>CM065589.1:93187199-94647199 GCA_033119425.1 Bufotes viridis
GGGTAACATTTTTTGCGGGATGAGATGACGGTTTGATTGGCACTATTTTGGGAGGCATATAACTTTTTGATCACTTGCTATTACACTTTTTGTGATGCGAGGTGACAAAAATTATTTTTTACACAGTTTTTTTTTTTTTTTTTTTTTTTTTACGGTATTTACCTGAGGGGTTAGATCATGTGATATTTTTATGGAGCAGGTTTTTACAAACGCGATGATACCACCTAATATGTATACTTTTTTTTTATTTTACTTTAACACAATAACAGCATATTAGAAAAAAAAAATGCTTTAGTGTCTCCATAGTCTGAGAGCCATATTTTTTTATTTTTTGGGGCGATTGTGCTATGTAAAGTAGGGGCTCGTTTTTTGTGGAATGAGATGGCGGTTTTATTGGTACTATTTTGGGAGGCATACGCCTTTTTGATCGCTTGGTATTACACTTTTTGTGATGTAAGGTGACAAAAAATTGCTTTTTTTACACCATTTTTTTTATGGTGTTCACCTGAGGGGTTAGGTCATGTGATGTTTTTATAGAGCAGGTTTTTACAGATGCGGCGATACCTAATATGTGTAGTGTATTTTTTTAATTTTGATAAATGTGTGTTTTTATTTTTACTTTTTTTTCACTTTTTCTTTACATTTTTTTGACCCAGACCCACTTGGTTCTTGAAGATCCAGTGGGTCTGATGTCTGTATAATACAGTACAGTACACTATATAGTGTACTGTACTGTATTATTTACTTTAGAAAGTCTGATCAGACTTCTGCCTTTAGCAGAAGTCTGATCAGAGTTACCATTACCATGGCAAGCAGCACGCCTGTGAATGTGTCATGTTGCCATGGTAACCATCACCCGCTGCCAGAACCGAACAGCATGTGATGGGGAGGGAGGGGGCCCCCTCCCTCTGTGATCCCATCAATAATTGGGGGCTGCAAGGGCACAATAGCCCCCGATGGGAGCTCCCTCCCTGTTAACCCCTTCCATACAGCGGTCCGTATGACAGCACATATGTCAGCCGTTTATACAAGAGTGTCAGCAATGTGCTGACACTCTGGTATACCCACTCACCACCAATGAATATAAGAGAGGAGGCGGGAGTGGGATCGCGCCTCCCGCACTGCCAGCGCCGCCTGATACCCACCCCTGCAACACCCGCCGGCAAAATATGATTGAGGGCTGCAGGGGGGGGGGTTAAAAATTAAAAGTTTGGGCATTTTTACGTTTCTGATGACCGCGGGGATCAGAAACTTCGGAAAGCGCTGAAAACTGCAGGTCTGAATTGACCTGCGGTTTGCAGTGATCACCGATACAGGGGGTCACAGGACCCCTCTCGGCATTGTAACAAGGTATCTGCTGAATGATTTTAGCAGGTACCTTGTTCCGATCACCGCCCGCCAAGCAGCTGTGTCCTTAAGTACCAGGACATCAGGACGTACCGATACGTCCTGTGTCCCCAAGAGGTTAATCTGCTCTGTTATATATAGACTTACTGTGCATCAGACTCAGTGTCAACAGGTGGTCTAATATATAGGCGTGTTTATCTAGTTCATCTGCTGCACCATTCTTACTTAATCTTTTCTGTTATATATAGACTTCCTGTGCATCAGACCCATTGTCAATAGGCATTCTAATATATAGGTGCATTTAGTACATTTGCTGAGCCATTAATAGTTAATCTGTTCTGTTATACATAGACTTACTGCGCATCAGACTCAGCATCAACAGGCGGTATAATCAACAGGTGCATTCACCTGCTGCGCCATTCATACTTAGTTACATAGTTACATTACTGATACAGTTACTGTACACTATGGCCAACAGACAATTGCCTGGACCCTCAAAAGGAACAGGCAGTGGCAAAAATGTTTCTTTAGCCAGCACAAGTAGCAGCAGAAGAATGGGTGTGGTAGCATCAGCCACAGCAACAGGCCAGAGCTACCACTTTCATACAGTAGTTGCTTTTTTACCAACAATCCAGCTGTACTAGGATGGTTGACTCGCTCTTCAACACAACCAGGAATCCGTGGGTTCCTCTGACACCACACTTAGTTGGCATGGCCCAAGATCAAGCTCTGTGCCCTTACCTGTCCTGCAACTGCCTATTTCTTTTGCTGCTCCTTCTGCTCAGGAAGTAATGCATGCTGCCTGCTCTGCTCCGCTTTTCAGTGAGGACAAACGTAGTGAGGACAGTCAGCAACTACAGGCCAGCACAGATTTGAAGGAGAGATCTGCTGCATCCTCTCTTAGGTGTGAAACTAGTGATGATGACAGTCAGATGGGAGCACGTGTTGTGAGCGGTCAGGGACTTAGCCATGAGACTGGTGAGGGTGACATAAGTGACGAACAGACAGTAGTGGATGATGATGTAGCAATTCATACGTGGGAGCCAGGTGAAGAGGGGGCATCATCTTCATCAGGCGCTGAGGTTGGCAGCACGCCTGTGAGTCGGCAGCAGGGTGGCAGCATGCCAATAAGCCAGCAGTGTAGAAGCAGTGGGAGATCTGGAGCCAAATGTGCCCAGGGTAGACTGTCTGCTACTCAGGAGCATACATGTCAGGAAACAACTAGCCATGCACGGGTTCATAAAGGCAGCAAAATGCAGTCAGAACAGAGTGATGGGGGTAAAATGCCATAGTCGGCAGTGTAGGAATTTTTTATCAAGTCACTGGAGGAAGTTAGTCTGTCATTATTAGTGATGAGCGGCAGGGGGAATATTCGAATTCACGATATTTCGCTAATATTTGCGCGAATATTCGCCATATATTCAAAAATTTGCATATAAAAATTCGCATATAAAAATTTGCATAAAAATTCGGATAAACTGGTATTTAAAATGTATCTTTTAAATACCAGTTTATGCAAATTTTTATGCGAATTTTTGCAATAAAAAAAATAACATTATTTTCTTGATTGCGAAAATTAGCATATAAAAAATTTGCATAAAAATTCGCATACAAATTCGCATAAACTGGTATTTTAAAAAACGAATATTCGTGATTGCGAATATATTTTGCGATATTCTAAATATTCGTGAATTCTCGAAGTGCCGATATTCGCGATTAAAATTCACAATTCGAAAATTCGTGATCAACACTAGTCATTATGCAGCATATGTGGGCAGTAGGTGAAGAGTGGTCAGGGTGCTAATGTTGGCACCAGGGCCCTGCGTCAACTCATGGAGCATCACCATAAAGTGGCTTGAGAAAACTGTGGCACTAATGTAGTGGTACAGCCTGATGCAGCAACCGCTGCATCTCCTAGCAGCCTGCACCCCTTCTGCAGCAGTCAGGGCTCCTCAATCTCAGCAGAAGGAAGCTGTTGTTCCTTCCCTTCGTCTATTGCTCCTGATGCTCCTCCTACTACTCGTCTCATGTTTTGTCAGCAATCGATCATCGAGGCGACTGCCAAGAGACAACAGTATGCATGCACTCATCCAATGGCACAGAAGATGAACGTGCACTTGACAAAATTGCTGGTACGACAATCCTTCCCTTTCCATATCATGGACTCTGTACACGTATGTTGAGCAGAAGGTGGGTCAGTCCTTGATCCTGTCAGCATCTGGTAAAGTTCATGCCAGCCCTGACATGTGGAGCTGTAACTATGGTCAAGGACAATATATGTCCATTACAGCCCAATGGTTAAATGTGGTTCCGGCCTAGGCGATGGCAATGCTGCCTCTGAGTTGTAATTGTGGGATTTCTGCACCAATGTCCTCCTCTGCCTTCTCATCCTCCACCTTGTCCTCAGCCTCCACTGTAGACACAGTTCAGAGTAGTCCTGTAGCATACTACTAACAATGCAAAGGACCATGTTGTCATGTGGTTCTGCACCTGGTCAGCCTGGGCAAACTGAGTCACACCGGGGAGGAAATGTTCTGCATCATCAACCAAGAAATTGAATCCTGGCTGTCTCCTCGCCAACTGGAGATAGGAACCATGGTCACCGATAACCAGAAGAACATTCTGTCTGCGCTGCATCAGGAAGGGCTGACCCATGCTCCCTGCATGCCGTACGTCTTCAATCTGGTTGTGTTCAATCTATTCTATGCGACCAATGCGGAAAATGATTACCACAGCAGTCACAGGATAAAGCGACTTCAGGTCCAGGAGCAACAGGAAGTGGCCGGTAATCGGGCAACAATGTGGGAAATACAGGTGCATTGTTTTTTTGTTTTTTTTTATTGGCACAGGTTACTAAAATTTAGGTTGTTGACTCCCAGGCCAGGCAACCCCTTTATGGTTAAATCTTCTAACAAAATGGGATTATTCAAAGCTGACAACCCCTCTATGTTTTAAACAAATTTTTTCTTTTGACTCTTTACTGCAAATTATTTCTAAATAAATGAATGAATGGACTAGTTAGGTGTAGTAATAGCTGCAGAATTAACTGAATATGTAATGGGAATAAAAGATATAAACATAAAAGATAAACCAAAGTTAAACTTCATGAAGACATGAATTAGTTCTATATCTGATCATACATTTGCAGATTCATTTCTAATAAGCATAATGAGAAGTAGTTGCTCTAAAAGGCACTCACTTTACAGCCACAGGCAAGGGTAGATTTTATATATAGGTCATAACATTTATAAAAGTGACATAAATAAGATAACTGCCTGCAATGTTTAATAAAACACAGATGTCTCCTTGCATCTTCATTTTTTTTATTTGTGTTAAACTTGTCCCTGCTTGTACAACTGACGACCAGAAAAATGGTTTTATTTGCCCCCATCGAAATAGATTTCCACCTGTGAAATCTTTCTTTCCTTCCAGTCTTCAAGGGGTTAATAGGATAGGCAGCGAGGTTATTACACATTTCTATTCCATAGTCAAATATAAAAATTTCTATTATAGGGACAATTAATTACATCTTAAAATGGCAAATGTGCATCCTTGTCAGGTAGAGTGTACTCTGATGGCCTTTCCTCAAACACTGAATGTGGAGATTTGATCTCTTCTAATGGTCCTGAGAAAAGGGTAATTACGCTATGGTCAAAGCTAATTTGCTGTCTGCCAGATGAACTGTTGTATTTTATTGTACGCTGACATTTTAAAGTAATTACAGCACTGTTGACCTTAGACAATTCTAGTTGTATCGCTGTCTACAG
Organism: Bufotes viridis; assembly: GCA_033119425.1. Classification (NCBI taxonomy): domain Eukaryota; kingdom Metazoa; phylum Chordata; class Amphibia; order Anura; family Bufonidae; genus Bufotes; species Bufotes viridis. The sequence continues at coordinate 93,192,314 of CM065589.1, forward strand.
CTGCAGTGTTCTACCTTTGGCTGCCAGACAGAGCCCGTAACGAGGTAATGACACGGACAAAGAGCACCATATGGGTCTCCTTTGAGGTATACAAAGCCCAGTGAAAGGAAACAAGAAAATTCATCTTAACATCATCATTACAGTCACACATCTATACTGCTATAAAGAATGCCATTTCGGGAAAAGAAAAAATTCTGAACCATTTGTGTGCTTATATTTCTTTCTCTTTTAAATGGCAGTATGCATCATGAAGCCACAGAGGTCAGGTAGAGCAGAATGTGATGGACGAGTCTTTTAGTTACCTGAGTTCAAAGGCTAAAGACTATTGATTGGGATAAAAGCCTCAGCTCTTATATACTGTTAACAACAATCCATGTTGTCTGAAACCTGTGCAAATTATTATGATAACGGCAGAGGACCAATCAGGTTGCTCACAAGAATAGAGATTGGCTAAATTAGATATTCGGAAACTGAAATTAGAATACAATTAGCAGGACTGTTTGAATGCCGCAAGGATGAAAGGTGTGTTTTTACCATCGTAAAAATAGGTTTATCTCAAAGCATGGTGTGTATTGATTGTAGAGTAGAAATCACAAATGTGACATTTGTGCAAGCGCGGCTGCCGAGAGGTCACGGTAGGCAAATTAATTCAGTTGTCAAGTAATTATTTTCTTTTGCTGTGATACACGGGGGATAGTAATTACAACAAAATTATTTACTTAAATGCAAACAAGGGCAAGGGGGTTGCAAAAGAGACCTCTCAAAAAGGAACAACACATCATCATTGTGTATAGAGATTTCACACTATATTTTAAATGAGGTACTATGTCAAGTTTATTATATTTTACAGCTTCTTTTCACCATGAGACAGTGGCAGACTGGGAACTTAAAGTGGTCCTAGAAAAAAACTAAAAGCGGCCCCATTTTATAGTTGGGTCCAAATTGACAGAAGGTGGGGACAACTCAAGCAGACGGGGTCATATGCCACAGTGCATCACAAAATTCTGCCCCAGCAGCACAAAATACCTCCCCAGAAGCTGACCCTCTGTGGTGGTCAGTGCCAGATGACATTCTGTCCTCCTACTCCAGTTGCCTTAGGATGACAATACAGAACTCCATTACACTACAGAAAATGGCTGTTGGGGAGGTTCCTATATAGTAAGGGGTAGGCAACTTTCCTATTGGTTGCTAGGGATGTTGCTAAGCTCAGACAAAGACATTGCAGCCTTCTCATTGGCCCACAAGCAAGAGGGAGGTTACTGATGAAAAAAAATCTAGAATATTCGAAATTACTAATATATAGCAATAAATATTCGCACATTCTCGAAGTGCCGATAATCGTAATTAATATTCGCGCCCAACACTATTCAGGAGTCGGGAAAGGGAACATCAGGGAACATCAGATCTTTACTTACCATGGCTGGTGTTGGAACTTTCCCTGTAGGGTAGATGACCAGCCTATCCCTGCCATGAGAACTTTCTCAGTGTATCCATAGGTCATGTTTGAGTCTTGTTTTTGCCAGTATTTTCCCAAAACCAAAAGTTCAACAAGAAATTTGATTTGTTGTGAATTAATTTGTCACGGATCACTATAAATCCGGTATACCCAGGCCAATTTGCCTAAAAGCAGTGTTTTCAAATCCAGCATAAAAATGGATTTCAGATAGAGTAGCACTGCACACTTATGTACACAGTGATGAATTTCACCTCCCTGTAATACTGACGGCACAATAAATCTACAGCTAACAGAATGGATTAGCTATGACTCTTGGTCTACTGGACAGTAATGTACACAGCAATAATTTGCTGCTGGTAACAGTGATCTGTAATACTGACACACAGTAACGCTACAGCTAACAGAATGGATTAGCCATGAATGTTACAGTTACAGTATGTAGACAGCGATATATTAGACTGCCGGTAACAGTGTTCTGTCATACTCACGTACAGTAACTCTACAGCTAACAGAACTGATTAACTATGAATATTGGTGCACACTAGGGATGAGCGAACTTCATATTTTGGGTTGGGGTATATGCTGAATTGCGTTATGGATTTCATTACCACGGACCATAACGCAATTCCATGATAGAATGAGTAATGGAATGCCTTTAGAGGCATTCAGTTATTAATTCAATCATAATAGAAGCCTTTGGCCAGCATAACGGATCTGTACGGTTTTCGTTATGCTGGAGTCCTTTCCTGCATAACGAAAACCAGACAGATCCGTTATGCAGGCCATAGACTTCTACTATGATGAAATGAATAACGGAATGCCTCTAAAGGCATTCTGTTATGCATTCTGTCATGTAATTGTGTTATGGTCTGTGGAAACGGAATCCATAACGCAATTCAGCATATATCCCAACCCGAACTCGAACTTCAAAATATGAAGTTCGCTCATCCCTAGTGCATATTTATGTACACGGCGAGAAATTAGACCTCCCTGTAATACTGACGGCACAGTAAATCTACAGCTAACAGAATGGATTAGCTATGACTCTTGGTGCACTGCACACTAATGTACACAGCAATGAATTGTAACAGAGTCTGTAGTTCAGCAGTCTCCTACGCTTTCTCTCCACTCTCCATCTTCAATATTGTCCTACACTCTCCATTAACAGTTTGCAGCAACACTGTCCCTAGTGCATGAGCATCTTGTCACGTCTCTCCCTATGCTCAGCTCACAGGAGAATGGCGGCGGACGTGCAGAATCAGGATTATATAGGGCTCTGATTAACTGTGACATCACAGGGGGTGGCTACCTGCAGATTGGCTGCTGCACAGCAATTTGGGTGGTCTCACGTTCCCGGGCTTGTCTCCTCTACATTAACTTTCACTTTCTAACATGTGTAGCCGCCATTTTAGAAAAACTGAATTGTTACCACGAAGTGCAAGGAAATTGGATTAGTTTAGAATTGAAGTTTTCCTAAACTTTGGACCAAATTTCATTTCATATGCTTTCCTTGGCTCAACACTAGTTCTAATATGACATATTTGCATGGGTTATGTTCACCCCTTTAGGATCAAGAAGTCTAGCATCCCTGAATTTAATCCCACTATTTATTAAACCTTACTATAGCAGGCAAGTAACCACCACAAAGTGTTGACAGGAATGCTCTGTCGGTCTGAAATATTGAAAGACATTTCTAAAGGTCTAGACTCCATGGAAACATTGTGAGCCATTATGTTCAAACGGAGAGGGGAGTGGGGAATCTTTTCTAGGAAAGGCCAAAATTACTGCACGAGCACAGCAATTCTGCTAGCCATTTACTCTACATAAAACCACACTATGGATTTTGAAAATCAGTGCTGAATTCATGTAGTTTTTTTAGCACATTTTTCTGTGTGTTTTTCATGTGGCTTTTGACGTGTTTTTGACGTGTTTTTTTCGTGTAATTTTTTTTTTTACAAATGGGTGTTCATTTTTCAGCTATTTCTTTAAGTTGAGTTTGAGGCAGGACAGATTTGACTTCACATTTTGCAATTCACTTCTGGTTTTGGCTTCAAAAATTGCAATGAGATTCCTGACCATGTGATCTTACCCTAAAGCCCCTTTCACACGAGCGAGAATTCCGCGCGGGTGCAATGCGTGATGCGAACACATTTTGCCCTCATGGAATCCGGACCCATTCATTTAAATGGGTCTGTGTATATGAGCGGTGATTTTCACGCATCACTTTTGCGTTGCGTGAAAATCATAGCTTGTTCTATATTCTGCGATTTTCACGCAACGCTGGCTGACATAGACGTGAATGGGGATGCGTGAAAATCACATTGCAACCGCAAGCAAGTGCGGATGTGATGCAATTTTTACGGATGGTTGCTAAGAGATGTTGTTTGTACACATTCAGTTTTTTATCTTGTGCGTGCAAAATGCAGTAAATCGCATTGCACCCGCGCGATAAAAACTGACCAACTGAACGCGATCTCAAAGAAAACTGAATGACTTTGTATGCAAAATGGCGCTGTTTTTACTGAACGCATCCGCAACGCATCCAGATATAATCCGGACAAGCTTGTCTGCAAGGGGGGTAAAGGGTAATTTATCTAGGATAATGTTTCTAAAGCTAGTTTTGTACCAGTTTAGTTTTTGTGATTTTGGTGATCCATAATGTGGAGCGTGGGTGAGCGGTTTTCCAGTGGGAGGAAAACTATCAGGGGCCAGCTGTTCCGTTCCGCAAAAAACAGAATGCACATGGACGTCATCCGTATTTTTTGCGGATCCATTTTCTGTGGACCATAAAAATACTGAAAAAGCCATACGGTCCTGTGCAAGAGGCCTAACACTAACTCCCCTGGACTCCATAACAGTTGTATGGTCTGCCTCCATGCCAGGTTTACCACAAAAGATGAAGAATTTATGAGACTAGAGATTACGTCTCATAATAAACACATTAGAAAATAAGTACATTAAGTACATAAGTACACAGACTTTGCTATCTGTTCCATTGGACGGCGGTTTAGCGTTGCTTGGAATACTCCCTCCTATGATCCATAATAAGAACCCGATAAAGGAGATATGGAATAGAGGTCTCGTAGCCGCAAGAGTAGTATTGGCACGAGAATGGGGTTCAGGTATTCCACCCTCCTTCAAGAGCTGGGAGAATCTATTGATATGTATATTGAAATATGAGGAAGGCATAAGACGGTTTAATATCTAATACTATTTAATGCTTGGAAACCTACCTCCCTACTGAACCTACCAAAATGGGGGGAGGGTGGGTGGGAATGGGAAGGCTGGGGAAAAAAAAAAAAATTAGAGAAATTTTAGAAATTATATATCGTGAATTGTTATAATCATGTACTGAAATAGATGTAATTGCATGAAATTTTGTTATATATTTTGAAAAAAAAAAAAGAAAAGAAGTACATGCCCTGCCGTCTTTATATAGACCTGGATGTTGCTACTATGGGCATGACTGCTGTGTTCTGTTTGCATTCATCTTCATAAATATCCCATTTCTGTTTCCGCTCATAAAAAGAGAACAAATACAGTTCTCTTAAGAGTATCTTGCATGGTATGCTCCTTTCCAAATATAGTAAAATATGTTATCTATCTGTTCAGCCCGTCCAAGATTTATATGTCTCCAGTATTATAAACATGTTATATTTCTTTCATAAAGTTGTTCAATCTCCTGCTCTAGACTCTACCTTTGAACTGTCATGTACTATTTGAATTAATGAAGCATTTCAGGTCTAAGGTCCCTTGCAAGACCTATTCAGATTATGAACTATTAATCCCACAGTGATCTGTGCAGCATTATAAAAATGACACCACTAGTTTCTGTATATTTTATTGGAGCTTGGTATTTTGTAGACATCATGAGTTTTTCCTTTGGGAAATATGCTATAGCAAAAGTATTTTACTGTGCACTCCAGTAGAAAGCTCATATTTATGGAGAATAGAATTGGAAATATTCGACTGCTAGACAATAGAATTCAGTGGTAACTTTTTTTCAAAAATACATTTTACATTTGAAAAGTAATGCAGGCCTATTAGATTGTCAATAAAGCTATTGACCTTCCTTAAATATTCATTCTATAGCTTTCAATCTGTGCAATAGCAAAGTAGAACCATGATACATCTGTTTCAAATCAGCATTGAACATAATAATATTTATCTATTGTGTAGTATACAATCAATTTGTGCACCGCTGAATATTGCAAAGATAATAGGAATATTCTATACAGAAGGAAGATCAATGAGAGTCGAGGAAATTATCTGAACCCTAGCTTCATGTAGCAAGATGTAATAAATTATGTCTTTAGATTCTATTTTTAAATCCTGTTTATGATCACAGAATGTATCTCTTAAAGAAATATAACTGTTTGGACATTGGGGCACACATAAAACTGAAATTTAAAACAGCATACACCATCGACACTTACAGTAGGGATGTGGATACATATTTAGACAAACAATTGTATATTGGAATTTAGTTAACTTAATATTTTAATGATATGTTATCTGTTATTCAGTTGGGAGCAGTGGCGTAGCGTGGGGGGCCTGGGGGGCCATTGCCCCAGGTGCAAAATTGCAGGGGGCGCCAGTCGGGTCGCTCCGCTAATTAGGCGAGGTGAGGTGATCGCCTCAGGCGGTGTGGCCCTGGTGACAAGTGGGGAGCCGCGGCAGGGCACAGGGAGATGAGCGCTTCCATTGTGGAAGCGCTCATCTCCATAGTCATCTGTATCGCCGTCCTCAGGACAGCAATACAGATGGATGCTTCAGGGCAGGGGGGAGGCGTCTCCCTTTCCCGTTCCTCTGATAAGCTGCAGGCATTAGACCTGCAGCCTATCAGAGGCTGGTGCCGGCAGCGAGATGACGTCATCGCACCGCCTGAGCCATACAGCGCGAGACACAGGTGGGAAGAGGTCTGCATAGCATCGCTGCCAACCTGATGGAGATAAGTATTTGTGTTTCTTTTTTTTATATGGTACAGTACAGGAGAGGAGCGCTGTGGGGGCATTTGTTACTGGCACATGATTGGGGGCCACTTGCTACTGGCACATGATTGGGGGAACATCTATGGGGGGGCACTTCTTACTGGCACATGATTGGTAGGGCATTTGAGGTGGGTACTTCTTACTGGCACATTATTGGGGGGCACTGTGGGGGCATTTATGGGGGCACTTCTTACTGACACATTATTGGGGGGAATCTATGGGGGCATCTAGTGAGGCCACAAAGAAGGGGTATTTTATATTGGCGGCACCATGGGGGAAGAGGGTAGAGGAACACTATGGGGGCATCTACTGAGGCCAAAAAGATGGGGTATTTTATATGGAGGGCTCTGTACAGGGACATTTTATACTGGGACATATTATGGTGGGTACTATGGGGAAGGGGGGAGAGGATTACTATGGGGTCATCTACGGCGGGCACTAAGAAGGGGTATTTTATACTTGCAGACTATGGGTGACACTGAGGGCATCTACTGGGGCACTATATATTGGGCATTTTATACTGGTAAATTATGGGAGGCACTTGGAAGAAGGGGAGAGAGGAGAAATATGGGGGCACTTACTGGGACACTATATAGGGGTATTTTATACTGGCACATTATGGGGGCACTATGGGGCATTAGCTCAACTAGGGGCATTAAAAGAGGGTATTTTTGCACTGGCACACATTATAAGGGGGCATTTTTTGTACTGTCACATTATATGGAGAATTATTACTACTGGGGGGCATTATGGTGGGCTTCATTACTACTGGGGGTCTATGGGGAACATGATTACTAGTATGGGTACTATGGGAGCCTTATTACTTCTGGGGCACAGTGAGGAAATGTTGGGGGCACTGTAAGCGCACTATTACTACCATGTGTGCTCTAGCAGATAATTTTTACTATTGGTAGGGCCTTTGGGAGCACTATTACTGCTAGGTCTCCTTGCCACAGTATCAGCTTACCACAATTATTTTTTGGGGACGTTATGTTTACACTAATAGTATGAGGTGCACTATTTTCTTGGGCAGTTATTTTAGGGCATTGTGTGCCAATAATTATTTAAGGGGGCATTATCTGTGTGGCACTAGTATTATCAGGGGGTTTATCTGTTTCTGCAGTGTAATATTGAGGAGCACAGCAGCACAGTATTGGGGGTGGTAGGATGATTTGTCCAGAAGATGGGAGGATGATGGAAAAGCAGTAAACTAAGATTTTTTTGTCAAACTGCAAAGATGAGAAATAGCTTAAAAATGGTGGTCTGAAAGTCTGAAAGGAGAAGATGAGGAAAGACAATATCTACATCAAACGAGACGTCACTGGATGTAAGAGGTATGGGGCACTGTATTACACTGTATGTTCTGTAGTGATGGGAGGGTGGATATAGAATTTGGCCCACACTGTAGCAGCCTGGCCCCAGACTTCAGGTCACACTGTGCGTGTTCTGAGTTCTGTGGGCTCACACCCATTTACTACATTATCTGTACTCAGAGAGTTATCACTGTGCTATCTGTGGTGTTACGTATGACTGCAAGTGATATATACTACATTATCAGTAAAAAAAAGGTGCATGGCCACAGGTTGGGGAAAGGGGGGGGGGGCGCAATACTTAGCTTGCTGGCAATCCACGCTACACCACTGGTTGGGAGGATACAACATAATACAGTACAGGAAATGTATGAGTTGGTGTTCTGTTTTTTATTCCATTTTACATTATAGCTAACACACCCTTCCCAACCCAGGACCAAAGCACAAGCTGGAGAGGAAATAAAGAAAGAAAAAGGCTAAAGGGGTTGCCTGACTAAAAATATTGTAGTTTTCAAAACAGCACCTGGATCTGAATATTTTTGTAAAATTAAACATTTAGAATGCCCACTAAGTCATTTGGTGTTATTTGGAGTTATTTAGCTATTTCTCTGATTCCTATGTCCTGCTCACTGAGATGAAAGCATGTACCTCTGTTCCATTCTTTTCGCTGCCACAAGCTGCAGCAGAAAGGCCACATCCCTGAGAAAAGACACACCCTCTAAGCTAACAGCTTGAATTGAATTTAGCAGACAAACTGGAGCAATGAATGGGGAGATTTCTGGATCCATGGTACAGGGCTGGTTCTAGCTTTGTTAGGTCTTATGCACACGACCTTATTTTGTTTCCTTATCCGTTCCATTTGTTTTGCTGATAGGATGCAGACCAATTCATTTCAATGGGTCCGCAACAAATGTGGACAGCAGACCATGTGCTGTCCGCATCAGTATGTCCGTACCGTAGCCCCGCAAAAAAAAATAGAGCATGTCCTATTTTTTCTACTTTGCGGACAAGAATAGGCATTATTACAATGGATCCGCAAAAATAACAAATCCGCAAAAAAAAAAAAATGCCATACAGACGTCATCCGTTTTTTTTTGCGGACCGCAAAACACATACGGTCGTGTGCATAAGGCCTTAGAAAGAGGTTCTCATGTACTAGATTATGTATGTATGTAATTTTATTGTTTAAATTATTATCCCTTCATGTATGAGTTTGTATTCTGTTTTCTAGGGGGGAGCATTTTGTATACCTAGCATTACGGGGGGGGGGGTATTATATACTGGTACTAATATATATATATATATATATATATATATATACAGTTGTGTTCAAAATTATTCAACCCCCACTGAAATTAAGTGTTTTGGCCAGTTTGACATTGTTTTTGATCATTTCAGTCATCTTGTTTACAATTAAATCAAAGAGGCACTTGTAAGTCAGACAAATATAACATAACATTTATAATGAAATAACCACAAATGTCTTTTCTGTGCTCACATCATTATCAGTTTTATTCAACCCCCAAGTGACATTCAATCTTAGTACTTAGTACAACATCCTTTTCCAGTTATAACAGCTGTTAAACGTGAAGCATAGCTTGACACAAGTGTCTTGCAGCGATCTACAGGTATCTTCGCCCATTCTTCATGGGCAAAAGCCTCCAGTTCAGTCACATTCTTAGGCTTGCGCGCTGCAACTGCTTTCTTTAAGTCCCACCAGAAGTTCTCAATCAGATTTAAGTCTGGTGACTGCGATGGCCACTTCAAAATGTTCCAGCCTTTAATCTGCAACCATGCTCTAGTGGACTTGGAGGTATGCTTGGGATCATTGCCCTGTTGAAAGGTCCAATGTCTCCCAAGCCTCAGGTTTGTGATGGACTGCATCACATTTTCATCCAATATCTCCTGGTACTGAAGAGAATTTATGGTATCTTGCACACGCTGAAGCTTTCCTGTACCTGTAGAAGCAAAACAGCCCCAAAGCATGATTGACCCCCCGCCAATCTTCACAGTAGTCAAGGTGTTCTTTTCTTCATAGGCCTTGTTCTTCCTCCTCCAAACATAGCGTTGATCCATGGGCCCAAACAGTTCTAATTTTGTTTCATCAGTCCACAGAACACTATCCCAAAACTTTTGTGGTTTGTCCACATGACTTTTGGCATACTGCAGTCGACTCTTCTTATTCTTTGGAGACAGCAAGGGGGTGCGCCTGGGAGTTCTGGCATGGAGGCCTTCATTACGCAGAGTGCGCCTTATTGTCTGAGCTGAAACTTCAGTACCCGCATCTGACAAATCTTTTTTCAGTTCCTCAGCAGTCACACGAGGACTTTTCTCCACTTTGCGTTTCAGGTAGCGCACAGCAGTCGAAGTCAGCATCTTCTTTCTGCCACGACCAGGTAGCGCTTCAACAGTGCCCTTTGCCTTGAATTTGCGAATGATGCGTTCTATGGTGTCTCTTGGTATGTTTAACATCTTTGCAATCTTCTTATAGCCATTGCCCTTCCTGTGAAGAGAAATCACCTCTTCTCTTGTCTTCCTGGACCATTCTCTTGACTTCACCATGTTTGTAAACACACCAGTAAATGTCTAGAAGGAGCTGAGTATTACAGTCATTTTAAATCTGCCGAATTGGTGCTTATTATGCTTGATTGCTGCTCCTTAACATCCACAGGTGTTTTCAATACCTGATCGAAAACACTTGAATGAACCTCTGTTCTTAAGAGTGGTAGTCTTTAAGGGGTTGAATAATTGTGTCAATGAAGAAATCACAAAAAAAAAAAAACATTTAATACTGTCTTTCAAAAACAATTGATGTCATTTTAGTTGCATTTGGTTCTTTAAAAAGTCCTTGTAAGATTTCATTCTGAACACAATTACAAATGTACACTAAATTCCCTAAAACCCTTTACAGCATTGGGGGTTGAATAATTTTGAACACAACTGTATATATATATATATATATATATATTGGCACTACAGGCGGATCATTATCTTCTGGCATAACAGGGGAGCATTATATACCAGGTACTATGGGGGGCGATGGAGAAGCATTTTATACTGGAACTGTGGGGGAAGCATTATATATACAGTGGAGGAAATAATTATTTGACCCCTCACTGATTTTGTAAGTTTGTCCAATGACAAAGAAATGAAAAGTCTCAGAACAGTATCATTTCAATGGTAGGTTTATTGTAACAGTGGCAGATAGCACATCAAAAGGAAAATCGAAAAAATAACTTTAAATAAAAGATAGCAACTGATTTGCATTTCATTGAGTGAAATAAGTATTTGAACCCCTACCAACCATTAAGAGTTCTGGCTCCCACAGAGTGGTTAGACACTTCTACTCAATTAGTCACCCTCATTAAGGACACCTGTCTTAACTAGTCACCTGTATAAAAGACACCTGTCCACAGAATCAATCAATCAAGCAGACTCCAAACTCTCCAACATGGGAAAGACCAAAGAGCTGTCCAAGGATGTCAGAGACAAAATTGTAGACCTGCACAAGGCTGGAATGGGCTACAAAACCATTAGCAAGAAGCTGGGAGAGAAGGTGACAACTGTTGGTGCGATTGTTCGAAAATGGAAGGAGCACAAAATGACCATCAATCGACCTCGCTCTGGGGCTCCACGCAAGATCTCACCTCGTGGGGTGTCAATGGTTCTGAGAAAGGTGAAAAAGCATCCTAGAACTACACGGGAGGAGTTAGTTAATGACCTCAAATTAGCAGGGACCACAGTCACCAAGAAAACCATTGGAAACACATTACACCGCAATGGATTAAAATCCTGCAGGGCTCGCAAGGTCCCCCTGCTCAGGAAGGCACATGTGCAGGCCCGTCTGAAGTTTGCCAATGAACACCTGAATGATTCAGAGAGTGACTGGGAGAAGGTGCTGTGGTCTGATGAGACCAAAATAGAGCTCTTTGGCATTAACTCAACTCGCTGTGTTTGGAGGAAGAAAAATGCTGCCTATGACCCCCAAAACACCGTCCCCACCGTCAAGCATGGGGGTGGAAACATTTTGCTTTGGGGGTGTTTTTCTGCTAAGGGCACAGGACAACTTATTCGCATTAACGGGAAAATGGGCGGAGCCATGTATCGTGAAATCCTGAGCGACAACCTCCTTCCCTCTGCCAGGAAACTGAAAATGGGTCGTGGATGGGTGTTCCAGCACGACAATGACCCAAAACATACAGCAAAGGCAACAAAGGAGTGGCTCAAGAAGAAGCACATTAAGGTCATGGAGTGGCCTAGTCAGTCTCGGACCTTAATCCAATCGAAAACCTATGGAGGGAGCTCAAGCTCAGAGTTGCACAGAGACAGCCTCGAAACCTTAGGGATTTAGAGATGATCTGCAAAGAGGAGTGGACCAACATTCCTCCTAAAATGTGCGCAAACTTGGTCATCAATTACAAGAAACGTTTGACCTCTGTGCTTGCAAACAAGGGTTTTTCCACCAAGTATTAAGTCTTTTTTGTTAGAGGGTTCAAATACTTATTTCACTCAATGAAATGCAAATCAGTTGCTATCTTTTATTTAAAGTTATTTTTTCGATTTTCCTTTTGATGTGCTATCTGCCACTGTTACAATAAACCTACCATTGAAATGATACTGTTCTGAGACTTTTCATTTCTTTGTCATTGGACAAACTTACAAAATCAGTGAGGGGTCAAATAATTATTTCCTCCACTGTATATATACTGTACAGTTGAAACCAGGTTTACATACACTATATAAAAAGACATATATGCATGTTTTTCTCAATTTCTGATATTAAATCAGAATAAACCTTTCGTGTTTTTGGTCAATTAGGATTACCATAATTATTATTATTTGTCAAATGCCAGAATATTGAGAGAGAGAGAGAGAGAGAGAGAAAGAGAGAGAGAATGTTTTAAGGCATTGTAATTACTTTCTGCAATGTCAAAAGTTTACATACATTTCATTAATATTTGTTACTATTGCCCTTAAACTGTATGATTTGGGTCAAACGTTTTGGATATCCTTCCACAAGCTTCTCACGATAGTTGGTCGGAATTTGGACCCATTCCCCCTGACAAAACTGGTGTAACTGAGCCATGTTTGTTGGTCGCCTTGCTCGCACCTGCCATTTCAGCTTTGCCCATACATTTTCAATAGGATTGAGATCAGGGCTTTGTGATGGTCACTCCAAAACATTGACTTGGTTATCCTTAAGCCACTTTGTAACTAGTTTGGCAGTATGCTTCTGGTCATTGTCCATTTGAAAGACCCATTTCCATCCAAGCTTTAACTTCCTGGCTGATGTCTTGAGATGTTGCTTCAGTATTTCCACATAATCTTCTATACTCATGATGCTATCTATTTTGTGAAGTACCTCCTGCAGCAAAACAACTCCACAACATGATGCTGCAACCCCCGGGTTTCACAGTTGAGATGGTATTCTTAGACTTCCAAGCTTCTCCCTTTTTCCTCCAAACATAACGATGATCATTATGGCCAAAAAGTTTTATTTTTGTTCGTCAACCACAGGATATGTCTCCAAAAATGTAGGTCTTTGTTCCTGTGTGCATTTGCAAAAATCAATCTGGCTTTTTTATGTTTTTTTGGAGTAATGGCTTCTTCTTGGCAGAGTGGCCTTTCAGCCCATGTTGATACAGTACTCGTTTCAGTGTGGATAGTGACACAATCTTACCAGCTTCCGCCATCATCTTCACAAGGTCGTTTGCTTTTGTTCTTGGGTTGATATGCACATGTCGTACCAAAGCACATTCATCTCTGGGACACAGGACCCGTCTCCTTCCTGAGCGGTATGATGACTGGACATTCTCATCTTGTTTGTACTTGCGTTTAATTATTTGTACAGATGAATAAGGCACCTTCAGGTATCTTGAAATTGCACCCAAGGTTAAGCCAGACTTGTGCAAGTCCACAATTCTCTTTCTGATATATTGGCTGATTTCTTTAGACTTTCCCATGATGCTACACAAAAAAGCAGTGTGTTTCAGGTGTGCATTTAAATAGATTCACAGGTGTGTCTCTAATTAACTCAGAAGTTGCCAACAAACCTAACAGAAGCTTCCAAACACATGACATTATCATATAGGCAGTCCAAAATAGTTTAAAGGCATAGTAATCTTAGTGTATGTATACTTTTGACATTGCAGAAAGTAATAAAAATGCCTTAACATATTCTCTCTCTCATTATTCTGGCATTTGGCAAATAATAATTATTATGGCATCCTAATTGAGCAAAAACAGGAAAGGTTTATTCTGATTTCATGTCAGATATTAAGAAAAACATGCATATGTGTCTTTTTATATAGTATAACTACCAGGAGCACTGCAGGAGGAGCTTTAAAAATAATGGGCATACTATCTGTATGACATTCTTGTTTCTCATAGTATAGTGCTTGTGGGCATGGGGGAGCACAGCAGGCACAGTATTGGGCAGTAGTGTTGATCACAAACATTCTAATCGCAAATTTTTATCGCGAATATCGGCACTTCGAGAATTCGCGAAGATGTAGAATATAATGCTATATATTTGTAATCACAAATATTCTAGATTTTTTTTTGCATCAGTAACCTCCCTTCTTGCTTGTGGGCCAATAATAAGGCTGCAATATCTTTGTCAGAGCTTAGTAACATCCCTGGCAATCAATAGGAAAGTTTACTATATAAGAAACTCCCCAGCAGCCATTTTCTGCTGTTTTTTTGCAGTTCTGAGAGAGAGAGAGCAGTGACATTGCTGTGCTCGGTGCTTTCATCTGGCTCCTATTCCTTATCCAGTTTCATTAGATAGTTAGTTAGTTAGTTAGCTCATATATATAATACATATAGTTAGTGGGAGATAGTCAGTGTAGGTTAGATAGTGATATAGTGTAGCTGATAGGTTCCAGTGCAGGGTGTTAGGTAGTGTGATAGGTTCTGCTGTCCATACATACATGCTACAGACACAGTGCTGTAATGTCACAACAATACTTAGTGCACCAATCAGAGATATCTACTCAAACTTGATAAAATGTGAACTTGCATGTATTGCGCAAAAAATATGCGTATCATTAGTGGATATCACAAATTCTAGAATTCGCTAATTTATTGCAAATATTTTGCTAAAAATTTGTGAAATATCGCAAAAATCAATATTGCCTATGCCGCACATCACTATTGGGCAGCAGGATGACAGTGGACTGTATAAATTTGGGGTCTGAGTTGCAAAACCTGTAACAGTCCCCTATCTACCATGTGCAATATAGTAATACTGGTGTCTTCTCATGTGGTAGAGGGGGCTGCACACCCCTAACCAAAGACGCCTGCCTTTGAAGTTCTGGATCAAATGGAAAAGAAAAGGAAAGTGAACAACTGATGTCACCTGTAAGTCACTCGGTCCGCCTTTGCTTTTTTCCAAATGTATTTTAAAGTAAGGTCATTTTAAATTAATTTTTAGGGGGGGAGTGCAATTTGCCTTTTCCCTCTATGCACCAAAATACCTCGTCCTGGACCTGTTTGAGAACTCACTGATCTGTGTGGGTCCAATTCCCCCATGGAGCAACAGGTCAAGTATACAAACAATAGTTCAAGTGTCTGCAGCTCTCACCTCTACCTTCAGTCCAAGAAGCACGGAAAAGAGACCAGAACTCTTTTGGTGAATGTTGGTGTCATTTTCTGTGACTTTGGTGAATTTTATATGATGAGCCAATAAAGAACTTTTTTATTCCACAAGAAGCTGGATTCCATTTTTCTATTGAACAGGTCAAGTATGTACCATGCCTCTTTATTCATTCTGTATGGGACTGTGTGAAATAGCTGATTGGTATATTCAGCTGTCTCTGGCAGTCCCATAGAGAATAAATGGAGTGTCAGGGCCCTATCCTATGGATAGAAGATACTTGGTACAACCTTAATGGCATATCTACAGGATGTGACATAAATCGCAGATATTTGGGGATGCCCACTCTGGGGAGACTAGAATCTTCTTTGACATTTCCTGGCTTACATATTCATTCTAACTGGAGAGCTGGCTGCACTTGTGAAAAGTTGAGATGAGAGTAAGGGTCCATTCACACGTCCGTTGTTTAGTTCCGCATCTGATCCCGATTTTTCGGAATAGTTGCGGACAGAATTCGGACCCATTGATTTTCAATGGGTCTATAAAATATGCGGACAGCACAAAGTGTGCTGTCCGCATAATTTTCTCAGTACATAGTGTCCGTCAAAAAATAAAACATGTCCTATTCTAATCCGAAAATTGCGGATAAAACTTCATTGGAATAGGAAAATGTATTCTTCTATCCGTTTTTTTTTGCGGATCCGCAAAAAACGGATGACAAACGGAAAGAATTCTTGGAAAATAGGATCCGCAAAAAACGGACGTGTGAATGGACCCTAAGGCTACATGCACACGACCGTTGCCTGCCTCCGCGTCCGCTCCTCCTTGAAATTTTGCGTCCGTCAAAAAAAACGGATGACGGACCGTTTTTTTTGACGGATCCGATTTTTATGGCAGATCCATTGTAAAAATGCCTATCCTTGTCCGCAAACGTGAAAAAAATAGGACATGCACTATTTTTTTGACGGAATGAAAACACGGATCACGGATGCGGAACAAAAACGGTTGACCATCCGCATTTTTTGACGGACCCATTGAAATGAATGGGGAAGCATCCTATCCGTGAAAAAAAACGGAACGGACGCGGAAACAAACAACGGTCGTGTGCATGGGGCCTAACCCTTTAGATTTAATTAATCCAACATTTAAAAAAATAATTAGTAAAATAACTAAGGCAACTTTCACACTAGCGTTTTTGCTGGAGACGGCAGGGTTTAGCAAAAACGCTTTCGTTACTGATAATACAACCATCTGCATCTGTTATGAACGGATCCGGTTGTATTATCTTTAACATAGCCAAGAAGGATCCGTCATGAACTCCATTAAAAGTCAATGAAGGATGGATCTGTTTTCTATTGTGTCATTCTGTGTCAGAGAAAACAAATCTGTCCCCATTGACTTGCATTGTGGGTCATGACGGATCCATTTTGCTTTGGTTTGCTCTCTGGTATGGGAACACAACCAAATGGAACGGAATGCATTTTGGAGCATTCCCTTCTGTTCATTTACATTTTGTCCCCATTAAAAATGAATATGGACAAAACGGAAGTGTTTTTTTATGGTATTGAGACCCTATGACGGATCTCAATACCCGCAAAATACAAACGCTAGTGTGAAAGTAGCCTAAGACTCGTCAAATGTCAAGTCACCAGGGGAGTACAAAGAAATCCCTGGGCCCCATGGCAAGAATCTGAATCGGGCCCCTTGGAAGTGACCCATGGCACCCCTTAGGGTATGTGCACATCTGCTGCAGAGGTTTCAGCAGAAGCCTTCATTGCAGATTCTGCCAAAAACAAAGGGCAAAATACTGCTCCATACAGGATTTCGAATGACCCCATTATTGTAAATGGGATTCGTCAGGTGCCCGCAGTGTTTAGCATTTGCTGGATCTGGCGATTCTGGTATTCAGCTGGTATACTTGAACAGAATACCGAAATCTGATCACAAGTGATTACCTGGCCTTACCCGATGAACTGTGCCTACTGCTGCTACTTCTTATATATTTTATATAGTGTGTCATGCTTTCCTCATGGACTGTGCCTGCTCATGCTTCACCTCCTCCCCAATGCTGACTTAGGCCCCTTTCACACAGGCCAGTTTTCCACGCGGGTGCAATGCGTGAGGTGGACGCATTTCACCCGCACTGAATCCGGACCCATTCATTTCTATGGGGCTGTGCACATGAGCGGTGATTTTCACGCATCACTATTTAGCGTTTTTCACGCAACGCAGGCCCCATAGAAGTGAATGGGGCTGCGGGAAAATCGCAAGTATCCGCAAGCAAGTGCGGATGCAGTGCGATTTTCCCGCATGGTTGCTAAGCGACGGGACCAGATCTTTATTATTTTCCCTTATAACATGGTTATAAGGGAAAATAATAGCATTCTTAATAAAGAATGCTTTGTAAAATGAGGATTAAGGGGCTAAAAAAAAAACGTAACTTACCTTAGCCACTTCATCGCGTCTGTGATGGACCATGTGATTGGACCATGTGATGTGACATCATCACAGGTCCTTTAGAATACAGCTAAAGCTTGAAGACAGAAGAGAGATCGCCAACTACGCGATCAAGTGGCTAAGTTAAGTTTTTTATTTTTAACCCCTTAATCCTCATTTTACAAAGCATTCTTTATTAAGAATGCTATTATTTTCCCTTATAACCATATTATAAGGGAAAATAATAAATTCTCCAGAATACTCAACCCGAAACCGGACTTCAGTGATGAAATCCGGCTTCAGGTCTGGGTACCAAACATGGCGATTTTTCCAACGCGCGTGCAAAACGCATTACAAACGTTTGCACACGCGCAGAAAAATCGCACATATTAATGCAACGCACCCGCATCCTATCGGGGTGTCAAACATGACGCCCGTGTGAAAGAGCCCTTACTGTTTGTGGTGCTGGCAGAGCACAGGTAGGGCCTGGGGCAGTTCTTCAATGAGCTGGACTGAAGTCTGGACTGGTGACACTTATGGATCAGGTCAGGTCCAGACTGTTTAGTCAGGTCACAGTGCGACTCGTGCTGGCAGAGGAACAGGACAGGGACATTTTACAAAGTGCAGACCAGAAAAGGATTTAATCCAGTCACAACTGATGTTTCTCTGACTGCTGCAGATCCTCCTAATACACACCTCAGCTGCTGCAGAACCACGTAATACACACCTCAGCTGCTCCAAAACATCATAACACACCTCAGCTGCTGGAGAACCTCGTAAATCACATCTCAGCTGCTGCAGAACATCCTAATACACACCTCAGCTGCTGTAGAACCAAATAATACACAACTCTGCTGCTGCAGAATCTCCTAACACACACCTTAGCTGCTGCAGAACCTACTAACACACACCTCAGCTGCTGCACAGCCTTTTGATACACACCTCAGCTGCTGCAGAACCTCATAATACACACCTCAGCTTCTGCAGAACATCATAATACACACCTCAGCTTCTGCTGAACCTTTTTATACACATCTCTGCTGCTGCAGAACCTTATAATACACACCTCAGCTGCTGCAGAACCTCATAATACACACCTCAGCTGCTGCAGAACCTCTTAACACGAACCTCAGCTGCTGCAGAACCTCCTAATACACACCTCAGGTGCTGCAGAACCTCCTAATGCACACCTCAGGTACTGCAGAACATCGTAATGCACACCTCAGCTGCTGCAGAACATCATAATACATACCTCAGCTGCTGCAGAACCTAATAATACACACCTCAGCTGCTGAAATACCTACTAACACACACCTCTGCTGCTGCAGAACCTCCCAACACACACCTCAGCTGCTATAGAACCTCTTAATACACACTTCAGCTTCTGCAGAACCTCATAACACACACTTCAGCTGCTGCAAAACCTCCTAACACACACCTCATCTGCAACAGAACCTCATAATATGTACCTCAGCTGCTGCAGAACCTCACAATACACACCTTAACTGCTGCAGAACCTCATAATAAACACCTCAGCTGCTGCAAAATCTCACAATATGCATATCAAATGTGGCGGAACCTCCTAACACACACCACAGCTACTACAGAACCTCATAATCTGATGCTAGAGAACATATACGGCTTTGATCACATCTGTGTTGGGGCCTAATTCTCAGATCAGGTCGGTCATAAATGCTGGTCACAATTTTATAGCCTGCCAGATGGAAACCTGTCCGATCTTTTCATAGTCAGCGGGATCCGTCAGGTGTTGTCGTCTATGAAATGCCAGAGCCGGAACTACAGTGAATACGGAGCATTGTTGTGCTCCGACAGGACAGAACAGCGAACGTCAACCAACACAGATGTGAACAAAGCCTAATACACACCTCAGAAGCTGAAGAACATTATAATAGTGCCAAGGGAACTATACTCTCATCATCACCAGATTGTTATTATTGGAAATTAGGGGGCAACATAAGGAGAGGTAAAAGTGAAGACTACTACAACTCCCAGCATGCCCAGGCTGTATTTATCGGATACAAGTGGATAATACACAGAGAGCATATAGAGCCAGGTTCACATCACTGATCCGTCAGAGAACAGAAAAATAAAGAACATGCATATTTGGCATCTGTTTGAGCCATTTCCACCTGAGATCCATTATTTTATACGGAAAAAAAAGTCCTGCAAGCAAAACTAAACGGTGATGTGAACCCACCCTAAGAAGAGAGAACTACAACTCCCAGCATGTCCAGATTATTATTGAGCATCATCCATTTGTACTAGGCGAGAACTTTAAAAGGAGATAACTCTAACCCCCACTATGGCCAGACTTATTATGGGGCATCAGTATCTATTACAGAGAGGAGGTATAGGAGAAGAGAACTACAACTCCCAGCATTACCAGACTGTATTAGGGCATAAGTTGAAATTACATGGAGAGAGATATAATAGGACAGAACTTCAACTCCCAGCATTACCAGACTTTACTAGGGCATAAGTTGAAATTACATGGTGTTAGATATAATAGGACAGAACTACAACTCCCAGCTTTTATAGGATGTTATATGGTTTATCCCAGGACACCACTAACCTCTCCTCCAGGCACCACACAGATGCTCCCCCCTCCCATCCCACAGGTCTTTCACCAGTCCTCTGCCCTGGTCACATGATGATGACATCACCAAAGGTCCTTCAGACTTCCCTGGTCTGCTATGCTTGGCTTCTTGCACTGGTCACATGGTGATGATCACATCACCAAAGGTCCTTCTCCCCCTCCTATATTCTCCTCTCACAGGTATCTAGCTATACAAGTGTAATTAGTGGGCGTAGCCTATCTTCCACTGCAGGCCCCCTTACCCCAGGCTCCCCATAGTAGCTTCGTGCTGGTCTATTGGAGGTACGCCACTGTAAGTCACCCAGGCATGCCAAATAAGTTTGTGAAAGCTTTATAATCTAATAGGAAAATAGAGTAAAAATTAATTGTTTTTATGAGGGTGTTAGTAGTAACTTAGAAAGTCAGCTTTGCCAATATTCTTGAGCATTGTAAAAGCCATCAACCCTGCCCTTCATAAATGTCTGTTGTGTGAATTAAGAACTATTGGTTTAGAAAGTTTAACTCTAGATGGTCCTGGTAATATGTGGTATTGGAGCCCTGTTTCTGTCTTTACAGGTTGTAACAAACGAAAGAAGTGCAATAGTCATTACACTTTTTTTTATTTATTGTCATGGCCCGACCATGGGTTTAATGGGATTGTCCGGCTTTGCAACCAACAACCACTAGTGTCCTTCCCTGTTCCCTGTATATAAAAAAAAATTCACCTCTCCCCAGTCCCACTTCTGCTCCATTCCTAGCTGTTTATGTGCTACGTTCATCATGCTTCTGGGGTTGTTTTTAAGAAAATTTGTCGAGACGCCAGTTGCATTGAAGAAACAAGGGACAGAGTCCCCTTGAATAGATGGTGTTGGTGATACACAGGTGTAGGAATGCCAGAATGGTGTAAGGGTAGCCTACAATGTCCCTTTAGATGTGGCTGTGCACATGTCTTGGTGCTCCCACCTGGACATGCTGGAACCCCAGGCGCCGTCGTCCTAAGCAGAACAAGGGATAGTTGATGAAAGGGATGATGAAATAAATTGAGTGCAGTTGATAACAGCTTTACTTGAATAAACCTTCAGCAAGGAACAATCTTCCAACTTTGTCTTGGTTACCAGCAGGCTTTGGCATTAATTCTGGCAGGCAAACACACTCGGCATGCCACATCAGTTGCTCTCTAGCTCTGCTGTGCTAACAGGTTTAAATAGAAAATTTTTCCTTCTGCTGTACTTAGCTTTCTGTAGTCTGACTCTGCCTTTATCTTTATCTGTATCAGACTGTGTCTTTATCTTTATCCAGGGAACTTTCTTCCTGGCTTTGGAGGCTTTTTGCTTTTTCCTCTTGTTCCAGCAGAGCTCAGCGATGCTCTGCTGGCTGGAGCACAGCCTTCCCCTTGGAGGGGGTACTCTGAACTGGCTGGCTTCTGCAAGGCTCGTCCAGCAGGGCCTGCTTCCTTTCCCCTTAGAGGGGGTACTCTATTCTCTGACGTCTAACTAGAACTCCACCCTCCCTGCAGCAAGTGGGACACGCCCACCACACTACAGAGGACGGGGGGGGGGTTAGAAGGGAATGGAAAGCCCCATTCTATGTACCTGTAGCTCTGCCATTTATGCTGCCATCTGCTGGTGAACCAGGCATATTACACTTGAACGGAAACAGTTACATGGAAAGAGATATGCATATTATCCAGGACCTAGAAATAAACACATAGGATGACATTAGGTTAACCCATTAAAGATAGTAGTAGTATGTAGAAGTGACAATGCCACTCTTGGGCGTTACATATGGTGCCCACAGAACCAGCATGTGGCTTGGTCCCATGACTGCTGCAGCCAATCACAGCACTCAATGGTTACAGACAGGGGCGTAGCTATAGGCCAGAGTTTAGCTTGGGCCCCCCCTACTCTCAATACCGTTCCCTAACACCACCAGACCCCTGCACGCCCACCATGCCCAATGGCAGAACTAAAATCTCACCGAGAAAATATATTTTAATCCAATAAGTGCATGCGTAGCTGCCCTCCATTCATTTTCTATGTGTCCAGTGAAAATAGCCGAGTGCTGGCTCGTCTATTTCCGTCGAATGGGGAGCTTGCTTGGTGGTGGCCGGACCGGAGTCCTCCAGCCACCACTTTGCAGGGCTCCGTTCTCAATATAGGTGCTGGTCCCAGCAGTGGGACCTTCACCTATAAGACAATGGGGGCATATCCTGGCGATATGCCCCCATTGTCTATGATGAAACAACCCCTTTAAGCGGATATTTGACTTAATGCTAGGCTGCTACGTTCACATGGCTATGGCGCTGCCGTGTGAATGTAGTTGACACTTTAAGTCAATTCTAAAACAGGGATACATCAGAAGGCAAGGTAGTGCCAGTATACCCCCCAAGAACCCAGCCCCATCCCAGGGCAGCACAATCTGGGGAAACCAGTAGTAACTGGCCACTTTATACACAGACTACTAGCAATTAGGTCCTGGGCCCCTGGCCCTGCCTGCCTACCTACCAGCCTGTAGCAGGAGTGGCCTGCCCTTCCACATCAGTCAGGTCTCCGCTGCGCTGGACACCTTTAAGCTCATGCTGGCTGCTGTGCTGCTATCTCCCAGTCAGTCCCTAGTCCCCACACCCGGCACCATCGCTCTGTAGAGCTCTGCTTATCACGCCACCTCACCTCACTCACTCCCTGCAGCAGGCGCACGCAGCTTCACTTCCACATCCGGCTTACAACTCTGCCAGACACTTACGAGAGGAGCGGGACCACTCCCTCTCCTGGTTACGCCTGCACGCACACATGCTCTGACTCCGCCCCCACCCTATGTGAACTAACTTATCCGGTATTGTATGTAAATCACAGACAGTGCTGAGGAAGCGCTTTCATTGTTTACTGGAACTTAGGGGCCCGGTCGCAAAAACGATCGCTGCAACCCCTATAGCTATGCCACTTATTACAGAGAGTTGTTTTCTTTTATGTTCAGGGGGATAAGGGATGACTCCAAAGCTGAACAACCCTTTTAACTTTTCTGAACCCCCAGCATCACAGGAATACATAATGCTGTGAGTTCAGGTCCGTTACACCCATGTTCAGGCTGCAACACATGTGAATAAAAGAGATGATTAATAAGCCTGAATATGTTTGTGTGACTAGCTCCTTAGAATTTACAATCTGACTTAGTAACATTGAGTGTTTTGGCATCCAATGAAAATGAAATTTGCTGGAAATAAAGCTAAAACAATTAATATAGCGACTAATAAATTGCATTCAGCACATACTGTGGGATGAAGATATATAGAAGAGAATGACACTTATTCTATTTAGTGTACCAGTATTTTTCCTAACTGCTCCACTAATGTTCTAGGTGAATCTTGAAAAAAGTCTTAAAATCAATTCCCCCAAGCTCCTTTTATATATAGAGAGGAACAGTAGCATTAGGGGTCATTTTTGCATTGATTATTTTGCAAATTATCAGCTGGATTAAGAGCAGTGGGTGCATTTGTTTTGTCTGCATGAAAGCCTGTAAAACATCAATCTGAAAAAATGTGCCACCTAGTCTTGAAAATCTGCGATAGATCAATATCATAATAGCCAAGCAAACTGCCTGCTGCCCCATGGTAACCAATGGTCTCTGTTTTATCTTGTGTTGCAAATATGTATGTTCTTTCTGTACCTTTATTCTTGGTTTGAGATACCCCGGGATGAATAGCACAAGCTGACTAAGTTTGAAAAAAAATTAAAAAAATGTCATCTCATGTTAATCATCTCCAAATATCTCAAACCAAGAGGAAAGGTAAGGAAAAGAAAGGAGTGATCCAGCATTCGTGATCCAAACCTTTATTTAAGGGGTTATTCCATCGGTAAAGTGACTGTTGTTTTACCGTTGTACCAATGGTGTATTGTACTGGCTTGTCATGAATAGTAATGTATGGGCTTATACTGTCAATTGTCTAATGTGATCCATGTCATATGTTGTGCTGCTGTGATACTTAAATAAAGTGTATAGTATCGTATCTTATTGTATTGTAATGTAAAAAATGATAATCAGACATAATGTAGTACACTACAGTCCCTCGCATAGATCCAGAGATCTGCCCATTCAATGCTCCAATTGCTATGCCAGATTTATTTCAAGCTGGCCGCACAGGGGGGTGTCTTTTCTCAGGGGATGTGTACTTTCTTGTGCAGCTAGTGGCAGTTAAAGAATGGAACTGAGCATGTGCTTCCATCTCAGTGAGCTGGACAAAGAATTTTAAAAAAGAGCAAGCAGCAGGTGGCACTAGACAAATACATTTTATTGAATATAAGGGCTATACTAAATTTTTAATTGCATGCAATAACAAAAGTATTCAGATCCAGGTGCTGGTTTGAACAATGTAGAATATTTTTTGTTGGGCAAACCAACCAAAGAATCAACAAAAAAACATATAACATAACATCAATGTAAGTAATTAGAAAAAACCAAAGCAGCTTTTACAGATACTGTATAAAAGAAAAAAGAAAACAAAATGTACTATCAGATCAGATTTACGATTTACAGTTTTTTTTTTTACTGATGACTAATCCTTTGGATAGGTTATCAGTAATGCTGCGCTAATCAAAGCATCTGAAGTTAAATTTGATCCAAGGCTTAGAAAAAATTTGATTTGCCACAAATCCGAATTTCCTCATGCTTTGTGGTAATGATTTTTTTCCCCCTCCATAATTGCTGCTGCACATGTTACAAAGTGAAAGTAAGAAACCCAGGAACATGATATGACCCATAATGCTATGCATCAAGTGAATCCGCTGGTAGCCATCCTCTGTGATGTAAGTTGTACTATTTAAGTGTACCATTCAATTTACCATGTCTGTTATTGGAAAATAGGAAAGAAATTCTTGGTGGGGTTAAATTGAAAAAAAAAAACAAGAAAAAAAAAAACAATTTCTCCAAAGTTTTCGGGTCTTTTACATCACGGCATTCACTGTGCACTAAAAATTATATAACGTTCTTATTCTGCTCACTAGGATTCCGGTGATACCAAATGTGTAAATATATATTTTTTTACTACTTTCAGTCTACAGAGCTATATGAGGGCTTGTTTTTTTGTGGAACGATATGTAGATTTTATTGGTTCCATTTTTGTGGTAAGTATGACGTTTTAATCACTGTTATTTAACTTTTTTGTGGAGAAAAGGTGACTTATTGGTTTTGCATTTTTTTCCCTCCCAATGTTTAAATAGCCATAACTTTTTGAATTTTCGATTCATATAGACATAAGAGGGCTTATTTTTAGAGATAAGTTGTACTATTTAAGAGTACCATTTAATTTACAATGTCTGTTATTGGCAATTTGGCAAATGGGAAAGAAATTCTTTGTGGAGTTAAATTTAAAAAATTAATAAAAATTCTCCAAGATTTTCGGGGTTTCACATCACGACATTCACTGTGCATTAAAAATTACCTAACGTTCTTATTCTGCGGTTCACTATGAATCCGGTGATACCAAATGTGCATATATATTTTTGTTTTCCAATTTTCAGTCTACAGAGGTTTATGGGGGCTTGTTTTTTGCAGGACGATTTAGATTTTATTGTTACCATTTTTTGGTAAGTACAGTTGCAAGAAAAAGTATGTGAACCCTTTGGAATGATATGGATTTCTGCACAAATTGGTCATAAAATGTGATCTGATCTTCATCTAAGTCACAACAATAGACAATCACAGTCTGCTTAAACTAATAACACACAAAGAATTTAATGTTACCATGTTTTTATTGAACACACCATGTAAACATTTACAGTGCAGGTGGAAAAAGTATGTGAGCCCCTAGACTAATGACATCTCCAACAGCTAATTGGAGTGAGGTGTCAGCCAACTGGAATCCAATCAAAGAGATGAGATTGGAGGTGTTGGTTACAGCTGCCCTGCCCTATAAAAACACACACCAGTTCTGGGATTGCTTTTCCCAAGAAGCATTGCCTGATGTGAATAATGCCTCGCACAAAAGAGCTCTCAGAAGACCTACGATTAACCCCTTAAGGACCGGGCTCATTTTCACCTTAGGACCAGGCAATTTTTTGCAAATCTGACCAGTGTCACTTTATGTGGTAATAACTTTAAAACGCTTTTTCTTATCCAGGCCATTCTGAGATTGTTTTTCGTCACATATTGTACTTCATGACACTGGTAAAATTAAGTCAAAAATTTCATTTTTATTTATAAAAAATATCAAATTTACCAAAAATTTGGAAAAATTAGCAATTTTCCAAGTTTCAATTTCTCTACTTCTATAATACATAGTAATACCGCCCAAAAAGTTATTGATTTACATTCCCCATATGTCTACTTCATGTATTGATCATTTTGGGAATGCCATTTTATTTTTGGGGACGTTACAAGGCTTAGAAGTTTAGAAGCAAATCTTGAAATTTTTCAGAAAGAACATACATGCAACACAAGATAAAACAGAGACCATTGGTTACCATGGGGCAGCAGGCGGTTTGCTTGGCTATTATGATATTGATCTATCGCAGATTTTCAAGACTAGGTGGCACATTTTTCACAAAAGATCTCTCAGAAGACCTACGATTAACCCCTTAAGGACCGGGCTCATTTTCACCTTAGGACCAGGCCATTTTTTGCAAATCTGACCAGTGTCACTTTATGTGGTGATAACTTTAAAACGCTTTTTCTTATCCAGGCCATTCTGAGATTGTTTTTCGTCACATATTGTACTTCATGACACTGGTAAAATTAAGTCGAAAAATTTCATTTTTATTTATAAAAAATATCAAATTTGCCAAAAATTTTCCAAGTTTCAATTTCTCTACTTATATAATACATAGTAATACCCCCAAAAAGTTATTGATTTACATTCCCATATGTCTACTTCATGTATCGATCATTTTGGGAATGCCATTTTATTTTTGGGGACGTTACAAGGCTTAGAAGTTTAGAAGCAAATCTTGAAATTTTTCAGAAATTTTCAAAAACCCACTTTTTAGGGACCAGTTCAGGTCTGAAATCACTTTGTGAGGCTTACATAATAGAAACCATCCAAAAATGA
Source organism: Bufotes viridis (assembly GCA_033119425.1). Lineage (NCBI taxonomy): Eukaryota > Metazoa > Chordata > Amphibia > Anura > Bufonidae > Bufotes > Bufotes viridis. Next base: position 93,219,739 of record CM065589.1, read on the forward strand.
CCCCATTCTAGAAACTACACCCCTCAAGGTATTCAAAACTGATTTTACAAACGTCAATAACCCTTTAGGTTTTCCACAAGAGTTAATGGCAAATGGAGATAAAATTTCAGAATTTCGATTTTTTGAAAATTTTCCGTTTGAATCCATTTTTCCAGTAACAAAGCAAGGGTTAACAGCCAAACAAAACTCAATATTTATTGCCCCGATTCTGTAGTTTGCAGAAACACCCCATATGTGGGCGTAAACTGCTGTATGGCCAAACGGCAGGGTGTAGAAGGAAAGGAACGCCATATGGTTTTGGAAGGCGGACTTTGCTGGACTGGATTTTTGACACCATGTCTCATTCGAAGCCCCCGATGCAGCCCTAGAGTAGAATCTCCAAAAAGTGACACCATCTAAGAAACTTCACCACTGAAGGTATTCAAAACTGATTTTACAAACTTTGTTAACCCTTTAGGTGTTCCACAAGAGTTATTGGCAAATGGAGATGAAATTTCAGAATTTCTATTTTTGTTACCTTGCCTCGAAAAAGTGTAATATAAAGCAACCAAAAATCATATTTACCTTAAAATGATAAAACAAAACTGCCACCATATCCCGTAGTTTCCAAAATGGGGTCACTTTTTTGGAGTTTCTACTGTAGTAGTGTTGAGTGAACAGTTCAAGCATCGTTCGGGTTCGTACCGAATTTTGGGGTGTCCGGGACCCGGACATTTTCAAAAAGTTCGGGTTCGGGTTCGGTGTTCGTCGATTACTTTCCGCTTTCTGAAGGGCTGCACAGCAGCCAATCAGCTAGCGTTTTACTTCTTGCCCTAAGAGCCCATCACAGCCATGCCTACTAATGGCATGGCTGTGGTTAGCCAAGTGCAGCATGTAACCCAGCCTCTATTTAAGCTGGAGTCACGTAGCGCCGCACGTCACACTGCTCTGACTAGTGTAGGGAGAGGATGCAGCTGCTGTGTTAGGGCGAGATTAGGAAGGGATTAACTTAGCCAAAACACTTAATGAAGTGATCGATCAACAGCTGAGAATCATTGAACTTCTGCTAGTTACTTGCTCACTGGTTTTTAGGCTGCACAGAGCGTTTTTCTGTCACTTATTTTCTGGGTTGATCGGCGGCCATTTTGTGACTTGTGGTGCACCAGAAGAAGCTGCCACCAAGTCCATCAATCCATCAATACTAGTTTTTTTTTGCTATATCCTACATCAGGGGCTTGGCTGTGCTAATTGTCACCCCTAGAAACTCAGGACAGCAATTTCTATATTTTATTAAGGGGTTAAATACAATTGCCCAAATACCAATCCCTAAATCTGGTGTTCCAGCTTTGGCTAGACAAGTATAATACTGTCTGCTGTCTGGCAAAGGATAGATTATTTTCTGGGGTGAAATTAACCTGCCAATATAGCAATACCCTGGATCTGGTGTTCCAGCAGTTGCAGGACAGATTTCATAGTATTCCGCTTACACATATATTTTGTTCTGGGGTTAAATTAACCTGCCAATATAGCAATACCCTGGATCTGGTGTCCAAACAGTTGCAGGCCAGATTTCATAGTGTCCGCTTACACATATATTTTGTTCTGGGGTGAAATTAACCTGCCAATATAGCAATACCCTGGATCTGGTGTCCTAGCAGTTGCAGGACCGATTTCATAGTGTCCGCTTACACATATATTTTGTTCTGGGGTTAAATTAACCTGCCAATATAGCAATACCCTGGATCTGGTGTCCAAACAGTTGCATGCCAGATTTCATAGTGTCCGCTTACACATATATTTTTTCTGGGGTGAAATTAACCTGCCAATATAGCAATACCCTGGATCTGGTGTCCAAGCAGTTGCAGGACATATTTTATAGTATCCGCTTACACATATATTTTGTTCTGGGGTGAAATTACCCTGCCAATATAGCAATACCCTGGATCTGGTGTCCCAGCAGTTGCAGGACCGATTTCATAGTGTCCGCTTACACATATATTTTGTTCTGGGGTGAAATTAACCTGCCAATATAGCAATACCCTGGATCTGGTGTCCCAGCAGTTGCAGGACCGATTTCATAGTGTCCGCTTACACATATATTTTGTTCTGGGGTGAAATTAACCTGCCAATATAGCAATACCCTGAATCTGGTGTCCCAGCTGTTGCAGGCCAAGTGTAAATCTGTCCATAAAAGGATACGCTTTCATCCAGGGCCTAAATACTAGCCCTAAAAGAGATATTCCCCTAAATCAGTGGTTACTGCTGTGCCTGGATTAGTGTAATACGCTACATAAACAAATAGGCAGATAGTGTTAGGTGCCTGTAAAAAAGGCCTAAATTTGAAATCAATACATTGGGCCAAATATTTTATTCCTTATTGTGGTGCTTGGTGAACGGTAACAATGAGGAAAACATCTAGTAAGGGACGCGGACGCGGTCGTGGTGGTGTTAGTGTACCCTCTGGTGCTGGGATAGGACGTGGCCATTCTGCCACAGCCACACGTCCTAGTGAACCAACTACCTCAGGTTCCAGTACCCGCCAGAATTTACAGCGATATTTGGTGGGGCCCAATGCCGTTCTAAGGATGGTAAGGCCTGAGCAGGTACAGGCGCTAGTCAATTGGGAGGCCGACAGTGGATCCAGCATGTTCACAACATTATCTCCCACCCAGTCTTCTGCAGAAAGCGCACAGGTGGCACCTGAAAACCAAGCCCATCAGTCTGTCACATCACCCCCATGCATATCAGGGAAACTGTCAGAGCCTCAAGTTATGCAGCAGTCTCTTATGCTGTTTGAAGACTCTGCTGGCATGGTTTCCCAAGGAAATCCACCTTGCCCTTCCCCAGTGGTGGAAGACATAGAATGCACTGATGCACAACCACTGATGTTTCCTGAGGATAAGGACATGGGAATACCACCTCATCGGAGTCCGCACGTCTCTGATGATGACGAAACACAGGTGCCAACTGCTGCGTCTTTCTGCAGTGGGCAGACCGAACAGGAGGTCAGGGAGGAAGACTGTGTGGAAGACGATGCAGGGGACGATGAGGTCCTACACCCCACATGGAATGAAGGTCGTGCCACTGACTTTCATAGTTCAGAGGAAGAGGCAGTGTTGAGACCGAGCCAACAGCGTAGCAAAAGAGAGAGCAGGGGGCAAAAGCAGAACAGCCGCCGCCAAGAGAGTTTGCCTGATACTGGCCACCGCCACCAGGGACCGAGCACACCAAAGGCAGCTTCAAGGAGTTCCCTGGCATGGCACTTCTTTAAACAATGTGCTGACGACAAGACCCGAGTGGTTTGCACGCTGTGCCATCAGATCCTGAAGCGAGGCATTAACGTTCTGAAACTTAGCACAACCTGCATGACCAGGCATCTACATGCAAAGCATGAACTGCAGTGGAGTAAACACCTTAAAAGCAAGGAACTCACTCAGGCTCCCCTGCTCCCTCTTCTGCTGCTGCCTCGGCCTCTTCCTCCGCCTCGGGAGGAACGTTGGCACCTGCCGCCCACCAAACAGAGGATGTGCCACCGACAACACCACCTGCCTGCGTCACCAAGCATCTCCACCATGTCACACAGCAGCGTTCAGCTCTCCATCTCACAAACCTTGGAGAGAAAGCGTAAATTCCCACCTAGCCACCCTCGAGCCCTGGGCCTGAATGCCAGCATTTCTAAACTACTGGCCTTTGAAATGCTGTCATTCAGGGTGGTGGACACAGACAGCTTCAAACAGCTAATGTCCATGGCTGTCCCACAGTATGTTGTCCCCAGCTGCCACTACTTCTCCAAGACAGCCGTGCCTTCCCTGCACAACCAAGTATCCGATAAAATCAAGTGTGCACTGCGCAACGCCATCTGTGGCAAGGTCCACCTAACCACAGATACGTGGACCAGTAAGCACGGCCAGGGACGCTATATCTCCTAACTGCACACTGGGTAAATGTAGTGGCGGCTGGGCCCCAGGCGGAGAGTTCCTTGGTGCACGTCCTTCTGAATCTTGAAAAAAGTCTTAAAATCAATTCCCAAGCTCCTTTTATATATGGAGAGGAACAGTAGCATTAGGGGTCATTTTTGCACTGATTATTTTGCAAATTATCAGCTGGATTAAGAGCAGTGGGTGCATTTTGTTTTTGTCTGCATGAAAGCCTGTAAGACATCAATCTGGAAAATGTGCCACCTAGTCTTGAAAATCTGCGATAGATCAATATCATAATAGCCAAGCAAACTGCCTGCTGCCCCACGGTAACCAATGGTCTCTGTTTTATCTTGTGTTGCAAATATGTATGAATTCTTTCTGTACCTTTATTCTTGGTTTGAGATACCCCGGGATGAGATAGCACAAGCTGACTAAGTTTGAAAAAAATTAAAAATGTCATCTCATGTTAATCATCTCCAAATATCTCAAACCAGAGGAAAGGTAAGGAAAGAAAGGAGTGATCCAGCATTCGTGATCCAAACCTTTATTTAAGGGGTTATTCCATCGGTAAAGTGACTGTTGTTTTACCGTTGTACCAATGGTGTATTGTACTGGCTTGTCATGAATAGTAATGTATGGGCTTATACTGTCAATTGTCTAATGTGATCCATGTCATATGTTGTGCTGCTGTGATACTTAAATAAAGTGTATATGTATCGTATCTTATTGTATTGTAATGTAAAAATGATAATCAGACATAATGTAGTACACTACAGTCCCTCGCATAGATCCGAGATCTGCCCATTCAATGCTCAATTGCTATGCCAGATTTATTTCAAGCTGGCCGCACAGGGGTGTCTTTCTCAGGGGATGTGTACTTTCTTGTGCAGCTAGTGGCAGTTAAAGAATGGAACTGAGCATGTGCTTCCATCTCAGTGAGCTGGACAGAATTTTAAAAAGAGCAAGCAGCAGGTGGCACTAGACAAATACATTTTGATTGAATATAAGGGCTATACTAAATTTTTAATTGCATGCAATAACAAAAGTATTCAGATCCAGGTGCTGGTTTGAACAATGTAGAATATTTTTTGTTGGGCAAACCAACCAAAGAATCAACAAAAAAACATATAACATAACATCAATGTAAGTAATTAGAAAAAACCAAAGCAGCTTTTACAGATACTGTATAAAAGAAAAAAGAAAACAAAATGTACTATCAGATCAGATTTACGATTTACAGTTTTTGTTTTTTTACTGATGACTAATCCTTTGGATAGGTTATCAGTAATGCTGCGCTAATCAAAGCATCTGAAGTTAAATTTGATCCAAGGCTTAGAAAAAATTTGATTTGCCACAAATCCGAATTTCCTCATGCTTTGTGGTAATGATTTTTTTCCCCCTCCATAATTGCTGCTGCACATGTTACAAAGTGAAAGTAAGAAACCCAGGAACATGATATGACCCATAATGCTATGCATCAAGTGAATCCGCTGGTAGCCATCCTCTGTGATGTAAGTTGTACTATTTAAGTGTACCATTCAATTTACCATGTCTGTTATTGGAAAATAGGAAAGAAATTCTTGGTGGGGTTAACCCCTTCAGTACCGGGCCACTTTTCACCTTAAGGACCAGGCCATTTTTTGCAAATCTGACCAGAGTCACTTTATGTGATGACAACTTTAAAACGCTTTTACTTATCCAAGCCATTCTGAGATTGTTTTTTCGTCACATATTGTACTTCATGACAGTGGTAAAATAAAGTCGAAAAATTTCATTTTTATTTATAAAAAAATATCAAATTTACCAAAAATTTTGAAAAATTTGCAATTTTCCAAGTTTCAATTTCTCTACTTCTAGAATACATAGTAATACTGCCAAAAAAGTTATTGATTTACATTCCCCATATGTCTACTTCATGTATCGATCATTTTGGGAATGCCATTTTATTTTTTTGGGACATTACAAGGCTTAGAAGTTTAGAAGCAAATCTTGACATTTTTCTGAAATTTTAAAAACCCACTTTATAGGGACCAGTTCAGGTCTGAAGTCACTTTGTGAGGCTTACATAATAGAATCCACCCAAAAATTACCCCATTCTAGAAACTACACCCTAAAGGTACTCAAAACTGATTTTACAAACGTCATTAACCCTTTAGGTGTTCCACAAGAATTAATGGAAAATGGAGATGACATTTCATAATTTCACTTTTTGGCAAACTTTCCATTTTAATAATTTTACAGTTATTTACTGACAGGTTAGATCATGTGGTAATTTTATAGAACAGTTTCTTACGGACGTGGCAATACATAGTATGTATACTTTTATTTATTTATTTCACTTTAGCACAAAAATACTAGTTTTGAAGCAACAAAAATCATATTTTAGTGTCTTCATTGTCTGAGAGTGATAGTTTTTTTATTTTTGACCTATTGTCTTAGGTAGGGTATCATTTTTGCAGGGATGAGATGGCGGTTTGATTGGCACTATAATGGGGGCATACACCTTTTTGATCGTTTGATATTATACTTTTGTGATGTAAGGTGACAAAAATAGCTTTTTTACACCGTTTTATTTTTTATTTTTACGGTGTTCACCTGAGGGGTTAGGTCATGTGATATTTTTATAGAGCAGGTTCTTACGGACGCGGTGATACCTAATATGTATACTTTTTTTATTTATTTCACTTTAGCACAATATTACTAGTTTTGAAGCAAAAATCATATTTTAGTGTCTCCATAGTCTGAGAGCCATATTATTTTAATTTTTTGGCGATTGTCTCATGTAGGGGCTCATTTTTTGCGGGATGTGGTGACGGTTTGATTGGTAACATTTTGGCGTACATACGACTTTTTGATCACTTTTATTACCTTTTTGGGAATTGAGGTGGGCAAAATTTCAATTTCGTCATAGTTTTTTTTTTTTTTTTTACGGCGTTCACCGTGCGGGAAAGCAACATGACCGTTTTATAGATCAGGTCTTTACGGACCCGGTGATATCAAACATGTGTAGTGTATTTTATTTTAATTTTTTTAATCAGTGATAAATGTGTGGCCGTAGGAAGAAATTCATTTTATTTTTTTACTTTTTTCACTTTTTAAACATTTTTGACCCAGACCCACTTGGTTCTTGAAGATCCAGTGGGTCTGATGCTTAGTAGTAATACACTACAGTACACTATATAGTGTACTGTAGTGTATTAAGAATTTACACTTAGCCTGATCAAGCTGCTGCTGGTTAGCAGAAGCCTGATCTGCTATACCATGGCAAGCCGGAAGCCTGTGAAGGCGTCCGGTTGCCATGGTAACCATCAGCCGTTGCTACAACAGAGCCGCGGCTGATGGAGGGAGGGGGCCCCTCCTCTGGGTCAAGTATCGGGTGGCTGCAATGGCACAGCAGCCCCCGATGGGAGAGGGAGGGAGCTCCTCCCTGTTAACCTCTTCCATGTAGCGGTCCCTAGGGACCGCGGCATGGAAAGGAGTTAAACGGCAGACATCCAGCACAGATGTCTGCCGCTTGAAGCAGAGTGTCAGCAATGTGCTGACACTCTGCCAAACCGCTCTGGCCATCCTGAAAATGAACGGGGGAGGGGGCGGCACCGCACACGGGATCGCGCGCCCTCCCGCCCGCTGAATATGAAGGGGGCACATGGAGGGCTGAGGGGGCACATTGAGGGCTGCAAGGGGGAGGGGGTGGCATATAATTTTTAAGGTTCTGATACCCGCAGTCACGGACTGCGGGGATCAGAATTGTTCAGCCGGCATTAGCATGCTCTGATTGGCTAGTCTGTACAGACTAGCCAATCAGAGCGATCGCTCACCCGGGACCGCCCCCATTGGTCCCGGGCTGGTTAGCTGAGATCCCTGGCTGTGTAAAACAGCCGGGGTCTCAGCGTTGTCACCATGTCTGCAGACATGGTGACAGTTTAATGCCATGACGTGTATATTCGTCATGGAGCGCTAAATAGCAGTGCTCCATGACGGGTATACACGTCATAGGTCGGGAAGGGGTTAAATTGAAAAAAAAAAACAAGGAAAAAAAAAACAATTTCTCCAAAGTTTTCGGGTCTTTTACATCACGGCATTCACTGTGCACTAAAAATTATATAACGTTCTTATTCTGCTCACTAGGATTCCGGTGATACCAAATGTGTAAATATATATTTTTTTACTACTTTCAGTCTACAGAGCTATATGAGGGCTTGTTTTTTTGTGGAACGATATGTAGATTTTATTGGTTCCATTTTTGTGGTAAGTATGACGTTTTAATCACTGTTATTTAACTTTTTTGTGGAGAAAAGGTGACTTATTGGTTTTGCATTTTTTTCCCTCCCAATGTTTAAATAGCCATAACTTTTTGAATTTTCGATTCATATAGACATAAGAGGGCTTATTTTTAGAGAGATAAGTTGTACTATTTAAGAGTACCATTTAATTTACAATGTCTGTTATTGGCAATTTGGCAAATGGGAAAGAAATTCTTTGTGGAGTTAAATTTAAAAAAATTAATAAAAAATTCTCCAAGATTTTCGGGGTTTCACATCACGACATTCACTGTGCATTAAAAATTACCTAACGTTCTTATTCTGCGGTTCACTATGAATCCGGTGATACCAAATGTGCATATATATTTTTGTTTTCCAATTTTCAGTCTACAGAGGTTTATGGGGGCTTGTTTTTTTGCAGGACGATTTAGATTTTATTGTTACCATTTTTTTGGTAAGTACAGTTGCAAGAAAAAGTATGTGAACCCTTTGGAATGATATGGATTTCTGCACAAATTGGTCATAAAATGTGATCTGATCTTCATCTAAGTCACAACAATAGACAATCACAGTCTGCTTAAACTAATAACACACAAAGAATTTAATGTTACCATGTTTTTATTGAACACACCATGTAAACATTTACAGTGCAGGTGGAAAAAGTATGTGAGCCCCTAGACTAATGACATCTCCAACAGCTAATTGGAGTGAGGTGTCAGCCAACTGGAATCCAATCAAAGAGATGAGATTGGAGGTGTTGGTTACAGCTGCCCTGCCCTATAAAAAACACACACCAGTTCTGGGATTGCTTTTCCCAAGAAGCATTGCCTGATGTGAATAATGCCTCGCACAAAAGAGCTCTCAGAAGACCTACGATTAACCCCTTAAGGACCGGGCTCATTTTCACCTTAGGACCAGGCCATTTTTTGCAAATCTGACCAGTGTCACTTTATGTGGTGATAACTTTAAAACGCTTTTTCTTATCCAGGCCATTCTGAGATTGTTTTTTCGTCACATATTGTACTTCATGACACTGGTAAAATTAAGTCGAAAAATTTCATTTTTATTTATAAAAAAATATCAAATTTACCAAAAATTTGGAAAAATTAGCAATTTTCCAAGTTTCAATTTCTCTACTTCTATAATACATAGTAATACCGCCCAAAAAAGTTATTGATTTACATTCCCCATATGTCTACTTCATGTATTGATCATTTTGGGAATGCCATTTTATTTTTTGGGGACGTTACAAGGCTTAGAAGTTTAGAAGCAAATCTTGAAATTTTTCAGAAAGAACATACATGCAACACAAGATAAAACAGAGACCATTGGTTACCATGGGGCAGCAGGCGGTTTGCTTGGCTATTATGATATTGATCTATCGCAGATTTTCAAGACTAGGTGGCACATTTTTTCACAAAAGATCTCTCAGAAGACCTACGATTAACCCCTTAAGGACCGGGCTCATTTTCACCTTAGGACCAGGCCATTTTTTGCAAATCTGACCAGTGTCACTTTATGTGGTGATAACTTTAAAACGCTTTTTCTTATCCAGGCCATTCTGAGATTGTTTTTTCGTCACATATTGTACTTCATGACACTGGTAAAATTAAGTCGAAAAATTTCATTTTTATTTATAAAAAAATATCAAATTTGCCAAAAATTTTCCAAGTTTCAATTTCTCTACTTATATAATACATAGTAATACCCCCCAAAAAAGTTATTGATTTACATTCCCCATATGTCTACTTCATGTATCGATCATTTTGGGAATGCCATTTTATTTTTTGGGGACGTTACAAGGCTTAGAAGTTTAGAAGCAAATCTTGAAATTTTTCAGAAATTTTCAAAAACCCACTTTTTAGGGACCAGTTCAGGTCTGAAATCACTTTGTGAGGCTTACATAATAGAAACCATCCAAAAATGACCCCATTCTAGAAACTACACCCCTCAAGGTATTCAAAACTGATTTTACAAACGTCAATAACCCTTTAGGTTTTCCACAAGAGTTAATGGCAAATGGAGATAAAATTTCAGAATTTCGATTTTTTTGAAAATTTTCCGTTTGAATCCATTTTTTCCAGTAACAAAGCAAGGGTTAACAGCCAAACAAAACTCAATATTTATTGCCCCGATTCTGTAGTTTGCAGAAACACCCCATATGTGGGCGTAAACTGCTGTATGGCCAAACGGCAGGGTGTAGAAGGAAAGGAACGCCATATGGTTTTTGGAAGGCGGACTTTGCTGGACTGGATTTTTGACACCATGTCTCATTCGAAGCCCCCCGATGCAGCCCTAGAGTAGAATCTCCAAAAAAGTGACACCATCTAAGAAACTTCACCACTGAAGGTATTCAAAACTGATTTTACAAACTTTGTTAACCCTTTAGGTGTTCCACAAGAGTTATTGGCAAATGGAGATGAAATTTCAGAATTTCTATTTTTTGTTACCTTGCCTCGAAAAAAGTGTAATATAAAGCAACCAAAAATCATATTTACCTTAAAATGATAAAACAAAACTGCCACCATATCCCGTAGTTTCCAAAATGGGGTCACTTTTTTGGAGTTTCTACTGTAGTAGTGTTGAGTGAACAGTTCAAGCATCGTTCGGGTTCGTACCGAATTTTGGGGTGTCCGGGACCCGGACATTTTCAAAAAAGTTCGGGTTCGGGTTCGGTGTTCGTCGATTACTTTCCGCTTTCTGAAGGGCTGCACAGCAGCCAATCAGCTAGCGTTTTACTTCTTGCCCTAAGAGCCCATCACAGCCATGCCTACTAATGGCATGGCTGTGGTTGGCCAAGTGCAGCATGTAACCCAGCCTCTATTTAAGCTGGAGTCACGTAGCGCCGCACGTCACACTGCTCTGACTAGTGTAGGGAGAGGATGCAGCTGCTGTGATAGGGCGAGATTAGGAAGGGATTAACTTAGCCAAAACACTTAATGAAGTGATCGATCAACAGCTGAGAATCATTGAACTTCTGCTAGTTACTTGCTCACTGGTTTTTAGGCTGCACAGAGCGTTTTTCTGTCACTTATTTTCTGGGTTGATCGGCGGCCATTTTGTGACTTGTGGTGCACCAGAAGAAGCTGCCACCAAGTCCATCAATCCATCAATACTAGTTTTTTTTTTGCTATATCCTACATCAGGGGCTTGGCTGTGCTAATTGTCACCCCTAGAAACTCAGGACAGCAATTTCTATATTTTATTAAGGGGTTAAATACAATTGCCCAAATACCAATCCCCTAAATCTGGTGTTCCAGCTTTGGCTAGACAAGTATAATACTGTCTGCTGTCTGGCAAAGGATAGATTATTTTCTGGGGTGAAATTAACCTGCCAATATAGCAATACCCTGGATCTGGTGTTCCAGCAGTTGCAGGACAGATTTCATAGTATTCGCTTATACATATATTTTGTTCTGGGGTTAAATTAACCTGCCAATATAGCAATACCCTGGATCTGGTGTCCAAACAGTTGCAGGCCAGATTTCATAGTGTCCGCTTACACACATATTTTGTTCTGGGGTGAAATTAACCTGCCAATATAGCAATACCCTGGATCTGGTGTCCTAGCAGTTGCAGGACCGATTTCATAGTGTCCGCTTACACATATATTTTGTTCTGGGGTTAAATTAACCTGCCAATATAGCAATACCCTTGATCTGGTGTCCAAACAGTTGCATGCCAGATTTCATAGTGTCCGCTTACACATTTATTTTTTTCTGGGGTGAAATTAACCTGCCAATATAGCAATACCCTGGATCTGGTGTCCAAGCAGTTGCAGGACATATTTTATAGTATCCGCTTACACATATATTTTGTTCTGGGGTAAAATTACCCTGCCAATATAGCAATACCCTGGATCTGGTGTCCCAGCAGTTGCAGGACCGATTTCATAGTGTCCTCTTACACATATATTTTGTTCTGGGGTGAAATTAACCTGCCAATATAGCAATACCCTGGATCCGGTGTCCCAGCAGTTGCAGGACCGATTTCATAGTGTCCGCTTACACATATATTTTGTTCTGGGGTGAAATTAACCTGCCAATATAGCAACACCCTGAATCTGGTGTCCCAGCTGTTGCAGGCCAAGCGTAAATCTGTCCATAAAAGGATAGCTTTCATCCAGGGCCTAAATACTAGCCCTAAAAGAGATATTCCCCTAAATCAGTGGTTACTGCTGTGCCTGGATTAGTGTAATACGCTACATAAACAAATAGGCAGATAGTGTTAGGTGCCTGTAAAAAAAGGCCTAAATTTGAAATCAATACATTGGGCCAAATATTTTATTCCTTATTGTGGTGCTTGGCGAACGGTAACAATGAGGAAAACATCTAGTAAGGGACGCGGACGCGGTCGTGGTGGTGTTAGTGTACCCTCTGGTGCTGGGATAGGACGTGGCCATTCTGCCACAGCCACACGTCCTAGTGAACCAACTACCTCAGGTTCCAGTACCCGCCAGAATTTACAGCGATATTTGGTGGGGCCCAATGCCGTTCTAAGGATGGTAAGGCCTGAGCAGGTACAGGCGCTAGTCAATTGGGAGGCCGACAGTGGATCCAGCATGTTCACAACATTATCTCCCACCCAGTCTTCTGCAGAAAGCGCACAGGTGGCACCTGAAAACCAAGCCCATCAGTCTGTCACATCACCCCCATGCATATCAGGGAAACTGTCAGAGCCTCAAGTTATGCAGCAGTCTCTTATGCTGTTTGAAGACTCTGCTGGCATGGTTTCCCAAGGAAATCCACCTTGCCCTTCCCCAGTGGTGGAAGACATAGAATGCACTGATGCACAACCACTGATGTTTCCTGAGGATAAGGACATGGGAATACCACCTCATCGGAGTCCGCACGTCTCTGATGATGACGAAACACAGGTGCCAACTGCTGCGTCTTTCTGCAGTGGGCAGACCGAACAGGAGGTCAGGGAGGAAGACTGTGTGGAAGACGATGCAGGGGACGATGAGGTCCTACACCCCACATGGAATGAAGGTCGTGCCACTGACTTTCATAGTTCAGAGGAAGAGGCAGTGTTGAGACCGAGCCAACAGCGTAGCAAAAGAGAGAGCAGGGGGCAAAAGCAGAACAGCCGCCGCCAAGAGAGTTTGCCTGATACTGGCCACCGCCACCAGGGACCGAGCACACCAAAGGCAGCTTCAAGGAGTTCCCTGGCATGGCACTTCTTTAAACAATGTGCTGACGACAAGACCCGAGTGGTTTGCACGCTGTGCCATCAGATCCTGAAGCGAGGCATTAACGTTCTGAAACTTAGCACAACCTGCATGACCAGGCATCTACATGCAAAGCATGAACTGCAGTGGAGTAAACACCTTAAAAGCAAGGAACTCACTCAGGCTCCCCTGCTCCCTCTTCTGCTGCTGCCTCGGCCTCTTCCTCCGCCTCGGGAGGAACGTTGGCACCTGCCGCCCACCAAACAGAGGATGTGCCACCGACAACACCACCTGCCTGCGTCACCAAGCATCTCCACCATGTCACACAGCAGCGTTCAGCTCTCCATCTCACAAACCTTGGAGAGAAAGCGTAAATTCCCACCTAGCCACCCTCGAGCCCTGGGCCTGAATGCCAGCATTTCTAAACTACTGGCCTTTGAAATGCTGTCATTCAGGGTGGTGGACACAGACAGCTTCAAACAGCTAATGTCCATGGCTGTCCCACAGTATGTTGTCCCCAGCTGCCACTACTTCTCCAAGACAGCCGTGCCTTCCCTGCACAACCAAGTATCCGATAAAATCAAGTGTGCACTGCGCAACGCCATCTGTGGCAAGGTCCACCTAACCACAGATACGTGGACCAGTAAGCACGGCCAGGGACGCTATATCTCCCTAACTGCACACTGGGTAAATGTAGTGGCGGCTGGGCCCCAGGCGGAGAGTTCCTTGGTGCACGTCCTTCTGCCGCCAAGGATCACAGGGCATCATTCTTTGCCTCCTGTAGCCTCCTCCTCCTACTCGGCTTCCTCCTCCTCTGCTTCCACCAGCTCATCCAGTCAGCCACACACCTTCACCACCAACTTCAGCACAGCCCGGGGTAAACGTCAGCAGGCCATTCTGAAACTCATATGTTTCGGGGACAGGCCCCACACCGTGCAGGAGTTGTGGCGGGGTATTGAACAACAGACCGACCAGTGGTTGCTGCCGGTGGGCCTCAAGCCCGGCCTGGTGGTGTTCGATAATGGGCGAAATCTCGTCGCAGCTCTGGGACTAGCCGGTTTGACGCACATCCCTTGCCTGGCGCATGTGCTGAATTTGGTGGTGCAGAAGTTCATTCACAACTACCCCAACATGTCAGAGCTGCTGCATAAAGTGAGGGCAGTCTGTGCGCGCTTCCGGCGTTCACATCCTGCCGCTGCTCGCCTGTCTGCGCTACAGCGTAACTTTGGCCTTCCCGCTCACCGCCTCATATGCGACGTGCCCACCCGGTGGAACTCCACCTTGCACATGCTGGAGAGACTGTGCGAGCAGCAGCAGGCCATAGTGGAGTTTCAGCTGCAGCACGCACGCGTCAGTCGCACTGCGGAACAGCACCACTTCACCACCAATGATTGGGCCTCCATGCGAGACCTGTGTGCCCTGTTGCGCTGTTTCGAGTACTCCACCAACATGGCCAGTGGCGATGACACTGTTATCAGCGTTACAATACCACTTCTATGTCTCCTTGAGAAAACGCTTAGGGCGATGATGGAAGAGGAGGTGGCCCAGGAGGAGGAGGAGGAGGATGAAGGGTAATTTTTAGCACTTTCAGGCCAGTCTGTTAGAAGTGGCTCAGAGGTAGGTTTTTTGCAACAGCAGAGGCCAGGTACAAATGTGGCCAGCCAGGGCAACTACTGGAGGACGAGGAGGATGAGGAGGAGGTGGAGGAGGATGAGGATGAAGCAGGTTCACAGCGGGGTGGCACCCGACACAGCTCAGGCCCATCACTGGTGCATGGCTGGGGGGATACGGAGGACGATGACGATACGCCTCCCACAGAGGACAGCTTGTCCTTACCTCTGGGGAGCCTGGCACACATGAGCGACTACATGCTGCAGTGCCTGCGCAACGACAGCAGAGTTGCGCACATTTTAACGTGTGCGGACTACTGGGTTGCCACCCTGCTGGATCCCCGGTACAAAGACAATGTGCCCACCTTACTTCCTGCACTGGAGCGTGATAGGAAGATGCGCGAGTTCAAGCGCACGCTGGTAGAGGCGCTCCTGAGAGCATTCCCAAATGTCACAGGGGAACAGGTGGAAGCCCAAGGCGAAGGCAGAGGAGGAGCAAGAGGTCGCCAACGCAGCAGTGTCACGGCCAGCTCTTCTGAGGGCAGGGTTAGCATGGCAGAAATGTGGAAAAGTTTTGTCTCCACGCCACAGCTAACTGCACAACCACCTGATACGGAACGTGTTAGCAGGAGGCAGCATTTCACTAACATGGTTGAACAGTACGTCTGCACACCCCTCCACGTACTGACTGATGGTTCGGCCCCATTCAACTTCTGGGTCTCCAAATTGTCCACGTGGCCAGAGTTAGCATTTTATGCCTTGGAGGTGCTGGCCTGCCCGGCGGCCAGCGTTTTGTCTGAACGTGTATTCAGCACGGCAGGGGGCGTCAATACTGACAAACGCAGCCGCCTGTCCACAGCCAACGTGGACAAGCTGACATTCATAAAAATGAACCAGGCATGGATCCCACAGGACCTGTGCCTCCCTTGTGCAGAATAAACATTTATAACTGCCTCCCCATCAACCATGTATTCTTGTACTCCGAGGCACTTCTTTATTGAATCCTCATTTTTTTAACTTTACCATGATCTTGCGGTGCAACCCAAAGTTGAATGAACCTCTCCTCTGTCTGGGTGCTGGCCCGAAATAACTGAGAGTGGCATTCTCCGTTGGTGGTTGATATGACGCATGATTCCTTGCTGTGGGACCTCTCTCCTCTGTCTGGGTGCTAGGCCGAAATAACTGAGAGTGGCCTTCTCCGTTGGTGGTTGATATGACGCATGATTCCTTGCTGTGGGACCTCTCTCCTCTGTCTGGGTGCTGGTCCAAAATAAATGAGAGTGGCCTTCTCCGGTGGTGGTTGATATGACGCATGATTCCTTGCTGTGGGACCTGTATCCTCTATCTGGGTGCTGGTCCAAAATAAATGAGAGTGGCCTTATCCGGTGGTGGTTGATATGACGCATGATTCCTTGATGTGGGACCTGTATCCTCTGTCTGGGTGCTGGTCCGAACTAAATGAGAGTGGCCTTCTCTGTTGGTGGTTGATATGACGCATGATTCCTTGCTGTGGGACCTCTCTCCTCTGTCTGGGTGATGGGCCGAAATAACTGAGAGTGGCCTTCTCCGGTGGTGGGTGATATGACGCATGATTCCTTGCTGTGGAACCTTTATCCTCGGTCTGGGTGCTGGGCCTAAATAACTGAAAGTGGCCTTCTCCAGTGGTGGGTGATATGACGCATGATTCCTTGCTGTGGGACCTCTCTCCTCTGTCTGGGTGCTCGGCCTAAATAACTGAAAGTGGCCTTCTCCAGTGGTGGTTGATATGACGCATGATTCCTTGCTGTGGGACCTCTCTCCTCTGTCTGGGTGCTGGGCCAAAATAACTGAGAGTGGCCTTCTCCAGTGGTGGTTGATATGACGCATGATTCCTTGCTGTGGGACCTCTCTCCTCTGTTTGGGTGCTGGGCCGAAATAACTGAGAGTGGCCTTCTCCAGTGGTGGGTGATATGACGCATGATTCCTTGCTGTGGGACCTCTCTCCTCTGTCTGGGTGCTGGGCCGAAATAACTGAGAGTGGCCTTCTCCGGTGGTGGGTGATATGACGCATGATTCCTTGCTGTGGAACCTGTATCCTCGGTCTGGGTGCTGGGCCTAAATAACTGAAAGTGGCCTTCTCCAGTGGTGGGTGATATGACACATGATTCCTTGCTGTGGGACCTCTCTCCTCTGTCCGGGTGCTCGGCCTAAATAACTGAAAGTGGCCTTCACCAGTGTTGGTTGATATGACGCATGATTCCTTGCTGTGGGACCTCTCTCCTCTATTTGGGTGCTGGGGCCGAAATAACTGAAAGTGGCCTTCTCCAGTGGTGGGTGATATGACGCATGATTCCTTGCTGTGGAACCTGTATCCTCGATCTCGGTACTGGGCCGAAATAACTGAAAGTGGCCTTCTCCAGTGGTGGGTGATATGACGCATGATTCCTTGCTGTGGAACCTGTATCCTCGGTCTCCGTACTGGGCCGAAATAACTGAAAGTGGCCTTCTCCAGTGGTGGGTGATATGACGCATGATTCCTTGCTGTGGGACCTCTCTCCTCTGTCTGGGTGCTGGTCCAAAATACATGAGAGTGGCCTTTTCCGTTGGTGGTTGATATGACGCATGATTCCTTGATGTGGGACCTCTCTCCTCTGTCTGGGTGCTGGTCCAAAATAAATGAGAGTGGCCTTCTCCGGTCGTGGTTGATATGACACATGAATCCTTGCTGTGGGACCTCTCTCCTCTCTGGGTGCTGGTCCAAAATAAATGAGAGTGGCCTTCTCCGTTGGTGGTTGATATGACGCATGATTCCTTGTTGTGGGACCTCTCTCCTCTGTCTGGGTGCTGGTCCAAAATAAATGAGAGTGGCCTTCTCCGGTGGTGGTTGATATGACGCATGATTCCTTGCTGTGGGACCTGTATCCTCTTTCTGGGTGCTGGTCCGAATTAAATGAGAGTGGCCTTCTCCGTTGGTGGTTGATATGATGCATGATTCCTTGCTGTGGGACCTCTCTCCTCTGTCTGGGTGCTGGTCCAAAATAACTGAGAGTGGCCTTCTCCGGTGGTGGTTGATATGACGCATGATTCCTTGATGTGGGACCTCTCTCCTCTGTCTGGGTGCTGGTCCGAACTAAATGAGAGTGGCCTTCTCCGTTGGTGGTTGATATGACGCATGATTCCTTGCTGTGGGACCTGTATCCTCTGTCTGGGTGCTGGTCCAAAATAAATGAGAGTGGCGTTCTCCGGTGGTGGTTGATATGACGCATGATTCCTTGCTGTGGGACCTCTCTCCTCTGTCTGGGTGCTAGTCCAAAATAAATGAGAGTGGCCTTCTCCGTTGGTGGTTGATATGACGCATTATTCCTTGATGTGGGACCTCTCTCCTCTGTCTGGGTGCTGGTCCAAAATAAATGAGAGTGGCCTTCTCCGTTGGTGGTTGATATGACGCATTATTCCTTGATGTGGGACCTCTCTCCTCTGTCTGGGTGCTGGTCCAAAATAAATGAGAGTGGCCTTCTCCGTTGGTGGTTGATATGACGCATGATTCCTTGCTGTGGGACCTCTCTCCTCTGTCTGGGTGCTGGTCCAAAATAAATGAGAGTGGCCTTCTCCGTTGGTGGTTGATATGACGCATGATTCCTTGCTGTGGGACCTGTATCCTCTGTCTGGGTGCTGGTCCGAAATAAATGAGAGTGGCCTTCTCCAGTGGTGGGTGATATGACGCATGATTCCTTGCTGTGGGATCTCTCTCCAATTGATATTGGTTAATTTTTATTTATTTCATTTTATTTTAATTCATTTCCCTATCTACTTTTGTTTGCAGGGGATTTACCTACATTTTGCTGCCTTTGGCAGCCCTCTAGCCCTTTCCTGGACAATTTTACAGCCTTTTTAGTGCCTAAAAGTTCGGGTCCCCATTGACTTCAATGGGGTTCAGGTTCGGGATAAAGTTCGGCTCGAATTCGAATCTCGAACCCGAACATTTCTTCTCGAACCTGAACATCCAGGTGTTCGCTCATCTCTATACTGTAGGAGTGCATAAGGGGGGCTTCAAATGGGACATGGTGTCAAATAACCAGTCCTGCAAAATCTGCCTTCCAAAAACCATATGGCGTTCCCTTCCTTCTACTTCCTGCCGTTTGGCCATACAGCAGTTTACAACCACATATGGGGTGTTTCTGCAAACTAGAGATTCGGGTCAATATATATTGAGTTTTGTTTGGCTGTTAACCCTTGCTTTGTTACTGGAAAAATTGATTAAAATGGAAAATTTGCAAAAAAATAGCTATTTTCGGACCGTTTTTATTTTTTGTTATTTACATCGTTGAACTGACAGGTTAGATTGTGTGGTATTTCTATAGAGCTGGTTGCTTCGGATGCGGCAATACCAAATATGGCTACTTTTTGGGGGGTTTTGTTTCAGTTTTACATAATACAGCATTTTTGAAAAAAAATTCTTTTTTAGTGTCTCCACATTCTGAAAGCTATAGTTTTATTTTATTTTTTTGGGCGACTGTCTTATGTAGGGGCTCATTTTTTGCGGGATGAGATGTCGGTTTGCTTAGAACTATCTTGGGGTGCATATGACATTTTGGTCGCTTGCTATTACACTTTTTGTTATGTAAGGTGACAAAAATGGCTTTTGACACCGTATTTTTTTTTTTTTTTTGTTGTGTTCACCTGCGGGGTTTGGTCATGTGTTTTTTTTAAAGAGCAGTTTGCGACGGATGCGCCGATACCAAATATGTATACTTTTTATTTATTTATTTAAGTTTTACACAATATTATCATTTTTTAAAACAAAACAAATCATGTTTTAGTGTCTCCATAGTCTAAGAGCCATATTTTTTTTATTTTTTGGGGGTGATTGTCCTATGTGGTTGTGATTGTCCTATTTTTTTTTACATTGTTTTTATTTTATTTTTTTAACAGTATTTACCTGAGGGGTTAGATAATGTGATATTTTTATAGAGCAGGTTTTTACGGATGCTGCGATACATAATATGTATCCTTTTTATTTATTTATTTTACTTTAACACAATAATAGCATTTTAGAAAAAAAAAATTATGTTTTAGTGTATCCATAGTCTGAGAGCCATATTTTTTTATTTTTTTGGGCGATTGTCCTATATAAGGACTAATTTTTTGCGGGATGAGATGGCGGTTTTATTGGTACTATTTTGGGAGGCATACGCCTTTTTGATCACTTGGTATTACACTTTTTGTGATGCAAGGTGACAAAAAATGGCTTTTTTACACCATTTTTTTGTGTTTTTTTTACGGTATTTGCGTGAGGGGTTAGGTCATGTGATATTTTTATAGAGGAGATTTTTACGGACGCGGCGATACCTAATATGTGTAGTGTATTTGATTTTTTTTATTTTTATTCAGTCATATGTATTTTTCTTATTTTTACTTTTTTTTTTTACCCAGACCCACTTGGTTCTTGTAGATCCAGTCGATCTGGTGTCTATATAATACAGTAAGTACACTATATAGTGTACTTACTGTATTTTTTTACTTTACAAAGTCTGAATAGGCTTTTGCCTTTAGCAAAAGCCTATTCAGAGTTTCAGTGCCATGGAGAGCAGGACGCTTCTGAAAGCGTCCTGCTGCCATGGTAGCCATCACCCGCTGCCATGTCAGCAGTTTATAGCAGGGGATCAGCAATGTGCTGACCCCCTGCTATACCCACTAGACACCAGGGAAAGCGTTTGAAAGGAGGCTCCCGTCCTCCCGTCCCGCCCACCCACAGCACCGCCCGCAATCCCCTCCCCCCTGCACCGCCTGGGGGGACACTAATATGGCAGGGTGCAGGGGGGGGGTAAAATTTATAGGTTTGGGGCATATTTTAGTCTCTGATCCCCACGGTCACAGACCGCGGGGATCAGAGACTATAAATAGTGCAGCAAACCGCAGGTCTAAATTGACCTGCGGTTTGCTGCGATCGCTGACATGGGGGGGTCACAGGACCCCCCTGGGCATTGTGCCAAGGTGCCTGCTGTATGATTTCAGCAGGCATCTTGTTCCGATCACCGCCACGTGCGCAGCGGTGATCGGATATTCGCAGGGTGTACATGTACTCCCTTGGTCCTTAAGTACCAGGACACAAGGGCGTACATGTACGCCCTTCGTCCATAAGGAGTTAAGAATTGTTGACTTGCATAAAGGTGGAAAGGGTTATAAAAATATCTCCAAAAGCCTTGCTGTTCATCAGTCCACAGTAAGACAAATTGTCTAAAAATGGAGAAAGTTCAACACTGCTGCTACTCTCCCTAGGAGTGGCCGTTCTGTAAAGATGACTGCAAGAGAACAGCGCAGACTGCTCAATGAGGTGAAGAAGAGTCTAGAGTGTCAGCTAAAGACTTACAAAAGTCTGTGGCATATGCTAACAGCCCTGTTAGCGAATCTACAATATGTAAAACACTAAACAAGAATGGATTTCATGGGAGGATACCACAGAGGAGCTACTGCTGTCCAAAAAGCCACTGCTGTCCAAAAAAAAAAAAAATTGCTGCACGTTTACAGTGTGCAGAGGGGCACTTAGATGTTCCACAGCAGTACTGGCAAAATATTCTGTAGACAGATGAAACCAAAGTTGAGTTGTTTGGAAGAAACACACAACACTATGTGTGGAGATAAGGGGCACAGCACACCAACATCAAAACCTCATCCCAACTGTGAAGTATGGTGGTGGGGGCATCATGGTTTGGGGCTGCTTTGCTGCATCAGGGCCTGGACGGATTGCTATCATCGAAGGAAAAATGAATTCCCAAGTTTATCAAGACATTTTGCACTAGAACTGAAGGCCATCTGTCCACCAGCTGAAGCTCAACAGAAGATGGGTGTTGCAACAGGACAACAACCCAAAGCATAGAAGTAAATCAACAATAGAATGGCATAAACAGAAGAAAATACGCCTTCTGGAGTGGCCCAGTCAGAGTCCTGACCTCAACCGGATTGAGATGCTGTGGCATGACCTCAAGAAAGTGATTCACACCAGACATCCCAAGAATATTGCTGAACTGAAACAGTTCTGTAAAGAGGAATGGTCAAGAATTACTCCTGCCCGTTGTGCACGTCTGATCTGCAACTACAGGAAATGTTTGGTTGAAGTTATCGCTGCCAAAGGAGGTTCAGCCAGTTATTAAATCCAAGGGTTCACATGCTTTTTCCACTGCACTGTGGATGTTTACATGGTGTTTTCAATAAAAAAAACATGGTAACATTTAATTATTTGTGTGTTATTAGTTTAAGTAGACTGTGATTATCTATTGTTGTGACTTAGATGAAGATCAGATCACATTTTATGACCAATTTGTGCAGAAATTCATATCATTCCAAAGGGTTCACATACTTTTTCTTGCAACTGTACAACTTTTTGATCACTGTTATTCAACTATTTTGTGGAGAAAAGGTGACATAAAAATGGCAAATTATGTTTTTTGTTTTTTTTTCATTACGGCGATCAAAAATAGAGAAAGTAGTGTAATTTAAACTTTACATTTTTTTTTTACTTTTACAGTGACAACTTTTAACCCTCTTAGGGAGCTTGAACTTGGGATCTTTTGATCCCTTGTCCTATTCACCCAAATAGAGATCTATAAGTAAATAGGATTTGATGCGCTGCTTGCAGCCATGGCAGCCATGTGAAGCTTCAGAAGTGTCCAGTCTGCCATTGTAACCGATAGAAACCCCACAATTTCACTGCAGTGGCTCCAATCGAAAGGCAGAGGGAGCCTGTGGTACCTATCCTGTATAACGTTTCCTCATCCCAAATACCTGTGACATTCCCTGTAATTAGCCGCTGGTGACAGCATTGAAATTATCTGCTGGATATCTCCAGTGTGACATTTCCACATCCAAAATACCTTTTTCATTTTTTTTTTGCGCATACACTTCCATATCCTACGCTATTGTACGCTACTGTACGCGTGAGATACTTTCAAGCATATATAACATTTAATATGAAGAAGGCGAGCAGTAAGGGACAGGGAAGTGGCCATGATACTTGTGCACGCAAAGGCTGTGGCACTGGGCGGGTTGAAACTGTGCCTGCTGCCAGAGCACAAGCTTCATGTCCCAGTTTGCAGGGCAGCGCAGGACACCACTCTTGAAGTCAGACCATTGCGACCAGGTGGTCAGTTGAATTGCAGCAGATAATGTTTCCAGTAGGGTAAGCACCACCCTGTCTTCCACCAAGTCCAGTCTTAGTAGCCAAGGGCCTCGCATATTATGTTTTACAGGGTCAGCTCACCTGCAGGCCCTCGGATATAATGTTTTACAGGGTCAGCTCACCTACAGGCCCCCTCATATAATTTTTTAGAGGGTCAGCTCACGAGCAGGCCTTCACCTACAATCTTTTACAGGGTCAGCTCACCAGCTTGCCCTCACATATAATGTTTTACACTGTCAGCTCACCTGCAGGCCCTCACCTCCAACCTTGTAGAGGGTCAGCTCACCTGCAGGCTCTCACCTCCAACCTTTTAGAGGGTCAGCTCACCTGTAAGCCCTCACCTACAATCTTTTAGGGGGTCAGCTCACCAGCAGGCCCTCACCCTTAATGTTTTAGATGGTCACATCAGCAGGCCTTTGTTCTAAATGTTTTCGAGTGTCACCAGTATGATGCACTCCTTTTTGTGTAACAAAGGGTGTATTGGAGTGCCGGATCCTTGAAATTTTTGGCAGCCCTCTCACTTAGTGCATAGGCTTTAAGAGTGTAGGAGTCCCACTACATAAACAATTGTACCACAATGTGAATGAGGCCCTCCTTTATGTGATATACAGGTTGTATCAGAGTGTCTCTTGCTTGTAATTGTTGGCAGCAATTGCACTTTATATACAAGTAAATATACAGGAAATAATGTTTCCTAACAATTTTTCCTCTAAAATCAATATTATCTTTGGTTTTGTGCGTATTATTGTCAGTCTGTAAAAGTAGCATAGTGACAGAAAACAGAAGGTGGTTATTAACGGTACCCGCTGTGGGGAGTCGCTCTGGTAGATAGCGGTGCGGGTGCAGTACCGAGGCAAAACAGGAGTCCCGAAGGTGCAATAAACAGTGTTTTATTCACACTTGCACAAGATAAACAATAAACAGTCTCTTGGTGTTACTTCACACACATAAGAAATCATGAGGAAAACAAGACAGTCCAATACAGGCTCCAATCACCTGGGGGGGTTTTAGGTGCAGGTTCGCACCTGGCTGTCAGTCCAGCCGCAAGACAAGCGACGTCAGGTTTCCAGGCCGTCTGCACTTCTCCTTGCTGGGCTCTTGCTTCCAGCCCAGAGAACTCCCAAACTCAAATGATTCCACAGCCTTACAGCAGCTCCAGGACAATCACACCTCACCTGCTGGTGCTGGCTGTCTTATAAAGGCCCGGGAAAAACTGGCCTGGACCGTGGGAAATAGGCACCCACCCAACTCTTTGCCTACTCCCAGTAAGAGCCGGCCCGGATTGGCTTTGCAGCCAAACTAAATAGAAATGTGTCAAAACAGCACTAGCTGCTGCTGACACGCAAGAAAACCCGGCTCTTACCTCACCGAGGCCAGGAACCTCGGTGACACGTACCTGCCATCGACCACGGTACCTTGCACCTTACCACACCGCTCAGATTGGGTCACTGTCACTAGTGGGTTACTTCAGGGGTCAGTATTGGGCCCTATTCTTTTCAATATATTTATTAATGATCTTGTAGAAGGCTTGCATAGTAAAATATTTATTTTTGCAGATGACACTAGTTTATAAAATATTTTATTAAAAGGTCACATAAATGTCAGATCATAAGATTGCCAAATACAGAAATGTGCACCTAAACAAAGGTGCATGAAATACTGACATACACAAATACTTGTAACTAGAGATGAGCGAACACCTGGATGTTCGGGTTCGAGAGGTTCGACCGAACTTCCGGAAAATGTCCGGGTTCGTGATCTGAACTCAACCCGAACTTCATCCCGAACCCGAACCCCATAGAAGTCAATAGGGACCCGAACTTTTGGGCACTAAAAAGCCTGTAAAAGACTCCCGGAAAGGGCTAGAGGGCTGCAAAAGGCAGCAAAATGTAGGTAAATCCCCTGCAAACAAATGTAGATAGGGAAATGAATTAAAATAAAATAAAATAAATAAAAATTAACCAATATCAATTGGAGAGAGGTCCCACAGCAAGGAATCATGCGTCATATCATCCACTACTGGAGAAGGCCACTCTCATTTATTTGGGACCAGCACCCAGACAGAGGATACAGGTCCCACAGCAAGGAATCATGCTTCATATCAACCACCACCGGAGATGGCCACTCATGTATTTTGGACCAGCACCCAGACAGAGGATACAGGTCCCACAGCAAGGAATAAGGCGTCATATCAACCACCACCGGAGAAGGCCACTCTCATGTATTTTGGACCAGCACCCAGACAGAGGATACAGGTCCCACAGCAAGGAATAAGGCGTCATATCAACCACCACCGGAGAAGGCCACTCTCATTTATTTTGGACCAGCACCCAGACAGAGGAGAGAGGTCCCACATCAAGGAATCATGCGTCATATCAACCCCCACAGGAGAAGGCCACTCTCATTTATTTTGGACCAGCACCCAGACAGAGGATACAGGTCCCACAGCAAGGAATCATGCCTCATATCAACCACCAACGGAGAAGGCCACTTCATTTATTTCGGCACAGCACCCAGACAGAGGATACAGGTCCCACAGCAAGGAATCATGCCTCATATCAACCACCAACTGAGAAGACCACTCTCATTTATTTCGGCCCAGCACCCAGACAGAGGATACAGGTCCCACAGCAAGGAATCATGCCTCATATCAACCACCAACGGAGAAGGCCACTCTCATTTATTTCAGCCCAGCACCCAGACAGAGGATACAGGTCCCACAGCAAGGAATCAGGCGTCATATCAACCACCACCGGAGAAGGCCACTTCATGTATTTTGGACCAGCACCCAGACAGAGGAGAGAGGTCCCACATCAAGGAATAAGGCGTCATATCAACCCCCCACCGGAGAAGGCCACTCTCATTTATTTTGGACCAGCACCCAGACAGAGGAGATAGGTCCCACAGCAAGGAATCATGCCTCATATCAACCACCAACGGAGAAGGCCACTCTCATTTATTTCTGCCCAGCACCCAGACAGAGGATACAGGTCCCACAGCAAGGAATCATGCGTCATATCAACCACCACCGGAGAAGGCCACTCTCATGTATTTTGGACCAGCACAAAGACAGAGGAGAGAGGTCCCACATCAAGGAATCATGCGTCATATCAACCCCCACCGGAGAAGGCCACTCTCATGTATTTTGGACCAGCACCCAGACAGAGGAGAGAGGTTTTCACAGCAGAGAATCATGCATTTAGATCACCCACCACAGGAGTAGGCCACCATTTAATGGGACCCCGGCAACCATGTCAGATGGCACAAACATCAGCTTCACATCACCCAACACAAGAGAAGGCCACTTTGAGAGACTTTGACCCCTGCATCCAGACGGAGGAGAGAGGTTTTCACAGCAGAGAATCATGCATTTAGATCACCCACCACAGGAGTAGGCCACCATTTAATGGGACCCCGGCAACCATGTCAGATGGCACAAACATCAGCTTCACATCACCCAGCACAAGAGAAGGCCACTTTGAGAGACTTTGACCCCTGCACCCAGACGGAGGAGAGAGGTTTTCACAGCAGAGAATCATGCATTTAGATCACCCACCACAGGTGGAGGCCACCATTTAATGGGACCCCGGCAACCATGTCAGATGGCACAAACATCAGCTTCACATCACCCAGCACAAGAGAAGGCCACTTTGAGAGACTTTGACCCCTGCATCCAGACGGAGGAGAGAGGTTTTCACAGCAGAGAATCATGCATTTAGATCACCCACCACAGGAGTAGGCCACCATTTAATGGGACCCCGGCAACCATGTCAGATGGCACAAACATCAGCTTCACATCACCCAGCACAAGAGAAGGACACTTTGAGAGACTTTGACCCCTGCACCCAGATGGAGGAGAGAGGTTTTCACAGCAGAGAATCATGCATTTAGATCACCCACCACAGGAGAAGGCCACCATTTAATGGGACCCCGGCAACCATGTCAGATGGCAGAAACATCAGCTTCACATCACCCAGCACAAGAGAAGGCCACTTTGAGAGACTTTGACCCCTGCACCCAGACGGAGGAGAGAGGTTTTCACAGCAGAGAATCATGCATTTAGATCACCCACCACAGGAGTAGGCCACCATTTAATGGGACCCCGGCAACCATGTCAGATGGCACAAACATCAGCTTCACATCACCCAGCACAAGAGAAGGCCACTTTGAGAGACTTTGACCCCTGCACCCAGACGGAGGAGAGAGGTTTTCACAGCAGAGAATCATGCATTTAGATCACCCACCACAGGAGTAGGCCACCATTTAATGGGACCCCGGTAACCATGTCAGATGCCACAAACATCAGCTTCACATCACCCAGCACAAGCGAAGGCCACTTTGAGAGACTTTGACCCCTGCACCCAGACGGAGGAGAGAGGTTTTCACAGCAGAGAATCATGCATTTAGATCACCCACCACAGAAGTAGGCCACCATTTAATGGGACCCCGGCAACCATGTCAGATGGCACAAACATCAGCTTCACATCACCCAGCACAAGAGAATGGCACTTTCAGAGACTTTGACCCCTGCAGCCACACGGAGGAGAGAGGTCCCACAGCAGAGAATCAGGCATTTATATCAGCCAGCACAGGAGAAAGCCGCTTTCAGTGACTTAGGCCTTAGCACCGACACAGAGGAGACAGGTCAGATAGCACAAGCATCAGTTTCACATCAACCACCACAGGAGAATGGCACTTTCAGAGACTTTGACCCCTGCAGCCACACGGAGGAGAGAGGTCCCACAGCAGAGAATCAGGCATTTATATCAGCCAGAACAGGAGAAGGCCGCTTTCAGTGACTTAGGCCTTAGCACCGACACAGAGGAGACAGGTCAGATAGCACAAGCATCAGTTTCACATCAACCACCACAGGAGAAGGGCACTTTTAGAGACTTTGACCCCTGCACCCAGAAAGAGGAGAGAGGTCCCACAGCAGAGAATCAGGCATCATGTCAACCACCACAGGAGTAGGCCACCTTTTGTTTCTTTGACCCCTGCACCCAGAAAGAGGAGAGAGGTCCCACAGCAGTGAATCAGGCATTTATATCAGCCACCACAGGAGAAGGCCGCTTTCAGTGACTTTGGCCCCCTGCACCCACACAAAGGAGACATGTCAGACAGCACAAGTATAACATTCATATCACCCATCACAGGAGAAGGACACTTTCATGTACTTTGGCCCCGGCACCCAGACAGAGGG
Organism: Bufotes viridis; assembly: GCA_033119425.1. Taxonomy (NCBI): domain Eukaryota; kingdom Metazoa; phylum Chordata; class Amphibia; order Anura; family Bufonidae; genus Bufotes; species Bufotes viridis. The sequence continues at coordinate 93,248,035 of CM065589.1, forward strand.
AAGGTTCATTCAACTCTGGGTTGCACCCCAAGATCCTACTTAATTTCAAAAATTGATTTTTCAATGAAGAAGTGGCCAGGAGTACAAGACAACATGGTTTAAGGCAGTTATTAAGGACTACTCTGCACAAGGGAGGGTCAGGTCTTGTGGGATCCATGCCTGGTTCATTTTTATAAACGTCAGCTTGTCCACGTTGGCTGCGGACAGGCGGCCGCGTTTGTCAGTAATGACGCCCTGCCGTGCTGAATACACGTTCAGATAAAACGCTGGCCGCCGGGCAGGCCAGCACCTCCAAGGCATAACATGCTAATTCTGGCCACGTGGACAATTTGGAAACCCAGAAGTTGAATGGGGCCGAACCATCCGTCAGTATGTGGAGTTGTGTGCAGATGTACTGTTCAACCATGTTAGTGAAATGTTGCCTCCTGCTAACACGTTCCGTATCAGGTGGTGGGGCAGTTAGCTGTGGCGTGGAGACAAAACTTTTCCACATTTCTGCCATGCTAACCCTGCCCTCAGAGGAGCTGGCCGTGACACTGCTGCGTGGGCGACCTCTAGCTCCTCCTCTGCCTTGGCCTTGGCCTTCCACCTGTTCCCTGTGACAGTTGGGAATGCTCTCAGGAGCGCGTCTACCAGTGTGCGCTTGTACTCGCGCATCTTCCTATCACGCTCCAGTGCAGGAAGTAAAGTGGGCACATTGTCTTTGTACCGTGGATCCAGCAGGGTGGCCACCCAGTAGTCAGCACACGTTAAAATGTGGGCAACTCTGCTGTCGCTGCGCAGGCACTGCAGCATGTAATCGCTCATGTGTGCCAGGCTCCCCAGAGGTAAGGACAAGCTGTCCTCTGTGGGAGGCGTATCGTCATCATCCTCTGTATCCCCCAGCCACGCACCAGGGATGTGCCTGCGCTGTGCTGGGTGCCACCCCGCTGTGAACCTGCTTCATCCTCATCCTCCTCCACCTCCTCCTCATCCTCCTCATCCTCCAGTAGTGGTCCCTGGCTGGCCACATTTGTACCTGCCCTCTGCTGTTGCAAAAAACCTCCCTCTGAGCCACTTCTAACAGACTGGCCTGAAAGTGCTAAAAACGACCTGTCATCCTCCTCCTCCTCCTCCTGGCCCTGGCCCACCTCCTCTTCCATCATCGCCCTAAGCGTTTTCTCTAGGAGACATAGAATTGGTATTGTCACGCTGATAACTGTGGCATCGCCACTGGCCATGTTGGTGGCGTACTCTAAACAGCGCAACAGGGCACACAGGTCTCGCATGGAGGCCCAATCATTGGTGGTGAAGTGGTGCTGTTCCGCAGTGCGACTGACTCGTGAGTGCTGCAGCTGAAACTCCACTATGGCCTGCTGCTGCTCGCACAGTCTCTCCAGCATGTGCAAGGTGGAGTTCCACCGGGTGGGCACGTCGCATATTAGGCGGTGAGCGGGAAGGCCGAAGTTCCGCTGTAGCGCTGAAAGGCGAGCAGCGGCAGGATGTGAACGCCGGAAGCGCGCACAGACTGCCCGCACTTTATGCAGCAGCTCTGACATGTAGTTGTGAATGAAATTTTGCACCACCAAATTCAGCACATGCGCCAGGCAAGGGATGTGCGTCAAACCGGCTAGTCCCAGAGCTGCCACGAGATTTCGCCCATTATCGCACACCACCAGGCCGGGCTTGAGGCCCACCGGCAGCAACCACTGGTCGGTCTGTTGTTCAATACCCCGCCACAACTCCTGCGCGGTGTGGGGCCTGTCCCCCAAACATATGAGTTTCAGAATGGCCTGCTGACGTTTACCCCGGGCTGTGCTGAAGTTGGTGGTGAAGGTGTGTGGCTGACTGGATGAGCTGGTGGAAGCCGAGTAGGAGGAGGAGGCTACAGGAGGCAAAGAATGATGCCCTGTGATCCTTGGCAGCGGAAGGACGTGCGCCAAGGAACTCTCCGCCTGGGGCCCAGCCGCCACTACATTTACCCAGTGTGCAGTTAGGGAGATATAGCGTCCCTGGCCGTGCTTACTGGTCCACGTATCTGTGTTTAGGTGGACCTTGCCACAAATGGCGTTGCGCAGTGCACACTTGATTTTATCGGACACTTGCATGTGCAGGGAAGGCACGGCTGTCTTGGAGAAGTAGTGGCGGCTGGGAACCACATATTGGGGGACAGCCATGGCCATCAGCTGTTTGAAGCTGTCTGTGTCCACCAGCCGGAATGACAGCATTTCAAAGGCCAGTAGTTTAGAAATGCTGGCATTCAGGCCAAGGGCTCAAGGGTGACTAGGTGGGAATTTGCGCTTCCTCTCAAAGGTTTGAGAGATGGAGAGCTGAACGCTGCTGTGTGAAATAGTGGAGACGCTAGGTGAAGGTGGCGGTGGTGGTGGTGGTGTCGGTGGCACATCCTCTGTTTGCTGCTCGGCAGGTGGCAACATTCCTCTCGAGGCGGAAGCCGAGGCAGCAGTGCTAAAGGGAGCAGGGGGAGCCTGAGCGGGTTCCTTGTTTTTAAGGTGTGTACTCCACTGCAGTTCATGCTTTGCATGTAGATGCCTGATCATGCAGGTGGTGCTCAGGTTAAGAACGTTAATGCCTCGCCTCAGGGTCTGATGGCACAGCGTGCAAACCACTCTGGTCTTGTCCTCAGCACATTGTTTGAAGAAGTACCAGGCCAGGGAACTCCTTGAAGATGGCTTTGGGGTGCTGGGTCCCTGTTGGCGCTGGCCAATAGCAGGCGAACTCTCTGGACGGCGGCTGTTCTACTTTTGCCCCCTGCTCCCTCTTTGGCTTCGCTGTTGTCTCGGTCTCAACACTGCCTCTTCCTCTGAACTATTTAAGTCAGCGGCACGACCTTCAGTCCATGTGGGGTCTAAGACCTCATCGTCCTCTGCATCGTCTTCCACCCAGTCTTCCTCCCTGACCTCCTCCTGTTCAGTCTGCACACTGCAATAAGACGCGGCAGTGGGCACCTGTGTTTCGTCATCATCAGACACTCGGTCACTCTGCTGTGGTGGTATTCCCATGTCCTCATCATCTGGATACATAAGTGGTTGTGCGTCAGTGCATGGAATGTCTTCCACCGCTGGGGAAGGGATAGGTGGACGCCCTGGAAAACCGTGGGAGCAGAGTCTTCAAACAGAAGAAGAGACTGCTGCATAACTTGAGGCTCAGCCAGTTTCCCTGATATGCATGGGGGTGATGTGACAGACTGATGGGCTTGGTTTTCAGGTGCCACCTGTGCGCTTTCCGCAGAAGACTGGGCGGAAGACAATGTGGTGAACGTGCTGGAAGCACTGTCGGCCACCCAATCGACTAATGCCTGTACCTGTTCAGGCCTTACCATCCTCATAACGGCATTGGGCCCCACCAAATATCGCTGTAAATTCTGCCGGCTACTTAAGGGAGTTGTTTCACTACTTTGTGCGCCTGAGGCCGAATGGCCACGTCCTCTGCCAGCAACAGAGGCTCCACGGACACCACCACGACCGTGTCCTCGTCCCTTAATAGAATGTTTCCTCATTGTTGCGATTCAACTCGCACCACAATAAAATATATTATTTTTTAGCCCCAAAATTCCCACACTGGAAGATATAATTCCTTTTTCCGGTATTAATTACAAGAACACTGCTGCTAATTGGATACCAGATTTTTTATAATGCTAGTTTTGGTACATAGATCCCCACACGGGGAAATATAATTGCTTTTAGAGGAGTGAAAACGTGAGGCCGAGTTTTTCTGGTCTAACAAACACCAGATTGATTAAATTGGCCTTTTTTTCAGCAAAATTACAACACTGGACAATAATGCCTTTTGGCGGTATTAATTACAAGAACACTGCTGCTAATTGGACACCAGATTTTTATAATGCTAGTTTTGGTACATAGATCCCCACACGGGAAATATAATTGCTTTTAGAGGAGTGAAAACGTGAGGCCTAGTTTTTCTGGTCTAACAAACACCAGATTGATTAAATTGGCCTTTTTTCAGCAAAATTACAACACTGGACAATAATGCCTTTTGGCGGTATTAATTACAAGAACACTGCTGCTAATTGGACACCAGATTTTTTATAATGCTAGTTTTGGTACATAGATCCCCACACGGGGAAATATAATTGCTTTTTAGAGGAGTGAAAACGTGAGGCCTAGTTTTTCTGGTCTAACAAACACCAGATTGATTAAATTGGCCTTTTTTTCAGCAAAATTACAACACTGGACAATAATGCCTTTTGGCGGTATTAATTACAAGAACACTGCTGCTAATTGGACACCAGATTTTTTATAATGCTAGTATTGGTACATAGATCCCCACACGGGGAAATATAATTCCTTTTTAGAGGAGTGAAAACGTGAGGCCGAGTTTTTCTGGTCTAACAAACACCAGATTGATTAAATTGGCCTTTTTTCAGCAAAATTACAACACTGGACAATAATGCCTTTTGGCGGTATTAATTACAAGAACACTGCTGCTAATTGGACACCAGATTTTTTATAATGCTAGTTTTGGTACATAGATCCCCACACGGGGAAATATAATTGCTTTTTAGAGGAGTGAAAACGTGAGGCCTAGTTTTTCTGGTCTAACAAACACCAGATTGATTAAATTGGCCTTTTTTCAGCAAAATTACAACACTGGACAATAATGCCTTTTGGCGGTATTAATTACAAGAACACTGCTGCTAATTGGACACCAGATTTTTTATAATGCTAGTTTTGGTACATAGATCCCCACACGGGAAATATAATTGCTTTTAGAGGAGTGAAAACGTGAGGCCTAGTTTTGCTGGTCTAACAAACACCAGATTGATTAAATTGGCCTTTTTTAAGCAAAATTACAACACTGGACAATAATGTCTTTTGGCGGTATTAATTACAAGAACACTGCTGCTAATTGGACAGCAGATATTTTATAATGCTAGTTTTGGTACATAGATCCCCACACGGGGAAATATAATTGCTTTTTAGAGGAGTGAAAACGTGAGGCCTAGTTTTTCTGGTCTAACAAACACCAGATTGATTAAATTGGCCTTTTTTTCAGCAAAATTACAACACTGGACAATAATGCCTTTAGCGGTATTAATTACAAGAACACTGCTGCTAATTGGACACCAGATTTTTATAATGCTAGTTTTGGTACATAGATCCCCACACGGGAAATATAATTCCATTTTAGAGGAGTGAAAACGTGAGGCCGAGTTTTTCTGGTCTAACAAACACCAGATTGATTAAATTGGCCTTTTTTCAGCAAAATTACAACACTGGACAATAATGCCTTTTGGCGGTATTAATTACAAGAACACTGCTGCTAATTGGACACCAGATTTTTATAATGCTAGTTTTGGTACATAGATCCCCACACGGGAAATATAATTGGTTTTTAGAGGAGTGAAAACGTGAGGCCTAGTTTTTCTGGTCTAACAAACACCAGATTGATTAAATTGGCCTTTTTTCACCAAAATTACAACACTGGACAATAATGCCTTTTGGCGGTATTAATTACAAGAACACTGCTGCTAATTGGACACCAGATTTTTATAATGCTAGTTTTGGTACATAGATCCCCACACGGGGAAATATAATTCCTTTTAGAGGAGTGAAAACGTGAGGCCGAGTTTTTCTGGTCTAACAAACACCAGATTGATTAAATTGGCCTTTTTTTTTAGCAAAATTACAACACTGGACAATAATGCCTTTTGGCGGTATTAATTACAAGAACACTGCTGCTAATTGGACACCAGATTTTTTATAATGCTAGTTTTGGTACATAGATCCCCACACGGGAAATATAATTGCTTTTAGAGGAGTGAAAACGTGAGGCCTAGTTTTCTGGTGTAACAAACACCAGATTGATTAAATTGGCCTTTTTTAAGCAAAATTACAACACTGGACAATAATGCCTTTTGGCGGTATTAATTACAAGAACACTGCTGCTAATTGGACACCAGATTTTTTATAATGCTAGTTTCGGTACATAGATCCCCACACGGGAAATATAATTGCTTTTAGAGGAGTGAAAACGTGAGGCCTAGTTTTGCTGGTCTAACAAACACCAGATTGATTAAATTGGCCTTTTTAAGCAAAATTACAACACTGGACAATAATGCCTTTTGGCGGTATTAATTACAAGAACACTGCTGCTAATTGGACACCAGATATTTTATAATGCTAGTTTTGGTACATAGATCCCCACACGGGAAATATAATTGCTTTTAGAGGAGTGAAAACGTGAGGCCTAGTTTTTCTGGTCTAACAAACACCAGATTGATTAAATTGGCCTTTTTTCAGCAAAATTACAACACTGGACAATAATGCCTTTTGGCGGTATTAATTTCAAGAACACTGCTGCTAATTGGACACCAGATTTTTATAATGCTAGTTTTGGTACATAGATCCCCACACGGGAAATATAATTCCATTTTAGAGGAGTGAAAACGTGAGGCCGAGTTTTTCTGGTCTAACAAACACCAGATTGATTAAATTGGCCTTTTTTTCAGCAAAATTACAACACTGGACAATAATGCCTTTTGGCGGTATTAATTACAAGAACACTGTTGCTAATTGGACACCAGATTTTTATAATGCTAGTTTTGGTACATAGATCCCCACACGGGAAATATAATTGGTTTTTAGAGGAGTGAAAACGTGAGGCCTAGTTTTTCTGGTCTAACAAACACCAGATTGATTAAATTGGCCTTTTTTCACCAAAATTACAACACTGGACAATAATGCCTTTTGGCGGTATTAATTACAAGAACACTGCTGCTAATTGGACACCAGATTTTTATAATGCTAGTTTTGGTACATAGATCCCCACACGGGAAATATAATTCCTTTTAGAGGAGTGAAAACGTGAGGCCGAGTTTTTCTGGTCTAACAAACACCAGATTGATTAAATTGGCCTTTTTTTCAGCAAAATTACAACACTGGACAATAATGCCTTTTGGCGGTATTAATTACAAGAACACTGCTGCTAATTGGACACCAGATTTTTATAATGCTAGTTTAGGTACATAGATCCCCACACGGGAAATATAATAGCTTTTTAGAGGAGTGAAAACGTGAGGCCTTGTTTCTCTGGTCTAACAAACACCAGATTGATTAAATTGGCCTTTTTTCACCAAAATTGCAACACTGGACGATATAATGCCTTTTGGCGGTATTAATTACAAGAACACTGTTGCTAATTGGACACCAGATTTTTATAATGCTAGTTTTGGTACATAGATCCCCACACGGGGAAATATAATTGGTTTTTAGAGGAGTGAAAACGTGAGGCCTAGTTTTCTGGTCTAACAAACACCAGATTGATTAAATTGGCCTTTTTTCACCAAAATTACAACACTGGACAATAATGCCTTTTGGCGGTATTAATTACAAGAACACTGCTGCTAATTGGACACCAGATTTTTATAATGCTAGTTTTGGTACATAGATCCCCACACGGGAAATATAATTCCTTTTAGAGGAGTGAAAACGTGAGGCCGAGTTTTCTGGTCTAACAAACACCAGATTGATTAAATTGGCCTTTTTTTCAGCAAAATTACAACACTGGACAATAATGCCTTTTGGCGGTATTAATTACAAGAACACTGCTGCTAATTGGACACCAGATTTTTTATAATGCTAGTTTAGGTACATAGATCCCCACACGGGGAAATATAATAGCTTTTAGAGGAGTGAAAACGTGAGGCCTTGTTTCTCTGGTCTAACAAACACCAGATTGATTAAATTGGCCTTTTTTTCACCAAAATTGCAACACTGGACGATATAATGCCTTTTGGCGGTATTAATTACAAGAGGACTGCTGGTATTTCAGAACACCGGAATTCTTAAAATGCTAGTTTTGCTAGATAAATTTCCCACACTGGGAGAAATATTGGCTAAGCCTTTTTACAGTATTAATTACAACAGGAGTGCTTCTTCTGGTCTAACACCAGAATAATTTTATTATTACGGTGAAAGCTTTTTCTAATTTATATTTCTGGCACATAAAAAAATAATATTTCTGGCTGACAGTATTGGACAAAGTAGTGGCACTGGCTAGCCTAGCTGGAACAGCACATTCATGGGATTTGCTATCCAAGTGGGTTACTTTCAGTTTCACCACTGATATATTAAATATCTTTGCAGTTAGTATGGGTGACACAAGCACAGCCAAACCCCTGATGTATTATATCTATGAAAAAATCAACTATTACATTAGATTAATGGACGTTGTGGCAGCTTTTGCTGTAGCACCACAAGTCCCAAAATGGCCGCCACCTATCAGCCAAGTAACATGTGCCCAGAAAACAGTCTGCCCAGCCAGAAAAAAATTGACTTTGACTGAGCAGCTGAATCGCTGTTGTTCTGATTCACAGGTGTAGATTTTTAACTTCTTTGGAGCTTTGGTTTACACTCTGTGGCAGCAAGTGCTGGCGCACCACAAGTCCCAAAATGGCCACCGCCGGTCAGCCCAGTTACATGTGCCAGTAAAAATCGCTCTGGCCAGTCTCAACAAAATAGTGACTTTCAGTGAACAGCTCAGCTGAGTTGTTCTGATGCACAGGTGTAGAAAGGTAGATCACTTCTTTATCCCTGCCTATCTCGCCCTCACAGAAGCTGCATCCTCTCCCTACACTAGTCAGAGCAGTGTGACGTGCGGTGCTACGTGACTCCAGCTTAAATAGAGGCTGGGTCACATGCTGCACTTGGCCAATCACAGCTAGAGATGGCCCGAACTATTCGCCGGCGAACAGTTCCCGGCGAACATAGCTTGTTCGCGTTCGACTCTGCCGGGCGAACATATTCGATGTTCGCGTTCGCCCCTATACTTTATCATTGAGCAAACTTTGACCCTGTACCTCACAGTCAGCAGACACATTCCAGCCAATCAGCATACCCTCCCTCCCAGACCCTCCCACCTCCTATCTAAACGCAAGGATAGGATCCATCTTACATTCATTCTGAAGCTGCAGTGTTAGTAATTGTAAATCGCAATGCGATTAATATAACCTGTATTATTCGCATTGCGATTACAACTTAGATCTGAGTTCCAAATGGTTGTATTGCTAGAATATATTAACGAAGATAACAAATATAGCACTATATTCTCAATCTTCATTATATTCTAGCAATAAAACCATTAGGAACTCAGATCTAAGTTGAATTTGCAATGCGATTAATATAACCTGCATTAATCGCATTGCGAATTCAACTTAGAGCTGAGTTCCTAATGGTTGTTGCATTGCTAGAATATACGTTATATTCCAGCAATACAACCATTAGGAACTCAGCTTTAAGTTATGTCGCAATGCGAATAATACTTAGAATTATTAATCGCTTGCGAATCCATTTGATGCCTCTGTTTGATTGTATATGACGGTTGACTATGACTACCACCAACGTTCTGCTGCCTCCAAAGCAAGATATCTGAACCCCCAGGGGCCATTTGGGCATTTTTAATAGAAAACGCATAAAAACGCATCTGCGTTTTATAATTTTTCATTTTTAGTTTATTCTTTTGTGTATTTTGCCACATTTAGTTGCATATTTACATTTGGTATAGGCAAATATGGTAGTCTAGATCATGTGTCTATACCAAAACCTAGGATCATTGTTTGACAGCATATTTTCTAAGCCATGTAGCTGAATATAGATTTGGGCAGAGTAATGATCTAGACTACCATATTTGCCTATACCAAATGTAAATATGCAACCAAATGTGGCAAAATACACAAAAATTAAACTAAAAATTAAAAAATTAAAAAACGCAAATGCGTTTTTGATGCGTTTTCTATCAAAACGCCCAAATGGCCCCTGGAGGTTCAGATATCTTGCCTCGGGGCAGCAGAACATTGGTGGTAGTCATAGTCAACCGTCATATTCAATCAAATGGATTAAATGGATTCGCAAAGCGATTAATAATTGTAAGTATTATTCGCATTGCGATTACAACGTAGAGCTGAGTTCCTAATGGTTGTATTGCTAGAATATAACGTATATTCTAGCAATACAACAACCATTAGGAACTCAGCTCTAAGTTGAATTCGCAATGCGATTAATGCAGGTTATATTAATCGCATTGCAAATTCAACTTAGATCTGGGTTTCCTAATGGTTGTATTGCTAGAATTATATAACGAAGATTGAGAATATAGAGCTAAATTCCCAATCTTAGTTATATTCTAGCAATACAACCATTAGGAACCCATCTCTAAGTTAAGTTCGCAAATATGATGTCCCAACTCCCAAACTATTCACCGGCGAGTAGTTCCGGCGAACATAGCTTGTGCGCGTTCGTCGCGGCGGGCGAACATATGCGATGTTAGGTCCACCCCCTATCATTGAGTAAACTTTGACCCTGTACCTCACAGTCAGCAGACACATTCCAGCCAATTAGCATACCCTCCCTCCCAGACCCTCCCATCTCCTGGACACAGCATCCATTTTAGATTCATTCGGAAGCTGCAGTCTTAGTGAGAGGAGGGACAGTGTAGCTGTTGCTGAGATTTAATAGGGAAATTGATAGCTAGGCTAGTTTTTTCAGTGTCCACTCCAGTCCTGAAAGACTCATCAGATCTCTGCTGTAAGGACTGCGTCCTGACAGCACCCCAAAAAGCCCTTTTAGGGCTAGTACATCAGTCTCCCTCCCAGACCCTCCCACCTCCCATCAAAAAGCAAGGATGGCATCCATCTTAGTAGTTATGATCGCAATGCGATTAATACAGGTTATATTAATCGCATTGCGGAATTCAACTTAGAGCTGGGTTCCTATTCTCAATCTTCGTTATATTCTAGCAATACAACCATTAGGAACTCAGATCTAAGTTGTAATCACAATGCGATTAATATAACCTGTATTAATCGCATTGCGATTACAACTTACCACACTCTGCGTCAACTAGATATTTTTCCATGGAAGTTTTGCCATGGATCCCCCTCCGGCATGCCACAGTCCAGGTGTTAGTCCCCTTGAAACAGCTTTTCCATCACTATTGTGGCCAGAAGGAGTCCCTTTGTTTTTAAAATTCGCCTGTCTATTGAAGTCTATGGCGGTTCGCACTGTTCGCATGTTCGCGAACATTTGCGGAAGTTCGCGTTCGCTGTTCGCGAACTGAAAATTTTATGTTCGCGACATCACTAATCACAGCCATGCCATTAGTAGGCATGGCTCTGATGAGGCTCTTAGGGCAAGAAGTAAAACGCTAGCTGATTGGCTGCTGTGCAGCCCTTCAGAAAGCGGGAAGTAATCAACGAACACCGGACCTGAACCCGAACTTTTTGAAAATGTCCGGGTTCGGGTCCGTGTCACGGACACCCCAAAATTCGGTACGGACCCGAACGATTCTCGAACTATTCGCTCAACACTACTTGTAACAATGGTAATTTTTTAGATTGACAGGAGAATACAAAAGATTTGACATAGATTTGTGTTGTGTTTATTGATGGTCTAGCACGTCGAAGGGACCTCTGAATGCCCCTGGCCTTGTGTTCACTCATGGAAGATTCCTGTATGTTCTCCAAACCCCTAAATTCTCTCAAACAATGGGAGTTATTAAGCTCCCAGTGCGCAATCTGTTCTAATCGGTACACCTGTTCGCACCGAGACCACCATTGTGGGATAGTTGGTACCACAGTTGATTTCCAATTAGCAGCAATAAAAACCCTTGCTACTGCCAATAGTTGTTGTTGAAGGCGAAAACCATGGCAAGGGTTGCTTTGCTGGTACTTTAATCCCAGTAAGCAGGAGTGTGGTAGGAGTGAAAACTCACTGCCATGCAATTTGGTCAGGACCTCACATACATCTACCCAGAAGGTTTTAACTAAAGGACACGACCACCAGATATGCAAGAAAAAGCCTTCAGCACTGGAACATCTCCCGCACAGTGTTGAGGCCAAAGGGAACATCCTATGAAGTCGCACCGGGTGTAGTACCATTTAGTAAGCGCAACTTGTAATCGTTTTCCTGGAGGCGAATGCACCTCAAGATTTTGTTAGTTTGTGATAGTAAGGTTCTGATATCAGCCGAGGAAAATGTGACATTTAAGTCCCTTTCCCAACTATCAATAAAGGACGGTTTGTGTAAAATGGGCATCTCCAAAATTGATGAGTATATCTTAGAGATTTTTTTGTTCGGTCTTTGAGTCCCATAACCATTTGTTCGAAGATCGTGGGTGTGCTGTTACTAGGTAGGTATTTGCAGATGACACTAAACTGTGTAAAGTAATTAACACTGAAGAGGACAATATACTGCTACAGAGGGATTTGGATAGATTGGAGGCTTGGGCAGAAAAGTGGCAGATGAGGTTTACCACTGACAAATGTAAAGTTATTCACATGGGAAGGAATAATGCAAGTCACCCGTCCATACTAAATAGTAAAACACTCAGTAACACTGACATGGAAAAGGATCTAGGAATTTTAATAAAAAGCAAACTGAGATGCAAAAACCAGCTTCAGGCAGCTGCCGCTAAGGCCGATAAGATAATGGGTTGCATCAAAGGGGCATAGACGCCCGTGATGTGAGCATAGTCCTACCACTTTACAAATCGCTAGTCAGACCACACATGGAGTACTGTGTACAGTTCTGGGCTCCTGTAAACAAGGCAGACATAGCAGAGCTGGAGAGGAGTTCAGAAGAGGGCAATTAAAGTATCAACTGAAATGGGGCAAATACAGTACCCTGAAAGACTATCAAAATAAGGGTTAGTTACTTTAGAGAAAAGACGACTGAGGGAAAATCTAATAACTATGTATAAATAAATCAGGGGTCAGTAAAGGGATCTCTCCCATCATCTATTTATCCCCAGGACTTTGACTGTCACGAGGGACATCCTCTGCGTCTGGAGGAAAGAAGGTTTGTACTACACAAATATAGAAGAGGATTTATTACGGTAAGAGCAGTGAGACTATGTAACTCTCTGCCTGAGGAGGTGGTGAGGGTGCCTGGGTGTATTTCTGGAGGGTAATAATATTACAGGCTATAGCTATTAGAGATGGTTCATTGATCCAGGGAGTTATTCTGATTGCCTGATTGGAGTCAGGAAGGAATTGCTATTCACCTTAAGTAGGGAAAATTGGCTTCTTCTACCTCACAGGGTTTTTGCCTTCCTCTGGATCAACTAGCAGGATGACAAGCCGGGTAGACAGATTTCTTTTCGGCCTTATGCACTATGTTATTTTGTTACTACTCGGACAACATCGTTCCCAGCAGAGACCTGGGAGTCCAAGATGCATCCAGACATTCTCCCCATGCTGTTCCCGAACCATTTTGGTGGTGTTTCCATCAATTTCAGACTTTTTCCTATGAACCAGGCACCCTCCACTCTTCAGAGCAGAGGGTGCCTGGTTCTAATGCTCGGAGTTCTCCGATTGACTTCCATTATTCACCGGGTGCCCTGTAGCGCACCCGAGCAACCCGATGCGTTTGATCAACACTACTGTTAACCACAACAGAATAGCCTCCTGGATTGCATTTGTTTATAAAGGTAAAAAAACTACATTTGTTCTTGAATGTGAATGTAAACATTAGAGATGAGCGAATTTAAAAAAAATTGATTCGGACAGTTCGGCAAATTTTTAAATAAAATTTGGTTCGGCGGGTTCGGCAAATTTTTCAAAATATTCGGTCAGATCCGAACTTATTCACGGTGAATCACGTTCAAAACGTCTATTTCCAACTGCAGAGAGCCTTTATAGTGGTGTAGAACACTGTGCCTTGCAGTAACACGCATAGGGAGTCTGCCCTGTTAGTGAAATAATACTGTGAGTCAGTATGACATGCAGATGACAGGTGTCGCTCTTAGAATCACTGCACACTTCACTTATTTGGGCAGTCACGGGCCAACACTGACCAAATAACTTAAGTATGAACTCAGCCTTACAGGTCGATGTTAGCATCAAGAAGAAGCGCACTCCTTTTAAACCGTTGTCAGCTGATTCCACATAGATTTCTACAGAACCTGTTCTATTAAATGCTTATACAATCAGAGCCCCCCAGCAGAGTGGAGAGGGTGTCAGCAGTAAGTTTGTGCTGACGTCACTGATTATTTTGCCCTTCCTCTGATCCTTCAGAACAATAACCCCCAAAAACGGATCCTGTCTGTCGAGCATCCGCCTTCACTCTGTCAGCATTTGGTCAGTTATCCATCAGTATTGCTAATGCCAAAAAAACAGGAGTGGATCCAACACAGAGATGACATGTTAATGGAATATTTGCATGTCTTCTGTGTTTTGTACCCACTCCTTCTTTTGGCTTCCAAATTACAAGCCAATTCTGATGGGACCATACAGGCTTTACAGCTGCTACATAGACATGATCCGTTGTGCGTCTCATTTTACCTTCCTTCTAAAAGAACAAAAGAAGGGTCAAATAAATGAAAATGTCAGCCAGGCCGAAGGCAAGATAGTTGCCCAGTCATGAAGTGGGGAGGGTGGGAACAGCATGAGAAGTCCACAGAGTGGCCCTATGATATAGTGGTTAGGTGTAAGCAGCATGAGGAGACCACAGAGTGGCACAATGACAGTGTGGAGGTGGCAGCAGCATCAGGAGGCCACAGAGTGGCACAGTGACAGAGTGAGGAGGTGGCGGAAGCATAAGGAGTCCACAGAGTGGCACAATGAGAGAGTGTGGAGATGGCGGCAGCAGCAGCATTAGGAGGAGGCCACAGAGTGGCACAATGAGAGTGTGGAGGTGGCACCAGCAGCATCAGGAGACCACAAAGTAGCAAGGTGACATAATGTGGAGGTGGCAGCAGCATCAGAAGACCACAGAGTGACCCAGTGACAGAGTGGGAAAGTGCGTGTCAATACGAGTTCCAGCTGAAGATGGTGGGAGAGAGAAGGAGCACTTGGCATCAGATATGTGGCATCAGGCAGGTGGCAGCATCAGAATAGTAGCTGAGGCAGGTAGCCAGAAGAAACCGGTCTTTTGTCAACGTGTTGGTGTGGCACCATGGATGATCGAGTCTGATGCATCAGGCATTGGTGTGTGGAAATCCTGGCTGATCCACACCTTATTTATCTTGACAAAGGTCAGTCTCTCCACATTTTGAGTGGACAGGCAAGTTCTTCTTGGGGTAACTATGACCCCCGCCGCACTAAACACCCGCTCTGATGCCACACTACTGGCCACGAAGGACAGCTTTGCCAGGGCAAACTCTGCTAGTTGCGGCCACAAATCCAGTTTGGCTGCCCAGTAGTCCAGCGGATCTTCAATGTGGGGTGGCAGGGTACTGTCCAAGTATGCCATCACCTGCTGGTTCAGGTCCTGCTCCAGGTCTAGCTGATGCTGCTGGTGCGTAGTTTCTTCACTAGGCAGGTGAAGAAAGCTGGTCATCAGCGACTCTAGACTCAAGTTGCTGGTGATGGAGCTGAAACCGATGGAAATTCACAGATTAAACTCCAAAAAACTATTGAAAGACCAAACAGTCCTCTTAAGGACTACAGTGTGTGTTTGACAGCAGTGCAGCACCATTTTTTTTTATACCAGGGTTAAATTTAGCAGC
Organism: Bufotes viridis; assembly: GCA_033119425.1. NCBI lineage: Eukaryota > Metazoa > Chordata > Amphibia > Anura > Bufonidae > Bufotes > Bufotes viridis. The sequence goes on from CM065589.1 coordinate 93,263,497, forward strand.
ATCAGGGACAGGCGTCTTCAGGGATGGAAAGATAGTGCAGGGCTGGAAAATTGCTTTTTAAGTACCCAAAAGCTTTTAAAAGACTGAAAAATGTAATATTAGTGAGATCTACAGTACGCCATCATGAAAGCAGTGTGTTTAGCAGACATTATAGAAAGGGACTTATTCACTAGAGTGTGTCTGCAAGTGAGATCTACAGTACACCATCAGAATGCAGTGTGTTTAGCAGACATTATAAAAGGGGCTTATTCACTAGAGTGTGTCTGCAAGTGAAATCTACAGTAAGCCAGCAGAAAGCAGTGTGTTTAGCAGACATTATAAAAGGAGGCTTATTCACTAGAGTGTGCCTGCTAGTGAGATATACACTGCACCATCATAGAATTTTTTTTCTGGGAAATTAACCTAATTTGTCTGTGTGTGCGTTCAATCCGCAACCGTTATATTTATTACTCCAACAGAGAATTATTTATATTTTGGGCAAATTTAACTAGTTTTGCGCACATCTGTGTGTGCGTTTAGGCCGCAACTGTATATACAGTATTCCAGCAGAGAATACATTTTATTTAGGAAAAATTTAACTAGTTTTAGGCACATCTGTGTGTGCGTTTAGACCACAACCATATATATAGTATTTCAGCAGAGAATTATTTATATTTAGGACAAATTTAACTAGTTTGGGGCACATCTGTGTATGCGTTTAGGCCGCAACCATATATACAGTATTCCAGCAGAGAATTATTTGTATTTGGGACAAATGTAACTAGTTTGGGGCACATCTGTGTGTGTGTTTAATCTACAACCGTTATATTAATTACTCCAATAGAGAATTATTTATATTTTTGGAAAATGTAACTAGTTTTGGGCACATCTGTTTGTGCTTTTAGGCCGCAAACATATAGACAGTATTCCAGCAGAGAATACATTTAATTTGGGACAAATTTAACTAGTTTTAGGCACATATGTGTGTGCATTTAGACCACAACCATATATATAGTATTCCAGCAGAGAATTATTGGTATTTGCGACAAATTTAACTGTTTTGTGCCAAATATACTGCCCATGTAGTGTGGATTTCCGTGACAAATACTCTACCAGTGTCTGCGAGAGTCTGTTGCGCCAATCTAAATAATCTGTGCATAATCTAGTGTCCATATTCTGTTCATTACTGGGGCATATACTAATATACAAATTTTAGTTGAAAAGTCCACTAAATAGCAGCAGCACAGTCCTGCAGGAATAGGTCAGCTTCCTATGGATATAGTTCACAAAATAAGGGATGGAACGAGCGCTTGCAAACGATCCTAGTTCTTGTATAAAAGTGTTGTCCACATCTACGTGTTTATACAGCATCCACCTCCGCGTCACAAGTCTGAGCGTCCTAATATCCTCACACTTCACAGATCGGTTCCTTCAATAAGCACCTTTACAGATGAAAAAACACCATAGCGTAGAACCATAGGGATAAGATAAGTATAGAAATTTATTATACTCACAAACATCCGATAATATGCACACATAAAATGCCCGACCCGGGTTTCGCCTGCGCTTCGCCTGGGGGCAGCGCTCGTTCCATCCCTATTTTGTGAACTGGGGCATATACTGACTCAAATTTAAAATCTGTGTGTCTTGCGACAATCTAAATAATCTGGTCCAAATCTAGTGTCCATAGCGCACGGCTCTCTGTTTCAAATACAGTACCACATGTGAAAACTGTGTATTTTGTGGAAAAGTAAAATATTTGTGCCACATCTACTGTGTGTGCGGTTAATACAGATCACTGACATATACTGTACTTCATCCGCAGACGGTGTATGGTAGTCTGTGACATTATCAGAGCTACATCTCCTGTGTAAAGTGTGAGCATCCAAAATACGTGATTTAATTTATTGGCACGTATACGTACATATCCTACGATACTGTACGTGTGACATACTTTTAAGCATATATAACATTTAATATTAAGAAGGCGGCCAGTATGGGACGTGGAAGTGGCTGTGATGCTGATGGTTCACGCAGTGGGTGTGGCCCTGGGCTCAATGAAACAGAGTAAAATAATGTAGCTGAGGGCTTCCAGGTGTGCAAACCTTTTAAAACTGTGAAGGCGATTGCCCAAACTGCATCCACAAACACACTTATTTATCGCAAAGTTCCCACACGATCATTTACCCTGAATACTACAGCCCAATATAGTATATGTCCCATGTTCCTTATTATTTAGCTATAATAGCCTGCCTACAGTCAATGTGTTGCCTGTGCCATTCATGGCGTACCCGACGCTGATGAGTGGCAGGAAAAGTGTAAGGCATATTGGTGCACCATAGACTTTTTCAAGAGTAATGGTGCCGACAGAGAGGGCTCTGAGTGTCACCTCTTGCACCTGTGCAAGAGTTTCACTGACCCTAAAAAACATTATGAGCGAGGGCAGCCTAAAAAGCATGTTGATATGATGGAGGAGGAGGAGAAGGACAAGAAAAGAAAGATTGAACCATATAACCTTTTTGGTGGTGGCAGAGGTATATGTGAATACAGTGTATTCAGTATAATAAAAACAACACATTTAAAGTGCCTTTATGTTCAGCTTTTATCTTGTGGAGTAGAGAAGTCAACTTGTCAGCATTTTCAGTTGACAGGCGCATGCGCTTATCTGTTAATATGGCCCCAGCAGCACTAAATACCTGCTGTGACAAAACCCTGGCAGCAGGGCAGGCCAGCAACTCTGAGGCGTAAAGAAGACAAACTAAGGGTGGTCTAGCTATTACCTTGTGTACTGTTATGGTTTGAGTTAGAGTTTATGACTAGTCTGTAAGATATGTTATTATTGTTCTTAATTTTGTTATTTAGGAGTTATACAACAGACCATGCGATTGTTTTACCACCACTGTTGTATGTTATGTTTGTATTTTATAGTAATGTGTAAGTTTTAGATGAGATTTTAGTGAATAGAGTGTACAGGCCAGCCCCTCAAAGCCATAGAGTACAAGTTTGTGCCACGTGTCCAGCTTGGACACCCAATAGTGGTAAGGCGCAGAGGGATCACTGAGGACGCTGACACGGTCTGCTATGTACTCCTTCACCATCTTCCAAAATGTTTCCCTCCTTGTGACACTAGGTAGCGCATCAGGGTGAGGGTACTGGCGGGGTGTCATGAAACTGTCTTGTAGTGTGTTGACCTGCCTCTGTTGGAACTGCCATGTGTCTTATTCATCTCCCCTCCTGGGCTGCCCAAGGAACTTCGTACTCTGCCTCCAGTGTTGTCATATGGAAATTTTCTAAGCAATTTTTAAACAAGGACATTCTGTTATTGCATTATTTTGCTCGTCCTGTCCACCACAGGAATGAGAGATGAGAAGTTATCTTTGTAGGTGGGGTTTATAAGGGTGAACAACCAGTAATCCTGGTTGTCTAACATGCGTGTAACACATGGGTTGCGGGAAAGGCAGCCTAACATGAAGTCAGCCATGTGTGCCAGATTCCCAACAGGCAAGACTTTGCTGTTATCAGGAGGATGACTCTTATTCTCCTTATTCTCTTCCTCCTCTCCTGCCCATCTATGCAGAACAGATGGAATAAACTTGCTATTCTTACTACCCTCTGTAGCATAGGCAACTGTCTCTTGCTCCTCCTCCTCCTCATCATGATCATCCAGTTCACACTAAGAAGCCGAACTGATGGTGTTCTGGCTCTCACCCTGTATAATGTCTTCCCCCTAGTTCCACCTCTTCCACATTTGAAGCGTCCTCCTTCATCATTACCAGCCAGCGTTTCACTAGACACAGAAGTGGTATGGTTAGGCTGATAATAGCGGCATCGCCACTCACCATCTGTGTTTAACCTTCAAAGTTGCGTAAAATCTCAAAGAGGTCAGACATACAAGAGCTTGTTGCAGCTGGTATTCCACTACTGCCCTCTGCTGCTCACAAAGCCTGGACAACATGTAGAACGTAGACTTCCAGCATGTGCTCACGTCGCACAATAGTCTGTCGCGACCCCGCAGCAGCATTGCCAATCCGACGGCAGCTGTAGATGACTTTCTGAAATAGGCACACACATGGCACACCTTCACTACTAGCTCAGGCAAAATGGGGTAGGTTGGGAGAAAATTGTGAACATTTGGCCTAGGCATGGTATGGCCGGATCCTGGACATTAAGGTGAGATCCACATGGCCATATCAGCATTTGTCCCATGTACAATTTTCCCTTTTTCACTGGGCAGAGGTTGTTTTCTGCCCCTGTGATGGCCTTGATTCTCTGAGGGCTGAGCGTGTTATGTTCCAGAGTTTGATTTTTTATTGTTATGGTTTGAGTTTCTGACTAGGCTGTAAAATAAAATATATTATGGTTATTTGGTGATTTATAAGTTCTTAAAAAGTTCATGCCCTTTATTTACCTCCACTTTTGTGTGTTTTTAGTTATATTAATGTATAAGTTTGGGAGGTTTGTTGTGCATGTAGCATGATTGCCATGTGTGTGAGCTTGCCGAGCTACAAAGCTGCCAACAAGTTATCGCCATTATCAGATACAACCAACCTTGTCCCTTATACCCTGCCATAGGTTTGCCTGCCTGCGGTGTGCTGTTTGTCACCCAAGCAAATGAATTTCAGCAAGACCTGTTGCCACTTCCCCATTTGAATTCAGAGTTTGCAGTTGAGGAGGAGGTGGAGGCGGAGGAGAAGAAGGGGGCTGAAGTCACTAATGTAGGTGGTGGCAGAAATCCAGATGGCAATAATGGCCGCAATCCTTGGCGCCAGTGGGACCAGCTTCAGTGTCCAATATAGAACACAATTGCTGGTGTAATGAGGGGATGGCACACCGAGAAAAATAGTGGCGGCTGGGGACTGAGTAACGATGAATGGCCGCCTCCATGAGGCTGAGGAAAGCTTCAGTGTCCAAAGGCCTAAATGGCAACATTTCCATGGCTCCAAATTTTGAAAGGTGCGCATTTAGCGCTATGGCCTGTGGGTGGGTGGCGGGGTATTGGCTCTTACGTTTGAAGGCCTAGAGACATCTGTACGCTGTGCTTGGACACAGAAGTGGGTGTGTTAGCTGATGGTGCTTGCGAAGGCCCAGCTGCTGGGCTGGAGTCATCCAGGCCTGCGTCTAGGACAGAGGATTGGCCAGTACGTAACACAGGGGAGGAAAAGGAGGCAGTGGTGTGACCGACAGACACCGATTGTGGACCCTGGGGTTCAGCCCACCTATTAGGGTGCTGTAATGCCATGTGGCGGATCATTCTGGTGGTGTTGAGGTTGCTAGTGTTTCCACCCCTACTCATTTAGCCTCCAGTGTACAGTCTTCCACCATTATGTTCCCGTGTTTGAGGTTTTATTGTTATGGTTTGGTCAGTGATGTCATCGTCCACATCTCCAAATCCACTTTCTCACTCTGGTCATCCTCCTGACTTGTGTTGACCTAACAAGACCCTACTTATTGACAACTGTGTCTCATCGCCATCATCGACCAAGTGAAACACTAATTGCGATTCCCCTCAGTCATCTTCTTCTGACTTTGAAAGCTGAAACGTTTGGGAATCAGTGAATAAGATATCCTCATGTCCTTCAGGGAGGGTCAGCTCACCGTCAGGCCCTCACCTACAATTTTTTGGGGGTCAGCTCACGTGGTATATTCTTTGCTATGTTTCAGACTTGGAAGGAAACATAATTTGCTCTCCTTCGGTGGTGATTCTTTCACACATGTTTTTTGCAGGATTCGGGTTTTTATATAGTTGCACTGGGGTAAATATTTCAAAATTTCTTCCTAGCCGATGCTGAACGACATTCTCTGCGCTCAATCTGCAAAGTAACGCTAGTGGATGCAAAATATAGCTTTTAAATGCAATGTCAATGGCCCTTGCTCAAAATGTTTTGGAGGGTCACCAGCAGGCCATCAAGGATAATTTTTCATACAGAGTTTTTGTATGATGCCCTCCTTTATGTGTAAAAAGGGTGTATTGGAGTGCCGGTTCCTTGTAATATTTGGCAGCCCTTTCACTTAGTGCATAGGCGTAGGAGTCCCACTATCTGAACTATTGTACCACAATGTGAATGAAGCCCTCCTTTATGTGAAATACAGGCTGTATCGGAGTGGTTCTTCTTTGTAATTTTTGGCAGCACTTGCACTTTATATACAATTGAATATACTGGAAATAATGTTTCCTAACAATTTTTCTAGTAAATTAGACTTTTTGGGGTTTTGTGCGTATTTTTGTCAGTCTGTAAAAGTGGCATACAACTCGGACAACATGGTTCCCAGCAGTGACCTAGGAGTCCAAGATGCATCCAGACATCGTCCCCATGCTGTTCCTGATCCATTTCAGTGGTGTTTCTGTCACTTTCAGACCTTTTCCAATGGACCAGGCACCCTCCCCTCATCCGAGCAGGGGTGCTTGGTTGTCACCCCTAGGCAAGCAGGTGAGCACTTCATCAGGCCATTTGTGCAAGTGACTCAGAGAGACTCCCTGCCTCCATCTCCACTGCATACTGCCACGGTGTGTCTGGGTCCTCTGCCTCGTCTTCCTCATCACCCTGTAGCATCCTCTGGCTGCTCCTGCTCCTCCTCTCCTGTCACCTGTGTAGAAAAAGCACCCATTTCACTACACAGTGCTTGTGCTCCAATGTCCTCCTTCCTCCAGTTCAGCCCCCACAGGGCTCATGTGGCCGCATGAGATCTAGGCCCCATGTCTCCAGTCCCCTGACCAGCCACATTTACTAGCATCTGCTTCAGGACGTGAAGCAGTGGAATTACGTTGTTTATCCTGAAGTCCTGTGGCCTTCTCAAAGGGCCTGAGCAAACGGCAGGTGTCATGCATGAGCTGCCACTGGCTGACATCGAGGTTACACAAAGGACTACTCCTGTCTGCTTGGATCATCAAGAAATCGTTTATGGCCTTTCTCTGTTAGTATAGTCATTCAAACATACTGAGGGTGGAATTTCCCAGTATTGGGTCTACAACACAATGAAAGCCAGATATCCCTCAAAGGAAGGAAAACCGAGCATTGTGTTGTAGAACCAATACTGGGGCTTCACGTTTATTTTGCATATTACTGTTTCCCAGGGAGCTTTGCACTTTGTATTGCTGTGTTTGAGACTCTTAAATGAGGCACTGCAGTAGTTTTCTGTAGCTGTCTCCCTGAGATATTAATTACAAGAACACTGCTGCTAATTGGACACCAGATTTTTTATAATGCTAGTTTTGGTACATAGATCCCCACACGGGGAAATATAATTGCTTTTTAGAGGAGTGAAAACGTGAGGCCTAGTTTTTCTGGTCTAACAAACACCAGATTGATTAAATTGGCCTTTTTTTTAAGCAAAATTACAACACTGGACAATAATGCCTTTTGGCGGTATTAATTACAAGAACACTGCTGCTAATTGGACACCAGATTTTTTATAATGCTAGTTTCGGTACATAGATCCCCACACGGGGAAATATAATTGCTTTTTAGAGGAGTGAAAACGTGAGGCCTAGTTTTGCTGGTCTAACAAACACCAGATTGATTAAATTGGCCTTTTTTAAGCAAAATTACAACACTGGACAATAATGTCTTTTGGCGGTATTAATTACAAGAACACTGCTGCTAATTGGACACCAGATATTTTATAATGCTAGTTTTGGTACATAGATCCCCACACGGGGAAATATAATTGCTTTTTAGAGGAGTGAAAACGTGAGGCCTAGTTTTTCTGGTCTAACAAACACCAGATTGATTAAATTGGCCTTTTTTCAGCAAAATTACAACACTGGACAATAATGCCTTTTGGCGGTATTAATTTCAAGAACACTGCTGCTAATTGGACACCAGATTTTTATAATGCTAGTTTTGGTACATAGATCCCCACACGGGAAATATAATTCCATTTTAGAGGAGTGAAAACGTGAGGCCGAGTTTTTCTGGTCTAACAAACACCAGATTGATTAAATTGGCCTTTTTTTCAGCAAAATTACAACACTGGACAATAATGCCTTTTGGCGGTATTAATTACAAGAACACTGTTGCTAATTGGACACCAGATTTTTATAATGCTAGTTTTGGTACATAGATCCCCACACGGGAAATATAATTGGTTTTTAGAGGAGTGAAAACGTGAGGCCTAGTTTTTCTGGTCTAACAAACACCAGATTGATTAAATTGGCCTTTTTTCACCAAAATTACAACACTGGACAATAATGCCTTTTGGCGGTATTAATTACAAGAACACTGCTGCTAATTGGACACCAGATTTTTATAATGCTAGTTTTGGTACATAGATCCCCACACGGGAAATATAATTCCTTTTAGAGGAGTGAAAACGTGAGGCCGAGTTTTTCTGGTCTAACAAACACCAGATTGATTAAATTGGCCTTTTTTTCAGCAAAATTACAACACTGGACAATAATGCCTTTTGGCGGTATTAATTACAAGAACACTGCTGCTAATTGGACACCAGATTTTTATAATGCTAGTTTAGGTACATAGATCCCCACACGGGAAATATAATAGCTTTTTAGAGGAGTGAAAACGTGAGGCCTTGTTTCTCTGGTCTAACAAACACCAGATTGATTAAATTGGCCTTTTTTCACCAAAATTGCAACACTGGACGATATAATGCCTTTTGGCGGTATTAATTACAAGAACACTGTTGCTAATTGGACACCAGATTTTTATAATGCTAGTTTTGGTACATAGATCCCCACACGGGGAAATATAATTGGTTTTTAGAGGAGTGAAAACGTGAGGCCTAGTTTTCTGGTCTAACAAACACCAGATTGATTAAATTGGCCTTTTTTCACCAAAATTACAACACTGGACAATAATGCCTTTTGGCGGTATTAATTACAAGAACACTGCTGCTAATTGGACACCAGATTTTTATAATGCTAGTTTTGGTACATAGATCCCCACACGGGAAATATAATTCCTTTTTAGAGGAGTGAAAACGTGAGGCCGAGTTTTCTGGTCTAACAAACACCAGATTGATTAAATTGGCCTTTTTTTCAGCAAAATTACAACACTGGACAATAATGCCTTTTGGCGGTATTAATTACAAGAACACTGCTGCTAATTGGACACCAGATTTTTATAATGCTAGTTTAGGTACATAGATCCCCACACGGGGAAATATAATAGCTTTTAGAGGAGTGAAAACGTGAGGCCTTGTTTCTCTGGTCTAACAAACACCAGATTGATTAAATTGGCCTTTTTTCACCAAAATTGCAACACTGGACGATATAATGCCTTTTGGCGGTATTAATTACAAGAGGACTGCTGGTATTTCAGAACACGGAATTCTTAAAATGCTAGTTTTGCTAGATAAATTTCCCACACTGGGAGAAATATTGGCTAAGCCTTTTTACAGTATTAATTACAACAGGAGTGCTTCTTCTGGTCTAACACCAGAATAATTTTATTATTACGGTGAAAGCTTTTTCTAATTTATATTTCTGGCACATAAAAAAATAATATTTCTGGCTGACAGTATTGGACAAAGTAGTGGCACTGGCTAGCCTAGCTGGAACAGCACATTCATGGGATTTGCTATCCAAGTGGGTTACTTTCAGTTTCACCACTGATATATTAAATATCTTTGCAGTTAGTATGGGTGACACAAGCACAGCCAAACCCCTGATGTATTATATCTATGAAAAAATCAACTATTACATTAGATTAATGGACGTTGTGGCAGCTTTTGCTGTAGCACCACAAGTCCCAAAATGGCCGCCACCTATCAGCCAAGTAACATGTGCCAGAAAACAGTCTGCCCAGCCAGAAAAAAATTGACTTTGACTGAGCAGCTGAATCGCTGTTGTTCTGATTCACAGGTGTAGATTTTTAACTTCTTTGGAGCTTTGGTTTACACTCTGTGGCAGCAAGTGCTGGCGCACCACAAGTCCCAAAATGGCCACCGCCGGTCAGCCCAGTTACATGTGCCAGTAAAAATCGCTCTGGCCAGTCTCAACAAAATAGTGACTTTCAGTGAACAGCTCAGCTGAGTTGTTCTGATGCACAGGTGTAGAAAGGTAGATCACTTCTTTATCCCTGCCTATCTCGCCCTCACAGAAGCTGCATCCTCTCCCTACACTAGTCAGAGCAGTGTGACGTGCGGTGCTACGTGACTCCAGCTTAAATAGAGGCTGGGTCACATGCTGCACTTGGCCAATCACAGCTAGAGATGGCCCGAACTATTCGCCGGCGAACAGTTCCCGCGAACATAGCTTGTTCGCGTTCGACTCTGCCGGGCGAACATATTCGATGTTCGCGTTCGCCCCTATACTTTATCATTGAGCAAACTTTGACCCTGTACCTCACAGTCAGCAGACACATTCCAGCCAATCAGCATACCCTCCCTCCCAGACCCTCCCACCTCCTATCTAAGCGCAAGGATAGGATCCATCTTACATTCATTCTGAAGCTGCAGTGTTAGTAATTGTAAATCGCAATGCGATTAATATAACCTGTATTATTCGCATTGCGATTACAACTTAGATCTGAGTTCCAAATGGTTGTATTGCTAGAATATATTAACGAAGATAACAAATATAGCACTATATTCTCAATCTTCATTATATTCTAGCAATAAAACCATTAGGAACTCAGATCTAAGTTGAATTTACAATGCGATTAATATAACCTGCATTAATCGCATTGCGAATTCAACTTAGAGCTGAGTTCCTAATGGTTGTTGCATTGCTAGAATATACGTTATATTCCAGCAATACAACCATTAGGAACTCAGCTTTAAGTTATGTCGCAATGCTGAATAATACTTAGAATTATTAATCGCTTTGCGAATCCATTTGATGCCTCTGTTTGATTGTATATGACGGTTGACTATGACTACCACCAACGTTCTGCTGCCTCCAAAGCAAGATATCTGAACCCCCAGGGGCCATTTGGGCATTTTTAATAGAAAACGCATAAAAAACGCATCTGCGTTTTATAATTTTTCATTTTTAGTTTATTCTTTTGTGTATTTTGCCACATTTAGTTGCATATTTACATTTGGTATAGGCAAATATGGTAGTCTAGATCATGTGTCTATACCAAAACCTAGGATCATTGTTTGACAGCATATTTTCTAAGCCATGTAGCTGAATATAGATTTGGGCAGAGTAATGATCTAGACTACCATATTTGCCTATACCAAATGTAAATATGCAACCAAATGTGGCAAAATACACAAAAATTAAACTAAAAATTAAAAAATTAAAAAACGCAAATGCGTTTTTGATGCGTTTTCTATCAAAACGCCCAAATGGCCCTGGAGGTTCAGATATCTTGCCTCGGGGCAGCAGAACATTGGTGGTAGTCATAGTCAACCGTCATATTCAATCAAATGGATTAAATGGATTCGCAAGCGTTAATAATTGTAAGTATTATTCGCATTGCGATTACAACGTAGAGCTGAGTTCTAATGGTTGTATTGCTAGAATATAACGTATATTCTAGCAATACAACAACCATTAGGAACTCAGCTCTAAGTTGAATTCGCAATGCGATTAATGCAGGTTATATTAATCGCATTGCAAATTCAACTTAGATCTGGGTTTCCTAATGGTTGTATTGCTAGAATTATATAACGAAGATTGAGAATATAGAGCTAAATTCCCAATCTTAGTTATATTCTAGCAATACAACCATTAGGAACCCATCTCTAAGTTAAGTTCGCAAATATGATGTCCCAACTCCCAAACTATTCACCGGCGAGTAGTTCCCGGCGAACATAGCTTGTGCGCGTTCGTCGCGGCGGGCGAACATATGCGATGTTAGGTCCACCCCCTATCATTGAGTAAACTTTGACCCTGTACCTCACAGTCAGCAGACACATTCCAGCCAATTAGCATACCCTCCCTCCCAGACCCTCCCATCTCCTGGACACAGCATCCATTTTAGATTCATTCGGAAGCTGCAGTCTTAGTGAGAGGAGGGACAGTGTAGCTGTTGCTGAGATTTAATAGGGAAATTGATAGCTAGGCTAGTTTTTTCAGTGTCCACTCCAGTCCTGAAAGACTCATCAGATCTCTGCTGTAAGGACTGCGTCCTGACAGCACCCCAAAAAGCCCTTTTTAGGGCTAGTACATCAGTCTCCCTCCCAGACCCTCCCACCTCCCATCAAAAAGCAAGGATGGCATCCATCTTAGTAGTTATGATCGCAATGCGATTAATACAGGTTATATTAATCGCATTGCGAATTCAACTTAGAGCTGGGTTCCTATTCTCAATCTTCGTTATATTCTAGCAATACAACCATTAGGAACTCAGATCTAAGTTGTAATCACAATGCGATTAATATAACCTGTATTAATCGCATTGCGATTACAACTTACCACACTCTGCGTCAACTAGATATTTTTCCATGGAAGTTTTGCCATGGATCCCCCTCCGGCATGCCACAGTCCAGGTGTTAGTCCCCTTGAAACAGCTTTTCCATCACTATTGTGGCCAGAAGGAGTCCCTTTGTTTTTAAAATTCGCCTGTCTATTGAAGTCTATGGCGGTTCGCACTGTTCGCATGTTCGCGAACATTTGCGGAAGTTCGCGTTCGCTGTTCGCGAACTGAAAATTTTATGTTCGCGACATCACTAATCACAGCCATGCCATTAGTAGGCATGGCTCTGATGAGCTCTTAGGGCAAGAAGTAAAACGCTAGCTGATTGGCTGCTGTGCAGCCCTTCAGAAAGCGGGAAGTAATCAACGAACACCGGACCTGAACCCGAACTTTTTGAAAATGTCCGGGTTCGGGTCCGTGTCACGGACACCCCAAAATTCGGTACGGACCCGAACGATTCTCGAACTATTCGCTCAACACTACTTGTAACAATGGTAATTTTTTAGATTGACAGGAGAATACAAAAGATTTGACATAGATTTGTGTTGTGTTTATTGATGGTCTAGCACGTCGAAGGGACCTCTGAATGCCCCTGGCCTTGTGTTCACTCATGGAAGATTCCTGTATGTTCTCCAAACCCCTAAATTCTCTCAAACAATGGGAGTTATTAAGCTCCCAGTGCGCAATCTGTTCTAATCGGTACACCTGTTCGCACCGAGACCACCATTGTGGGATAGTTGGTACCACAGTTGATTTCCAATTAGCAGCAATAAAAACCCTTGCTACTGCCAATAGTTGTTGTTGAAGGCGAAAACCATGGCAAGGGTTGCTTTGCTGGTACTTTAATCCCAGTAAGCAGGAGTGTGGTAGGAGTGAAAACTCACTGCCATGCAATTTGGTCAGGACCTCACATACATCTACCCAGAAGGTTTTAACTAAAGGACACGACCACCAGATATGCAAGAAAAAGCCTTCAGCACTGGAACATCTCCCGCACAGTGTTGAGGCCAAAGGGAACATCCTATGAAGTCGCACCGGGTGTAGTACCATTTAGTAAGCGCAACTTGTAATCGTTTTCCTGGAGGCGAATGCACCTCAAGATTTTGTTAGTTTGTGATAGTAAGGTTCTGATATCAGCCGAGGAAAATGTGACATTTAAGTCCCTTTCCCAACTATCAATAAAGGACGGTTTGTGTAAAATGGGCATCTCCAAAATTGATGAGTATATCTTAGAGATTTTTTTTGTTCGGTCTTTGAGTCCCATAACCATTTGTTCGAAGATCGTGGGTGTGCTGTTACTAGGTAGGTATTTGCAGATGACACTAAACTGTGTAAAGTAATTAACACTGAAGAGGACAATATACTGCTACAGAGGATTTGGATAGATTGGAGGCTTGGGCAGAAAAGTGGCAGATGAGGTTTACCACTGACAAATGTAAAGTTATTCACATGGGAAGGAATAATGCAAGTCACCCGTCCATACTAAATAGTAAAACACTCAGTAACACTGACATGGAAAAGGATCTAGGAATTTTAATAAAAAGCAAACTGAGATGCAAAAACCAGCTTCAGGCAGCTGCCGCCAAGGCCGATAAGATAATGGGTTGCATCAAAAGGGGCATAGACGCCCGTGATGTGAGCATAGTCCTACCACTTTACAAATCGCTAGTCAGACCACACATGGAGTACTGTGTACAGTTCTGGGCTCCTGTAAACAAGGCAGACATAGCAGAGCTGGAGAGGGTTCAGAAGAGGGCAATTAAAGTATCAACTGAAATGGGGCAAATACAGTACCCTGAAAGACTATCAAAATAAGGGTTAGTTACTTTAGAGAAAAGACGACTGAGGGAAAATCTAATAACTATGTATAAATAAATCAGGGGTCAGTAAAGGGATCTCTCCCATCATCTATTTATCCCCAGGACTTTGACTGTCACGAGGGGACATCCTCTGCGTCTGGAGGAAAGAAGGTTTGTACTACACAAATATAGAAGAGGATTTATTACGGTAAGAGCAGTGAGACTATGTAACTCTCTGCCTGAGGAGGTGGTGAGGGTGCCTGGGTGTATTTCTGGAGGGTAATAATATTACAGGCTATAGCTATTAGAGATGGTTCATTGATCCAGGGAGTTATTCTGATTGCCTGATTGGAGTCAGGAAGGAATTGCTATTCACCTTAAGTAGGGAAAATTGGCTTCTTCTACCTCACAGGGTTTTTTTGCCTTCCTCTGGATCAACTAGCAGGATGACAAGCCGGGTAGACAGATTTCTTTTTTCGGCCTTATGCACTATGTTATTTTGTTACTACTCGGACAACATCGTTCCCAGCAGAGACCTGGGAGTCCAAGATGCATCCAGACATTCTCCCCATGCTGTTCCCGAACCATTTTGGTGGTGTTTCCATCAATTTCAGACTTTTTCCTATGAACCAGGCACCCTCCACTCTTCAGAGCAGAGGGTGCCTGGTTTAATGCTCGGGTTCTCCGATTGACTTCCATTATTCACCGGGTGCCCTGTAGCGCACCCGAGCAACCCGATGCGTTTGATCAACACTACTGTTAACCACAACAGAATAGCCTCCTGGATTGCATTTGTTTATAAAGGTAAAAAAAACTACATTTGTTCTTGAATGTGAATGTAAACATTAGAGATGAGCGAATTTAAAAAAAAATTGATTCGGACAGTTCGGCAAATTTTTAAATAAAATTTGGTTCGGCGGGTTCGGCAAATTTTTCAAAATATTCGGTCAGATCCGAATTTATTCACGGTGAATCACGTTCAAAAACGTCTATTTCCAACTGCAGAGAGCCTTTATAGTGGTGTAGAACACTGTGCCTTGCAGTAACACGCATAGGGAGTCTGCCCTGTTAGTGAAATAATACTGTGAGTCAGTATGACATGCAGATGACAGGTGTCGCTCTTAGAATCACTGCACACTTCACTTATTTGGGCAGTCACGGGGCCAACACTGACCAAATAACTTAAGTATGAACTCAGCCTTACAGGTCGATGTTAGCATCAAGAAGAAGCGCACTCCTTTTAAACCGTTGTCAGCTGATTCCACATAGATTTCTACAGAACCTGTTCTATTAAATGCTTATACAATCAGAGCCCCCCAGCAGAGTGGAGAGGGTGTCAGCAGTAAGTTTGTGCTGACGTCACTGATTATTTTGCCCTTCCTCTGATCCTTCAGAACAATAACCCCCAAAAACGGATCCTGTCTGTCGAGCATCCGCCTTCACTCTGTCAGCATTTGGTCAGTTATCCATCAGTATTGCTAATGCCAAAAAAACAGGAGTGGATCCAACACAGAGATGACATGTTAATGGAATATTTGCATGTCTTCTGTGTTTTGTACCCACTCCTTCTTTTGGCTTCCAAATTACAAGCCAATTCTGATGGGACCATACAGGCTTTACAGCTGCTACATAGACATGATCCGTTGTGCGTCTCATTTTACCTTCCTTCTAAAAGAACAAAAGAAGGGTCAAATAAATGAAAATGTCAGCCAGGCCGAAAGGCAAGATAGTTGCCCAGTCATGAAGTGGGGAGGGTGGGAACAGCATGAGAAGTCCACAGAGTGGCCCTATGATATAGTGGTTAGGTGTAAGCAGCATGAGGAGACCACAGAGTGGCACAATGACAGTGTGGAGGTGGCAGCAGCATCAGGAGGCCACAGAGTGGCACAGTGACAGAGTGAGGAGGTGGCGGAAGCATAAGGAGTCCACAGAGTGGCACAATGAGAGAGTGTGGAGATGGCGGCAGCAGCAGCATTAGGAGGAGGCCACAGAGTGGCACAATGAGAGTGTGGAGGTGGCACCAGCAGCATCAGGAGACCACAAAGTAGCAAGGTGACATAATGTGGAGGTGGCAGCAGCATCAGAAGACCACAGAGTGACCCAGTGACAGAGTGGGAAAGTGCGTGTCAATACGAGTTCCAGCTGAAGATGGTGGGAGAGAGAAGGAGCACTTGGCATCAGATATGTGGCATCAGGCAGGTGGCAGCATCAGAATAGTAGCTGAGGCAGGTAGCCAGAAGAAACCGGTCTTTTGTCAACGTGTTGGTGTGGCACCATGGATGATCGAGTCTGATGCATCAGGCATTGGTGTGTGGAAATCCTGGCTGATCCACACCTTATTTATCTTGACAAAGGTCAGTCTCTCCACATTTTGAGTGGACAGGCAAGTTCTTCTTGGGGTAACTATGACCCCCGCCGCACTAAACACCCGCTCTGATGCCACACTACTGGCCACGAAGGACAGCTTTGCCAGGGCAAACTCTGCTAGTTGCGGCCACAAATCCAGTTTGGCTGCCCAGTAGTCCAGCGGATCTTCAATGTGGGGTGGCAGGGTACTGTCCAAGTATGCCATCACCTGCTGGTTCAGGTCCTGCTCCAGGTCTAGCTGATGCTGCTGGTGCGTAGTTTCTTCACTAGGCAGGTGAAGAAAGCTGGTCATCAGCGACTCTAGACTCAAGTTGCTGGTGATGGAGCTGAAACCGATGGAAATTCACAGATTAAACTCCAAAAAAACTATTGAAAGAACAAACAGTCCTCTTAAGGACTACAGTGTGTGTTTGACAGCAGTGCAGCACCATTTTTTTTATACCAGGGGTTAAATTTAGCAGCATCAGGGACGGGCGTCTTCAGGGATGGAAAGATAGTGCAGGGCTGGAAAATTGCTTTTTTAAGTACCCAAAAGCTTTTAAAAGACTGAAAAATGTAATATTAGTGAGATCTACAGTACGCCATCATAAAGCAGTGTGTTTAGCAGACATTATAGAAAGGGACTTATTCACTAGAGTGTGTCTGCAAGTGAGATCTACAGTACACCATCAGAATGCAGTGTGTTTAGCAGACATTATAAAAAGGGGCTTATTCCCTAGAGTGTGTCTGCAAGTGAAATCTACAGTAAGCCAGCAGAAAGCAGTGTGTTTAGCAGACATTATAAAAGGAGGCTTATTCACTAGAGTGTGCCTGCTAGTGAGATATACACTGCACCATCATAGAATTTTTTTTTTCTGGGGAAATTAACCTAATTTGTCTGTGTGTACGTTCAATCCGCAACCGTTATATTTATTACTCCAACAGAGAATTATTTATATTTTGGGCAAATTTAACTAGTTTTGCGCACATCTGTGTGTGCGTTTAGGCCGCAACTGTATATACAGTATTCCAGCAGAGAATACATTTTATTTAGGAAAAATTTAACTAGTTTTAGGCACATCTGTGTGTGCGTTTAGACCGCAACCATATATATAGTATTTCAGCAGAGAATTATTTATATTTAGGACAAATTTAACTAGTTTGGGGCACATCTGTGTATGCGTTTAGGCCGCAACCATATATACAGTATTCCAGCAGAGAATTATTTGTATTTGGGACAAATGTAACTAGTTTGGGGCACATCTGTGTGTGTGTTTAATCTACAACCGTTATATTAATTACTCCAATAGAGAATTATTTATATTTTTGGAAAATGTAACTAGTTTTGGGCACATCTGTTTGTGCTTTTAGGCCGCAAACATATAGACAGTATTCCAGCAGAGAATACATTTAATTTGGGACAAAAGGGCAGCCTAAAAAGCATGTTGATATGATGGAGGAGGAGGAGGAGAAGGACGAGAAAAGGAAGACTGAACCATATAACCTTTTTGGTGGTGGCAGAGGTGTATTTGAATACAGTGTATTCAGTACATTACAAACAACAGAAAAGGAAAAGTAAGGCAGCTCTCACCTGCATAGACACCCTCTGTGCACGGAAGCCGCATCTGGATGCGGAGATTTATATAAGAAACAGGAAATCCAGCTCAGCTCGGGTGAATGATTTTGCGACTTTATTCCAACGGTTTAAAAATCCATACAGGGAAGTGAAAAACAGTGACGCGTTTCCGACCTTTGTAATATCTTAGTCCTTCTTCATGACAAACAACACATTTAAAGTGCCTTTATGTTCAGCCGCTTTTATCTGGTGGAGTAGAGAAGTCAGGGGCAATCCAAGCCCGGTTCATTTTTATGATAGTCAACCTGCCAGCATTTTCAGTTGACAGGCGCATGCGCTTATCTGTTATTATGGCCCCAGCAGCACTAAATACCCGCTATGACAGGGCAGGCCAGCACTTCTGAGGCGGAAAGAAGACAAACAGAGGGTGGTCTGGCTATGACCCTGTGTACCCTGTTTGACGTTTTTTTTTGTTATGGTTTGAGTTAGAGTTTATCACTAGTCTGTAAGATATGTTATTATTGTTATTTATTTTGTTATTTAGGAGTTACTCAACAGGCCATGCCATTGTTTTACCACCACTGTTGTATGTTATGTTTGTATTTTATAATAATGTGTAAGTTTTGCATAAGGTTTTAGTGAATACAGTGTACAAGCCAGCCCCTCAAAGGCATAGCGTGCAAGTTTGTGCCACGTGTCCAGCTTGGACACCCAATAGTTGTAAGGCACAGATGGATCACTGAGGACACTGACACGGTCTGCTACGTACTCCTTCACCTCCTCCAAAATGTTTCCCTCCTTTGTGACACTAGGTCGCGCATCAGGGTGAGGGTGCTGGCGGGGTGTCATGAAACTGTCTTGTAGAGTGTTGTCCTCCCCTCCTGGGTTGGCCAAGGAACTAAGTACTCTGCCTCCAGTGTTGTCATATGGAAATTTTCTAAATTCTTTTTAAACAAGGACATTCTGTTATTGCATCGTTTTGCTCGTCCTCTCCACCACAGGAATGAGAGATGAGAAGTTCTCTTTGTAGGGGGAGGGGGGGGGGGGTCGATAAGGGTAAACAACCAGTAATCCGTGTTGTCTAACATGCGCGTAACGCACAGGTCGCGGGAAAGGCAGCCTAACATGAAATCAGCCATATGTGCCAGATTCCCAACAGAAAATACTTCGCTGTCGTCATCAGGAGGATGACTCTCATTCTCCTTATCCTCTTACTCCTCTCCTGCCCATCTATGCAGAACAGATGGAATAAACCTGATATTGTTACTACCCATTGTAGCGTAGACAACTGTCTCTTGCTCCTCCTCCTCATCATCCAATTCACACTAAGAAGCCAAACTGATGGTGTTCTGGCTATCACCCTGTATATTGTCTTCCCCCTAGTTTCACCTCTTTCACATGTGAAGCGTCCGCCTTCATCGTTACCAGCCAACGTTTCACTAGACACAGAAGCAGTATGGTTAGGCTGATAATAACGGCATTGCCACTCACCATCTGTGTTTATCCCTCAAAGTTGCGTAAAACCTCACAGAGGTCAGACATACAGGAGCATGTTGCAGCTGATATTCCACTACTGCCCTGGACATGTAGAACGTAGAGTTCCAGCATGTGCTCACGTCGCACAATAGTCTGTTAGCCGGCAAATGCAAGCGCTGCAGCAGCGTTGCCAAACCGACGGCAGCTGTAGATGACTTTCAGAAATGGGCACACACACAGCGCACCTTCATCAGTAGCTCAGGCAAAATGGGGTAGGTTGGGAGAAAATTGAGAACATCTGGCCTAGGCATGGTATAGCCAGATCCTGGACATTAAGGTGGGATCCACATGGCCATATCAGCATTTGTCCCATGTACAATGTTCCCTTCTTCACTGGGCAGAGGTTGTTTTCTGCCCCTGTGATGACCCTGATTAGCTGAGGGCTGGGCCTGTTAAGTTCCGGGGTTTGATTTTTTACTGTTATGGTTTGAGTTTGAGTTTCTGACTAGGCTGTAAAATAAAATATGTTAAGGTTATTTGGTTATTTATGAGTTCTTAAAAAGTTCATGCCATTGGTTTACCTCCACTCTTATGTGTTAGGTTTTTAGTTATATTAATGTATAAGTTTGGGAGGTTTGTTGTGCATGGTACATTTATGCTGTATGCTTGCCATGTGCGTGAGCTTGCCGAGCTACAAAGCTCCCAACAAGTTATGGCCATTATCAGACACAACCAACCTGGTCCCTTATACCCTGCCACAGCTCTGCGGCGGTGTGCTGTTTGTCACCCAAGCAAATGAATTTAAGCAAGGCCTGTTGCCGATTCCCCATGAGAATTCTGAGTTTGCAGTGGAGGAGGAGGTGGAGGCGGAGGAGAAGAAGGGGGGTTGAAGTCACTAATGTAGGTGGTGGCAGAAATCCAGATGGCAATAATGGCCGCAATCCTTGGCGTCAGTGGGACCAGTGCCATCCCAGGGTACAACTCGCTACAGGCCCCCACAATGTTCACCCAGTGTGCCGTCACGGAAATATAGCATCCCTGGCCAAAAGCACTTGTTCGTGTGTCCATCGTTAAGTGGAACTTTCCAATAATTTCATTGTTCAGGGCACGGGTGATGTTACGGGACACAATTGCTGGTGATGGCTCACTGAGAAAAATTGTGGTGGCTGGAGACACAGGCCTAAATGGCAACATATCCATGGATCCAAATTTTGAAAGGTGAACATTTAGTGCTATGGCCTTTGGGTGGGTGGCAGGGTATTTGCACTTACCTTCAAAGGCCTGGGGACATCTGTACACTGTGCTTGGACACAGAAGGGGGTGTGCTAGCTGATGGTGCTTCCGAAGGCCCAGCTGCAGTGCGGGAGTCATCCAGGCCTGCGTCTAGGACAGAGGATTGGCCAGCACGTAACACAGGTGAGGAAAAGGAGGCAGTGGTGTGACCCACAGACACCGATTGTGGCCCCAGCAGTTCGGCCCTCCTATTAGAGTGCAGTGATGCCATGTGGCGGATCAGGCTGGTGGTGTTGAGGTTGCTAGTGTTCCCACCCCTACTCATTTAGCCTCCAGTGTACAGTCTTCCCCCATTATGTTCCCGAGTTTGAGGTTTTATTGTTATTGTTTGAGTTAGTTTATTAATAGGATGTAAAATATGTTATGGTTATTGTTATTTATGAAATGTTGAGTTCTTATTTTGGTATGGCACAGTTTGCAAATTAAAAATAATTTTTCGTCCTCACTTTCCTCAAAAAAGCCCCAGACTGCAGAACACCTGCCCCTTGGCAAGGCAGATTTGCGCAAGTGGGAACAGTTGCGGACCTGTTTGTTATGGCCCGCCTTCTGCCTTTCGCCACCCCACAGCCTCTTCCAGCCTGTTGCAGTGCTGTGGATCCCTCCCCCTATGTCCTGCTATCCTCGCTTGGCTTTCCACCTTCCCAGGTTGGGTTAGTGATGTCATCGTCCCCATCTCCAAATCCACTTCCTCACTCTGGTCATCTTCCTGACTTGTGTTGACCTAACAAGATCCTACTTATTGACAACTGTGTCTCACCCCCATCATCCGCCAAATGAAACACTAATTGCCTTTCCCCCCTGTCATCTTCCTGTGACTTGAGAGGCTGAAGAGTTTAGGGATCAGTGCATAAGATATCCTCATGTCCCTCTTCAGGGAGGGTCAGCTCACCTGCAAGCCCTCACCTACAATTTTTGGGAGCTCAGCTCACATGGTATATTCTTTTCTATATTTCAGACTTGGAAGGAAACATAATTTGCTTTCCTTTGGTGGTGAATTTTTCATGCATATGTTTTTTGCAGGATTCAGGTTTTTATATAGTTCCACTGGGGTAAATAATTCAATTTTCAATTCCTAGCTGGTGCTGAACGACATTCCCTGCGCTCAATCTGCATAACGTTAGCGCATGCAAAATATAGCTGTGAAATGCAATGTAATTTTTCCGTACCCGGTGCTGACCGCCATTCACTGCGCTAACTCTGCTATGTGACGTTAATGTTATCACTAACCCCGAAAAAAAAATATTTTTTATTGAAATTGGTCATTCTTGGTAGCATGTGCTGACTGGGTCACCTAACTTTTTAGATGGTCAGATCAGAAGGCCCTTGCTCCGAATGTTTTGGAGAGTCACCAGCAGGCCATCAAGGATAATTTTTCAAGGGTGTGTGTATGATGCCCTCCTTAATGTATAAGAAAGAGTGTATTGGAGTGCCGCTTCCTTGTAATATTTGGCAGCCCTTTCACTTAGTGCATAGGTGTAGGAGTCCCGCTACCTGAACTATTGTACCACAATGTGAATGAGGCCCTCCTTTATGTGAAATACAGGCTGTATCGGAGTGATTCCTCTTTGTAATTTTTGACAGCACTTGCACTGTATATACAATTAAATATATTGGAAAGAAGGTTTCCTAACAATTTTTCTAGTAAAATAGATTTTTTTGGGGCGGGTTTTGTACGTATTTTTGTCAGTCTGTAAAAGTGGCGTACAACTCGGACAACATGGTTCCCAGCAGCAACATTGGAGTCCAAGATGCATCCAGACATGGTCTCCTTGCTGTTCCTGGTCGATTTCAGAGGTGTTTCCATCACTTTCAGACTTTTTCCTATGAACCAGGCACCCTCCCCTCATCCGAGCAGGGGGTGCTTGGTTGTCACTAGGCAAGCAGGTGAGCATTCATCAGGCCATTTGTGCAAGTGACTCAGAGAGACTCCCTGCCTCCATCTCCACTGCATACTGCCACGGTGTGTCTGGGTCCTCTGCCTCGTCTTCCTCATCACCCTGTAGCATCTCTGGCTGCTCCTGCTCCTTCTCTTCTGTCACCTGTGTAGAAAAAGCACCCATTTCACTACACAGTGCTTGTGCTCCAATGTCCTCCTCCTCCAGTTCAGCCCCCACAGGGCTCATGTGGCCGTGAGATCTAGGCCCCATGTCTCCAGTCCTCTGACCAGCCACATTTACTAGCATCTGCTTCAGGACGTGAAGCAGTGGAATTACGTTGTTTATCCTGAAGTCCTGTGGCCTTCTCAAAGGGCCTGAGCAAACGGCAGGTGTCATGCATGAGCTGCCACTGGCTGACATCGAGGTTACATAAAAGGACTACTCCTTTCTGCTTGAATCATCAAGAAATCGTTTATGGCCTTTCTCTGTTCGTATAGTCATTCAAACATACGGAGGGTGGAATTTCCCAGTATTGGGTCTACAACACAATGAAAGCCAGATATCCCTCAAAGGAAGGAAAACCGAGCATTGTGTTGTAGAACCAATACTGGGGCTTCACGTTTATTTTGCATATTACTGTTTCCCAGGGAGCTTTGCACTTTGTATTGCTGTGTTTGAGACTCTTAAATGAGGCACTGCAGTGTTTTCTGTAGCTGTCTCCCTGAGATCAGCAATTGTTTTGTTTGAGTACTCCCCTGTGCAGGGCCTGGCACTTCTTTGTCTGACATACTGTGATATAAAATTAATAAATAAAGAGGAAATCCCAAAATAGTCTGTAATTATCTCACTTCACCACACAATGGCTAATAAGCCCTTTTCCCCCCACTGATACACACGAAAAAGGTCTTTTTTAGAACATATAACTGCACCACTGAACGGCAAATATATTTTTCTTTTGCCACTAATACACGACAATAAGGGCTTTAGAATATATAACTGCACCACTGAACGGCAAATATATTTTTGATTCGCCACTATTATATGACAAAAAGGGCTTTATAACATATAATTGCACTGCTGAACTGCAAATATATTTTACTTTTGCCACTAATACACACCACAAAAGGCTTTAGAACATATAACTGCACCGCTGAACGGCAAATATATTTTACTTTTGCCACTAATACACACCACAAAAGGCTTTAGAAGATATAACTGCACCGCTGAACGGCAAATATATTTTTCTTTTTCCACTTATGCTCACCACAAAAGGCTTCAGAACATAGAACTGCACTGCTGAACGGCAAAAATATTTGTTATTTTGCCACTATTACAAGACAAAAAGGGCTTTAAAACATGACGTATTTTTCGCTCCTGTAAGACGCACCGGCACATAAGACGCACCTAGGTTTTTGGGGAGGAAAATAAGAAAAAAAAATTAACCAAAAGGTGTGCTTTTGGTGGTTTTAGAACTAATGGCGGTCTGTAGATGGCACTATTACTGGGGATCTGTGGATGGCACTATTACTGGGAATCTGGGGATGGCATTGTTATGGGGGGGATCTGTGAAGGACACTGTTATAGGGGGGATCTGTGAAGGACACTGTTATAGGGGGGATCTGTGAAGGACACTGTTATGGGGGATCTGTGGATGACACACTGTTATGGGGGATCTGGAGATGACCCACTGTTATGGGGGATCTGGGGATGACGCACTGTTATGGGGGATCTGGGGATGACACAATGTTATGGGGGGATCTGGAGATGACGCACTGTTTTGGGGGATCTGGGGATGACGCACTGTTATGGGGGGATCTGTGGATGACGCACTGTTATGGGGGGATCTATGACTGACACTGTTATGGGCGGGATCTGTGAAGGATACTGTTATGGGGGGGATCTGTGAAGGATACTGTTACAGCCCCCCTGTAACAGTATCCTTCACAGATCCCCCCATAACAGGGCTGGCACTGTTATGGGGGATCTGTGGATGGCACTGTTATGGGGGATCTGTGAATAACACTGTATGGGGGCATCTGTGGATGGCACTGTATGGGGGCATCTGTGGATGGCATTCTTATGGGGGATCTGTGGATGGCACTGTTATATATGTGTGTCATCCACAGACCATCCCCACCCCATAACAGTGCCATCCACAGATCCCCCATCCCATAACAGTGCCATCCACAGACCCCCTCCCCCCATAAAACTGAGCGAGCTGGGAGGAGGAGCTGGCGGTCGGCAATTGCGGAGGGGCCGATGCAGTGACTATATGCCCCCCATCCCGCTGCACTATAGAAATAGAAAATATTTAATTAAATTAAATGTTCCTGTCCATGCCCCCCAGCCCTAATATTACCGACACAAGGCAGCTTGTTGATAGCAGGCAGTAAGGCCGGGTGGCCGGCGTGTCACTCACTGACGTCACGTGCCTGTGCCGGCCTACTTTATGAATGAAGCAGGAGGCGCAGGCATGAGACGTCAGTGAGTGACGCGCCGGCCGCCCGAGCTGCCTGCTCTCAACAAGCTACCATGTGTCGGTAATATTAGGGGTGGGGGGCATGGACAGGAACTTTTAATTGAATTACATATTTCATATTTCAATAGTGCAGCTCCTCCTCCCAGTCCCTCACACGTACATCGCAGCTGGAGATGTAAAAATGTCAGCATTCGCCCCATAAGATGCAGGGGCACTTTCCCCCCATTTTTGGGGGGGAAAAAGTGCATCTTATGGGGCGAAAAATACCTGCACCGATGAACGGCAAATATTTTTTACTTTTGCCACTAATACACACCACAAAAGGTTTTAGAACATATAAATGCACAAGTGAATTGCAAATATATTTTTATTTTGCCACTTACTCTCACCACAAAAGGCTTTAGAACACCACTAAGCTGCAAATATATTTTTATTTTGCCACTATTACACAACAAAAAGGGCTTCATAACATATAACTGCACCTCTGAACGGAAAATATATTTTTCTTTTTCCACTTATACACGCCACAAAAGGCTTTAAAACATATAACTGCACTGCTGAATGGCAAATATATTTTTCTTTTGCCACTATTACACGACAAAAAGGGCTTTAGAACATATAACTGCACCGCTGAACGGCAAATGTAATTTACTTTTGCCACTAATACACGCCACAAAAGGCTTTAGAACATATAACTGCAACACTGAATGGCAAATATATATTTATTTTGCCACTATTACACGACAAAAGGAGCTTTAAAACATATAACTGCACCACAAAACGACAAATATATTTTACTTTTGCCACTAATATACGCCACAAAAGGCTTTAGAACATATAACTGCACCGCTGAACGGCAAATGTATTTTACTTTTGCCACTAATACACGCCACAAAAGACTTTAGAACATATAACTGCACCGCTGAACGGCAAATATATATTTATTTTGCCAATATTACACGACAAAAAGGGCTTTATAACATAAAACTGCACCACTGAACGGCAGATATATTTTACTTTTTCAACTTATGCACCCCCCAAAAGGCTTTAGAACATATAACTGCACCACTGAACGGCAAATATATTTTTATTTTTCCGCTAATACATGGCAAAAAGGGATGTAATTTCCACACTTTACCACACAACAGCTAATAAGCCCTTTTTTCCCACTAATACAAGTCAAAAAATACTTTAGGACATATATCTGCACCGCACAAGGGCAAATAAGACATAGAAATATTTCCTTGTAATAAACCCTGTTAATGGCTGTACCAAACAGCACTTGCACCCCAATAACAAGAACGGTTTGCTGGAATTACAGAGCTGTATAATGGCAATTTGGGTCCCCATTCAGTGCAGCAAGGTGTAATAGGATTGTTCCTAGTACCCATGCTGTAACCTCCCTTACTGAACCCTGTTCAACATAAATGCTGTGGAATGATTCCTCCCTAACCTTTCCCTACACCTTGAATAATCTTTCCCTGAACTTGTAAATCATTTTTTTAGCACAATTTAGTTTTTTCTAGCACTGTCCCTAGCGCCTGCTGACGTCTCTTTCTGCACTAAGTACACTAGAAAATGGCAGAATCCAAGATGGCTGGGGCTATTTATAGGGCTGTGTGTCATAAGGCTGGCTGCTGATTGGCTGCATGCATGGCATTTTGGGTGATCCCTCCTTGCCAGAGTTCCTTGCTCCATGTCCTCACATGTGCAGCAGCCATTTTAGGAAAAAATTTGATTTGGTACTTACCATAAAGCGCGATAAAATTCTGATTCAGTGCAAATCGAATAATTCCTTAAATTCTGATCAAATTCCACTTCGTCAACGTCGATTCACTCATCTCTAGTAATTATCTTTTAGGAATGACTACCCTCAAAAAATATCAACATTCTAAGAAAAGGAATGTAGCACTTTCACAATATTGCGCTATATTTTTTAATAAATACATTTTCTATACAAATATAAAATAAAGCTAATTATGGAAAAGGTGTTAAAAGGGTTAGCCAAAATTTAAAAGACCTCAGAGAGTGGCTGACCAACAGTGGAGTTCATACCTGATCCCCGCCAGTGGATTCTGTCTCTATTGCTCCCTGGTTTTGTCTGCACCTCCACGATGTTCTGCATGAACAACCTGTTGATGGTAGCCACATGACCACTCCAGCCAATCATTGCCACTGAGTTCCAGCTCCATTGCTTCCAGACAATCTCTGCAGCTTTGCAATGCTTTGTCATCAACCTCCTGTTGATGGGAGCCACATGACTGCTGCAACCAATCACTGGCCACAGCGATTGACCTGTCACTCATGTGGCATGTCTCTGGATCATGTGCCGCACTATTGCCAGGTTTCCGCTGAGTCTAGTGCTTGGCTGCAGCAGTCATGTGACGCCTGTCAATAGGATTTTAATGTCAGAGCATCGTAGAGCTGCAGAGACGGTCGGGGAACAATGGAGACGAAACCTAGTGACGAGGAACTATCTATGTACAGATGTAGCTGAGCCAAACTTGACTCTGATAACACATGGCACAGTATTGTCTTGGTTTTCTCATGACAAAAGCCATTGAAAGCCATTGAAAAATGAGTTATCTTTTTCTTGCCATTCTTTGCTTAATGTGTTAATCATCAAGTTTAGCTCGGCTGCATATCTATCTATCATCTAATTATCTATCTATCTATCTATCTATCTATC
Organism: Bufotes viridis; assembly: GCA_033119425.1. NCBI lineage: Eukaryota > Metazoa > Chordata > Amphibia > Anura > Bufonidae > Bufotes > Bufotes viridis. Next base: position 93,291,337 of record CM065589.1, read on the forward strand.
TATCTATCTATTAAGTTATCTACCGTAATTATCTATCTATCTGTACTTTATTAATTTACTATGTTCAATTTGGATCTGTATTAGTACAGTATGTGGTGTTCCGTATAGTAGCCTAACATTTTCATAATCTATCTATTTATCTATCTATCTATCTATCTATCTACTACAATTTCTATATTAATTTACTATATTCTTTACTGATCTGTATTAGTATACATTGTTCTGTATAGTAGCCAAACATTTTCATAATAAGAGGCTATTTCAGAGCAATTATTGTGATCTAATAACGGCGGACACTTGTGACACTTCAGGCATGCAGTCATGCAATCACCAACAGTTCAATTACAACAAAAGAGCTCCCAGCATCACACATTTAAATACTCCAAAGAGCTGTGAATTCACAGCTTTGCACAGCAGGTGTGGCAGCACATTTTTGCACCCCTAAATACACAGGCTCATCTAATCTGACAGACCAGACAATGGCACAAAACACCATTGGTGATGTCTAAACAAAAGCCTCATCTCCAAAGAGACAAAGCTTTGCAAAGAATGTGTTGTCACTAATAAATTCCTAAGAAAGAAAACAATGCATATTTTATTAACGCCAAACAAATTGAAGTGGGACTTGCCGCTTCTCTGACTCAACTTTTCATTCTACCTTTAAATACATCTTCATTATTTTTTTATATATATTTTTTTAATTAACTATGCTTTATGCGCCAAGCCACCTTGCACTCAGAGAGATTAAAGGCAACATCGAAAATGAAGTGCATTTTGTTATTTTCAAGAAATGAGATAATGTTTCAAACATGATATTTTTTAATTAGACGCTGGAATCTACAGTATATTCTGGATTAGCACAATTTTATAATCACCCATGCTGAAGTGACACAGTAATTGAATTTGTTTGCAGAAAGTAAAGTGAAAATCTAATTCTCTTTTCAACACACAACAGTGGAGAATTACAAAGTACAGCTCGGGCTGCGCTTATTTACCACAAAGGGATGGATGAGCATTAATGAGCTCGGGAGTTTTATTTGAAGACAGCTCCACTTATGATGAATAAGAAAGAGGAGATATCAGTTCTGGTGAGCTGTAGGTCGCTCACAGATTTTGACATCACAGAGCTTTAAACCTCTAATGTACCTTAAGCTTCTGAGTCTTAAAACACACTCCTAGTGTTTTCTTGTAATTTAAAGATTAGGTAAGGTGTGTAGCGTAGGTGCATGGCGAAAATAATAATTTGTAGATAAATGCAGTAAATGTTCCACAGCCACTGTCTTTGCAGGGTATGATCATCTCCTGAAACACTTCAAACAAGCAATAGTAGTTTTGTTAGCAGCAGGGGGTGGTGGAAAGCTGCCAAGTAAAACACAGCTTTATTCAATAAAATTCTCCCTGCTGTAAGAACCTGCGGAATATATCGTAACAAGTTATTACAGATATTTTAGACTGGTTGATGGATGTCTTTTACTGAACGCGCTGCACAATAGGATTGTTAACTATGTGGACTCCATGAAAGATAGTGGCACAACTGTACATTACAATTAGAGATGAACGAAGTTGACAAAACTTCGATTCAGCTGCTTCTCCGATTTTCCCAAAATCTTTGTAAGTAACAAGCGCAATGACAGGGAATGGCAATTGCGCCGCCCCCTTCATTGAAACCCTCAGATGCCGCGTTCATTGCTGATTACGGAATCGGAGATTAAAAAATTTGGACTTCATTGGTTAAAAAAAATACTCACTTTATCCATTTGAGTGTGAAGAGGCCACCGCGGCTTCATAATTGAAGATCCCAAAGGAAATCTCATGAAGTGCATGATGACGTCATCACACTGACTGGTATGGTAACCTCATACCTTCACCGTACATGAGATTTTGCATGGCATCTTCAATCAAGATGGCCACAGCCTCTTCGCATTCAAATAGATGAGGTGAGTATGATTTTTTTTTTACCTCAGGCAAAATTTATTAATTACCATGAAGCACAAGGAAATTCGGCTTTGCGGCAAATTGAATTTTTCCTGACATTCGGGCTGAAGTCCACTTTGCATATTTCGATTCATTCAGCACCAATTACAATGTTCCAGAGTATAGAAATGTATTACAGGGATTGCCTGGTTTTAGGTTGTTGACTCCCTGGAATATAGCTCATCAATGGGCAGTCAATTATTCCAGTAGATACAATCCTTGATGCTTTACTAGGACACAAGAAAAGGAGTTGTTTGAAGCTGATGACCCTCCAAAGAGGAGCTGTCACCTCTCCTGACATGTCTGTTTTAGTAACTATTAACATTCCCCATGTAATAACTATTATGGAGTTTCTATTCATATGAAGTTGTATCATTTATTTATTATTCCTTCTAGAAGTTTCTGAATGAATTGCCAGTAGTCTGCAATATAGGTCCAACTGGATGTTACTGGTTGGGGATGTTTCCCTGCACAGTCTGACACTATCCAATCAGAGTTGCTAATGGTAGACAATGCGGGGACATGCCTCTAACTGGTAACATCCAGATGGATCTTTATTGAAATTAAATTATAAACTTTTAGTAGGAATAATATAGTAATGGTACAACATAGAGTCATAAAAATAGAAGCTCCTGAATTGTTATTACAGAGAGAATGCAAGTAGTTACAACATAATAGGTAGTCTGCGACCTGCTTATATAGATAAAAAGGACAATAGATATCATTGGTGGATGCAATAGCCTCATTTTGGTGATGATTTAACCGCCAGTCTTAATAAATGTGCCCCATAGTTTATAAGGCTGAGAAATCACATCCGTCCATCCAGTTTAGCCTGTTATCCTACCAACTTGATCCAAATGTCTTGGTTTGTCTATTATTGATACCCTATTGTTATCTCATGCCCTGATGAATCCGACAGGGGAAACGTGTTGGGATGCTTAGGGTGGACTAAGGACGTACAGGGGGAGGTTCCTGTGCAGGGAGCATCCACCATCAGCTGTAGTCAGAGCTTTGTTAGGGAGAAATCCCATCCCTACTCCCTATACTACCTCTGTCACTCCCGAAGACCTTTTACTGCTGTTGCTGATTATCACATGTATCCTAAATTAAAGGTTATATTTTAGAGTCTATGCCCTCTGTGAGATGATTTTTACATTCCATTGGTTTCCAGTGGTTGGATACAATCAGAATCTTATACCCTATCCCATGAATAGGAGATAAGTTTAAAACTTACCACAAACCTTGACAATGAAATTACTGGTAAAGAGATATGTATGCAATGTGTGCACACTTGGCATTGCCCAAATAACTCCTATCCTTCCTATGGATTATTATTCTCTTGAAACATATGTCTATGGCCCATAATGTAAATGGTAACTTCCGTTTTCATTGGCTAGCAACAAAAATTCAGAATAATTCTACAATATCGGCAATACAAAGTTAGTTTTTTTTTTCATTACTGTACCTTTGAATAATGGTCCAGAGACTAAAGGTATGGCAATTTTTTCCCTGAGAAGTAAAGTGGGCATTCCAGTTGTAACAAGTCATACTTTCTTCATAGGAGAGGAAATAACTCTTTGATCAAGGGGGGTCTGACCCATGGGACCCCCAGTTATCATGAGAATAGGGACCCTGTACCCGTTGGAAACCCCTAAAATTAATAAAGGAGCTGGAAGCATACAAATTAACACTGCATTAATCTCTGTTGGACTGAGGATAGCCCTGTACAATCAACTATTTTTGCCAGTCCCATAAAGTTGATTGCAGCGGCAATGTACATGCTTTTTTAGCCACTCTATCCATTTTGTGGGACACAATGGGGTATGAGGTTCCTGGTATCATGATTTGAGATGAGCGAATTTTTCCAAAAATTTATTCGGCCGGTTCGCCGAATTTTTTGAAAAAAATTTGGTTTGATCAAAATTTATTGGCGGCGAATCCCGTTAAAAAATGGCTATTTCCTGCCTTCAGAGAGCCTTTATAGTGGGGTAGAACACTGTGCTTTGCAGTAGCAAGCATAGGGAGTCTGCTGTGGTAGTGAAATAATACTGTGAGTCAGTATGACATCAGGTGACAGGCGCCACTCTTAGAATCACTTATTTTACCTGACCAAATAATTCAAGTATGAGTTCAGCCTTACAGGTTGAGGTTAGTGCCAAGAAGAAGCGCACTCCTTTTACACAGCTGATTCCACATAGATGTCTACAGAACCTGTTCTATTAAACGCTTATGCAAGTAGAGCCCCCCAACAGAGAGGAGAGGGTGTCAGTAGTAAGTTTGTGTTGACCTCACTGATTATTTTGTCCTTCCTCTGATCTATCAGAAAGATAACCCCCAAAAAATGGATTCTTTCTGTTGAGCATCCGCCTTCATTCGGTCAGCATTCGGTCAGTAATCCATCAGTATTGCTAATGCAAAAAAAACAGGAGTGGATCCAAAACAGAGATGACACGTGAATAAGAAGACCACAGAGTGGCCCTATGACAGAGTCTGGAGGTTTCGCAGCATCTGGAGAAGGCCACAGAGTGGCACAATGACAGTGTGGAGGTGATGGCATGAGGAGACCACAGAGCGGCATAATGACAGACTGTGGAGGTGGCAGCGGCATCAGGAGGCCACAGAGTGGATAAATGACAGAGTGTGGAGGTGGCAGCAACATCATCAGATGTGGCAAGGTGATATAGTGTTGAGGTAGCAGCAGTATCAGGAGACCACAGAGTGGCAAGATGACAGGAGAGCACAGAGTGGCAAAATGACATAATGTGGAGGTGGCAGCAGCATCAGGAGACCACAGAGTGGCAAGGTGACATAATGTGAAGGTGGCAGCACCATCAGGAGACCACAGAGTGGCAAGGTGACATAGTGTGGAGGTGGCAGCAGCATATAGAAACCACAGAGTGGCAAGGTGACTTAATGTGGAGGTGGCAGCAGCATTAGGAGACCACAGAGTGGCAAGGTGACATATTGTGGAGGTGGCAGCAGCATCAGGAGACCACAGAGTGACTTGGTAACAGAGTCCGGAGGTGGGTGCCAATACGATTACCAGCTAAAGATGGTGGGTGAAAGAAGGAGCACTTGGCATCAGATGTGTGACATCAGGCGGGTGGCAGCATCAGAATAGTAAGATAAAAGAGATGGTACCGCGCTAGAAAGGAACAGCAATCCACAGCAATCAAATTCCTTGTCTCAGAGTGGTCCTAGAGACGAAGTTCACATTCAATCTCTGGTCTCAGAGTGATCATGGACACGACTTCTTATCCCGACATGGACCGCATGGGAGATCTCACACACCGTGCAGATTGTACGGCGTCCCGATTCAGCCACCAACATCCGGTTCCGGGTAGAAGTGCTGGACCTTAGATCAGGGAAAAAGACAAAACCACTGGTGCGGTATCTTTGATAGAATATAAAAGCGCAAGTTTATTTTACTTACAGGATCCACAATAAAATGAACATATATGTAAAAGGCCCGACCCGGGTTTCACCGTGAAGGCTTCATCAGGGGCTTACATCTGACCAAACTCGGTCCGTAGTTGGTGAAATACATGTCAGTAATTGGTGTGACCCGGAAGTATACACCCAGTGGGGTCAATATTGATCCCCAATGCATAACATTATCATAGGAGACAAGGAATTTGATTGCTGTGGATTGCTGTTCCTTTCTAGCGCGGTACCATCTCTTTTATCTTTCAATACATACGGAAGGGACAGAGCCCGTTCCTTTAGGTTACCGCCGCTCTCTCCGGTGTGTACGCGGACAAATATTGTTGTGAATCACAGCTGTTTCCAGCATCAGAATAGTAGCTGAGGCAGGTAGCCAGAAAAAAACAGTCTCTTTTTTCAAAGTGTTGGTGTGGCACCATGGATTATCTAGTCTTAAGCATCAGGCATTGGTGGGTGGAAATCCTGGCTGATCCATGCCTGATTCATCTTGACAAAGGTAGCGTCTCTCCAAATTTTGGGTGGACAAGCAAGTTCTTCTTGCGGTAACTTGCGGTAACTATGGTCCCCGCCGCACTAGACACCCGCTTTGATGCCACACTACTGGCCGGTCAGGACAGCTTTTCCAGGGCAAACTCTGCTAGTTGCGGACACAAATCCAGTTTGGCTGCCTAGTAGTCCAGCGGATCTTCAATGTGGAGTGGCAGAGTACTGTCCAATTATGCTTCAGGTCTTGCTATGCTGGTGAGTAGTTTCTTACCTAGGCGGGTGAAGCAAGCTGCTCATCAGTGAATCTAGACTCAAGTTGCTGCTGATGGAGCTGGAACTGCTCCTACCTCCCACCCTGCCACAGCAGTCATGGCAGAGGAACATGAGAGCAGAGGGCCTCCCCGGTTAGACCTGCGATAGGATGGACGATGGAGCAGATAGGCAGCGGTCAACTCACTGCATAGGGTGTCTTTATAGTAGTTAAATTTGTCCTCCCAATCGGCGGGTGTAAAAAACGCCACCATTTTGGACCGGTAGTGAGGGTCCAACAAGGTGGAGAGCCAGATGTCATCCCTCTGCCGAATGGTGAAAATTAGGCTGTCGCTACGCAAGCAAGTGAGCATGCATCGGGCCATTTGTGCAAGTGACTCGGAGTGACTCCCTGCCTCCCTCTCCACTGCATACTTCCACTGTGTGTCTAGGTCCTCTGCCTCATCTTCCTCATCGCCCTGTAGCTCCTCTGGCTGCTCCTGCTCCTCCTCTCCTTTCACCTGTGTGTAAAATCACCCATTTCGCTACATATTGCTTGTGCTCCAATGTCCTCCTCCTCTTCCTTCAGTTTAGCCTCCACAGTGCTCATGTGGCCATGAGATTTAGACGCCACATCTCCAGTTCCCTGACCAGCCAGATTTACCAGCATCTGTTCCAGGACATGAAGCAATGGAATGACGTTGTTCATACCTGTATCACAAACAAATTTCACCACTGAATGGCTAATTGACATAATTCGGCTCATATAGAAGAAAGTCTTTATTCTTTTTCCTATTAGTAAACCCCCCAAAAATAAATATAACAATCAGAATTCACCGCAGAACGACTAATATGACGGACGTACATATTCTATTAATATACCCTGTAAATGGCTGTAGTGAAATGGAACTTCACTGCTGAATGGCAAATATTTTTTTTTGCCACTAATCCACAACAAATGTATATAATAAATGGGAGGGCACTCACTACCATATAAGTAAACATACGGGCAGATGCAAACAGTTAAAATTATTTAATTAAAAAAATTAATACACATCAATTAATAAAAACACAAAATCGCTGATTTAAAAATTACTGGATCCTGGGTGGCCAGCCCAATAATCTCTATACAATATATTCACATATAGTGTATTCCACTTAGGGGTCCTGTAAGCAATACTAATATAATGCTCACGATCAACCTGTGCTGCTAATTGCCATGTTGAGACAATAGATAAATATAACAACTGTCCCTCCTGAGGTGAAAATCCTTATATGTTCATCAGCACCAACAGCTGCATCAAACAACAGTCAGGGTAAGTATATAAAAGTGTTCTACAATCCCAAATGCGGTACTTTGTGACAAGCAGCAACCTGGGTATGTAAATACTCCTCCGTCCCAGGTACAGCACTTGGATGTTGCTATCAGCTTGTTACTCCGTTTTAATCACCAGCCATATGATCAAAATGTCATCCAATGTGCTATAGAGGTATACGTTAGCACCTTTGTTTCGCCAATCAAAGTTAGCATTGTTTAGTGCGGCACTTAAATAAGTGAATGCAGGTTACATTACCACCCTTCAAGGATCGTATTGCTCCAGCGGTCTTCTGAGCGGAGCGACCCACGCTCAAACGCTCTGTTCTCTGCCAAGACCTGCTATGACGACACTCAGGGAGGTATCACATGACTTGGTGATGCGGTCATGTGATTTCAGCGCTGATTCCTTCTGGGCTGATTGTCTCCTCAGTGAATGTAGCAGTATGTTGGCTGAAGATGTAATAGATAAATTAAATATCTTGCAATGATATGCTTGCTCTTTCACTTGTCCTGCAGTTCCACGTCCCTCACTGCTGTATTCTCAGACGCGTTTAGGGGCAATAAGGGAACCCCTTCTTCAGTGGGAAAGCAGTGAGGGTAAATGAGCATCTTTTATAACACATTGCTAAGCCTTGTGGGTAAGTGAGGGACATGAAAACTGCGGAGTGGATCATTGAATACATATAGTGGTCATTTGCTCACAATTGTAGTCTTGGTATTTGATAATCACATCGCCTTTGTATTGACCATTCTTAATATATGATGAACTAAAAACTAAAAAACACACTTGCGTTTTTCATGCGTTTTCTATGCGTAATTTTGAAAGACATAAGTATATAGTATGACATAACATTCATATACATCAAAAACGTGTTTTTGGATGAATCTTATTTCATGAAAATTGTGTTTGTCTTTTGTATGTAAACCAATGTCTTTATTCATATTGATGGATGAAATAAGGTGTCGTCACGTGTAGGAAGAGGAGATCTGCATGCTGGAACTAACAGCCTGACACATATCTCCTGTCCCCACACGCGGCTAACACCATACGCACAAAAATCCAAATAATTCTAATTCTGCATTTAACCCCTTAGGCACTATCGTATCAAATTCATAAATTCTCTGAGACTCAATTCTTGACATTTGGGCAATAAAATTGCCAAATCTACAGGGCCTTTGAACTCTCTCTATTGCTGCGTATCTAAAACCTGATGGATCTCCATTATGTTGCTCACTAAAGTGTTTAGATAAAGTGTGAAATTCATATTTTTTCTTGATGTTATTAATATGTTCAGAAACACGCTTTTTTTAAAGTTCTTTTTGTCCTCCCAAGTAGAGATGAGCGAACACCTGGATGTTTGGGGTCGAGAGGTTCGGCTGAACTTCCGGAAAATGTCCGGGTTCATGATCCGAACTCAACCCGAACTTCATCCCGAACCCGAACCCCATAGAAGTCAATGGGGACCTGAACTTTTGGGCACTAAAAAGGCTGTAAAAGACACCCAGAGGGATAATATTCCGCAATAAACGCATTGCGATTACAACTTTGAGCTAACGATCACCATGGGAACGCCTCCTCCAGTAGAATGTACTGTCGGATCTGAGAATTAAGTTGAAATCGCAATGCGATTCTTATATATTTGCTTAATCGCATTGCGATTTCAACTTAGCATTGCTAAATAATTCCATCCATATCGTTAACTTACTGAGTCAGTAAGTTAACGAATATGGATGGAATTATTTAGCAATGCTAAGTTGAAACGGCAATGTGATTAAGCAGATATATAATAATCGCATTGCGATTTCAACTTAATTCTCACATCCGACAGTACATTCTACTGGAGGAGGCGTTCCATGGTGATCGGTAGCTCAAAGTTGTAATCGCAATGCGATTAAGCTAAATACATAAGAATCGCATTGCGATTCCAACTTTTAGTACTCAACTTTTAAAATCGTACACCACTTTAAGTTCCAAAGTTGCAATCGCGTTCGAATAGAACTTAAAGCTGTCTCTTAGTCAGTTTTAGTATTGGTGTGCTGTAATAGAAGTTACATTCGTACGCGAATATAACTTAGAGCAATACAGTCAACTTTACACTGTTAGTTTTATTATCGCGATAATACAACTATTCAAGAATCGTGTACGTGCGTCTGTACGTGTGTGCGTTACCTCGGACACTATTCTATTTTGCCAGCCACAGCTGAAACCACTGATTTATGGTATTGCTATTTTGGCAATTGAATTTAACCCCAGAAAATAATCTATCCTTTGCCAGACAGCAGACAGTATTATACTTGTCTAACCAAAGCTGGAACACCAGATTTAGGGGATTGGTATTTGGGCAATTGTATTTAACCCCTTAATAAAATATAGAAATTTCTTTCCTGAGTTTCTAGGGGTGACAATTAGCACAGCCAAGCCCCTGATGTAGGATATAGCAAAAAAACAACTAGTATTGATGGATTGATGGACTTGGTGGCAGCTTCTTCTGGCGCACCACAAGTCACAAAATGGCCGCCGATCAACCCAGAAAATAAGTGACAGAAAAACGCTCTGTGCAGCCTAAAAACCAGCGAGCAAGTAACTAGCAGAAGTTCAATGATTCTCAGCTGTAAATTGATCCGTTCATTAGGTGCTGTTGCTGACTTTAACCTGCCTAATCTCGCCCTGACAGAAGCTGCGTCCTCTCCCTACACTAATCAGAGCAGTGTGACGTGCGGCGCTACGTGACTCCAGCTTAAATAGAGGCTGGGTCACATGCTGCACTTGGCCAATCACAGCCATGCCATTAGTAGGCATGGCTGTGATGGGCTCTTAGGGCAAGAAGTAAAACGCTAGCTGATTGGCTGCTGTGCAGCCCTTCAGAAAGCGGGAAGTAATCGACGAACACCGAACCCGAACCCGAACTTTTTTGAAAATGTCCGGGTTCTAGTCCGGGTCCCGGACACCCCAAAATTCGGTACGAACCCGAACTATTCTCGAACTGTTCGCTCAACACTACTCCCAAGGTATTGTTTGTAACATGTACATTCAATTATGTATATTACATTGGTAGAATTACAAGTAAGTGTTCCTTTTATATTCATATAAAAAGAGTTTTGTGTAGACTGGACTTTTGTAATTATTTTTTCAAATGATGTTGTTTTACAATTAGTACAGTGTCCACAACTAAAGAAACCATCCGTATGTAGCCAATTCTGTTTATTGTCTGTTTTATTTTGTCTGCTAGATGGAGCAACTTTCAGGCCCAGATTGGATGCTTTTGTATATGTTATTTGAGGGTAATTCGTCAGTAATGTGCCAATTTTTTTTATCCTCTAATAAATGATACCAATGTTTTTTAATTATGTTTTCAACTTTTTTATATTCTATATTGAATGGTAATGCCAGTCTAAGTGTTTCATCCATTTTTTTGTGTTTGTCATTGTTGAAAAATTCTTGTCTATCCATTTCCTTCACTTTTTTATATGATTCTTCTATTAATTAAACAGGGTATTGTTTGTCTATGAAGTCTTGTTTTAGAATTATTGCTTCCTTTTCAAAATCAATCTGTCTACTGCAATTTTATTTTAGTCTTCTGAACTGGCTACCTGGGATGTTATTTAGCCATCTCGGCAAGCGACAGCACCAATGTAATATGAAACCATTTCTCGACACAGGTTTTCGGTAGGTATTACATATTAATTTATTGTTATCTACCCTGATGTTTAAATCCAGGAATTGTATCTCGTTATAACTTACATTCGTGCTAAATTTACATTTTTTATTACTTTCATTGATTCTGTTCAGGAAGTCATCAAGAGCTATCCGTGTATCCTGTGTATCCATATAAAAATAACATCATCAAAATAGCGCCGCCAAAGCGCCAGACCCACCCGCAACAATGTTCCTCTTCCCACTGTGCCATGAATAAGTTGGCATAGCTGGGGGCGAATCTGGTGCCCATGGCGGTGCCCTTTAACTGTAAATAATAATCAACATTAAATGTGAAATAATTATGTGTCAATATATATTTGACACCCTCCATCACAAAGGACACTTGCTCATCCTTTCAAGTTGTATATTTTTTACATTTTAAATATAACGCTTCTAGACCTTGTGAGTGGTCAATGATGGTATATAATGAATTGACATCTAACGTGCCTAATATCCAATTTTTTACATATGTTAATACACAACAAAAAGGACTATAATTTTTTCACTTCAACACACAACGGCTAATAAGCCCTTTTTCTTTTTCCCCACTAATACACGCCAAAAAGGGCTTTAAAACAAATCCGTTGAATGGCAAATATATATTTTTTGACACTAATAGATACAAAAAAGAGCTTTAGAACATAAAATTTCATTGCTGAACGGCAAATACATTTTTCTTTTTTCCACTTATACATTCCACAAAAGCCTTTAGAACATATAACTTCACCTCTGAACGGCAAATATGTTTTACTTTTGCCACTAATACACGACAAGAAGGTCTTTAGAACATATAACTTCACAGCTGAACGGCAAATATATTTTTCTTTTTTCCACTTACTGTATACACTCCACAAAAGGGCTTTAGAACATATAACTGCACCACTGAATGGCAAATATATTTTAAATTTGCCACTAATACACAACAAAAAAGTATTTAAAACATATAACTGCACCGCTGAACGAAAAAACATATTTTACTTTTGCCACTAATACAGAACAAAAAGGACTTTTGAACATATAACTTAATCCTTAACGGCAGATATATTTTACTTTTCCCACTAATACACGGCAAAAGGGCTTTGAAACATGTAACTGTACCGCTGAACAGCAAATATATTTTTCTTTTTTCCACTTATAAACTCCACAAAAGGGCTTTAGAACATATAACTGCACCGCTGACCAGCAAATATATTTTTTCTTTTTCCACTAAAATACGCCACAAATGGCTTTAGAACATATAACTGCACTGCTGAATGGCAAGTATATTTTTTCTTTTTACACTTGCAGCACAATAACAAGAACGGTTTGCTGGAATTACAGAGCTGTATAATGGCAATTTGGGTCCCCAGTCAGTGCAGCAATGTGTAATCAGATTATTCCTATTATCCATGCTGTAACCTCCCCTACCGAACCCTGTTCAACATAAATGCTGTGGAATGATTCCTCCCTATCCTTTCCTACACCTTGAATTATTTTTCCCTGAACTTGTAAATAGTTTTTCTAGTACAAATACGTTTTTTCTAGCACTGTCCCTAGCGCCTGCTGACGTCTTTCACTGCACTGGAAAATGGCAGAATCCAAGATGGCTGAGGCTATTTATAGGGCTGTGACATCACAGGGCTGGCTGTTTGGCTGCATGCATGGTATTATGGGTGATTCTGCCTTCCCAGAGTTCCTTGATCCATGTCCTCACACGTGCAGCATCCATTTTAGGACAAAATGCGATTAGTTACCACAAAGCTTGAGGAAATTCGGATTCGGTGCAAATCGAATTTTTCCTGAAATTCAGATCGAATTCCACTTTGTCAACTCTACTCATGATCATTTGAAGGTCGGACCCCACAAAGCAGTCGGACCCCACAAATCTAATAGTTATCCCACATACTATGGATAGGGCATGACTTGTTATAATCAGAATACCCTTTAAAGCAGGTCTAGGATTTAAACATTCAGCATTATTAAAGGGCAAGTATGTTTTAAAGTTAGGTCCATTTAGCTATATTGGACAGATATGACTTTACACACTTTAGGCCATATTGGCCTTTACTGTTGTTTAACCTTTTCAGGTACAGTACATCACAGGTCCGGTCCCTAAACATGGTGCCCACTCGCATGTGCAGTGGGCGCATTAGCCGCATGGTTTTCTGCCATTTTAAATAGCAGAGACCCGCGGCACATGTATGTGATTAGCCATAAGGCTGATCGCACACATCTTACCTTTCAGATAATGTGGTAAAATGTGACCACGGCATCTGCGCAGACCGAAACCGGAAGTCACTCGCTTCTGGTCCGGTAACAGCTTTCCCCAGCTGAGATCGGAGAACCTGTTACCTTGCGCTAATGGACCGAAGCCTCAAGCAGGCTTCAGAGTCAATTAGATGTATATATCGATACAGGCCATTAGGTAGCAGCCTTGTATTGATATAGTGTAAATTAAGTCTTCAATGATGGCTATTTAGCCATCACTGTATACTATGGACAACCAAATGATTGCCAGTTATTGTCACCCAAGGTGACTTAAAAAAAGTTAAAAAAGTAAAAATTAGTTTTTACAAATATAATTTTTTTTAAAAACATAAAAGTTGAAATCACGCCCTTTTCTTTAAAATAAAAATACTTAACCAATAAAAAAAATAAACATGGGCATCACTGCGTGCAAAAAAATGCTGATACTATTAAAATATAACAATATTAGTGGCATTCAGCAAATAGCGTAGACAGACAATTTGCCATTTTTGGTCACTCCAACTACCCAATAACTTTTTAATACAAAGTGATCAAAAAGTCGCACACACTTATAATTGGTATAACTGAAAACAACAGATCGTCACGAAAAAAATGTGCCCTCACACATCCTCGTACACATAATTACAAAAAATGTATAGAGGTCAGAATATGGTTATGAGAAAAAAACATTTTTTCCTCAAAGGTTTTAATTTTTTTGTTCAGTATTAAAACGCAAGAAAAACTTTACAAGTGTGGTATTGTTGGAACCGTACTGACCTGGAGAATGAAGATAACAGGTCAATTTTACCACATAGTGTACAGTGTAAAAAGAATAAATAAATAAAAACCTTTATCAGAATTGTGTTTTTTCCCAATTCTACCCCATTTGGTTATGTGAAGGGAAAAATAAAAAAGTTAGGACTATGGGAAGGCGGGGAGTGAAAAACAAAAACGCAAAAATTGAAAATCCCAGGGTCCTTAAGGGGTTAAGTTGCCCATACAAGTTCAATGAAACCAGGTTATCATTTTTCAAAGAAATATCTTTCATCTGACTATTGGATAATGTCAAATATGGCTGACTTTTTTTCAAAATATAATGATCTATCTATGATCTGTTGGCTAAAGCAATCGTTCCTTAAATTTCAACAGATGAACGTTCATTTTGGTTGAAATCATCCATTTTTAACAACTTTAGGCCTCATGCACACGGCCGTTGTTGTGGTCCGCGTCTGAGCCGCATATTTTGCGGCTCAGGCACGGACCCATTCACATCAATGGGGCCGCAAAAGATGCGGACAGCACTCCGTGTGCTGTCTGCATCCGTTGCTCCGTTCCGTGCTCCCTCAAAAAAATAGAGCATGTCCTATTCTTGTCCATTTTTGCGGACAAGAATAGGCATTTCTATAATCGGCTGCGTTCCGTTCCGCAAATTGCGGAACGGAACACGGAGCAGTAAAACACCAACGGCCGTGTTTGTAATGTGTATACATCAGAATAGGTAAGAGCCGGTAGACTCCCCTCATAAATACAGACCCATAAGCATTAGCTCACTCTGTTGTTTTTAATCAGTTAATCAGCAAACAGAACATCATTGATCTACCTTTTCGGATAATTGCTAAGCGGACCATAAGGCTCTATTAGACTGTACGATTTAGGGACAATTATTGGAGATATACGAACACATGTTCCCAATAATTGACCTGAATAATCAAGCAGCTGATCAGCTCGCTCATCTGCTGATTGGCATCTTTAATCAGGTTAAAAGATACCTGCTAATCGGCAGCACATCTCCCTGTGAAATCAACTGTAGAAGAGAATGAGAGAGGAATGACACAGTAACAATCGTTTTTCTCTTATTCAAAGTTTGAATCTGCCCGAGTAATCAGGCCAGTGCAAACAAGCACCGATGGATGATTATCATCCATCGGCATTCTCACTGCCCAAAGATCAGACAGTGTTATACCACCCATATATATTCAGCTATCTCCCAACTTCTTCCTAGGTGAGAAGAACATGTCTGTGTGGAAAATGTGGAGAGAAGAGAAAGCCACTGCAGACACCTCTACTGGTGACTTATTTCACTAGAGAACAAAAGGATCGGGCAAAAATAGTCATTTCAACCGATCCCTGTCTCCCACCACATCATTTGCCTGGGAAAAGTTGGGAGCTTCCCACACACAATAGACTGTTAGCCTAACCCACCATTCTCTGGGGTTGTATGGCCAGCTTTACAGACTGAATAATTTAATTATAGGTGCTCATTGTCATTGACATCCCCTACCTTTTGACATTCTCCAGTCTAGTGACATTGCCACAAAAAATAATCTTAACTGCTCCAAAATATTATGAAACATGTAAAAGTCTTAGGGGAAAATTTATTATACCCTCTGCGCCAGAAGACTGGCACCAAAAAGTCACAAAGTTTGGCACACACTGTACTTGTTCAAAATGTTGCTACTTTCTCTGGGTTTTATGCTCGCCTGTTTACATGAATTATAATCTACACCAGGAAACTAAAATAGATTCTATGGAAATCTACACCAGCTCTCTTGCTAGTGAAGATCCGCATTTAGGCAAATGGACCCGCACAGATACACCACAATTACTAAGAGACATAAGCATTTTTATAATGGTGGCACATCTGATGCCAATTCGGGGCAGATTAAGGCTGGTGTGTAATTTGCTGGTCTTAATAAATATACCTCTTAGTGTTCAAGAGCTACTAAGACATTTTTCAAAAAGTAAAGCTAGGCTCACAACATATTTCCAGTACATATTTCATGTACTGGAAATATTCATGTACATATTTCCAGGAATGTTTCACCTAGCATCTTTTCTGCCAGTTAAAACCAGTGAGACGTTCTATTTTTTAATCTTTTCTTTTTATTTTCCAATAGTAGATTTTTTTTTATTTCCTGTATTTTTTTGTTTACAGCAGCCAACTTGGACCATAGACACAATAGACTAGAGGAGACCTTTTAACTTCTATGGAAGAGTTTTCTATGTGTGCTCTGTGACCTGTGTAGAGTACATAAGCTTTGACAATCACTTATTGTGAATGGAGGATCATGTATTATCTATATATGTAATCTCATTGTAAACTTTGATTAGGCTATTATTAGGCTTAGTGGCCACTGGGAAAACTGGCAAGATTTTAGTATCTATCTATCTATCTATCTATCTATCTATCTATCTATCTATCACATGGAAAGTTAAAAATAAACACCAACAAGTCTAAAAATATTTTTAAGGCTACTTTTACATTAGTGTTTATGCTGTCCAGTTTTGAGATCTGGCAGGGGATCTCAAAACCCACAGCAA
This sequence comes from Bufotes viridis, assembly GCA_033119425.1. NCBI lineage: Eukaryota > Metazoa > Chordata > Amphibia > Anura > Bufonidae > Bufotes > Bufotes viridis. The sequence goes on from CM065589.1 coordinate 93,308,052, forward strand.
AACACTTCCGTTCGAATGATACAACCAGCTGCATCCTTTCAGAACAGATCCAGTTGTATTATATTGAAAATGAAGAAACCGGATCCAACTAAAAGCATTGAAAGTCAATGGCCGCCGAATCCGGCTTGTTCAGTTTCCCATGCAGGACACAAAACTGCTGCTTGCCGGTCACAGAATGCAACAAACCAAGAACGGAATCACTCAGTTCTGGTTTGTTCAGTTTTGCCCATTGACAATGAATGAGGACAAAACTGAAGCATTTTCCTCTGGTTTTGAGATCCTCTGCTGGCTCTCAAAATCGGAAAGAAAATAGCATATGTGAAAACAGGCTTACCTAAAAAACTTAATGTAAACATTTTAATGGGAGACAATATCAGATGGATGCAGCTGTGGAGGCATAGGTCATGGCCATATTTTGAATGGACAAACAAACTCACTGGTGCATAATGACAAACATGATGTCTGCCAAGCCTAAGGAACATCTCTGACATGCCCCGGCAAGCAAAGAAAGAGAAATTACTCCGCTTTATGCTGTCTGAAATATAACAATACAATACACAATAATATTACACATTCATGGCTTAAAATTACCAGTGCAAAAAAAACTACAAGGTTATTGATTTCTAGAAAACAGAATAATAAGAATATTAATTATAGTGTAGAGTAAAGGCACAAGAAAGGAGGAAAAAACCCCAAAAACAAAATAAAAAAAATCTCCTTTGCTTGTTAGGAAATATCTTGACCGCCTGTTGTCTGTAATGCAGTGTGTAAGTAGAAATCAATGAAATCCTATGTGGTTTTGTGCAAATTTTCAATCAATGTAAACTGATTTCTCTTTGCGGAAGGTTAAGGTAGTTTAATGGTTGAAAGCACAGTGCTGTTCAGCAAGATGCAAAAGTCGAAAGGGTTAGGGGATTAGGAATTTATTTCCTTTTAGACTTACCATGCATTTTTATCCAAAGACACTTTTTAAATAACATTGTACCATGGTCTTAAATGAGAGACAAACTTACAGAAAGTGGATGAAATAAGGAAAAAAAAAAAACAGCATCTTGCTTCTTTTTGGCTGTATGTCATAGGCCATTGTTTGTTGTATTTCTAGTGCTTACCAATTGTTGTAGCTTTGATGTGTAGGGTCCATGTGTTTTGTCATTGTTAATAACATGTGCCTGTCTTTGTATTATTTTTGTAACGTTTACTTCACTTTAAAGCTTTGTTTTACATTATAAATCTGTATTTGATGTTAATTTGTAGGCTCTACTTTATGAATAGACATAAAATATTCTCAATGAAGCTGGCACATAAACATGGTCTGCCACTAAACCATGAAAAATATGGAACAACATTAATTTATTAACATTCAAAAATTTCTACTGATCTTATGATACTTTTTTGTCTTTATGTCTAAAGTTGTGTTTAAACATCTGCTGCTATTTTTGTTAGCTCAGGCCACAGGACTTCACTCATACTGTAGCACATGCTGGTCCAGTGCCTGCACAAAACATGTGCATCTGTTTCCATGGTAAGTGATCCAATGTTTTTGCCAGGCATTACATAAAAACTATTATCCAGCCAGTGAGTTGGCAGCCAGAAGCAAACCCTCAAGCCATCTGCATCTGGCTTCCCAGATATTGCCACTGCAATTGTGCACTAGTTGCCAATAGTGTTGAAACCTGGCACTAAGACACAACCATTTTACAGTTAACACTAAGGTAAAGCCATATTACTAAAAGATGTCTCTCCTTTTAATACTCAGTGTGTAAAAGTAACCCACAAGCTGTAACAAGTTTAGGAACGTCTAATGTAGATGGATGTGGTATAAACTGCAACACCCACCAAGCAAATATGTAGACTACAGGACATCTTAGGAACTTATCTCAGCTAAATTGTCTGCTAGCAAACAATTTTGAATGCACTTGGGACAAGAGTGGAATGTGGACAGGATGTAAATGAAATTACAAAGTTTTATATTGATGAACGATTGTTACTGGAATTAATTTAAAATACTTGAATTTATTTTCCCACTGTTACAGTTTATTAATTCTAATATTACTAATTTATTTATTAATATTACTTCAGTTCCTTGTTAGGATGTTATACAATCCTCTTAGCAGTATTGCAATGCCTGATCTTCAGCACCATGGAAGATAACACATCCATTGCCGCTCATTGCACTGGCCTGATTACACGGGCCCACACATACTGATTGTGGGAGGAATAATTTCTACTGCAGTCGTTCCTTTCTCATTCTGTTTTACTCATTATCAGTAGCACATCCCTGATTACACAGGAAGATATGCTGCCAATAGGGATGAGCCAGCCCGGACCGTAATGTTCGGGTTCGTACTGAACATTACCGTGTCTGGCCACCCGAACCCAAACACGGACATCGGAGCGAAAGTCCATGTTCGTTTTCGGTGTTTGGATTTTAAATAAAGCTTGTTGAAAGATTGCAGGGCAGCTAGTGAACAAGGTTTTAAGCTGTGGGCATTTGGAAGCCATCACTGTCTTGACTAGTATTGGAACGGCTGTAATTGGCCGTCTCAGCGCATGGACCTGCATGTATAAATGCCAGACCACCTGTTGCGCCGCCAGTCTGCTTTACCTAGTGTAGGGACACAATGCTGCTGCAGTGAGGGACAGTGTTAAGCTTTAATGTGGCTGTTTAGTCTGTGGGTGACCTGTAGGCATTTTTTATCTGTGGAATACACCTCTGTTGCTCCATTGACACCTGTAGGAACTTTTGATCGGTGCAATACACCTCCTTTGTACCAGTGACACAGAAATACAATACTTTATTGGGCTGTTAATTCTGTGGGTGACCTATAACCGTTTTTTGGTGTTTAAAATACAACCTTTTTACTTGTCTTACTGTAATAGAATTATTAATCAGTCTATTAATTGTGTCAGTGACATAACGCCATTCTTTGTGGTCTAAAACACCGCCTTTGCCTCTGTCACACAGAAATAGAATTAAAAATCAGTCTATTAATTGTGTCAGTGACATAAAGCCAATTTGTTGGGTTTAAAACACAGCCTTTGCATCCATATTACTGTAATAGAATAGTTAATCAGTCTGTTAATTGTGCCAGTGATATAAAGTCATTTTTGGGGGTTCAAAACAACTCTTTTGCATCCGTCTTACTGTAATAGACTTGTTAATCAATCTGTTAATTCTATCGGTGACATGAAGCCCTTTTTTGGGGTTCCAAACACCTCCTTTGCATCTGTGACACATAAGTAGAAAAGTTAATCTTTCTGTTAATTCTGTGGGTGACATAAACCAATTTTTTGGGGTGCAAAACACCTCTTTGCTCTGTGAAATGTAAATAGAATAGTTAATCTTTTGTTATTTCTGTGGGTGACATAAACTGATTTTTTTGGGGTGCAAAAAAACTCCTTTGCATTCGTGACATGGAAATAGAATAGATAATCTGTCTGTTAATTCTGTGGGTGACATAAACCCATTTTTTACGGGGAAAATACACCTCCATTGCATCCATGACACAGAAACACAATACTGAATTTATGAATTCTGTTAATGACCTATAGCCATTTTTTGGTTGAGATACACCTTATTTGCACCTACAACACAGAAATAGAAATGAGGAGAGCATCAAATAAGGGACGTGGCTGTGGTCATGGTGCTGGTGGAGCTCCTGCGGCAAGGAGAGGACATTGTCAATCTGTGCGAGTTATGCGCCCAAATGAAACACCTTCCTCTGGTGCACGCAGACAACTGGAAGTTCTGCATCATTTTGTAGGCCCGAATACTGCTGTATGAATGGTGAGGCCAGATCAAGTAAAGGCGGCAGTAAATTGGATGGCTGACAGTGCCTCCAGTTCCTTCACATTGTCTTCTACCTGGTCCCTTACTGAAAGTGCAGAGTTGGTCATGGCGGCCCATGGGCATCTGTCTTCCACCTCAACCCCTTTCACATCAGCCATGCAGTATGAGCCCCAAGTTATGCAGCAGTCACTTATACTTTTTGATGACTTTGCAGGCAGGGGTTCCGTGGGCCATCCACCTAGGCCTGTCCAAGAAGTGGAAGAGATTGTGTGCACTGATGCCGAACCACTTATGTTTGAGGATGAGGATATGGGAGGACCACTGTAGCACGTATCTGATGATGATTTATTAAACAATTATACAAGTAGAGCCCCCCTGACAGAGTGGAGAGGGTGTCAGCAGTAAGTTTGTGTTGATGTCACTTTCTAGTTTGCCCTTCCTCTGATCCGTCAGAACAATAATACCCAAAATGCGCATTCGCCTTCACTCGGTCAGCATTTGGTCAGTAATCCATCAGTATTGGTAAAGCCAAAAAAAAAAACAGGAGTGTAACCAAAACAGAGATAACAATTGAATGGAATATTTGCATGTCTTCTGTGTTTTGTACCCACTCCTGCTTTTGGCTACCAAATCATAAGCCAATTTTGATGCAAAATAGGGACCATGTAATACAGGCCTTACAGCAGCAACATAGACAGGATCCGTTGTGCGTCTCATTTTTCCTTCCTTCTGACGGATCAGAAGAAGGGTCAAATAAATTATTGCCAAAAAGGCAAAATAGTGGCCCAGTCATGGAGTGGGGAGGGTGGAAACATGAGAAGTCCACAGAGTGTCCCAATGATTAGTGAGGTGGTATCAGCATGAGGATACCACAGAGTGGCAAGGTGGCATCAGCATGAGGAGACCAAAGAGTGATGATGTGGCAGCAGCATGAGGAGACTACAGAGTGGTGATGTGGCAGCAGTATGTGGAGTCTACAGAGTGGCCCAGTGACATAGTGTTGAGGTGGCAGAAGCATGAGGAGACCACAGAGTGGTGATGTGGCAGCAGCATGAGGAGACCACAGAGTGGTGAGGTGGCAACAGCATAAGGAGACCACAGAGTGGCCCAGTGACAGAGTGGGGAGGTGGGAGAGCAATATCAGTCCCACCTAAAGATGGTGAGGGGCAGTAGGAGCACAACGGCAGCAGGTTAAGCATCAGGCAGATGGCAGTACAAAATAGTAGCTGAAGCAGGTAGCCAAAAGAAACAGGTCTATTTTGACAAAGTGTAGGTGTGGCACCATGGATGATCTAGTCTGATGCAACAGGCACTGGTGTTTGAAAATCCTGGTGAGGTGATTTCTCCTTCTCAACAACATTGTCCCTTACTTGTTTGGAGAGTTATTTGGTCTTCATGGAAGTGTTTGGTTAGTGATGCCTCTTGCTTGAGTATTGCCGCCTCTAGGGCCATTTAAAAAAAAAAAGTGTGTATGCAGATTATGTGACACTTAGATTGCACATAGGTAGACATAATTTCACTAATTATGTGACTTCTGAAGGTAATTGGTTGCACCAGAGCTTTTTCTGGGCTTCCTAACAAAGGGGGTGAACACATATGCACATGCCAATTTTCTGTTTTCTATTTCTAAACAATAGTTTAAGGGTACCTTCACACTGGCGTTTTTGTTTTCCAGTTCCATCGTCGGGGTTCTATGCCGGAAAAAATTATTATTTTTTAACCTTGCCAAAACTGATCCGTTTTGAACTCCACTGAAAGTCAATGGAGGACGGATCTGTTTTCTATTGTGGCAGAATGCTCTGCATCCCAGGACGGAAAGAAAACGGCACCATGCTGCGGTATTTTCTCCGTCCAAAAAACATTCACATACTGAACGGAAGACAGCCTGATGCATCCTGAACGGATTTCTTTCCATTCAGAATGCATGGGCATAATCCTGATCAGTTTTTTTCCGGCATAGATATATATATATATATATATTTCTCATTTCACTTCACCAACTTAGACTATTGTGTTGTGATCCATCACATAAAATTCAGATTAACAAAACATTGAACTTAAGGCTGTACTGTAACAAAATACGAAAAAAGTCAAAGGGGGTGAATACTTTTGCAAGGCACTGTACTTATTTTTGCTATTAATACAGCGCAACAATGGCTGTATGACGATGCAAGTTCACCGCAGAATGGCTAATGAGACATATTCTTTTTCCCATTTAATACACCCTGTAAATGCCTGCAGTACAATGTAACTTCACCCCAGACCAGCTAATAAGATGTGTTCTTTTTCCTATTAATGCACCCCCCAAAAAAAATATAACAATCACAATTCACCTCAGAATGGCTAATAAGACGTACGTATCTTTCCTATTAATACATCCTGTAAATGTCTGTAGTACAATGTAACCACTGAACGGCAATTATGACATATATTTTTTCCTTTTTTTTTTCTATTTATACCCCCCCCCCCCCCAAAAAAAAAAAAGTAAAACAATGAAAAATCATCGCAGAATGGCTAATAGGACATATGCATATTTCCTATTAAATTAAATGGTTGTATCACACAGAACTTTCACCCCAATAACAAGCAAGGTTTGCTGGAATTACTGATGTATCATATAGTGCAAACAACCTAAAAGCAGCAGTATAATTGCAGTTTGGATCCCCAATTAGTGCAGCAAGGTGTAATAGAATCGCTCCTATTTCCCCAGGCTGTACACTCTCCTATTGTACCCTGTTCTCCTTTTATAGCGCAGATAATGCCTCCCTATCCTTTCCCTGCACCTTAAATTATCTTTTCCTGAACTTTTAAATCGATTTTTAAGCACAGTAAAGTCTTTACTAGCACTGTCCCTAGCGCCTGCTGACGTCTCTGCCTGCACTAAGTACACTGAAAAATAACTGAATCCAAGATGGCTGAGGCTATTTGTAGGGCTGTGACATCACAGGTAGAGTTGAGCGTACACCTGGATGTTCGGGTTTGAGAAGTTCGGCCGAACTTCACAAAAATGTTCGGGTTCGGAATCCGAACTTGACACCGAACCCCATTGAAGTCAATGGAGATCCAAACTTTTGGGCACTAAAATGGCTGTAAAATAGCCCTGGAAATGGCTATAGGGCTGCAAAAGGTAGAAAAATGTAGGTAAATCTCTGCAAACAAATGTGGATAGGGAAATTACTTAAAATAAATGGCATCAGGTGGGAATGCTATGGTAGTTGAAGTTCTCCTCACAGCCATAAAGGATTTGTGTCTGCCTGCAGTGCCACAGGCCACATTCACAGATTCAGGCCCAAGACAACCATACATGGAAGTTGGAGAAGTTGTCATCACAGCCAAAAAGGATTCATTCCTGCCTGCAGTGTCAAGGGCTTCATGCACAGACTCAGGCCCCTAGCACCCACAAATAGGAGAGTTGAAATCACGCAAAACAGTATTGATTTCACCCAGCAGTGCCACAGGCAACAATCACTCATTCAGGCCCATGGCTCCTGCAAAGAGGAGAGTGGTCCCGTAAGAGCAACACATGCCTCAGGTCAACCTGCAATGGAACAGGCCACTATCATTTATGTAGGCCCTAGCACCCAGACAGAGGTAAGCGGTCCTATAACAGCAAAACAGGCATCATGTTACTCAGCAATGGAACAGGCCACTTTCAGCAATTTAGGCCCTAGCACCCAGACAGAGGAGAGAGGTCCCATAACAGCAAAACAGGCATCATGTTACCCAGCAATGGAACAGGCCACTTTCAGCAATTTAGGCCCTAGCACCCAGACAGAGGAGAGAGGTCCCATAACAGCAAAACAGCCATCATGTCATCCATCAATGGAACAGGCCACTTTCAGGAATTTAGGCCCTAGCACCCAGACAGAGGAGAGAGGTCCCATAACAGCAAAACAGGCAACATGTTACCCAGCAATGGAACAGGCCACTTTCAGCAATTTAGGCCCTAGCACCCAGACAGAGGAGAGAGGTCACATAACATCAAAACAGGCATCATATCACCCACCAATGCAGCAGGAAATTATCATTAATGTAGGCCCCTGGCACCCAGACAGAGGAGACAGGTCCCATAACAGAAAAACAGGTCAACCTGCAAAGAAACAGGCCATTATCATTGATGTAGGCCCTGACACCCAGACAGAGGAGAGGTCATTTGTCAGCAAAAAGAGATTAATGTCTCCCACCAATACGGCAGGTGATTAAATGAAATATAGGCCCCTGACACCCAGACAGAGAAGAAGTAATTTGATAGTAAAAAGAGGTTAATGTCACGCACCAATGCAGCAGGGGATAAAACAAAATATAGGCCCTTGACACCCAGACAGAGGAGAGGCCATTTGTCAGCAAAAAGAGGTTAATGTCTCCCACCAATACGGCAGGCGATTAAATGAAATATAGGCCCCTGACACCCAGACAGAGAAGTCATTTGATAGTAAAAAGAGGTTAATGTCACGCACCAATGCAGCAGGGGATAAAACAAAATATAGGCCCTTGACACCTAGACAGAGGAGAGGTCATTTGTCAGCAAAAAAAGGTTAATGCCTTACACAAATATGGCAGGAGATTAAAGTAAATATAGGCCCCTGACACCCAGACACAGGAGAAGTCATTTTGACACCCAGACAGAAGAGAAATCATTTGACAGTAAAAAGAGGTTAATGTCACGCACCAAAGCAGCAGGCGATTTGCTGAAATGTAGGCCCCTGGCACCCAGACAGAGGAGAGGTTCATTCAACTTGGGGTTGCCCCCAAAATAATGGTACAATTAAAAAAAGAGGATTCAATAAAGAAGTGCCCTGGAGTACAAGAATATATGGTTAAGTGCGAGGCAGTTATAAATGTCTATTCAGCACAAGGTACAGACAAGTCCTGTGGGATCCATGCCTGGTTCATTTTAATGAACGTGAGCTTGTCCACATTGGTTGTGGACAGGTGGCTGCGTTTGTCTGTAATGACGCCCCCTGCCAAGCTAAATACACGTTCAGACAATACACTGGCCGCAGGGCAGGCCAGCACCTCCAAGGCATAAAGGGCAAGCTCTGGCCATGTGGACAATTTAGAGACCCAGAAGTTGAATGGGGCAGAACCATCAATCAGTACGTGGAGGCGTGTGCACATGTTCTGTTCCACCATGTTGTTGAAATGCTGCCACCTGCTAACACATTCCCTATCAGCTGGTGTTGCAGTTTGCTGTGGCGCGGTGTCAAAACTTTTCCACATCTCGGCCATGCTAACCCTGCTGTCTGAGGAGTTTGCCCTGACTAAGCTGCGTAGGCGACCTCTTCCTCCTCCTCTCCCGCCTATGCCTTCGCCTTGTGCCTCCACTTGTCCCCCGGTGTCAGTTGGGAATGCCCTCAGGAGCGCGTCTACCAGCGTGGGCTTGGAGTCGTGCATCTTCCTATCACGCTCCAGTGTGGGAATTAAGGTGGGCACGTTGTCCTTGTAACGGGGATCCAGCAGGGTGGCAACCCAGTAGTCAGCACAAGTTAAAATGTGGGCAACTCTGCTGTCTTTGCGCAGGCACTGCAGCATGTAGTCGCTCATGTGTGCCAGGCTTCCCAGAGGTAATGATAAGCTGTCTCTGTAGGTAGTGTATCGTCTGTGTCCTCCGTCTCCCCCCTGCCACGCTCCAGTGACGGCCCTGAGCTGCATAGGGTGCCACCCTGCAGTGAAACCGGTTCATCCTCCTCCTCGTCCTCCAGAAGTATGTTGGTTGAGTACTCCAAAGACTGCAACAAAGTACACAGGTCTCGCATGTAAGCCCAGTCACTGGTGGTGAAGTGGTGCTGATCCGTAGAGCGACTGACCCGTGCATACTGCATCTGAAACTCCACTATCGCCCGCTGCTGCTCGCACAGTTTCTCCAGCATATGTAAGGTGAAATTCCACCTAGTGGGCATGTCGCATATGAGGCGATGAGCAGGAAGGCCAAAGTTACACAGACAGGCGAGCAGCAGCAGGGTGAGAACGCCGAAAGCGCGCACATACGGACCGCACTTTCATCAGCAGCTCTGGGTAGTTTTTCAGAAACTTCTGCACCACCATATTGAGCACATGCGCCAGGCACGGGATGTGCGTCAAACCGACTAGTCCTAGAGCTGCAACGAGATTTTGCCAATTATCGCACTCCACCAGGCCGGGCTTGAGGCTCACTGGCAGCAACCACTCATCAGTCTGCTCTTCTATGCCCCTCCAAAGCTCCTGTGCGGTGTGGGGTTTGTCACCCAAACACGAGTTTTAAAATCACCTGCTGACGTTTACCCCAGGCTGTGCTGAAGTTGGGGCTGAGGTTCTTTCGATGACCGGATGTGGGGGTGGTAGAAGAGGAGTAGGAGGATGAGGAGGAAGAAACAGGAGGCAACGAATAATGCCCTGCGATCAGTTTATGCGTCGCTTCAGACTCTGAAGGCACAACATGCAAACCACTCATGTCTTGTCGTCAGAACATTGCGTGAACAACTGCCATGCCAATTAACTCCTTGAAACAAGCCTTGGTGTGCTCGGTGCTTGGGTGCGGTGGACAGTAGCAGGCGTACTGTCTCTGGAACGGCCGCTGCTCTTTTGCACTGTGCTCCCCCTTTTGCTGTGCTGTTGCCTCTGTGCGACTACCGCCTCTTCCTCAGAACTGCACGCCTCACTTGCACGAGCTTCATTCCAGTCTGGGTCTAGGACTTCATCATCCTCCACATCATCTTCCACCCATTCATGACCCCTGCCCTCCTCGTCGGTCTGCACATTGCAGAAAGCCACAGCAGTTGGCACCTGTGTTTCGTCATTATCAGAGACGTTTTGCGGCGGTATTCCCAAGTCCTCATCCTGCAACAAAAGTGGTTGAGCATCAGTGCATTCAAGGTCTTCCTCATCTGGGGCAGGGCTAGGTGGATGGGCCGGGGAAACCCTGCCAACAGTCATCAAAAAGCATGAGACTTTCCTACATGAATTGGGGCTCTGACTGCTTGGCTGATTTGCAAGGTGGAAGACTGATGGGCATGGGCTGCAGGTGCCAACTATGAGCTTTCTGCAGAGAACTGTGTGTTAGATACTGTGAAGGAACTGGAGGCACTGTCAGCCACCCAATCTACTATCGCCTATACATGTTCTGGCTTCACCACCCGTAGAGCGGCATTTGGGCCTAACAAATAACGCAGCAGATTCTATCGCCTACTCGCACCAGAGGAAGGTCACGTCCTCTCCCAGCAACAGGAGCTCCACCAACACCACCACGACCATGCCCACGTCCCTTATTTGATGTTCTCCTCATTATTTGCGTTCACCCACCACGCTGAAAGATTGGTCTCTATCCGGTGTCAATTTACCTGCCACTAGTCGACAATTACGTTTGCTAAGGCAGTGCCCGTGTCATAAAAATGCTCTGTGGACCCAGAATAGTGTTTTCTATGCGAAAATGTAAAAAAAAAATTGGTACGCTGTATGCACAAGTGGTTTGTGGAACAAGAACAAGTTTTTTGAGAACAATTTTTGTAATAAAATACAGAAAATTAGTATTTCACTGCTGTAAATTCAAATTAATTATTTATACGCCAGATGCACAACTGTTTTTTCGGCCTAAAACACGGCTTTCTTCAATAAAACCCCAAAATGCAGTTTTTAACTGCTGTACATTAAAAGTAGATATTTATACTATGTATGGACACCCGATTTGGGGACCCACAACATGAATTTGGTCACCAAAATTCACAAATGCAGTATTTGACTGCTATAAATTGGAAATTATTATTTAAACGACGGATGCACCACTGTTTTTTCAGCCTAAAACATGGCTTTTTTAAATAAAACCCCAAAATGCTGTTTTTAACTGCTGTGTATGGACACTAGATTTGGAGACCCAGAACACGGATTTGGTTACCAAAATTTACAAATGCAGTATTTAACTGCTATAAGTTGTAAATAATTATTTAAACGACGGATGCACAACTATTTTTTCGGCCTAAAACACAGCGTTTTTCTATAAAACCCCAAAATGCAGTTTTTTACTTCTGTAAATTTAAATTTGATATTTATACCATGTATGTACAACTGCTTTGTGAAGCAAGAATATTGATTTTTTCCCACAAAAAAGAATAATGCACTATTTCTCAGCTGTAATGTGAAATCGATATTTAAGCTATGTATTTCAAGATGCACTATTATAAAATTTGTCATTGGACGGTTTCTGCAGAACTGTTTTGTGGACAAGGAATATGTTTTTTCCCCCAAAATTACACAGATTCTCTATTTCACCGCAGAAATGTCAAATATATATTTTGGCGGTGTAAAATCGGCTTGGTGGATCAGGATGACCATTTTTTTAACTAAAATACACTGACGCACTATTTGATAACTGAAATTGAATATACGGTTTAGTGCATAGTATACAAAAGTGCTCTGTGGCACCACAGAGCCCAGACTAGACAAATGGACTATGTCACAGCTTTTGTCACCAAAATTCACAAATGCAGTTTTTCACTGCTGTAAATTAAATGTAGGTATTTATACTGTGTATGTACAACTGCTTTGTGAAGCAGGAATTTTGCTTTTTTCACGCAAAAAAAGAATAATACACCGTTTCTCAGCTGTAATGTGAAATCGGTATTTAGACGGTGTATTTCAAAATGCTTTGTGGATCAGGATTTCCACTTTTTTGTCAAAAAAATACACTTATGCTGTATTTCGCAGCAGCAATGTAAAATAGGTGGTTCGAATGGGTATTTCAGACTGTTTGGTGGACCTTGAATAAGGTTTTTTTTCTATAAAAAACAAAGAAGCACTATTTCCCTGCAGAAATATAAAATATGTTGTTGGACAGTGTATGCAAAATTGTTTTGTGGACAAGGAATATGGTTTTCCCCCAAAATTACACGGATTCTATATTTCACCGCAAAAATGTCAAATATATATTTTTGCGGTGTAAAATAGGCTTGGTGGATCAGGAACACCCGAAAATTCTGTATGAATTCTGTACGAACCCGAACTATACAGTTCGGGTTCGCTCAACTCTAATCACAGGGGCTGGCTGGCTGCTGATTGACTGCATGCATGGCATTGTAAGTAATCCCTCGTTCCCAGAGTTTTTTGCTCCATGTCCTAACATGTGCAGCAGCCATTTTAGGAAAAAAATTCCTTCGTGGTAACAGTCGGCTTCAGTGCAAATCACATTTTTCCTGAAATTCGGATCATTTCTAATGATGACAAAACATAGGTGTCAACTGCTGCAGCTTTCTACACTGTGCAGACGGACAAGGAGGGCAGGGGTGAGGAGTGGTTGGAAGATGATGTGGAGTATGACGAGGTCCTAGACCTCACATTGTATCCAGGTCCTCTGAGTGAAGTGTGCAGTTTGGAGGAAGAGGTGGTGGTCACTCAGGGCCAGCCGCACAGCAAAAGAGGAAGAAGGGTGCAAAAGCACAGCGACCGGGCCCTAGCCAAAACGTCTGCTACTGCCCACCGTGCCGAAGGGACAGAGAACACCACAGCCAGCTTAAAATAGTTTCTAGGCATAGCAGTTCTTCAGGAGGAGGAACCGTGTTCACAGCAGTAAGACCCAAATCAGCTCATGGACATCAATGGAGCATGGCTGAATCAATACAGAAGATATAGAGAATATACCTCCTACCGAGGACAACTTATCATTGCCTCTGTTCAGCCTGGCACACATGCTGCAGTGCCTGTGCAATGACCACCGAGTTGCCCTCATTGCTACCACTACTGATTACTGGGTGGCCACCCAGTTGGATCCCCGCTACAAGGACAACGTGCCATCCTTACTTCCACCACTGGAGCGTGATCGGAAGATGTGTGAATACAAGCACATGCTGTTAGAAGCTCTACTGACGACGTTGTCATCTGACAGCAGGGGCTCAGGGGAAGCACAAAGCAGAGGAGGAGGAGGAAGTCTCCAACGCAGCTGGGGTACCGCCACCACTTGGAAGAATGGAGGGTTAGAATGGACGAAATGTGGTAAAGCTTTGTCCGCACGCCACAACATCCAGCAATACTATCTGATACGGACCATCTTAGCAGAAGGCAGCATTTCAGCAACATGGTGAAAGAGTATATGTGCACACATCTGCACGTACTGACTGATGGGTGTGCCCCATTTAATTTCTGGGTCTCCAAATTGTACACATGGCCTGAGCTCGCCCTTTACACCTTGCAGGTGATGGCCTGCCCTGCAGCAAGTGTATTGTCTAAAAGTGCGTTTAGCACAGCAGGTGGTGTGACCACAGACAGGCGCATCCTCCTGTACACAGCCGACATGGACAAGCTCATGCTCATTAAAATGAACCAGGTACAGTATGGATCCTAGAGGACTTGTCCATACCTTGGGCAGAGTAGAGAAGTATATTGGCCACACCCAGCCATTGTTATACTCCAGCAGAGTTTGTGTGTTCTGTTTGCCATTTCCCAATGTTTTGGGGTCTCCCCGAACAAAAAAAAAAGAAAAAAAAAGTGTTGGCTACCTCTTCCACCTACAACGTCACGTCCATCTCCTACACTCGGACCTCAACCTCCTGGCTCAAGATTATTATTTGTTATATTGGAAGTAGAGTAGAAAAATATACTAGCTGCACCCCAAAAAATGGTTAAAGGTCACACACAGAATTAACAGAGAAATATAAAAATACACACACGAACAAAATTTTGGCTACCACCTGCACCGCTACGTCCACAGTCTCCTCAACTTTATAATCCACTTTGAACTCCGCCTCTTGGTTCAAAATTGTTAATTTTTATTTTTATGCATCCCATGTTATTTTAAGTCATTTCCCTATCCACATTTGTTTGCTGGGCAATTGCTGTGCTCCTAACTCCATTTTACTTCTTTTTGCAGCCACCTAGCCTTTTCTACGACTATTTTACAACCATTTTACTGCTCTAAAGTTTGACTTCTATGGGGTTCAGGGTCAAGTTTGGCTCAAGTTCGGGTACTCGAACTGAACTTTGAAACAAAGTTTGGCCAAACCTGAACATCCACGGGTTCGCTCATCCCTACTAACTACTACTAGTACTACTTTTACTACTTCTACTTGTTTACATAGAGACTTAAAACAGTACTCTATGGATTATAAAACATGTGTTGCACACTTATATTGTGATTATTCCACCACTACCACTTAAATTATTTGGAAATGCCCTGTAAAAGAGTTGAGTCTGTTGTGTTATGTGTGTTTTTTCACACATAGATTTAAAACAGCATTCTCTGGAATGTAAAACATGCATTGCCCATAGCAGCCAATCAGGTTCCACCTTTGATTTTTCACAGCTCCTTTAGAAAATGAAAAGTGGAATCTGATTGGTTGCTATGTACAACTAAGCCAGTTCTACTTTACACCAGTTTGATAAATCTCCCCAATTGTCTTGTTGAAAGTTGAACCTCTGGCCCATTTTGATTAAGAGCACCGTGGTTTTCATTAAGCATATCTCTGTAATTAGCTCAACTCAGCCTTCCCTCAACTCCAACCAGTCTCCCTGTCCCATCCACTGAAAAAACACTCTCATAGCATGATGTTGCCACCACCATGCTGTGCTGTAGGGATGGTATTGGGCAGGTAATCAACAGTGCCTGGTTTACACTAGGCATGAAACTTAGATTGGTTTCATGCTACCATAGAACCTTGTTTCTCACATTCCTTAAGGTTAATTTGTGTAAACTCTTTGTAGTCTTTCATATGTGTTTTACTGAGGAAATTCTTTTTTCTGGCCACTCTGCCATAAAATCCAGATTGGTAGAATGCTGCAGTGATGGTTGATCCTCTGGAAGTATCTTCTTACCGCAGAATGTTTTTGTACTCTTCCCCAGATCTGTGCCTTCACACAAACCAGTCGTTGAGCTCAACAGGGAGTTGTTTCCTTCTCATAGCTTGATTTTTGTTCTAATATGCATTGTCACCTTTGAAACATTATATAGACAGGGGTTTGTCTTTCTAAATTATGTTGAATCAACTGAATTTACCATAGGTGGACTCCAGTCAAGGTGTAGAAACATCTCAAAGATAATCAAGAGAAATGGGAGGTCCCTAGAGCTAAATTTCACATCAAAGTGTTTGAATATTTCTGTCCTTGCAAAATTTAGTTTTCTTCTTTTCAATAAATGCATGAAGAGTTCTAAAATTCCTGTTTCATTTTCTCATAATGGGATATTGAGTGCAGATTGTTGGCAAAAAAATATAATTTTTAAAATTTTAGCACAAGGCCATGACATAATAAAATGTGAAAACAGTGAAAGGTTGGGGGCATGGCCTGGCAGAGGAGTGTGTAGGCCGCTTGTTAGCTCAGCTCCTCACAGGCATCCTGCTTAGCGGCTATTACAGCAAGACGAGATGGCACTGAGCACTTTGAAACAGAGCTCCAGAACTACCCCGGCCCAGAAAGTATCGAGGAGGAACAAAAGAGACACACCAAAGCTTCTCACAGAATTTTTTTCCAGCACATGTGGCTGGCAATACTGGCGAATGCCTCCACTATGGCGCAGTAACAACAGTAAGAGCAGGAAGCCGAAGACAATAAAGCAAAAACACCATCCAGCCTCTCAAACAGCTCACCTTCATCCTCAGCCACTCCGCAGGACTGCAGCCCGCTGTTTCCAAAACACTGCTCACCGTCTTCACCGAACTCTGAAGTGGGTCACAGGCTTAATAGGAACCAAGGGGCCAAAGAAGGGCCTCCACAGAAGCCATACCACACAGATGCAGACACACAGTCAGGAGGCTCAAATACAGCAAGCCCAGCTAAACAAAAAACCAGGTGGAATACCTCCTTCATATTCGATGGCACTGCCGTTCCAGCAGACCCCGATTCTCACACAGATCAGGCAGATGCATTAGCCGCATTCAGCCAAGAGGCAAAGCAGCGTCTGAAATGTTTATGAAGGAGGCCATGTTGGCTCTAAGATGCTCAATACAAAAAGATATTACTCAAGCTATATCCACCATTGCATCTACGGTAGAGGAGCTAAGTGGCAGAATTAATCATGTAGAACAAAAGATGGTAGAATTTTCAACAGCTCATAACGAGCTAGTAGATGCACACAACAACATAGCGGAAGAGCTAGAGGCAGTCAAGGTCAAAATGGGGATATAGAAGACAGAAACCGCCGAAATAATGTGAAGTTTAGGGGCATTCCTGAATCAGTCCCCCCATCTGAACTATTAGCATACATAGCAAAAATAATAAAAAAGATCCCCCCGCATGTACCCGAATCAGAATTGGTCAGAGACAGAGCGCATAGGCTGCAAAACCCCCAAATATCCCTGATGCAGTGCCACATGATTCTATAGCATGTATCCATTTTAACCATGTGAAAGAACAGTTAATGCAAACAACAAGGAAAATGCAAAACCTATCCAATCCTTTTCAAGCTATCAGTTTATTCTTGGATCTTTCTCAAGCTACACTCCAAGCCAGAAGAATGCTGCTTCCAGTCACAAAGGCACTTCGCAAACAAGGTACCCCATGCAAATGGGGATTCCGAACGAAAATTCAGATCTCTATGAATGGGACTCAATACACAATATTCAACCTGGAACAAGATGTCCAGCTGCTGAAACAATGGGGCATCACAGTATCTACTACACGGTATGGAGCATCCAAACCTTTTGATCCGAAGAGAGTCACCAAAGATTGGTCGATTCTCGCGAAGCCACCGTGAGGGCATCTGTCTTAGCGGGACACTGTATCTGCAGCTTTTCATACAAACCCACCCCGGGGTTTGTGCAGTCTTACCCACTGCTTGTCTTATTCTCTAAGGCCCCTTTCACACGGGCGTGAGGTGACCGCATTGCACCAGCACTGAATCCAGACCCATTCATTTCTATGGGGCTATGCACATGAGCGGTGATTTTCACACATCACTTCTGCATTGCGTTAAAAAAATCGCAGCATGCTCTATATTGTGCGTTTTTCACGCAACGCAGGCCCCATAGAAGTGAATGGGGCTGCGGGAAAATCTCAAGCATCCGCAAGGAAGTGCGGATGCTGTGCGATTTTCCCGCAAGGTTGCTAAGAGACGGGACCCGATCTTTATTATTTTCCCTTATAACATGGTTTTAAGGGAAAATGATAGCATTCTCAATACAGAATGCTTTGTAAAATGTGGATTAAGGGGTTAAAAATAAAAAATTAACTCACCTTATCCACTTGATCGCGTAGTTGCCGATCTCTTCTGTCTTCTTCAAGCATTAGCTGCCATCTAAAGGACCTGTGGTGACGTCATGTGATGGACCATGTGATTGGACCATGTGATGAGCTGGGTGACATTATCACAGGTCCTTTAGCCTGCAGCTAATGCTTGAAGAAGACAGAAGAGATTGCAACTACACGATCAAGTGGATAGGGTGAGTTAATTTTTTTATTTTTAACCCCTTAATCCACATTTTATTTTCCCTTAAAACCATGTTATAAAAATCTCGCATTTTCCCACAACGCACCCACCTCTTATCCGGGCGTCAAACATGACGCCCGTGTGAAAGAGGCCTTACAAGTTCTATATCTTTACTTTTAGCTTTTACATTATGTCGAACCATTTACATGTTCACTGAATGGTTTTTATTTCCCAGGCTGCATATGAAACAAAATGGTATAGCATAGTTCCCCCAACCAACCATGTCTATTAGATTTGTGTCCATCAATGCAAAAGGCTTAAAAAGCCCATTCAAGAGGTCCTTGCTCTGGAAAGAAGCCAAGCTTCTTAAAGCAGATGTCCTTTGTATACAGGAGACACATTTTGCAAGGGACAAGGAACCTAAATTCTTGAAAAAAAAAGCAGGAGTGTGTATAGCGATCAAAAATTCGGTCACATTTCAGTGCCGTAAAATGACACAGGAGGGGCAGATATCTAGCAATACAATGTACTCAATAACACAAAATTTACCTTGATTAATGTATACGCCCCTAGCACATCGCCTTCTTGTCGTCTCTCATGAATCAAATACGTCCCCTTATAGTGGGCCATCCTATCATATGTGGCGACTTCAATATTATTTTTTACCCCCTCTTAGACACTACATCTACAATCCGTCTGTAAGTTCGGTGGTGACATATACCCATTTATTGAGTGAAGTACACCTGCACTGCATACGTGCCAGGGAAAATAATATAGTTAATACATCTGTTAGTTCAGTGGGTGACATATACCAATTTATTGTGTGAAGCACACCTGCACTGCATACGTGCCAGGGAAAATAATATCGTTAATCCATCTGTTAGTTTGGTGGGTGACATATACCCATTTATTGTGTGAAGTACACCTGCACTGCATACATGACAGGGATATAAATATAGTTAATCCATCTTTTATTTAGATGGCCGACATATACCCTTTTATTGTGTGAAGTACACCTGCACTGCATACATTACAGGAAAATTATTATAGCTAATTTGTCTGTTAGTTCGGTGGACAAAATATACATATTTATTGTGTGAAGTACACCTACAGTACATATGTGACAGGGAAATAAATATAGTTAATCCGTCTTTTAGTTAGATGGGCGAAATATACCCATTTATTGTGTGCAGTACTCTTGCACTGCATATGTGACAGGAAAATAATATAGTTAATTCGTCTGATAGTTCAGTGGGTGACATATGCCCATTTATTGTGTGAAGCACACCTGCACTGCATACTTGACAGGGAAAATGATATAGTTAATCCATCTGTTAGTTAGGTGGACGAAATATACCAATTTTTTGTGTGAAGTAAACCTGCACTGCATACATGCCAGCGAAAATAATATAGTTAATCCATCTGTTAGTTCGGAGGGTGACATATACCAATTTATTGTGTGAACTACACCTGCACTGCATACTTGACAGGGAAAATAATATAGCTAATCCGTCTGTTAGTTCGGTGGGCGAAATATGCCCATTTATTGTGTGAAGTATACCTGCACTGCATACGTGCCAGGGAAAATAATATAGTTAATCTGTTAGTTCAGTGGGTGATATATACCAATTTATTGTGTGAAGTACACCTGCACTGCATACATGCCAAAGAAAATAATATAGTTAATTCATCTGTTAATTCGGTGGGTGACATATACCAATTTATTGTGTGAAGTACACCTGCACTGCATACGTGCCAGGGAAATAAATATAGTTAATCGGTCTATTAGTTCAGTGGGTGACATATACCCATTTATTGTGTGAAGTACACCTGTACTGCATACATGACAGGAAAATTATTATAGTTAATCCGTCTGTTAGTTAGGTGGGAGACATATACCCATTTTTTGTGTGAAGTACACATGCACTGCATACATGCCAGGGAAAATAATATAGTTAATTTTTCTGATAGTTCAGTGGGCGACATATACCCATTTATTGTGTGAAGTACACATGCACTTCATACGTGACAGGGAAAATAATATAGTTAATCCGTCTGTTAGTTCAGTGGGTGACATGTAGTAAGGCTGACTAGTCAGCCTGCATTTGTGGGAGGGGCGGAGGCTCTTCTTAAACAAGCCACTGCCTCACTCCTGGGCGTGTGTTCTTCAGGTGCACAGGTGCTGCTGGGTGTCATTAGTGAACTAGCTTCTCTGGTGGCAGGATCTCTTTCTTTGCAGCATGGAGCCAGAACGGACGTTTTGTTTTGTCTTTTTTTTTTCTTCGCTCTCTGCTATCGTAGCAATGCACGCGGGGTAATACGTAAGTAAGTTGGGCCGTGGCCATCCCTCCTGGCCGGTCGGAACCCAACTTTTCTAGCGAACGGGAGGCTTCGCCTCAGAATCCTCTGCCTCAGGTTTGTTTTGTTGGGGCTAAAAAATTTCTATTTCTTTTTGAACCTCGTTTGTTTGATTATAAGAATTAGTTCCAATATATCTTGCAAATTTACGCCGCTTGTTTGTCGCATGGAAAATTACTTCAGCTTATACGCAGTTAGGGAACAGTCACTCGGGCTGCATGTGACGTCATGATTGAACATCAGACTCAGCTGTTGTTTGACCTATTGCTGTAGCTGTTCCTTGCCATGTGACTCCCCCTCTCCGAGCCACCACCATCTTTAGACTTCATGTATTTTCCCTGCTTTATGTACTAAAACCCTGATGCACTTTATGCTCTGCTCTTATTCTGAGCGGCATTTCCATGTTCGGCTCTACTTCTGTCTTATACCTGCTTGCACCTCGCTTTATACGCCTCACACCCTCAGATGTATCCGCACGTCTTTTATTGTCCATCACTTTCACGCTGCTTGTTCCAGACGGCCTTTACATTTTGCTTTAAACATGTTTTACTCTCTGCTCACTGGAGCTGTGTCCACATGTCTGCTATTTTCATCATGCTTCATACTTCAATCACATTCGAGTTGCATTCACCCGTTGGCTGTTCACACTTGGCTGTTGCATCATGTTGTTGTGTGTGGTTAGAGCTGCGTTTATGCGTCGGCTAGTATACCATGTTTGCTCTGCTCACAGTCAGAACTGCGTTCACTTGTCTGCTGTTACAACAGGTCATACGAGGCTTGTTTTCAGAGGTGCATTCACGTTCGCTGTCACATCATGTTCATGCTCCACTCACACTTAGAGCTGCTGTTATACCTACAGTATTTTCATTCTCGGCTCACTCACAAAGGAGCCTTCACACTTACGCAGTCAAATTCACGACCAGAGCTGCGTCCATACGTCTATTGGCATATCATGTTTGCTCTACTCACACCCAGAGCTGCGTTCACACGTCCATTGTTACTACAGGTTCTTTCCAGGCCCATTTCAAGAGCTGCGTTCATGTTACTTTCACAGCATGTGTCACGCTCCATTCACAACCAGAGCTGCCGTTATACCAATTGTTTGCTCTGCCTATCGCCCAGAGTTGTGTTAACACTTCTACTGCTACAACAGGTTTTATACCCCACTCGCCAGAGCTGCTTTCCATGTCGGCTGTCACTTCGAGTTAATATTCCATTCACATCCAAAGCTGCGTCCGCATGTCTACTTTTACATCCTGTCCTCTACTCCATTCACTACTAAAGCTGTGTTCATGTGTCCGCAGATGCATCACGTTAATAGTCCGCTCACGTTCAGTTTGCATTCTTACGTCTGCTTTATACCATGTTTTTCATGCTCTAGCCATACTCAGAGCAGCGCTCATACATTGTTACTCACATCCTGAGCGGCATTCACCCATCTGCTGTTACACCATGTGTTACATTCTGCTCCCACTCAAAGCTGCATTCTCCTTTTACTTGCTACCCTCAGTAGTCTCAACGGGGCACTCCGTACCCACTGCTTAGTACTCTCCCGGTAAACATGGCTGCTTTCTTTTCAGGCTTACGTTTTTCCTCGGTGGTGTGAAAAAAAAAAAAAAAATCCATTTAAATCCTGATTCGTGTTCACTCAGATTGGTCTCCTTTACTCCTGGTTTGCATTCACTCAGATTGGTCTCCTGCCTAGTTCAACAAAACAGCTTCTCAGTGGAGGCCAGTGGGCCTGCCATGTTTTACAAGTTGTTCTTTTGTTTGTTGGGAAGGTACTGTACCTTCCCTATGGCTTCGGGGGTCCACCGACTGCTTCGGCCCTATGGCTTCGGGGGTCCGACGACTGCCTCGGCCCTATGGCTTCGGGGGTCCGACGGCTGCTATGGCCCTATGGCTTCGGGGGTCCGACGGCTGCTATGGCCCTATGGCTTCGGGGGTCCAATGACTGCTTCGGCCCTATGGCTTCGGGGGTCCGACGACTGCTTCGGCCCCATTGCTTCGGGGGTCCGACGACTGCCTCGGCCCCATTGCTTCGGGGGTCCGACGACTGCTTTGGCCCTATGGCTTCGGGGTCCGGCGACTGCTATGGCCCTATGGCTTCGGGGTCCGACGACTGCCTCGGCCCCATGGCTTCGGGGTCCGACGACTGCTACGGCCCTATGGCTCGGGGTCCGTCGACTGCTTCGGCCCTATGGCTCGGGGTCCGACGACTGCTATGGCCCTATGCCTTCGGGGTCCGGCGACTGCTACGGCCCTATGGCTTCGGGGTCCGGCGACTGCTTCGGCCCTATGGCTTCGGGGGTCCGACGACTGCTTCGGCCCCATGGCTTCGGGGTCCGGCGACTGCCCGGCCCCATGGCTTCGGGGTCCGACGACTGCTTTGGCCCTATGGCTTCGGGGTCCGGCGACTGCTATGGCCCTATGGCTTTGGGGTCCGGCGACTGCTTCGGCCCTATGGCTTCGGGGTCCGACGACTGCCTCGGCCCCATGGCTCGGGGTCCGGCGACTGCTATCGGCCCTATGGCTTCGGGGTCCGGCGACTGCTACGGCCCCATGGCTCCGGGGTCCGACGACTGCTTCGGCCCCATGGCTTCGGGGTCCGGCGACTGCTACGGCCCTATGGCTCGGGGTCCGACGACTGCTTCGGCCCTATGGCTTCGGGGTCCGACGACTGCTTCGGCCCTATGGCCTGGGGTCCGACGACTGCTACCGCCCTATGGCTCGGGGTCCGGCGACTGCTCGGCCCTATGGCTCGGGGTCAGGCGACGGCTCGGCCCCATGGCTTCAGGGGTCCGGCGACTGCTACGGCCCCATGGCTTCGGGGTCCGATGACTGCTTCGGCCCTATGGCTTCGGGGTCCGACGACTGCTTCGGCCCTATGGCTTCGGGGTCCGACGACTGCTTCGGCCCTATGGCTTCGGGGTCCGGCGACTGCCTCGGCCCCATGGCTTCGGGGTCCGACGACTGCATCGGCCCTATGGCTTCGGGGTCCGACGACTGCTACGGCCCCATGGCTCGGGGTCCGACGACTGCTCCGGCCCCATGGCTTCGGGGGTCCGGCGACTGCTACGGCCCTATGGCTTCGAGGGTCCGACGACTGCTTCGGCCCCATGGCTTCGGGGGTCCGACGACTGCTACGGCCCTATGGCTTCGGGGGTCCGACGACTGCTTCGGCCCTATGGCTTCGGGGGTCCGACGACTGCTTCGGCCCTATGGCTTCGGGGGTCCGACGACTGCTACCGCCCCATGGCTTCGGGGGTCCGACGACTGCTTCGGCCCTATGGCTTCGGGGGTCAGACGACGGCTTCGGCCCCATGGCTTCAGGGGTCCGACGACTGCTACGGCCCCATGGCTTCGGGGGTCCGATGACTGCTTCGGCCCTATGGCTTCGGGGGTCCGATGACTGCTTTGGCCCTATGGCTTTGGGGGTCCGACGACTGCTTCGGCCCTATGGCTTCGGGGGTCCGACGACTGCCTCGGCCCCATGGCTTCGGGGGTCCGACGACTGCTTCGGCCCCATGGCTTCGGGGGTCTGACGACTGCTTCGGCCCCATGGCTTCGGGGGTCCGACGACTGCTTCGGCCCCATGGCTTCGGGGGTCCAACGACTGCTTTGGCCCCATGTCTTCGGGGGTCCGACAACTGCTTCGGCCCCATGGCTGCGGGGGTCCGATTACCTGTTTTCAGTCCTGCCTGGTTGGTTGTCCATCCATGGTTCCAGGCTGATTGGGCCCAAATGTCTCACATTCATATCTGCTTCCCTGATCACCTGCATACGGCCCATGTTTTAAACTAAAGTCTGTCACCTGCGGGGTTCAGTCAGGTTCACTTGTTACTCAACTAAGTTTCCTGCTCCTTACGTTCTTTAGGTGTTACACCTTATTAATGTCCAGTGTCTGCCATGCTCCAGGATCACACTTCAATTACTGGAGCTCAAATCTTTAGGGTCACCTGCCATGTTGGTCAGGTCACATTTTTCAACGATATTCGCCTGCCAAGGTATTCGGGCCACGTAGGTTAATGGTAGACTCAGATACCAGGTCGGTTTTCCTGTTTTAGGATTAAACCATTCTCAGGGGTTCACAGAAGAATGCAGGGGCCATGGCAAGCAGATAGATGATGTCTGGGGAACTATTCAAAGATTCCCTTCCTAGTTTCATGGTTTCTTTTGCCCCTCACTTCTTGCATAGTCTAGGCAGGCAGGTTTCTCTTTCGGTTTCACACACTCCGGAGGCCAGGGCAATTGTAAGTACTAGAACCACAGTTCACCAGGTTCAGTTAATATTTCATGCTCCATTCCACAGCGTATTCCCAGTCCTTCATTCCGCTTTGGGGCACTATCTGCAACATCGAGCATCATGTCTCCGGTTTCGTCATTTGCAAGCTGTGATGTACGTCTCCTTATGGTTTTGCCGCATACTTTCTGAATGTGCAGTCAAGATTGCCGATGCCTTGCAGTTGGTCACTGATTTTTTTGCACTTTCATTGTGTTTCTTTATAACCTACTTGGCTTGGCTTTTGCCCCCTTTTAGGCCTACCCACGGCTATGGCTAAGGGCACAATTCAAGCCATTAAGTTAGGTTTAGCTAGCACACGGCTAGCCGGGTTAGGTTGTTCTTGATGTTTATCTCCCTAGGGTTCATCAAGCATCGTTGGCCGTAGCCATGACCACAAGTAGTAAGGCTGACTAGTCAGCCTGCATTTGTGGGAGGGGCGGAGGCTCTTCTTAAACAAGCCACTGCCTCACTCCTGGGCGTGTGTTCTTCAGGTGCCCCACCCTCCCTCCCTTCTCTTTTCATTTCCACAGGGTATGCCCCCTTTTAGGCCTACCCACGGCTATGGCTAAGGGCACAATTCAAGCCATTAAGTTAGGTTTAGCTAGCACACGGCTAGCCGGGTTAGGTTGTTCTTGATGTTTATCTCCCTAGGGTTCATCAAGCATCGTTGGCTGTAGCCATGACCACAAATACCAATTTATTGTGTGAAGTACACCTGCACTGTATACATGACAGGGAAAATAATATAGTTTACCCGCCTGTTAGTTAGATGGGTAAAATATACCAATTTATTGTGTGAAGTACACCTGCACTGCATATATGACAGGGAAAATAATATAGTTAAACTGTCTGTTACTTAGGTGGGCAAAATATAACAATTTATTGTGCAAAGTACACCTGCACTGCATACGTGACAGGAAAATTAATATAGATAATCTGTCTGTTAGTTCAGTGGGTGACCTCAAAGAATGAGGAGAGCATCAAATAAGGGACGTGGCCCTGTTCGTGTTGCTGCTGGAGCTCCTGTTGCAGGGAGAGGACATGGTCGATGTGTGCCAGTTACACGCGCAAATAAAACACCTTCCTCAGGTGCATGTAGGCGACAGAACATTTAGCGTTTTTTTGTAGGCCCGAATAGGTGGCTGACAGTGCCTCCAGTTCCTTCACATTGTCTCTCCCACTGTCTCCTGCTGAAAGCGCAGAGTTGGCACCTGCAGCCCATGGGCATCTGCCTTTCACCTCACCCCCTTGCAAATCAGCCAAGCAGTCTGAGGCCCAAGTCATGCAGCAGTCTCTTATGCTTTTTGATGACTCTGCTGGCAGTGTTTCCGTGGGCTGTCCACATAGCCCTGCCCCAGAAGTGGAAGAAATTGAGTGCACCCAGGGCTGGGCCGACACAGAGGCTGGGGAGGCTCCAGCCTCAGGGCGCTCCAGCCTCAGGGCGCAGGCAGGGGCCAGCCAGAGTGAGAGGGACTGACATGGGGGAACCGCTCAGCGCTCCCTCCTGTCATTCCCTGATTGTAGCGTGACCGAGCTCTGTCCGGTCCGCAGGTACAGAGAGCATCAGTCTCCTGTACCCGGCCGGACCGACAGGAAGTGTGCACACAGTTTGCACTTCAAGTCAGTCGGTCTCGGTACAGGAGACAAAAGCTCCTCCTCCTGTACCCGCGGAGGCGCAGACCATGCAGAGCTCGGCTACGCTACAGCAGAGGTAGAAGGTGAGGAGGGGGAGAAGAAGGAGCATGACAACATGGGGGGGCAGAAAGCATGACAACATGGGGGAGAAGAAAGAGCATGACAACATGGGGGAGAAGAAAGAGCATGACAACATGGGGGGGCAGAAAGAGCATGACAACATGGGGGGAAGAAAGATCATGACAACATGGGGGGCAGAAAGAGCATGACAACATGGGGCGGGCAGAAAGAGCATGACAACATAGGGGGAGAAGAAAGAGCATGACAACATAGGGGGGCAGAAAGAGCATGACAACATGGGGGGGCAGAAAGAGCATGACAACATGGGGGGGGGAGAAGAAAGAGCATGACAACATGGGGGGGGGGCAGAAAGAGCATGACAACATGGGGGGGCAGAAAGAGCATGACAACATGGGGGTATAAAAAGCATGAAAAGATGGGGGAGAATGACAGGGGGCAGAAAGAGCATGACAAGAAGAGGGGATTATGACAAGAGGGGGGGGGAATGACAAGAGGGGGAGAGCATGACAAATTACTATGTGGGGACATAGGGGGCAGTGTGGCAGACATTACTGTGTGGGGGGCAGTGTGGCAGACATTACTGTGTGGGGGACACTACAGTGTGGGGTGGCATTATACAGAAGCTCTGCAGGTGCAACTCCCATGTATTGGGTCACTGCAATTTGGGTGGTCATTCACTAAATGAACCCTGTTATGGGGAGAATCTGTGGATGACACATATTTGTCATCCACAGACACCCCCCACCCCCCAAAAACAGGGTTAATTTACTGAATGACCACCAATAAAAGAGGTGGGGGTCACATATATTATTTCATAATGACAGCAGGGCCCGTGCAGTGACTGTATTCTACTCCAATCCCCCCCCGCCCCCCGCTCACTGGATATAATCTTATTAACTATATAACTGTATTAAATCACTACATTTATATATTTAAGATTATATACAGTGTGGGGGGGGGGGGGTGGTAGAATACAGTCACTGCAGGGGCCCTGCTGGCGCTGTCATCAAAAAAGCAGATACAACCCCACAGCCTCACCCCTTGTATTGGGGGTCATTCCTACACGGACCCTGTTATGGGGAGGGGGGATCTGTGGATGACACATATGTGTCATCCACAGATTCCCCAATAACAGTGTCATCCATCACAGATCCCCCATAGCAGTGTCATCCACAAGTTGGAGGGGGGTGGAGCACTTGGGCAGCTCAGCCTCTGTTGGTGGTGGACCTTGTCCCAGCCCTGAGTGCACCGATGCCCAACCACTTATGTTTCAGGATGTGGACATGGGAGGACCACCACAGCACATCTCTGATGATGACGAAAGACAGGTGCCAACTGCTGTGGATTTCTGCAGTGTGCAGACCGGCAAAAAGGGCAGGGGTGATGAGTGGGGGGAAGATGATGTGATGGATGATGTGGAAAACAAACCCTATTTTTAATTTTTGATGGTGTATAATTTGACTGAAGGTTAATAAATAGTGATGAGCGGCAGGGGCAATATTCGAATTTGCGATATTTCACGAATATTTCTATTCGAGATTATTCTATTAATTGTGAAAAATCAGCAATGTAATATTCGCATAATGCGAATATTCTAAAACACGAATATATAGCACTATAGAATATAGTGCTATATATTCGCATTTTAGAATTTTCGTCATTTTCGTCATAATGAGAATATTCTAAAACACAAATATATAGACTATAGTGCTATATATTCATTTTTTAGAATATCCGTCATTTTTTCCAATTTAATGTGAACAGTCATTGGCCCAAAAACAACTTAAGAAGGGAGAAATAATGACTTCAGATGGAAAAAAATGACGAATATTTAAAAAAACGCATACTCGTTTTTTATAATATTCGTCAATGATGAATATTCCAAAAAGCGAATATATATATATATATATATATATATATACAGTTGTGTTCAAAATTATTCAACCCCCAATGCTGTAAAGGGTTTTAGGGAATTTAGTGTACATTTGTAATTGTGTTCAGAATGAAATCTTACAAGGACTTTTTAAAGAACCAAATGCAACTAAAATGACATCAATTGTTTTTGTAATACAGTATTAAATGTTTTTTTTTTGTGATTTCTTCATTGACACAATTATTCAACCCCTCAAAGACTACCACTCTTAAGAACAGAGGTTCATTCAAGTGTTTTCGATCAGGTATTGAAAACCCCTGTGGATGTCAAGGAGCAGCAATCAAGCATAATAAGCACCAATTAGGCAGATGTAAAATGACTGTGATACTCAGCTCCTTCTAGACATTTACTGGTGTGTTTACAGACATGGTGAAGTCAAGAGAATGGTCCAGGAAGACAAGAGAAGAGGTGATTTCTCTACACAGGAAGGGCAATGGCTGTAAGAAGATTGCAAAGATGTTAAACATACCAAGAGACACCATAGGAAGCATCATTCGCAAATTCAAGGCAAAGGGCACTGTTGAAACGCTACCTGGTCGTCGCAGAAAGAAGATGCTGACTTCGACTGCTGTGCACTACCTGAAGCGCAAAGTGGAGAAAAGTCCCCGTGTGACTGCTGAGGAACTGAAAAAAGATTTGTCAGATTCGGGTACTGAAGTTTCAGCTCAGACAATAAGGCGCACACTGCGTAATGAAGGCCTCCATGCCAGAACTCCCAAAGAATAAGAAGAGTCGACTGCAGTGTGCCAAAAGTCATGTGGACAAACCACAAAAGTTTTGGGATAGTGTTCTGTGGACTGATGAAACAAAATTAGAACTGTTTGGGCCCATGGATCAACGCTATGTTTGGAGGAGGAAGAACAAGGCCTATGAAGAAAAGAACACCTTGACTACTGTGAAGATTGGCAGGGGGTCAATCATGCTTTGGGGCTGTTTTGCTTCTACAGGTACAGGAAAGCTTCAGCGTGTGCAAGATACCATAAATTCTCTTCAGTACCAGGAGATATTGGATGAAAATGTGATGCAGTCCGTCACAAACCTGAGGCTTGGGAGACGTTGGACCTTTCAACAGGACAATGATCCCAAGCATACCTCCAAGTCCACTAGAGCATGGTTGCAGATTAAAGGCTGGAACATTTTGAAGTGGCCATCGCAGTCACCAGACTTAAATCTGATTGAGAACCTCTGGTGGGACTTAAAGAAAGCAGTTGCAGCGCGCAAGCCTAAGAATGTGACTGAACTGGAGGCTTTTGCCCATGAAGAATGGGCGAAGATACCCGTAGATCGCTGCAAGACACTTGTGTCAAGCTATGCTTCACATTTAAAAGCTGTTATAACTGGAAAAGGATGTTGTACTAAGTACTAAGATTGAATGTCACTTGTGGGTTGAATAAAACTGATAATGATGTGAGCACAGAAAAGACATTTGTGGTTATTTCATTATAAATGTTATGTTATATTTGTCTGACTTACAAGTGCCTCTTTGATTTAATTGTAAACAAGATGACTGAAATGATCAAAATCAATGTCAAACTGGCCGAAACACTCAATTTCAGTGGGGGTGGGATAATTTTGAACACAACTGTATGTATATATACACATTTTTTTTCCATCTGAATTCATTATTCTAAATAGTGCTATATATTCGTGTTTTAGAATATTCTCATGACGCATATATTACATTGCCGATTTTTTGCAGAAGAGAAAATATAATAATTAATAAAGAATATTCTAATTCACTACAGACTACAATATTGCAGCCTTCTCACATTGGCCCACAAGCAAGAAGCAGGTAGGTATACTAGGTACTGGGCTCAGATGAAAAAAAAATAAAAAATTGTTTTTTCAAATATATATCAATATAGATATATATTCAAAATATTTGCGAATTCTCGAAGTGCTGATATTCGCGATAAAAATTTGCAATTTGAATATTCGCGCTCAACACTATTAATTAAATACTTTTTTTTAGCTAATATTAAAGATTTGACCAACTCGTAAAATGACAGTGGAATTTATTGTTCAGTTTGGAGTGGCATGGAAAGAAATGCGTAAAGCTGGGCATGCTGTTTTTTTGAGTGGGCATTTCAAGTCATCAGACAAATAGTATGTCTCATTGGAGTTCCCTATGTACAAGCCTCAAAGGGACAGGATTAGGACTTGTAAATGAAACAAACAGAATTTTTTATGATGTACTGTAGCATTACAAAATAAGAGGCTTCAATGTTACACTGACTGCAAAGATTATTTGAATGGAAAGTCTATGTTGCAGGACGCTATTCTCTAGAGACTTGAAATCTGTGTGGAGTAAATGTATCTCAAGTAGAAATCCTAACATTGCTCTCATTTCAGGCAAGGAAGACTTTATTGGTTTGTTTTACTTCATTGTACCCACACCTACCAAAAAAGAGGACTACAGGGAGATTTTACTCCTGTGAAATCTGCTTCTAATTAAAACAAGTAATTAGTGTTCCTCCAGGCTTTGCGGTCTCACTCATTTTTGCTCGCCAGACCACATTAGTTTCAAAAGCAATCCAATTTCTAGTAATAACAGACTGTAAAAAAAGTAATTTAACAAGTATATGAACACATAAGGTTACTTTTCGGTCTTTGATTTACTTTTTCTTTCGGTAAACTTTACTATCTTTCATTCAGTAGATGCATTATTTCATATTATTCTACTTTTCTAATTAAGTGATATTTGGGATCTTTATAACTGGCATTTCTGAAATACATTGAAGATTTTAAAGTGTCATTCAAGTGGAGAAATTGCTCTGGTGTGCAAAAATAACAGCTTAGCTATGTGGTTGTTTGTACCACTAAAGTTTCATCAAGTGATCATTACTATCAGTAGTTATCATTACTAAAAACATATTAGTTTGGCCACTTTGACATGTTTGTGATATAGGTGATAGACTGTCTGTAGTATGGCTTCAACACCTGGACCTGCTGTAGTTCATCTGAACCAAAGTTTTGCAGCAGCTGTACAATATAGGTATGGAAAGGGTGGGGTAATAGTCGCATGTGACTGCAATAGTAGCTGCGGCAGTAGCAGCACATCATGGAACAGACAAGACAGTACATGTGTGTGAGGCTGTTCAGGGGTAATAGTATTAGTAGGGGCAAATGAGTAGTAGTAATGGATGTGGCAATAGGGGGATTAGCAGTAGTGATGAGCGGGAGGTGCCATATTCGAATTTGCGACATATCGCGAATATTCAAATGAATATTTTTAATATATTCGACGAAATCGAATATTCGCCATTATTTTAATTATCGCAAATAATATGTGAATATATTATTCGCATTATGCGAACTGAACTTCGAATATAAAGGCATATTTCCTACTGGCTTGCAAGCATGAACAAATGCTCTAAGTTGGATGCGCAATGCGAAAAAAATGACTATTATTTTTTCAATAATCAGAATACTTAGTCGTCTTCAACTCTTGATATTCTGTTCATTGCGTAATAAAAACAAAGTATGTTTTCGCATTGCGCATCCAACTTAGAGCTGTCTATAGGCAACTTTCCTATTGCAAATGCATTTTTTGAATTAGCGAAGCCAATCGTATTTGTAGTTCTGTATCCGTACAAAGCGACTATAATGCGAATAATTTCCATAGAAATATTTATGTGCGTACAGATGTAATTCAAGTTCGGCAGTCGGCAATAACTTATTCGTATGTGCGCGTGCGCGTGCTTATGCGCATGCGCACATACAGGAGTGGCTTCTTCCTGGGAGCAGTTACAACACGTTTTGTTGGTGCATGCGATCCATGCGAACAAAGATGCTCGGAAACAATTTCGCCAGAGAGGAGGAAGATATCCTGATCACAGTAAGTTATTGAACATTACATTACAGCTATAAGTACATGTCACACGCTTGTAACATTCAAATGTATGTTTATGGAGATAAAACATTCTCAAATTTTCGCAATACATATAAAATTTCATTTCACATAGTTTGCTTACTGCAGTGCTTACATATAAATGATTTGTGGAAATGTTGGCATTCAAAAACAATACTTATTGCCCCAAATCATTAATATCTACTAATCTCTTATATATATAAAAATTAGTTTCAGTCTGTCTGTTATTTATGGTCTACCAAACGACTGGACTGATCTTCACTAAATTTGACAGACGGGTACATCAGGTGTCTGGGAAGGTTTTAGACCCGGGCTCAGCTCTCTAGGACGTATTATTCCTGATATATTTCCCTAAAAATGACCTGCATTAGCCAAAACAAGCCCCCAACTGCCATACACACGGCCACATGTCCCTTATCAGCCAATAGAAGCTCACATGTCCCCAGGTTGCCATAACACAGTGTTCCTCAATTCCAGTCCTCATGGCCCACCTGCGGGTCATGTTTTCAGGATTTCCTTAGTATTTAGCAGGTGATATAATTAGTGTCAGTGCATCAGGACTCACCTCAGGTACTCATTCTGTGGGATATTCTCAAATCATGACCTGTAGGTGGGCCCTGAGGACTGGAGTTGAGAAACACTGCCATAACAAGTGATCACAGGTTTCAATAATTGTCAGGTCCTTAAATATTCATTCATATGATGTATGACGACAAAACTACACTGCTACATGTATGGGGGGCAGGGGCCACTATTAAAGCGGCAGGCATTGTGGAGTTTACTGTCATTAACCCCTTAACGCAAAACGCTGTGCATGTACGCCGGGGGAACTTGTGCCAGAATGGATTCCACCGTACATCCACGGCGAGATGATGAGCGGGTGCAGGAGCTGCGCCTGACCAATCACTGCATGGGTACAGCAGTCCCTGATAGCCAGGCCCCTGTTGTATCCATCGGCATCTCTGATTACAGCGATGCTGGCTGATTAACCCCTTCACATTGAAGTGGTTTGCGGTTAGTGAACGAGCGCATTGGGTCCCCGTGCTGCTGAGACAGGGACCCGATGTGTGAGAAGGCAGACTGATGCCGTGCAGAGGCTGCCCAATGCCTTGTACGGTGCCCAGGGGATCCTGATGCCGGAAATCCATTGCTGATGGCAATCAACAGCCAAAAAATGCATACAATGGAAGATGCCAGCCAGTCTTTGCTATTGTTAAGTTTCTGATTGTTCTCCACATCCACCTAATTGTTACCTTATGTAGGATGGTTATTGTGGCACTTGTAGTCCGTTGCTGGCATCTTCCATTGTATGCATTTTTTTGCTGTTGATTGCCATCAGCAACGGACTACAAGTTCAGGATGTGCTCCCCTATATATATGCACAACCGCATGTGGGTTCGAGCATATCCTGCCTGTTTAACACCACACTACGTTTTCTAATGGTTCAAAAAAAATGCATAGCAGACAAATCTATATATGATTCACATTGCACATCTAATCTTCTGCCTCACACAATATACCCACCACTACATACCACCAGACCTCCCCTCAAACCCACACCACCTCTGACCACGCCCCACTCCCAACACACACACACACACATACACAGTCTATAGCAGGCATTCTCAAACTGCGGCCCTCCGGCTGTTGTAAAACTACAACTCCCATGATGCCCCGCTATAGGATTATAGCTGTAGGCTGTCATGGAATAATGTGATTTTTAGTTAAGAAACAGCTGGAGGGCCACAGTTTGCTGGAGGGCCGTAGTTTGAGGATGCCTAGTATACAGATTCTAATAAGTGTCCCGTTGGTCAGGAGAAGTAATGTCTGACATTTAGTATTTGCTGGTTCTTTTGGCGTTACCCAGGGTGCACCACGGGGAGGCGAACCAGCTTTACACCCCGTACCGTACCGTCACTTCAAAAAAAATAAGATTAGGCGACTTTAACATTAGCGGCAGGGGAGTACGTCTGACTATTCAAGGGGGATGAACAGCCTGTTGGATCCGTACTGCCGCTAGTTTACCTACGCCCCTAGAATGACGCTTCGTCCCTATTGACTATAATGGTGGCGGGGGCGGCGGTACGGCAGCAGCAAGGCAGCGCACGGCGAGAGACAGTCTAACTGAAAGCTCTGCATGTTGTAGTTTAAGCCCGGAGAACCTCTCACCGAGCGCTGCCTTAGCCATAGTCACCAACATTTATTCATCATCTCAACCACCAAACCAAAAATTATTAGTGTTTACAAGTGAAATATTAGATTTAAAGTTACCGGTATAAAATCTGATTATATGCTTTTTTTTTATACTGCAGCGCATGTTGGAGCAAGGATACGACCAGACCCGATCCAATGCTGATAAAAAAAAGATTGTGCGCAGGACTCGGGTACGAGTTGTGGCAGGACTGTCAAGGCCAGCACAAACGTCTGGCCATTTTAAAAAAATGGTCGGACCTGAAAAGGAGACACGCGGAAAGAATCTGCGAGATCAGGGACAAAAATGTCCAGGTATAATGATTACTGAGTGTTGGAATAAAGATACAAAAGTAATGTAAAGCATATGTACATTTTTGTTTTTAGATTTTTTTCTAAAACTATTAAAATTGTTATTATAGGTGTTCCTTTGCCTGCTGTCAGGCGCAGGCCTCCCAGACAGCAGGTGTGGGAGGTCTCGGCGTCAGAGGAGGAGGAGGCCGGACCCTCAGGGCAACAGAATGCCCCTAGCCCCCCAGAGGAGTCAGTGGAGGGTGGACCTTCACCCCAACCCGCCTCACCCCCTCAAGTGGATGATGACGGGGAAGAGAAGGACGAGGAGGAAGAGGAGAAGCTCATCACCACCCCTCACAAGGAGTGTAAGTATGTGCTGTGTTGCTGTTCTCACTCACTCACTGTTCACACACACACGTGTCAGTTTAGTCTTCACTATAGACATACTTTTTTGGAGCAAACAATAGGCATGTTAAAGCTTTACTAATAATCTTTTTTTCAGCCCACACATATCGGAGAACCTTTAGTCCTACACTTACAGTTCCGTAGAAGCGGGATATCAAAAAAGAACTATCTCAACACTCTTTACAGTCTTTCAGAGGTCTGGTTCCCCTCTATGATTATTCTGCGTTCCCATCGCCTATCCACACTGTATTTTAACAGCCTTTTTAACTACAATGTTATGTAAACCCCAAGATGTAGTACAGTTGTGACCTGTCCCACCCAATGTCTCTGACTATTAAAACCCAGGCCCAAAATAATTTCCAAAGAAAACCTCCCTGAAACCTATAGTTACAGGCGTACTGATTCACCGAGGTATACATTCCCATTGAGACATACCGAGCAGCCATGATTATTCCCCAAACTCGGACCAGATATTGTTGGTGTCAACCCGATTAAACGGGTATATTTGGGGGGGGGGGCACCCCAAAGTGGGCGGAGATACCATTGGCCAATAAAAATTTAGCAATTTTCTATACGCTACTCCTCCCACAGTTTTAAGAGTACAATTAGCAAACTTTGCTTGTGCTTTGTTAACCGATACCACCGTCCAGGCCCCTGGAGCGGCCCCCCGGAGACCCAATTTTGTCCCATCGACTTTCATAGGAAAATTATTAAGTTTTGTCACTCGTTCAGCTTTCGAGTTAAAGTCACCAAACTTGGGTCACTTAGTCATGGGGTCACCCTGAAAATTTGTGTCAAATTTGGGGGACGTTAAAAAGTGGGCAGAGCCACAAACAACAAATCAAATTTTCACTGTTGACTTCAGTGTGAAAACTTTAAAAAACTGTCATTCTCACAGTATTTAAGCCAGGGTCCCCAAACTTGGCACTGTGGGTTACTAGGTGACTGGGATTAAAATTTATAGAAAAATGGGTGGAGTCTACAACACCCAATCAAATTTCAGGCATTTGTTTAAATGGCTCTTAGATTTTTATTGGCACAGTCTTCAAACTTTGCAAAGTTGGTCACTGGAGGACTGGGATTAAAATGCAAAAAGTGGGTGGAGCCACCAACAGCCAATCAGATTTCAAGCCAACATCCTGTGGTTTCTTCTGAAATGACACCGCCTATTTTATTTATTTATTGTTTTTATTTTTTTACAGTATTGAAAGAAATGCAACAAGAGTTCTGTATGGAATTGATAAGGATCATATTGACAAAATTTTATTTTCATGTTTGGAGATACATACTATATCTTTTGCATATGGAGAGGCCCCAAGTCCACCATTCACGAGTTTGTTCATGACCTCAATTGGGTACATTCCGAACTAAATTTTACAGTATAATGCACACTAGCCAGAAGGAAATCAGTTTTCTAGACACCATTGTCAAACTCGAACCAAGAGGCAATGTTACATTAGACCTTTTTAATAAACCCTCCGACCGCAACATTCTTCTTCATTATAGCAGTTGTCACCCTAGAGCCACTAAAAATTCCTCTGACAATGACACAAAGAAAGAAAGATTCATGACATACCACCCTCTTATACCCAAAATTCACCAGGCATTGAGAACACACTAGCCATTACTTCTAAAAGCATACACCAATATAGAGGAGTCTTGTCAACCCCCACTCACATGCTATAAAAGACCTAAAAACATTAAGGACAAATTAGTCAAAGCAGATATAGGAAGCTTTTTTAAACTACCCAGGCAAATGTTCCTTAAAAGTCAACAGCAGGGAACTTTCCCCTGTCTACATTGCTTCATCATTTGTCTACTAAAATGTCCATGCGGCCTCGCATACGTGGGCGAGACTAGTGTTGAGCGAGAATATTCGAATAGTGATTTTTTTTTTTGCGAATATCAGCACTTCGTTAGTTCGCCAATATATATATATATTTTTTAAGTTGTTAATCCTTGTTGCTCTTTGGTTGTCTTCCCACTTCCCAAAAGCTGTTCTTACCTGTCCGGAGGATTCCTGGCTCCCTGCCCGCTCCAGTCAATGCCCGTTGCCACTTTTGCCGACTTCCCATGTGCATGGGAACGCCTCCATGCTAAAATGTACTGTCGGATGTGAGAATCACGATCTCATAAATTTGACTAAGTTGTAATCGCAATGCGATTAATATAACCTGAATTACTCGCATTGCTAATTTAACTTAGAGCTGAGTTCCTAATGGTTGTATTGCTAGAACATAACGAATGTCACGAATTCACGAATATAGCACTATATTCTCAATCTTCGTTATATTCTAGCAAGCCAACCATTAGGAACCCAGCTCTAAGTTAAATTCGCAATGCGAGTATATATTCACATTGCGAAATCAACTTAGAGCAGAGTTCCTGATGGTTGTTGCTAGAATATAACAAAGATTCAGAATATAGTGCTATATTCGTGAATTCGTGATATTTGTCATCTTCGTTATATTCAAGCAATACAACCATTAGGAACTTAGCTCTAAGATCAATTTGCAATGCGATTATATGTTCGCTTCGCGAATGAAACTTAGAGCCGAGTTCCTAATGGTTGTTGCTAGAATATAATGAAGATTGAGAATATAGTGCTATATTCGTGATATTCGTTGTATTCTAGCAATACAACCATTAGGAACCCAGCTTTAAGTTGAATTCGCAATGAGAGTATATGTTTGCATTGTGAATTAAACTTAGAGCTGAGTTCCTAATGGTTGTATTGCTAGAATATGACGAAGGTTGAGAATATAGTGCTATATTCCTGATATTCGTTATCTTTGTCAATTCTAGCAATACAAGTTACAACCATTAGGAACTCAGCTCTAAGTTTAATTCGTAATGTGAATATAAATTCACGTAACATTCGATTTCGACGAATTTATGATAAATATTAAATGGAATATTGATGGAATGTGATTTCTTCATAAATGTATAGACTTTTCTCTGTAATAATTTGAAAGTAATACATTTTTTATTTCCTTTCCAGACTCGCTGACAAATTTTCTACATCTAGTAAGGGTGACAAAAAAAATCCCCTACACTTCCCTCACTGGGCCGGAATCTGGAGCCACGTGACGTACAGGTGGAACGCACACCAGCTCCACCGACATTACGTGACTTCCCGATCACGTGCCCGACACCCCCAGGAGCCCATACAGTTTAAAACGGTGCACACATGGACAGAGGTCCGGTGATCTAGCGCCTTTCATCATCAGGAGTCACTTTAAGGAAAATTATTGCACCACTAGCCATCTTTGTATTGTCTATTTTGACCTCTATTGAAGTCTACAGCTCTTCCGGAATGATCGGGGATAAAATGCTCATTCCTTATATACTTACCTATATATATTTACCTTATAACGTTACCATGAACCGGATTTCAGCTCCTTACTGGAAGGTGAACCTGATTTCAGCTCCTCACTATACCTGCTTAAACAATAACTTGCTACAATATACTCGGTCTTGATATCATGTAGTAATTTTACACATCGGGTTTTGTAGACTCTCTTTTAATCATGTATACCATCTGCTAATTATGTATTTTTTGTTTGTTGATCATGCATTATTATGGTTTCCTTTTTCTTGCATACATCCAGTCACTCATAAAGTATATATTGCTTCATCTTAGAAAATAGACCACTGAGGAAGACCTTGTTAGGCCAAAACGTCCGGTCATCATATGTAACGAACATAACTACTCTAAACTTTCTGGAATGTAGCTGGATCATTAAATTCATGTTATGTAATACCAATAAATGTGATAAAATGCAAATGCAAGAAGCTGTGTACCACAATTTTCTATTATTTATAGGGCTGTGACATCACAGGGCTGGCTGCTGATTGGCTGCATGCATGGCATTATGGGTCATCCCGCCTCGACAGAGTTCCTTTTAGGAAAAATTGTGATTTGTTAACACGAAGCGCGAGAAAATTCTCATTCGTTGCAAATCGAATCTTTCCTGAAATTCGTAACGAATTCCACTTTGTTAGCTTCGATTCGCTCATCTCTACTAACAATGTAGCATTGTGAATTTGTAAAAAATATTGAAAGCCATTATTGTGGGCAATTGTTACAGAATATAAAGTCATCCCATTCAGGAGGACACCGCCAGCTTTCACCTTAAGGACCGAGCAAAATTTTGCAAATCTGACATGTCACTTTTTGTGGTAACTTTAGAATGCCTTTACTTATCCAACTGTTTCTGAGACAACTGGTACTTCATGTTAGTGGTGAAATTGGGTCAATAGGTTTTGCCTTTATTTATTAGAAAATTATTATAGAAAATTTTGAAAAAAATGCTAAATTTCAATTTCTCTGCTTTTAAGACAGATGCTGTAGTGATAATTCAAAAAAACAGTTATTGGTTATCATTCACCAAACATTTAATTTATGGTGTCATCATTTTGTAAATCTCATTTTTAGGACATTAGAAGGCTTAGAATTTTAGAAGCAATTTTTCAAATATTCAAGAAAATTTCCAAAAAAGACTTCTAAGGACCAACTCATTAATAAGGCCACTGTGTGGGGCATACATAATATAATCTACCCACAGATTACCCCATTATAGAAACTATACACATTAAATTATTTAAAATTTATTTTATGAACTTTTTAACTCTTTAGATATTCCACAAAAAATAAAGGAAAATTGAGGTTAATTTCAAAACATACAAACCTCAATATATATTACCTGGAAACTGCAGTTTACAGAAAGACCCTATATGTGGTCATTAGCAGCTTTTTGAGAACACAACAGGGCTCAGAGGAAGGATCTCCAGATGGTTTTAGGAGGGCAGATTTGAAGTACCGCTACAGTAAAAACCCTCGAATAAAAATCTCATTTTGGAAACTACAACCCATAAGAAAATTTTTAAGGGGTATAGTGAGTGCTTTAACCCTATAGGTGTTTTATATAATTTATAAACACTTGACTTTTCTAATAAAATGTTGCTTTAGCCCCAAATGTTTTCATTTTCACAAGGGGTAACATAAAAAAAAAAAGAGGACATCACGATTTGTTATGCATTTTCTCCTAAATATGGCACCACTCCATGTGTGGTAGAGATGTCGCGAACATAAAATTTTTCATTCGCAAACGGCGAGCGCGAACATTCGCAAATGTTTGCGAATGGGCGAACCGAGCGAACCACCATAGACTTCAATAGGCAGGCGAATTTTAAAACCCACATGGACTCTTTCTGGCCACAATAGTAATGGAAAAGTTGTTTCATGGGGACTAACACCTGGACTGTGGCATGCCGGAGGTAGATCCATGGCAAAACTCCCATGGAAAATTAAGCATAAATCACCTAACATTCCTAAATTGTTTGGAATAACGTGCTTTAAAACATCCAGTGTGTGTATACGATCAGGTATGATGTTTTATCGATCAGGTAGTTTAAGGGTTACGCCCGCTTCACAGTGACAGACCAAACTGTGATAGACCAAACTCCCCGTTTAAAGCACCGCAAACAACCGCAAACAGTCTATTTGCAAAACCGCAAACTCTCCATTTGCACAAGGTTGGATACCAAGCTAGCCATGTCCCGTTCCTTGTCCTCACTGACGTCATTGAAGGTCTCTTCCTCCACCCAGCCATGTAAAACACCAAGGGTCTCCAAAAGGTGACAACAAGCCCCCTGGGATGCCTGCTGTGGTTGGTCTTCCACCTTCTCAAAGCAACCTTCGTCCTCTGACTCCTCTTCTTCAGAAACCTCTCTCTGCGTTGCCGCAAGTGCAGCAATCGACAATGACAAGGCTGCTTCTGGTGGTGATGGTGACCACAACTCTTCCTCTTCATGCTTATCTATGGCCTGACCCAGCACTCTTCACAGGGCACGCTCCAGAAAAAATGCATATGGGATGAGGTGGATGATGTTGCCTTGGGTTTGACTGACCAGGTTTGTCACCTCCGCAAAAGGACGCATGAGCCTACAGCCATTATGCATGAGCGTTCAGTAATGCGGCCAAAAAATACCCAGCCACACGAGGCTGTCCTCTTTTTTTTTAATTAAAGAAATCTGTTCTTACCAGTTTAATTTCTGTTTTGTCCCCTATCAGAGGCCTGTGTATGGAATAGATTTTAGGAACTGGGAGATGGAAAAAGATGGTTGGTCGGTCCTCTTCCTTCCAATTTGGGGCACTGCGCGTGCACCGTGCAATGTACCGTGACACCCTATATGAGAGATGTATTAAGTAGTACTATTCCTATCAGTTTAATCCCTGTTACATCCCCTTTTAGGGGACGTGTATCGAATAGATTTTAGGAACCGGGAGATGGAAAAAGATGGTTGGTCGGTCCCCTTCCTTTCAATTTGGGGCACTGCGCGTGCGCAGTGCAATGTACTGTGCCACTCTATATGAGTGGTGTGTTAAGTAGTACTATTCCTATCAGTTTAATCCCTGTTACGTCCCCTATCAGGGGACGTGCATCGAATAGATTTTAGGAACCAGGAGATGGAAAAAGATGGTTGGTCGGTCCTCTTCCCTCTAATTTGGGGCACTGCACGTGCACCGTACAATGTACTGTGACACCCTATATGAGTGGTGTGTTAAGTAGTACTATTCCTATTAGTGTAATCCCTGTTATGTCCCCTATCAGGGGACGTGTATCGAATAGATTTTAGGAACCGGGAGATGGATAAAGATGGCTGGCCGGTCCTCTTCCTTCCAAATTGGGGCATTGCGCGTGCTCCGTGCAATGTACTGTGACACCCTATATGAGTGGTGTGTTACGTAGTACTATTCTTATCAGTTTAATCCCTGTTACGTCCCGTATCAGGGGACATGTATCAAATAGATTTTAGACAACCGAAAAGAGTTGTCAATAGTTGACACACTCATGACATAAATTTTATTCCTCTATGCGTCAATCTTTGTGTAGTGATGACTGTGCTCGTGCGCACGTTTGGGAGATTGCAGGCGATGGCGGTTTTTCAAAGCCTATGGTCGTGCTGAGGTAGTTCAGTGACCCAGAAAACAATGATTCTGCAGTGTGGGCCCATTGTTGGCCTAGGAGGCTTTAATGATCACCTTAGATGATCACAAAGAAAATTTATGTTTTTCTATGAAAAATTATCCAGCCGATCGCTTTTGGTCTGTTCACAATGAAGCAACGACCTTATCATCCGGGCTGTGCCAACATTGCCAACACACTCTTTGAGGTGATCGCTTCATTGTGATACGCAAGCCCCTTCACTACAACAAGGTAACGATCACGAAGGGGAATTGACACGTATGTGCCTTTTTTTTTGTTTTGTTTTTGCACCGACAGTGCAGCACCAGAGGCCAGAAAAATTAGGCATGTACACATGCCTGAAAAATTAGGTACTGTTGCAGACGCTGATGTAGCAGCGGCCCGGAAAAATTTATGTTTT
The DNA here is from genome assembly GCA_033119425.1 of Bufotes viridis. Lineage (NCBI taxonomy): Eukaryota > Metazoa > Chordata > Amphibia > Anura > Bufonidae > Bufotes > Bufotes viridis. The sequence continues at coordinate 93,350,606 of CM065589.1, forward strand.
CCCGACAGAAAGTGTACTAAAACATTTGGGCCTTGAACCCTAGTTGGCGGCGGAGAAGTCTCGCAAGTCATCCGGCATGCAGAGATTAAATACAGCAGTGTGGAGACCATTTTTAGCCCAAGGCATCTAATCAGGCCTTTTTTTAGTCAAATGCATCCTCCACTGTCAGTCCCTTCGGTATCCACGCCTCGTTCATCTTATTAAAAGGTAAGGTAATCTAGACTTTTTTGACTTAGGCGACTTCTCATGTCAGTGACAATACCTCCTGCTGCGCTGAAGGTTCTTGCTGACAGGACACTTGAAGTGGGGCATGCCAGAAGTTCTATCGTAAATTGGGATAGCTCAGGCCACAGGTCAAGCCTGCACACCCAGTAGTTAAGGGTTTCATAGCTCATCAGAGTGTCGATATCTGCAGTTAAGGCCAGGTAGTCTGCTACCTGTCGGTCGAGTCGTTCTCTGAGGGTGGACCCTGAAGGACTGTGGCGAAGCGTTGGACTTGAAAAGCTCCTCATGTTCTGCATCAACAATACGTCTGTGCAGCGTCCTGTCCTTGCCAGCCTGGTCGTGGTAGGAGGAGGATTACTTTCACCTGTTCCCCTGTTAGATTCACGTTGAGCTGTGAAATCACCCTTATACACTGTGTAAAGCATACTTTTTAACTTGTTTTGGAACTGCTGCATCCATTCCGACTTCAGTTTATTCGGTAACATTTCAGCCACTTTCTGCTTAGACCGGGGGTCTAGTAGCATGGCCACCCAGTACAGGTCATTCTCCTTCAGCCTTTTTATATGAGGGTCCCTCAACAGGCATGACAGCATGAAAGACCCCATTTGCACAAGGTTGGATGCCGAGCTACTCATCTCCCATTCCTCATCCACTGATGTCATTAAAGGTCTGATCTTCCCCCCAGCCACGTACAACACCACGGGTCCCAGATAGATGACAACAATGAGCACCCTGGGATGCCTGCTGTGGTTGGTCTTCCTCCTCCTCCTCAAAGCCACATTCCTCCTCTGACTCCTCTTCCTCAGACTCCTCTTCCAGCATTTCCGCAGGTCTATCAAGTGATGATGATAAGGCTGTTTCTGGTGGTGATGGTGACCACAACTCTTCCTCTTCCTCTTCACTCTCATCTACGGCCTGATCCAGCACTCTTCGCAGGGCACCTGCTAAAACGGACGCATGAGCCTACTGTCTTTGCGCATGAGCGTCCAGTAACTTTGCAAAAAATATACCCAGCTCCGCAGATGCTGTCCTAGCACCCTGGTCATAGAAATACTCGTTGACAGCTTTTTCTTGTTGGAGCTGGCAGCCGAACATTAGGAGTGTTGAATTCCAAAGTGTCGGGCTGTCGCAAATCAAGAGCCTCACTGGCATGTTGTTTCGCCGCTGAATATCGGAAAAGTGCGCCATGGCCGTGTAGAAACGCCTGAAATGGCCACACACCTTCCTGGCCTGCTTGAGGACGTCCTGTAAGCCTGGGTACTTAGACACAAAACGTTGTACGATGAGATTCAACACATGTGCCATGCACGGCACATGTGACAACTTGCCCAAATTTAATGCCGACAACAGATTGCTTCCATTGTCACACACCACTTTGCCGATCTCCAGTTGGTGCGGGGTCAGCCACTGATCCACCTGTGCGTTCAGGGCGGACAGCAGTGCTGGTCCGGTGTGACTCTCTGCTTTCATGCAAGTCAACCCCAAGATGGCGTGACACTGTTGTATCCGGGATGTGGAATAGCCCCTGGGAGCTGGGGGAGTGCAGTTGATGATGTGGAGCAAGATGCAGCGGCAGAAGAGGACTCAGCCGATGATGTTAGCGTAGAGGATTGAGTAGGAGGAGTAGAGGAGATGGCAGCAGGCCTGCCTGAAAGTTGTGGCGGTGTCACCAACTACGCTGCAGAGCCACATATTCCATGCTTGGCAGCCGTCAGCAGGTTTACCCAATGCGCAGTGTACGTGATATACCTGCCCTGACCGTGCTTTGCAGACCAGGTATCAGTGGTCAGATGGACCCTTGCCCCAACACTGTGTGCCAGACATGCCATGACTTCCTTTTCCACAATAGAATACAGGTTGAGGATTGCCTTTTAAGAAAAAAAAATTTCGGCAGGGTACCTTCCACTGCAGTGTCCCAATAGCTACAAATTTTTTGAAGGCCTCGGACTCCACCAGCTTGTATGGTAAAAGCTGGCAGGCTAAGAGTTCCGACAAGCCAGCTGTCAGACGCCGGGCAAGGGGTATTGGATTCTTACGCTCAAACATTTCCTTGACAGCCACCTGACTGTGGGCAGATGAGCAGGATGGTGGCTTTGAGTTTGTGTGCTGCTTGTACCCATGTGTTGATCCCATAGGCATTTGTGATGTGAGATCATGTGCCTTCACAAAGCAGTTGTACATAGGTGGGTGTTGGACTTCCCACGTTTCTTTTGGCACAGGTTGCAAATGGCATCGCTGTTATCAGAGGCAGACACACAAAAAAATATGCCACACTGCTGAGCTTTGCAATGACGGCATTCTGGTGGTTGCAATAGCATGCGTTGATTGGCGTGCTGTCTGGCTTACCCCGGGTGCCGATACATGCTGTATGACTGTGCCGCTAGCTCCTTGCGACGATCTCCCCCTGCTTCCAACTTGTCTCCTCCTCTTTTCTGTCTACCCATCTGAACTTTCCCCCTGTTCTTCTTCTCTTCGAGCGGGCACCCACGTGACATCCACGTACACATCATCATCATCAACCGCTTCAGTTGTATCTGACAACTCAGCAAAGGAAGCAGCAGCGGGTACAACATCATCATCATCACACCGTACGTCCATGTGTGTTATGGTGCCTGAATGAGAAATATCCCTGTTATCTACATCCTCTGGCAATAATGGCTGTGCAGCACTCATTTCTTCCAACTGATGTGTAAATAAATCCTCTGACAGATCAAATGATGCGGCTGTGGTGCTGGTGTTGGTGGTGGCGGCGGGCAGGTAAGTGGTAACTTGAGAGGTGCCCGAAGCTGAGCTGGAGAAGGATGGTGCGTCAAGGTTCTTAGCAAATGCAATTATATTAAAGGGTAAAAATTAAATGACTTTTTTATCTGCAAGGTACCGTGCCACCCGATATGTGTGGTGGGCACTGGCAGTGGGCACAGTACAGTCTGTGTTGGCCTGACACACACTGGCAGGCAACGGAAATTATATTAAAGGGTAAAAATGTAATGACTTTTTGATCTGCAAGGTACTGTGCCACCCGATATAAGTGGTGGGCACTGGCAGTGGGCACAGTACAGTCTGTGTGGGCCTGACACACATTGGCAGGCAACTGAAATTATATTAAAGGGTAAAAATTAAATGACTATTTTATCTGCAAGGTACTGTGCCACCCGACATGAGTGGTCGGCACTGGCAGTGGGCACAGTACAGTCTGTGTGGGCCTGACACACACTGGCAGGCAACTGAAATTATATTAAAGGGTAAAAATTAAATGCCTTTTTTTATCTGCAAGGTACTGTGCCACCCGATATGAGTGGTGGGCACTGGCAGTGGGCAAAGTACAGTCTGTGGGCCTGACACACTGACAGGCAACTGAAATTATATTAAAGGGTAAAAATGTAATGACTTTTTGATCTGCAAGGTAATGTGCCACCCGATATAAGTGGTGGGCACTGGCAGTGGGCACAGTACAGCCTGTGTGGGCCTGACACACATTGGCAGGCAACTGAAATTATATTAATGGGTAAAAATTAAATGACTTTTTTATCTGCAAGGTACTGTGCCACCCGATATGAGTAGTGGGCACTAGCAGTGGGCACAGAACAGTATGTGTGGGCCTGACACACACTGGCAGGCAACTGAAATTATATTAACCTCCTCAGGACCGCCTAACGCACGGATGCGTCCGGCCGGCGGTCCTGTTGCTCTGGCTGGACGCATCCGTGCATCATTTCGCAAGACGCAAGATTTGCTGTGAATGCGCATGCGCACGCGCACGTTTACAGTGGCACGCGGCTCGGCAGTTATACTGCAGCCTGCCAGCGATGATTAATTGCTGGCAGGCTGTAGAAGTAAAATAAATCGCATCAAACAGGTATATCAGATGCTGTTTTGTTAACAGCGTCTGATATACCTGCAACCTGGTCCTCTAGTGGTTCCATTTGCTGGGATCGAACACCAGAGGACCAGGTAGCTATGTAAAGTTTCACCAAGCACCACACTACACTACCCCCCCCCCCCAGTCACTTATTAACCCCTTGTTAACCCCTGATCACCCCATCTAGATTCCATGATCACCCCCCTGTCATTGATCAACCCCCTGTAAGGCTCCATTCAGACGTCCATATGTGTTTTGCGGATCCGTGAATCCACGGATCCGCAAAACACGGACACCGGCAATGTGCTTTCTGCAATTTGCAGATCCGCACATTGCCAGAACTATATAGAAAATGCCTTTTCTTGTCCGCAATTACGGACAAGAATAGGACATGTTCTACATTTTTGCCGAACGGAAGTGCAGACCCGGAAGTGCGGATCCGCAATTCCGGATCCGAGCGGGACAAAGTCTGTCCCCATAGAAATGAATGGGTCCGCAATTCCGTTCCGCAAACAGAATTGCAGACGTGTGAATGGGGCATAAGGCTCCCTTATCACCGCCAGTTAGTTAGCTACTTGTTAGCGCCCAGCCCACCGCACCGCAGTCACTGATTTTGGCAGAGATTTTTTCATCCACAATGATCGATGCGAATGAAAAAATCTGTGCCGTTCATTTTTTTATTTTTTTATGCCCAGAGGCTGAACGGAAAAAAAATTCTCATTAACCGTATGCTCAATATAAGGAGAATAGCAGAAACTCCTAATGCTGGCCATACGTGATATGATTGCCGAAACCCTGAAATGCCAGAGCAGTACAAACACCTCACATGTGACCCAATTTTAGAAAGAAGACACCCCAAGGTATTCCGTGAGGGGTATGGTGAGTTCATGTAAAATTTTATTTTTTGTCACAAGTTAGTGGAATATGAGACTATATATATATATTTATACTGACCTGGCATTTTAGGGGTCCAAAATCGTGAGAATCCAAATGCGTAAAAATGCCCTGTGAAATCCTAAAGGTACTCATTGGAATTTGGGCCCCTTTGCGCATCTTGGCTGCAAAAAAGTGTCACACATGTGGTATCGCCGTACTCAGGAGAATTAGGGCAATGAGTTTTGGGGTGTATTTTTATATATAAAACTATACCTTGTGTGAGAAATATCGCCGTAAACGACAACTTTTTAAAATTTTTTATACAAAGTTGTCAAATAAGTTGTCAGTTTACAGAGATATTTCTCTCACCCAATATGGGTATATGTAAAAATACACCCCAAAACACATTGCCCTACTTCTCCTGAGTACAGCGATACCACATGAGTGACACTTTTTTGCAACCTGGGTGCACAAAGGGGCCCAAATTCCAACGAGTACCTTTAGGTTTTACAGGGATGCTCACAATTTAGCCCCGCCCAAAATGCCAGAACAGTAAACACACCCCACAAATGACACCATTTCGGAAAGTAGACACCCCAAGGTATTCACTGAGGGGCATAGTGAGTACGTGGGAGATTTTTTTTTTTTGCCAGAAGTTGGAAATGGAAACTTTTTTTTTTTTTTTCGAAAGTGTCATTTTCCGCTAACTTGTGAAAAACAATTAAATCATACATGAACTCACTATGCCCCTACGCGAATACTTTGGGGTGTCTTCTTTCTAAAATGGTGTCATTTGGGGGGTATTTATACTATACTGGCATTCTAGCACCTGAAGAAACATGACAGGTGCTCAGAAAGTCAGAGCTGCTTTAAAATGCCGAAATTCACTTTTTTTGCACCATAGTTTGTAAACTTTTACTCAAACCAATAAATATACACTTATTGGATTTTTTTTATCAAAGACACGTAGAACAATAAATTTATATAAAAACTTATTTAGAAATGTAGTTTTTTAACCCCTTAAGGACACGGCCCTATTTCATCTTAAGGACCAGGCCATTTTTTCAAAATCTGACCATTGTCACTTTATGTGGTAATAACTTTAAAACGCTTTTTCTTATCCAGTCCATTCTGAGATAGTTTTTTCGTCACATATTGTACTTCATGACAGTGGTAAAATGAAGTCGAAAAATTTCTTTTTTATTTATAAACTGATTCAAAACTGATTTTACAAACGTCATTAACCCTTTAGGTTTTCCACAAGAGTTAATGGCAAATGGAGATAAAATTTCAGAATTTCGATTTTTTAAAAATTTTTCCGTTTGAATCCATTTTTTCCAGTAACAAAGCAAAGGTTAACAGCCAAACAAAACTCAATTTTTATTGCCCCGATTCAGTAGTTTTCAGAAACACCCTATATGTGGTCGTAAACTGCTGTATGGCCAAACTGCAGGGCGCAGAAGGAAAGGAGCGCCATATGGTTTTTGGAAGGCAGATTTTGCTGGACTGGATTTTTGACACCATGTCCCATTTGAAGCCCCCCGATGCACCCCTAGAGTAGAAACTCCATAAAAGTGACTCCATCTAAGAAACTACGCCCCTCAAGGTATTCAAAACCAGTTTTACAAACTTTGTTAACCCTTTAGGTGTTCCACAAGAGTTATTGGCAAATGGAGATGAAATTTCCGAATTTCTATTTTTTGTTACCTTGTCTCAAAAAAGTGTAATATAGAGCAACCAAAAATCATGTTTACCCTAGAATAGTACCAACAAAACTGACACCTTATCCCGTAGTTTCCAAAATGGGGTCACTTTTTGGAGTTTCTACTGTAGGGGTGCATCAGGGGGCTTCAAATGGGACATAGTGTCAAAAACCAGTCCAGCAAAATCTGCCTTCCAAAAACCATATGGCGTTCCCTTCCTTCTGTGCCCTGCCGTTTGGCCATACAGTAGTTTACGACCACATATGGGGTGTTTGTGCAAACAAGAGAATCAGGGCAATAAATATTGAGTTTTGTTTGGCTGTTAACCCTTGCTTTGTTACTGCAAAAATGGATTAAAATGGAAAATTTGCAAAAAAATAGCTGTTTTGGGACTGTTTTTATTTTTTGTTATTTACATAGTTGAACTGACAGGTTAGATTGTGTGCTATTTCTATAGAGCAGGTTGTTACGGACGCGACAATACCAAATATGACTACTTTTTGGGGTTTTTTGTTCCAGTTTTACATAATAAAGCATTTTTGAAAATAATTTTGTTTTAGTGTCTCCACATTCTGAAAGCCATAGTTTTATTTTATTTTTTTGGGCGACTGTGTTATGTAGGGGCTCATTTTTTGCGGGATGAGATGGCGGTTTGATTGGCACCATCTTGGGGTACATAAGACATTTTGGTCGCTTGCTATGACACTTTTTGTGATGTAAGGTGACAAAAATGGCTTATTTTTATTTATTTTTTTTGCTGTGTTCAGCTGAGGGGTTAGGTCATGTGTTATTTATATAGATCAGGTTGTGATGGACGCGGCGATACATTATATGTATACTTTTTATTTATTTATATAAGTTTTACACAATAATATAATTTTTTAAAACAAAAAAAAATCATGTTTTAGTGTCTCCATAGTTTGAGAGCCATATATATATATTTTTTTTGGGCGATTGTCCTATGTAGGGGCTCATTTTTTGCGGGATGAGATGGCGGTTTGATTGGCACCATCTTGGGGTGCATATGCCTTTTTGATCGCTTACTATTACACTTTTTGTGATGTAAGGTGACAAAAAAATGGCTTGTTTGATAACGTTTTTATTTTTTATGTTTACGGCGTTCATCTGAGGGGTTAGGTCATGTTATATTTTTATAGAGCAGGTCCTTACGGACGCGGCGATACATAATATGTATACCTTTTTTATTTATTTTGGTTTTACACAATAATATCCTTTTTGAATGAAAAAAAAAACATGTTTTAGTATCTCCATAGTCTGAGAGCCATATATTTTTCAGTTTTTAGGCAATTGTCTCAGGTTGGGTATCATTTTTGCGGGATGAGGTGACGGTTAGATTGGCACTATTTGGGGGGTCATATGACTTTTTGATCGCTTGCTATTACACTTTTTGTGATGTAAGGTGGCAAAAAAATGGCTTTTTGACAAAGTTTTTATTATTTTTTTTTTACAGTGTTTACTTGAGGGGTTAGGTCATGTGATATTTTTATAGATCAGGTTGTGATGGACGCGGCGATACATAATATGTATACTTATTATTTATTTATATAAGTTTTACACAATAATATAATTTTTTAAAACAAAAAAAAATCATGTTTTAGTGTCTCCATAGTTTGAGAGCCATATATATATATTTTTTTTTGGGCGATTGTCCTATGTAGGGGCTCATTTTTTGCGGGATGAGATGGCGGTTTGATTGGCACCATCTTGGGGTGCATATGCCTTTTTGATCGCTAACTATTACACTTTTTGTGATGTAAGGTGGCAAAAAAATGGCTTTTTGACAAAGTTTTTATTATTTTTTTTTTACAGTGTTTACTTGAGGGGTTAGGTCATGTGATATTTTTATAGAGCAGATTCTTACGGACGTGTAGATACCAAATATGTCTACTTTTTAATTTTTTTTTTACATTTAACACTAAAAAGCATTTTTGAAACAAAAAAAATCATGTTTTAGTCTGAGAGGCATAGTTTTTTTATTTTTTGGCCAATTGTTTTAGGTAGGGGCTCTTTTTTTGCGGGATGAGATGGCGGTTTGATTGGTACTATTTTGGGAGGCAAGCGCCTTTTTGATCGCTTTGTATTACACTTTTAGTGATGTAATGTGCCAAAAAATGGCTTATTTACACCATTTTTTGGGGTTATTTTTTTATGGCGTTCATCTGAAGAGTTCAGTCATGTGATATTTTTATAGAGCAGGTTTTTACGGATGCGGCGATACCTAATATTTGTAGTGTATTTTATTTTTTTTAATTTTTATTCAGTGATATGTGTTTTTTTCATTTTTACTTTTTTTTCACTTTTTTACATTTTTTTTTGACCCAGACCAACTTGGTTCTGAAAGATCCAGTGGATCTGGTGTCTGTATAATACAGTACAGTACACTATATAGTGCACTGTACTGTATTTTGTACTTTAGAAAGTCTGAATAGACCTTTAGCAGGTCAATTCAGACTTTCAGCACCATGGAGAGCAGGACGCTTCTGAAAGCGTCCTGTCTCCATGGCAACCATCACCCGCTGCCATAACTGGGCAGGGGGTGATGGATGGGGAGGGAGTGGATCCCATCCTGTTGGGGGGCTGCAAAGGCACAGCAGCCCCCCGATGGGAGAGGGAGGGAGCACTCCCTCCCTGTTAACCCTTCCATACCGCGGTCCGTACGGACCGCGGTACGGAAGGGGTTAAACGGCTGGCATCTGCAGCACAGATGCCAGCCGTTTCTATCAGAGTGTCAGCAATGTGCTGACACTCTGATAGAACCACTAGACACCAGGGATAGATTACAGGGAGGCGGGCGGGGGATCGCAATCGCGATCCCGCCCGCCGCACCGCCCGCCTCCCGCCCGCCTCGCGCCGCCCGCAACCACCCCCTGCACCCCCGCAGCCACAATATGATTGGGGGCTGCAGGGGGTTAAAAACAGTTTGGGGGCATTAACTCTCTGATCCCCGCGGTCATAGACCGCGGGATCAGAGATCGCACAGAAAGCGCTGCAAACCGCAGGTCTGAATTGACCTGCGGTTTGCAGCGATCGCTCATATGGGGGTCACAGGACCCCCTGGGCATTGTAACAAGGTACCTGCTGAGTGATTTCAGCAGGTACCTTGTTCCGATCACTGCCAGCTGAGCAGCAGTGATCGGAACAACTCATGACGTACCGGTACGTCATGTGTCCTTAAGGACTCGGGAAACATGCCGTACCGGTACGTCATGTGTCCCAAAGGGGTTAAAAAAAAGTTTACAACAGAAAGTGAAAAATGTCATTTTTTAGCAAATATTTCGATCATTTTTGATTAATAGCAAAAAAAGTTAAAATGTCAGCAGCAATGAAATACCACCAAATGAAAGCTCTATTAGTGAGAAGAAAAGGAGGTAATTCATTTGGGTGGTAAGTTGCATGACGGAGCAATAAACGGTGAAAGTAGTGTAGTGCAGAATTGTAAATAGTGGCCTGGTCATTAAGGGTGTTTAAGCTAGGGGGGCTGATGTGGTTAAAGGGTAAAAATTAAATGACTTTTTTATTTGCAAGGTACTGTGCCACCCTACATGAGTGATGGGCACTGGCAGTGGGCACTGTACAGTCTGTGCGGGCCTGACACACACTTGCAGGCAACTGAAATTATATTAAAGGGTAAAAATTAAATTACTTTTTTATCTGAAAGGTACTGTGCCACCCGATATGAGTGGTGGGCACTGGCAGTGGGCACAGTACAGTCTTTGTGGGCCTGACAAACACTGGCAGGCAACCGAAATTATAATAAAGGGTAAAAATTTACTGACTTTTTTATCTGCAAGGTACTGTGCCACCCGAAAAGAGTGGTGAGCACTGGCAGTGGGCACAGTACAGTCTGTGTGGACCTGACACACACTGGCAGGCAACTGAAATTATATTAAAGGGTCAAAATTAAATGACTTCCTTATCTGCAAGGTACTGTGCAACCCGATAAGAGTGGTGGGCACTGGCAGTGGGCACAGTTCAGTCTGTGTGGGCCTGACACACACTGGCAGGCAACTGAAATTATATTAAAGGGTAAAAATGAAATGATTTGTTTATCTGCAAGGTACTGTGCCACCGGATATAAGTGGTGAGAACTGGCAGTGGGCACAGTACAGTCTGTGTTGGCCTAACACACACAGGCAGGCAACTGAAATTTTTTTAAAGGTTAAAAATGTAATGACTTTTTTATCTGCAAGGTACTGTGCCACCCGATATGAGTGGTGGGCCCTAGCAGTGGGCACAGAACAGTCTGTGTGGGCCTGACACACACTGGCAGGCAACTGAAATTATAATAAAGGGTAAAAATTAAATGACTTTTTTATCTGCAAGGTACTATGCCACCCGACATGATTGGAGGGCACTGGCAGTGGGCACAGTACAATCTGTGGGCCTGACAAACACTGGCAGGCACCCGAAATTATATTAAAGGGTAAAAATTTACTGACTTTTTTATCTGCAAGGTACTGTGCCACCCGATAAGAGTGGTGGGCACTGGCAGTGGGCACAGTACAGTCTGTGTGGGCCTGACACACACTGGCAGGCAACTGAAATTACATTAAAGGGTAAAAATTAAATGACTTTTTTATCTGCAAGGTACTGTACCACCCGATATGAGTGGTGGGCACTAGCAGTGGGCACAGTAAAGTCTGTGTGTGCCTGACAAACACTGGCAGGCAACTGAAATTATATTAAAGGGTAAAAATTAAATGACTTTTTTATCTGCAAGGTACTGTGCCACCCTATATGAGTGGTGTGCACACAGTACAGTCTGTGGGCCTGCGGCCTCTCACACACGGGCAGGCAACTGCAATATAGTATATATATAAAAAATTAAAAAAAAATGCTTTTTGGGGTGCTGTAAGGATGCTACCCTTACAGCAGATGAGTCTTTGAGGACTGGAGTGGACACAGAACACTAGTATCTAATGCTTTCCTTAGAATCCCTATATTAATTCAGCAGCAGCAGCACTCTCCCTGCTCTAACACTACATTCAGAATGAATCTAAGATGGATGCTGTCCTTGCTTTTTGATAGGATGTGGGAGGGAGGGTATGCTGATTGGCTGGAATGTGTCTGCTGACTGTGAGGTACAGGGTCAAAGTTTGCTCAATGATGATGTATAGGGGGCGGACCGAACATCGCAAATGTTCGCCCGCCGTGGCGAACGCGAACAAGCGATGTTCGCCGGCGAATTGTTTGGGACATCTCTAATGTGTGGCTGTAAACTGCTATATGGACACCCAGCAGGGCTCAGAAGCTAAAGAGCACCATGTGCATTTGAGGACTAGTTAAGTTATTTATATAGCACTGGCCGACAACTGTATAGATTTTGAGGTGGAATAAAGAAAGAAACTCCAAGAAGTTACCTCCTTTTGGAAAACACAAACCAAACAAGGGGTGTAGTGAGCACTTTGATCCAACAGGTATTTTGGAAAAAAAATAATTCACAACAGGTGGTGCAAAGTGAAAACTGCAATTTGACAATTCAGTGCTATGTTGTGCCAATTATGTGCCACTGTGGAATGCAAGCCCTCTTATTTTTGTGTTATTGTGCTGTACTTCCTGGTTTTATAAACACCCTACATGTTATTAAAGAGCACCATGAGGCTGTAACAGTGGTTGATGTCTGCCCATGTCTCCCTGCTTAACTTTGTGTTCAGCGGGCACAGCATGCTTTCAATTTGTTCCCTGTATCACTTCCTTAACGGCCAACGCGTGTCACTTCCTGTGATTCATGGGTTTACCTCATGTGACCATGCTGACCAATTCTAGCCCTCCTGCATATATATAAGTGGTTCAGCCCCCTTCCCAAGTGCCTGAGTGCCAAGGTCGTTGTGTCCTGCAAAGGTTTATGTTTTCTCTGCTTGTGTTTCTGTTTATCTGCTTGTATTTTTGGACTCCACTACCTGTTTGATCCCTGCCTGCTTGCCTCAACTCTCCTTTTGCCTACCTGGATTGCCTGACTTGTACCTGTGACAACAGCCCTAACCTATTGCTTGTTTGACTTTGCCTCTGCCTCATCCTTTGGTCCTGCACTGTTTCTCTTGGTTTTCACTCTGCCTGCTGACTTTGTCTGTACCTCTGGTACCTTGCACTGGTTCGTGACAGAGACCATTTTGAGGTGCTTTTGAGGTCCAATGTGATAACTTACGTATCTTGTGATGACAACTGTAAAGGCTCTGGGGTGAAATAATAAATTAAACCCTGAAGAATTTACATAATTTTGGAAACTACTCCCCTCTAGTTACTTAGCAAAGGTTGGAATGAGCATTTTCTCACCAAATAAAATAATAAGCAGGGAAATGAAAATTGCAAGTTTTCCACATGTATGGCATTTCACTGCTAAATATGCTGTGCCCAACTGGTGCCATTGAAAACACCCAACACCCTTTAAATTGTTAGGCATGTTCTGACAGTTACTGAAGTGCCATACATTTAAAAATAAACTGCTATTTGAGTATGCTGCAGTGTTCAGAAAGCAAATACCACCTTTTGTAGTACAGATTTTGATGGGTTGGCCTAAAGGCACCATGTTGCTATTAAAAAGCCCCTGGGGTAGTAGTACAGACATTTTCTGAGACCCATACTTTTTTTTCTCTCTCGACTGAGCTGTGTGAGGGCTTATTTTTTCAAGATGAGATTCCATTATCATTGGTACTATTTTGGGGTTCACATGACTTTTTGATCACTTCTTATTTTGCTTTTTGGGAAGCATGATAAAGAAAAGGCAATAACTCTTTTTGGGTTAGTTATTGCAGTATACCAAGTGGGAAAAATGACATTATTTCTATTCTGCTGGTCAGTATGATTACAGAGATATCAATTTCATTTTTTTTTTTTTTACATTTTGCCACTTTTACACAGAGCATTTTTGTATTTAAAAAAATCATGTTTTTTGTGTCACTATTTTTGAAAGCAATTTTTTTTCTTCTGCGGATGGTCTTATGTGAGGACACCTTTTTGTTTTTTTCCAAAAAAAGTTAACATTTTCCTTGGTACTATTTTGGGGTGGATTTTGATTGCTTGATATTACCCTTTTTGTGAGGCAACATGACCAAAAAGTGACTGTTCCATCACCATTTTTTTTTTTATGGCATTCATGTGACAGGATTAGTGTTGAGCGAACAGTTCGAAAATCGTTCGGGTCCGTACCGAATTTTGGGGTGTCCGTGACAAGGACCCGAACACGGACATTTTCAAAAAAGTGCGGGTTCGGGTCCGGTGTTCGTCGATTACTTCCCGCTTTCTGAAGGGCTGCACAGCAGCCAATCAGCTAGCGTTTTACTTCTTGCCCTAAGAGCCCATTACAGCCATGCCTACTAATGGCATGGCTGTGATTGGTCAAGTGCAGCATGTGACCCAGCCTCAATTTAAGCTGGAGTCACGTAGCGCCGCACGTCACACTGCTCTGATTAGTGTAGGGAGAGGACGCAGCTTCTGTCAGGGCGAGATAGGCAGGGATAAAGAAGTGAATGATCTACATTTCTACACCTGTGCATCAGAACAACTCAGCTGAGCTGTTCACTGAAAGTCACTATTTTGTTGAGACTGGCCAAAGCGATTTTTACTGGCACATGTAACTGGGCTGAACGGCGGTGGCCATTTTGGGACTTGTGGTGCGCCAGCACAAGCTGCCACAGAGTCTAAATTAAAGCTCCAAAGAAGTGAAAAATCTACACCTGTGAATCAGAACAACAGCGATTCAGCTGCTCAGTCAAAGTCTATTTTTTTCTGGCTGAGCAGACCGTTTTCTGGCACATGTTACTGGGCTGATAGGCGGCGGCCATTTTGGGACTTGTGGTGCTACAGCAATAGCTGCCACAAAGTCCATTAATCTCATGTAATAGTCGATTTTTTCATAGATATACTACATCAGGGGTTTGGCTGTGCTTGTGTCACCCATACTAACTGCAAAGATATTTAATATATCAGTGGTGAAACGGAAAGTAACCCACTTGGATAGCAAATCCCATGAATGTGCTGTTCCAGCTAGGCTAGCCAGTGCCACTACAGCCAAGTCCAATACTGTCAGCCAGAAATATTTTTTTTTTTTATGTGCCAGAAATATAAATTAGAAAAAGCTTTCACCGTAATAATAAAATTATTCTGGTGTTAGACCAGAAGAAGCACTCCTGTTGTAATTAATACTGTAAAAAGGCTTAGGCAATATTTCTCCCAGTGTGGGAAATTTATCTAGCAAAACTAACATTTTAAAAATTAAGGTGTTCTGAAATACCAGCAGTCCTCTTGTAATTAAGACCGCAAAAAGGCATTATATCGTCCGGTGTTGTAATTTTGGTGAAAAAAAGGCCAATTTAATCAATCTGGTGTTAGTTAGACCAGAAAAAGTAGGCCTCACGTTTTTACTCCTGTAAAAAGGAATTATATCTCCACGTGTGGGAATCTATGTACCAAAACTAGCATTTTAAAAATTCTGGTGTCCAATTTGCAGCAGTTTTCTTGTAATTAATACCGGAAAAAGGAATTATATCTTCCAGTGTGGGAATTTACGTACACAAACTAGCATTTTAAAAATTCTGGTGTCCAATTAGCAGCAGTCTTCTTGTAATTAATACCGCAAAAAGGCATTACATTGTCCAGTGTTGTAATTTTGGTGAAAAAAAGCCCAATTTAATCAATCTGGTGTTTGTTAGACCAGAAACAGTAGGCCTCACGTTTTTACTCCGGGAAAAACGAATTATATCTCCCCGTGTGGGAATCTATGTACCAAAACTAGCATATTAAAAATTCTGGTGTCCAATTTGAAGCAGTTTTCTTGTAATTAATACCAGAAAAAGGAATTATATCTTCCAGTGTGGGAATTTTTGTACACAAACTAGCATTTTAAAAATTCTGGTGTCCAATTAGCAGCAGTCTTCTTGTAATTAATACCGCAAAAAGGCATTACATTGTCCAGTGTTGTAATTTTGGTGAAAAAAAGTCCAATTTAATCAATCTGGTGTTAGTTAGACCAGAAACAGTAGGCCTCACGTTTTTACTCCTGTAAAAAGGAATTAACACCGCAAAAAGGCATTACATTGTCCAGTGTTGTAATTTTGGTGAAAAAAAGGCCAATTTAATCAATCTGGTGTTTGTTAGACCAGAAACAGTAGGCCTCACGTTTTTACTCCTGTAAAAGGAATTAATACCGCAAAAAGGCATTATATTGTCCAGTGTTGTAATTTTGGTGAAAAAAAGGCCAATTTAATCAATCTGGTGTTTGTTAGACCAGAAACAGTAGGCCTCACGTTTTTACTCCTGTAAAAAGGAATTAATACCGCAAAAAGGCATTACATTGTCCACTGTTGTAATTTTGGTAAAAAAAGGCCAATTTAATCAATCTGGTGTTTGTTAGACCAGAAACAGTAGGTCTCACGTTTTTACTCCTGTAAAAAGGAATTATATCTCCCCGTGTGGGAACCTATGTACCAAAACTAGCATATTAAAAATTCTGGTGTTCAATTTGCAGCAGTTTTCTTGTAATTAATACCGCAAAAAGGCATTACATTGTCCAGTGTTGTAATTTTGGTGAAAAAAAGCCCAATTTAATCAATCTGGTGTTATTTACACCAGAAACAGTAGGCCTCACGTTTTTACTCCTATAAAAAGGAATTAATACCGCAAAAAGGCATTACATTGTCCAGTGTTGTAATTTTGGTGAAAAAAAGGCCAATTTAATCAATCTGGTGTTTGTTAGACCAGAAATAGTAGGCCTCACGTTTTTACTCCCGTAAAATGGAATTATATCTCCCCGTGTGGGAAACTATGTACCAAAACTAGCATATTAAAAATTCTGGTGTCCAATTTGCAGCAGTTTTCTTGTAATTAATACCGGAAAAAGGAATTATATCTTCCAGTGTGGGAATTTATGTACACAAACTAGCATTTTAAAAATTCTGGTGTCCAATTAGCAGCAGGCTTCTTGTAATTAATACCGCAAAAAGGCATTACATTGTCCAGTGTTGTAATTTTGGTGAAAAAAAGGCCAATTTAATCAATCTGTTGTTAGTTAGACCAGAAACAGTAGGCCTTACGTTTTTATTCCTGTAAAAAGGAATTAACACCGCAAAAAGGCAATACATTGTCCAGTGTTGTAATTTTGGTGAAAAAAAGGCCAATTTAATCAATCTGGTGTTTGTTAGACCAGAAACAGTAGGCCTCACGTTTTTACTCCTGTAAAAGGAATTAATACCGCAAAAAGGCATTACATTGTCCAGTGTTGTAATTTTGGTGAAAAAAAGGCCAATTTAATCAATCTGGTGTTTGTTAGACCAGAAACAGTAGGCCTCACGTTTTTACTCCTGTAAAAAGGAATTAATACCGCAAAAAGGCATTTCATTGTCCAGTGTTGTAATTTTGGTGAAAAAAAGGCCAATTTAATCAATCTGGTGTTTGTTAGACCAGAAACAGTAGGTCTCACGTTTTTACTCCTGTAAAAAGGAATTATAGCTCCCCGTGTGGGAACCTATGTACAAAAACTAGCATATTAAAAATTCTGGTGTCCAATTTGCAGCAGTTTTCTTGTAATTAATACTGGAAAAAGGAATTATATCTTCCAGTGTGGGAATTTATGTACACAAACTAGCATTTTAAAAATTCTGGTGTCCAATTAGCAGCAGTCTTCTTGTAATTAATACCGCAAAAAGGCATTACATTGTCCAGTGTTGTAATTTTGGTGAAAAAAAGGCCAATTTAATCAATCTGGTGTTTGTTAGACCAGAAACAGTGGGCCTCACGTTTTTACTCCTGTAAAAAGGAATTCCCTTACGTCCTACTAGCAGCACAGATGGGGTTAACCACCCCCCGTGGACTGGCAGGACCGGCGGAATGTTTAATGAGCCCAAGACTAATAACTCAATTTAACAATTAAGTATCTCCTTAAAAGGAGGAAGTCAACCCCCAGCCCACTGTGTTTTTTTCTGTCCTCCTGGACAGGTGGACTAGGCGGTTTGTTCCCCCCTTTCTTATGGAAAGTGCGGGGAGCCTTCTTTTTGTTTGGGTAACGGCGTTGCCTTTTTTCCTAGGTACCTTGTCATTTTGGCCGGCAGCTTATTTGCTGCCGGCCCCGCGCAGTTGCGCCTGGCTGGGGTATTTTGGCGGCATCCTTGGTCCAGGATTCCCGGTCCCTGTGCGCCGCCATCTTCCGGAGGTGACGCGGGACTCTCCTTTGCATCACCTCCGGGTAATCCGGCCGTGATTTTTCACGGGCACGATTTTTTCATAGATGCGATTTTTTTTTTATGCATCTTCCTGTGGAGGATTTACTGGGGGAAGGGTGGATTGGCTATCCCTCCCCTTCCCCTATTTTGGGAGGCTGTGTGCTCCAGTTCAGTCTCTTGCTACATATGCTTTTTCAGCTAGCTCCCAGAGTCCTAAAATTGGTGTTGTTCCACTTGTGGTGTTTTTTCCCTCAGCTGCCTCCGGTCTGTTTTTCTTCCTTTCCTGCGTAGATAGGTGGTTTACAAATGTTTTATTTGTCCCTTTTTTTCCCGCAGTGATGTCTCCTCCGCGGGATTCGGAAGGCAGGAAAGTGGATTCCAAGAGGAAGCATCTATCCTGCTACCATTGCAGCAGTCAACGGTTATTGTAAGCTGATCATACCTGCACTTGTAAGATCGCAGAAGCTAAGCAGCTTTAGGCTTGGCTAAGACCAGCTTGGGAGACCGGTTGGGAATCCCTGGGTCTGTTGACTTAACCTACACCTGGGGTTACAGCTGCGGTTAGAGGTTTCTGACCTCTAGTGAACCTATGTTGCAGGATATGTATCAATGGCTCTGTTAAAGGAGTCATAGGCCTGCTGGATGGAAAGGCTTCCTATTCGTGCCCAGGCCCCTATGGAGACCTCTGTCCCGGTAGAGAGACCTTCTTGGTCTCCTTAGTTTCTTCCTCCTCGGATGAGGAGGAGCTGACGTTGTGTTTTCTCCCCTGGAAAGACACAGAAGTTGCTCAAGTCCATCAGGTCGGGGGACCATGATGTTGTCTCGGGGGGGGAAGCCTCCCGTTCCCGCTACTCGGGCACATCGTGTCTTCAAAGTGGATGAGACCCTCCTCTCTGTCATGATATTGTGTTTTCTCCCCTGGAAAGACACAGAAGTTGCTCAAGTCCATCAGGTCGGGGGACCATGATGTTGACTCGGGGGGGAGCCTCCCGTTCCCGCTACTCGGGCACATCGTGTCTTAAAAGCGGATGAGACCCTCCTCTCTGTCATGATATAGAGTGGAAAAAACCTGGAAAAGGTCCGGTTTTAACAAAGAAGTTTAAATCCATGTTCCCGATGGCTTAACCCTTGGTGGATTCGTGGGGATCCATTCCCAAGGTGGACATGGCTATTGCCAAGTTGTCCAAGCGCACTCTGGTTCCTGCAGACGATGGGTCTAGCTGCAGGACCCCCTTGCAGAGTGCACACTAAGACGGGGTGTTACGGCAGCTGCGGCTTCCGCTTCCACAGCGGCTTTTTGAAGTCTCTACGTTCCTCCGATCTCGCCTGGATCAAATTCAAGTTGATGTGAACCAAAGGTTTGAACCAGATGCTTTCAAGACCATCAACCTGGCTACGGACTTCTTGTGCGATACCGCACAGCCCCAGTTGAAGCTAGCGAGGGAGCTTCCCACTAGCAAAGCAAGTCCTGGGTATGAGGCCAAACATAGATCCTTGCTCTTGAAGCTAAGCAGCAGGTCTGTGGCTCATGGGAGACCATGTGTGCATTGGGCACCCTGTAACAATACTATCAAATAATGTCAGGGGCCTATATATAGCATGGCCCTGAGATCGGCGGCCCATATTCCATTTGGAGGAGCCAAAGATGGAAAATCCACCTCCTGACTACGGGCCTCTTCGAGGCTCTTGCTTAATTCCCGTTACTCCTGCCGTCCTGCCAATAAGCTTCATGTACCCTTTGGGAGTCGTCTCTCCCACTTCTGAGGAGAATGGATCCAAGAGATCTCGGATCCCTGGGTCCTGAATATCATTTTCAATGGTTATTTAGTCAACAACACCTCTATTCCACTGGACAGGTTTGTCAAGATCAACCTTCTACAAGCTGCCAAGGAGGCGATCCTAGAGGCCTACATTCAGGACTACATTTGCAAAAGGGCTCTGGAGGAGGTTCCGGCAGGAGAACGGGGCCTAGGGATCTATTCACCAGTTTTTCTGGTTCCCAAGGCTTCAGGAGATCTCCGGATGATTATCGATCTGAGATATTTCAATCGATTTATAAGGAAGGTGAAGTTTCGTGTAGAAACCATCAGGTCAGTAGTTCACGTCGTCAATCCTGGAGACGTGATGGCAACCCTGGACCTCAAGAATGCATATCTGCACATCCCGATCCATCCTGGTTCCAGGAAGTATATCAGGATCACGGTCCAGGTGTCCGGTGTCGTCAAGCATCTTCTGTTGCCCTTCTCTTTGGCATTTCTTCTGCCCCTCACACTTTTACCAAGGTGGTGGTTCTGTGGTGGCGGCTTTGAGGCTTCAAGGACTGACCATCATTCCTTATCTGGACGACTGGCTTTGAAAGCCTCTGCTCTAGCGGTCCTAACTCAACTTCTTCAGGTAACAATCTCCTTTCTGTTCCACCTAGGTTGGATCATCAGCTGGTAGAAGTCGAACGTGAGCCCATCGACTTCAGTAAGATATTTATGCTTCATAACCGACTCCGCTGGGATGTCGCTCCAGTTGACTCCAGAAAGAAGATTCCGGGTTCAGAACACGGCAAGTTCCTTTCCCCGGCGAGTTCCAATCCGGACTCTCATGAAGATGTTGGGGCTCGTGTCAGCGTCTGCGGAAGCAGTCCCTTGGGCTCTATGGCACCTCCGCCCTCTACAGTCGGAGGTCCTCTCCTAATGGAATGGCAGCCCTGCTGGGCTAAACTCCCTGTGCTCCCTGACTTGGCAAACTCGGTATTCCCTCAGATGGTGGTGCCATCTTTAGACGGAAGTCTATGACCCAGCCAGTCTGGGTCATATTGACTACGGATGCGTCCTAAGTAGGCTGGGACGCTCACCTAGACGACACTCCAGTTCACGGGACCTGGTTTCCTCAGGAGTGGCTTCTTTCATCCAATCTCCGCGAGATTCAGGCTATCCGGCTAGCCCTCCTTCACTTAGCCCCTCAGATCCGGGGCAAAGCGGTGAAAGTCCAGTCAGACAATGTGACTGCGGTACTTTACATCAACCAGCAGGGAGGCACAAGATCACTTCCCCTCTTGTCAGAGATTGGGGTGATTCTGGATTAGACAGAGTTGTACCTTCCCACTTATCTGCGATCCACATCCAAGGCTCCCTCAATATGATAGCGGCTGGGCCGCGGTCTTCCGTTGGTAGAGTGGTCTTTACATCCGGAGAATCAAGCAGATAGTCCTCAAGTGGGTATGCCAGAGGTGGATCTCATGGCAACAAGGTTCAATGCCAAGGAGGAGAGGTTCTGCTCCCTCTACAGGGAGGACAACCCCCTGGCGTTAGACGCTCTGTCAATATCCTGGAGGTTCAGGCTGGCTTACATCTTCCCTCCCTTTTCCATGATACCAAGGGTATTGATGAAAATCCGTCAGGATCAGGCCTCGGTGATAGCCATCATACTGTTTTGGCCGAAGAGATCCTGGTTTACCTAGCTCACCCAGTTGAGTCGAGGACAATATTGGAGGCTCCCCCCACAGCAAACCCTGGAGTCGTGGGACACTCACCTCTGCTCAGATCTGCACAGATTAAACCTGACAGCCTGGAGGTTGATCAGTCCCTTCCCGGAATAGAAGGGCTTTCAGAGTCGGTCCTGAGAACGCTGTCTCATTCTAGAGCGGACCCTACCAAGAGAGCCTACTCTTGTATTATGAGGATATTCTCATCCTGTTGTACCTCAACTGAGGAGGCGTCTGCAGATCCGCCCCTCTCCGCTATCCTTCAGTTCCTGAAAAACGGCCTTGATAGAGGCCTTGCCCTTTTACTGTGAAGATTCAAGTTTCAGCCATCTCAGCTTGCCTTAACAGGCTTTTTTCTCAGGACCCGCTGATCAAACGGTTCCTTAAAGGAGCTGAAAGATTAAAGCCTACAGTACTGAGACCCCTTTTTTCAATGGGTTTTTCAGTAGTTCTCAGGGGTTAGCATCTCCCCTTTGAACCGTTAGAGGAGGTGGACATCAAGTTCGTCACTTGGAAGTTTGTGTTTCTCCTTGCAGTGACTTTGGCCAAGAGGGTCTCCGAGCTTCAAGCTCTCTCAGCACATGAGCCCTATTCTTACATGACCGGGACCTTCTTAGATTCCTCCCGTATTGTAGGCCTAAAGTTCCTTCCTTCCAGAACATCAACCAGGTGATATTCCTCCCGGTTCTGTCGACATCTACCACCTCCTCCTAGGAACCTGCTAGACATCCTCTGTACGTCTCGAGATGTCTCCGGATCTATGTGGATAGATCAAGGAGTTCAGGAAAGATGAGAATCTGCTAATCCTGTTGCCGGTAAGTTTAAAGGCTATAAGGCATCCAAACCTTCCATCAGTCGGTGGATTGAGGAGGCTATTAAGGAATCCTTTGTTTCCACAATCTCTGGACCCTCCGGGATTCGTGAAGGCCCACTCTACTAGAGTTGTGGCTACTTCTTTTGCCGAGAGGAGTCTTCTGCCTCTCAACATGATTTGCAAAGCTGCCTCCTGGAGCTCTGAATCAACATTCATCTCCCATTATAGACTAGATGCCAGTCTAGCTGAGTTTTCGGCCTTTGGGCAGACTTTTCTTAGTTCTGCCAGGCAGGAAGGCCCTCCCTAGGGTTTTTTTCTTGCTATCTCCCCATCTGTGCTGCTGGTAGGACGTAAGGGAATCGTTAATTTCTAACGATAATTTGTTTTCCCTTAGTCCTAACAGCAGCACACAAATTTCCCACCCTAGTAAATCTAGTTTTTTTCTTGCTATAAACACAGTGGGCTGGGGGTTGACTTCCTCCTTTTAAGGAGATACTTAATTGTTAAATTGAGTTATTAGTCTTGGGCTCATTAAACATTCCGCCGGTCCTGCCAGTCCACGGGGGGTGGTTAACCCCATCTGTGCTGCTGTTAGGACTAAGGGAAAACAAATTATCGTTAGAAATGAACGATTATATCTCCCCGTGTGGGAATCTATGTACCAAAACTAGCATATTAAAAATTCTGGTGTCCAATTTGCAGCAGTTTTCTTGTAATTAATACCGGAAAAAGGAATTATATCTTCCAGTGTGGGAATTTATGTACACAAACTAGCATTTTAAAAATTCTGGTGTCCAATTAGCAGCAGTCTTCTTGTGATTAATACCGCAAAAAGGCATTACATTGTCCAGTGTTGTAATTTTGGTGAAAAAAAGCCCAATTTAATCAATCTGGTGTTAGTTACACCAGAAACAGTAGGCCTCACGTTTTTACTCCTGTAAAAAGTAATTAATACCGCAAAAAGGCATTACATTGTCCAGTGTTGTAATTTTGGTGAAAGAAAAAGGCCAATTTAATCAATCTGGTGTTAGTTAGACCAGAAACAGTAGGCCTCACGTTTTTACTCCTGTAAAAAGGAATTATATCTCCCCGTGTGGGAACTATGTACCAAAACTAGCATATTAAAAATTCTGGTGTCCAATTTGCAGCAGTTTTCTTGTAATTAATACCGGAAAAAGGAATTATATCTTCCAGTGTGGGAATTTATGTACACAAACTAGCATTTTAAAAATTCTGGTGTCCAATTAGCAGCAGTCTTCTTGTAATTAATACCGCAAAAGGCATTACATTGTCCAGTGTTGTAATTTTGGTGAAAAAAAGCCCAATTTAATCAATCTGGTGTTTGTTAGACCAGAAACAGTAGGCCTCACGTTTTTACTCCTGTAAAAAGGAATTATATCTCCCCATGTGGAAATCTATGTACCAAAACTAGCATATTAAAAATTCTGGTGTCCAATTTGCAGCAGTTTTCTTGTAATTAATACCGGAAAAGGAATTATATCTTCCAGTGTGGGAATTTATGTACACAAACTAGCATTTTAAAAATTCTGGTGTCCAATTAGCAGCAGTCTTCTTGTAATTAATACCGCAAAAAGGCATTACATTGTCCAGTGTTGTAATTTTGGTGAAAAAAGCCCAATTTAATCAATCTGGTGTTAGTTACACCAGAAACAGTAGGCCTCACGTTTTTACTCCTGTAAAAGGAATTAATACCGCAAAAGGCATTACATTGTCCAGTGTTGTAATTTTGGTGAAAAAAAGGCCAATTTAATCAATCTGGTGTTAGTTAGACCAGAAACAGTAGGCCTCACGTTTTTACTCCTGTAAAAAGGAATTATATCTCCCCGTGTGGAAATCTATGTACCAAAACTAGCATTTTAAAAATTCTGGTGTCTAATTTGCAGCAGTTTTCTTGTAATTAATACTGGAAAAAGGAATTATATCTTCCAGTGTGGGAATTTATGTACACAAACTAGCATTTAAAAAATTCTGGTGTCCAATTAGCAGCAGTCTTCTTGTAATTAATACCGCAAAAAGGCATTACATTGTCCAGTGTTGTAATTTTGGTGAAAAAAAGGCCAATTTAATCAATCTGGTGTTTGTTAGACCAGAAACAGTGGGCCTCACGTTTTTACTCCTGTAAAAAGGAATTATATCTCCCCGTGTGGGAATCTATGTACCAAAACTAGCATATTGAAAATTCTGGTGTTCAATTTGCAGCAGTTTTCTTGTAATTAATACCGGAAAAAGGAATTATATCTTCCAGTGTGGGAATTTATGTACACAAACTAGCATTTTAAAAATTCTGGTGTCCAATTAGCAGCAGTCTTCTTGTAATTAATACCGCAAAAAGGCATTACATTGTCCAGTGTTGTAATTTTGGTGAAAAAAAGCCCAATTTAATCAATCTGGTGTTAGTTACACCAGAAACAGTAGGCCTCACGTCAGAGCCGATGGCAACAGCATGCCAGGACACCACACTAAGGGGAAAACAAACACGCATGCCCAAATCAACCGTGTTGCCAGCGCCAACCGCTCGTGAGGCTATCACGTAACAGCCCACCTGTGAAGGCAACCAGAAACCACGCCGCTGGCAACCGCATGCGGCGCAATGAGTCACGACCAAGCCTATGGTCGTGACAACTACTCAGTGTTGAGGCATTTACAAAACCGGAGACACACACGGTGGAGTGATAGCTCATAAAAACAGTCCAATAGAATATCAGGAAAATAAAGAAATGATGGCACTCACCGCTATCGTCCAACCTTTCTTTATTTTCGTCAAAAGACGCATAACATACAATGGCGGCAGAGGTACAGAGCGCACATGGGCACCATCAATGGCGACGGGCGTTTCACATAGATACACTTTCTCAGGCCTTCCAACGTCATGACGTCCATGTGTCATCCTTATGTACCAGCGCTGATCCTGGTTGTCATGCGCACATGCAACCAAGCACAGAGATACAAAATTACATACTTAAAATTAAAACATTACTAATACATTGAATCTTAGATGCTTAGAAGCAGAAAAACAATTACATCCTTTTTATCTTTTAAACACAAACAGCCCATAGCGTTAGCCCATATGATCCAACTAGCTTCCATTTGTAATGAAAGTCTGTGCCTATCGCCCCTTATGCACAGGCTAGGAACTGTTTCTATACCAATGTAAGTACCCTGGGGTCGCATCCATGAATCTCTCTAACATGTTTGATGAAACGGGGACACCCCTTGCCAGACGTTGTAGAGTTAAAATGCTCTCCACAGGGACACATTATCAGGTATACTAAAAACCTGTTTCTACATGTTATAAGATGAACAACTCTATACTGCAGACCTCCAAAATTAGGTACTGTGTACTATGGATTATGCTTACAGAACGAACGGTTACCTTTCGGTATATAATCTCTCAACCTCATATACCTACTCCTTATTAATCTATCTTTTAAAGTATGACTGCGCCTAAATGCTATCATAGGTTTGTTCTGTGCAATGTCTCTTAAAGCTTTGTCCTTACTCAAAATATCCAAGTTATGGTGTATAGTTCTATGTATGACATCCGCCATAAGGCTATATTTAAATGAGAACATAAATCTGTTCTGTTTACTCTCTAGTTTCTTAGAAAAAACTTTTTAAATAATAAATCATCTTGGGTTAACTCAGCGTTTCTCAAATAGTGGGGCGCGCGAGGCTCCGTAAAGGGGGGCTCCAGGTGACAGGAGATGAACGCTTCCACTGTGGAAGCGTTCATCTCCATAGTGATCTGTATCGCCGTCCTCTGGACAGCGATACAGATCGCTGTGATGTGCGGCAGGGGAGGGAGAGGCGTCTCCCTCCCCTGCTCCTATGATAGGCTGCGGGCCTTGTGACGTCATCGCGCTGCCTGAGCAGAGTGCACAGCGAGACACAGGCCAGAAGAGGCCTGCATCCAGTGCTTCCAGGGAGGTAAGTATTGGGTAGGTGAGGGGACCCTGGACCCTATTGGGGGGGGGAGAGCCTGCACATGATTTGGGGGAGGGGGAAGCCTGGACCCTGCACATGATTTGGGGGAGGGGTTAATGTAGCCTGAACATGATTGGGGAGGGGGTTAATGGAGCCTGCATATGATTGGGGGGGGGTTAATGGAGCCTGCACATGATTTGGGGGGGTTAATGGAGCCTGCACATGATTTGGGGGGGAGGGGGGTTAATGGAGCCTGCAAATGATTTGGGGGTAGGGGGGGTTAATGGAGCCTGCACATGATTTGGGGGGGGGGGAGGGGGGGTTAATGGCCCTCACCTGTGGGGAGATTGGTGTACTTATAACAATTTTATAGAGAAATGATACTATTTACAGCCGCGCGGGGGGCGCAAAATGTTTTCTTCTTCCTAGGGGGGGCATGACAGAAAATAATTGCGAAGCACTGGGTTAACGGTAATGCCTTTAACATGGCCTGATGGAGGATTGTGATAACCCCTCTGTAATAAACGTTTCTTCAAATCCATAGTTTGAATCATATAGTCTTCTTCACGACTATTAATCCTGCTAAGTCTCACAAACTGAACATAGGGGTCTGCTGACTTAACACTTTGGGGGTGAAAGCTGTCGTAGTGGAGAAGAGAGTTAGTCGACGTCGGCTTCCTGTAGCCCCTGGTGACCATCCTATTCTCCTCCACCACGACAGCCACATCCAAAAATTCCACTTCCTGACCCCCAAACTTATAGGTGAACTTCATATTCATATTATTGTATTAATTCAAATAAATGACCAATTCAGTGAACTGAGATTCTGTGCCCGATCATATAATGAAAATATTATCAATATAGCATAAAATCTATTTGATATAACGTAAAAATTGATTTCTCAATAATAATAAGTAAGAATAAATAGACTTGTCCTCAAAGCGAGCAAGAAAGATGTTAGCAAAAGTACATGCTACCAGTGTCCCCATTGCAGTACCATATTTTTGTTTGTACCACTGATCCCCAAATCTGAAGGTATTATTCGGCAAAAAAAAGTAAAGAGCTTCTTCCACAAACTTAATAAATCTCTGGCTCTTATCTGTCCCTTTAAGGATTTCTCTGACTGAAGCTACTCCAATATCATGTGGTATACATGTATACAAACTGTCTATATCCAAAGAGACCAAATGATGTCCCCCCTGCCACTGAAAAGATCTCAGCGACAAGAGGAAGTCATTTGTGTCCTTTAGATACAAGGGTATATTTTTAAGTAATGGACGTAGTAGCCAGTCTAGATATTCAGATAGGGGTTTAGTGATAGAATCAATTCCAGCAACTATGGGCTGTCCAGGTCTGTGGTCCAAGTTCTTATGGATTTTAAGTAAAATATACAAAGATGGTTTAGATGGGGATACCGGGAGCAATCTTTCAGCTGTTCTTTTAGAGAGGATATCCAATTCCACATATCTACATAGCAATCCCTTAGTATTAGATTAGTAAGATCACCTGCCAATGTCTCTTAAGTATCAGTGTCTTCCAATTGTCTACTAGCTTCTAATACATAATATTCTCTGGTCATTAGGACAACATTGCCCACTTTGTCCGTTGGTTTTATGATAATGTCCTGGCAGGACTTAAGCCATTTTAATGCTTAATATTCAGCTTTTTCAAATTTGAAGATTGTGTTGGATAAACCAAGGCTCTTATTTATTTTAGGACCTGATGGTAGAAAAGTTCAAGGCTGCTACCAGCAGGCAAGGGTAGGCAAAATGTAGATCTCACACCCCCTGTGAATTCCTGTACAGGAACTATATTTTGTTCATCTATCTTTGTCTGGGGGTCATTCTCATGCTTCAAAAACTCTAAACAGGACAGTTCTGTCTCATTAAAATTTGCAGAGGTACTGAAACCTAGGGGGTCGATCACGGTGGGAATCTTTCCCTCCTTCTGTTGTCGTTCCTCCCCAGACTTTAAACAAAACATCCTATGTAGATTCAATTTACGGACTGATTTAAACAGGTCCACTTCAAGCATAATGGGATCGAATTGTTCCACCAGGCTTAATCCCAGTCCCTTATTAAGGACTGAGATGCAGTTCGGTGTCAATTCCAGATCCGTAAGGTTTATAACATTGGAGGTTATTTCTATTTAGTCAGTCTCTGACTTCAGCATCTCCAAGAGACTTTCTTCCTCTTCCGACCATATCTTTTGCCTTGAGATTTTCTTCCGCCTTCCCCTTCTGACACTCCGCCTAAAGGGTTATCATTCTCATTATTCATATTTATAGATGGTCTATTGCCAGTCTCATCAGAGACTCTTGAGTCCGACTCAGTTGTCCAATAATAATTCTGCACCTGACGTAGTGGACAACTCCGTCTCTGTCTTCTCATATTCCAATCAAACACTTTATTTGAATCATATTACTGCTTATTCCTGAGGAATTTATCCCTCTTTGTTTCCTTGGTCTCAGCTTGAACCAGAATCAGTTTCTTGTCCAAAAATTTATTAAAAGTCTTCGGATTCCACCTGCTCTATATGGTCGTTTCAGAAATGAACCGCTGCTCCCGACAGCTGCTTCTTGGAAGGTCATGGAGCGTCCAGATTATCGGCATCTATTTGCCCCGCTAAAGGATTATCTTAAAAGTGTGTAAAGGCCGACATGGGGGCCCTACGCTGCAGATTTATCATGGAGACACCTCATTTTACAATATAAAATTATTATTTTGTGCATTAGCAATACTGATGGATTATTGAGAAAATGCTGACCGAGTGAAGGCGTGTGCTCCCCAGACAGGATCATTTTTTTGTGGTTTATTGGTATGATGGATCAGAGGAAGGGCAAAATAATCAATAAGTCAACACAAAATTACTCTGTCAGGGGGCTCTACTTGTATAAGTGTTTAATAGAACAGGTTTTTTAAACACCTATGTGGAATCAGCGGATGAGGGTGTAAAAGGAGTGCACTTCTTCTTGATGCTAACATGGACCTGTAAAGCTGAGTTAATACTTGAGTTATTTGGTCAGTTTTGGCCCTTTGACTACCCAAATAAGTGAAGTGTGCAGTGATTCTAATAGCCTGTCATCTGCATGTCATACTGAATCACAGTATTATTTTACTACCCCAGCACACTCCCTTTGCGTGTTACTGTAATGCACAGTGTTCTACACCCAGATAAAGGCTCTATGCAGCCTGGAAATAGCCAATTTTTAATGCGATTCATCGCAAATTAATTCGTATCGAAGCAAATTTTTCAGAAAAATTCGGTGAACGGGTTGAATCGAATTTTTGAGAAATTCGCTCATCTCTAGGGGCCATCTTAGATTCTGCAATTCACCAGTGTGCTAAGTGCAGGGAGAGACGTGTCTGCAGGCGCTAGGGACAGCGATAGGAAAGACTTGATTGTGGTGAAAAAAAACGATTTACAAGTACACGGAAAGATTACTCAAAGTGTAGGGAAAGAATAGGGAGGAATCATTCCACCAGCATTTGCGTTGAACAGGGTTCAGTCGGGCAGTAGACAGACTGGGTAATAGGAACAATCCGATTGCACCTTGCTTCACTGACTGGGGTTCCAACTTGCCATTATACAGCTCTGTAATTCCAGAAAACCTGTCTTATTAGGATGCAAGTACTGTTTTATACATGCATTAACAGAGTTTATTACAAGGAAATATTTCTATGTTTTATTTGCCCTTGTGCGGTATGTTCTAAAGCATTTTTTGGCTTGTATTAGTGTGAAAAAAATATATTTGATGCTCAGCAGTGCAGTTATCTGTTTTAAAGCCCTTTTTTTCTGTGCATTAGTGGAAAAAGAAAAAAATATTTGCTGCTTAGCGGTGTAGTTATCTGCTTTAAAGCTCTGTTTTCCGTGTATTAGTTGAAAAAGGAAAAATATCTTTGCTGCTCAGCGGTGCCGTTATCTGTTTTAAAGCCCTTCTTTGCGTGTATTAGTGGAAAAAGAAAAAATACATTTGCTGCTCAGCTGTGCAGTGATATATTCGGAAGCCCTGTATACTGTGTGTTAGTGGTGAAATAAAAATATATTCGCCGTCCAGCATTGCACTTATCTGTTGAAAAGCATGTTGTATAAAAGTAGAAAAAAATTCCAGCCTTAATGCCGTTCTGCGGTGCAGTGATTTATTCTGAAGCTCTGTTTGCCATGTATTAGTGGCAAAATAAATAATATTTAATCTAACATTGGATTATTTGATCTAACAGTATGTCATATAGAGAAGTGCCAGGCCCTGCACAGGGGAGTGGTAGAGTCGTAAATGTTTCTGGTGCAAATAGAGGTCGCGGCAGAGTAAGGGGGCATGGCAGCAGGGGTTGCAGCTAGAGGCCTGAGCTCCTGGTGCCATCTAGCGGTTGTGTCTTTACCAGCAACCCAACGGTTCTTAAATGGTTGACTCCGTCATCCACTTCGTCCCAAGTGACATCAGATACCCCCAGCCAACAGTCAGTGGGTTCCTCTGACACAACGCTTAGTTGGCATGGCCCAGGAGCAGCCCCTGTGCCTTCACGAGCTACTTTATTTGATCTAATAAAATGTCAGAGAGGGAAGTGACAGGCCCTGCCAGAGGAGGGGCAGAGGCCTAAATATTTATGGCGCAGGCACAGGTCACAGCAGAGAAATGGGCAGTGGCAGCAGGGGTCACTTCGAGAAGCCTGAGCTAGTGGTTGTGTCTTGACCAACAACCTAGCAGTTCTTGAATGGTTGACTCGGTCATCCACTTCGTTCCAAGTTCCAGACACTGACAGTCAAGAGTCGGTGGGTTCGTCAGACACAACCCTTAGTTGACATGGCCTGGGAGCAGGCACTGTGCCCTTACCTATCCTCAACCTACCTCTGTCCATTTCTGTTCCCTCAGCCAGACAAGTATTATATTCTGTGGGCTCAGCTCCACTATACAGCAAGGACGAGCTACTACAGGACAGTCAGCAGCTACTGCCCATCAAAGATCTGGGGGAGACATCCGCGGGCAAGTACTGATGAGGAGAGTGGCGTGGGAGCTGGTGTTGCGAGAGGTCAGGCTCCTGACCCAGAGACGGTTGAGGAGGACATCAGTGATGTGCAGACAGTACTCGATGATGATGATGTAGCTGATCGCACTTGGGAGCCAGATGACGAAGGGGCTTCATCTTCATCAGGAGAAGAGGGTGGCAGCGTGCCTGTGAGACAACAGAGGAGCCAGCAAGTCGCTAGAGTGGCCGGGAGTCAGCAGGGTGGCAGCAGTGAGAGGTCGGGACTGAAACATGCCCGGGGTAGACCACCCACTTCGCAGGAGCCTACCTGCCTGGGAAGTAGCGGTGCTCGGGTTCACAGAGGCAGCGGCAGTAGCAATCAGTCAGTGTGGAGTGTTGGGGGTAAAATCTCCTACTCGGTTGTGTGGCAGTTTTTTGTTAAGCCGTCGGATGAGGTGAACATGGCCATATGTAGAATAGGTGGGCAGAAGGTGAAGCGTGGCCAGGGTGCCAATGTTGGCAGTGGCACCACGGCCCTGCGTCAACATATGCATCATCACCATAAAGTGGCCTGGGGAAACCGTGGCTCCGATCTGGTGGTCCAGCCTGCCGCAGCAACCGCTGCATCAACCAGTGCACGCACCCAGTTTCAGGAAATCAAATACAGAGCAGAGAATCAGGAGGCAGCCTAAGAGCTCACAAAAATGTATCACAGTCTGATAAAAGTGGCGTGGATGTTGAGGATGATAATTATTGTGTATTAGATATTGACTGGGAGCCCGATCAGGGTACTGAAACGGGGGTGATGTTGGAGGAGGAAGGTGGCGGCTATGGCAACTGCAATAAAGAGCAGAGGAAATGCATGTACAAAAGCACCCAAACAATCTACCAGGGCCAGATAAGCTCAGTGACTGGTGATGCCACTGATACTGTGGGTGCAGGCTTAAAATGCACCAGCCTGAAGCCAAGCTCAGTTCTCCTAGCTCTGTGAAAGTATCTCCCTTCTGGCAGTATTTCTCCACAGAGCTGGAAGATAAAAAAAAAATGCTGTGTGCAAGATTAAAGGATTAAAAAAAAGCTGTGGTCTTTCAAACAAAAACCTAACCAAGCTCTGATGCAGTACATGAAGTGGCATCATCATTTACTATGGGAAAATTGAATTGGCCAGCAGCTGGTGCAATAGGTGTCCTCTTTCTCCCAGTTTCATTTG
Organism: Bufotes viridis; assembly: GCA_033119425.1. Taxonomy (NCBI): domain Eukaryota; kingdom Metazoa; phylum Chordata; class Amphibia; order Anura; family Bufonidae; genus Bufotes; species Bufotes viridis. The sequence continues at coordinate 93,382,851 of CM065589.1, forward strand.
CAGTACAGTGCCCTTGTAATCGACCTCATCCAGCCTCAATGGAAGATATCTAATCAGCATTATTTCTCAAAAAAGTTCCATCCCTTCTTACTCTCACAAGGAGGAGAACGTGGGCTGCTCCTTGTGAAACTCATTGTTCAGCAAGGAGCACTCCACCGTGGACACCCAGATTTTACAGACAGGGACAGTACATGTCTTTCACTACCCACTGAGTTAATTTTTTTCAAAGTCTGGCAGCACGGTAGCAAAAAGGCCAGGTGCTATCGGCAGTTCATTTGTCTCGGTCTGCTTCCCACACCAGAAGCTTATCCGTCTAATCCAAATTCTCTCCATGGACATCCTCCTATCCCCAGCAGAAGCAGGGAATAGTGTTACTTCCACTCCCCCTCTTTCCTGTCAGATGTGTAAAATGAAGCATTGTTAGTTTATGAAGCAGCAAACAAACATCCTGTTGGTTGTTTCCCTGTCAGCTTCAACTGGGCAAGGTTGACAGTAGCAATGGCAGGAATATCGTGGCCATGCATTTGGGGAAAATAACATATTACCCCTGCATGGCTCATCTAGCTCTATTCATGCAATGCTTTTTTTTTTAAAGTATACTGGTTTGCAGAAGGTGCTGGCCATGTCCAGGAGACTGTCCTAGTATTTCAGTCATTCTTGTGTGGCAAGGAATTCCCTCCTAGACTTGCAGATACAGAATGGTTCGCCATTGCACTGTTTGATCCAAGATGTTCCAACTCACTGAAATTCCATTTTACATATGCTAGATCACCTGTACAAGAAAAATAAAGCGGTGAATGATTTCATCATGCACCAGAGTACCTCAGCAGGGACAATTTGTTATTTTGAGGTCAGGCAGTGGCAGCTCATCAGAGACTCATGTTGCGAACTGAGATCATCAGATTTGTGAGTAGAGACAATTGCGGCACAAACAATGAACCTAAAATATTTATCTTACAGCAGATGCTTACGCTGATGCAGCAAGCAACAGCAGAAGAATAGCTTACACATCTTGCTTGCTGCCCTGTTGATTTTGTGCTCTCACATGAATAAATTCCCATCGAGGAGGAAGTGGAGAATAAGGATGAAGAGCTGCCTTTGTGAAGGAGAATGAGGGTGATGATGATGATAACAACGACACTGACCATGATGATGACCAATCATCTTAGTGGGTGCAGAGCTGGAAAGAACTGGGTCTTCATGTACTGACAGGCGTCTCATTCCCATGAAGCATTCTGATGATTACTGGATAGCCATGCTTTTAGACACTTGCTGTCAGTGCAAAATGGGAGAATGTTTTCATGTTGCCGAAAAGGAGGACAAATTGCTTTATTAGCAGCATACACTGTGTGCATAGCTTGCTTCAGTTTTCAGTGAGCAGAGGCCTTCCACCCATGTGTCTGGCCAGGAGGCCCCTCTTTGCCCCTGTTCTGAGTCACCCACCTCCCTCCATCTCCAATACCACAAGCAATAGAAACCACAGCAGCTGCAGCCAGTTTAGTAGTATCAACATGATGAAGCAATTTTTCCATGTTCTGCGACAGGCTGGTGTAAATCAGCAAATGAAGATGTACCACCTGTACACCGAGGTTCAGTTCTACCTGCACTCTGGCCTTTCACGGGCATATACCATGTTCCTTTCTGGGCAGCCAGATTGGCAGGTGGTGTCTTCACACCCAAACGGACAAATCTGTCCTCCACCAGAGTACAAAACATCACTTTTGTCAAAATAAATGAGGGATGGATTTGTTAGGATTTTCACACACCTACAGCTGAGACCAATGAAAAGATCAGCCATTGCTGATAGTGCCCCATTATGCCACTGCTGCTTTCTGCCTGCCACCATGTTCAGTATCATATAGATGCTGCTTCTGCCACAATTACCCGGACTACTACTACCTGCTGCTTCATTACCCTTACTGCCAATACCCTACACAGCCGCCACTACTACTATTACTAATAGTGATGGGTGACGTTATCAAAATTTTGATTCACCTGCTTCTCTGAATTTCGCAAAGAGATTTGATTTGTTACGCCCTCCCGTCATTGCACCACTGAGATGCTGCGCTCATTGCTAATTGCGGCATCCAAAATTAAAATTGAGGCCTTTCAGGGGGTTATTTATGGTAAAAAAATACACACTCATATTATCTATTTTCTTGCTGAGAGGCCGTCGAAGCCATCTTGATTGACAAAACTGTGCCCAGCCAGCATGGTGACGTGATGTCACATGTCACAGTGTGCGGTTTATTCAATCAAGATGGCTGTGACAGCCTCTCTGCAAGAAAATTAATTAAGGAAGTAAATTCAGTAGTAAAAACTTATGATAGGGCACTCATATATCTGGAGAATCTATTTTGTATAAAATGTCAATTTATTAGTTCATGGAATCATGTCTCAATAATACATAACTACTAAAATTAATAAATGATAGTACATAACTAGTGTTGAGCGAACAGTTCGAGCATAGTTCGGGTCCGTACCGAATTTTGGGGTGTTCGTGACACGGACCCGAACCCGAACTTTTTCGTAAAAGTTCGGGTTCGGGTTCGTCGTTCGGCATGTATTTTGGCGCATTTTGAAAGGCTGAAAAGCAGCCAATCAACATGCATCATACTACTTGCCCTAAGATGCCATCGCAGCCATGCCTACTATTGGCAAGGCTGTGATTGGCCAAGTGCAGCATGTGACTCAGCCTCTTTATAAGCTTGTGCGCACGTCGGGACGTGCTCACTCCCGATGTGAATAGAACAGGGATAGACGCAGCTGATGCTAGGGCGAGAATAGGCAGGGATAATTGAATAACTGGAAGCAAATTTCTCTCCTCCACCTGTGATTCATCTGAACAACTGCAGCTGAGCTGCTTTTTTGATAGGGATTGGCTATTTTTAGAGTGGCCAGAGTGATTTTTCCATCCACATGTACCTGGGCTGACCGCCGGCCGCCATTTTGCGACTTGTAGTGCTGCAGCAGAAGCTGCCACAGTGTGCATTCCAAAGCTCCAAACAAGTCAGACATCTACACCTGGGATTCAGACCAATAGCGATTTAGCAGCACAGTCCAAGGCTATTTTTTTAAAGGTTGTGCAGACCATTTTGTGGCACATGTTACTGGGCTGATAGGCGGCGGCCATCTTGGGACTAGTGCTGCAGCACAATCTCTCCCAACGTCCATTAATCACTTGTAATAGTGGTCTGTGCCATAGAAATCCTACATCAGGGACTTGGGTGTGCTTGTGTCACCCCTACTAATACCAGTCCACCTGTAATCCATACAGTGAAAAGCCATAAAGTATTCCAGTGAGGGAATTTTTTTTATTTAAAAAGGCCAAGTTAGTTTATCTGGCGTTCAATATACTAGATACAGTTAGGCCTGCGTTTCATACATCTGGAATTAGCAAACTAATGTGCTGGGGTTGGGAAAACATATATGTACCCATACTAGAATCTGTCAAAGAAAGCGGTACTCACATATAACAGTCATTCCATCTGTAATCCATACAGTCAAAAGACTGAAAGTATTCCAGTGAGGGAATTTTTTTATTTAAAAAAGGCCAAGTTAGTTTATCTGGCGTTCAATATACTAGATACAGTTAGGCCTGCGTTTCATACATCTGGAATTAGCAAACTAATGTGCTGGGGTTGGGAAAACATATATGTACCCATACTAGAATCTGTCAAAGAAAGCGGTACTCACATATAACAGTCATTCCATCTGTAATCCATACAGTCAAAAGACTGAAAGTATTCCAGTGAGGGAATTTTTTTATTTAAAAAGGCCAAGTTAGTTTATCTGGCGTTCAATATACTAGATACAGTTAGGCCTGCGTTTCATACATCTGGAATTAGCAAACTAATGTGCTGGGGTTGGGAAAACATATATGTACCCATACTAGAATCTGTCAAAGAAAGCGGTACTCACATATAACAGTCATTCCATCTGTAATCCATACAGTCAAAAGACTGAAAGTATTCCAGTGAGGGAATTTTTTTATTTAAAAAGGCCAAGTTAGTTTATCTGGCGTTCAATATACTAGATACAGTTAGGCCTGCGTTTCATACATCTGGAATTAGCAAACTAATGTGCTGGGGTTGGGAAAACATATATGTACCCATACTAGAATCTGTCAAAGAAAGCGGTACTCACATATAACAGTCATTCCATCTGTAATCCATACAGTCAAAAGACTGAAAGTATTCCAGTGAGGGAATTTTTTTATTTAAAAAGGCCAAGTTAGTTTATCTGGCGTTCAATATACTAGATACAGTTAGGCCTGCGTTTCATACATCTGGAATTAGCAAACTAATGTGCTGGGGTTGGGAAAACATATATGTACCCATACTAGAATCTGTCAAAGAAAGCGGTACTCACATATAACAGTCATTCCATCTGTAATCCATACAGTCAAAAGACTGAAAGTATTCCAGTGAGGGAATTTTTTTATTTAAAAAAGGCCAAGTTAGTTTATCTGGCGTTCAATATACTAGATACAGTTAGGCCTGCGTTTCATACATCTGGAATTAGCAAACTAATGTGCTGGGGTTGGGAAAACATATATGTACCCATACTAGAATCTGTCAAAGAAAGCGGTACTCACATATAACAGTCATTCCATCTGTAATCCATACAGTCAAAAGACTGAAAGTATTCCAGTGAGGGAATTTTTTTATTTAAAAAGGCCAAGTTAGTTTATCTGGCGTTCAATATACTAGATACAGTTAGGCCTGCGTTTCATACATCTGGAATTAGCAAACTAATGTGCTGGGGTTGGGAAAACATATATGTACCCATACTAGAATCTGTCAAAGAAAGCGGTACTCACATATAACAGTCATTCCATCTGTAATCCATACAGTCAAAAGACTGAAAGTATTCCAGTGAGGGAATTTTTTTATTTAAAAAGGCCAAGTTAGTTTATCTGGCGTTCAATATACTAGATACAGTTAGGCCTGCGTTTCATACATCTGGAATTAGCAAACTAATGTGCTGGGGTTGGGAAAACATATATGTACCCATACTAGAATCTGTCAAAGAAAGCGGTACTCACATATAACAGTCATTCCATCTGTAATCCATACAGTCAAAAGACTGAAAGTATTCCAGTGAGGGATTTTGCTTATAAAAATAATATATTTCATTGTGGTGCGAGTTGAATCGCAACAATGAAGAAAAATACTATTAAGGGACGAGGACGCGGTCGTGGTGGTGTCCGTGGAGCCTCTGTTGCTGGTAGAGGACGTGGCCGTTCGGCCCCAGGCGCACACAGTAGGGAACGAACTCCCTCAACTAGCCGGCAGAATGTACCGCAATATCTCGTGGGGCCCAATGCCGCTCTTAGGATGGTAAGGCCTGAGCAGGTACAGGCATTAATCGATTGGGTGGCCGACAGTGCTTCCAGCACGTTCACCACATGGTCTTCCACCCAGTCTTCTGCGGAAAGCGCACAGGTGGCACCTGAAAACCAAGCCCATCAGTCTGTCACATCACCCCCAAGCATATCAGGGAAACGGTCTGAGCCACAAGTTATGCAGCAGTCTCTTCTTCTGTTTGAAGACTCTGCTTCCAGGGTTTCCCAGGGGCGTCCACCTAGCCCTTCCCCAGTGGAGGAAGACATACCATGCACTGACGCACAACCACTTATGTCTCCAGATGAAGAGGACATGGGAATACCACCACAGCAGAGTCACCGACTCTCTGATGATGACGAAACACAGGTGCCCACTGCCACGTCTTTTTGCAGTGTGCAGACTGAACAGGAGGAGGTCAGGGAGGGAGACTGGGTGGAAGACGATGCAGAGGACGATGAGGTCTTAGACCCCACATGGACTGAAGGTCGTGGCGATGACTTTCACAGTTCAGAGGAAGAGGTAGTGGTGAGACCGAGACAACAGCGAAGCCAAAGAGGGAGCAGGGGGCCAAAGCAGACGAGCCGCCGCCCCCAGAGTTCGCCTGCTACTGGACATCGCCAACAGGGACCCAGCCCCACAAAGGCAGCTTCAAAGAGTTCCCTGGCATGGCACTTCTTTAAACAATGTCCTACCGACAAGACCCGAGTGACTTGCACGCTCTGCCATCAGAGCCTGAGGCGAGGCATTAACGTTCTGAACCTCAGCACAACCTGCATGACCAGGCATCTACATGCAAAGCATGAACTGCAGTGGGGTACACACCTTAAAAACCAGGCACTCGCTGAGGCTCCCCTGCTCCCTCTACCGCTGCTGCCTCGGCTTCCGCCTCGAGAGGAATGTTGCCACCTGCCGAGCAGCAAACAGAGGATGTGCCACCGACACCACCACCACCGCCACCGTCAACTAGCGTCTCCACTATATCACACAGCAGCGTTCAGCTCTCAATATCTCAAACCTTAGAGAGGAAGCGCAAATTCCCCGAGTCACCCTCGAGCCCTTGGCCTGAACGCCAGCATTTCTAAACTGCTGGCCTTTGAAATGCTGTCATTCCGGCTGGTGGACACAGACAGCTTCAAACAGCTGATGGCCATGGCTGTCCCGCAGTATGTGGTTCCCAGCCGCCACTACTTCTCCAAGACAGCCGTGCCTTCCCTGCACATGCAAGTGTCCGATAAAATCAAGTGTGCACTGCTCAACGCCATTTGTGGCAAGGTCCACCTAACCACAGATACGTGGACCAGTAAGCACGGCCAGGGACGCTATATCTCACTAACTGCACACTGGATGAATGTAGTGGCGGCTGGGCCCCGGCGGACAGTTCCTTGGCGCACGTCCTTCCGCCCCTAGGATCGCAGGGCATCATTCTCTGCCTCCTGTAGCCTCCTCCTCCTACTCGGCTTCCTCCTCCACTGCTTCCACCAGCTCATCCGGTCAGCCACACACCTTCACCACCAACTTCAGCACAGCCCGGGAGTAACGTCAGCAGGCCATTCTGAAACTCATATGTTTGGGGGACAGGCCCCACAGCGCAAAGGAGTTGTGGCGGGGTATTGAACAACAGACCGACGAGTGGTTTCTGCCGGTGGGCCTCAAGCCAGGCCTGGTGGTATTCGATAATGGGCGAAATCTCGTGGCAGCTCTGGGACTAGCCGGTTTGACGCACATCCCTTGCCTGGCGCATGTGCTGAACTTGGTGGTGCAGAGGTTCATTCACCACTACCCCAACATGTCAGAGCTGCTGCATAAAGTGCGGGCCGTCTGTGCGCGCTTCCGCCCGTTCACATCCTGCCGCTGCTCGCCTGTCTGCGCTACAGCGGAACTTCGGCCTTCCCGCTCACCGCCTCATATGCGGCGTGCCCACCCGGTGGAACTCCACCTTGCACATGCTGGAGAGACTGTGCGAGCAGCAGCAGGCCATAGTGGAGTTTCAGCTGCAGCACGCTCGCGTCAGTCGTACTGCCGAACAGCACCACTTCACCACCAATGATTGGGCCTCCATGCGAGACCTGTGTGCCCTGCTGCGCTGTTTCGAGTACTCCACCAACATGGCCAGTGGCGATGACACTGTTATCAGCGTTACAATACCACTTCTATGTCTCCTTGAGAAAATACTTAGGGCAATGATGTTAGAGGAGGTGGCCCAGGTGGAGGAGGAGGAGGAGGGATGAGGGCTCGTTTCTAACACTTTCGGGCCAGTCTGTTCGAAGTGGCTCAGAGGAGGTTTGTTTAAGCAGCAGAGGACAGGTTCACAAGTCGCCAGCCAAGGCACTGTACTGGAGGACGAGGAGGATACCCGAGTGACTTGCACGCTCTGCCATCAGAGCCTGAGGCGAGGCATTAACGTTCTGAACCTCAGCACAACCTGCATGACCAGGCATCTACATGCAAAGCATGAACTGCAGTGGGGTACACACCTTAAAAACCAGGCACTCGCTGAGGCTCCCCTGCTCCCTCTACCGCTGCTGCCTCGGCTTCCGCCTCGAGAGGAATGTTGCCACCTGCCGAGCAGCAAACAGAGGATGTGCCACCGACACCACCACCACCGCCACCGTCAACTAGCGTCTCCACTATATCACACAGCAGCGTTCAGCTCTCAATATCTCAAACCTTAGAGAGGAAGCGCAAATTCCCCGAGTCACCCTCGAGCCCTTGGCCTGAACGCCAGCATTTCTAAACTGCTGGCCTTTGAAATGCTGTCATTCCGGCTGGTGGACACAGACAGCTTCAAACAGCTGATGGCCATGGCTGTCCCGCAGTATGTGGTTCCCAGCCGCCACTACTTCTCCAAGACAGCCGTGCCTTCCCTGCACATGCAAGTGTCCGATAAAATCAAGTGTGCACTGCTCAACGCCATTTGTGGCAAGGTCCACCTAACCACAGATACGTGGACCAGTAAGCACGGCCAGGGACGCTATATCTCACTAACTGCACACTGGATGAATGTAGTGGCGGCTGGGCCCCGGCGGACAGTTCCTTGGCGCACGTCCTTCCGCCCCCTAGGATCGCAGGGCATCATTCTCTGCCTCCTGTAGCCTCCTCCTCCTACTCGGCTTCCTCCTCCACTGCTTCCACCAGCTCATCCGGTCAGCCACACACCTTCACCACCAACTTCAGCACAGCCCGGGGTAAACGTCAGCAGGCCATTCTGAAACTCATATGTTTGGGGGACAGGCCCCACAGCGCAAAGGAGTTGTGGCGGGGTATTGAACAACAGACCAGACCGAGTGGTTTCTGCCGGTGGGCCTCAAGCCAGGCCTGGTGGTATTCGATAATGGGCGAAATCTTGTGGCAGCTCTGGGACTAGCCGGTTTGACGCACATCCCTTGCCTGGCGCATGTGCTGAACTTGGTGGTGCAGAGGTTCATTCACCACTACCCCAACATGTCAGAGCTGCTGCATAAAGTGCGGGCCGTCTGTGCGCGCTTCCGCCGTTCACATCCTGCCGCTGCTCGCCTGTCTGCGCTACAGCGGAACTTCGGCCTTCCCGCTCACCGCCTCATATGCGACGTGCCCACCCGGTGGAACTCCACCTTGCACATGCTGGAGAGACTGTGCGAGCAGCAGCAGGCCATAGTGGAGTTTCAGCTGCAGCACGCTCGCGTCAGTCGTACTGCCGAACAGCACCACTTCACCACCAATGATTGGGCCTCCATGCGAGACCTGTGTGCCCTGCTGCGCTGTTTCGAGTACTCCACCAACATGGCCAGTGGCGATGACACTGTTATCAGCGTTACAATACCACTTCTATGTCTCCTTGAGAAAACACTTAGGGCAATGATGTTAGAGGAGGTGGCCCAGGTGGAGGAGGAGGAGGAGGATGAGGGCTCGTTTCTAACACTTTCGGGCCAGTCTGTTCGAAGTGGCTCAGAGGGAGGTTTGTTTAAGCAGCAGAGGACAGGTTCACAAGTCGCCAGCCAAGGCACTGTACTGGAGGACGAGGAGGATGAGGAGGAGGAGGTGGAGGGGGACGAGGATGACGCAAGTTCACAGCGGGGTGGCAGCCCAGGCCCATCACTGGTGCGTGGCTGGGGGATACGGTGGACGATGACGATACGCCTCCCACAGAGGACAGCTTGTCCTTACCCATGGGTAGCCTGGCCCACATGAGCGAATATATGCTCCAATGCCTGCGCAACGACAGCAGAGTTGCCCACGTTTTAACGTGTGCAGACTACTGGGTGGCCACCCTGCTGGATCCCCGGTATAAAGACAATGTGCCCACTTTAATTCCTGAACTGGAGCGCGACCGTAAGATGCGCGAGTACAAGCGCTACGCTGATAGAGGCGCTCTTGAGAGCATTCCCACATGTCACAGGGGAACAGGTGGAAGGTGAAGGCAGAGGAGTGGCAAGAGGTCGCCAACGCAGCTGTGTCACGGCCAGCTCATCTGAGGGCAGGGTTAGCATGGCAGAAATGTGGAAAGGTTTTGTCTCCACGCCACAGCTATCTGCACCGACACCTGATACGGAACGTGTTAGCAGGAGGCAGCATTTCACTAACATGGTTGAACAGTATGTCTGCACACCCCTCCACATCCTGACGGATGGTTCGGCCCCATTCAACTACTGGGTTTCGAAATTGTCCACGTGGCCAGAGTTAGCATGTTATGCCTTGGAGGTGCTTTCCTGCCCGGCGGCCAGCGTTTTATCTGAACGCGTATTCAGCACGGCAGGGGCGTCATTACTGACAAGCGCAGCCGCCTGTCCACAGCCAACGTGGACAAGCTGACCTTCATAAAGATGAACCAGGCATGGATCCCACAGGACCTGTCCCTCCCTTGTGCAGAGTAGTCCTTATTAACTGCCTAAAACATGTCTTGTTGTGCTACGGGCCACTTCTTTATTTGATACAAATTTTATGAAACCCACAGTTGAATGAAACTCTTCTCTGTCTGGGCGCCGGGCCTAACCAGATGAAAGTGGCCGGTTAAACTAACGGGTGACATGAAGCCATAACCTCTGCCATGCTACCTCTGTCTTCTGTCTGGGTGCTGAGGCCTAAGTCAAATAAAGCGGTCTTCTGCTGTGCTGGGGGATATGAAGCTAATCTCTGACCTCTCTCCTCTGTCTGGGTCCAAAGGCCTAAATCACTGAAAGAGGCCTTCTCCTGTGGTGTGTGATATGATGCCAGAATATGTGCTGTGGGGCCTCTCTCCTCTTCCTGGGTGCAGGGGTCAAATAAACTAAATTGTGGCCTACTCCTGTGGTGGTTGATATGATGCCTGATTCTCTGATGTGGAACCTCTCTCCTCTGTTTGGGTGAAGGGGTCAAAGTAACTAAATGGTGGCTTCTCCTGTGGTGGCTGATATGATGCCAGAATATGTGCTGTGGGGCCTCTCTCCTCTTCCTGGGTGCAGGGGTCAAAGTAACTCAATGGTGGCTTCTCCTGTGGTGGCTGATATGATGCCAGAATATGTGCTGTGGTGCCTCTCTCCTCTTCCTGGGTGCGGGGTCAAAGTAACTCAATGGTGGCTTCTCCTGTGGTGGCTGATATGATGCCAGAATATGTGCTGTGGTGCCTCTCTCCTCTTCCTGGGTGCGGGGTCAAAGTAACTCAATGGTGGCTTCTCCTGTGGTGGCTGATATGATGCCAGAATATGTGCTGTGGGGCCTCTCTCCTCTTCCTGGGTGCAGGGGTCAAAGTAACTCAATGGTGGCTTCTCCTGTGGTGGTTAGTATGATGCCAGAATATGTGCTGTGGGGCCTCTCTCCTCTTCCTGGGTGCAGGGGTCAAAGTAACTCAATGGTGGCTTCTCCTGTGGTGGCTGATATGATGCCAGAATATGTGCTGTGGTGCCTCTCTCCTCTTCCTGGGTGCGGGGTCAAAGTAACTCAATGGTGGCTTCTCCTGTGGTGGCTGATATGATGCCAGAATATGTGCTGTGGGGCCTCTCTCCTCTTCCTGGGTGCAGGGGTCAAAGTAACTCAATGGTGGCTTCTCCTGTGGTGGTTAGTATGATGCCAGAATATGTGCTGTGGGGCCTCTCTCCTCTTCCTGGGTGCAGGGGTCAAAGTAACTCAATGGTGGCTTCTCCTGTGGTGGCTGATATGATGCCAGAATATGTGCTGTGGGGCCTCTCTCCTCTTCCTGGGTGCAGGGGTCAAAGTAACTCAATGGTGGCTTCTCCTGTGGTGGTTGATATGATGCCAGAATATGTGCTGTGGTGCCTCTCTCCTCTTCCTGGGTGCAGGGGTCAAAGTCACTCAATGGTGGCTTCTCCTGTGCTGATTGATATAAAGCTGATGGTTGTGCCATCTGACATGGTTGCCAGGGTCTGATTCAATGGGGGCCTACTCCTGTGGTGGGTGATCTAAATGCCTGATTCTCTGCTGTGAAACCTCTCTCCTCCGTCTGGGTGTAGGGGTCAAAGTCTTTCAAAGTCGCCTTCTCCTGTGCTGATTGATATGAAGCTGATGGTTGTGCCATCTGACATGGTTGCCGGGGTCCCATTAAATTGGGGCCTACTCCTGTGGTGGGTGATCTAAATGCCTGATTCTCTGCTTTGAAACCTCTCTCCTCCGTCCGGGTGTAGGGGTCAAAGTCTGTCAAAGTCGCCTTCTCCTGTGCTGATTGATATAAAGCTTATGCTTGTGCCATCTGACATGGTTGCCGGGGTCTGATTCAATGGTGGCCTACTCCTGTGGTGGGTGATCTAAATGCCTGATTCTCTGCTGTGTAACCTCTCTCCTCCGTCTGGGTGTAGGGGTCAAAGTAACTAAATGGTGGCCTACTCCTGTGGTGGGTGATATGATGCCTGGTTCTCTGCTGTGGGACCTCTCTCCTTTGTCTGGGTGCTGTGGTCAAAATAATAGTAAGTGACCTTCTCCATTGGTGGGTGACTTGAAGCCTGATTCTGTGCTATGGGACCTCACTCCAATTAATATTGTTTAATTTTTATTTATTTTATGTTAACTCATCATTTCCCTATCTACATTTGTTTGCAGGGGATTTAACTACATTTTGCTGCCTTTTGCAGCCCTCTAGCCCTTTCCGGGTGTGTTTTACAGCCTTTTTAGTGCCCAAAAGTTCGGGTCCCTATTGACTTCTATGGGGTTCGGGTTCGGGATGAAGTTCGGGTCGAGTTCGGATCCCGAACCCGAACATTTTTCGAAAGTTCGGCCGAACTCGTCGAACCCGAACATCCAGGTGTTCGCTCAACTCTATACATAACCCATCAATAAAAACATACAATAAAATAACATAAATCACATACCCAAAAATGATGTGATAGGTAATCCAATCTCTGATTATAATGACTGGTATCTCCAAAAGTGATAGTTAATATCCACCAAGAATATAATCAATATGCAGAGTTCTTCACTTGCTGGTATTGCACATTGTTATCTCTCCTCCAAATGTCCTACTTCAGATCGCATTCAAACAGTCAGTTTCAATAGCGAATATAATCGCACTCTGCTAATAATTTCTCATATAATAGCCGATATGATTGCACTCTGCGAATACTTGCTCATATTATCATTGTATATAGTGTAAGAGCATACTCACAGATCAATTACAGTAATGGTGAGACGCTTGATGGTAGGGAAAATGAGCTCTAGGTGGCGTCCCACCTCTTTAGAGCTATATTATTCCTTTACCTCCATATCATTAAGCGACTTAATTTTTCTGGCTCTCGCTGTCTCGGCGTCCCTCGTGCTCCACCTTCGGTTCACTCCGAATACGTAGGAATGAATCCACTGAGCTATATGGAATTACTTTCAATCGTCTGCTCGGAACAGTGGTAAGACTTGAAGTGCTCAATAGTCATTGGTATTTGACTGTCACTTCACAGTAGTTATGGAGTAATCATTCACTCACAGATCACTTTCCCAATCGACAGATGGCGAATAAGAAGGGCAATCTCCAGCGTACGCAAAATCCAATGGTGTTACAAAGTCCAGATTCCTTTCAGACGCGTTTCAAATCCTGTAAGTGACTGACTTCTTCCTCAGTGGTAAGACTATTGAGCACTTCAAGTCTTACCACTGTTCCGAGCAGACGATTGAAAGTAAATCCACATAGCCCAGTGGATTAATTCCTACGTATTCGTAGGAGATTTGGAGGAGAGATAACAATGTGCAATACCAGCAAGTGAAGAACTCTGTATATTGATTATATTCTTGGTGGATATTAACTATCACTTTTGGAGATACCAGTCATTATAATCAGAGATTGGATTACCTATCACATCATTTTTGGTTATGTGATTTATGTTATTTTATTGTATGTTTTTATTGATGGGTTATGTAGTATCATTTATTAATTTTAGTAGTTATGTAATATTGAGACATAAACTAATAAATTGACATTTTATACAAAATAGATTCTCCAGATATATGAGTGCCATATCATAAGTTTTTACTACTGAATTTACTTTTTGGTGTTTGGAGCTTACACTTTTTTGATATTGAGCACCATCTCAACCTACTGAAAAGTAGAGCCACCCCATTCAATTATTAAATCAAGGGAGTAGGTTTTTCTTTTTTTTTCTTTTTTTTTACTGAATAGATTTGTTACCGCAAAGCAAATTAATCTTTCCTGAAAATCGGATTGATTCAGTGCATCTGTTTTCTGGAATTGTTTAAAGGGAATCTGTCAGCAGTTTTGAATATGATAAACTCCTGACACCACTTGGTAGAGCCTTCATTGCACTTTTGAAGCAGAATCTGCCAGAATAAATGTTCATCTTCTTATACTTCTGATAATAGAAGCTCGGTATGTTTGCACTGCTCTAGCAAGTCCCTAGCTACCCTAGCTAGCATGATTAAACTTCTGAGAAATCCCATTTAAGAGCTTCTACATTGTATATAAACTATTTACCAACCCTGTAAAATCACACTAAATTATAAAATGGCTATTTCATGTTTAAATTTGTCCGTAAAAAACATTATTAATTACTTTTCTTATTGTATTAGTTTTGTTAGCTTTGCTGTTTTATCTAGTGTTCAATACATTTTTTTTAAATATTCTAGGATATAGATGTATGGAATATTTTATCTTAGTGGTTTTCAAAGTTTGTTTTTATTTATTATGCAAAAAATAAATTTTTAGACTTTTTTTTCTGTACGCCATCTGTGACATTTCACCCTTGAGACTCCCAATTACCACTGGATGTTATTGATCTTAGCACATTGAGATTACAAATATTGTTCTCCCCTTTCCCCACCCAAACATAAATCTTAATAGACATGTAAAAAAAAATAAAAAATAGTATTCATAAAAGAGAACTGAACCCATGAAAAAAGTTCTTTGACAAAAAAATAACAAATAACTCTAAAGGGTAATGCAAAAAATAATTGCAGCCCTATGCATTTATGTAAACCTTTAAATGCTGAACATTATTCAGTGATGGGATAATGTGTTTCCTAGGTTTTTAGAAGATAAAAGTTTTTACTATAATGGGAAACAGTATTTATGTGTATTAAAGATGTAATCATACATTTTATACAGAAAATAACACTTTGTACAGGCTTTGAATACAGTTTTAATGGTGACATTATAAACAGTTTGACTTTGATTTTGGGAAATAGATGTTTTCATGACTGTTGTATCAAAAAAGCAACAACATCAGATCACATTGAGAATTGGTCGCAAACAACATACAAGCTGTATATATATATATATATATATATATATATATATATACACTAGCAGAAGGATCGGGCTTTGCACGGGAATATTTCATCTATTTCATTTAATGTTTCTGTGTGTCGTTAAAAGATATCAACAGTATCCCCCCATAACAGTGACCTGTACAGCACCTTGCCCCTTTAACAGTGAACTCCACAGTCCTCCACTCCTTAACACTGACCCCCCCACAGTGCCCAGACACTTTAAAATGGGACCTCCACAGCAGCCCATCCCCTTTAACAGTGAGTTTCACAGCACCCCACTCCCTTGACAGTGACTCCTCAGGGGCCTGCCCCCTTAACAGTGACCTCCATAGTATCCCGCTGCCTTAACAGTTACCTCACTGTACTGTTCTGCCTTAACAGTGACCTCCACATCAGTTGCCCCTTTAAAAGTGGCTCCTGCGCCCTTTAAAGTGACCTCCACAGTGTCCGCCCCTTTAAAAGTGACCTCCACAGTGGCCTGCCCCCTTAACAGTAACATCCACTGTGAAAGCTTCTTTAACATTGACCTCCACAGTGCCCGCCTCTTTAACAGTAACCTCCACAGCTCCCTGCCCCTTTTATGCTAGGGCTACACGCCAACATTTGTCGCAACATTTTGTCTCAATAATTTTTATAATGATAGGCTATGCAACATATGTGATCCTGTCTGCTAAGCTGTGTAGCTAATCCTATCCTGTGTGATACTGTTTGCTGAGCTGTGTATCTAATCCTATCCTGTGTAATACTGTCTGCTGAGCTGTGTATCTAATCCTACCCTGTGTGATACTGTCTGCGGAGCTGTGTATTTAATCCTATCCTGCGTGGTACTGCCTCCTGAGCTGTGTATCTAATCATGTCATGTGTGATACTGTCTGCTGAGCTGTATATCTAATCCTATTCTGTGCGATACTGTCTATTGAGCTGTGTATCTAATCCTTTCCTGTGTAATACTGTCTGCTGAGCTGTGTATCTAATCTTATATTGTGTGATACTGTCTGCTGAGCTGTGTATCTAATCCTATCATGTGTGATACTGTCTTCTGTGTATCTAAGTCTATTGTGTGATACTGTCTGCGGAGCTGTGTAGCAGTCGCAGCATGTCATATGTCGCAGTGCAACACTATAGACTATCATTATAAAAATTGTTGTGCAGCACATGTTGTGTAGCCCTAGCCTAAAGCTGACCTACATCAGTGAAGAAAAATGGCTGGGTTGTTATGGAAACCTGGAGTAAAATTGTGAGTATGTGGAGACTTAGGGCCTGCAAGCTTCTTTTGGCCGATAAGGGACATGTGACAGTTGATATATGAAGAGAAAGACTTGCAGGCTTGTATTGGCTAATGCAGGTCATTTTCTGGGAATATCTCATTTACAATAGAGTGCTGGGACCTGGTCTAAAACCTTCCCGGACACCTGAACTACCTGTGTTCCAAATTTAGTGAAGATCGGTCCAGTCGTTGACCCGCCTTCGCTCGGGTATATTTAATCTATTTCATTTAATGTTTGAGTGTGTTGTTAAAAGATATCAACACTATCCACTATAACAGTGACATCTACAGCACCTCACCCCCTTAACAGTGACCTCCACAGCCCCCACCCCTTAACACTGACCCCCCCACAGTGCCCTGTGCCTTAAAATGGGACCTCCACAGCAGCCAACCCCCTTAACTTTGAGCATTACAGCAGCCTTCCCCTTTATCAGTGAGTTTCAAGGCACACTATCCCTTAGACAGTGACCTCTGCAAGGGCCCGACCCCTTAACAGTGGGCTTTACAGCAATCTGCCCCTTAACACTGGCCTCCATAGTGGACCATCCTCTTAACTGTGACCTCTACAGTAGTGATATCACAAACTATTCGTCGGCAAACATAGCTTGTTTGCGTTCCCCACGGTGGGCGAACAAATGCGATGTTTGGTCCACCCCCTATACATCATCATTGAGAAAACTTTGACCCTGTACCTCACAGTCAGCAGACACATTCTAGCCAATCAGCGCCCTCCCTCCCACACCCTCCCACCTCCTATAAAAATGGCAGCAATTTTAGATTCAGTCTGAAGCTGCAGTGTGTTAGTTAGAGCAGGGAGAGTGCCACTGCTGCTGAATTCATAGGGAAAGCATTAGCTAGGCCAGTGTTCTGTGTCCACAGACTCATCTGCTGTAAGGGCAGTGTCCTGACAGCACCCCAAATAGCCCTTTTAAGGGCTGCTACATTAGTCTGCTTTTATTTTATTTTTTCTCCATATATATATTGCAGTTGCCTGGCCTGCCTGTGTGTGAGAGGCTTTAGGCCCACAGACTGTAGTGTGCTCACTGTCAGTGCCCACCACTCATAGTGTGTGGCACAGGACTTTGCATAAAAAAAGGCATTTAATTTTTACACTTTAATCTAATTTTAGTTGCCTGCCTGCCAGTGTGTGTCAGGCCCACAGACTGTAGTGTGCCCACTGCCAGTGCCCACCACTCATATCGTGTGGCACAGTAGCTTGCCGATAAACAAGGCATTTCATTTTTACCCTTTAATCTAAGGTTAGTTGACTGCCAGTCAGGGCCAGTGCAAGGATTTTTGCCGCCCTAGGCAAGATAAAAATTGCCTTTCAGATAAACAAAAGAAGAAAAATGGGCGGCACTGCTGTAATTTTTAGCCCCGTGGCCGCAGATAAATCAGCGCTAGTTCAGACTACTGTAACAGCGGTATAATGGTCAACGTTGTTGCTCAGCTCCAAAAGAGGATAGGACATCAATATGACCAATTGGAGTAATGAAAGAAAACGAGCGGCACTCACCAAGTCCATTCCAGAGACTTACTTTATTGATCCATAATGTGTCAATGAACCAACGTCACTGAGGCATCGGGGGGGGGACACAAACGAAGTTGTGGTAAAGAAGCGGTGACGGCCCTTTCGCGCTGACGCCCCCGCCTCACCCCCACGGCTTCACTGAGGCAGGCGGCAGCGGCTCAGCCTCTGCCCCGATTCTCCTACGACATGTCAGACAGCACAGAGCAGACACAGACAGCAGGCACAGGCAGGCTGCGCAGCACTGAAACGGCGGCCAGAAATTCTTTAGAGCGATCAGCCTCAGCCGCTCAGGCGGCGCAGCATGACGGGTGCTGCCGGCCGGCCGCTACTTAAGTTAACTTATATAACCAACGTTTTTTGTTTTTTTTTAAACCGCATCGGGCTCCCCCTGCTAAATGGTGCCCTAAGATGACTGCCTAGGTCGCCATACTGGTGGCGTCGGCCCTGCTGCCAGTGTGTATCAGGCCCGCTTCCACAGATTGTAGTGTACCGGGTGGCATAGTAGCTTGCCGATAAATAAGGCATTTAATTTTTTGCCCAATAATCTAAGGTCAGTTGCCTGCCAGTGAGTGTCAGGCCCACAGACTGTACTGTGCCCATTGCCAGTGCTCACCACTCATACCGGGTGGCACAGTCGCTTTCCAATAATAAAGGCATTTAATTTTTACCCTTTAATCTAAGGTCAGTTGCCTGCTAGTGTGTCAGACCCACAGACTGTAGTGTGCCCACTGCCAGTGCCTACCACTCATAACAGGTGGCACAGTAGCTTGCCGATAAATAAGGCATTTAATTTTTACCCTTTAAACTAAGGTTAGTTGCCTGTCAGTGTGTGTCAGGCCAACTTCCACTGACAGTAGTGTGCCCACTGCCAGTGCCCACCACTTATACATGGTGGCACAGTAGCTTGCCGATAAATAAGGCATTTGATTTTTAGCCTTTCATTTAAGGTTAGTTGCCTGCCAGTGTGTGTCAGGCCCACTTCCACTGACTGTAGTGTGCCCACTGCCAGTGCCCACCACTCATACCGGGTGGCACAGTAGCTTGCCGATGAATAAGGCATTTCATTTTTACCCAATAATCTAAGTTCAGTTGCTTGCCAGTGTGTGTCAGGCCCACAGACTGTACTGTGCCCACTGCCAGTGCCCACCACTCATATAGGGTGGCACAGTACCTTGCACGCATAGTACCACTAATCAAAAGAAAAATGACAGGCAGAGGCAGGCCACCTCACAGGGGCCGTCATGGTGCTTTGATTTCATTTGGCTCTAGAATAATGCCCAGTGTTCAGAGGCCACATACCATGAACTCGAAAAATTCTGAGGACATAGTTGACTGGCTTACACAGGACACCCAATCTTCTACAGCTTCCGCTTGGAACCTTGACGCACCATCCTCCTCCAGCTCAGCTTCAGGCACCTCTCAAGTTACCACTCGCCCGCCCGCCGCCGCCACCATCACTAGCACCACAGCTGCTTCATTTGATACGTCAGAGGATATATTTACACATCAGTTGGAAGAAATGAGTGATGCGCAACTATTATTGCCAGAGGATGTAGATAACAAGGATATGTCTCAGTTAGGCAGCATTACACACATGGAGATACGGTGTGATGATAATGATGTTGTACCCGCTGCTGCTTCCTTTGCTGAGTTGTCAGATACAAGTGAAGCGGTTAATGATGATGATGTGTCCGTGGATGTCACGTGGGTGCCCGCTCGAAGAGAAGAAGAACAGGGGGAAAGTTCAGATGGGGAGACAGAGAGGAGGAGGAGACGAGTTGGAAGCAGGGGGAGGTCGTCGCAAGGAGCTAGTGGTACAGTCAGACAGCATGTATCGGCACCCGGAGTCAGCCAGACAGCACGCCAATCAACGCATGCTGTTGCCACCACCAGAATGCCATCATTGCAAAGCTCAGCAGTGTGGCATTTTTTTTGTGTGTCTGCCTCTGATACCAGCGATGCCATTTGCAACCTGTGCCAAAAGAAACTGAGTCATGGAAAGTCCAACACCCACCTATGTACAACTGCTTTGCGAAGGCACAAGAATCTCACATCACAAACGCCAATGGGATCAACACATGAGTACAAGCATCACACAAACTCAAAGCCACCATCCTCCTCCTTGTCCAGCATCTTCAGCCATGTCAACCACTGCTGTCCTCCCTGCCCCTCTCAACCACCCGCCACTCCGCCTCTCACCTTCAGTAGTTCCTGCTCATCTGCCCACTGTCAGGTGTCTGTCAAGGAAATATTTGAGCGTAAGAAGCCAATGTCACAGAATCACCCCCTTGACCGGCATCTGACAGCTGGCTCAACAGAATTCTTATCCCGCCAGCTTTTACCATACAAGCTGGTGGAGTCTGAGGCCTTCAAAAAATGTGTAGCTATTGGGACACCCTAGTGGAAGGTACCCGGCCGAAATTATTTTTCACAAAAGGCTATCCCCAAAATGTACTCTATTGTGGAAAATGAAGTAATGACATGTCTGGCACACAGTGTTGGGGCAAGGGTCCATCTGACCACTGACTACTGGTCTGAAAAGCACGGTCAGGGTAGGTATATCACGTACACTGCGCATTGGGTCAACCTGCTGACGCCTGCCAAGCATGGAATGCGTGGCTCTGCAGCGGAGTTGGTGACACCGCCACGACTTGCAAGCAGGCCTGCTGCCACCTCCTCTACTCCTCCTACTCCATCCTCTTCGCTAACCTCCTCGGCTGAGTCATCTTCTGCTACTGCGTCTTGCTCCACATCATCAACTGCACCTCCCCAGCTCCCCAGGGGCTATTCCACATCCCAGATACGACAGTGTCACGCCGTCTTGGGGTTTATTTTCCTAAAAGCAGAGAGTCACTCCGCACCAGCACTCCTGTCCGCCCTGAACGCACCGGTGGATCAGTGGCTGACCCCGCACCAACTGGAGATCGGCAAAGTGGTGCGTGACAACGGAAGCAATCTGTTAGCGGCATTGAATTGAGGCAAGTTGACACATGTGCTGTGCATGGAATACAGTTGTGTTCAAAATTATTCAACCCCCACTGAAATTGAGTGTTTTTGCCAGTTTGAAATTGATTTTGATTATTTCAGTCATCTTGTTTACAATTAAATCAAAGAGGCACTTGTAAGTCAGACAAATATAACATAACATTTATAATGAAATATCCACAAATGTCTTTTCTGTGCTCACATCATTATCAGTTTTATTCAACCCCCAAGTGACATTCAATCATAGTACTTAGTACAACATCCTTTTCCAGTTATAACAGCTTTTAAACGTGAAGCATAGCTTGACACAAGTGTCTTGCAGCAATCTACGGGAATCTTCGCCCATTCTTCATGGGCAAAAGCCTCCAGTTCAGACACATTCTTAGGCTTGCGCGCTGCAACTGCTTTCTTTAAGTCCCACCAGAGGTTCTCAATCGGATTTAAGTCTGGTGACTGCGATGGCCACTTCAAAATGTTCCAGCCTTTAATCTGCAACCATGCTCTAGTGGACTTGAAGGTATGCCTGGGATCATTGTCCTGTTGAAAGGTCCAACGTCTCCCAAGCCTCAGGTTTGTGACGGACTGCATCACATTTTCATCCAATATCTCCTCGTACTGAAGAGAATTCATGATACCTTGCACATGCTGAAGCTTCCCTGTACCTGTAGAAGCAAAACAGCCCCAAAGCAAGATTGACCCCCCGCCATGCTTTAAAGTAGGCAAGGTGTTCTTTTCTTCATAGGCCTTGTTCTTCCTCCTCCAAACATAGCGTTGTTCCATGGGCCCAAACAGTTCTAATTTTGTTTCATCAGTCAACAGAACACTATCCCAAAACTTTTGTGGTTTGTTCACATGACTTTTGGCATACTGCAGTCGACTCTTCTTATTCTTTGGAGACAGCAAGGGGGTGCGCCTGGGAGTTCTGGCATGGAGGCCTTCATTACGCAGTTTGCGCCTTATTGTCTGAGCTGAAACTTCAGTACCCGCATCTGACAAATCTTTTTTCAGTTCCTCGGCAGTCACACTGGGACTTTTCTCCACTTTGCGCTTCAGGTAGCGCACAGCAGTCGAAGTCAGCATCTTCTTTCTGCCACGACCAGGTAGCGTTTCAACAGTGCCCTTTGCCTTGAATTTGCGAATGATGCTTCCTATGGTGTCTCTTGGTATGTTTAACATCTTTGCAATCTTCTTATAGCCATTGCCCTTCCTGTGAAGAGAAATCACCTCTTCTCTTGTCTTCCTGGACCATTCTCTTGACTTCACCATGTTTGTAAACACACCAGTAAATGTCTAGAAGGAGCTGAGTATCACAGTCATTTTAAATCTGCCTAATTGGTGCTAATTATGCTTGATTGCTGCTCCTCGACATCCACAGGTGTTTTCAATACCTGATCGAAAACACTTGAATGAACCTCTGTTCTTAAGAGTGGTGGTCTTTAAGGGGTTGAATAATTGTGTCAATGAAGAAATCACAAAAAAAACATTTAATACTGTATTACAAAAACAATTGATGTCATTTTAGTTGCATTTGGTTCTTTAAAAAGTCCTTGTAAGATTTCATTCTGAACACAATTACAAATGTACACTAAATTCCCGAAAACCCTTTACAGCATTGGGGGTTAAATAATTTTGAACACAACTGTATGTGTTGAATTTGATTGTACAACGCTATGTGTGTAAGTACTCAGGCTTTCAGGATGCCCTCAAGCAGGCCAGGAAAGTGTGTGGCCATTTCAGGCGTTCCTACACGGCCATGGTGCACTTTTCCAATATTTAGCGGCGAAACAACATGCCAGTGAGGCGCTTGATTTGCAATAGCCCGACACGTTGGAATTCAACACTCCTAATGTTTGACCGCCTGCTCCAACAAGCAAAAGCCGTCAACGAGTATTTTGTATGACCGGGGTGCTAGGACACCCTCTGCGAATCTGGGTATTTTTTTTACCACGTTACTGGACGCTCATGCACAATGCCTGTAGGCTCATGCGTCCTTTTGAGGAGGTAACAAACCTAGTCAGTCGCTCCGAAGGCACCCTCAGCGACCTCATCCCATTTGTTTTCTTCTTCTTTCTGGAGCGTGCCCTGCGAAGAGTGCTGGATCAGGCCTTAGATGAGAGTGAAGAGGAAGAGTTGTGGTCACCATCACCACCAGAAACAGCCTTATCATCATCGCTTGCTGGACCTGCGGCAAAGCTGGAAGAGAAGTCTGAGGAAGAGGAGTCAGAGGAGGAATGTGGCTTTGAGGAGGAGGAAGACCAACCACAGCAGGCATCCCAGGGAGCTCATTGTCACCTATCTCGGACCAGTGGTGTTGTACGTGGCTGGGACAAAGAACAGACCTTCAATGACATCAGTGAGGACGAGGAACGGGACATGAGTAGCTCAGCATCCAACGTTGTGCAAATGGGGTCTTTCTTGCTGTCATGCCTGTTGAAGGACCCTCGTATAAAAAGGCTCAAGGAGAATGACCTGTACTTGGTGGCCACACTACTAGACCTCCGGTATAAACATAAAGTGGCTGAAATGTTACCAAATTCCCGGAAGTCGGAAAGGATGCAGCAGTTCCAAAACAAGTTAAAAAGTATGCTTTACACAGCGTATAAGGGTGATGTCACAGCACAACAAGATTCTAACAGGGGAAGAGGTGAAAGTAATCCTCCTCCTACAACGACCACGCCGGCAAGTACAGGACGCTTTACAGATGTGTTGTTGATGGAGGACATGCGGAGCTTTCTAAGTCCTACGCATCGCCATAGCCCTTCGGGGTCCACCCTCAGAGAACGACTCGACTGACAGGTAGCAGACTTCCTCGCCTTAAATTTAGATATCGACACTCTGAGGAGCGATGAACCCCTTGACTACTGGGTGTGCAGGCTTGACCTGTGGCCTGAGCTATCCCAATTTGTGATAGAACTTCTGGCATGCCCTGCTTCAAGTGTCCTGTCAGAAAGAACCTTCAGCACAGCAGGAGGTATTTTCACTGACATGAGAAATCGCCTAGGTCAAAAAAGTCTAGATTACCTCACCTTTATTAAGATGAATGAGGCGTGGATACCGATGGGACTGACAGTGGAAGATGCATTTTACAAAAAAAAAGGCCTGATTTGATGCCTTGGGCTAAAGATGGTCCCCACGCTGCTGTATTTAATCTCTGCATGCCGGATGACTCGCGTGACTTCTCCGCCACCAACTAGGGTTCAAGGCCCAAATGTTTTAGTACACTTTCTGCCGGGAAAACATAAATTTTTCCGGCCGCTGCTACAGCAGCAGCTGCAACAATACCTAATTTTTCAGGCATGTGTACGTGCCTAATTTTTCTGGCCTCCAGTGCTGCACTGTGACTGCAAAAACAAAACAAAGAAAAAAAAGCACATACATGTGTCAATTCCCCTTTGTGATCGTTACCTTGTTGTGGTGAAGCTGCTTGCGTATCACAATGAAGCGATCACCTCTATGAGTGTGTTGGCAATGTTGGCACACCCCAGATGATAACTGCTTCATTGTGATCAGACCAAAAGCGATCGGCTGGATAATTTTTCATAGAAAAAACATTAATTTTCTTTGTGAAATTTATATTTTTTTTTTCAAGTTGTATGGGTTTTTAGTACATAAAATAATTAAGTCTCTTAATAGTTTATTAGAAATAATGTAGACAAAAAAAAATCCTCATCAATTCCAATACAACTTAGGCTTTTCACCCGATTAAAGAAATAAAACAAACAAAACAGTATAGTGCATTAACATTGCTTCTCTTTCCTTTTTAATATATGCTATGAGTCTGTGACAGTGCAAACACAATTTGGTCTAAATGTACAAACTGATGAGAGAAACAATGTACAGCTGTCTACACTCTTCCAAGGTGGAAATTCAAATGGTCAGACCAATTGTACAGCACTCATGGTTACAAATAGGACAGTCTCAGAACCTCACTTTGTATCCAGAAACCCCAAATCATTGTATATAGAAGCGCAATTACTGAAGGAAATCCGTGACTTAAAGTCTACTGGGTTTTACTAGGAACATATGTAACTAATAATAGGGGTGTATCTTGATGTCAGTAAACTCCAATTACCTTAGATCAAATTAAAAAATGTTATCTATAAAGAGTTTCAGATTTGGTTTCTATAGATCAAGCACTTTTTCAGTGACAATGGAAGAACTACAGAACTCATTCCCTTGGCAGAGCAAGTACAGAGCACAGAACAGTATAGCTGGATACTCAATGTTCTTCAGAGGAATAAAATTATTATTTCATGATGTCGTAATGGTTCTCTCTGTAGTGCCCCATATTAGAAGGAAGCGGACAGAGCAAGCTTTTTTCTGTATCTCCACATGCAAAGATTCAATTCAATTCAATCCCCCGAACGTGCGCACGAGCTCAGTCATCATTATAACAAGAAGGACGCACACACAGATAAATAACATTTCTGCAATCAGTGTGTCAACAATTGACAACTCTTTGCGGTTGTCTAAAATCAATTCAATACATGTCCCCTAATAGGGGACGTAACAGGGATTAAACTGATAAGAATAGTACTAGTTAACACAGCAGTCATATAGGGTTGAACAGTACATTGCACGGCGCACGCGCAGTGCCCCAAATTGGAAGTAAGAGGAAGTAAGACCAAGCTTCTTTTTCCATCTCCCGGTTCCTAAAATCTATTCGATACACGTCCCTTGATAGGGGACGTAACAGGGATTAAACTGATAAAAATAGTACTACTGATTACTGAACACACCACTCATATAGAGTGGCACAGTACATTGCACAAGGAAGAGACCTTCAATGACGTCAGTGAGGACAAGGAACGTGACATGGCTAGCTTGGTATCCAACCTTGTGCAAAAGGGGAGTTTGCAGTTGTGCAAATGGACTGTTTGCGGGCCGTTAAACGGGGAGTTTGGTCTGTCACAGTTAGGTCTGTCACTGTGAAGCGGGCGTAACCCTTAAACTACCTGATCGTGTCACCGCCGGTTCTGGGAGACGGTCGGTCAGAGGTTCCTCCCTGTCTTGTGTATGACGTTCTTTGTTTTGGTTTCACTTTGCTCAGTTCCTTTCTCTCCCTCAGTTGCCTCCTATCTTTGATTAATTGGTTTGCTTTATATTCTCTCCCTTACTGCTCCTCCTTGCAGTTTATATTACTTCCTGGATGAAGTGTGTGCTGCTGGAGGCTGCAGTTGTTTTGCTCTAAGATAAGTGCATTCCGTTTACTTTGTGTTTTGTTTGCTGGCTTGATTCTAGGTGACCCTGACTCCCTCCGTATTCAGTGCAGGGAGCCGGTGGCCGTTCCCCTCACTACTATAGGGAATTCAGGTGTCACTCAGTTATAGGTACGAGGGCATGTATCTGTCTACCACCAGGACTTGTACATGTGCACCACAGTAGTTTGTGAGAGT
The DNA here is from genome assembly GCA_033119425.1 of Bufotes viridis. Lineage (NCBI taxonomy): Eukaryota > Metazoa > Chordata > Amphibia > Anura > Bufonidae > Bufotes > Bufotes viridis. The sequence continues at coordinate 93,409,053 of CM065589.1, forward strand.
TCTTAGGGATTTATAGGGCCCTCCTATGTTTTCCTTAGTTTGGGATCAAGCCAGTCTGTCATTATTTATCAGTTCCTGCTAACTGTCCTCCATCCTTGACATTATAAACCGCCATAACCGTCTCATGCATGGATCCGGTTTCAGCCTTGATTGACCGCATGCAAGGTCTTTCTCTGGAGGTAGCTGATCTCCGTGAAACTGTTTCTCAGCTTCAGGTGACCGGTTCTGCTGGCGTTCATGGAGTTTGTTCCCAGCCTAAAATCTCTCTTCCGGATACGTTTTCTGGGGGTAGTGAGAATTTTGTTAGTTTTAGAGAGGCTTCCAAACTCAATTTTTGCTTACGTCCCCATTCCTCTGGTGATGAGGAGCAGAGGGTGGGGATCATCATCTCGCTGCTCAGGGATAACGCTCAGTCTTGGGCCTTTTGGCTGCCGGCAGGGGCACTCTCCCTCCGATCAGTAGATAAATTTTTTATAGCCCTGGGTCAGATATATGATGATCCGGATCGTATTGCTCTGGCTGAATCTAAACTGCGTCTTTTATGCCAGGGTAAACAGTCTGCAGAGATATATTGTTCTGAATTCCGGAGGTGGGCAGCTGATACTGGTTGGAATGACGCTGCACTCCGAAGTCAATTTTGTCATGGTCTTTCTGAGAGATTAAAATATGCATTTGCGTTTCATGAGAGGCCATTGTCTTTGGAGTCTGCCATGTCTTTAGCTGTTCGTATCGACAGGTGTCTGAGAGAGAGAGAGGAGACTACTCTTTCCTGTCATATTCACCCCAAGGACACTGGAGTTGTCTTATGCAGTGCGCAGGGGTCTCACTCTGTCTCTATACCCTCTAAAGAGGAGGCCATGCAGCTGGGTTTAGTTGCCTCTGATACTAGAGGATTCAGCTCTCAGAGGAGGGTATGTTTCTGTTGTGGAGGTATTAACCATTTAGCTAATGTTTGCCCTTCTAGGAGGTTTATGGGGTTTCCTGAGGGTAATAAAAAAAAAAGGGAAGAGAAGCCCTCTAAAAACTTTCTATTTGCTACAATTGGCAAGGTTAATCCAGAAATTGAAGATTTGCTGTTTGCTTGTAGTTCCCGTTTTCTCCTACCTGCCAGGGCGGCACTAGACAGCAAGAACTTTGTTTGTGAGATTTTTGTTGATAGTGGAACAGCTGTTAATCTCATTGATAGTCAATTTGCTACAACACATGGTTTCCAGGAGTGCACTTTGGAAAAAGCTATACCTGATTTTGCTATTGATTCCGCTCCACTTTCTCAAAAATCGTTAAAGGGCATAGTTCACAATATCCATTTGACTGTGGGTGACACTCATGTTGAGGATGTGTCATGTTTTGTCTTAAGCGGATTACCTACTCCTCTAGTGTTGGGGCTACCCTGGCTAACTAAACATAACCCCACCATTGATTGGCAAGCAAGGCAAATAAATGGTTGGAGTGAGTTTTGCAGAGAGAATTGCCTCACCGCAACTCTCACAGAGGTTTCTACCAAGACCGTACCTTCTTTTCTCTCAGAATTTTCTGATGTGTTTTCCGAGAGTGGTGTCCAGGAGTTGCCCCCTCACAGGGAGTATGATTGTCCAATTAATCTCATCCCAAGCGCCAAGCGGCCTAAATCACGATTATACAATCTCTCTCAACCTGAGAGAGCAACCATGCGTACTTATATCTCTGAGAGCCTGAGAAAGGGACAAATCAGACCCTCGAAGCCGCCTGTTGCTGCTGGTTTTTTCTTTGTTTAAAAAAAAAAGATGGTTCTTTAAGACCATGGGAGTTTTGCCACAGTCCAGGTGTTAGTCCCCTTGAAACAACTTTTCGATCACTACTGTGGCCAGAAAGAGTCCCTGTGGGTTTTAAAATTCGCCTGCCTACTGAAGTCTATGGCGGTTCGCCCGCTTCGTCTGTTCGTGAACATTCGCAGAAGTTCGCCGTTCGCGAACTGAAAATTTTATGTTCGCGACATCACTACTCTACAGCAGCCTGTTCCTAGAGGCCCAGTTTTAGATGTAGGACCTGGATGGACACAGGGATGTCCTTTTGAACAGCTCACTCTCAGACAGCAGCACTGTGCTGTCTGAGCGTGAGCTGCAGGGAGAAAGTCACCCTCACAGCTGACAGAAGTTGATTTTTAACTTCATTTTTTCAATCCCTCTTGGCTGAGGAGTGGAGGGAGCAAGGCCTTACCAGATTGGAGGCTTTGCTTAGCGGGACCTGTGTGCAGGGTTTAAAACCTTCCCGGACACCCGAACTACCTGTGTGCCAAATTTGGTGTAGATCGGTCCAGTCGATTGGTGGTGCATAAAGAACAGACAGACAGAAACTAATTTTATATACATAAGATATATATATATAAATATATATATATATATATATATATATATATATATATATACATAGTGTATATATATATACTGTATATACATTTCCTTTTTTAGCGTATCTTCAGTTTTGTCAAAACGTTGATGTTACATAAAAACATGTGAAAATATTATATTGGGGGTCAAGGGGGCTCTGTTAGAGTACTTTCACACTAGCATTATTCTTTTCCAGTATTAAGTTCTGTCCTAGGGCCTCAATACCAGAAAAAACTTATCATTTTAATCCTAATGCATTCTTAACGGAGAGCATTCCGTTCAGGATGCATCAGTATTTATCAGTTCAGTCCCTCTTACGTTTTTGGGCCAGAGAAAATACCGCAGCATGAAATGTATTAGTGCAGGATCCGACATTAAAATTAAAATTACTGCATTGACGGATCCGGTCTTCAAGTCTGCGCTAGCAATTCCTTCATAACTTCTAGCAGGAATAATAAAGGAATGGCACTTCATAGAGTTATAAGAAGAGATGGTCCGGAATTGTTATTACAAGGGGGATATTAGTAGTTATTAGTGTTGGGCGAGCATGCTCGGCCGAACACTAATTTTACTTGAGCATCGCGATGTTGGGTACTGGCATTACAGTGATTAGCTGGCTGGAACGCATCATCTGGTCATACAATGACACGTGTTCGTCTCAGTCTTAGTCAGGCAGAGCTGTGCTGAAGAAGGGACAGATAGTGTATGGAGTGAAATAGTAATATTTTAGGGAAAAAACTTCTTAGAGACCCAAAAGTCCTTTTAAGGACTATTGTTGTATCTGGCAGGAATATAATTATTAGCGTAACCTGCGCTAAATTGTGTGGAATTGTGAGAGAGACCCAAAAGTCCCTTTAAAGACTATTCTTGTATCTGGCAGCAATATAATTATTAACGCAATCTGCGCTAAATTGCGTGGAATTGTTAGATACCCAAAAGTCCTTTAAAGGACTACAGTATATTTGTATCTGGCTGCAATATATATTATTTATTAGCACAACCTGCACTAAATTGCGTGCAATTGTTAGTGCCGCTTCTGATAGTGACACAACCTCTGCTACTTCTTTTATTTTACATGTGCGCAGCCTAAATATCTGCGACATTCAGTGCAACTATAAGTGCTGCTTCTGATAGTGACACAATCTTTACTTCATCCTTTATTTTACATTTGCGCAGCCTAAATATCTGTGATATTCAGCGGAATAGTTTGCCCGCTTGTGACAGCGACATTACAAGCGCCACATCTCCTGTATAACGTTTGTGCATTCTAAATATCAGTGACATTCATTCAGTGTAATTTTTTATTAGCCGTTGGTGACAGCGACATTTCTTGTGCTATACCTCCTGTATAACATTTGTGAATTCAAAATATCAGTGACATTCATTCAGTATTATTTTTTATTAGCCAGTGGTGACAGCAAAATTACCTGCGCTATACCTCCTGTTTAACTTTTGTGCATACTAAATATCAGTGATATTCATTCAAGGTAATTTTTTATTAGCCGGTGGTGACAGCGACATTTCTTGCACTATATAAAGAAGTAATAGAGGATGGGGCACTCTTACACAAGGGATAGCAGGGATAAAATGTAAAACAATATTTAATACATTAATACATAGTAGAGATAAAAAGATACATATAATGTCAAATATAATAAAGTGGTAAAGTGCACGTGCAGTAGTAGCGGGAGCCTAATCGGTAAATAGGGTCCAAACAACTTTCTGATAGAGAAACTCTCCGAGAGTGTACAGTAGCCGAAGGAGACTGAGAATGTGCCAGTATTGGTAGATGTCGCCTACAGAATTAATAACTGTTCCTCATCTCTAGTGGGTAACTGTCCAAAATAATCCACATGAACCATTAAAAACTCGGACTGCGTCCCTTTCTTCAAATAAATAAATAGTGCGGCGTCCCGCTAAAAATGTGGTTAAGAATCGCGATTCGAAAATGTAGTTATCCACTGGGTGGATCTTACCGGTGGTATACAGTCTATCATTCCATGTGATGTTCCGATCTCACCAGCGTGCAGCTTGGGGAGTAGTATCCTCCGTACCTCACTTGGCGTTGCACGTGCGGGGCTCGCGTGTGGAAGGGCTCCCGATTATGCCAACGTCATCTGGAGGGTTCAGGGGTCACAATGGATAGTTGTTCCTCGTCTTCCGGTAAGTTGGAAAAGTGGAAAGAAATCCTTAGTATTGGATTCAATATCTCATGGGATAAAAACCAAACGCGTTTCGGGGTATATAAGGATTAAAAGCACCCCTTCATCAGTGGTGAAAGTATCCCAATGAATACCCCTCCTTTATAGGCATCATGGAGGGAAGAAAAAACTGAAATGGATTCATGTTCCAGACTAGATGGTTCCGTGCAATATGTTAGTGTTTTTTAAATATAAAAAATGTATATTTCAAGGGAGAGTACGATGGAGGCAGGTTGTTGTAAATATTCAATCAAAAGGGATTCAAAGGGGGTTCAGATGTCGATGCGAAGGAGTTACAAACAGTCTTAATGATGAGAGGTCATCAAAACTCCTATATAGTTCTTTATCTCTGTGCTGCAATCTAGCATTGCGTACATATTGCATACAGTTGTAGTCTCAGTATGTCTTGTTCTAAGAGGGTAGAAAACGCATGTAGGTGCATCTGCGGTTTCGATGCGTTTTGTGTTGTTCTTCATATTTTTCGTTAGAAAGTATTCAAACACATTCAAAAAAATTCAAAAAATTTGGACATTGCCATAAAAATAAAATGGAGTAGGATATTGACATAAGATATCAATTCAGTACAACAGTTCATAGAAAATTCATAAAAATTATTCATATAAATAATGGTCGTGGAGGAGATGGCTTGGCATGGGTATATGTAAGAAGATAACAAAGTTCAGACATTTCTATCATTACTCTTATAGTGTTCCATATCTCTGCATTGCATATAGCTGTCTCCATGGATTTTTGCCATATAGTCACTGTCTAATATGAAGCTTAATCGCAATGTTTAAGAATGCTATAGAAAGAACGGCGCATCTCTATGTGTCTGTGTTTTTAGTGCGGTTGTGATGCGCTTAGAGTGCGTTTTCAGTATCATTGGCTGAAAAGGACATGTGTGGATGTTAGGTTATTTCCATAACGGGGGTATGGAACATAATAATAAGGATAAAACATATGATAGGTAAAACATGTTGAGGTGTGGGAAACATAGGAGTATGGGAGTAAAGGAGGTTAGATGGACCATAAGGATAAACTTAGAGGCCTTTGTGTTCATGGCTGTCTGTTTTGGTCTACTGGAGAGTGAGGTGGGTAAGTGCCCCCCACCAAGACACAACCGGATGGCAAGAAATATTACAACCACGGTTGGCGTCGGTGGAGGGCACCCACCCACCGGAGCCTACAGGAAACCGAATAATTCAAATTCAGCGTTTAGGCCTTTTGGGAGGAGGCTATTAAATTCATAAATACGCTTCGTCTCTAGTCGTGAACTCTTTTCAGTATGGTTGCCTCCTCTCCAATTCCTTACTACCTTATCTATAGCGGCAAATTTTAGTCCTGTCGGATCTTGTTTATGACATGCTTTAAAATGGCTTGATAGTGAATGTTTCATGAATCCTTTTTAATGTTGGCCACGTGTTCTGATATCCGTGTCTTGAGGGATCTCTTTGTTCTTCCAATGTATTGCCGATTACATGGGCATTCTACAATATAAATTACATCTTTCGAATTGCAGGTTAAAAAGTCTTTTATACTATGGTGGTGATTATTTGTTGTAGAGATTACTTCTGTAGTTTTTTTTAGGGAAGGTAGTGATGCGGCAGTTACTACATTTCCCACACCTGAAAAAGCCGTGAATATTCGTCCAATTTTGTATATTATTTTCTTTTTTTGTTTTTTCTGTTTTCACAGTTGGTGCAATTTTGATATGTAGATTAGGTGCTTTGGAGAAGGTGATTTTTGGATTGAGGGGAAGGAAGGTTCCTATTGTTTTATCTTTTTTTAAAATATGCCAATGTTCTTTGATAATATGGCGAATTTTCCTATAGTCTCCACTGAAGGGTAGGATCATTCTTATCTCATCCTCCCTATCATTCAGAATTTTTGGTTTCTCTTCAAAGAAGGATTGTCTATCCATATCCTTTACTCTTTGTAGTTGTTTGGACCCTATTTACCGATTAGGCTCCCGCTACTACTGCACGTGCACTTTACCACTTTATTATATTTGACATTATATGTATCTTTTTATCTCTACTATGTATTAATGTATTAAATATTGTTTTACATTTTATCCCTGTCATCCCTTGTGTAAGAGTGCCCCATCCTCCATTACTTCTTCACATTCAGCCTCTCTGTAGATCCGTGGTGAATCTACTGGTTGGGTGCACCTTATCAGGTGTTTTTCCATTCTAGTGCGACATTACAATCAATCTTACTTTTTCACTTTCACCATATATGTCAGCACAGAGTGAAACAAACACCATGAACATATGGGAATATGCAGAGACTAAAAAGACAGAAGTCGACAATTTCATATTCAATGAGCAATCAACAGAGACATCAAACACCGAGGCCCCCATGAGGACCATATTTAAAGACCTAGAGACCTTAATGATCAGACAATTGAAACAACGTTGGGAGATCAAAACCCTACAGAGATATATAGACTGTAATAGGACCCCCAAGGGCTTAACAGTATATAAAGCCCCTGCCCAAGACTTAACCAGCCCCACTTTTGACAATGAATGGGAGAACACCTTACAGGAATGTTCCCTCTCCCTAATAAAACTAATAATAAAAAGGAGACTGGAGATCTTGGAAGAAACTACAATTAGAATCAACGATATGAAATGTAGCTTTGATAAGCTACCTAAAAATGATGAATACAATGATCGACAATCCAAGTTATGTATGAGTCTTGATAGGGTGGAACGGGAGATAATGGACAAAAAAGTGAAGAAATTAAAACTGAATTTTGAGAATAAAAAAATAGTTAAGCAAAATGGAAACAATGTAGAATCACACAACAACACGTTTGAAAACACAACAAGGAACACTATAAGTAAAACACCAAATGGGAGAACACACCATGACACACAATATATGATTCCGGTACACAATAGGTTTGAAACTTTAGAAGAGGAACGTTTTTTAGACAGAACACCCCCACATCACAGAATTCGCACCAGACAGAAAACACCACAGAGGAAAAAACACTCTCCAAAAAGACAGAACACAGATCAACACCGAGATCCACCATACAACTTAAGGAACAGAACACAGATGACACAACCAACTTACAGAACACCACAACAGAGAAGGGAGAACCCCCAGAATCAATGGAATCATTATCCAAATCAAAGCTATCAATCCAAAACCAGGTACCACGAAAGAGAAAGAGACAGATACGTAGAGGAGGGAGGAAGAAGACACCATCACAACCAATAGAACATATTAATAACAATGACATTATCATAAATCTAAGCTCTACAACCATCACAGACACACAAAGGAGCCTACTAAATAAGGGTCTGAAATTCGCACCAACAATCAGATTGAATAAATTCGAGACTTTTATTGGCGTGGAAAAGTTTATCAGGAGACTATGTCTGAAAAAATACTTCTTAAAAAGTCCGATTACGAGAGATGCCACCAATGATGAACAATATATACACACAACTTTAAGAAAACCTTCAAAAAAATACCCCAGAAATGAAATCAGTCAGGAACTGGCCAGTTTCAGGGAATGTGTTGAGAATGACATTAGGAAAATAAAAGATAAAATGAAATTTAAACGGAACAATTTAACAAAAAGCGAAGTGTCAGCAATGAAAGACTTACAAAAAGAGAAAGGGATTGTAATCCGCCCAGCAGATAAAGGGGGGTCCATAGTCATACAAAACACACATGACTACAATAAAGAATGTCTGAGACAACTCTCAGATACAATGACGTATAAGGAATTGGAGAAAGACCCCACTGATAACTTTAAAACTGAGCTAACGATCCTCTGTGAGAAAGGTAGGAGAATGAATATCCTAAACACAGAGGAATTCAATTACATCAATATACAATACCCACGCATCCCTGTCTTTTATTGCCTACCGAAAGTGCACAAAGACAGGGAGAACCCACCGGGACGACCGATTGTATCGGGGATCGGCTCATTGACTGCCAATCTGTCACAATACATTGACTTACTTTTACAACCTAGAGTCAGACAAATACCCTCATACATTAAAGATACCACCCAAATCATTAAAACTGTGGAGAATCTTACTTTTAACCCGGGTTGGATAATGGGCACGTTAGACGTCCAATCCCTATACACCATCATTAACCACACTCAAGGGGAATTTGCGGTGAAAACCCAACTGACATTAGAAGACAGATTGAACCCATCTCAAATCGATTTTTTATTGGAGGGAATCGACTTTATCTTGACGCATAATTATTTTTACTTTGAGGGGAACTTTTATCTACAAACACAAGGCACAGCCATGGGTACCAGGTTCGCCCCCAGTTATGCCAACCTCTTTATGGCCCAGTGGGAACATCAACACATTACACCCAGACTGGGGACGGACCTGGTACTCTGGCAAAGATATATCGACGACATATTTTTTATCTGGCAAACTGGAGAGAACTCTCTTAATAGTTTTTTAAATGATATTAACCAGAACAATCTCAATCTAAAATTCACTAGCACTATAAGCGAACATTCCGTTGATTTCCTAGATATATGCATTTTCAATGAAGGAGAAAAATTACATTGCAGGACCTTCACAAAACCCACAGCCAGAAATAGCTACATACTATATAGTAGCTGTCACTTACCAGATTGGCTGGTCAACATTCCACAAGGTCAATTTAGACGTATCAAGAGGAACTGCACTAAAGAAATGCACTTTAACATAGAAGCAGAACACATGAAGACATCTTTCCTAGATAGAGACTACCCTCTGACTATGATAGACGCCTCTTTGAAAAGAGTAAAGGATATGGATAGACAATCCTTCTTTGAAGAGAAACCAAAAATTCTGAATGATAGGGAGGATGAGATAAGAATGATCCTACCCTTCAGTGGAGACTATAGGAAAATTCGCCATATTATCAAAGAACATTGGCATATTTTAAAAAAAGATAAAACAATAGGAACCTTCCTTCCCCTCAATCCAAAAATCACCTTCTCCAAAGCACCTAATCTACATATAAAAATTGCACCAACTGTGAAAACAGGAAAAACAAAAAAAGAAAATAATATACAAAATTGGACGAATATTCACGGCTTTTTCAGGTGTGGGAAATGTAGTAACTGCCGCATCACTACCTTCCCTAAAAAAACTACAGAAGTAATCTCTACAACAAATAATCACCACCATAGTATAAAAGACTTTTTAACCTGCAATTCGAAAGATGTAATTTATATTGTAGAATGCCCATGTAATCGGCAATACATTGGAAGAACAAAGAGATCCCTCAAGACACGGATATCAGAACACGTGGCCAACATTAAAAAAGGATTCATGAAACATTCACTATCAAGCCATTTTAAAGCATGTCATAAACAAGATCCGACAGGACTAAAATTTGCCGCTATAGATAAGGTAGTAAGGAATTGGAGAGGAGGCAACCATACTGAAAAGAGTTCACGACTAGAGACGAAGCGTATTTATGAATTTAATAGCCTCCTCCCAAAAGGCCTAAACGCTGAATTTGAATTATTCGGTTTCCTGTAGGCTCCGGTGGGTGGGTGCCCTCCACCGACACCAACCGTGGTTGTAATATTTCTTGCCATCCGGTTGTGTCTTGGTGGGGGGCACTTACCCACCTCACTCTCCAGTAGACCAAAACAGACAGCCATGAACACAAAGGCCTCTAAGTTTATCCTTATGGTCCATCTAACCTCCTTTACTCCCATACTCCTATGTTTCCCACACCTCAACATGTTTTACCTATCATATGTTTTATCCTTATTATTATGTTCCATACCCCCGTTATGGAAATAACCTAACATCCACACATGTCCTTTTCAGCCAATGATACTGAAAACGCACTCTAAGCGCATCACAACCGCACTAAAAACACAGACACATAGAGATGCGCCGTTCTTTCTATAGCATTCTTAAACATTGCGATTAAGCTTCATATTAGACAGTGACTATATGGCAAAAATCCATGGAGACAGCTATATGCAATGCAGAGATATGGAACACTATAAGAGTAATGATAGAAATGTCTGAACTTTGTTATCTTCTTACATATACCCATGCCAAGCCATCTCCTCCACGACCATTATTTATATGAATAATTTTTATGAATTTTCTATGAACTGTTGTACTGAATTGATATCTTATGTCAATATCCTACTCCATTTTATTTTTTATGGCAATGTCCAAATTTTTTGAATTTTTTTGAATGTGTTTGAATACTTTCTAACGAAAAATATGAAGAACAACACAAAAACGCATCGAAACCGCAGATGCACCTACATGCGTTTTCTACCCTCTTAGAACAAGACATACTGAGACTACAACTGTATGCAATATGTACGCAATGCTAGATTGCAGCACAGAGATAAAGAACTATATAGGAGTTTTGATGACCTCTCATCATTAAGACTGTTTGTAACTCCTTCGCATCGACATCTGAACCCCCTTTGAATCCCTTTTGATTGAATATTTACAACAACCTGCCTCCATCGTACTCTCCCTTGAAATATACATTTTTTATATTTAAAAAACACCAACATATTGCACGGAACCATCTAGTCTGGAACATGAATCCATTTCAGTTTTTTCTTCCCTCCATGATGCCTATAAAGGAGGGGTATTCATTGGGATACTTTCACCACTGATGAAGGGGTGCTTTTAATCCTTATATACCCCGAAACGCGTTTGGTTTTTATCCCATGAGATATTGAATCCAATACTAAGGATTTCTTTCCACCTTTCCAACTTACCGGAAGACTAAGAACAACTATCCATTGTGACCCCTGAACCCTCCAGATGACGTTGGCATAATCGGGAGCCCTTCCACACGCGAGCCCCGCACGTGCAACGCCAAGTGAGGTACGGAGGATACTACTCCCCAAGCTGCACGCTGGTGAGATCGGAACATCACATGGAATGATAGACTGTATACCACCGGTAAGATCCACCCAGTGGATAACTACATTTTCGAATCGCGATTCTTAACCACATTTTTAGCGGGACGCCGCACTATTTATTTATTTGAAGAACGGGACGCAGTCCGAGTTTTTAATGGTTCATGTGGATTATTTTGGACAGTTACCCACTAGAGATGAGGAACAGTTATTAATTCTGTAGGCGACATCTACCAATACTGGCACATTCTCAGTCTCCTTCGGCTACTGTACACTCTCGGAGAGTTTCTCTATCAGAAAGTTGTTTGGACCCTATTTACCGATTAGGCTCCCGCTACTACTGCACGTGCACTTTACCACTTTATTATATTTGACATTATATGTATCTTTTTATCTCTACTATGTATTAATGTAATAAATATTGTTTTACATTTTATCCCTGCTATCCCTTGTGTAAGAGTGCCCCATCCTCTATTACTTCTTCATATTCAGCCTCTCTGTAGATCCGTGGTGAATCTACTGGTTGGGTGCACCTTATCAGGTGTTTTTCCATTCTAGTGCGACATTGCAATCAATCTTACTATTTCTTGCACTATACCTCCTGTATAACGTTTGTGCATCCTAAATATCAGTGACATTCATTCATAGCAATTTTTTATTAGCCGGTGGTGACAGCGACATTACTTGCGCTATACCTCCTGTATAACGTTTGTTCATCCTAAATATCAGTGACATTAATTCAGTGTAATTTTTTATTAGCCCATGGTGACAGCGACATTACTTGCGCTATACCTTCTGTATAACATTTGTGCATCCTTAATATCACTGACATTCATTCAGTGTAATTTTTTATTGGCTGGTGGTGGCAGCGACATTACTTTTGCTATACCTCCTTTATAATATTTGTGCATCCTAAATATCAGTAACATTCATTCAGTGTAACTTTTTTATTAGCTGGTGGTGAGAGCGACATTACTTGTGCTTTACCTCCTGTATAATGTTTGTGCATCCTAAATATCATTTACATTAATTCAGTTTTATTAGCATGTGGTGACCATGACATTATTTGCACTATACCTCCTGTATAACATTTGTGCATCCTAAATATCAGGGACATTAATCCAGTGTAATTTTTTATTAGCCGGTGGTGACAGCGACATTACTTGCGCTATACGTCCTGTATAATGTTTGCGTATCCTAAAATTATCTGTAATCAAAAGAAAGTTTTCCACAGCACTCTTGTAGTTGATATTTTAAATCTTCTTTATTTTCCCAGTGTGCAACGTTTCGACTTCTCTGAGTCTTTTTCAAGCATAATGAATTTACATGTAGTGAGGATTCATTTATACAGAAGTGTACCCAATCCTAGGGGGTGTGGGTGGAGTAACTCCTCCCCACTATTCCACCCCTAACATTCTACCAATCTTAATACATTTAACAAACATGATAGTGACAATATCCAATGCATAAGTGTCTTACTGGAGGCTGAGAAGGATCCAATTCGGTAGGTGCAATCTAATATACTCCTCATGGCACATGTTTTCGGCGTCTCCTGCCAGCAGTACGGCACTTCCGCCCTCAGTGTTGCGTCACTTCCGGTCACCGATTATATCACTTCCGGTCCCGGGTTCCTGGTTACTAGTTACTGTGGTTCCAGCATCCTATTTGGCCGGCGGAGCGCTTCCGCCCTGCCTGTTACATCACTTCCTGTCACATGTTCCAGTGTGTTTATTGTTGCTAAGTAACCTGACTCTTTCACAAAAGCGGGATGCTGAACTGAAGATTTGCTTCAGTTCCTTAGACGTATCAAACTTTGAGTGTACTTCAAGGACCAAGACAAAACTGAGCTCCCTATAGATGATACACCTATAACTAGGGAAACTCAGGCATTAACATTGAGCGAAGTAGGCCTTAGAGTGAGGAGTGAGTTACAACCACCTGTGCATCATAGGGGTATAGAGACTTTCATGGCTTTAGTCAGGACAGGGCTTACTAGGCTTAAAAATTCATCACTTAGTTCACCTACTTCCAACCTCACAAATAAGGAAGTAGCGGCCCTTAGAACGCTTGAGAGGAGGAAGGAAATAACGATAAAGGAGGGGCTATAGTGATTATGGACACTGATAAGTATGTGGCAGAGGTTAACAGACAATTACAAGATGTGGAGATATATAAGGAACTAGAAAATGATCCAAACTTTGTCTTTCAGCGGAGAATGAAACTGTTGATTGATGATGCCTATGCGAATGATGTAATTGATGAGTCGCTACACACTTACTTGATTCAAAAGCATCCGGTTACCCCTATCCTGTATATACTGCCTAAAATCCACAAGGATCTGAGGAACCCTCCAGGGAGACCGATTGTCTCGGGCATTGTTTCTATCTTTGCCCCGGTGCGCGGTCTTTATGGATAGGGTTCTCAGATCCTATGCAATAAAAGCTAAATCCTATGTGAGGGATACAATGGATTTTCTTTTGAGGTTGGATGAAGTTAATTTTAGTGAACAAAACCTACTGGTATCATTTGATGTCGTGAGTCTATACACCAGCATAGTCCATGGTCTGGGCCTAGAGGCTGTGAAATGGGCTCTACAACGATCAGACTATAACATTGAATTATGTGAGTTTTTGATGTCCCTTTTGGAAATTATTTTGACTTGCAATTATTTCCGCTTCCAGGACCGGTTCTATGTGCAGTGTCGGGGAACCGCAATGGGTTCAAATGTGGCCCCGACATATGCAAATCTGTATATGACTTATGTTGAAAAGAATTATGTGTACCCTTGCACCCACTTCAGAAATGTAGGTGGGTGGATGAGGTACATTGACGATATTTTCCTAACCTGGAGGGGAATGGTGGAGGAGCTGAATGCATTCCACGAGTCCCTTAATGAGGTCCACCCACAACTCAAATTCACCAAGGTCTATTCAGAACAGTCCCTACAATTTTTGGACACTTTAGTTTATGTTGAATCTGGAAAACCAAAGACGGACATCTTTTTTAAACCAACTGACCATAACAGCATCCTGAGATTTGATAGTGCCCACCCGAAAGGGATGCTTGATGCTCTACCATATAGCCAATTGGTTAGGGCCAAACGAATAGTCTCGGACAATGACTGGTTGAATGATAGATTGACAGAAATGAGTCAGAAATTCATCCAGAGGAGATACCCAAAAAGGTTGACACCTTGAGAAAACTCGGGGACTAGACAGAAAAGACCTGCTTAGACCAAAAGAGAAAATACAAACAGACAAAAGGATTCCATTTGTCTCTACCTACTCGAACATGAGTGGTCAGATAGCGGGGATCTTGAGACACAATTGGCACATACTGTCTGAATCCTTCCCAGATGTGGCTGAATTCCAGACACCACCACTCATGTCATATAGGAGAGGCAAAAACCTTGCGGACAGGTTGGTGCATGCAGACATGGAGGGATTTAAACCTAAACTACACCAGAAAGTGGGTAGTTATCCATGTCTTAATTGTACAAACTGCAATGCCATGTTAAAAGGAAAGGAGTTTAATCACCCAAGAACGGGACAGAAGTATAAAATTAGGAATTATTATACGTGTACATCGGAGAATGTGATCTACATACTGCAGTGCCCCTGTGGACTGCTGTATGTGGGGGAGGCGACTCAACCGTGTAAGAACCGACTGAATCAACATAAGTACACTATACGGAAGGCACTTACCAGACAACAAAATGATGATCCAGACATGGATGACATAGGGAAACCGGTAGCAGAGCACTTTGTCAAATCCCAACACAGTGTGGCCCAATTGAGATTCAAAATAATAGATGGTATTCCACAATTGAAAAGGGGTGGAGACAGAGAGAGAGCATTAATGAGGCTCGAACTTAAATGGATTTACGAATTGGACACTCTAGAACCAAAGGGCATGAACCGGGAGTTCAAAGTAGGCACCTTGTTTTGATATACTAACTCTCCCAAGATGGTTTTTGTATTTTTAATGTAACATTAAGAATTGTACCCGACATAATGGTCGTGTTTTGATTAATGTTTGTTATCATTTTTTTTAGAACACATAAAAACACTAAGAAGGAGACTGAGAAGGACACCAAAGGGCGTGATTACCCCACTCCATTTTGACGAACATCTACATGTATAAAGACCACTGGGAACAGGGGAATCCCGGAGGATTGGTGGGTTAATGTTTTGATAGTTATATTAGCTTTATGTGCACCAAGGAGTGACTGTTACAATGGGGCTCAGGAAGCGGCGGTGAGCATAAAGGGCTCACTTAAAGAGCAGAAACATGACAGTCCGCAGGGAATGACTGACAATGGGATAAGGTGGGTCTCTCCACAACATGGGATGAGACCTCCCTTTCCTAATTTGTACAGATAGAATGTATGATGCCGACGACATGGATGCGCAATACCTGACGGATGGGTGCGTCCGTGTCTATTATGCGGTACCTATGAATGGATCCTGAGGACTGTCACACTGCATAAAGTCGCATGGTGAATTGCCCCATGGAGTTATCACTCCGATACGTTGTTTTTTATATCTATATATAATCTCCTAATAACATTAACCCACTTGAACCTTAGGGGGTCCCTCGACCCAGGTTGGCCAGGTATCTAGCTTTAGGGTAAAGCTTGATAAACCTATGGCATATGATGGTAGTTCAGCGTCCCGCTTTTGTGAAAGAGTCAGGTTACTTAGCAACAATAAACACACTGGAACATGTGACAGGAAGTGATGTAACAGGCAGGGCGGAAGCGCTCCGCCGGCCATATAGGATGCTGGAACCACAGTAACTAGTAACCAGGAACCCGGGGCCGGAAGTGATGTAAGCGGTGACCGGAAGTGACGCAACACTGAGGGCGGAAGTGCCGTACTGCTGGCAGGAGACGCCAAAAACATGTGCCATGAGGAGTATGTTAGATTGCACCTACCGAATTGGATCCTTCTCAGCCTCCAGTAAGACACTTATGCATTGGATATTGTCATTATTATGTTTGTAAAATGTATTAAGATTGGTAGAATGTTAGGGGTGGAATTGTGGGGAGGAGTTACTCCACCCACACACCCTAGGATTGGGTACACTTCTGTATAAATGAATGCTCACTACATGTAAATTCATTATGCTTGAAAAAGACTCAGAGAAGTCGAAACATAGCACACTGGGAAAATAAAGAAGATTTAAAAGATCAACTACAAGAGTGCTGTGGAAAACTTTCTTTTGATTACATCAATCAGGGATCAGAGACCGGGATCCAACACCACTTGCACCGCCGCACTATTACAAGGTATTGATCAGAGGTTGTGCTGTCCCCTTGTTTGCATGTTGGATATATAAAATTATATGTGACATTCAGTGTACTTTTTTCATAGACCCTGCGGACAGTGACATTATCAGTGCTACATCTCCTATTTAACTTGTGCGCATTCTAAAAATATCTGTGATATTTTGTGTACTTTATTTGCGCATACACTTACAAAACCTGCGCTACTGTACATGTGACATACTTGCAAGCATATATACAATTTAATATGCGCAATGCGAGAAGTAAGGGACAGGGAAGTGGCCGTGCTGCTGATGGTGCACACAAAGGCCGTGGCCCTGGGCTCGGTAAAACTGTGCCTGCTGCCAGAGTAGAGAAAAACACTCATCCATGATACCTAGCTTCATAACCCAGTTTGCAGGACAGTGCAGGACACCACTCTCAAAGTCAGATCAGTACAGCCAGGTGGTCCGTGGAATTGCAGCAGATAATACTTCCTGTCGGTTAAGCACCACCTTCCACAAAGTCCAATCTCAGTAGCCAAGATTCTAGTCAACAGAATCCTCACCCTGATACTCCTTCCTTCCACCATGGAGAGTCTTGGCAAACAACTGATCCCACACTAGGATATTCCGAGGATCTATTTTCATTGCCATTCCTTAATTTGGGCCTCTTGCCAAGCCCGCTTGAAGAAAGACATGAGGAGATCTTGTGCCCTTATTCCCAAACTCTGGAGCATCCACAGTCAGAAGAAGATGATGTTGGGGAATGGCAATTTGTGTTTCCCGAGGTGGATGATGATAATGAGACACAGTTGCCAATAAGTCAATCGCAATTAGTGTCTTAAGAGGTTCATGATGAGGATGAGACACAGTTGTCAATAACTGAGGTTGTTAATAGGTCAACAAGTCAGGAGGATGACCAGAGTGAGGAAGTGGAAGAGGAGGTGGTGGATGATTAAGTCACTGACTAGAGATGAGCGAACACCTGGAAGTTCGGGTTCGGAAGTTCGGACGAACTTTCCGAAAATGTTCGGGTTCGGGATCCGAACTCGACCTGAACTTTATCCCGAAACCGAACCCCATTGCAGTCAATGGGGACCAGAACTTTTAGGCACTAAAAAGGCTGTAAAATAGACCAGGAACGAGCTAGAGGGCTGCCAAAGGCAGCAAAATGTAGGTAAGTCCTTTGCAAACAAATGTGGATAGGGAAATGAATTAAAATAAAATAAAATAAATAAAATTTAACCAATATCAATTGGAGAGAGGTCCCACTGCAAGGAATCATGCGTCATATCAACCACCACCAGAGAAGGCCACTCTCAGTTATTTCGGCCCAGCACCCAGACAGAGGAGAGAGGTCCCACAGCAAGGAATCATGCGTCATATCAACCACCACCGGAGAAGGCCACTCTCAGTTATTTCGACCCAGCACCCAGACAGAGGAGAGAGGTCCCGCAGCAAGGAATCATGGGTCATATCAACCACCACCGGAGAAGGCCACTCTTAGTTATTTCGGCCCCACCACCCAGACAGAGGAGAGGTTCATTCAACTTTGGGTTGCACCGCAAGATCATGGTAAAGTTAAAAAAATGAGGATCCAATAAAGAAGTGCCCCGGAGTACAAGAATACATGGTTGAGGGGGAGGCAGTTATAAATGTCTATTCTGCACAAGGGAGGTCCTGTAGGATCCATGCCTGGTTCATTTTTATGAACGTCAGCTTGTCCACGTTAACTGTAGACAGGCGGCTGCGTTTGTCAGTAATGACGCCCCCTGCCATGCTGAATACACGTTCAGACAAAACGCTGGCCGCCGGGCAGGCCAGCAACTCCAAGGCATAAAATGCTAACTCTGGCCACGTGGACAATTTGGAGACCCAGAAGTTGAATGGGGCCGAACCATCAGTCAGTACGTGGAGGGGTGTGCAGACGTACTGTTCAACCATGTTAGTGAAATGCTGCCTCCTGCTAACACGTTCCGTATCAGGTGGTGGTGCAGTTAGCTGTGGCGTGGAGACAAAACTTTTCCACATTTCTGCCATGCTAACCCTGCCTTCAGAGGAGCTGGCCGTGACACAGCTGCGTTGGCGACCTCTTGCTCCTACTCTGCCTTTGCCTTGGGCTTCCACCTTTTCCCCTGTGACATTTGGGAATGCTCTCAGGAGCGCCTCTACCAGCGTGCCCTTGTACTCGCGCATCTTCCTATCACGCTCCAGTGCAGGAAGTAAGGTGGGCACATTGTCTTTGTACCGGGGATCCAGCAGGGTGGCAACCCAGTAGTCCGCACACGTTAAAATGTGGGCAACTCTGCTGTCGTTGCGCAGGCACTGCAACATGTAGTCGCTCATGTGTGCCAGGCTCCCCAGAGGTAAGGACAAGCTGTCCTCTGTGGGAGGTGTATCGTCATCGTCCTCCGTATCCCCCCAGCCACACACCAGTGATGGGCCTGAGCTGTGTTGGGTGCCACCCCGTTGTGAACCTGCTTCATCCTCATCCTCCTCCACCTCTTCCTCATCCTCCTCGTCCTCCAGTAGTGGGCCCTGGCTGGCCACATTTGTACCTGGCCTCTGCTGTTGCAAAAAACCTCCCTCTGAGCCACTTCTAACAGACTGGCCTGAAAGTGCTAAAAATGACCCCTCATCCTCCTCCTCCTCCTGGGGCACCTCCTCTTCCATCATCGCCCTAAGCGTTTTCTCAAGGAGACATAGAAGTGGTATTGCAACGCTGATAACGGTGTCATCGCCACTGGACATGTTGGTGGAGTACTCGAAACAGCGCAACAGGGCACACAGGTCTCGCATGGAGGCCCAATCATTGGTGGTGAAGTGGTGCTGTTACGCACTGCGACTGACGCGTGCGTGCTGCAGCTGAAACTCCACTATGGCCTGCTGCTGCTCGCACAGTCTCTCCAGCATATGCAAGGTGGAGTTCCACCTGGTGGGCACGTCGCATATGAGGCGGTGAGCGGGAAGGCCGAAGATCCGCTTTAGCGCAGACAGGCGAGCAGCGGCAGGATGTGAACGCCGGAAGCGCGCACAGACAGCTCTCACTTTATGCAGCAGCTCTGACATGTCGGGGTAGTTGTGAATGAACTTCTGCACCACCAAATTCAGCACATTCGTCAGGCAAGGGATGTGCGTCAAACTGGCTAGTCCCAGAGCTGCGACGAGATTTCGCCCATTATCGCACACCACCAGGCCGGGCTTGAGGCCCACCGGCAGCAACCACTGGTCGGTCTGTTGTTCAATACCCCGCCACAACTCTTGCGTAGTGTGGGGCCTGTCCCCAAAACATTTGAGTTTCAGAATGGCCTGCTGACGTTTACCCCGGGCTGCGCTAAAGTTGGTGTTGAAGGTGTGTGGCTGACTGGATGAGCTGGTAGAAGCAGAGGAGGAGGAAGCCGATTAGGAGGAGGAGGCTACAGGAGGAAAAGAATGATGCCCTGCGATCCTTGGCGGCGGAAGGACGTGCGCCAAGGAACTCTCCGCCTGCGGCCCAGCCGCCACTACATTTACCCAGTGTGCAGTTCGGGAGATATAGCGTCCCTGGCCGTGCTTACTGGTCCACGTATTTGTGGTTAGGTGGACCTTGCCACAGATGGCGTTGCGCAGTGCACACTTGAATTTATCGGATACTTGGTTGTGCAGGGAAGGAACGGCTGTCTTGGAGAAATAATGGCGGCTGGGAACAACATACTGTGGGACAGCCATGAAGCTGTCTGTGTCCACCAGCCTGAATGACAGCATTTCAAAGGTCAGTAGTTTAGAAATGCTGGCATTCAGGCCCAAGACTCGAGGGTGGCTAGGTGGGAATTTTCACTTTCTCTCCAAGGTTTGTGAGATGGAGAGCTGAACGCTGCCGTGTGACATGATGGATTTGCTTGGTGACGCAGGTGGTGGTGTCGGTGGCACATCCTCTGTTTGGTGGGCGGCAGGTGCCAACATTCCTCCCAAGGTGGAGGAAGAGGCTGAAGCAGCAGCAGAAGAGGGAGCAGGGGGAGCCAGAGTGAGTTCCTTGCTTTTAAGGTGTTTACTCCACTGCAGTTCATGCTTTGCATGTAGATGCCTGGTCGTGCAGGTTGTGCTAAGGTTCAGAACGTTAATGCCTCGCTTCAGGCTCTGATGGCACAGCGTGCAAACCACTCGGGTCTTGTCGTCAGCACATTGTTTAAAGAAGTGCCATGCCAGGGAACTCCTTGAAGCTGCCTTTGGGGTGCTCGGTTCCACGGTGGCGATGGCCAGTAGCAGGCGAACTCTCTTGGAGGCGGCTGGTCTGCTTTTGCCCCCTGCTCTCTCTTTTGCTACGCTGTTGGCTCGGTCTCACCACTGCCTCTTCCTCTGAACTATAAAAGTCAGTGGCACGGCCTTCATTCCATGTGGGGTCTAGGACCTCATCGTCCCCTGCATCGTCTTCCACACAGTCTTCCTCCCTGACCTCCTGTTCGGTCTGCACACTGCAGAAAGACGCAGCAGTTGGCACCTGTGTTTCGTCATCATCAGAGACGTGCGGACTCCGATGAGGTGGTATGCCCATGTCCTCATCATCAGGAAACATCAGTGGTTGTGCATCAGTGCATTCTATGTCTTCCACCACAGGGGGTGGGCTAGGTGGATTCCCTTGGGAAACCCTGCCAGCAGAGTCTTCAAACAGCATAAGAGACTGCTGCGTAACTTGAGGCTCAGACAGTTTCCCTGATATGCATGGGGGTGATGTGACAGACTGATGGGCTTGGTTTTCAGGTGCCACCTGTGTGCTTTCTGCAGAAGACTGGGTGGGAGATTAATGTTGTGAACATGCTGGATCCACTGTCGGCCGCCCAATTGACTAGCGCCTGTACCTGCTCAGGCCTTACCATCCTTAAAACGGCATTAGGCCCCACCAAATATCGCTGTAAATTCTGGTGGGTACTGGAACCTGAGGTAGTTTGTTCACTAGGACGTGTGGCTGTGGCAGAATGGCCACGTCCTCTCCCAGCACAAGAGGGTACACTAACACCACAATGACCGCGTCCGCGTCCCTTACTAGATGTTTTCCTCATTGTTACCGTTCACCAAGCACCACAATAAGAAAAAAAATATTTGGCCCAATGTATTAATTTCAAATTCAGGCCTTTTTTTACAGGCACCTAACACTATCTGCTTTGTTATTTATGTAGCGTATTACACTAATCCAGGCACAGCAGTAACCACTGATTTAGGGGAATATCTATTTTAGGGCTAGTATTTAGGCCCTGGATGAAAGGTATCCTTTTATGGACAGATTTACAATTGGCCTGCAACAGCTCGAACACCAGATTCAGGGTGTTGCTATTTTGGCAATTGAATTTAACCCCAGAACAAAATATATGTTTTGGCTGACACTATGAAACTTGGCCTGCAACAGCTGGGACACCAGATTCAGGGTATTGCTATTTTGGCAATTGAATTCCACCCCAGAACAAAATATATGTTTTGGCGGACATTATTATACTTTGCCAGCCACAGCTGAAACCACTGATTTATGGTATTGCTATTTTGGCAATTGAATTTCACCCCAGAACAAAATATATGTTTTGGCGGACATTATTATTCTTTGCCAGCCATAGCTGAAACCACTGATTTATGGTATTGCTATTTTGGCAATTGAATTTCACCCCAGAACAAAATATATGTTTTGGCGGACACTATGAATCTTGGCCTGCAACAGCTGGGACACCAGATTCAGGGTATTGCTATTTTGGCAATTGAATTTCACCCCAGACCAAATTATATGTTTTGGCGGACACTATTATACTTTACCAGCCACAGCTGAAACCACTGATTTATGGTATTTTTTTTTGGGCAATTGAATTTCACCCCAGAACAAAATATATGTTTTGGCAGACACTATTATACTTTACCAGCCACAGCTGAAACCACTGATTTATGGTATTGCTATTTTGGCAATTAAATTTCACCCCAGAACAAAATATATGTTTTTGCGGACAATATGAATCTTGGCCTGCAGCCCTGCAACAGCTAGGACACCAGATTCAGAGTATTGCTATTTTGGCAATTGAATTTCACCCCAGAACAAAATATATCTTTTGGCGGACACTATGAATCTTGGCCTGCAACAGCTGGGACACCAGATTCAGGGTATTGCTATTTTGGCAATTGAATTTCACCCCAGAACAAAATATATGTTTTGGCGGACACTATTATACTTTACCAGCCACAGCTGAAACCACTGATTTATGGTATTGCTATTTTGGGCAATTGAATTTCACCCCAGAACAAAATATATGTTTTGGCAGACACTATTATACTTTACCAGCCACAGCTGAAACCACTGATTTATGGTATTGCTATTTTGGCAATTGAATTTCACCCCAGAACAAAATATATGTTTTTATGGACAATATGAATCTTGGCCTGCAGCCCTGCAACAGCTAGGACACCAGATTCAGAGTATTGCTATTTTGGCAATTGAATTTCACCCCAGAACAAAATATATGTTTTGGCAGACACTATTATACTTTACCAGCCACAGCTGAAACCACTGATTTATGGTATTGCTATTTTGGCAATTGAATTTCACCCCAGAACAAAATATATGTTTTTGCGGACAATATGAATCTTGGCCTGCAGCCCTGCAATAGCTAGGACACCAGATTCAGAGTATTGCTATTTTGGCAATTGAATTTCACCCCAGAACAAAATATATGTTTTGGCAGACACTATGAATCTTGGCCTGCAACAGCTGGGACACCAGATTCAGGGTATTGCTATTTTGCCAATTGAATTTCACCCCAGAACAAAATATATGTTTTGGCGGACACTATTATACTTTACCAGCCACAGCTGAAACCACTGATTTATGGTATTTTTTTTTGGGCAATTGAATTTCACCCCAGAACAAAATATATGTTTTGGCAGACACTATTATACTGTACCAGCCACAGCTGAAACCACTGATTTATGGTATTGCTATTTTGGCAATTGAATTTCACCCCAGAACAAAATATATGTTTTTGCGGACAATATGAATCTTGGCCTGCAGCCCTGCAACAGCTAGGACACCAGATTCAGAGTATTGCTATTTTGGCAATTGAATTTCACCCCAGAACAAAATATATGTTTTGGCAGACACTTTGAATCTTGGCCTGCAACAGCTGGGACACCAGATTCAGGGTATTGCTATTTTGGCAATTGAATTTCACCCCAGAACAAAATATATGTTTTGGCGGACACTATTATACTCTTGACCAGCCACAGCTGAAACCACAGATTTATGGTATTGTTATTTTGGGCAATTGAATTTCACCCCAGAACAAAATATATGTTTTGGCAGACACTATTATACTTTACCAGCCACAGCTGAAACCACTGATTTATGGTATTGCTATTTTGGCAATTGAATTTCACCCCAGAACAAAATATATGTTTTTGCGGACAATATGAATCTTGGCCTGCAGCCTGCAACAGCTAGGACACCAGATTCAGAGTATTGCTATTTTGGCAATTGAATTTCACCCCAGAACAAAATATATGTTTTGGCGGACACTATGAATCTTGGCCTGCAACAGCTGGGACACCAGATTCAGGGTATTGCTATTTTGGCAATTCAATTTCACCCCAGAAAATTATCTGTCCTTTGCCGGACACTATTAAGCTTTGCCATCTACTGCTGGGAAACCAGATTTAGGGATTGATATTTTGGCAATTGAATTTCATCCCAGAAAATTATCTATCCTTTGCCTGACACTATTAAACTTGACTAGCCACTGCTGGGACACCAGATTAATGGATTGCTATTGGAATTGAATTTCACCCCAGAACAAAATATATCCTTTGCTGGACTCTATTAAACTTGGCCAGCCAATGCAGGGACACCAGATTTAGGGATTGCTATTTTGGCAATTGAATTTCACCCCAGAACAAAATATATCTTTTGCCGGACACTATTAAACTTTGCCAGCAACAGCTGAAACCACTGATTTATATTATTGCTATTTTGGCAAATGAATTTCACCCCAGAAAAAAATATATCCTTTGCCTGACAACTATTTAACTTGGCCAGCCACTGCTGGGACACCAGATTTAGGGGATTGCTATTTTGGCAATTGAATTTCACCCCATTAAATTATCTATCCTTTGCCGGACACTATTAAACTTGGCCAGCCACTGCTGGGACACCAGATTTAGTGGATTGATATTTTGGCAATTGAATTTTATTCCAGAAAATGATCTATCCTTTGACGGACACTATTAAATCTTGGCCAGCCACTGCTGGGACACCAGATTTACATTATTGCTATTTTTGCAATTGAATTTCACCCCAGAGATCAGCTATTGGTGTGTTTGAGTAGTCTCCGAGGCATTGCTCTCGGTTAGCAAGAATCCTACTCTTCACTGATGAGGGGCAACACACTGAAACAGCTGTCTGTGGATGGATAACTGGCTTAGGTTTTCCCGTCACATCCTTAAAGCTTGTTAAAAAGCGGGATCTTTACATAGGGGCCACTTAATATGGTGGATTCGGTGATCTCTGTAACTGAGACACCCTTGCTCGGTTTACCTTCCTTGATGGATATCTGGCTTTCATTGTGTTGTAAAACCATAGGGGCTCCACATTAATTTTGCATATTACTGTTTCCCAGGAGCTTTGCACTCGGATTGCTGTGCTGAAACTCTTAAATGAGGCTCCGCAGTGTTTTTGTAGCTGGTCTCCTGAGATCAGCTATTGGTGTGTTTGAGTATTGCTATTTTGGCAATTGAATTTCACCCCAGAAAATGATCTATCCTTTGTCGGACACTATTAAATCTTGCCCAGCCACTGCTGGGACACCAGATTCAGGGTATTGCTATTTTGGCAATTGAATTTCACCCCAGAACAAATTATATGTTTTGGCGGACACTATTATACTTTACCAGCCACAGCTGAGACACCACTGATTTATGGTATTGCTATTTTGGGCAATTGAATTTCACCCCAGAACAAAATATATGTTTTGGCGGACACTATTAAACTTGGCCAGCCACAGCTGAAACCACTGATTTATGGTATTGCTATTTTGGCAATTAAATTTCACCCCAGAACAAAATATATGTTTTGACGGACACTATGAATCTTGGCCTGAGCCAACAGCTAGGACACCAGATTCAGGGTATTGCTATTTTGGCAATTGAATTTCACCCCAGAACAAAATATATCTTTTGGCGGACACTATGAATCTTGGCCTGCAACAGCTGGGACACCAGATTCAGGGTATTGCTATTTTGGCAATTGAATTTCACCCCAGAACAAAATATATGTTTTGGCGGACACTATTATACTTTGCCAGCCACAGCTGAAACCACTGATTTATGGTATTGCTATTTTGGGCAATTGAATTTCACCCCAGAACAAAATATATGTTTTGGCGGACACTATTATACTTTACCAGCCACAGCTGAAACCACTGATTTATGGTATTGCTATTTTGGCAATTGAATTTCACCCCAGAACAAAATATATGTTTTTGCGGACAATATGAATCTTGGCCTGCAGCCTGCAACAGCTAGGACACCAGATTCAGGGTATTGCTATTTTGGCAATTGAATTTCACCCCAGAACAAAATATATGTTTTGGCGGACACTATTATACTTTACCAGCCACAGCTGAAACCACTGATTTATGGTATTGCTATTTTGGCAATTGAATTTCACCCCAGAACAAAATATATGTTTTTGCGGACAATATGAATCTTGGCCTGCAGCCCTGCAATAGCTAGGACACCAGATTCAGAGTATTGCTATTTTGGCAATTGAATTTCACCCCAGAACAAAATATATGTTTTGGCAGACACTATGAATCTTGGCCTGCAACAGCTGGGACACCAGATTCAGGGTATTGCTATTTTGCCAATTGAATTTCACCCCAGAACAAAATATATGTTTTGGCGGACACTATTATACTTTACCAGCCACAGCTGAAACCACTGATTTATGGTATTGCTATTTTGGGCAATTGAATTTCACCCCAGAACAAAATATATGTTTTGGCAGACACTATTATACTGTACCAGCCACAGCTGAAACCACTGATTTATGGTATTGCTATTTTGGCAATTGAATTTCACCCCAGAACAAAATATATGTTTTTGCGGACACTATGAATCTTGGCCTGCAGCCTGCAACAGCTAGGACACCAGATTCAGAGTATTGCTATTTTGGCAATTGAATTTCACCCCAGAACAAAATATATGTTTTGGCAGACACTTTGAATCTTGGCCTGCAACAGCTGGGACACCAGATTCAGGGTATTGCTATTTTGGCAATTGAATTTCACCCCAGAACAAAATATATGTTTTGGCGGACACTATTATACTTTACCAGCCACAGCTGAAACCACAGATTTATGGTATTTTTTTTTTGGGCAATTGAATTTCACCCCAGAACAAAATATATGTTTTGGCAGACACTATTATACTTTACCAGCCACAGCTGAAACCACTGATTTATGGTATTGCTATTTTGGCAATTGAATTTCACCCCAGAACAAAATATATGTTTTTGCGGACAATATGAATCTTGGCCTGCAGCCCTGCAACAGCTAGGACACCAGATTCAGAGTATTGCTATTTTGGCAATTGAATTTCACCCCAGAACAAAATATATGTTTTGGCGGACACTATGAATCTTGGCCTGCAACAGCTGGGACACCAGATTCAGGGTATTGCTATTTTGGCAATTCAATTTCACCCCAGAAAATTATCTGTCCTTTGCCGGACACTATTAAGCTTTGCCATCTACTGCTGGGAAACCAGATTTAGGGGATTGATATTTTGGCAATTGAATTTCATCCCAGAAAAT
Source organism: Bufotes viridis (assembly GCA_033119425.1). Lineage (NCBI taxonomy): Eukaryota > Metazoa > Chordata > Amphibia > Anura > Bufonidae > Bufotes > Bufotes viridis. The sequence goes on from CM065589.1 coordinate 93,436,590, forward strand.
TATCTATCCTTTGCCTGACACTATTAAACTTGACTAGCCACTGCTGGGACACCAGATTAATGGATTGCTATTGAATTGAATTTCACCCCAGAACAAAATATATCCTTTGCTGGACTCTATTAAACTTGGCCAGCCAATGCAGGGACACCAGATTTAGGGGATTGCTATTTTGGCAATTGAATTTCACCCCAGAACAAAATATATCTTTTGCCGGACACTATTAAACTTTGCCAGCAACAGCTGAAACCACTGATTTATATTATTGCTATTTTGGCAAATGAATTTCACCCCAGAAAAAAATATATCCTTTGCCTGACACTATTTAACTTGGCCAGCCACTGCTGGGACACCAGATTTAGGGGATTGCTATTTTGGCAATTGAATTTCACCCCATTAAATTATCTATCCTTTGCCGGACACTATTAAACTTGGCCAGCCACTGCTGGGACACCAGATTTAGTGGATTGATATTTTGGCAATTGAATTTTATTCCAGAAAATGATCTATCCTTTGACGGACACTATTAAACTTGGCCAGCCACTGCTGGGACACCAGATTTACATTATTGCTATTTTTGCAATTGAATTTCACCCCAGAGATCAGCTATTGGTGTGTTTGAGTAGTCTCCGAGGCATTGCTCTCGGTTAGCAAGAATCCTACTCTTCACTGATGAGGGGCAACACACTGAAACAGCTGTCTGTGGATGGATAACTGGCTTAGGTTTTCCCCGTCACATCCTTAAAGCTTGTTAAAAAGCGGGATCTTTACATAGGGGCCACTTAATATGGTGGATTCGGTGATCTCTGTAATTGAGACACCCCTTTGCTCGGTTTACCTTCCTTTGATGGATATCTGGCTTTCATTGTGTTGTAAAACCATAGGGGCTCCACATTAATTTTGCATATTACTGTTTCCCAGGGAGCTTTGCACTTCGGATTGCTGTGCTGAAACTCTTAAATGAGGCTCCGCAGTGTTTTTTGTAGCTGGTCTCCCTGAGATCAGCTATTGGTGTGTTTGAGTATTGCTATTTTGGCAATTGAATTTCACCCCAGAAAATGATCTATCCTTTGTCGGACACTATTAAACTTGCCCAGCCACTGCTGGGACACCAGATTTAGGCGATTGCTATTTTGGCAATTGAATTTCACCCCAGAACAAAATATATCCTTTGCCGGACTCTATTACACTTGACAAGCCACTGCTGAGACACCAGATTTACGGTATTGCTATTTTGGCAATTGAATTTCACCCCAGAACAAAAAATATCCTTTGCCGGACACAATTAAACTTGGCCAGCAACAGCTGAAAACACTGATTTATATTATTGCTATTTTGGCAATTAAATTTCACCACAGAAAAAAATATATCCTTTGCCAAACACTATTAAACTTGGCCAGCCACTGCTAGGACACCAGATTTAGTGGATTGCTATTTTGGCAATTGAATTTCCCCCCAGAAAACTATCTATCCTTTGCCGGACACTATTAAACTTGACCAGCCACTGCTGGGACACCAGATTTAGGCGATTGCTATTTTGGCAATTGAATTTCACCCCAGAACAAAATGTATCCTTTGTCGGACTCTATTAAACTTGGCCAACCACTGCTGGGACATCAGATTTATGGTATTGCTATTTTGGCAATTGAATTTCACCCCAGAAAATTATCTATCCTTTGCTGGACACTTTAAACTTGGCCAGCAACAGCTGAAACCACTGATTTATATCATTGCTATTTTGGCAATTGAAATTCACCCCAGTACAAAATATATCCTTTGTCGAACACTATTAAACTTGGCAAGCCACTGCTGAGACACCAGATTTAGGGGATTGCTATTTTGTCAATTGAATTTCCCCCAGAAAATTATCTATCCTTTGCCGGACAATATTAAACTTCGCCAGCCACTGCTGGGACACCAGATTTAGGGGATTGCTATTTTGGCAATTGAATTTCACCCCAGAACAAAATATGTCCTGTGCAGGACACTATTAAACTTGGCCAGCCACAGCTGAAACCACTGATTTATGGTATTGCTATTTTGGCAAATGAATTTCACCCCAGAACAAAATATATATCCTTTGATGGACACTATTAAACTTGGCCAGCCACAGCTGAAACCACTGATTTACGGTATTGCTATTTTGGCAATTGAATTTCACCCCAGAAAAAAAATCTATCCTTTGCCGGACACTATTTAACTTGGCCAGCCACAGCTTAAACCACTGATTTACGGTATTGCTATTTTGGCAACTGAATTTCACCACAGAAAATTATCTGTCCTTTGCCAGACACTATTAAGCTTTGCCAGCCACTGCCGGGAAACCAGATTTAGGGGATTGATATTTTGGCAATTGAATTTCATCCCAGAAAATTATCTATCCTTTGCCGGACACTATTAAACTTGGCCAGCCAGTGCTGGGACACCAGATTTACAGTATTGCTATTTTGGCAATTGAATTTCACCCCAGAAAATGATCTATCTATTGTCGGACACTATTAAACTTGGCTAGCCACTGCTGGGACACCAGATGTAGGGGATTGCTATTTTGGCAATTGAATTTCACCCCAGAACAAAATATATCCTTTGCCGGACTCTATTACACTTGACAAGCCACTGCTGAGACACCAGATTTACGGTATTGCTATTTTGGCAATTGAATTTCACCCCAGAACAAAAAATATCCTTTGCCGGACACAATTAAACTTGGCCAGCAACAGCTGAAAACACTGATTTATATTATTGCTATTTTGGCAATTAAATTTCACCACAGAAAAAAATATATCCTTTGCCAAACACTATTAAACTTGGCCAGCCACTGCTAGGACACCAGATTTAGTGGATTGCTATTTTGGCAATTGAATTTCCCCCCAGAAAACTATCTATCCTTTGCCGGACACTATTAAACTTGACCAGCCACTGCTGGGACACCAGATTTAGGCGATTGCTATTTTGGCAATTGAATTTCACCCCAGAACAAAATGTATCCTTTGTCGGACTCTATTAAACTTGGCCAACCACTGCTGGGACATCAGATTTATGGTATTGCTATTTTGGCAATTGAATTTCACCCCAGAAAATTATCTATCCTTTGCTGGACACTTTAAACTTGGCCAGCAACAGCTGAAACCACTGATTTATATCATTGCTATTTTGGCAATTGAAATTCACCCCAGTACAAAATATATCCTTTGTCGAACACTATTAAACTTGGCAAGCCACTGCTGAGACACCAGATTTAGGGGATTGCTATTTTGTCAATTGAATTTCCCCCAGAAAATTATCTATCCTTTGCCGGACAATATTAAACTTCGCCAGCCACTGCTGGGACACCAGATTTAGGGGATTGCTATTTTGGCAATTGAATTTCACCCCAGAACAAAATATGTCCTGTGCAGGACACTATTAAACTTGGCCAGCCACAGCTGAAACCACTGATTTATGGTATTGCTATTTTGGCAAATGAATTTCACCCCAGAACAAAATATATATCCTTTGATGGACACTATTAAACTTGGCCAGCCACAGCTGAAACCACTGATTTATGGTATTGCTATTTTGGCAATTGAATTTCACCCCAGAAAAAAAATCTATCCTTTGCCGGACACTATTTAACTTGGCCAGCCACAGCTTAAACCACTGATTTACGGTATTGCTATTTTGGCAACTGAATTTCACCACAGAAAATTATCTGTCCTTTGCCAGACACTATTAAGCTTTGCCAGCCACTGCCGGGAAACCAGATTTAGGGGATTGATATTTTGGCAATTGAATTTCATCCCAGAAAATTATCTATCCTTTGCCGGACACTATTAAACTTGGCCAGCCAGTGCTGGGACACCAGATTTACAGTATTGCTATTTTGGCAATTGAATTTCACCCCAGAAAATGATCTATCTATTGTCGGACACTATTAAACTTGGCTAGCCACTGCTGGGACACCAGATGTAGGGGATTGCTATTTTGGCAATTGAATTTCACCCCAGAACAAAATATATCCTTTGCTGAACTCTATTAAACTTGGCCAGCCACTGCATGGACACCAGATTTTGGGGATTGTTATTTTGGCAATTGAATTTCACCTCAGAACAAAATATATCCTTTGCCGGACACTATTAAACTTTGCCAGCAACAGCTGAAACCACTGATTTATATTATTGCTATTTTGGCAAATGAATTTCACCCCAGAAAAAAAAATATCCTTTGCCTGACACTATTTAACTTGGCCAGCCTCTGCTGGGACACCAGATTTAGGGGATTGCTATTTTGGCAATTTAATTTCACCCCATTAAATTATCTATCCTTTGCCAGACACTATTAAACTTGGCCAGCCACTGCTGGGACACCAGATTTAGGGGATTGTTATTTTGGCAATTGAATTTCACCCCAGAAAATTATCTATCCTTCGCCAGACACTATTAAACTTGGCCAGCCACAACTGAAACCACTGATTTATGGTATTGCTATTTTGGCAATTGAATTTCACCCCAGAAAAAAATATATCTTTTTGCCGGACACTATTAAACTTGGCCAGCCACTGCTGGGAAACTAGATATAGGGGATTGCTATTTTGGCAATTGAATTTCACTACAGAAAATTATCTATCCTTTGTCTGACACTATTAAACTTGGCCAGCCAAAGCTGAAACCACTGATTTATGGTATTGCTATTTTGGCAAATGAATTTCACCCCAGAACAAAATATATATCCTCTGCCGGACACTATTAAACTTGGCCAGCCACAGCTGAAACCACTGATTTACGATATTCCTATTTTGCCAATTGAATTTCACCCCAGAAAAAAATATATCCTTTGCCGGACAATATTAAACTTGGCCAGCCACTGCTGCGACACCAGATTTAGGGGATTGCTATTTTGCCAATTGAATTTCACCCCAGAAAATTATCTATCCCTTGCTGGACGCTACTAAACTTGGCCAGCCACTGCTGGGACACCAGATTTACGGTATTGCTATTTTGGCAGTTGAATTTAACCCCAGAACAAAATATATCCTTTGCCGGACACTATTAAACTTGGCCAGCCACTGCTGTGACACCATGTTTAGGGGATTGCTATTTTGGCAATTGATTTTCACCCCAGAAAAAAATATATCCTTTGCCGGACACTAATAAACTTTGCCAGCCACTGCTGGGACACCAGATTTAGGGGATTGCTATTTTGGCAATTGAATTTACCCCAGAAAATTATCTATCCTTTGTCGGACACTATTAAACTTGGCCAGCCACTGCTGGGACACCAGGTTAAGGGGATTGCTATTTTGGCAATTAACTTTCACCCCATAAAGTTATCTATCCTTTGCCGGACACTATTAAACTTGGCCAGCCACAGCTGAAACCACTGATTTACGGTATTGCTATTTTTACAATTGAATTTAACCCCAGAACAAAATATATCCTTTGCCAGACACTATTAAACTTGGCCAGCCACTGCTGGGACAACAGATTTAGGTGATTGCTATTTTGGCAATTGAATTTCACCCCAGAAAATTATCTATCCTTTGCCGGACACTATTAAACTTGGCCAGCCACAGCTGAAACCACTGATTTATGGTATTGCTATTTTGGCAATTGAATTTCACCCCAGAAAATTATCTATAACTATACAGTTTGGGTTCGCTCAACTCTATAATTAACCCCCAAAAAAAAGACTGTGTGAAGACTGAAATGAAGGAAGATGGATATAGGCCTAAGTTCGTTATCCCTCGCAGATACTTTTGTATGCTGGTTTAACTAAATTGAATAAGTACGCCCAAAAAATTAGAAATAATTAGACGTTAAGAGATGATTAAAGTCCAGGACTCACACTCAATTTCCCATTAAAACTCACAGGTAAATTGCTGCCCTAGCTGCCTAAAAAATCATATTATTTCAACCGTGTGGAAACTCATTATACGGAAATGAAGTTTGACCATTTATATTGCATTAACACTCAGGTAAATTGTTACCCTAGCTTGTTTATGGTGTACTGATGTACCTATATGCTATTTTGATAAATTGAAACTAAACCCCCCAAAACAAAAAGCCGAATTTCCTCATTCTTCAGGATAGCGAATCGATTTAACCTGAAATAGTGTAAAAAAACAAAAAAATGTATACTTACCTGATCCATTTGCTCACGATTGGCCGGCCGTCACCATCATGCTTGAAGATCTTGGCTGAAGTCCCGTGTGTGGTGACGTATGACGTCAACACGCCGGCCTGATGATGTCATCTCGGACCGCGTGAGATTTTGCGCCAGAGCTTCAAGCAAGATGGCATCGGTCGGCCTGTCATGAGCTAATGGATCAGGTAAGTATTATTTATAATTTAAATATTTTTTTTTTTTTTTACACTCTGTTATTAATATCAGATGCTGCAGTCATGTATGAATGAGGCATTGGAGGGGGACAATGATGCTGGCAGCGCAATCACCGCTCCCTGTCATTGCACCCACTACTTACAAAGAAATGCTGATTTTTAAAATTCGGCGAAGCAGCCGAATCAAATTTTTAAATACTTCACTCATCACTAGTTATCACTCACAGGAAAGTATTTTGGTGTACTAGTACTGATCGCCTATATACTGGTTTAATTAAATAGAACTAGCCCCAAAATATATGAAATTTCAACCTTGTGGAAAAATAAATAAACATTAATATATGATTAAAGGCCAAGCTTCACGCTCAGTTTCTAGTTATCACACACTAGCTTGTGTTTTACTGCAGTAACCAGTTATGCGGGTAAAACTGCAGTGAGGGGGTACAATGTGGGCATAACTCCACTACTTCCTCTCAGGGTCATCTGAGACCCCTTCTTCTTCCTTCCTAGGGCCTTTTTCCCACCAACATGTGCACTAAAATGGCGCTACCTGCTGATTTAGTGTTTTTTTTGTCTAAAACAAACCTGAAAATATCCACGTTCGTCTACCGTCCAAAAAATAGCAAAGTTCAGACCGGTTCCCGATTTGGTCCAAACTGGTTCGCTCACCTAATATTGTAAAGATAGTTATTGTATATTTTATATATACTGCATATCTGAAACAATAAAATACATAAATGTATCATAATTCAGGTAATATGGGTTTACTGTTGTGTAATTTCTTAGTTTGTAAAGTAATTTAATGTAATTTCTAAATTTATTCTAGTACCAACTAGTTATTAGTTTTAATTATTTCTCTCTCTTTCTCTCTCTGTACAGATTCTTATGCTTACCATCATCTTTGAGTGCACCAATGTCCAACAAGACACTGCCCTCTCCTGGCCAAATATTCCTTTTTAGTCGATTCAGTACTACAGAATTAGTCTATAGACATCAAAAAGAATAGGATTTTACAACACGTTCAGCAACCTATGCCCAATCAGTCAGAGTAAATAAAATTGGACACTATTATTCTTGATTATAGTATAGATGTGGATTGTTAGCACTTCCTTTCGAACAGACTGTTATTGATTTGATGTGACATTATTTAGTAGAGCATCTTTCTTTCTCTGATTAACTGGTAAGAAAGCTGGGAGTAAAGAATGAGGTGATGTGTCAGAGATGTGTGGGCAAGTTGACAGGTATGATATATAAAAATAGGAAGATGGAATAACAATTTATTTTAAGGTTTGAGGACAGAAGCCCCATTTATCAAGAAATCTGTGGATTTCACCCTACCTTTATATCCAACCATACTTTTGTGTCATGTCACTTTAAACAAACACAAAGATGAGATGAAAGATTCATATTAAATCTTCCAAATATTTTATATGATCAGTAGTGATTATAGTTATATAATCACTAATAATTATGTAAAACACTTTTGAAAAACAAGATCCATTACTAAGTCTTAATTCCATCAAAGAAAACTAAAACTGCTGTGGTGCCCAATGACAAATTTCATAATGACCAAAATATAGAATATGTTGTACATCGTATTGATAGTTTATAAGGTTCCTCATATTTTTGTATCAACATGTATCCACTTGAAGTATCTTTTTGATTTTACATCATGCTTGTACATTATATTGCAAATTATATTTGTATTTTCTATCATAGGAAATAGAAGAAAATGTAGGAATCATTTCATATCTTTTTCACATTTTACTCCTATTTATTCTTATTCATGGAATAATGCTTACCTAAGCATGGGGATTTTAATAGACTCTGACAAGTGAGCTGTCAAAATATGTATGATTTAAAGGTAAGATGGCAAATATATCAGTTTGCATTTTTTGGTCTAGATAGGGCAATGAGATCAACAAATTCTAAATAGCTCATACAAATAAAATGATAATTTCTAACCTTAGATGATATTTATGCTGCTATACAAATTTTATGCCACTGGCATTAGATAATACGTAGCATAATTACTCGGTAAAAACATACAATGCAACAGCACTCTGCAAACCAAATAAAGTACAAGAAAGTATTCTAATGCTAATGCCATGCTTATTTTGTAAATGAGATGCTTGGCAAATAGATTTTGCGCAAAATTATTTGGTCCCATCTGCCACACGTCAAGGCGATCTCTGTAAGACGGGAACCTAACACATGTGCTGACTGACCCCCTCTTTTTCTTTTTCAGTTTGTACTGGAGGTGTGTCTGACACTTCAGTCGTGCACTCCTGACCAGCCTGTCTGCCCCATAGGCTGATTTTAATTAATGTGAGTATAAAGCTTAGCCTGCTCTCCCTCTCTCACTGGAAGCCTGTGGCACCAGGAGAAGTATAGGGTGGACTCTCATTGCATTCGTTGGTAGTCATTTGGCACCAGGGGAGGTGTAGAGTTGGTACCTGCATTCCCTAGATTCAATGGAGGTCATTTTGGCACCAAAAATGACATAAATCATGGTGGGCCCAGCATGCATGTGGAACCTACACTCCCTGAACTTTATGGTAGCCGTCATGGCACATAACAGGTAGAATGTAATGTTAGGTTCCCGTCTAACAGATCGCCTTGACGTGTGGCAGATGGGCCCAAATAATTTTGCATATTTAAAAAATAAGCATGGCATAAGCATTAGAAAACTTACTTGTACTTTATTTGGTTTGCAAAGTTCTGTTGCATTGTATGTTTTTGCCTTGTGTTTTCAGCCATAGCAACGTGCACCTGCACATTGGTATGTGCTGACTGGCCCCCTTTTTCATGGCATAATTACTATACAAAATATCTTTAAGATAACATGTTTAATTTTATTTAAAATCTGAAATTATAGCATTGCAGCATTGTAAAGACATATTTCTACTTTCTTTCACTAATTTTATTACTCTGTTAGTAACTAAGTATGGTGTACATCTAGGGCTTTTATCTGTCATATGATAAAATAGATGACAACTACACAGTCGAGACACATTATCGTGATCACTTCCTACTTTTGATATGATAAAATATAGCACATAGCTCATGAAGAAAGTCATGGGTATATACGATGTGCGATAATATGTCTTCACAAATATCCCTTGTTTCTGTCATGGGTAAAAGGGTAAAAATATCAAAAAGGCATTATTATTGGCTTTTGGGCCGAGGGTAGCAGTATTTATGAAACTGCGCATTTTGTTGTGATGGAAGTGTATTGTGAGTGGACAAATACCCAATGTGAATAAGTAATGTGGAAACTACAGATCACCACGTGTCATAGATGTGAGAGGTAAAAGTCTGTTACGAAAGTGCACTTGGGTGGGCCGACACACCAATTTGGAGTAGCTCACCACCAAAATGAATCAGGGGCTACCAGACATATGTGTAGAACAATAGTTCAGCAAACTCTACTGCGTACGGGGTTCTGAAGTAAACAGATGGTCTCTGCACTTCTGCTTACAAAGTTGCATTGACAGAAAAGGTTTCAATTTTTGTGGTAGTGTTGCTGCAATTTAGGACAAGTCCCAAACTAGGGGGAATAGACCTCGCTTGTCGGTAGGATTTAAATTGGTTAATGGTCTTCCCCTGTGCTAACGTAAGTTGGCTGGCATAAAAATCAAAGATTCAGACAACTCTCTGCCCAAGTGTTTTATTAACTATATCCTGGGGAAGAGGAGGGGTGTACCCGCCCCTTACAAACTAATTTGTGTCAGCCAAGTAACATTAAAGAATAAACACCCTGCAATAATTGCTGGAAGAACACAAGCTGATGGTGGTGGTATTATGTCCTGGGAAATGTTTTTGTGGCATTCTCTGGTCTCATCTCAACTGATTTCGATATGAATCCATCCATGCAGATTACATACACCCATATACTGTATGCTGATTGTTTTCTCTGGGGAGGATGGGATCTCCCAGCAAGACAATGTAACATTTTACATGGCTAGAAATGTCTGACATTGGTTGAAACAGCATGACCAAGAATTCCAAGTACCGTATTTTCCACTTTATGAGACGCACCTAATGAGAAGACACACCTATGTTTTTGAGGAGGAAAATAAGAAAAAAATATTTTGAACCAAAAGGTGTGCTTTTGGTGGGTTTTGAACTAATGGTGGTCTGTGGATGACACTATTATGGGGGATCTGTGGATGACACACTAGTATGGGGGCATCTGTGGATTATGCACTGGTATGGGGGATCTGTGGATGACACTTTTATGGAGGGGATCTGTGGATCACGCACTATTATGGGGGATCTGTGGATGACATTGTTATGGGGGGGTCTGTGGATGATGCACTGTTATGGGGGATCTATGGAAGACACTGTTATGGGAATCTGTGGATGATACTGTTATGGGGGATCTGCGGATGATACACTGCTATGGGGATATCTGTGGATGACACTGTTATGGGGGGATCTGTTGATGGCACTGTTATGGGGGGATCTGTGGATGACACATACAGTATATAGCATCTTATGCTGGTCCCCTCTGTGTCTTCTCATGTCCCTGTGTAAATAGTGACCCCCATTACACCGGGCCCTGCTCACAGCAGTCTTCATATGTAAAGTCTAGTCCTAGTTTAATCCTAGTTTAATCCTCAACCAGTGGCTCTGCTTTTTAAACTCCATTACACTGGGCCCCACTCACAGCAGTCTTCAACTCTTCATATGTAAAGTCTAGTTATGTAATCCTCAACCAGTGGCTCTGCTTTGTTAAACTACTGTAATCATCTGTAGTAGTACTCACTATCAAGCTAGCAGGCAGATCGGCAGTGTAACGTCACTCACTTAATCACGCTCCTGCTTCACCAGCTTCATTAATGAAGTGGGAGATGCATGTTGGAGTGAGTGACGTTACGCTGCCGGCCTGCTTGCTAGTTTGATAGTGAGTACTACTGCGACATCCAGATACCCTAGGGGATAATGTGTGTGAGTGTACTAGTGATGAGGTTCCCCAGGATAGTAGTACTCATGGTTAAGTTGTCCCTTGGGGCCGGCGTGCAGTGGATGGGAAGACAGGACGAAGCCTCCGGGGCACTCTCAGTTACAGGGAACACCAACCAGATGAAAGTTGAGGTACTTTTGATAGTAGTGGTGTTTAGGGTGCTTTTGGTGGCTGGGCCCCTGGTTCGGGACGCTAGCACCTTTAGGTGCAAATGTTGAGAGTAGTAGTAATGATGATATACAATATAGAATAAGGAGACTGGAGCTTTTAACAAACTCCGAGTACTTTACTGAAGAGGATCCACAGGTCATCAATGTATGCAAAATCATTTACATCAAGGCAGCTTTTACAGTAATTCACATTAGTTCCCAGAAGTTGCATAAGGAGTAGTCCTCTATGACAATCAGTCTTTCTCTCTCTTATTTCTCCAGGTAGGAGGTATGAACTATCTCTGCTGTACTGTATGATCCTATACTTCTGTATCTTTTTCTAGGAATACTATATTCAGACAATTGGCCTTTTTGTCTTTAACTATGATGGGCAGCTTGTAGCTTGGAATCTCTCCACCTGATGTAAAGGAGACTACAGGGAGTGCAGAATTATTAGGCAAGTTGTATTTTTGAGGATTAATTTTATTATTGAACAACAACCATGTTCTCAATGAACCCAAAAAACTCATTAATATCAAAGCTGAATATTTTTGGAAGTAGTTTTTAGTTTGTTTTTCGTTTTAGTTATTTTAGGGGGATATCTGTGTGTGCAGGTGAATATTACTGTGCATAATTATTAGGCAACTTAACAAAAAACAAATATATACCCATTTCAATTATTTATTTTTACCAGTGAAACCAATATAACATCTCAACATTCACAAATATACATTTCTGACATTCAAAAACAAAACAAAAACAAATCAGTGACCAATATAGCCACCTTTCTTTGCAAGGACACTCAAAAGCCTGCCATCCATGGATTCTGTCAGTGTTTTGATCTGTTCACCATCAACATTGCATGCAGCAGCAACCACAGCCTCCCAGACACTGTTCAGAGAGGTGTACTGTTTTCCCTCCTTGTAAATCTCGCATTTGATGATGGACCACAGGTTCTTAATGGGGTTCAGATCAGGTGAACAAGGAGGCCATGTCATTAGATTTTCTTCTTTTATACCCTTTCTTGCCAGCCACGCTGTGGAGTACTTGGACGCGTGTGATGGAGCGTTGTCCTGCATGAAAATCATGTTTTTCTTGAAGGATGCAGACTTCTTCCTGTACAGTACCCTGAAAGGTTATCAAAATTAGGGTTATTCACTTTAGAAAAAAGACGACTGAGGGGAGATCTAATAACTATGTATAAATATATCAGGGGTCAGTACAGAGATCTGTCCCATCATCTATTTATCCCCAGGACTGTGACTGTGACAAGGGGACATCCTCTGCGTCTGGAGGAAAGAAGGTTTGTACACAAACATAGAAAAGGATTCTTCACTGTAAGAGCAGTGAGACTATGGAACTCTCTGCCTGAGGAGGTGGTGATGGTGAGTACAATAAAGGAATTCAAGAGGGGACTGGATTTATTTCTGGAGTGTAATAATATTACAGGCTACAGCTAGTAGAGAGGGGTCGTTGATCCAGGGAGTTATTCTGATTGCCTGATTGGAGTCGGGAAGGAATTTTTTTTTCCCCTTGTAGGAAACAGGCCGAACTGGATGGACAAATGTCTTTTTTCGGTCTTATATACTATGTTACTATGTTACTATGTTACCACTCCTTGAAGAAGGTGTCTTCCAGAAACTGGCAGTAGGACTGGGAGTTGAGCTTGACTCCATCCTCAACCCGAAAAGGCCCCACAAGCTCATCTTTGATGATACCAGCCCAAACCAGTACTCCACCTCCACCTTGCTGGCATCTGAGTCGGACTGGAGCTCTCTGCCCTTTACCAATCCAGCCACGGGCCCATCCATCTGGCCCATCAAGACTCACTCTCATTTCATCAGTCCATAAAACCTTAGAAAAATCAGTCTTGAGATATTTCTTGGCCCAGTCTTGACGTTTCAGCTTGTGTGTCCTGTTCAGTGGTGGTCGTCTTTCAGCCTTTCTTACCTTGGCCATGTCTCTGAGTATTGCACACCTTGTGCTTTTGGGCACTCCAGTGATGTTGCAGCTCTGAAATATGGCCAAACTGGTGGCAAGTGGCATCTTGGCAGTTGCACGCTTGACTTTTCTCAGTTCATGGGCAGTTATTTTGCGCCTTGGTTTTTCCACACGCTTCTTGCGACCCTGTTGACTATTTTGAATAAAACGCTTGATTGTTCGATGATCACGCTTCAGAAGCTTTGCAATTTTAAGAGTGCTGCATCCCTCTGCAAGATATCTCACTATTTTTGACTTTTCTGAGCCTGTCAAGTCATTCTTTTGACCCATTTTGCCAAAGGAAAGGAAGTTGCCTAATAATTATGCACACCTGATATAGGGTGTTGATGTCATTAGACCACACCCCTTCTCATTACAGAGATGCACATCACCTAATATGCTTAATTGGTAGTAGGCTTTCAAGCCTATACAGCTTGGAGTAAGACAACATGCATAAAGAGGATGATGTGGTCAAAATACTCATCTGCCTAATAATTCTGCACTCCCGTTAGTGTCTAATAAACAACAGTTACCTTCCTTTGTCAATATTCTCATTCCCTCTCAGAGTTGCCTGGTTCTTCTGTGATCTTTCTCTTCTATGGGCTGATGCATGGAACTAATTATGGAGTGTTTATAACTCTGCAAAATGGCTGCTTAGGTTCAGCTTGTTCTCAGACATTACACACTGACCTTCTTCTTCCTGCTGCACACATATACAAGCACAGTTTACATGAACCACAATCACAACATTAAGCAGTGTGTTTCAGGACAGTGGACTACTACAGACGATTACCGCAGTTTAACAAAGCAGACCTACTGGTTGAGGATGACATGCTGAGCGCGAATATTCGCTATTTCAAATATTCGTGTTTTTTGTTAATCCTTGTTGCTCTCTGGTTGTCTTCCCACTTCCCAAAAGCTGTTCTTACCTGTCCGGAGGATTCTTGGCTCCCTGTCTGCTCCAGTCAATGCCCGTTGCCGCTTCTGCCAACTTCCTGTGTGCATATGAACGCCTCCATGCTAAAAAGTACTGTCGCATGTGAGAATCACAATCTCACAAATTTGACTAAGTTGTAATCGCAATGCGATTAATATAACATGAATTACTTGCATTGCGAATTCAACTTAGAGCTGGGTTCCAAATGGTTGTATTGCTAGAATATAACGAAGATGACGAAGATCACGAATATAGCACTATATTCTCAATCTTTGTTATATTCTAGCAACAACCATTAGGAACTCAGCTCTAAGTTTAATTTGCGAAGCGAACATATACTCGCATTGCGCATAAAACTTAGAGCTGAGTTCCTAATGGTTGTATTGCTAGAATATAATGCTATATTCGTGAATTCGTGATATTCGTCATCTTCGTTTTCTTCGTTATGTTGTAGCAATGCAACCATTAGGAACTCAGCTCTAAGTTTAATTTGCAATGCGAATGTAAATTCAAGTAACATTCGCAAAATATAAAATGACGAATATTCGATTTCGATGAATATATTGACGAATATTTAATCGAATATTCGTGAAATAACGCAAAATCGAATATGGCACCTCCCGCTCATCACTATACATGACTAGACTTTACATATGAAGACTGCTATGAGTGGGGCCCGGTGTAATGGAGTACAGTGACTGCACCGGGCCCTGCCACGAATGCAACAGCAGTTGCCGGCCTCAGCCTCTCCTCCCCCCCTGCGTGATAGAGCTCTGATACATTGCAGGCTGCTCTGTGCAGCATAGTGGCCGGCGTTGTATCAGTGTCAGCAATGTAAAAATTGCACTATTTGCTTTAAAAGATGCACTGTTATTTTCCCACCACTTTTGTGGGAAAAAGTGTGTCTTATAATGCGAAAAATAGGTACTACCCTGGCCACCTAATTCCTCAGACTTAACTACAATTGAACATTTGTGGGAATTGCGACTGTTCTCTACTGATTCTTCAAGATTTCTCTGCAGCGTTTGATACCATCGACCACAAACTCCTTTGCACAATGCTCCACTTAATTGGACTTAAGGGCACTGCTCTCTCCTGGTTCTCTTCATATCTCTTTGTATGCTCCTTAAGTGTATCATTCGCTGCTACTAGGTCTTCTCCTCTTCCTCTAGATGTTGGAGTTCCCTAGGGTTCAGTCCTAGGTCCTCTACTCTTCTCCCTCTATAAAGCCCCCATCGGACAGACTATCAGTAGATTTGGCTTTCAGTACCATTTTTATGCTGACGACACCAAACTATACACTTCATCCCCTGACATCACCCCTGCTTTACTCCAAAGCACCAGTAATTGTCTGGCAGCTGTTTCTCTGTACCTCTTAAAATCTACTAACCCACCCAAACTTGATATTTCAATTTCATTCTGTGGTACTATCATAACTCCTGGGCAACACGCCCACTGTCTTGGGGTCATGGTTGACTCAGATCTTTCCTTTGTTATCCATATCCAATCACTTGCACACTCTTGTTGTCTGCAGTTCAAGAACATCTCCAGAATCTACGCTTTTCTTATTGTGGAAACGGCTAAAGCTCTTGTTGCTTTGAATCATTCTTGTCTTTACTACTGTAATTCATTACTAATTGGTCTTCCTCTCACTAAACTCTCCCGCCTTCAGTCTGTTCTAAATGCTGCAGGCAGGCTCATCTATCTGTCCACCAGCTATACTAATACTACAAGTCTGTGCTAGGAATCCATACAAACACGAAAACCGCAGCACACCTTTATCTCCTTGTTCCTTATTCTTTATTCCAACATCAAACCCAGGTGCAACGTTTCGACCTCTGTGGTCTTTATCAAGCTTGTTAAAGACCACAGAGGTCGAAACGTCGCACCTGTGTTTGATGTTGGAATAAAGAATATGGAACAAGGAGATAAAGGTGTGCTGCGGTTTTCGTGTTTGTATGGATTCCTGTTGAGAGGGACGCTGCGGACTGGCGTTCAACACCGCTTGCACCTCCACCATAGAAGGCTTGTATATCCAAAGTGCTGCTACACCCATGTATATATTGCTCATAAGTCTGTGCTAGTCACTTTAGGCCTTATTCACACATCCGCAATGTAGTCCGCATGTATTCCGCAATTTTGCGGAATACATGCGGACCCATTGACTGTGAATGGGGCCGGGAACGATGCGGAGAGCACACACTGTGCTCTCCGCATCCGTTTTTGCAGA
This sequence comes from Bufotes viridis, assembly GCA_033119425.1. NCBI lineage: Eukaryota > Metazoa > Chordata > Amphibia > Anura > Bufonidae > Bufotes > Bufotes viridis. Next base: position 93,453,169 of record CM065589.1, read on the forward strand.
GCGCGCCGCCGATTTTCCGGTCCGCGGCTCCGCAAAAAAAATAGAGCATGTCCTATTCTTGTCCGCAATTGCGGACAAGAAGAGGCATTTTCTATGGAGTTCGGGTAATGTGCGGTCCGCAAAAATGCGGAATGCACATTGCCGGTGTGTCCGTGTTTTGCGGATCCGCGGCTCCGTGGATCCGCAAAACACAACGGATGTGTGAATAAGGCCTTACTGGTTACTCATCCACCACAGAAAACAGTTCTAACTTCGCACCCACAAAGCTCTCCACAGTGCTGCACCTCCATACATCACCTCCCTCTTTCCATCTACCACCCTACTTATGCTCTCTGTTATGCCAAAACGTTGAGCAAAACGAACGTTGATAGGTCAATGCTATCACTACATTCAGCTGAACTAGTCCTACAAGGCAATATGCCTGATTTAACAGTGAATTTTTGGGTTACAGACTACTTTTAAGTGAATTCCCATCTTTTACATTCATTCTTTCTGCAGACATGTTTGTTCTAATGTTTTGATCCAAAAGCTACATATCAGAGGTATCATGCAGTGGTTAAAAGGAATTTCCATTTTTTGCACTTGATAAAAAGTAACAGAATCTGTATTCACTCTTCTCTTTTTTTATCACACTAGTGTAAAACTCATTGAGGAGAACACTGATTTATTCACTTATCCAAAGAAGAAACGTTGTGACAGGTCAGTGTCAAGTTTCACTGGGAAAATAAAAATGAGGAAAGTTCACACTTCTACAGCAATTTACAACTAGTTTGTAAGAAAAATCCACATGCCTACATGCGTTCTCACAAATTTACTAGGTCATCTTCTGTTTTCTAAAGTCAAACTGACAGTTCAAATAAGCTGTCTGCCTACAAGTAATTGTGTATAATCACATTATGCTAGCAAATCAACAAACCGAGAAAAAATAAGAAAAACTGATCTCATTCAATGCTTATAACTTGAAAAAATACATTAATTGGAATATTAAATATTGCAAATTAAATCCGTAATTCATTTAACATTTGGATACATTAAAAATTCTAGACAAGCCTTTTCATTTCACTGTAGGAATCTAAAAGTTGTCAGATTTCCCAGTCACTGGTGGAATAATGTGATGAGCAATGAACACTAGAGGGGGGCTTAACCGTTCAACAGAGATAAATCTCCTGCCCCTCTGGGAGAGGATCAGAGCGATGCTATAGCTACTGACTTAAACAAGCAAAGTTAAGACTTGGGTAACCATGGTTCAAAAGTCAAAAGGTCAAGCGCCGTAGAAAGCCAATTTATAGCGATTTTCTTCAAAAGTCAGCAAATCATAAGTGGAATTGAAAAGTTTCCACCTTACATGGGTTCCTCAGAGCAACATTTTTAACCGTGAAATGCAAATACCATGGCAGCATCCATAAGTTTGAATGCAAGGAACAAAAAAAGTAAATCTATGGAATAAAAAAAGTTTGATAGTAATTAAATAAATTGTAATCTGCTGATTGCTTAAAAGAAAGAGAAATATGTTATCATCATTGTTTTACGCCCTGGTAAACATTAATTAATATCTATGTGGAACAGATGAAAGCAGGCCGAAAAAGTACTTTACTGCCATTTAACCCTTTCACTACAAAGAGTCAGTGCCAGATGCTGTATTTTAAAACTATTTTTCACTGCAATCACAGAATGCTCTATTTCTTTGAATCAAAGTGACAACACATGTAAGATCCTAAGAGCATTGATTTCCTAGGCCACCAAATACATTCGCTCTTAGGCTGTTTTCACATACTGTAAGCATATTTTTGTCAGTATTGCACCCACTGTTTCTGTCTATAATACACAGCTAATTAAATACTATGGGGCTATTCATGGGGGGGGGGGGGGGTTAAAATATGACTGTACTTTGCAACACATTTTGTAGATAGAAAATCCTATTAAAGTCTATTGAAATGGTTTCAAATATTGATGAGTTGTCATGATGGGCCCCATGCCTTTAGGATTGCACATGGCCCTAAAGCAGGGCATTGGACATGAGACCCTGTTCTTGTGGTCATGGAGGTCCCAGCAGTTGAAACACCGGAGATTAATTATTACATATACTGCGGCTAAGTGATAAATTGTGATTCTTGGAAAAAGCCTTTAAGAAATGCAATTCATCCTACAAAAAACAAGCTTTCTGGTGGCTACATCAATTTAAAATAGAAAAAACGAATGACTTTCAAAAACTAAAAATTGCTGTGGTCTTAAGTAGAGATGAGCAAATGGAAGCTGATGAAGTGGAATTCAATCCGAATTTTAGGAATTATTCGATTTGCACAGAATCCGAATATCCTCACGCTTCATGGTAACAAATCGCTATTTTTCCTAAAATATCTGCTGCACATGTTAGGACATGGAGCAAGCAACTCTGGGAAAGAGGAATCACCCACAATGCAATGCATGCAGCCAATCAGCAGCCAGCCCTGTGATGTCACGGCCCTATAAGTAGCCTCTTGGATTCAGCCACTTTCCAGTGTACTTAGTGCAGTAAGAGACATTAGCAGGCGCTAGGGACAGTGCTAGGAAAGACTTGAAAACATATAGATTGCTCAATAGAAGTTCAGGGAAAGAGCATTAGAAGAGATAGGGAAAGGATAGGGAGGAAATACTCCACAGTATTGAAGCAGGACAGGGTTCAATAGGGATGTTTAGAGCCTGGGTAATGTGAAGAATCCTTGCTGCACTGACTGCAGATCCAAATTGCCATTATATGCTAGGAGGAGCATGGAGTGCATCTGACGTGTGATGCCAGCTCCGCCCTTCCCTCACCTCCGTGATTTGCAGCGTGCGGTCGCCCATGTGAAGGCATGGGGAAGATACCAGGGGAGACACCGCATGTGTGAGTTAATGAGGCTCGAGCTCTCCGGCTGGAATAGGATGTAGCAAGGTCAGTGGTGGCTTGTCCGGTCTCCTGCGTGTTCCAGCCTTGTTCGTGGTGGAGGTTGGTCGGCTTTTGTTGGTGGTGTGTCTGAGGATAATGCAATTGGCATTGTGACATCGCTGAGAAAGACCGGGTAAGAGTGGGGCTGACGGCCCTCAGCAAGCTTTGCATGCTAAGCGGTGGGGGCACAACCAATGAGGAAGAGAGGAGGAATAGATGTTAAAGAGGAAGCTGGGATAAAGGTCTCTTTTATGTATTGCTTCATCTTATCCATTTTGCTCCCCTCTAATTACTGAGTGGATTTTTAATAACTCTATATCCTCTACCCCCTAACTGTTGAGAAACCAACTCGGTTTTTGGACTGTGACTCCTCCATAATTTCCCATAACACTCTTTCCAACCTACCAGCTTACTAATGTTGTACTAAACCTGGACTAACAAATATCTAACTAATATATTTTTTAATAATTGTGTACTTTGCCTTTGTTATGTAATTACTCCTGCTGAAAATGCCACCTAAAAAAAGAGAAGATCAAAATGGATCTTACACTAACAATGCTAATAGACCTGCTGCGGGTTCGGGAGCAGATACAAGACAGAAACAAAATGCTTTAAGTAAATATTTGACATCTGCATCCTCTCCATTAAGAACCCCTAACCTTGGAAATGAGATAAGGGAGGGTATGGAGCTTGTTTTGGAAGAAAATGTAGATGTCCCTGAAGGGAAAGATGTAGAGGGAGTAAAAGGAGACTCTGACCCAAAAATAGTGAAAGACATTTTATGTGCAGTTATGAGGTTAGCGAGTATGATGGGGAAGGTAGTAACACAGGATGGGGGCATCCAAACAGATGTGTCGCTAATTAGAGATGATTTGAAAAAGGTGAGGGACCGTGTGCAGGAATTGGAAAGTAGATTGTCACCGGTGGAAGATATAGTATTAAAGCTGGAGAAAGATGTAGTATCTCTAAAACAAATGAATGCTGCAATGGAGAGTAAGCTAATAGATATAGAAGATCGAGCAAAAAGAAAAAATCTGAGATGGAGAGTCCCTAAACAAAGGAGAAACGCGGGAGAATACCCAAGAACAATTTTGACTACGTTTGTTTCCTATAGAGATCGAGAGGCTGTGTGGAGGGAGGCCAGAGCCTCTGAGAAGTTTCAAATAGAAGGGACACAAATAAGAGTATATCCAGACTTTTCATTAGCCACCAGCGCCCAAAATAAAAAATATATATTGACAGACTAAAGAAATTAAGGCTGGCTTGGGGTAAAATATAGCTTTGTGTACCCAGCTAAACTCCGGGTGGTTTACCAGGATAAACTGTCTTTTTCCAGTCCCCTAAAGATGCAAGTGAATGGGCAGGTTTAAAGGGCCTGTGCGAAATGTAGCAACTGTTAATATGACTATTTTGAGGTGGGGGGTATATGGAGCACAGCATGCATGTTAATGGGGCTCTCTGTTTACATAAAATGGGGAGCAAAATGTGAGAAGTGGTTGTGGGTGGATTATGTTTTTCAGAGAGAGAGAGTTGTGAGAGAAACATATATGGACAAAGATTTGTTAAATTGTTTAGATAAAAGATGGATAGGAGCACGATATAATTCAATACATACATCATATTCAAGGGGAGTTTCTGTTTTAGTACAAAATAAAGTTAATTTTGAGTATATTTTATGGAAGTCAGATGATTGCGGCAGGTATCTCTTCTTACAGTGCAGATTTAATATATTATAATAGCAAACATTTACCGTATTTTTCGCCGTATATGACACACTTTTTCCCCCCCAAAAGTGTGGGGGGGGGGGAAGGCACTGCGTCTTATAGGGCGAATACTTCAGTTTGTATACCGCCGACCGCATGCTGCGCAGCGCGGTGGCGGGTGTATTAGTAGGCAGGGATGAAGGAGGAGGGGCCGGCATCCAGCTCTGTAACTACAGCGGGCTCGGTGCAGTCACTGTATTCTGCTACACCGGGCCCGCTCACTGTAGGAATCCTAACTGCAGGCAATGCTAACAGTAGCCTTTTATGCAGCCTGTACTTACAATACTAACTTTCCAGCAGCCAGCAGGCGAGAGGCAGGAGGCTGAGCTGGTGGGCGGGCGCTGACAATGTAACTCACTATGTCACGCGCCAGCTCCGCCCACTTTATGAATGAAGAAGGGAGAGCCGGCGCGTGACATAGTGAGTTACGTTTTCAGCTCCCGCCCGCCAGCTCAGCCTCCTGCCTGCCAGAAAGTTAGTATCGTAAGTACAGGCTGCATAAAAGACTACTGTTACGGTACCTTAATCAGCATACAGCATTGCCTGCAGTTAGGATTCCTACAGTGAGCGGGCCTGGTGTAGCAGAATACAGTGACTGCACCGGGCCCGCTGTAATTACAGAGCTAGATTCTGGCCCCTCCTCCCTATTGGGGGTCATTCTATGGATAGCACTGTTATGGGGATTTGTGGATGGCACTGTTATGGGGGTCTTTGGATGACACATAGCGTAAAATGCTATTTATGTGTCATCAACAGATCCCCCATAGCAGTGCAATCCACAGTCCCCCATAACAGTGCCATCCACAGTCCCCAATAAAAGTGCCATCCACAGTCCCCAATAACAGTGCCATCCACAGTCCCCAATAACAGTGCCATCCACAGTCCCCAATAACAGTGCCATCCACAGTGCCCCCCATAACAGTGCCATCCACAGATCCCCATAACCGTGCCATCCACAGACCCCCATAACAATGCCATCCACAGACCCCCCATAACAGTGCCATCACCAGATCCCACAAAACACCATTAGGCATACCTTTTGGTTCAAAAAAATTTTTTTTCATTTTCCTCCTTAAAAACCTAGGTGCGTCTTATGGGCCGGTGCGTCTTATAGGGCGAAAAATACGGTATATACGACCTCCATATAAACCTGACGTATTATATGAGTTGTATAATTATATGACTGAAATACAAGATTGTGCATTCTTGGCAGCAGGGGATTATAATACAGTGATAGACCCAAGTATAGGTAGATTATCCAAGGGCAATGTTTTACATTATAATTAGTGATGTCGCGAACATAAAATTTTCAGTTCGCGAACAGCGAACGCGAACTTCTGCAAATGTTCGCGAACGGGCGAACCGGGCGAACCGCCATAGACTTCAATTGGCAGGCGAATTTTAAAACCCACAGGGACTCTTTCTGGCCACAATAGTGATGAGAAAGTTGTTTCAAGGGGTCTAACACCTGGACTGTGGCATGCTGGAGGGGGATCTATGGCAAAACTCCCATGAAAAATTACGTAGTGGACGCAGAGTCGGGTTTTAATCCATAAAGGGCATAAATCAACTAACATTCCTAAATTGTTTGGAATAACGTGCTTTAAAACATCCAGTGTGTGTATAGGATCAGGTATGATGTTGTATCGATCAGGTAGTGTAAGGGTTACGCCCACTTCACAGACATTGACAGACCAAACTCCCCTTTTAATGCACCGCAAACAGTTCATTTGCACAACCGCAAACTCCCCATTTGCACAAGGTTGGATACCAAGCTAGCCACGTCCCAGTGATGTCATTGAAGGTTTCTTCCTCCACCCAGCCACGTACAACACCAAGGGTCCCCAAAAGATGAATTGAATTGATTTTTCGAACGGTGAGATGGTTAAAAAAACGCTGGCTCCCTCCACTCTGTTTTAAACCACGGTCAATGCGTCTGCGCCGTGCAATTTACTGTCACACCCGATATGAGTGGTATTTTCTGTAGTACTATTCTCATCAGTTTAATCCCTCTAACGTCCCCAATCTGGGGGCCATTTATTGAATAGATTTTTCGAACGGGGAGATGGTTAAAAAAACGCTGGCTCCCTCCAATCTGTTTTAAACCACGGTCACTGCGTCTGCGCCGTGCAATTTACTGTCACACCCGATATGAGTGGTATTTTCTGTAGTACTATTCTCATCAGTTTAATCCCTCTAACGTCCCCAATCTGGGGGCCATTTATTAAATAGATTTTTTGAACGGGGAGATGGTTAAAAAAACACTGGCTCCCTCCACTGATATGAGTGGTATTTTCTGTAGTATTATTCTCATCAGTTTAATCCCTGTTACGTCCCATATCAGGGATTGCCTTTTGTGAAAAAAATTTAGGCCGGGTACCTTCGACTGCCTTCACAGTGACAGACCAAACTCTCGTACACTAAACTGAATTGATTTCAGGAACCGGGAGATGGAAAAAGCAGCTTGGTCGGTCCTCTTACTCCCAAATTGGGGCACTGCGCGTGCACAGAGCAATGTGCTGTGACACCCTATATGAGTGGTGTCTTAACTAGTACTATTGCTATCAGTTTAATCCCTGTTACGGACCCTATCCGGTCGAATTGATTAACCATTGTTGAATCCCCCATTGACATCCCCTTATAAGCTGTGTAAAGCATATTTTTTAGTTTGGTTTTGAACTGCTGCATCCTTTCCGACTTTCGGTAATTTGGTAACATTTCTGCCACTTTCTGCTTATACCGGGGGTCTAGTAGCGTGGCCACCCGATCGCTTTTGGTCTGATCATAATGAAGCAACGGCCTTATCATCTGGGGTGTGGCAACATTGCCAACACACTTATAGAGGTGATGATGATTGCTTCATTGTGATACGCAAGCCCCTTCACCACAACAAGGTAACGATCACGAAGGGGAATTGACACTTGTATGTGCCTTTTTTTTGGTTTGTTTTTGCAGCCACAGTGCTGCACCATAGGACAGAAAAATTAGGCATGTACACATGCCTGAAAAATAATGGCACTGTTGCAGCCGCTATTGTAGCAGCGGCCGGAAAATTTATGTTTTCCAGGCAGAAAAGTGACTAAAACATTGCGGCTTGAACCCTAGTTGGTGGTGGAGAATTCACGAAAGTCATCCGGTATGCAGACATTAAATACAGCAGCGTGGGGACCATTTTAAGGCCATGGCATGTAATCAGGCCTTTTGTTAGTCAAATGTATCCCCCACTGTCAGTCCCTTCGGGATCCATGCCTCATTCATCTTTATGAAGGTGAGGTAATCAACACTTTTTGACCGAGGCGACTTCTCTTGTCAGTGACAATGCCTCCTGCTGCACTGAAGGTCCTTTCTGACAGGACACTTGAAGCAGGGCAGGCCAGAAGTTCTATCGCAAACTGGGATAGCTCAGGCCACAGGTCAAGCCTGCACACCCAGTGGTGAAGGGGTTCATTGCTCCTCAGAGTGTCGATATCTGCTGTTAAGGCGAGGTAGTCTGCTACCTGTCGGTCGAGTCGTTCTCTAAGGCTGGATCCCGAAGGGCTGTGGCGATGAGTAGGACTGAAAAAGCTCCGCATGTCCTCCATCAACAACACATCTGTAAATCGTCCAGTCCTTGCCGCCGTGGTAGGAGGAGGATTAAACTCACCTCTTCCCCTGTTAGATTCCCGTTGTGCTGTGACATCCCCTTATAAGCTGTGTAAAGCATATTTTTTAGTTTGGTTTTGAACTGCTGCATCCTTTCCGACTTTCGGTAATTTGGTAACATTTCTGCCACTTTCTGCTTATACCGGGGTCTAGTTGCGTGGCCACCCAGTACAGATCGTTCTCCTTTATCCTTTTTATACGTGGGTCCCTCAACAGACATGACAGCATGAAAGACCCCATTTGAACAAGGTTGGATGCAGAGCTACTCATTTCCCGCTCTCGTCCTCACTGATGTCATTGACGGTCTGTTCTTCCCCCAGCCACGTACAACACCATGGGTCCCAGATAGGTGACAACAACGAGCACCCTGGGGTGCCTGCTGTGGTTGGTCTTCCTCCTCCTCAAAGCCACCACATTCCTCCTCTGACTCCTCTTCCTCATACTCCTCTTCCAGCGTTGCTGCAGGTCCGGCAAGCGATGATGACAAGGCTGTTTCTGGTGGTGATGGTGACCACAACTCTTCCTCTTCCTCTTCACGCTCATCTACAGCCTGATCCAGAACTCTTCGCAGGGCACGCTCCAGGAAGAAAACAAATGGGATGAGGTCGCTGATGGTGCCTTCGGTGCGACTGACTAGGTTTGTCACCTCCTCAAAAGGACGCATAAGCCTACAGGCATTGCGCATGAGTGTCCAGTAACGTGGCAAAAAGATTCCCAGCTCCGCAGAGGCTGTCCTAGCACCCCGGTCATACAAATACTCGTTGACGGCTTTTTCTTGTTGGAGCAGGCGGTCGAACATTAGGAGTGTTGAATTCCAACGTGTCGGGCTGTCGCATATCAAGCGCCTCACTGGCATGTTGTTTCGCCGCTGAATATCGGAAAAGTGCGCCATAGCCGTGTAGGAACGCCTGAAATGGCCACACACCTTCCTGGCCTGCTTGAGGACGTCCTGTAAGCCTGGGTACTTAGACACAAAATGTTGTACGATGAGATTCAACACATGTGCCATGCACGGCACATGTGACAACTTGCCCAAATTTAATGCCGCCAACAGATTGCTTCCATTGTCACACACCACTTTGCCGATCTCCAGCTGGTGCGGGGTCAGCCACTGATCCACCTGTGCGTTCAGGGCGGACAGGAGTGCTGGTCCTGTGTGGCTCTCTGCTTTCAGGCAAGTCAACCCCAAGATAGCGTGACACTGTCGTATCCGGGATGTGGAATAGCCCCTGGGGAGCTGGGGGAATCAGTTGATGTGCAGCCAGACGCCGCAGCAGAAGAGGACTCAGCCGAGGAGGATATTGAAGAGGATGGAGTAGGAGTAGAGGAGGTGGCAGTAGGTCTGCCTGCAAGTCGTGGTGGTGTCACCAACTCCGCTGCGGAGCCACGCATTCCATGCTTGTCAGCCGTCAGCAGGTTGACCCAATGCACAGTATACGTGATATACCTGCCCTGACCGTGCTTTGCAGACCAGGTATCAGTGGTCAGATGGACCCTTGCCCCAACACTGTATGCCAGAGATGCCATGACTTCCTTTTCAATGACATGGTAGAGGTTTGGGATTGCCTTTTTGAAAAAAATTTCGTCCGGGTACCTTCCACTGTGGTGTCCCAATAGCGACAAATTTTTTGAAGGCCTCAGACTCTACCAGCTGGTATGGTAAAAGCTGGCGGGCTAAGAGTTCCGTCAAGCCAGCTGTCAGTCGCCGGGCAAGGGGTGACTTTGTGACATTGGCTTCTTATGCTCAAACATGTCCTTGACAGACACCTGACTGTGGGCAGATGAGCAGGAACTGCTGAAGGTGAGAGATGGAGTGGCGGGTGGTTGAGAGGGGGCAGGGAGGACAGCAGTGGTTGACGTGGCTGAAGATGCTGGACCAGGAGGAGCATGGTGGCTTTGAGTTTGTGTGCTGCTTGTACTCATGTGTTGATCCCATAGGCGTTTGTGATGTGAGATCATGTGCCTTCGCAAAGCAGTTGTACCAAGGTGGGTGTTGGACTTCCCACGACTCAGTTTCTTTTGGCACAGGTTGCAAATGGCATTGCTTTTATCAGAGGCAGACACACAAAAAAATGCCACACTGCTGAGCTTTGCAATGACGGCATTCTAGTGGTGGCAACAGCATGCGTTGACTGGCGTGCTGTCTGGCTGACCCCAGGTGCCGATACATGCTGTCTGACTGTGCCACTAACTCCTTGCGACGACCTCCCCTGCTTCCAACTTGTCTCCTCATTCTCTCTGTCTCCCCTTCAGAACTTTCCCCTCTTCTTCTCTTCGAGCAGGCACCCACGTGGCATCCGTGGACACATCGTCATCATCAACCGCTTCACTTGTATCTGACACCTCAGCAAAGGAAGCAGCAGCGGGTACAACATCATCATCATCATCACACTGTACGCCCATGTGTGTAATCCTGCCTGACTGAGACATATCCCCGTAATCTACATCATCTGGCAATAATGGTTGCGCATCACTAATTGCATCCAACTGATGTGTAAATAACTCCTCTGACGGATCAAGTGAAGCGGCTGTGGTGGCTGTGGTGGTAGTGGTGATGGTGGCGACGGGCGGGTGCGTGGTAACTTGAGAGCAGGTGACCGAAGCTGAGCTGGAGGAGGATGGTGCGTCAAGGTTCTTAGCGGAAGCTGTTGAAGATTGGGTGTCCTGTCTAAGCCAGTCAACTACGTCCTCTGAATTTTTCGGGTTCAGGGTACGTGGCCTCTGAAAACTGGGCATTATTCCAGGGACAGTGGAAATCACAGCACCACGACCACGACGAGCCCCTGCGGGGTGGCCTGCCTCTGCCTGTCATTTTTTTAGATAAGTGGTACTACGCTGTAGCTAGGTACTGTGCCACCCGGTATGAGTGGTTGGCACTGGCAGTGGGCACACTACAGTCTGTGGAAGTGGGCCTGACACACACTGGCAGCAGGCAAGCAACTGAATTTAGACTACTGTCTAAAAATTAAATGCCTTATTTATCGGCAAGCTACTGTGCCACCCGGTATCAGTGGTTGGCACTGGCAGTGGGCACACTACAGTCAGTGGAAGAGGGCCTGACACACACTGGCAGCAGGCAAGCAACTGAATTTAGACTACTGTCTAAAAATTAAATGCCTTATTTATCGGCAAGCTACTGTGCCACCCGGTATCAGTGGTTGGCACTGGCAGTGGGCACACTACAGTCAGTGGAAGCGGGCCTGACACACACTGGCAGCAGGCAAGCAACTGAATTTAGACTACTGTCTAAAAATTAAATGCCTTATTTATCGGCAAGCTACTGTGCCACCCGGTATCAGTGGTTGGCACTGGCAGTGGGCACACTACAGTCAGTGGAAGTGGGCCTGACACACACTGGCAGCAGGCAAGCAACTGAATTTAGACTACTGTCTAAAAATTAAATGCCTTATTTATCGGCAAGCTACTGTGCCACCCGGTATCAGTGGTTGGCACTGGCAGTGGGCACACTACAGTCAGTGGAAGAGGGCCTGACACACACTGGCAGCAGGCAAGCAACTGAATTTAGACTACTGTCTAAAAATTAAATGCCTTATTTATCGGCAAGCTACTGTGCCACCCGGTATCAGTGGTTGGCACTGGCAGTGGGCACACTACAGTCAGTGGAAGAGGGCCTGACACACACTGGCAGCAGGCAAGCAACTGAATTTAGACTACTGTCTAAAAATTAAATGCCTTATTTATCGGCAAGCTACTGTGCCACCCGGTATCAGTGGTTGGCACTGGCAGTGGGCACACTACAGTCAGTGGAAGAGGGCCTGACACACACTGGCAGCAGGCAAGCAACTGAATTTAGACTACTGTCTAAAAATTAAATGCCTTATTTATCGGCAAGCTACTGTGCCACCCGGTATCAGTGGTTGGCACTGGCAGTGGGCACACTACAGTCAGTGGAAGCGGGCCTGACACACACTGGCAGCAGGCAAGCAACTGAATTTAGACTACTGTCTAAAAATTAAATGCCTAATTTATCGGCAAGCTACTGTGCCACCCGGTATCAGTGGTTGGCACTGGCAGTGGGCACACTACAGTCAGTGGAAGAGGGCCTGACACACACTGGCAGCAGGCAAGCAACTGAATTTAGACTACTGTCTAAAAATTAAATGCCTTATTTATCGGCAAGCTACTGTGCCACCCGGTATCAGTGGTTGGCACTGGCAGTGGGCACACTACAGTCAGTGGAAGTCAGCCTGACACACACTAGCAGCAGGCAAGCAACTGAAATTACACTAAAGTGTAAAAATTAAATGCCTTTTTTATGCAAAGTCCTGTGCCAGCCGGTATCAGTGGTTGGCACTGGCAGTGGGCACACTACAGTCAGTGGAAGTCAGCCTGACACACACTAGCAGCAGGCAAGCAACTGAAATTACGCTAAAGTGTAAAAATAAATGCCTTTTTTTGATGCAAAGTACTGTGCCACACGGGATGACAGGGGTGGGCACTGGCAGTGGGCACACTACAGTCAGTTGAAGTCGGCCTGACACACACTAGCAGCAGGCAAGCAGCTGAAATTACACTAAAGTGTAAAAAGTAAATGCCTTTTTTATGCAAAGTCCTGTGCCAGCCGGTATGAGTGGTGGACACTGGCAGTGGGCACACTACAGTCAGTGGAAGTCGGCCTTACACACACTAGCAGCAGGCAAGCAGCTGAAATTACACTAAAGTGTAAAAATTAAATGCCTTTTTTATGCAAAGTCCTGTGCCAGCCGGTATGAGTGGTGGACACTGGCAGTGGGCACACTACAGTCAGTGGAAGTCAGCCTGACACACACTGGCAGGCAACTAACCTTAGATTAAAGTGTAAAAATTAAGTGCCTTTTTTTAAGCAAAGTCCTGTGCCACATGGGATGACAGGGGTGGGCACTGGCAGTGGGCACACTACAGTCAGTTGAAGTCGGCCTGACACACACTAGCAGCAGGCAAGCAGCTGAAATTACACTAAAGTGTAAAAATGAAATGCCTTTTTATGCAAAGTCCTGTGCCAGCCGGTATGAGTGGTGGACACTGGCAGTGGGCACACTACAGTCAGTGGAAGTCAGCCTGACACACACTGGCAGGCAACTAACCTTAGATTAAAGTGTAAAAATTAAGTGCCTTTTTTTAAGCAAAGTCCTGTGCCACACGGGATGACAGGGGTGGAGCACTGGCAGTGGGCACACTACAGTCAGTTGAAGTCGGCCTGACACACACTAGCAGCAGGCAAGCAGCTGAAATTACACTAAAGTGTAAAAATTAAATGCCTTTTTATGCAAAGTCCTGTGCCAGCCGGTATGAGTGGTGGACACTGGCAGTGGGCACACTACAGTCAGTGGAAGTCGGCCTGACACACACTAGCAGCAGGCAAGCAGCTGAAATTACACTAAAGTGTAAAAATTAAATGCCTTTTTTATGCAAAGTCCTGTGCCAGCCGGTATGAGTGGTGGACACTGGCAGTGGGCACACTACAGTCAGTGGAAGTCAGCCTGACACACACTGGCAGGCAACTAACCTTAGATTAAAGTGTAAAAATTAAGTGCCTTTTTTTAAGCAAAGTCCTGTGCCACACGGGATGACAGGGGTGGAGCACTGGCAGTGGGCACACTACAGTCAGTTGAAGTCGGCCTGACACACACTAGCAGCAGGCAAGCAGCTGAAATTACACTAAAGTGTAAAAATTAAATGCCTTTTTTATGCAAAGTCCTGTGCCAGCTGGTATGAGTGGTGGACACTGGCAGTGGGCACACTACAGTCAGTGGAAGTCAGCCTGACACACACTGGCAGGCAACTAACCTTAGATTAAAGTGTAAAAATTAAGTGCCTTTTTTTAAGCAAAGTCCTGTGCCACACGGGATGACAGGGGTGGGCACTGGCAGTGGGCACACTACAGTCAGTTGAAGTCAGCCTGACACACACTAGCAGCAGGCAAGCAGCTGAAATTACACTAAAGTGTAAAAATTAAATGCCTTTTTATGCAAAGTCCTGTGCCAGCCGGTATGAGTGGTGGGCACTGGCAGTGGGCACACTACAGTCAGTGGAAGTCAGCCTGACACACACTGGCAGGCAACTAACCTTAGATTAAAGTGTAAAAATTAAATGCCTTTTTTTGATGCAAAGTCCTGTACCACACGGATTGACAGGGGTGGGCACTGGCAGTGGGCACACTACAGTCTGTGGGCCTGCAGCTCCTCACACACAGGCAGGCCAGGCAACTGCAATATGTATATAAAGGGAAAAAAAGCAGACTAATGTTGCAGCCCTAAAAAGGGCTTTTTGGGGTGCTGTCAGGACGCTGTCCTTACAGCAGAGATCAGATGAGTCTTTCAGGACTGGAGTGGACACTGAATTCACTAGCCTAGCTATCAATTTCCCAATTAAATCAGCAGCTACTACACTCTCCTTCCTCTCACTAAGACTGCAGCTTCAGAATGAATCTAAAATGGATGCTGTGCAGGAGGTGGGAGGGTCTGGGAGGGAGGGTATGCTGCTGATTGGCTGGAATGTGTCTGCTGACTGTGAGGTACAGGGTCAAAGTTTGCTCAATGATGATGTATAGGGGGCGGACCGAACATCGCATATGTTCGCCCGGCAGAGGCGAACGCGAACAAGCTATGTTCGCCGGGAACTGTTCGCCGGTGGATAGTTCGGGCCATCTCTAATTATAATACTAACTTCGCTAGATTATTATTAAAATTCGGTTGGAGTGATATTTGGTGTTTACATAATCCTGAAGAAAAGGTTTTTCCCTGCTACTTGAGGACACATCAGTCCTGTTCTAGGATAGATGCTATCCTCAGTAATGGAAAATTGTTGTAAAGGAATGAAATAAGTATAAGGTACAGTATGTTCCTATGTTTATGTCAGATCACTGCGCAATTCTAGTGGAGATTGGGTCCCTGGTAAAACAGACATCCAGGGTTTTCACATTTAAGCCCCATTGGTTCAATTTGTTGAATGATAAGAACTGTATTATGGAGGAATTGAAGTTTTTTTTTTTTTTCTGTTAATAGGGACTCCGCTAATAAGCAATTGATTTGGGATGTGGAAAAGGCTATCCTGAGGGGAATATTATGTAAGCAAGTAATTATTTGAAAAAAAAAGGTAAACAGTAAAACTCAGAGTTTAGAACAAAAATTCAGGGATGGCCAAAAACTCTACACAAGACCCCTCATTGGAAAATTTGAGAAATTGGGAAAAAATAAATAAAATGGTTGAAGAATTATGTATGGAAAAAACACAAACATCTATGTTTTTCAAGGGGGTTCGGTCTTTTGCAGAGGGAGAAAAAGTGGGTGGATAGGTCCATTAAAAGATAATTATGGGCAAATAGTTAATTCCCCAGAAAAGAATAGTAATTTATTTAGTAAATACTTAAAAAAATTGTGTAAATCAAAAATTTGGTATAAAAGGGAAGATTTATGTAGATATTTGGATGATATTCCCTTCAGGAAGCTTGCTGAAGCTCATAAGATTCAGTTGGAGGAGAGTATACGGTTGGATGAACTAATGAGAGCACTAAATTCATCTAAAGATAAAAAAAGCTCCGAGAGGCGATGGTCTTCCATTTGAGGTATACAAGGAATTTAGTTCAGTTCTTCTTCCAGAATTAATGGAGACCCTTGTTGAGGCTAAGAGATCAAATAAATTATCCAAATCAATGGAAGAAGCCATGGTAGTTTTGATAATAAAACCTGAAAAGGATTTATTAAAACCAGAGTCATATAGACCCATTTCAATGTTGAATACTGACATTAAGATATTAGCCAAGGAATTGGCAGATAGGTTAACAAAAGTAATAAAAACAATAATAAAAGAAGATGAAACAGGGTTTATTCCTTGGCGATTGGAATATTTTAATATCAGAAGACTATTTATGAATATAGAAGAAAATAAAGATAAAAATAGTAAAAAAGCAATATTATCATTAGATGCAATTAAGGCTTTTGATTATATACAGTAGAGTGGGAATATCTCTGGGAGATTCTTAAATGTTTTGGTTTTGGGGAGTCCTTTATAGGTTGGAGCAAGCATATCTACTCGTGTCCCAGGGTGAGGGTGGCAGTGAATGGGTTGATGTCCCTGCCTTTTGGCTCTTTAGGGGCACTAGGCAGGGATGTCCCCTTTTGCCGCTGCTTTTTGCAATCGCAATAGAACCATTAGCTAGAATTATCAGCAAGAATGACAGTATTAAGGGGTTTCAATATGGTAATAATGTAAGGAAGAAGATAATTCTATATGTGGATAATATTCTGTTGTTTTTAGTAAATACTAATGAGGAGAGGTGAAAGTGATGGAAATAATTGAGAGATTTGGATACCATTTGGGACTCAAAATAAATTGGACAAAATCTCATTTGATGTTGTTAGGGGATGAGGTAAGTGAGAGGAGTTTTAAAGTTCACCAGGTGGATAGAGATAGTAGTTTTAGGTATTAGGGAGTAAACATTGCAAGGAACCTGATGGAATATATTAGGCTGAATATCCATCCTCTTTTAGATGAGTTGGAAAAAAAAAACATATTTGGAAAAGATTGCCATTATTTATGATGGGGCGAATTAATTTGATAAAGATATTTTTTCTTCCTATGGTTCCTTATGTACTGCAATGTGCTCAAATACAGCTACCTATTAAGGTTTTCACTATTATGAATAGAATAATGAGGGATTTTATTTGGAAAGAGGGGAATCCAAGGATAAGGTTAGAGATTTTGCAGTTACTGTTTAAAGAGGGTGGAATGGCACTTCCAAATTGGTATATATATATATTTTTAGTAGCCCAGTTTGGTTTCATGAGTGGGGGTAATATTTCACCTATCACACCTATTATGAGTTGGCTCTTAAAAAATTGGGTTGGAAGGATAATCAACTTAAGATGAAGAAGGCATTGAAATCGTGCATATTGGGGACTCTGGGGAGATTAAAAAAAAATAAGAATATTAAAGGATATACAGATTTCACTCCTATATGGGATATTATTAATTTGTGAGAAATACAGAAAATTAAAAATAATGTAAATTGGGAAAATAAGGGTGTTTGTTTCTTGTTTCAGTTATTTGAGGGGAATTTATTAAAAGGTTTTGAAACTCTTAAAAAAGAATTTGGGATTTTGAATAAAGAGTTTTTCAGATATTTGCAGTTGAGAGAAGCAATGAATTCATCATCAGCATCATCAGTAGATTTCCTGAAATATAAAAAGGCCCCTATGGGGAATATTAATCAATTTTTTGATAATAGAAAGGTAAAAGGATGTGTGTCAAGAAGATATAGGTTATTGTTGAAAGTCAAACAAAGTAAGATTATTATAGTGGCTAAAGAGAAATGGAAAAAAGATACAAGGAAGTATTAAAGAATAGATCTATGGTCTCAATGAGGGCCTCCCATTGGGTTTCTCAATTTTTTATTTATTTATAGACTGTATCGATCTCCTCTATTGCTTAAAAAAAATGGGTATAAAACTCAGATGAATGTCCTAGATGTGGTATAAAGCAAGCAGGCCTATTCTATCTGGTCTGGAGAGGTCCTAAATTGTTCCAATATTGGTCTGAGATGGTGGTTAATAAAAAACTATTGGAGTTCAAATAAAGGGAGATCCATTGGTATGTATATTAGGAGGTATGATGCATTTGCGGATTTCAAGTACGGATAAACAAATACTTTGTAAACTACTGTTTCAAGCAAGACTTCTTATTTTAAAAAGATGGATTAAAAAAGATCCCCCCTCTGTGAAAGAGTAAAAGAGAGCGATGGACCATATTATAAGGATTGAGAAAATAATATATAATAATAAGGGAAAAAATGATTTGTTTTCTAAATTCTAGAATCATTGGCTGATTAATAAAGCATAATAATTGTGTGTTTTTTTTTTTTTTCTCTCTCTCTCTTGGATAGGCAGGGTTGGCTAGGGTTTATATTTTGATAATTTGTCTTGTGTGAAATTGGATATTTTTGTATGTTAATATTGAATAATAAAAATGATTATAAAAATAATAATAATAATAATTGCCATTATACTGCTGCTCATTTCAGGTTTGCAATAACTCTGTAATTCCAGAAAACCATTCTTGTTATTGGAGTCTTATTAGCCCTTGTGCGGTGCAGTTATATATATATTCTAAATCCTTTTTTTGTCATTTATTAGTGGGGAAAAAAGGGGACTTATTATCCGTTGTGTGTTGAAGTAAGAAAATTACAGCCTTTTTTGGCGTGTATTAGTGGCAAAAAAAAATATTATTTGCCATTCCCGACCGCAGTTATATGTTCTAAAGTCTTTTTTTGGCGTGTATTAGTGGTGAAAAAGAAAAAGGGCTTATTAGCCGTTGTGTGGTGAAGTGAGAAAATTAAATCCATTTTTGGCGTGCATTAGTGGCAAAAAAAAGTATTATTTTCCGTTCATGGCCACAGTTACATGTTTTAAAGCCTTTTTTTGTTGTGTATTAGTGGGGGGAAAAAGGGGCTTATTAGTCATTGTCTGGTGAAGTGGGAAAATGACAGCCCTTTTTGCGTGTATTAGTGGTAGAGATGAGAGAATCGAAGCTGACGAAGTGGAATTCGTTAAGAAAACGCAACGAATGCAAATTTCCTCGCGATTCGTGGTAACAAATCGTAATTTCTCCTGGCAGCTACAAATGGCAGCTAAAATGGCAGCTACACATGTGAGGACATGGGGCAAGGAACTCTGGGAAGGCGGGATGACCCATAATGCCATGCATGCAGCCAATCTGCAGCCAGCCAGCCCGTGATGTCACAGCCCTATAAATACGGTGGCCATCTTAGATTCTGCCATTCACAATCATACTTTGTTCTGGGACAGACGTGCATGCAGGTGCTAGGGAGAGTAAAAAAAGAGGAAAGAAGCGATTTTCTAGTGCAGGGAAAGGATAGTGAGAGTAATCATTTCACATGCAGGGAGAAAAGTGTGCAGATACTTGGGAGAGTCATAGAAAAATCCTCATTGTGGAAAAAGTGATTTACAAGTAAAGGGAAAGACAGTAAGAGGAATCATTTCACAGGCAGGGAGAGACGTGTGCAGATGCTCGGGAGAGTCATATGAAAGTACTCATTGTGAAAAAAAGCAATTTACAAGTGAAGGGAAAGGCTAGTGAGAGGAATCATTTCACAGGCTGGGAGGGACATGTGCAAATGATTGGGAGAGTCATAGGAAAATCTTCATTGTGAAAAAAAAAAAACAGGGAAACAGTAAAAAAAAGAAAAATATATATACACACCGCACTGTTGCAGTGATTTCTGTTGAAAGTGTATAGAGGCTTATTTAATTAAAAACTGAAAAATATATACGCACTGCAATGTTGCAGTTATTTCTGGTATGCACTTCACTCTTTAATTGTTTTCTAGTTAAAGCATATAGTGGCCTTTTTTTTATCCAACGAGAAATATATATTCTCGGGTGACTTCTGCAGTTGTTTCTGGTGAAAGGGTATAGGAGCGTATTACAGTAAAAAAAGAAAAATATATATACGCACTGCACTGTTGCAGTTATTGCTGGTGAAAGCATATAGGCTCGTATGACAGCACTACAAGAAAAATATATACGCACTTCACTCTTTAATTGTTTTCGAGTTAAAGCGTATAGTGGCCTTTTTCACTCCAACAAGAAATATATATTCTCGGGTCACTTCTGCAGTTATTTCTGGTGACAGGATATAGGGGCGTATTACAGTAAAAAAAGAAAAATATATATACACACTGCACTGCTGCAGTGATTTCTATTAAAAGCGTAATGGGGCTTATTTAATTAAAAACAGAAAAATATATACGCACTGCGATGTTGCAGTTATTTATGGTGAAAGCGTATAGGTTCGTATTTCAGTACTACAAGAAAAAAATATACTCACCTCACTCTTTAATTGTTTTCTGGTTAAAGCGTATAGTGGCCTTTTTCCATCCAACACCAAATATATATTCTGAGGTCACTTCTACATTTATTTCTGGAGAAACAGTATAGGGCCATAATACAGTAAAAAAATAAAAATATATATATGCACTGCACTGTTGCCTTTATTTCTGGTGAAAGCGTACAGGCTCGTATTACAGTACTACAAGAAAAATATATATGTACTTCACTCTTTAATCGTTTTCTGGTTAAAGCGTATAGTGGCCTTTTTCCGTCCACCGAAAAATATATATTCACAGGTCACTTCTGCAGTTATTTCTGGTGAAAGGGTATAGGGGCTTATTACAGTAAAAAAAGAAAAATATATATACACACTGAACTGTTGCAGTGATTTCTGTTAAAAGCTTATAGGGGCTTATATCATTAAAAACAGAAAAATATATACGCACTGCACTGTTGTAGTTATTTCTGGTGAAAGCATATAGGCTTTTTGAAAAATTCTCTCATCTCTAATTAGTGGCAAAAAAATATACATTATTTGCCGTTCACGGCAGCAGTTATATGTTCTAAAGCCTTTTTTTGGCGTGTATTAGTGGAGAAAAAAAAATTATTTGCCGTTCACGGCAGCAGTTATATGTTCTAAAGCCTTTTTTTGGCGTGTATTAGTGGAGAAAAAAAAATTATTTGCCGTTCAGCGGGGAAGTTCCATTGTACTACAGCCATTTACAGGCTGTATTGATAGGATAGAAACATACATCCTATTAGCCATTCTGCAGTGAATTGTGATTGTAATATTTATTTTGTTGGGGTGTATTAATAGGAAAAAGAATACGTCTTATTAGCCGGTCTGCAGTGAACCAACATTGTTGGGGTGTATTAATAGGAAAAAGTGTTATTAGCCGTTCTGCAGTGAATTTACATTGTCATACAGACATTGTACCTACATTGTTATACAGCCATTTACGGGGTGTATTAATAGGAAATATATGTACGTCCTATTAGCCGTTCTGCAGTGAATTTAAATTGTTATACATTTTTTGGGCGTATTAATAGGAAAAAAAATATGTCTTATTTGCCGTTCTGCTGTGAAGTTACATTGTACTACAGCCATTTACAGGGTGTATTAATAGGAAATATATGTACGTCCCATTAGCCATTCTGCGGTGAATTTAAATTGTTATACTTTTTTTGGGTGTATTAATAGGAAAAAAAATATGTCTTATTTGACGTTCTGCTGTGAAGTTACATTGTACTAAAGCCATTTACAGGGTGTATTAATAGTAAATATATGTACGTCCTATTAGCCGTTCTGTGGTGAATTTAAATTATTATACTTTTTTGGGGGTGTATCAATGGAAAAAAATACATCTTAATTGCCATTCTGCGGTAAAGTTACATTGTACTACAGCCATTTATGGGGTGTATTAATAGGAAAAAAATACATTTTAATTGCGGTTCTGCAGTGAATTTACATTGCTATACAGCCATTTACAGGGTTTATTAATAGGAAATCTACATACGTCCTGCTAGACGTTCTGCAGTGATTTTACATTGTTATACATTTTTTTGTGGTGTATTAATAGGAAAAAAAAGTATTATTTGCCTGTCTGCGGTGAAGTTACATTGTACTACAGACATTTATGAGGTGTATTAATAGGAAATCTACATACGTCCTATTAGCCATTCTGGGGTGAATTTACATTGTTCTACATTTTTTGGGGGTGTATTAATAGGAAAAAAAATACGTCTTAATTGCCATTCTGCTGTGAATTTACATTGATATACATTTTTTTAGGTGTATTAATAGGAAACGATACGCCTTATTTGACGTTCTGAGGTGAAGTTACATTGTACTATAGCCATTTACGGGGTGTATTAATAGCAAACATATGTACGTCCTATTAACTGTTCTGCGGAGAATTTACATTTTTGTATTTTTTGGGGGGGCGGGGGGGAATTAATAGGAAAAACAATATGTCTCAATTGCCGTTCTGCAGTGAAGTTACATTGTACTACAGCAATTTATGAGGTGAATTAATAGAAAATATACGTTCGTACTATTAGCATTTCTGTGGAGAATTAACATTGTTAAAAAAAATTCGGGGGTGTATTAATAGGAAAAAATACATCTTACTTGTCGTCATGCGGTGAATTTACATTGTTATACATTTTTTGGGTGTATATTAATAGGAAATAAAGAGTCTTATTTGTCGTTATGCAGTAAAGTTACATTGTACTACAGCCTTTTGTGGGGTGCAATAAGAGGAAATATACATACGTCCCATTGGGTGTTCCGGGGTGAATTTACATTGTTCTACATTTTTTGGGGGGTGTATTAATAGAAAAATTAATTGCCATTCTGCGGAACTGTAGTTATAGTTTGGAAATATAACTACAGTCAAGGACAATATATGTCCTTTACAGCCCACTGGGTAAATGTGGTTCCTGCCCAGCCACATCAGTGCCTGATGCATCGGACTAGCTCAATCCATGGTGCCACACCTAAACTTTGTCAAAAGAGACCTGTTTCTTTTGGCTACCTGCTTCAGCTCGTATTCTGATGCTGCCATATGACTGATGCCACACACCTGCTGCCAGATGCTCCGACTTTCACCCACCATCTTCAGCTGATAGTGGTATTGCCCTCCACCTCCCCACTATGTCACTGGGCCACTTTGTGGTCTCCTCGTGCTGCTGCCAACTCACCACTATGTCACTGGGCCACTCTGTGGTCTCCTCATGCTGCTGCCACCTTCTAATGCTGCTGTCAACTCAACACTCTGTCACTGTGCCACTCCGTGGTCTCCTTATGCTGCTGCTACCTCAACACTCTGTGGTCTCTTCATATTGCTGCCACCTCAACACTCTTTTACTGGGCCATTCTGTGGTCTCCTTATGTTGCTGTCACCTCACTGCTCTATGGTCTCCTCATGCTGCTGCTAGCTCACCACTCCATGACTGGGCCACTTTTTTGCCATTTTGGCCGGGATGACATCACCATTTTTTGACACTTCTTCTGATCTCTCAAAAGGAAGGAAAATGAGACACAACACATCCTGTCTATGTAGCAGCTTTAAGGCCTATATGACATGGTCCTTATTTTGTCATTACTGACGTACATCATTGGATCTTTCATATGTCCAACGTAAACAGTCAGGTATGCGCATGCGCACATAACATCATTGTTGGCGATTATCTTGTGCGCTCTCTTTCTAATTAACAGCGTGCATCCCTACGTGTATTCAGCTCTTCCTAAATGATGCGCATCGCCAGAACTTAATCTTTCGGATGTGCGCATGCGCATATAATATCATTGATGACCAACGTCATGCGCATCTTCCTTTGATTGCAAGTCACACATTACTGTGCATATTGGGCGCATCCTTTATGACAAATATCTATTATGCGCATCCTTTTTGAATATTTTGTGGATGCGCATTATTCCATCTATTTATGCGTGTCAGTGAAGCCTAGTCACGTGAGCCTACTGGGTCACATGAACGGCTTTTTCTTTTGTATCTATGGTTTAGCTTAGCAAACCTTCCATATGGTCACATGATGTGCACCAATTACTATGGCAACAACA
This sequence comes from Bufotes viridis, assembly GCA_033119425.1. Taxonomy (NCBI): domain Eukaryota; kingdom Metazoa; phylum Chordata; class Amphibia; order Anura; family Bufonidae; genus Bufotes; species Bufotes viridis. Next base: position 93,476,908 of record CM065589.1, read on the forward strand.
TAGGAGCGTTCTCTCGAATAATTACTTGCAAATTCGAAAGATGATTACTTGCATATTCCTATCAATCCATCTTAAAAAATCACTTAGTAGATGCAGGTGGCGCGGTATAGAGTCTTCACAGCTGATAGGAATAACGGCCCTAATGTAGGCTAGTGCCCCCTGGGGTTCAGAACAGTGGGCACAACACACCGAGCAGAAAAGATGCCCTATGTCTTTTGAATGTATCAAGGTCGATAATATGGATCAGTCCATATTAGAGGCAACTTCCAGGGTCCGGGACCATCCATTCATCCATGTCATTCAAAGCACCCTTATGTCAATAACGGGGTAATACCACTCAATTCATAATCTGCAATCTGTCCCATATGATACTTTCTTAAGACAGAATAGCTACATTTTAGATGATTTTACAAGGAGTTTGGCCTCCTGACTCCCTCTCCCTCCCTCAGGGGGGTATTGGGTTCAAGTGCCTAATCCTTTACATCCTTTATATTCCCCTTAAACTATAAGGTGCCAAAAATCCATACATTCTTTCTTACCCCAGGCTCTCCTGGAGTGCCTCAAAATATTTATAAAAAAGTGATTGTATATGGACTGGGCACTCCCCTAAGCTCAAGTGGTGCACCCTCTGTCTCACCCCAGCATGGGCCCAACCCACCTTCAGGCGACTTACCACTCTATCGCTGTTCAGACACATAGCAGCACCAACAACACCTTTATATAGATTGATCTTCTATAGGTCCATGGATGGAGCTACCAGCGACCTGTAAATGTCCTATGTTGACATATAGGAGAGGCACATATATTATGCCACAGTATTTAAAAGCAGTCTCAGCCACAGGCCGGGTTCCATACGTAATTAAAGTATATATACTGTGGCAGTGGAGCTGCCAGAAGTCCATAGGAAGGTCATTCAAGTGGCGTATCTCACCCAGAGTAAGCTGGGTGAGAACAAGAAAGGTTGGGAAAATAGTTTTTTTCCCACTGTCTGCAGCAGTCAGGCTGGTAATGGGGATAATTAGCAGCCAGCTAAGGAGCTTGGATTTATCTGGGCTGAGCTCCTCAATCAGGGCTCCCAGTCTGGGAAAGGAGCAGGCTGTGTCAAGACCTGTGGGAGCCAGGACCCTCTAACCCTGTGTGGGGGTAAGCACTGTGGTGTTTTTGGGGAGCTGGGTGGTAGACCCGGATCCCGCTAGAGAGGGAGTGTATATATACTGTGTAGTCAATGGCCAGACGGCTGAGGCTTATTTTTATGATTTCGTTGAAGGCTGTGATGACAATAAAGCTGGTCGTGGCCAGTTTGCACCCGAATCTACAGTGGTGGAGTGGCTTCTTGATGTGTGCCAACCGTCTAAGATGTTAAGACGTCGATCTGGAAGAGCTAAATATGGTACATATGATGGTACATATGGTGTCAGATGCCTGCAGTCGTCCCTGCTGGAAAAGGCAAAGCGTTGCTTGGAGCAACAACCAAGCCTTGCTGGCTTGGGTGCTGCAGAGCTAAAAGGGCAAGACAACAGGTTGCTAAGGGCACCAGGAAGCATTGTCTGTGCTGAATGCTGCGGGATTGCTGGACGGAAAGTGTCCGTGCTGAAAAGTAAAAAAAAATGTTGGTTGCTAGGGGCAACGAAGAGACAGCAGCTGCTGCGGAAAGTTGTTTTTTGCTGTGTGTGGAGTTAAAGGGCCAGGAGTTTTTTTTGTCCAGTGGAGCAGGTGCTGCTCATAAGAGTGTGGACTATTTTGATGTGGTGCAAGTAAAACTGCAGTAAATTAAAGGGCCAGTATGCCAGCAAAGGGGACTAGTTGCTGACAATTTTTCCTGCTACTATGGGTCTCGGAGAAGAATACGTCTGACAGATATAGGCTATAAAACGGTGAGAAAACTTGGCCAAGTAGCTGGGTTATGGTCCAAAAGACATGCCGTTGTTTGATGCAGAGCGAGAGGCTCTGGAGGCGCAGTTGCAGCTGGCCCTGAGGAAAGGGTTCTCAACGCTGTATGGTCACTGTGCAAAAGTACCAGAGGTCGGTGGTGTGTCAGGAGTTCAGGAGGACAAGCCAAGATATGCCGTTGCCAAGGGCAACCATCGGGAAGATAAAGATCTGGCAAGCGGTGCGTTTCTCAGGAGTTCCTATATTCCTTGCGACTGTGCGCAACATTATAAAGGGTGCGGCTGGAATGACCATCCAGGAAAAGTCTTAACTACAGGCCAAGTTGTATCCGGTAGCAACTGTTGGAGTAAAGAATCTGCAGGTGATCATGGTGCCAGGAATCAAGGGCAGGTCTCCAAAAGCTGGATTTTGGAGGATGATCTCGGTAGAGATATCCGTGGGATGCTCTCGTCTCCCAAGACTGCCGAACCTGTGACAACAAAGGGTAAGACTGTTCCTGTTATTAATTATGTGGCAGACCCAGTGATGGTGAGCCGGCGGCAGTTGATACCTGCTGGACTGGTGAGCGATAAATTGCCGAGGTGAGGAACTGTCTCGGAAATGTGTGACATTGGGAAAACTGCTGTGTCTGAACAGGCGTTGCAGCCTGTTGCAGTTGCTCTCTCGCAGGAATCTTCAGGGGAGAAGCTCAATGTGTTGTCTAAAATGCCTGTGACCAAGGCTAGATTTGTGATGGCGAAAATCAGAGATCCCAAGCTAGCCTGGGTAAGAGGTAGAATGATGACTGTCCAGGACAATTATAGGAATACTGTGGACTATCCGGTGGTCCTCACTGAGGGTGAGACCATGGTGAGAACAGAGACTGATGGATTGGGTGTTGCAAATAGGCTCATGCATGACATAATGTGGGGCAATGGAGACACTTCTGTAGAAAGTAATGAAGCTCCTATAGAACCTGTACCTGTCCCTTTAAATGAAGGTGTAAGGGAAATGCAGATAGAAACCAATGGTTTAAGTGAAATGACCATTGGAAACAATAGTGTAGACACTGTGCCAAGTGAAGGTGCAGAGTTTGTTAAAATGTATAATGATAATGTGGATCTATGTACAAGAAGTGATGAGGATGATAACAGTCCTTTTCATTTGCAGCCTGTGATTGGGGAAGAAGCTCCCCCTGTTGGTAAAAATGAGGATGGTATAAAAATGCTAATTGATGTTGAGAGCTCACAACTGAGGGAAACCACTGTGAAAAATTTGCAAGGACATGGGGCAGTCCTAGAGGTTGTACCACACGTACTAGAAGTGGATATGCAGTCTCCACAGGTTACTATGATTAATAAAATGTCCCAGGTGGGGATTAGCTCATCAGTGCCCCTAGAGGACAGGATTGAGAATGACACGAGCGGTATATATAACGCATGTTCTGTGACCGATAGCAACTCAGAGAGAGAGGCTTCCATGTCGAGGTCTTGCCAAACTAAAGTGGTTACTAGTAGCAACCAGATGACAGTTATATCTGACGAGACGAGAGTTCAGTCGGGTGATGTCAGCCTAGTGTCTGAAGCTCATATCCAGACAGTCTTAGATGACCTGACAGGACAGTACAGCTGCAAACAGGAGGCTGATCTCAATCTTGCCACACGGTCCCTAGATACGATAGAGAAGGGACTAGCTGTTGTCACAGAGTCACCGAAGAAGGCTGCAGAAGGGTCAAAAGAGGAGACCCCGGAAAAGATAAGTGAACTCAAGGGTCTACTGCCTGGTGTCCTAGGGAAGGGAAAAGACTCCAGAAAGACACAAAAGTCTATAGTAGACATCAACAATTGGTTTGAAGAGTCCCTGGGTGGAAATCCCACAGAGTGTCTAAGGAAGAATGGTGGTACTTCTACAACTGCTGTTACACCAGAACAGAGTGAAGAGCAGCTGGAACAGAAGGCCCTAGAGTGGGGCGCTGCTAACAAGCTGGTGCGAAAAACTAAAAAGTTGGCTAGAGCCCTTGAAAAAGTACTTGAGGAGCGTGATGCATTTGAGAGGCTGAACAGGCAACTCAGAGCAGAGATGGAAGATCTCAGGAGCTCAGAAGATGAAGTCTATGAGTTGGAGAGGCCTAAGCGTGCTCCTGCACAGCAGGTGGAAGAAAATGATATACCTAAAGAGAAAGATCCTCTAAAAGATGCCAAGAAGTCAGAGCCCATTAAGAATGGGTCTGGAGGTGGTGGCGCTGTGGTGCCAGCCGAGGCAGAGAAGAAGATGGAAGATGTATCTGCTGAACCAGATGATGGTGCTGAGGTGGATGCAGAAGCCCAGAGACTCATGGAAGTGTGTGGCCAGGACCTGGTCATGAAAGACATTCCCTCTGCTGTCAATGCCTTCCAGAAAGCCAGCAGTCTGCTGGGAAAGAAATACGGAGGGACCGATGACCAGTATGAGGGTCCTGTCTACTCCGATGGGCTGGCTCTCCTGAATTCTGCCAGAAAGTAGAACCATATCCTGGGTGAACTTCTCCAGGGATTGCCAGAAGACGACGAGTCTGGTGAAGACCCTGATGTCCCCGATGCCTCTAACCTTGATGAGGAGGAGGAGGAGGAGCTAAGAATGCAAGTATATGATTCCGTGTCCGAGAAGGATGAGAAGGCTAACAAAGTGGATGAAGACTCCAAAGGAGACTCTCAAAGGCTGAAGAAGCTAAGGCTGTTGAGTTGGAGTGGGAAAAACCTCAGATGTTTCCCAACGTAGGAGCTTTGACCCTGGAGGGGCTTAAGTAAGGTGAAAAGTCCTATGGCCTTTATCAGGGGGGGAGGATATGTGGCAGTGGAGCTGCCAGAAGGCCATAGGAAGGCCATTCAAGTGGCGTATCTCACCCAGAGCAAGCAGCCAGGCTGGTAATGGGGATAATTAGCAGCCAGCTGAGGAGCTTGGTTTAATCTGGGCTGAGCTCCTCAATCAGGGCTCCCAGTCTGGGAAAGGAGCAGGCTGTGTCAAGACCTGTGGGAGCCAGGACCCTCTAACCCTGTGTGGGGGTAAGCACTGTGGTGTTTTTGGGGAGCTGGGTGGTAGACCTGGATCCCGCTAGAGAGGGAGTGTATATATACTGTGTAGTCAGTGGCCAGACGGCTGAGGTTTATTTTTATGATTTCGCTGTACTGCTGTGATGACAATAAAGCTGGTCGTGGCCAGTTTGCACCCGAATCTACAGTGGTGGAGTGGCTTCTTGATGTGTGCCGACCGTCTAAGGTGTTAAGACGGCGATCTGAAAGAGCTAAATGGCCCCGTGTTGTTGCAATACATACATATCCCCATACACAAATTCACAGATATCAAAGGGATCAGGGGGGGGGGGGCTATTTTAAACTCCCTATTCATTCCTTTGGGTTCTAAGGTGTCTAATTCATAAATCCACCTAAGCTCCTTCCTTTTTAGCAATTTTTCCCTGTTACCTCCTCTCCTTAGGATGGGTACACAATCTATAATTCTAAATCTAAATTGAGAGGTCTATTGTTCACAAAATGTTTGGTACTGGTAAAGATGTATCATCATTCCCCGCTGATACTTGTATAGTAGCCATACGTATACGTATCGTATAGCGGTGTTGGTTAATTCTATTCCTTCAGGGCTGTGTGGTTTACCACAGATGCACAAGTGTAAAAGTCACGTATTTCATATTGTTTACCCGTCCGTGGGTGATGAAAGGTATCACCCTTGATTAGGTTGCCACAATTGCAGCAACCCAAGCAAGGGTAACATCCCCTTTTCTTTTTCACATATCGGTTGTACTCTCCCTGAATCAGCCCCAGTCAAATCATCTCCTAGATTCCTAGGTCTCCTGTATAACATTAGGGGAGGGATTTGAAATTCCTAAATTTGGGGAAATGTTTGAGTGAGAATATGCCAATTCCGTCTTAGAATTCCGGAAATTTGACCACTTGCCCCACTATACGTAGACACAAATGGTATTCTCTTTTCCTTCTCCGGCTTCTTCACTACCTTCAATGGATCAGGTCTTTCTATATATTTAACTTTCTGCTGATGTCTATCTACCAGACTCCTTGGTCAGCCCCTTTTTCTAAACTTCTGTCCCATCTGTTGTAATCTATCATGCAGTAGTGTCTCATCCGAGACTATCCTTTTGGTACTCAGTAGTTGGCTAAATGGGAGGGACTCTACCATCTTCCTTGGGTGTGCACTATTGAAAAGGAGGAGGTTCTTACGGTCCCTTTTTTTTTACAAAAAGGTCCGTCCCCAGCCTACCCCCATTCACGTATACTCTAGTATCCAGGAACTGCAGCTCCTTTCGTGAGTATACTTTGGTAAATTTAAGTTGCACATGTATCTGGTTGATATCATCATGAAAGGTATCCAATTGCTCCTCTGACCCCTTCCAGATCAGGAAGATGTCATCTATATACCTCATCCACCCCCTCACAAATCTGTAGAGGGTGGATGGGTATATAGACTCCTCCAGACTTGCCATATAAATGTTTGCATATGTCGGAGCCACGTTGGACCCCATCGCGGTACCCCGACATTGGGATAACACAAATTCCTTAATGTCCTCCCCATACTCTGATTGCGTCATAACACTTTTCACCGCCTCTAATCCCAGTTCATGGTCTATGCTAATGTATAAACTAGTTACATCGAATGAGACTAACAGATCCCCTTCCACAAAGTCAATGTCAGTTAATCTAGACAAAAAAATCTGTCGTATCTCGTACATATGAGGCTGTCTGTATGGCAAAATCTCGCAACACTTTATCTAGGAAGATTGGGGTCCCTCAGACATTTGTGTATCTTTGGGAGTGTATATAGGACGGCGGTCACTGGATCACTAGGCATTAACCACTACCCGACCGCCTAACGCAGGGATGCGTCCAGCGGGCAGCCGGGTTATTCCTCCTTAACGCGCCGGTTCGTCATCTTCCGAGAGGCGAGATTTCCTGTGAATGAGCGCGTTCAAAGGATCGCGTCGGGAGGAAGTTTAACTGCAGCCTGCCAGTGCTGATCATGCGCTGGCAGGCTGTATATCTTAAAAAAACGCTGTCTAAATCGCATATCAGACGCTGTTTTGTAAACGGCGTCTGATATGCCTGCTGCCTGCTCCTCTGGTGGTCCCTTTTGCTTGATTAACCCCTGATTAACCCCTGATCACCTCATGTCACCCCCTGTCACTAATTACCCCCCTGTAAGGCTCATTCAGACATCCGTATGTGTTTTGCGTACACCGGCAATGTGCTTTCCACATTTTGCGGATCCGCACATTGCCAGAACTATATAGAAAATGACTTTTCTTGTCTGCTATTGCGGCCTGATGTTTCGGGGCCGAAACCCGGAAGTTCGCGGCAGCAGCTCTGCAAATGCTGATGCGTAGAGCACATAGTGTGCTCTACGCATCACCACCGGCCCCATTCACACTGAATTGTGAAATAGATGCGGACATTTTTGTGGACGTGTGAATGGGACCTTACTTCGCAAGCACTCCTATGTCTTTTCCCCTCTCTTTTTTTTTTTTTTTTTTGCACATTTTTTGGCAGAGATTTTTTCATCCACATTGATTGATGCGAATGAAGAAATCTGTGCCGTTCATTTTTATCTTTCAGCCCAGAGACTGAACGTAAAAAAAAAATCTCATTACCCGTATGCTGAATATAAGGAGAATAGCAGAAACTCCTAATGCTGGCCATACATGTAATGATTGCAGAGACCCTCAAATACCAGGGCAGTACAAACACCTCACATGTGACCCCATTTTGGAAAGAAGACACCCCAAGGTATTCTGTGAGGGGTATGGTGAGTTCATGTAAAATGTAATTTTTTATCACAAGTTAGTGGAATATGAGACTTTTTTTTTTTTTCTTACAAAGTCAATTTCCGCTAACTTGTGCCAAAAAAAAAAAATCTTCTATGAACTCGCCATGCCCCTCACGAAATACCTTGGGGTGTCTTTTTTCTATTTATACTATAGTATTTATACTGCCCTGGCATTTTAGAGGCCCTAAAGCGTGAGAAAAAGGGCATTTTTACGCATTTGGATTCCAAACTACTTCTCACGCTTTAAGACCCCTAAAATGCCAGGGCAGTATAAATACCCCACATGTGACCCCATTTTAGAAAGAAGACACCCCAAGGTATTCCGTGAGGGGTATGGTGAGTTAATGTAAAATTTTATTTTTTGTCACAAGTTAGTGGAATATGAGACTTTGTAAGAAAAATAAAAAAAGTAAATTTCTGCTAACTTGTGCGAAAAAAAAAAATCTTCTATGAACTCGCCATGCCCCTCACGCATTACGCATTTGAATTCCAGACTTCTTATCACGCTTTAGGGCGTACATATACCCATGACAACTTTTTACATTTTTTATACAAAGTTGACAATTTACAGAGATATTTCTCTCACCCAGCATTATGTAAAAATACACCCCAAAACATATTGCCCTACTTCTTCTGAGTATGGCGATACCACATGTGTGCCACTTTTTGGCAGCCTAGGTGCGTAAAGGGGCGTAAAGTCCAACGAGTACCTTTAGGTTTTACAGAAGCAACAGGAAGGTAGTGGTGCGCTCACCTGGGATGTGGTGCAGCACGGACTGCGTCCGGATCCAAGACGTATAAGATTCACTTTAAATGGAAATAGGAAGATGTCCAGCTTGTAGCACCAATGTTCATCTTTATTGTTCAAGCGATAAAAATACAGTGACAGTTATGTCGCGTCTACGCGTTTCGGATCTTAGAGACAATCCTGATCCTTAATCATGACAAAGCAACATTAAAAATGAGTCCATATATATGGGAGTGCATCAGGTGAGGAGAATTTCCTCAGTGATGGGATGCCTCCCATATACACGCCCACACACCATGTGCAAGGTAATTACCAATACAAAGTGAAGGAAGACAAAAACAGTAAAAGCACATCAAAAGATTAAAAGAGAAATCATTAATAGCAACAGACAATAATCAATAATGTAGGATCAGATCATGCTTCAAATTCAGGCCATTAGGTGAGCAGGAGCCCATTTTATATATCCAATAAGACTCCCTGTTGAGGAGTTTTTTGCGGTGATCCCCACCTCTGATAGGGGGGAAGACCCGTTCTACTCCCTGGACTCGCATGCTATTCACACTGCCGGCATGTACTGCAGCAAAGTGAAGGCTAGCTGCAGACACACCTCTATCCCATGTATGTGGGATATCAGAGATGTGTCTGCAAACTCTAGTCTTCAAACAATTGGTGGTGCAGCCGATGTATTGGAGTGCACACTCAATGCAAGAAATGCAATATACTACAAAGGATGTATTACAATGAATGTATTGCCGAATGGCAAATGTTTTATTTTTAGAAAAAGAGGTAATTTCACCCCCCACCATCATGTAAGTACAACACGTACAGATTTTATGACCACATTTGTAGTTGCCCAAATATTGCAGCCAGGTGGGGCGAGATTGCGATTTCTCCCTGAACAAGGATGGGCTGACTTTATTCTGTAAGCTGGGTGCTTTGCGGGACACACATTTTATCCCGTCTGCAACAATATGCCGCCATTCCTTCTCCATGGATAGTATGGGCAGGTGCGATTTAATAATGTTGCAAACCTGCCTGTATTCCAAGCTATAGCTAGTGACAAAAACCGGTGTGCAGGTATATGAGGGACTCTTACGTTTAATTGTGCTTTTTGGGGAAATATGAGGTTTTTCTGTGGAATGCTGAGAGCATGACCCTGGGCTGTTTTCAAGCTATGTTTCGAATATTTTCTGACTGCAAGGCGACCAGAGGCTGCTTGCATCTCCATGCGACACCTGTCATCCATAGTGCAATTCCGTCGTATCCGGATGAATTCACCTTTGGGAATGTTTTTGATGACGTGCGGAGGATGACAGGATGTGGCATGGAGAATGGTATTTCCTGCTGACTCCTTGCGGTAACCAGAAAAAAGAATTTTTTCAGCTGCAGTATCGCCTTGCAAAGTAAGATCCAAAAAATCTATGGATCCCGTGTTGCAGGCGACAGTAAATTTCAAATTATTAGGATTAGAGTTGAGAAACTGCCCAAAGGATGACACGCTCGCCATGCCACCTGACCATATGAACAACAGGTCGTCTATAAAGCGACCATACCATCTCAAAGCGGGGGCCCATATGTTGCATGATGAGAAAAGAAAAAAATGTTCCCACCAACACATATATATGTTGGCCAGCGACGGGGAAAATTTAGCCCCCATAGAAACACCTGTTAATTGCAGGAAAAAACTGCTGGTCAAATACAAAAAAATTGTGTTGTAATAGAAACAGAGTGACCCTGATAACATACCTGCGGAAATTTTCAGGATTTTGAGAATAGGTAGCTAGAAACCATGTCAGTGACTGGATTGCCAGGTCATGTGGTATCACTGTGTAGAGCGAGACCACATCAGCAGCAATCCAGCAAAAGTCGGGTTCCCATTTCATATCATTTAATGCCTGTAAGACACTCCTGGTGTCCTTAAAGAAACCAGGTATGGATTGAACAAGGGGTTGCAGTATTTCATCTACCCAGGCTGATAGCCTCTCCGTGCAGGAACCAATGCCCGAAACTATAGGTCGCATAGCCGGAGGGAATCCGGGTTTGTGCACTTTTGGCAGCGAATGAAAGATCGGAATTATCGGGTGTGTAACAAAGATATAATCGTATTGTTTCTGCTTGATAAAACCCTGCATGAGTCCCTCCTGTAATAGATTCAACAAATCCTTCTGAAAGGAGGGGGTGGGGTCACCAGACAAACTTTTATAAGTCAAAGAATCCTCCAACATGTTTAAATTGGCACTTTTATATATTTCCTTGTCTAAGATAACCACCGCCCCCCCTTATCAGCTTGCTTGATTATTATATCGGGCATTTGTTGTAATTCATCTAGAGCCAACCGTTCCTGTCTCGATAAATTATGGGATCGGTTATGTGTGTTATCTGACTGAATCCTATCCTGAAGGGCATATAGGTCCCGAATAACTAGTTCCTGGAAGCGATCCAGCGCCACAGTCCGAGCATGTACTGGATAAAAGTCACTATTACGGGTGACAAAATTGTCAACATGAGTGAAAGTTGGATCGCTTACAGGAGCCGTATACTGTTGCTCTAAGAAAGCAATGTTAGTTAATTCCTGAAATGAAAAGGATGTAGGAGAAATTAAAGATAAAGCAACAGGTTTTACAGGGTTGCTCACAATTTAGCCCCGCCCAAAATGCCAGAACAGTAAACACACCCCACAAATGACCCCATTTCGGAAAGTAGACACCTCAAGGTATTCACTGAGGGGCATAATGAGTTCGTGGGAGATTTTTTTTTTTTGCTAGAAGTTAGCAGAAATGGAAACTTTATTATTATTTTTTTCTCAGAAAGTGTCATTTTCCGTTAACTTGTGAAAAAAAAATGAAATCATACATGAACTCACCATGCCCCTCCGCGAATACTTTGGGGTGTCTTCTTTCTAAAATGGTGTCATTTGGGGGGTATTTATACTATCCTGGCATTCTAGCACCTGAAGAATTATGACAGGTGCTCAGAAAGTCAGAGCTGCTTCAAAATGCAGAAATTCACCTTTTTGCACCATAGTTTGTAAACGCTATAACTTTTACCCAAACCAATAAATATTGCATTTTTTTACTCAAAGACATGTAGAACAATACATTTAGAGAAAAATGTATATAGGAATGTCATTTTTTATTAATATCAAAAAAAGTTAAAATGTCAGCAACAATGAAATACCACCAAATGAAAGCTCTATTAGTGAGAAGAAAAGGCGGTAAAATTCATTTGGGTGGTAAGTTGCATGACCGAGCAATAGTTACCATGAAAGTAGTGTAGTGCAGAATTGTAAAAAGTGGTCTGGTCATTAAGGGTGTTTAATCTAGGGGGGCTGAGGTGGTTAAATATATATGGAGTTTCTCATCTATTAGATCACTGGCGAATGCGTCATCAATCAAGAGCTTCAACCTCCGAATTATATCCCATTTAGGATCCCTATCTAGGGGCATATAGACCTCCTGGTCCCTCACTTGCCTCGAGATTTCTTCTCTATAGCCCTCAGTATTCATGACCACTTTTGCACCTCCTTTATCCGCTCTCTTGATTGTTAATTTATGGTTGTTTTTTAATGTTTGTATTGCCTTCCTCTCCCCCTCGGTCATATTCGGGCCATGTGCGGACCCAGACTTCTTTCTCAGTCTGCCCATGGCCCCCCTGACCAGAGAGGTAAAGGTGTCTATGAATTTATTAGATATAGGTGGTTGAAAATCACTCCTGAGGTGTAAGCCTAACCCTCTTAGAGTGAGTGCTTGTCTTCTCATATTTTCAACAACCTTCCTATCAGAATCATATTCACTAAAGAATACTCAAAATTTGATCCTCCTAAAGAAATTATAAAGATCAATCTCAACCTGGAACCAATCAATCTTGATTTGAGGGCAAAATTAAAGTCCCTTACTGAGCAGTGTAAGTTCGCCCTGTGATAGTTTATGGGAGGAGATATTTACCACTAGTGAGTCCTCTGTAGAATGCCCTTGTGATGCACTTGCTATACTTCCAATCTGTTCAGAGGTAATTTCTTCACCATCGGTGGTTTCTTTGATCGTGTCACTCTCGCTGCCTGATCTCCCTTGTTCTCGGGGTCTGTACTGATGCCTCCTTCCGCCCCTTCTGGTCCTCTTTTTTCTGTATTTCCTAAAAAACGCCCATTCTGACTTTGGTCTTCAGAAGATTCGGCATCCAAAAAGTTGGTTTGACGTCCTTTATTCCTTTGTGGTTTATTGCGTCTCATATCTCTAAATTTACATCCTGATACATTAGTAATTTCATATATATTGCCTTTACTATAGTCATCTTGATCTCTATTCCACTTTTGACTCTTAGTGACCTGTATCATTTCTCGATATTTCAGCAACTCTGTCATTTTTTGTTCTTTAATAGTGTTGAGCGAACAGTTCGAGCATCGTTCGGGTTCGTACCGAATTTTGGGGCACGGACCCGAACCCAGACATTTAAAAAAAAGTTTGGGTTCGGGTTCGTTGTTCGTCGATTAGTTCTCGCTTTCTGAAGGGCTGCACAGCAGCCAATCAGCTAGCGTTTTACTTCTTGCCTAAGAGCCCATCACAGCCATGCCTACTAATGGCATGGCTGTGATTGGCCAAGTGCAGCATGTGACCCAGCCTCTATTTAAGCTGGAGTCACGTAGCGCCGCACTTCACACTGCTCTGATTAGAGTAGGGAGAGGACGCAGCTTCTGTCAGGGCGAGATTAGGCAGGGTAAAGTCAGCAACAGCACCTAATGAACGGATCGATCTACAGCTGTGAATGATTGAACTTCTGCTAGTTACTTGCTCACTGGTTTTTAGGCTGCACAGAGAGTTTTTCTGTCACTTATTTTCTGGGTTGATCGGCGGCCATTTTGTGACTTGTGGTGCACCAGAACAAGCTGCCACCAAGTCCATCAATCCATCAATAATAGTTTTTGTTTGCTATATCCTACATCAGGGGCTTGGCTGTGCTAATTGTCACCCCTAGAAACTCAGGATAGCAATTTCAATATTTTATTAAGGGGTTAAATACAATTGCCCAAATACCAATCCCCTAAATCTGGTGTTCCAGCTTTGGCTAGACAAGTATAATACTGTCTGCTGTCTGGCAAAGGATAGATTATTTTCTGTGGTGAAATTCAATTGCCAAAATAGCAATACCCTGAATCTGGTATCCCAGCTGTTGCAGGCCAAGATTCATAGTGTCCGCCAAAACATATATTTTGTTCTGGGGTGAAATTCAATTGCCAAAATAGCAATACCATAAATCAGTGGTTTCAGCTGTGGCTGGCAAAATATAATATTGTCCGCCAAAACAAATATTTTGTTCTGGGGTGAAATTCAATTGCCAAAATAGCAATACCATAAATCAGTGGTTTCAGCTGTGGCTGGCAAAATATAATAGCGTCCGCCAAAACATATATTTTGTTCTGGGGTGAAATTCAATTGCCAAAATAGCAATACCATAAATCAGTGGTTTCCAGCTGTGGCTGGCAAAATATAATAGTGTCCGCCAAAACATATATTTTGTTCTGGGGTGAAATTCAATTGCCAAAATAGCAATACCATAAATCAGTGGTTTCAGCTGTGGCTGGCAAAATATAATAGTGTCCGCCAAAACATATATTTTGTTCTGGGGTGAAATTCAATTGCCAAAATAGCAATACCCTGAATCTGGTGTTCCAGCTGTTGCAGGCCAATTGTAAATCTGTCCATAAAAGGATACCTTTCATCCAGGGCCTAAATACTAGCCCTAAAAGAGATATTCCCCTAAATCAGTGGTTACTGCTGTGCCTGGATTAGTGTAATACACTACATAAATAAATAAGCAGATAGTGTTAGGTGCCTGTAAAAAAGGCCTGAATTTGAAATCAATACATTGGGCTAAATATTTTTTTTCTTATTGTGGTGCTTGGTGAACGGTAACAATGAGGAAAAGGGGAAAAGGGACGCGGACGCGGTCGTGGTAGTGTGAGTGTACCCTCTTGTGCTGGGAGAGGATGTGGCCATTCTGCCACAGCCACACGTCCTAGTGAACCAACTACCTCAGGTTCCAGTACCCACCAGAATTTACAGCGATATTTGGTGGGGCCCAATGCCGTTCTAAGGATGGTAAGGCCTGAGCAGGTACAGGCACTAGTCAATTGTGTGGCCGACAGTAGATCCAGCATGTTCACAACATTATCTCCCACACAGTCTTCTGCAGAAAGCGCACAGGTGGCACCTGAAAACCAAGCCCATCAGTCTGTCACATCACCCCCATGCATATCAGGGAAACTGTCTGAGCCTCAAGTTATGCAGCAGTCTCTTATGCTGTTTGAAGACTCTGCTGGCAGGGTTTCCCAAGGGAATCCACCTAGCCCTTCCCCAGTGGTGGAAGACATAGAATGCACTGATGCACAACCACTGATGTTTCCTGATGATGAGGACATGGGAATACCACCTCATCGGAGTCCGCACGTCTCTGATGATGACGAAACACAGGTGCCAACTGCTGCGTCTTTCTGCAGTGTGCAGACCGAACAGGAGGTCAGGGAGGAAGACTGTGTGGAAGACGATGTAGGGGACGATGAGGTCCTAGACCCCACATGGAATGAAGGTCGTGCCACTGACTTTCATAGTTCAGAGGAAGAGGCAGTGGTGAGACCGAGCCAACAGTGTAGCAAAAGAGGGAGCAGGGGGCAAAAGCAGAACAGCCGCCTCTAAGAGAGTTCGCCTGCTACTGGCCACCGCCACCAGGGACCGAGCACCCCAAAGGCAGCTTCAAGGAGTTCCCTGGCATGGCACTTCTTTAAACAATGTACTGACGACAAGACCCGAGTGGTTTGCACGCTGAGCCATCAGAGCCTGAAGCGAGGCATTAACGTTTTGAACCTTAGCACAACCTGCATGACCCAGCATCTGCATGCAAAGCATGAACTGCAGTGGAGTAAACACCTTAAAAGCAAGGAACTCACTCTGGCTCCCCCTGCTACCTCTTCTGCTGCTGCCTCGGCTTCTTCCTCCGCCTCGGGAGGAACGTTGGCACCTGCCGCCCACCAAACAGAGAATGTGCCACCGACACCACCACCTGCGTCACCAAGCATCTCCACCATGTCACACGGCAGCGTTCAGCTCTCCATCTCACAAACTTTAACGAGAGAAAGCGTAAATTTCCACCTAGCCATCCTCGAGCCCTGAGCCTGAATGCCAGCATTTCTAAACTACTGGCCTTTGAAATGCTGTCATTCAGGCTGGTGGACAGACAGCTTCAAACAGCTGATGTCCATGGCTGTCCCACAGTATGTTGTTCCCAGCCGCCACTACTTCTCCATGACAACCGTGCCTTCCCTGCACAACCAAGTATCCGATAAAATCAAGTGTGCACTGCGCAATGCCATCTGTGGCAAGGTCCACCTAACCACAGATACGTGGACCAGTAAGCACGACCAGGGACGCTATATCTCCCTAACTGCACACTGGGTAAATGTAGTGGCGGCTGGGCCCCAGGCGGAGAGTTCCTTGCCGCACGTTCTTCCGCCGCCAAGGATCGCAGGGCATCATTCTTTGCCTCCTGTAGCCTCCTCCTCCTACTCGGCTTCCTCCTCCTCTGCTTCCACCAGCTCATCCAGTCAGCCACACACCTTCACCACCAACTTCAGCACAGCCCGGGGTAAATGTCATCAGGCCATTCTGAAACTCATATGTTTGGGGGACAGGCCCCACACCGCGCAGGAGTTGTGGCGGGGTATTGAACAACAGAACGACGAGTGGTTTCTGCCGGTGGGCCTCAAGCCCGGCCTGGTGGTGTGCGATAATGGGCGAATTCTCGTCGCAGCTCTGGGACTAGCCGGTTTGACGCACATCCCTTGCCTGGCGCATGTGCTGAATGCTGCATAAAGTGAGGGCCGTCTGTGCGCGCTTCCGGCGTTCACATCCTGCCGCTGCTCGCCTGTCTGCGCTACAGCGGAACTTCGGCTTCCCGCTCACCGCCTCATATGCGACGTGCCCACCAGGTGGAACTCAACCTTGCACATGCTGGAGAGACTGTGCGAGCAGCAGCAGGCCATAGTGGAGTTTCGGTTGCAGCACGCACGTGTCGGTCATTCTGCGGAACAGCACCACTTCACCACCAATGATTGGGCCTCCATGCGAGACCTGTGTGCCCTGTTGCGCTGTTTCGAGTACTCCACCAACATGGGCAGTGGCGATGACACCGTTATCAGCATTACAATACCACTTCTATGTCTCCTTGAGAAAACGCTTAGGGCGATGATGGAAGAGGAGGTGGCCCAGGAGGAGGAGGAGTAGGAGGATGAGGGGTCATTTTTAGCACTTTCAGGCCTTTCTGTTAGAAGTGGCTCAGAGGGAGGTTTTTTGCAACAGCAGAGGCCAGGTACAAATGTGGCCAGCCAGGGCCCACTACTGGAGGACGAGGAGGATGAGGAGGAGGTGGAGGAGGATGAGGATGAAGCAGGTTCACAGCGGGGTGGCACCCGACACAGATCAGGCCCATCACTGGTGCATGGCTGGGGGGATACGGAGGACGATGATGATACGCCTCCAACAGAGGACAGCTTGTCCTTACCTCTGGGGAGCCTGGCACACATGAGCAACTACATGCTGCAGTGCCTGCGCAACGACAGCAGAGTTGCCCACATTTTAACGTGTGCGGACTACTAGGTTGCCACCCTGATGGATCCCCGGTACAAAGACAATGTGCCCACCTTACTTCCTTCACTGGAGCGTGATATGAAGATGCGCGAGTACAAGCGCACGCTGGTAGAGGCGCTCCTGAGAGCATTCCCAAATGTCACAGGGGAACAGGTGGAAGCACAAGCCGAAGGCAGAGGAGGAGCAAGAGGTCGCCAACGCAGCTGTGTCATGGCCAGCTCCTCTGAAGGCAGGGTTAGCATGGCAGAAATGTGGAAAAGTTTTGTCTCCACGCCACAGCTAACTGCACCACCACCTAATATGGAACGTGTTAGCAGGAGGCAGCATTTCACTAACATGGTTGAACAGTACGTCTGCACACCCCTCCACGTACTGACTGATGGTTCGGCCCCATTCAACTTCTGGGTCTCCAAATTGTCCACGTGGCCAGTGTTAGCATTTTATGCCTTGGAGGTGCTGGCCTGCCCGGCGGCCAGCGTTTTGTCTGAACGTGTATTCAGCACGGCAGGGGGCGTCATTACTGACAAACTCAGCCGGCTGTCCACAGCCAACGTGGACAAGCTGACGTTCATAAAAATGAACCAGGCATGGATCCCACAGGACCTGTCCCTCCCTTGTGCAGAATAGACATTTATAACTGCCTCCCCCTCAACCATGTATTCTTGTACTCCGGCGCACTTCTTTATTGAATCCTCATTTTTTTAACTTTACCATGATCTTGCGGTGCAACCCAAAGTTGAATGAACCTCTCCTCTGTCTGGGTGGTGGGGCCGAAATAACTGAAAGTGGCCTTCTCCGGTGGTGGTTGATATGACGCATGATTCCTTGCTGTGGGACCTCTCTCCTCTGTCTGGGTGCTGGGCCTAAATAACTGAGAGTGGCCTTCTCCGGTGGTGGTTGATATGACGCATGATTCCTTGCTGTGGGACCTCTCCACTCTGTCTGGGTGCTGGGCCGAAATAACTGAGAGTGGCCTTCTCCGGTGGTGGTTGATATGACGCATGATTCCTTGCTGTGGGACCTCTCTGCTCTGTCTGGGTGCTGGGCCAAAATAACTGAGGGTGGCCTTCTCCGGTGTTGGTTGATATGACGCTTGATTCCTTGCTGTGGGACCTCTCTCCTCTGTCTGGGTGGTGGGGCCGAAATAACTGAGAGTGGCCTTCTCCGGTGGTGGTTGATATGACGCATGATTCCTTGCAGTGGGACCTCTCTCCAATTGATATTGGTTAAATTTTATTTATTTAATTTTAATTCATTTCCCTATCCACATTTACTTGCAGGGGATTTACCTACATTTTGCTGCCTTTGGCAGCCCTCTAGCCTGTTCCTGGACTATTTTACAGCCTTTTTAGTGCCTAAAAGTTCGGGTCCCCATTGACTTCAATGGGGTTCGGGATAAAGTTCGGGTCGAGTTCGGATGCCGAACCCGAACATTTTCGGGAAGTTCGGCCGAACTTCTCGAACCCGAACATCCAGGTGATCACTCATTTCTATTCTTTAACTTTCACAACATCTTGGTCACTCATCATATTGTGCAGTTGTATTTCATATGCATGTATCTTTGCTTGGATCTCTAACAATTCCTTTTGCAAAAAGTCCATATTTAACAACATCATGTCCATAGAGAATCTGTTTGCCAGAAATGTAAACTTCATTAGGAACTCCTCATTATTTGGGAACAAAATAGGTCTCAAATGTGTCCGCAATCCTCTCGGCATCCTTACTGCTTTATAGTATTCACAGAGAGTGGATAGATGTAACTCCATATTAATATATTGTTTATTCTCTGTTTCCCATTTTCTTTTAATATAGCCTACCGTTGGTTTATTAGGAAAGATACCGTCTCTTCATTGTCTCCCTTCAATATCTATATTTGTTCACTGGTATATAACAAGCTTTAGGGTGCATCCATTTCAACTGAACCACTTTAAGTACACTGCTCAATCGCAACACGGCAGTGCTTGGTGTGCAAGTCCTCAGGCCCACAGCATAAGAAAACGAAAAAATACGATTATCTTGTGCTCTCTCTTTCTAATTAAAAGCGCGCATCCCTACGTGTATTCAGCGCGTCCAAAATGATGCGCATCGCCAGAACTTAATCTTTCGGATGTGCGCATGCGCATATAATATCATTGACGACCAACATCATGCGCATCTCCCTTTGATTGCAAGTCACACATTACTGTGCATATTGGGCGCATCCTTTATGACAAATATCTATTATGCGCATGCTTTTTGAATATTTTGTGGATGCGCATTATTCCATCTATTCATGCGTGTCAGTGAAGCCTAGTCACGTGAACGGGTTTTTTCATTTGCATGCGCACATTCGATAGTGGGACGCCAACATCGGTGCGAATATTTTGAAACCAGAGAATGTTTAGATTCATGAAGGGGGCTGCTGGCGACCATTGCAGGTGAGAAAGTGTTCTAATACCTGGAAAGGCTGTTTTATAATTATGTTTAAACTGTTAATTATTTGGAGGGGAGGGCCAAGCTATATACCAATCAGTTTGTGCCTGGCCCTGACCAATGAATGGAATTGAAGGGGT
The DNA here is from genome assembly GCA_033119425.1 of Bufotes viridis. Taxonomy (NCBI): domain Eukaryota; kingdom Metazoa; phylum Chordata; class Amphibia; order Anura; family Bufonidae; genus Bufotes; species Bufotes viridis. The sequence goes on from CM065589.1 coordinate 93,496,542, forward strand.
ATATATGTTCACTATGCTTGGTGTTTTAACTAAGCTTGATAAAGACCGTGGAGGTCGAAACGTTGCTGTCAATTTTGGGTGCTAATAAAGGAAGAAAAACTTTACTGATATAGGAGTGCCGCGGCTTCTCTTTAATATAGACAGTAGATGTCATCATACATTGCCTGCCAGCATCTTTGCAGCACCATCAGTGGCCGCTAGGTTAACAAGTTGAGACAATACTGGAATGTACTATTTATAACTTGAAGATTTTGCAATTATGATACAATTTTATGCCTTGACAGGGCTGGGATGAGGGTCAAGGAAAGTAGTAGGCAGTCATTTAGGATGTCACTGAGAAAGAGGAGCATGTAGATGTTGATAATACTGTGATCACTGGGGTGCAATTTGCCAGGACTGTTTATTGGTAGGAAATGGTACTCGACACCCAGGATGAGACTTTTGCTCTGAGACATGCGACAAGTGTAAACAATTAACATTCATTGAAGGAAGCAGAAATAATAGTGAAGAGCGTATTCTAAAAATGACATGGGCACCAGTAGAGTGCATTCCTCTCCTGTGTACAGAAGTCAGTTCAGACTGAGAACATTCAAAGAATGTAGTCAAGGCCAGCTAAACAGAGGTTAAAAATATTTTTGCATGTGCATTTCATAAGCTGTCATTTATTTTTAACCAAAAAAGATAAAATACTAGAGTTTTAAAATCCTCAGTTGCCTGCTGGGTTGCTATGCGCTGCTGAGCGTTTCTTATTTCTTCAGTCAACTTAACTCTGATTATTCCTGCTGTGTGAAAAATTTGTATTTGCCAACAGACATAGGCACGGCTCCACGTGTTCGTGCATGGTTAGCGCAGCAGTGTGGTTCTCTCTGGGGCTCATTTCAGGCTGTAGATCTTAGAAGTGTTCTTTAATCCATAACTTACAGAACAAAAAAATGCAGCAATTGTCATGTCCATGTTATTAGTAATTATGAGCTGGACCTCTTTGAGCAAATTTTAACTTATTTTCCATTTGAAGATATTCCTGTCTTAAACATAATCAAAATTTTACATAAGGCTAAATCCACATCAGAGGCTCCATTCAAAACCACCATATTAGATTCAGTCATATTTGCAGGACTGTTTTTTTCTAGTAAAATTACGGACACCATGACGGAACCCGACAGATTGATAATGAGTCTGCCACTCCATAAATTTAAGGCAGAACAGAAATCTAAAAAAGATGAGACAAATATGAACTCATGCTAAGAAAGCAAAAAATAAAAATAAATAATATTATGACTACTTTTTAAAAATAGGAGTAAATAGCATGATAACTAGAGATGACCGAATTGAAGCTGACAAAGTGGAATTCGTTAAAAATTTAAGGAAAAATTAGATTCGCAATGAATGCGAATTTCCTCACACTTCGTGGTAACAAATCGCAATTTTCCTAAAATGGCGGCTACACGTGTGAGGATTGAGGCGAGATCACCCAGATTGATATGCCTGCATGCAGCCAATCAGCAGCCAGCCAGCTCTGGGATGTCACAGCCCTATAAATATGGCAGCCATCTTACAGTCAGACATTTTCCAGCGTTAAGAGTGCAGGGACAGATTTGTGAAGGCACTAGGGACAGCAAGTGGAAAAACCATTGTGAAAAAAAAAAAAAGACAGAAAAAACGATTTACAAGTGCTGAGAAAGGATAGGGAGGAATCATTTTACAGCATCTTAGTGCAGGGAAAGACATCAGAAGGCGCTAGGTACATTGAAAGGAAAGTGATTTAAAAGTACAGGGAAAGATTATTTGGGGATCCAAATAGTCAATAGACAGCTCTGTCATTCCAGCTTTTTGTTATTGGGCTGCAAGTAATATGTTGAAAAGCCTTTAGTGGCTTATATCTTATTCAGTACTACAAAATATATTCTTTATTCACTTCTGCAGTTATCTCTGTTGAAAACGTATAGGAGCGTATTACAGTAAAAAAATAAAATAAATTATATATATATATATATATATATATATATATATATACACACACTGCACTGTTGCAGTTATTTCCGGTGAAAGCATATAGGGGTGTATTACAGTAAAAAAAGAAATATATATATGCACTGCACTGTTGTAGTTATTTCAGGTGAAAGCGTATAGGGGCATATTTCAATCCAACAAGAAAAATATATTCTTGGGTCACTTCTGCAGTTATTTCTGGTGAAAGCGTATAGGGGCGTATTACAGTAAAAAAAGAAAAGTATATACGCACTGCACTGTTGCATTTCTTTCTGTGGAAAACGTATAGGGGCGTATTACAGTAAAAAAGAAAAAAAATATATATATATGCATTGCACTGTTGCAGTTATTTCTGGTGAAAGCATATAGGGGTGTATTTCAGTACTACAAGAAAAATATATTCTCAGTTCACTGTTGCAGTTATATCTGGTAAAACCTTTACCAGCACATTGCAGTAAAAAAAGAAATATACATTCGCCATTCACTGCTGCACTTATATCTTGAAAAACCTTTATTGACGCATATTAGTAGAAAAATAAAAATATATTCAACATTCACTATTGCAGTTATATGTGGTAAAGCCTTTTGTGGCGTATTTCTGTAGACAAATCAAAATATGCTCAGCATTCAGCACTGCAGTTATTTGTGGGAAAGTCCTTTTTGCTGTATGGACCGAATTACGTTGTGGTGAAATTTTGTATTTACGTTTAACACACTGCGCGCTTACAAGACAACGTCCATAAAAGTGGCGCACCAATACAGGTGAATACACTATGCGCTAACCCTGCACAAAAATGCGAACTAATTCATACCAGCCCACATCTATCTGCGGTATTGAGTACTGGACACTTGGGGACTTTTATGCAGCACAGAAACCACACGAGGACTGTGTCTCGCTCTTCCAGTGCGGACCTACTTCCTCCGCTACGTCCCGTTCACTTCAGATCACTCCGCTTCAGGCTGAAACTGACAGTATTATAACTGTCACGGCCGCTGTTTCCGGCCGTGACCTTCTGTCCATTCGTGTGCTGCAGTTCCTCGCTGCAGCTTCGTTTTAGTGTGTTTGTATGGGGTATTGTATGGGTTAACTCCCATGTGTGTCTGTCAGCTCCATGGGTGTGGCCTCTCAGATGCACCCATGGTACCTGTATTTAAGGCTGAGGTTTCCTCAGTTCTGGGTAAGCTCTCCTGGTGTGTGTTTGTCCTGTCCTGCTCCTGGTGTGTACGGTCTCCCATGCTGCTGACCCATGGGATCCGTGTTCGTCTGTTCTCTGTAGGTTCCCCTTCTTGTTCATTCTGTCACGAGTTGGAGGTCCCGCGAAAGACCTCCGCGTCGTATCACAATAAACATGGGACCAGGATACGGACAAAACGGAGTTTATTGTACAAACACAAGCAAAGGCAGAAGCACAGGGAAAACATAACCTCTATGCACCTTCCGCACAGTGGGAGAAACCCCCACTGCGCCACTGTCTAGCAATACTCCAGAGGGGCGTGTCTAAGCAAACCCAGGTGTTCACTAGAGCCCCTGATGGTGGGGATAGACTTTGCTGCAGGGGGTTGCCAGGGTCCACTCTGGAGCGTGAACTAGACAGTGACAACAGGGGCGAACGGACACAGGTACCGGAGGTACCGACGGTGCATAGTAAAATACATAAAAGCAAACATAGGCAAATACATACTAGCAGGAGTTCCAGCAAGAACACAGGAGTGGCAAACGGCAGAGAAGATCTTGCTCCACCAGTGACATACTGCGTGACCTTGCCATTGCACTCTGCAGCAAGGAAGGCTGCAGCTCAAGCTAGCGAACATGGAGCAAACACACAAACGAGGCAATGGTCTCCAGCACCATGAGAGATGCTGCACGGGCAAAGCCCGCTGCACCAGCAGCAGGGAGGCTGCTCAGAGGGCATGACCCAGGATACGTACAAGACATAGCATGTTCCCCCTCTGAGGAACGACAGAAAACACAGCAAGGCAAGACATAACATAACAGGCAAACTAATAACAGAGACACAGGAGTACGAACCACATCAAGCAATGAACGACAGGCAGTGCAACAACAATGAACAAGTAGGGGAACCTACAGAGAATAGACGGACACAGATCCCATGGGTCAGCAGCATGGGAGACAGTACACACCAGGAGCAGGACAGGACAAACACACACCAGGAGAGCTGACCCAGAACTGAGGAAACCTCAGCCTTAAATACAGGTACCATGGGTGCATCTGAGAGGCCACACCCATGGAGCTGACAGACAGACACATATGGGAGTTAACCCATACAATACCCCATACAAACACACTAAAACGAAGCTGCAGCGAGGAACTGCAGCACACGAATGGACAGAAGGTCACGGCCGGAAACAGCGGCCGTGACAATAACCCTCTGTTGAAAAGCCTATAGTGGCATATATCAGTTGAAAAAGATATTCGGCGTTCAGCCCTGCAGTTATATGCGGTATTTTAGTGGAATAAAATCTTGTATTCTGCATTAAGAGCTGCACTTATATGTGGTAAAATCTTCTTTTAATTATTTCAGTGGAACAAAATCTTGTATTGCGCATTAAGCACTACACTTATATGCTGTACAATCTTATTTGAATTATTTCGGTGGAAAAAAATATTGTATTGCGCATTAAGCACTGCACTTATATGTGGTAAAATCTTTTTGGAATTATTTCTGTGGAAAAAAATCTAGTATTCTGCATTAAGCGCTGCACTTATATGCGGTAAAATCTTTTTGGAATTATTTCGGTGGAAATACAAATTTCCACTTCCTCATCTCTTTATTATCATCGGACACACTATCTTTACAACCCCCCCCCCCCCCCAGCTTTATATATAAGTGGTGCCAACACCACCTAGGAGCGAATAAAGGTAAATGACACTGCCAGCCTGTTAAATGGAATTACAGCATGATGCCACAATACATTTGATATGACATTTAGCAAGAGTTTAAAATGCCCACATATACCACATAGTGGGACACTACATCAAGATGAATCAGGTGTGGATCAGACTAGATGATCCATGGTGCCCCACCAACAACTTGACAAAAGAGACTGGTTTCTTCTGGCTACCTGCCTCAGCTACTATTCTGATTCTGTTACCCGCCTGATGCCACACATCTGATGCCAAGTGCTCCTTCTTTCACCCACCATCTTCAGCAGGTACTGGTATTGTCACCCACCTTGGCAGTATGTCACCTTGCCACTCTGTGGCCTCCTGATGCTGCCGCCACCTCCAGTCTCTGTCATTGTGCCACTCTGTGGCCTCCTCCTGATGCTGCTGCTGCCGCCACCTCCAGACTCTGTCATTGTACCGCTCTGTGGTCTCCTCATGCTACTGCCACCTCTATACTCTGTCATTAAGCCGCTCTGTGATCTTCTTATGCTGCTGCCACCTACAGACACGGTCAGTGGGTTACTTGGTGGCCTCCTCATACTGCCGCATATTTAAGACTCTGTCATTGTGTCACACGGTGGCCCTCTCCTAATGCTGCTGCTGCTGCCACCACCTACAGACTCTGTCATTGTGCCACTCGGTGGCCTACTCATACTGCTGCCAACTCCAGACCCTGTCATTGGGCCACTCTGTGGTCTACTCATGCTGCTTCCACCTCACCACTATGTCATAGGGGCACCCTGTGGACTTCTCATGCTAATCTCATCCTCCCCACTTCATGACTAGTCCACTATTTTGGCTTTCAGCCTTGCTGACATTATCATTTATTTGATACTTCTTCTGATCTGTCAGAAGGAAGGAAAAATTAGAAGCCTGTCTGTGTAGTAGCTGTAAGGCCTGTATGGTCCCTTCAGAATTGGCTTATGATTTGGTAGCCAAAAGCAGGAGTGGGTAAAAAACACAGAAGACATGCAAATATTCCATTCATGTGTCATCTCTGTTTTAGATCCACTCCATTTTTATTTATTTTTTTGCCTTTAGCAATACTGATGGATTATTGAGGAAATGCTGACCGAGTGAAGGCATATGCTCCACAGACACGATCTGTTTTTTTTCTGGGTAATTGTTCTGACAGATCAGAGAATGGGGAAAATTAATCAGTGACGTCAACACAAACTTACTGCTGACACCCTCTCCACTCTGTCGGGGGGCTCTACTTGTATAAGCATTTAATAGAACAGGTTCTGTAGACATCTATGTGGAATCAGCTGACGATGGTGTAAAAGGAGTGTGCTTCTTCTTGACGCTAAAATCTACCTGTAAGGCTGAGTTGATACCAAACTTGAGTTATTTGGTCGGTTTTGGCCCCGTGACCGCCCAAATAAGTGAAGTATGCAGTGATTCTAAGAGCGACGCCTGTCATCTGCATGTCATATGGACTCACAGTATTATTTCAATACCAAAGCAGACTTCCTATGCGTGTTACTGCAAGACACAGTATTCTACACCACTATAAAGGCTCTCTGCAGCTCGGAAATAGCTGTTTTTTAACGCAATTTGCCATGAATATATTCGGATCAAATTTAATTTTTCCCGAAAAATTCGGCGAACTGGCGAATAGAATTTTTTTAAATTTCACTCATCTCTATTGACAACACATTGCAGAAACATATTTGAAGTACCGTAACATTACTACACCATTTGTACATTTGTAGACCTGCCTATATTGAGGAACTAGCCGAAGGACCCGGCTTCGCCCAGGTAAATTTAATCTATTTCAATGAATGTTTCTGTATGTCGTTAAAAGTTATAGACAGTATCCACTGTAACAGTGACCTCCACAGTGCCCCATCCATTAAAATAGGACCTCCACAACAGCCCACCCCATTAACCCTGACCTTTACAGCAGCCTTTCTCTTTAACAGTGAGTTTCACAGCTCACCACCCCCTTGACAGTGACCTCCAGAGGGGCCCGACCCCTTAACATCGGCCTTTACAGCAATCTGCCCCTTAAAACTGACCTTCATAGCGGACCATTCCCTTAACTGTGACCTCCACAGCAGCCTGCCCTTAGAGTGGCCAGGGGTCCAGTTTTAGGACAGACAGTCCGGTTTTCTGACTCCCTGTCCTATGTCTAGCACAGGGCCTGGACAGACACAGGGATGTCCTTTTGAACAGCTCACTCTCAGACAGCAGCACTGTGCTGTCTCAGCGTAAGCTGCAGGGAGAAAGTCACTCACTCCCACCCCTGCAGCTGACAAAAGTTGATTTTTAACTTCTGTTGACTGTGGAGGGGGCGTGGCCTAACTAGTTCAACTAGTTAGTTCATCCACAGCGCTCGGCCCCTTTAAAGCTGACCTGCAGGGACGACTGCCTTAGAAATGGAAGAGAGAGAGAAATGGCTGAATTGTTATGGAAACCTCAGGAAATAAGGTACTAAGTGCTTTTAGGCCATGGCTTTACTTCAATAGCAATTATCCTGGTGACAGATTTCCTTTAAAACTCATCTACGGCAGTGAAGAAACATGGCTGGGTTGTTATGGTTACCTGGAGAAAAACTGTGTGTGTGTGTGTGTGTGTGTGTGGAGACTAACTGCCAGCGAGCTCTATTGGCTGATAAGGATCATGTGACCAGGCTTGTATTGGCTAATGCATTCTTTGGGAATATCTCAGGAATGGTATGTCCCAGAGAGCTGAGACCTGGTCTAAAACCTTCCCGTACAACCGATGTACCTGTGTGCCAAATTTCGTGATTGTAAATGCGACGGTCCGGATTATAAATGCGACACATATGCTTAGTTTTATATATTAGATTACAGTGTATGCCATGTGCTTGACAGTGCGCATGTGCCAATCAAAGTTAAGCCAGCCTTATTATATTTGTTGGTGGTACCTGTCTGCTACAAGTTGTGATCTATTTCTAGTTTTCAGAAGATCTTAATGATTTTACCACTTTCCTATAAATTTCTGACCCACATTCTTCCCAATCTTTCCTCTGCCTTGCCCTTTGGTAATGAATATGTTGCTTATCATCTTCTTCAAAAACTGTACTGTGCATCCTGAAGTTTTATTATTTGGATGGAGATGCCTCTCTTAAGCATTACTGAAAACCTTAAAGTGGTTGTTCAGCCTTTTTTAAATAATGGTCTATCCTCGGCATAGGCAATCACTAGATGATCAGCGGGTATGCAAGCCATCAGTCCCTTGGAGTTCCATACTCTCTACACATTTTATGTGTAGTATCGTTGCTGGAAGTCAGTGCCAGAATTACCGTACATAGTCTACCAAGTAATGGACAACAGTCACAACTGTGGCATTCAGTGCTGGGAGAAGCACTGCATTTGCGAGTACTGTCCACTACAATGTTGACAGTGCTGTGTAGGTCCGGTGCTGACTTCTGTTAATCTCTTCTACCCCGGACCAGTTTTTGCCCTTCTGCCCAGGCCATTTTTTGCTAATTTGACATGTGTCACTTTATGTGGTAAAAGATTTGGAACACTTTTATTTATCCAAGCCATTCTGAGACTGTTTTCTCCTGACACATTGTACTTCATGATAGTCATAAATTTGAGTCAATATATTTCACCTTTATTTATGAAAAAAATCATGAAATTTACCAAACATTTTGAAATATTCACTATTTTCAAAATTTCAATTTCTCTGCTCTTAAAACAGAAAGCGATACTTCATAAAATATTTATTACTTAACATTCCCCATATGTCCACTTTAGTGTATGTTGGCATCATTTTAAAAATGTCATTTTATTTTTTTTAGGACGTTAGAAGGCTTAGAATTTTAAAAGCAATTCTTAAAATCTTTAAGAACATTTCCAAAACCCACTTTTTAAGGACTATTTCAGGTCTGAAGTCACTTTGTGGGGCTTACATAGTGGGAACCACCCATAAATGACCCCATTGCAGAAACCACACCCCTCAAGGTACTCAAAACTGATTTTACAAACTCTGTTAACTCTTTAAGTGTTCCACAAGAATGAAAGGAAAATGGAGATGAAATTTCCAAATTTCACTTTTTGGGCAGATTTTCCATTTCAATTAGTCATGAGCGAGCATGCTCGGCCGAATATCTGTTCGGCTCGAGCATTACTATGCTCAGCACATGGCGGTACTCGACCGAGTACCGCATGTGCTCAAGCGCAATGCTCGAGTCTCCGCCCCGCTCATTTTGTGGGTTATAAGCAGCCAATAAAGGTGCAGGTAAGTACTGCCCTCACTGTAATGCCATTAGCCATGTTGGCTGCTGGCATTACAGTGATTGGCTGTCCGGAACTCGTCATCGGGTGCTATATAGCATATTCGGCTCAGATATAGAAAGGGATAGCAGAGCGTAGGAAAGGAAAGTATGGAGTGAATTTCACAGTTTTTAGTCTGAGAAAGTTTTTGCAAGACCCAATAGACCTTTTAAGGACTACTGTGTGTGGGAGTGTTTTAGAGCAGCAATCTTTTTACCTCCTACAGTCTCAGGGACAGTGCCTTGAAAGGGACAATTCGTGCAGGGAGAAAAATTTGCTGTTTTTACTACCAAAAGCTTTTCAAAGACCCCAAAGTACTGTTAAGGACTACTGTGTGTGTTTGACAGCAGCAAGATATTTTTATTTAATACCTATTAGTAATATATACTGTACATCATCCGCAGACTGTGTCTTTAATAATCTGGGCCACATTTAGTGTCCATAGTGTGTGGCTTTGTATAAAAAATGCTGAACTACATCTGCAAACAGTGTCTGTATAGCAAATTCCAATAATCTTGGCCTAATATAGTGTTCATATTCTGTGGTGTTCTGTAACCAATACTGTACTACACCAAAAAAAAAATGTCTGTATTGCAAATTCCAATAATCTGGGCCTAATATAGTGTCCATATTCTGTGGGTTTCTGTGACATATACTGTCCTGCATCCGAAAACAGTGTCTGTAGTGCAAATTTAAATAATCTGGGCCTAATGTAGTGTCCATAGTGCCTGTGACAAATTCTGTACTACATCAAATGTCTGTAGCGCAAATTTAAATAATTTGTGCCAAATCTACTGTGTGTGCGTTTAATATATATCACTGACATATACTGTACTTTATCTGTTGATGGTGTATGCTAGTCTGTGACATTATCAGGGCTAAATCTCCTGTGTAATGTGTGCGCATCCCAAATACCTTTTTTAATTTATTGGCGCATACACTTACAAATCCTACGCTACTGTACGTGTGACATACTTTTAAGCATATATAACTCAGTAAAATAATGTAGCTGAGGTCCTCCAGGTGCGCTAACCCTCAAAAACATTATTTGGAAGGGCCTTCCGGTCTGCTGACCCTCTTAAACATTATATGTGAGGGGCTGCAGGTGAGCTGACCCTCTAAAACATTATATGTGAGGGCCTGCAGGTGAGATGACTCTGTTAAACATTATATGTGAGGGCCTGCATGTGAGCTGACCTTCTAAAACATTATGTGTGAGGGCCTGCAGGTGAGCTGACCCTCTAAAACATTATATGTGATTGCCTGCAGGTAAGCTCACCTTCTAAAACATTATATGTGAGGGCCTGCAGGGGAGCTGACCCCCAAAAACATGGATAGCGAGGGCCTGTAGGTGAGCTGACCCTGTTAAACATTATATGTTAGGGCCTGCAGGTGATCTGAACCTAACAAACATGAATTGCGAGACCCTGCAGGTGAGCTGACCCTGGTAAACATTATATGTGAGGGGCTGCAGGTGAGCTGACCCTCTAAAATATTATGAGCAAGGGCAACCTAAAAAGCATGTTGATATGATGGAGGAGGAGAAGGAGGAGTAGAGAAGTAAGGGGCAACACAGGCCTTGTTCATTTTTATAAGAGTCGAGCTGTCAGCATTTTCAGTTGACATACGGATGCGCTTATCAGTTATTATGCCCCCAGCAACACTAAATACACGATCTGACAAAACGCTGGCCAGCACCTTTGAGGCAGGCCAGCACCTTTGAGGCATAGAGTGGCAGTTTGTGCCACTTATCCAGCTTGGACACTCATTATATGTGAGGGCCTGCATGTGAGCTGACCTTCTAAAACATTATGTGTGAGGGCCTGCAGGTGAGCTGACCCTCTAAAACATTATATGTGAGGGCCGGCAGGTAAGCTCACCTTCTAAAACATTATATGTGAGGGCCTGCAGGGGAGCTGACCCCCAAAAACATGGATAGCGAGGGCCTGTAGGTGAGCTGACCCTGTTAAACATTATATGTTAGGGCCTGCAGGTGATCTGAACCTAACAAACATGAATTGCGAGACCCTGCAGGTGAGCTGACCCTGGTAAACATTATATGTGAGGGGCTGCAGGTGAGCTGACCCTCTAAAATATTATGAGCAAGGGCAACCTAAAAAGTATGTTGATATGATGGAGGAGGAGAAGGAGTCTGCTATTTACTCCTTCACCATCTTCCAAAGTTTTTCCCGCCTTGTGACACTAGGCTGCGCATCAGGGTGAGAGTGCTGGTGGGGTGCCATGAAACTGTTCCAGACCTTGGAGAGTGTTGTCCTGCCTCTGTTGGAACTGCTGAGTGTTCCCTTCATCTCCCCTCCTGTGTTGCACAAGGAACTACGTACTCTGCCACCTTCGTTGTCAGCTGTAAATTTATCCACAATGACATTCTGTTCTATTATTATTATGGTTTGTGGTTGTATTATTGTTGGTATTATTATTGTTATTATGGTTTATGGTTGTAAAATATGTTATGGTTATTTGGTTATTTATGAGTTAATCAACAGGCCATGCCATTGGTTTACCTCCACTCTCGTGTGTTATGTTTTTAGTTATATTAATGTATAAGTTTGGGATGTTTGTTGGGACATATAAAGCTGCCAACAAGTAGTGTTGAGCGAACAGTTCGAGCATAGTTCGGGTTCGTACCGAATTTTGGGGTGTTCAGGCCACAGATCCGGACCCGAACATTTTCAAAAAAGTTCGGGTTCGGGTTCGTTGTTCGTCGATTACTTCACACTTTCTGAAGGGCTGCACAGCAGCCAATCAGCTAGCGTTTTACTTCTTGTCCTAAGAAGCCATCACAGCCATGCCGACTAATGGCATGGCTGTGATTGGCCAAGTGCAGCATGTGACCCAGCCTCTATTTAAGCTGGAGTCACATAACGCCGCACGTCACACTGCTCTGTTAAGTGTAGGGAGAGGACGCAGCTTCTGTGAGGGTGAGATTAGGCAGGGAAAAGTCAGCAAAAGCACCTAATGAAGTGATCGATCTACAGCTGTGAATGATTGAACTTCTGCTAGTTAATTGCTCACTGATTTTTAGGCTGCACAGGGCGTTTTTCTGGGGTGATCGGCAGCCATTTTGTGACTTGTGGTGCACCAGAACAAGCTGCCACCAAGTCCATCAATACTAGTTTTTTTTTTTTTGCTATATCCTACATCAGGGGCTTGGCTGTGCTTATTGTCACCCCTAGAAACTCCGTATAGCAATTTCTATATTTTATCCTGGCAAAGGATAGAATATTTTCTGTGGTGAAATTCGATTGCCAAAATAGCAATCCCCTAAATCTGGTGTCTCAGCAGTGGCTGGCAAAGTATAATAGTGTCCTGCAAAACATATACAGTTGTGTTCAAAATTATTCAACCCCCACTGAAATTGAGTGTTTTGGCCAGTTTGAAATTGATTTTGATTATTTCAGTCATCTTGTTTACAATTAAATCAAAGAGGCACTTGTAAGTCAGACAAATATAACATAACATTTATAATGAAATAACCACAAATGTCTTTTATGTGCTCACATCATTATCAGTTTTATTCAATCCCCTTGTGACATTCAATCTTAGTACTTAGTACAACATCCTTTTCCAGTTATAACAGCTTTTAAACGTGAAGCATAGCTTGACACAAGTGTCTTGCAGCAATCTATGGGAATCTTCGCCCATTCTTCATGGGCAAAAGCCTCCAGTTCAGACACATTCTTAGGCTTGCGCGCTGCAACTGCTTTCTTTAATTCCCACCAGAGGTTTTCAATCGGATTTAAGTCTGGTGACTGCGATGGCCACTTCAAAATGTTCCAGCCTTTAATCTGCAACCATGCTCTAGTGGACTTGGAGGTATGCTTGGGATCATTGTCCTGTTAAAAGGTCCAACGTCTCCCAAGCCTCAGGTTTGTGACGGACTGCATCACATTTTCATCCAATATCTTCTGGTACTGAAGAGAATTCATGGTACCTTGCACATGCTAAAGCTTCCCTGTACCTGTAGAAGCAAAACAGCCCCAAAGCATGATTGACCCCCCGCCATGCTTCAAAGTAGGCAAGGTGTTCTTTTCTTCATAGGCCTTGTTCTTCCTCCTCCAAACATAGTGTTGTTCCATGGGCCCAAACAGTTCTAATTTTGTTTCGTCAGTCAACAGAACACTATCCCAAAACTTTTGTGGTTTGTTCACATGACTTTTGGCATACTGCAGTCGACTCTTCTTATTCTTTGGAGACAGCAAGGGGGTACGCCTGGGAGTTCTGGCATGGAGGCCTTCATTACGCAGTTTGCGCCTTATTGTCTGAGCTGAAACTTCAGTACCCGCATCTGACAAATCTTTTTTCAGTTCCTCAGCAGTCACACGGGGACTTTTCTCCACTTTGCAGTCGAAGTCAGCATCTTCTTTCTGCCACGACCAGGTAGCGTTTCAACAGTGCCCTTTGACTTGAATTTGCGAATGATGCTTCCTATGGTGTCTCTTGGTATGTTTAACATCTTTGCAATCTTCTTATAGCCATTGCCCTTCCTGTGAAGAGAAATCACCTCTTCTCTTGTATTCCTGGACCATTCTCTTGACTTCACCATGTTTGTAAACACACCAGTAAATGTCTAGAAGGAGCTGAGTATCACAGTCATTTAAAATCTGCCTAATTGGTGCTTATTATGCTTGATTGCTGCTCCTCGACATCCATAGGTGTTTTCAATACCTGATTGAAAACACTTGAATGAACCTCTGTTCTTAAGAGTGGTAGTCTTTAAGGGGTTGAATAATTGTGTCAATGAAGAAATCACAAAAAAAACCATTTAATACTGTATTACAAAAACAATTGATGTCAGTCATTTTAGTTGCATTTGGTTCTTTAAAAAGTCTTTGTAAGATTTCATTCTGAACACAATTACAAATGTACACTAAATTCCAGAAAACCCTTTACAGCATTGGGGGTTAAATAATTTTGAACACAACTGTATTTTGTTCTGAGGTGAAATTCAATTGCCAAAATAGCAATACCCTGAATCTAGTGTTCCAGCAGTTGTAGGCCTAGTTTAAATGTGTCCGTAACAGGGCATATTTTGTTCTGGGGTGAAATTCAATTGCCAAAAAAGCAATACCATAAATCAGTGGTTTCAGCTGTGGCTGGCCAAGTTTCATAGTGTCCTGCAAAGGATATATTTTGTTCTGGGGTGAAATTAAATTGCCAAAATACCAATACCATAAATCAGTGGTTTCAGCTGTGGCTGGCCAAGTTTCATAGTGTCCTGCAAAGGATATATTTTGTTCTGGGGTGAAATTCAATTGCCAAAATAGCAATACCATAAATCTGGAGTCCCAACAGTGGCTGGCAAAGTATAATAGTGTCCGCCAAAACATATATTTTGTTCTTGGGTGAAATTCAATTGCCAAAAAAGCAATACCCTGAATCTGGTGTCCCAGCTGTTGCAGGCCAAGTTTCATAGTGTCCGCCAAAACATATATTTTGTTCTGGGGTGAAATTAAATTGCCTAAATAGCAATACCATAAATCAGTGTTTTCAGCTGTGGCTGGCCAAGTTTCATAGTGTCCTGCAAAGGATATATTTTGTTCTGGGGTGAAATTCACTTGGCAAAATACCAATACCATAAATCAGTTGTTTCAGCTGTGGCTGGGCAAGTTTAATAGTGTCCTGCAAAAGATATATTTTGTTCTGGGGTGAAATTCAATTGCCAAAATAGCAATACCCTGAATCAAGTGTTCCAGCAGTTGCAGGCCTAGTTTAAATCTGTCCTGCAAAGGATATATTTTGTTCTGGTGTGAAATTAAATTGCCAAAATAGCAATACCATAAATCAGTGGTTTCAGCTGTGGCTTGCCAAGTTTCATAGTGTCCTGCAAAGGATATATTTTTTTCTGTGGTGAAATTCAATTGCCAAAATAGCAATTCCATAAATCAGTGGTTTCAGCTGTGGCTGGCCAAGTTTCATAGTGTCCTGCAAAGGATATATTTTGTTCTGGGGTGAAATTCAATTGCCAAAATAGCAATACCATAAATCGGTGGTTTCAGCTGTTTTTGGCCAAGTTTCATAGTGTCCGGCAAAGCATATATTTTGTTCTGGGGTGAAATTGAATTGCCAAAATAGAAATACCCTGAATCTGATGTTCCAGCAGTTGCAGGCCTAATTTAAATCTGTCCGTAACAGGGTATTTTTTTTTCTGGAGTGAAATTTAATTGCCAAAATAGCAATACCCTGAATCTGGTGTTCCAGCAGTTGCAGTCCTAGTTTAAATCTGACCTGCAAAGGATATATTTTGTTCTGGGGTGAAATTCAATTGCCAAAATAGCAATACCATAAAACAGTGGTTTCAGCTGTGGCTGGCCAAGTTTCATAGTGTCCTGCAAAGGATATATTTTGTTCTGGGGTGAAATTCAATTGCCAAAATAGCAATACCATAAATCTGGTGTCCCAGCTGTTGCAGGCCAAGTTTCATAGTGTCCACCAAAACATATATTTTTTTCTGGGGTGAAATTCAATTGGCAAAATAGCAATACCATAAATCAGTGGTTTCAGCTGTGGCTGGCCAAGTTTCATAGTGTCCTGCAAAGGATATATTTTGTTCTGGGGTGAAATTCAATTGCGAAAACATCGGTTACACTTACCGGTAAGTGGTTTTTCCTGACCCCACGACAGCACCACGGAGAGATGGCTCCACCCCTGGGACAGGAAACCTGCAGTATAAAAAGGTGGAGCCCTCTCTCCCCCTCAGTGAGGTTTTCAGAGAAAGAGAGGGACTCCCACCTAGTTTAGTATATACACCAAAACATTTTTTTTTTTTTTATACGACAGACCACCACCAAAAATGGCTAAAGACACCAGAAGGGAGGGAATAAATGGTGCTGTCGTGGGGTCAGGAAAAACCACTTACCGGTAAGTGTAACCAATGTTTTTCCCCTCCCCCACGACAGCACCACGCAAAGAGATTTCAGAGATTCTAAACAGGGTGGGTCACAACTTCCAGCACCTTCCTACCAAAGAGAATGTCAGACACAGAATCTAACTGAAGCCTATAATGGCGATAGAAAGTGGACGGAGAGGACCAAGTTGCCGCCTTACAGATCTGGTCGATAGACACATTAGCCCTCTCTGCCCAAGAGGTAGAAACAGCACGTGTTGAATGCGCTCTTAGCCCCGCAGAGGGCGTAGAGCCAGAATTGGTGTAAGCAAACGCAATCACACACTTAATCCACCTAGCACCCCAAAGGACCGACAAAGCTGAGACTTGAACTTTTAGAGTGCTTTTGGCCAAGCCTAAAGCCAAACCCCTCTGAAGAAATTCTAGGATTTTATTGATAGGGGGAGCTCCTAGGTCCTGATCTAATGACAACCCTGCAAAAGAACTAAACCTCTTCCAGATTCTGGTGTAAATTTTGTTGGTCACCTCCTTTCTGCTCTTAAGTAAAGTTTCCACCACCGGTTTAGCAAACCCTTTCTTGTACAAGATCAACCTCTCAACATCCATGCTGCTAGATGAAGGGAACTCACCCTGGGATGAGATATCGGTCCTTGTCTCAATAAGTCCTCTGACTCCGGTAGAATCCAAGGATCTGCCACTGACAACTCTCTTATCAATGAGAACCACCCCCTCTTTGGCCAGAAGGGAGCGAACATCACTACCCTGTCCTTCTCTGACCTGATCTTCTTTAAGACCCCGTGGGATCAATTGAATGGGAGGGAAGGCATAACCTAGATCGAAGTCCCATCTCTGAAGCAGCGCATCTATCCCATCTGGGAATTCCCCCGGAGTCAGAGAATAAAAATGCTTCACCTTTCTGTTCCCCCTGGAAGCAAAGAGATCTATGGAAGGAACTCCCCATAATTTTGTTATCTGGTGAAACACCTGAGGGCTTAAGGACCATTCCCCTTGTTTTAGCGTGTGCCGACTCAGAAAGTCTGCCCTCACATTGTCTGTCCCTCTGATATGAAGAGCTGAAATGTGGTCTATCTGCCCCTCTATTTCCTGAAACAAAAGGCTTGCTTCCCTCATCAGTCCTTGGGATCTTGTGCCCCCTTGATGATTTATATAGGCCACAACTGCTCGGTTGTCCGACATGACCCTGACTCGTCTCCCTCTAACAAAAGGAAGAGCACTCCTCAAGGCCAGCCTGACCACTAATAATTCCTTCCTGTTTGAGGACCAGGACCTCTGCAGAACCGACCAGTTCCCCTGAAGGTTCTGATCTAGGAAATGAGCCCCCCAACCCCAAGGACTGGCGTCCGTAGTGATCACTATAGGGGCAGAAGGGAACCATTCCGTACCCCGACACAAGTTTTCTCAATTGGTCCACCACAACAGGGATTGAAGTCCTTCCTCCCTCCCATTCATCACTGCCTCCAGATTCCCTTTCTCTTTTTCTACTGCCTGGAGGATTTCTCCCTGCAACTGTCTGGTATGGAATTGAGTCCGTTCTACTGCTGTGATGCAAGAGGTTAATGTTCCCAGAACTGACATCGTATTTCTGATCTTTACGGATTTCCTCACTAGTATCTCTCTGACTACCTTCTGAACCGAACAGATCCTTTCTTCCGTAAGGAAGGTCCTTTGAACTCTGGAGTCCAATCTGCACCCCAAGTAAACCTGGGATTTGACTGGCAGTATCCGGGACTTCTCGAAATTTATCAGCCAGCCCAGATTCTGAATAATGTTCATCACCTCCCTTACTGCCTCCTGGCAATTTTCCTGAGAGTTCCCTAGAATCAGAAAATCGTCCAAATAAGGGAGGAATGAAATATTTCTCTTTCTGATGAAGGACGCCATTTCCGCTACAATCTTGGTAAAAATCCGCCATTTCCGGATTGCTTTATGGCGGTCATCAACTTGAAGGACGCCTATCTCCATGTACCCATACATCCACAGCACCAACAATTCCTCAGGGTGGCAATAAAACAGGAGACGGGTATTCATCATTTTCAATTCCAGGCACTACCATTTGAAAGGCCAAATGGTAGTGCCTGGAATTGAAAATGATGAATACCCGTCTCCTGTTTTATTGCCACCCTGAGGAATTGTTGGTGCTGCGGATGTATGGGTACATGGAGATAGGCGTCCTTCAAGTTGATGACCGCCATAAAGCAATCCGGAAACAACATATGAATTACTGACTTTATTGTTTCCATTTTGAACTTTCTGTATTTCAATGATCGGTTCAACTTCTTTAGATTTATTATTGTCCTGTAAGAACCGTCTGGTTTCTTTACTAGAAAAAGAGTCGAATAATAACCCCTGCCCCATTCTTCCTCTGGGACAGGTATCAATACTCCTTTTCCTATTAACGCAGTCACCTCCCTGGCCATGTCCGGGGAAAATTTTGTTATTACAAATCTGTGAGGGGGAGAACTTAGAAATTCCAGTTTTAATCCTGCTCTCAAAATATCTTTTACCCAGGACCCTGCTACCTGATCCCAGGCCGAGACAAAGTCTTGAAGCCTTCCCCCTACCAAACTTCTGGCGTCATTGTTTGGACTGCTTCCTTTGCTGGGAGGAAGCATCCTGAAAGAGAAACCCCTTTCTACCTGAGTTTTTGTACCTGGAATCCTGATCTTTCTCTTCTTTTTTATACCTAGATCGGCTACGAAAGGGCTGCTTAAAATTCCTAAAAGGACGTGATGAATCCTGCCTGTTATCCGGAAACCTCTTTTTTCTGTCAGCCGCCTTCTCAAGTAAGGAATCTAGCTCGGGTCCAAACAAAAACTGACCCTGGCAAGGGATGCTGCACAATCTCTGCTTGGAAGCCAGGTCTCCTCCTCTCCAATTCTTAAGCCATAAAGCTCTGCATGCTGAATTGGAAAGGGAGGATGCCCTAGCAGATAGCCTAACTCCATCCATAGAGGCATCTGCGATTAAATCCACTGCCTTCTTTAAGGTAGGCAAGGATTCCAGCAATTGCTCCCTAGGACATCTGTCCTTAATCTGAGCTTCCAATATTTGTAGCCAAATAGCTACCGACCTAGCCGCCACCGTAGAAGCAATATTAGGCTTGAAAGAGGAGGTTGAAGCCTCCCAGGAATTCCTGAGACAAGCTTCAATCTTCTTATCCATAGGTTCCTTAAGGGAACCTAAATCTTCAAAAGGCAGCGTGGATCGTCTAGCTATCTTAGAGATGGCCACATCAATCTTAGGAGCCTTGCTCCATGACAAGGAGGCCTCCTCGTCAAAGGGGAATTATCTTTTAAAACTACGTGTCAGAAAAACCTTTTTATCTGGCTTGTTCCATTCTTTTTCAATTACTGCCGCTATATTACTATGGATGGGAAAACACCTGCGCTTTTTTTCCCTTAATCCTTCAAAAATTACATCCGCCATAGACTTATTTTCCTTAACATCATCCATTTGCAAGGTAGAACGAATAGCCTTCAATAATTTTTCCGTATCTTCCGCAGGGAATAAATAAGTCCCTTCTCTCTCATTTTCGGATGAGGACGAAGAACCTGAGTCCTGACCCATCTAGGGAGACTTCTTCCTCACTGATATCTGACCTTTCCGATCTAGATTCACGTTCCTCTAGATATCTCTTTTGTCTCTTATATGATTTTAAGGTCTCTTTCACTTTAGACCTAATAACGGACCTAATGTTGTCCATAAAGCTGGGACCCTCTTCTGATACGGTCTTATCTATGCAAGCCTGGCACAGCCTTTTTGAATAAGAGGAGGATAACGCCACCCTGCACAATGGGAATTCTTTATTTCTCTTTTTAGAAGTAGCCTTCTTAGGGATTGCCTAAAAGAAATATATATATATATATATATATATATCCAGTTAAGATCAAATGCCTTTTACAGCACTTACCCCTAGAAGGAATCATTCAGTACCGGCTGGGTGTCTCCCTCCAGGCTCTCAACAGGCCTCTCCTACTCCATATTGCACTGTATATATGAGGAGGCTGTCAGCACATATAAAATCTGCGGATCCTGGGTCCCCCCAGATGCCTACCTCCAGGCAAAACGGCCCCTGGACCTAGATTACCACCAGATCTTCCTCCTGGATAGTAGCCAGCGCCTACGGATCACAGGCTGGCCAACTCTGTGTGCTCCTCCATTTAAAAAGGGAGCCGAACCCACGCTTCTGGTCTCCCCGGCGTCACTTCCGGTCACCGCCGGAAGTGCGTCACTAGAACGCACGACTTCCAGAAATCATGCCCGTGGAACGCACACCGCCGGAAGAGCACTCCACAAGCGCTATGCCCGGCACCCGCGCCACCTCTGCCTCGCTTGAAGAGGTAGGCGCCACCAGCGGCAGGAGATTGCCCCATCCAGGACTGGCCACACTCTACTAGGGTCCTCACACCCCAGACTCTGGGGGATGGACCCCCGCCAGTAAGTCCCCCCATCCTCCGGAAACTATCCGGGTCTTCAAGATGCAAGGACTCCTAGAAGAAAACTGCAGGCTCCCCATCTCCTGGGACAGGAAACCTCACTGAGGGGGAGAGAGGGCTCCACCTTTTTATACTGCAGGTTTCCTGTCCTAGGGGTGGAGCCATCTCTCCGTGGTGCTGTCGTGGGGGAGGGGAAAAATAGCAATACCATAAATCTGTTGTCCCAGCAGTGGGTGGCAAAGTATAATAGTGTCCGGCAAAACATATATTTTGTTCTGGGGTGAAATTCAATTGCCAAAATAGCAATACCATAAATCAGTGGTTTCAGCTGTGGCTGGCCAAGTTTCATAGTGTCCTGCAAAGGATATATTTTGTTCTGGGGTGAAATTCAATTGCCAAAATAGCAATACCATAAATCTGTGGTTTCAGCTGTGGCTGGCCAAGTTTCATAGTGTCTGGCAAAGCATATATTTTGTTCTGATATGAAATTGAATTGCCAAAATAGAAATACCCTGAATCTGGTGTTCCAGCAGTTGCAGGCCTAATTTAAATCTGTCTGTAACAGGGTATATTTTTTTCTGGGGTGAAATTGAATTGCCAAAATAGCAATACCCTGATTCTGGTGTTCCAGCAGTTGCAGGCCTAGTTTAAATCTGCCCTGCAAAGGATATATTTTGTTCTGGGGTGAAATTCAATTGCCAAAATAGCAATACCATAAATCAGTGGTTTGAGCTGTGGCTGGCCAAGTTTCATAGTGTCCGGCAAAGGATATATTTTGTTCTGGGGTGAAATTGAATTGCCAAAATAGCAATACCCTGAATCTGGTGTTCCAGCTGTTGCAGGCCAAGTGTTAATCTGTCCGTAAAAGGGTATATTATACTTAAGGTGTATATACAAGTGCTGAGAGGGTCATCCTCAAAAACTTCACACGCTACTATGCATCTCCCATTGTATTTCTGTCTGTTAAAGGGTATATTACACAAAGTGTTAAAATACAATTGCTGAAGGCATAATCCTACATATTTTTTCACACACTACTGTGCATCTCCAAGTGTAAATCTGTCCATAAAAGGATACCTTTCATCCAAAGCCTAAATACTAGCACTACAATAGATATTCCCCTAAATCAGTGGTTACTGCTGTGCCTGGATTAGTGTAATACGGTACATAAATAAATAGGCTGATAGTGTTAGGTGCCTGTAAAAAAAGGCCTGAATTTGAAATCAATACATTGGGCCAAATATTTTTTTTTCTTATTGTGGTGCTTGGTGAACGGTAACAATGAGGAAAACATCTAATGTAGTAAGGGACACGGACGCGGTCGTGGTGATGTTAGTGGACACTCTGGTGCTGGGAGAGGACGTGGCCATTCTGCCACAGCCACATGTCCTAGTGAACCAACTACCTCAGGTTCCAGTACCCGCCAGAATTTTCAGTAATATTTGGTGGGTCCCAATGCCGTTCTAAGGATGGTAAGGCCTGAGCATGTACAGGCACTATTCAATTGGTTGGCTGACAGTGGATCCAGCACGTTCACAACATTATCTCCTACCCAATGAAAGAAAAAATTCCAATATACGTATCTTCCAAAATGCTGCAGTCCTTATAAGAGGTGGGTAGGTCTCTAGTCAACAAGTTTAAATATTAAATGGACCGCGCAGAAAGTACTTTTTTTCTCACACCAAAGGGAATACTCCTTGACCGATCTTTGACATCAAGCTCACACTGCTTCCTTTCTTATGTATCGATCTGTACAGATGGAAAGGAACCACACATAGTGAAGTATTGCCAGTTAAAACCTGCAGACACTCTGGAATTGCACTCACCGTGCTCTAGTTGTAACACTAGCGTATCTAGATGTTTAAACACAGGTAACCGGCTTGCTTTCCTTCATCCTATGTGGAAATAACTTCTTCCATAGTGAAGACCGTAACACAGCATATAAAATTCCAATTTTAATCTACTTACAAACTGGTGAATAAAATCACAGCGTATAATAAAAACAATCGCGTCTGCCCAACCCGGGTTTCGCTCCAAATGGCTTCGTCAGGGGCGTTACTTCCTCTCACCTTCACCTCGCCCTAAAATATCCACTGACTTCCCTTCATTAATTAGTAATCACCTGGTATCAAAGTTGCTGCCCGCATCGCTATGCAGTCATTCACACCAATGCCGACCATCTCCCGTGCGGCACCGCGTCCAGAGCAACAGATCCACCCCTACATAACCCAGAACTGCATCCTCGCAACCACATCCACAATTGTCTCCTACCCAGTCTTCTGCAGAAAGCGCACAGGTGGCGCCTGAAAACCAAGCCCATCAGTCTGTCACATCACCCCCATGCATATCAGGGAAACTGTCTGAGCCTCAAGTTATGCAGCAGTCTCTCATGCTGTTTGAAGACTCTGCTGGCAGGGTTTCCCAAGGGAATCCACCTAGCCCTTCCCCAGTGGTGGAAGACATAGAATGCACTGATGCACAACCACTGATGTTTCTTGATGATGAGGACATGGAATACCACCTCATCGGAGTCCGCACGTCTCTAATGATGACGAAACACAGGTGCCAACTGCTGCGTCTTTTTGCAGTGTGCAGAACGAGCAGGAGGTCAGGGAAGAAGACTGTGTGGAAGACGATGCAGGGGACGATGAGGTCCTAGACGCCACATGGAATGAAGGTCGTGCCACTGACTATCATAGTTCAGAGGAAGAGGCAGTGGTGAGACCGAGCCAACAGCGTAGCAAAAGAGGGAGCAGGGGGCGAAACAGAATAGCAGCCGCAAAGAGAGTTCACCTGCTACTGGCCACCGCCACCAGGGACCGAGCACCCCAAAGGCAGCTTCAAGGAGTTCAATGGCATGGCACTTCTTTAAACAATGTGCTGATGACAAGACCCGAGTGGTTTGCACGCTGTGCCATCAGAGCCTGAAGCGAGGCATTAACGTTCTGAACCTTAGCACAACCTGCATGACCAGGCATCTACATGCAAAGCATGAACTGCAGTGGAGTAAACACCGTAAAAGCAAGGATCTCACTCAGGCTCCCCCTGCTTCCTCTTCTGCTGCTGCCTCAGCCTCTTCCTCCGCCTCGGGAGAAATGTTGGCACCTGCCGCCCACCAAACAGAGGAAGTGCCACCGAAACCACCACCTGCGTCACCAAGCATCTCCACCATGTAACACGGCAGCGTTCAGCTCTCCATCTCACAAACCTTGGAGAGAAAGCATAAATTCCCACCTAGCCACCCTAGAGCCCTGGGCCTGAATGCCAGCATTTCTAAACTACTGGTCTTTAAAATGCTGTCATTCAGGCTGGTGGAAACAGACAGCTTCAAATAGCTGGTGGCCATGGCTGTCCCACAGTATGTTGTTCCCAGCCGCCACTACTTCTCCAAGACAGCCGTGCATTCCCTGCACAACCAAGTATCCGATAAAATCAAGTGTGCACTGTGCAACGCCATCTGTGGCAAGGTCCACCTAACCACAGATACTTGTCAAGTAAGCATGCCAAGTGCCGCTATATCTCCCTAACTGCACACTGGGTAAATGTAGTGGCGGCTGGGCCGCAGGCGGAGAGTTCCTTGGCGCACGTCCTTCCGCCGCCAAGGATCGCAGGGCATCATTCTTTGCCTCCTGTAGCATCCTCCTCCTACTCGGCTTCTTCCTCCTCTGCTTCCACCAGCTCATCCAGTCAGCCACACACCTTCACCACCAACTTCAGCACAGCCCGGGGTTAAATGTCAGCAGGCCATTCTGAAACTCATATGTTTGGGGGACAGGCCCCACACCGCGCAGGAGCTGTGGCGGGGTATTGAACAACAGACCGACCAGTGGTTTCTGCCGGTAGGCCTCAAGCCCGGCCTGGTGGTGCGTGATAATGGGCGAAATCTCGTCACGGCTCTGGGACTAGCCGGTTTGACGCACATCCCTTGCCTGGAGCATGTGTTGAATTTGGTGGTGCAGAAGTTCATTCACAACTACCCCGACATGTCAGAGCTGCTGCATAAAGTGCGGACCGTCTGTGCGCGCTTTCAGCGTTCACATCCTGCCGCTGATTGCCTGTCTGCGCTACAGCGTAACTTCGGCCTTTCCGCTCATATGCGACGTGCCCACCAGGTGGAACTCCACCTTGCACATGCTGGAGAGACTGTGCGAACAGCAGCAGGCCATAGTGGAGTTTCAGCTGCAGCACGCACGCGTCAGTCACACTGCGGAACTGCACCACTTCACCACCAATGATTGGGCCTCCATGCAAGACCTGTGTGCCCTGTTGCGCTGTTTCGAGTACTCCACCAACATGGCCAGTGGCGATTACACCGTTATCAGCGTTACAATACCACTATGTCTCCTTGAGAAAACGCTTAGGGCGATGATGGAAGAGGAGGAGTAGGAGGATGAGGGGTCATTTTTAGCACTTTCAGGACAGTCTGTTAGAAGTGGCTCAGAGGGAGGTTTTTTGCAACAGCAGAGGCCAGGTACAAATGTGGCCAGCCAGGGCCCACTACTGGAGGATGAGGTGGATGAGGATTAGGATGAAGCAGCTTCACAGCGGGGTGGCACCCGACACCGCTCAGGCCCATCACTGGTGCATGGCTGGGGGGATACGGAGGACGATGACGATACGCCTCCCACAGAGGACAGCTTGTCCTTACCTCTAGGGAGCCTGGCACACATGAACGACTACATGCTGCAGTGCCTGCGCAACTACAGCAGAGTTGCCCACATTTTAACGTGTGCAGACTACTGGGTTGCCACCCTGCTGGATCCCCGGTACAAAGACAATGTGCCCACCTTACTTCCTGCACTGGAGCGTGTTAGGAAGATGCGCGAGTACAAGCGCACGCTGGTAGACACGCTCCTGAGAGCATTCACAAATGTCACAGGGGAACAGGTGGAAGCCCAAGGCGAAGGCAGAGGAGGAGCGCCAACACAGCTGTGTCACGGCCAGCTCCTCTGAGGGCAGGGTTAGCATGGCAGAAATGTGGAAAAGTTTTGTCTCCATGCCACAGCTAACTGCACCACCACCTGATACGGAACGTATTAGCAGGAGGCAGCATTTAACTAACATGGTTGAACAGTACGTCTGCACACCCCTCCACGTACTGACTGATGGTTCTGCCCCAGTCAACTTCTGGGTCTCCAAATTGTCCACGTGGCCAGAGTTAGAATTTTATGCCTTGGAGGTGCTGGCCTGCCCAGCGGCCATTTTTTTGTCTGAACGTGTATTCAGCACGGCAGGGGGCGTCATTACTGACAAACACAGCCGCCTGTCCACAGCCAACGTGGACAAGCTGACATTTATAAAAATGAACCAGGCATGGATCCCACAGGACCTGTCCCACCCTTGTGCAGAATAGACATTTATAACTGCCTCCCCCTCAAACATGTATTCTTGTACTCCGGGGCACTTCTTTATTGAATCCTCATTTTTTTTACTTTATCATGATCTTGCGGTGCAACCCAAAGTTGAATGAACCTCTTCTAAAACTGGGCACCGGGGCCTAAATAACTGAAAGTGGCCTGTTACAATGGTGGGTGACAAGAAGCCTGAACCTCTGCCATGCGACCTCTCTCCTCTGTCTTGGTGTTGGGGCCTAAATAACTGAAAGCGGCCTTCTCCAGTGGTGGGTGATATGATGCCTTATTCCTTGCTGTGGGACCTCTCTCCTCTGTCTGGGTGCTGGGGCCTAAATAACTGAAAGTGGCCTTTTCCAGTGGTAGGTGATATGACGCATGATTCCTTGCTGTGGGACCTCTCTCCTCTTTCTTGGTGCTGGGGCCTAAATAACTGAAAGTGGCCTTCTCCAGTGGTGGGTGATATGATGCCTTATTCCTTGCTGTGGGAACTCTCTCCTCTGTCTGGGTGCTGGGGCCTAAATAACTGAAAGTGGCCTTGCCCAGTGGTGGGTGATATGACGCATTATTCTCTGCTGTGGGATCTCTCTACTCTGTCTGGGTGCTGGGGCCTAAATAACTGAAAGTGTCCTTCTCCATTGGTGGGTGATATGACACCTTATTCCTTGCTGTGGGACCTCTCTCCTCTGTCTGGGTGCTGGGGCCTAAATAACTAAAAGTGGCCTTCTCCAGTGGTGGGTGATATTACGCATTATTCCTTGCTGTGGGACCTCGCTCCTCTGTCTGGGTGCTGGGGCCTAAATAACTGAAAGTCGCCTTCTCCTGTGGTGGGTGATATGACCCATGATTCTCTGCAATAGGACCTCTCTCCAATTGATATTGGTTAATTTTTATTTATTTTATTTTAATTCATTTCCCTATCCACATTTGCTTGCAGGGCATTTACCTACATTTTGCTGCTTTTTGCAGCCCTCTAGCCCTTTCCTGGACTATTTTACAGCCTTTTTAGTGCCCAAAAGTTCGTGTCCCATTGACTTCAATGGGGTTTGGGTTCGGGATTTTTGGGAAGTTCGGCCGAACTTATCAAACCCGAACATCCAGGTGTTCGCTCAACTCTACCAAAAAGTTACAGCCATTATCAGACACAACAACCAACCATGCGTGGTTGTAGGTTGAGTGGCGAGAGCCACATCTCCATCTGGTTCATTATACCCTTCCACAGCTCTGCAGCGGTGTGCTGTTTGTCACCTAAGCAAATGAGTTTCAGCACCACCTGTTGACGCTTCCCCACTGCCGTGCTACACTGCATCCAGCTACTGACTGATGGCTGACTGGTGCTGCAAGATGAGAATTCAGAGGTGGAAGTGGAGTAGGAGTAGGTGTTGGTAGCAGCTGTGCCATCCCAGGGTACGACTAGCTACTGGCCTCCACAAGGTTCACCCAGTGTGCCGTCACGGAAATGTAGCATCCCTGGCCAAAAGCACTTTGTCCGCGTGTCAGCACTTTGTCCGTGTATCAGTCGTTAAGTGGACCTTCCCTATGACTGCGTTGGTCAGGGCACAGGTGATGCTACGGGACACAATTGCTGGTGTTTTATGGGGACCGCACACCGAGAAAAATAGTGGTGGCTGGGGACTGAGTAACGAGGGACATCTGCCGCCATGAGGCTGAGGAAAGCTTCAGTGTCCACAGGCCTAAATGGAAACATTTCCAGGGCCAGCAATTTTTAAAGGTGTGCATTTAATGCTATGGCCTGTGGGTGGGTGGATGGGTATTTATGCTTAAGTTCAAAGGCCTGGGTTAAGGACATCTGTACTGTGTTGCCAGCCTTCTCCCTTTCACTATCCCACAGCCTCTTCCAGCCTGTTGCGGTGCTGTGGATCCCTCCCCCTCTGTACTGCTGTCCTCGCTTGGCTCACTCGGGTCATCCTCCTGACTTTTGTTGATGACCTAACAGGACCCTCACTTATTGACAACTGTGTCTCACCTACAGGCCCTCACCTACAATATTTTAGAGGGTCAGCTCACCTGCAGGTCCTCACCTACAATATTTTAGAGGGTCAGCTCACCTGCAGGCCCTAACCTACAATATTTTAGAGGGTCAGCTCACCTACAGGCCCTTAACTACAATATTTTACAGGGTCCGCTCACCTGCAGGCCCTCACCTACAATATTTTAGAGGGTCAGCTCACCCAGGCCTTCAACTACAATATTTTACAGGGTCCGCTCACCTCCAGGCCCTCAACTACAATATTTCACAGGGTCAGCTTACCTGCATGCCCTCAACTACAAATTTTACAGGGTCAGCTCAGCAGCAGGCCCTCACGTACAATATTTTACAGGGTCAGCTCAGCAGCAGGCACTCGCCCATCATTTTTTTCAATGCCTAGCAGCAGGCCCTCATCCCTAATGTTTTTTAGATGGTCAACAGCAGGACCTTGCGCCTAATGTTTTAGAGGGTCAACAGCAGGCCATCAATGATAATTTTTCAAGAGTGTGTATCATGCCCTGCTTTATGTGTAACAAAGGGTGTATTGTAGTTCCGGTTCCATGTAATTTTTGGCAGCCCTTTCACTTAGTGCATAGGCTTTATGAGTGTAGGAGTCCCACTACCTGAACAATTGTACCAGAATGTGAATGAGGCCCTCCTTTATGTGATATACAGGCTGTTTCGGAGTGCCTCTTGCTTGTACTTTTTTGCAGCACTTGCACTTTATATACAATTGAATATACAGGAAAGAATGTTTCCTAACAATTTTTCCTATGAAAGTGGCATACAACTCGGACAACATGATTCCCAGCAGCGACCTGGGAGTCCAAGATGCATCCATACATTGTCCCCATGCTGTTCTTGATTCATTTCAGTGGTGTTTCTGTCACTTTCTGACCTTTTCCAATAGAAGGCACCCTCCCATTTTCACAGCAGGGGGTGCCTGTTTGTCTCCCATTGACTTCCATTATACTCGGGTGCTTGGTCGAGCACACGAATATAGCAATGTGTTCGGGCCGAACACCCGAATACATTGGTGCTCGATCATCACTAATCTCTACATGAAAATAATGCATTTTGTGTAAATCACGCGAGGGGCATAGTTGGAGACATCGACCTCAAAAGAGATACAGAGAAGTGGAGTTTGTTTTGAAATTAAAAATCTCGCCACTGCTTAATTTGGCCTGTACAGCAAAAGGAGGTATACAGTCAGCCATCAATTTTTCCCAAAAAAGCCTATTTCATATAACAAATTTCCCCACTAAGTCCATACCGCAAAAGGTGTACAATCACCCATAAATTGTACAAAAAAAGCCTGTTTCATATAACAAATTTAATCACTACGTAAATCGGTCCATACAGCAAAAGGAGGTGTACAGTCACCCATGAATTATCCCAAAAAAGCCAGTTTCATATTACAAATTCACTACTACGTAATTCGGCCCGTAACGCAAAAGGAGGTGTACAATCACTCATAAATGTGACAAAAAAAGCCAGTTTCAATTAGAAATTTCACCACTACGTAATTCGGTCCATACAGCAAAAGGAGGTGTACAGTCACCGATGAATTTTCCCCAAAATAGCCTGTTTCACATAAAAAATTTCACCACTATGTAATTCGGTCCATACAGCCAAAGGAAGTGTACAGGCACCAATGAAATTTACCCAAAAAAGCCCGCTTCACAGATACAGTTTCACCTCAAAAACTCCTTTACCACATATAACTGCACCGCTGAACGGCAAATAGGCCTTTATTTTTTTAAACTTTTACACTACACAAGGTTCTGTTTCTACAACAGATAAATGCAACCATGAAAGGCGAATATAATTTTATTTCTTCCACTAATACACGCCAAACTGGGCTTCCGAATATATCACTGCACCGCTGAGCGGCAATTAGGCCCTAATTTATTTCCCACTTTTATACAAAAGGCTTTTCAACAAATAAATGCAATGCTGGACGGCAAATATATTTTTATTTTGCCTCTAATACACGGCAAACCGGGCTTTCCAATATATCACTGGTATGCAGAAACTGGGCTTCCGAATATATCACTGCACTGCTGAGCGGCAATTAGGCCCTTATTTCTTTCCCACTTTTACACAAAAGGTTTTTCAACAGATATATGCAATGCTGGATGGCGAATATATTTTTATTTCCCCACTTATGCACGGCAAACAGGGCTTCAGAATATATCACTGGACCGCAGGACATCAATTAGGCCTTAATTTTTTTTCTACTTTTACACAACAGGCTTTTCAACAGATATATGCAACACTAGCTTGCGAATATATTTTTATTTCGCCACTAATACACGGAAAACTGGGCTTCAGAATATATCACTGCACCACAGAACGGCAATTAGGCCCACATTATTTTCTACTTTTACACAACAGGCTTTTCAACAGATATATGCAATGCTGGACGGTGAATATATTTTTATTTCGCCACTAATACACGGCATACAGGGCTTCAAAATACATCACTGCACGGCTGAGCAGCAAATATATTTTTTCTTTTTCCACTAATACACAGAGAAAAGGGCTTTAGAACAGATAACTGTACTGCTGAGCAGCAAATATATTTTTCCTTTTTCCACTTATACATGTAAAAAAGGGCTTTCAAACAGATAACTGCACCACTGAGTGGAAAATATATTTTACATTTGCCACTAATAAACAACAAAAAAAGGAGTGTCATTTTCTCACTTCACCACACAACAGCTAATAAACCCTTTTTCCCCACTAATACAAGCCAAAAGATGCTTTAGAACATATAACTGCACTGCACAAGGGCAAATAAGACAGAGATATTTCCGTGTATTAAACCCTGTTAATGCCTGTATCAAACAGCACTTGCACCCTAATAAGACAGGTTTGCTGGAATTACAGAGCTGTCTAATGGCAATTTGGATCCCCAGTCAGTGCAGCAAGGTGTAATCGGATTGTTCCTATTACCCAGGCTGTCACCTCCCCGACTGAACCCTGTTCAACACAAATGCTGGTGGAATGATTCCTCTCTATCCTTTCCCTACACCTTGAGTAATCTTTCCCTGCACTTTTAAATCTTTTTTTTTTTTCACCACAATCACGTCTTTCCAATCACTGTCCCTAGAGCCTGCAGACATGTCTCTCCCTGCACTAAGCACGCTGGTGAATGGCAGAATCTAAGATGGCCACCGTATTTATAGGGCTGGGACATCACGGTGCTAGCTTGCTGCTGATTGGCTACATGCATGTCAGTATGGGTGATCCCGCCTTCCCAGATTTCCTTGCCCCATGTCCTCACACGTGTAGCAGCCATTTTAGGAAAAAATGTGATTCGTTACAACGAATCGTGAGGAAATTTGCTTTGGGTGCGAAACAAATTTTTCCTGAAATTCAGGTAGAATTCCACTTTGTCAGCTTTGATTCGCCCATCTCTAGTTGTGCCCTTCCTATCACTGTATGACCTAGGTGAGCATTTGATTAGTTTGCACTTGAGTTATTTTGTCGGTTTTGGCCCCGTAACTGCCCAAATAAGTGAAGTATGCAGTGATTCTAAGAGCGACACCTGTCATCTGCATGTCATACTGACTCATAATTTCACTACCACAGCAGACTCCCTATGCTTGTTACTGCAAGGCACAGTGTTCTACACCACTATAAAGACTCTCTGCAGCAAGGAAATGGACATTTTTCACGAAATTCGCTGCAAATATATTTGGATCTAAACTATTTTTTTCCCCAAAATATTGGCAAACCGGTGAATCAAATTTTTTAAAAATTCGCTCATCTCTAGTTATTACATCACAGACATAGTTTTGTCAGAATTATATCCTGATTTATTAATACAGCATAATACAGTGTCTGTGAGGTAATAACACAATATAATACTAATAATAAGCTATTATTTGAAATATATCACATTACCTCACAGACACCATTTTATCAGCATTATATTATGTATTATCAGTAACCCTGGGTTCACACCTGAGCGTTTTACAGCGCGTTCAAACGCGCTGTAAAACGCTCAACAGATTAAAACCAATGCATCCCTATGGGAGTGGTTCACACTTGAGCATTTTACAGCGCGTTTGAACGCGCTGTAAAACGCCCAACGCATAAACAAGTACTTGAGCTTCTTTTGGGGCGTTTGACGCGCGTTTTGTGATTGACACCACAGTAGTCAATCACAAGAACGCGCGTTTTACGCGCGTTTCCTATTTGCAAAAACGCGCTGAAATACGCGCGACAAAAACGCGCGTAAAACGCGCGTTTTTAGAACGCTCAGGTCTGAACCCAGGGTGAAAGATTGTGTTATTATCTCACTGAGGCCATGTGATATCATAGCACTATCCTCTTTAGTAGATTGCAAAGTATGCCTAGCCACATAGTATTGCATTATTCTGCTGAGGTTCCACACCGTGCTGATAGAGGGGCCAGGCAGGGCTGCCTGATGGGTGGGGATCCCATGCAATTGCGTGGTCTAAAAACCACCATTAATGTTGGGAAGCTTTCAGGACCAGCTTAGGATGCAGTTTCTCTCTAGTTCTGCAATATGGCTATGACTTTAAAAGCCAGATCAGCAGGACCTGAGAGCCAACTTATTCTCACTCCTGGAATATTATGTATTGCTCCATCTAGCAAGAAAAAAAAAACACGCTTGATGGAACCTAAGAACAAAGGGAGACAAATATGTTTGGGGGGGGGGTGTAATTAAGCACTTGGGTGAACAGTTTTACAAATATAGCTGAGCTAAAATTGACTTTGATAACTCTGAAAACACGCATTCACAGCAGAGCGCTGTTATGAAGTTAAACTACAGCCTGCCAGCGGTCATTATTGGCTGGCAGGCTGTAGATGTTTAAAAAATCCAATCAAAAGGTATATTAGACGCTGTTTTGTAAACAGCATCTGATATACCTGCTACCTGCTCCTCTGGTTTGCTTAGATCGACCACAGATGACACAGGCAGCTCTGTAAGTAGCACCAAGCATCATACTACATTTCAAACACCCCCCTGTCACTGATTAACCCCTGATCACCCCATATTGACTCCCTGATCACCCCCCTGTAATGGTCCCTTATCACTGCCAGTTAGTTAGCTACTTGTTAGGTAGTTAGCGCCCAGCCCACCGCACCGCAGTCACTGATTAGTCGCTGATTAGCATCATCGCTGTCGCTAATCAGCACTAGTACTATATAGTATGTGTAAGTGATCAAGACTGATCGCAATCAGATCTATATCCGTACATTAGGGTCACCTTAGGCTCTACAAAAAACGCAGTGTTCACCCGATCAGGCCTGATCTTGTGCCCACACTTGCGTTCAGTCCGCCCCACCGCAGTGACAGAAATTTTTTTTTCTGATCACTGCAAAAACACTGTAAAATTGCTGCGGTGCTATAAAGATCACTTTTGAGCTTTTTGGATATTTATTAGCGTTCGCAGCTTTACTTCGCAAGCATTTTACTAGGCAGGTGTGCTCTTTTTCCTGGGTAGTCTCAGAGGAATACCCCCTAAATTTAGTTAGTCCAAATTGTCAAAAAAGGGGTATTCTGCTGAAGACCCCTACAGGATTCTGGCCGTGATGGATGAAAGCGATGGGGACGCCTCACCTGCTGAATCCAGTGGTTCAGAATATGAACCTGTAGACAGCAGTGGCAATCTAACCGCTAGTGAGGATAACGAGGTTGAGGTCCCTGTTATGTTCAGGCATACCCGACCCCATGACAAAAAATTCTGGCAATGATTTATTCATCCACATTGATTGATGTGAATGGAGAAATCGGGTTTGCAGGGCATAAGAGCTGAAGTGGGTTTGGATGTTAGGCAGAGCTCCTATGTCCTGGCAGACGCCTCTCCCCTCTTTTTTTTTGCACATTTTTTGGCAGAGATTGTTTCATCCACATTGATCGATGCGAATGAAGAAATCTGTGCCGTTCATTTTTTCTTTCAGCCCAGAGGCTGAATGGAAAAAACAAATCTCATTACCCGTATGCTCAATATAAGGAGAATAGCATAAACTCCTAATGCTGGCCATACATGTAATGATTGCGGAGACCCTCAAATGCCAGGGCAGTACAAACACCCCACAAATGACCCCATTTTGGAAAGAAGACACCCCAAGGTATTCGCTGAGGGGCATATTAAGTCCATGAAAGATTGAACTTTTTGTCACAAGTTAGCGGAAAGGGTGACTTTGTGAGAAAAAACAACAAAAAATCAATTTCCGCTAACTTTTGCCATGCCCCTCACGGAATACCTTGCGGTATCTTCTTTCCAAAATGGGGTCACATGTGGGGTATTTATACTGCCCTGGCATTTTAGGAGCCATAAAGCATGAGAAGAAGTCTGGAATCCAAATGCCTAAAATGCATACCCATCCTGTGTGTGAGAAATATCTGTGTAAATGACAACTTTTTAAAAAAAATTTATACAAAGTTGTCAATTTACAGAGATATTTTTTTCTCACCCAGCATGGGTATATGTAGATATACACCCCAAAGCACATTGCCCTACATCTCCTGAGTATGGGGATACCAAATATGTGACACTTTTTTGCAGCCTAGGTGCGCAAAGGAGCCCAAATTCCAATGAGTAGGATTTCACAGGGCATTTTTACGCATTTGGATTTCAAACTACCTCTCACACTTTAGGGCCCCTAAAATGCCAGGGCAGTATAAATACCCCACAAGTGACCCCTATTTTAGAAAGAAGACACCCCAAGGTATTCCGTGAAGGGTATGGTGAGTTCATGTGAGATTTTATTTTTTGTCACAAGTTAGTGGAATTTAAGACTTTGTAAGAAAAAACTAAAGAAAACTAAAATAAATAAATTTCCGCTAACTTGTGCCAAAAAAAAAAATCTTCTATGAACTCGCCATGCCTCTCACGAAATACCTTGTGGTGTCTTCTTTCCAAAATTGGGTCACTTGTGGGGTATTTATACTGCCCTGGCATTTTAGAGGCTCTACAGCGTGAGAAGTAGTTTGGAATGCAAATGCGCAAAAATGCCCTGTGAAATCCTAAAAGTACTCATTGGAATTTGGGCCCTTTTGTGCATCTTAGCTGCAAAAAAGTGTCACATATTTGGTATCTTCGTACTCAGAAGAAGTAGGGCAATGTGATTTGGGGTGTATTTTTACATATACCCATGCTGGGTGAGAGAAATATCTCTGTAAATTACAACTTTGTAAATTTTTTTATACAAAGTTGTCAATTTACAGAGATATTTCTCTCACCCAACATAGGTATATGTAAAAATACACCCCAAAACACATTGCCCTACTTCTCCTGAGTTCGGCGATACCACATGTGTGACACTTTTTGCAGCCTAGGTGCGTAAAGGGGCCGAAAGTCCAATGAGTATATTTAGGCTTTACAGGGTTGCTCACAATTTAGCACCGCCCAAAATGCCAGAACAGTAAACACACCCCACAAATAACCCCATTTTGGAAAGTAGACACCCCAAAGTATTCACTGAGGGGCATAGTGAGTCCGTGGGAGATTATTTTATTTTTTGCTAGAAGTTAGCAGAAATGGAAACTTTATTATTTTTTTTTTCCTGAGAAAGTTTCATTTTCGGCTAACTTGTGAAAAAAAATTAAATCATACATGAACTCACCATGCCCCTCAGCGAATACTTTGGGGTTTCTTCTTTCCAAAATGGGGTCATTTGGGGGGTATTTATACTATCCTGGTATTCTAGCACCTCAAGAAACATGACAGGTGCTCAGAAAGACAGAGCTGCTTCAAAATACAGATATTCACTTTTTTGTACCATAGTTTGTAAACGCTATAACTTTTGCGCAAACCAATAAATATAAACTTATTGAATTTTTTTTTTTATCAAAGACATGTAGCACAATAAATTCTGACACAAACATGTATAGAAATGTAGTTATATTTGAACAATTTTAACAGAAAAAGTTAAAAATACACTTTTTTGAGAACATTGCGGTCTGTTTTGATTAATATCAGAAAAATGAAAAATCTCAGTAGCAATCAAATACCACTAAAAGAAAGCTGCATTTGTGAGAAGAAAAGGAGGCAAAATTATTTTGGGTGTCAAGTTGCATGACCGAGCAATAAACCGTTAAAGTTGTGAAGTGCCGATTTGTAAAAAAAAGGGCCTGGTCACTAGGGGGTATAAACCTGTGGTCCTTAAGTGGTTAACAAGCAATTTTAGCATAACACTTTTAGCTAAACATAACGTTATTGACAAATGAGCAAAAAACAATATTATCTAGCATAGAAATCATATTTGCAAAGTAGCATCATATCTACATTGAGGCTTGACTTACATAATTCTACCTGTCAAAAAACCTTCTAAACCAAATACAGGTCCCGTAATTAGTCAGTGGTTATCCCATGGCCCTTCTACAAACATCTGTTCCTTAAAATGTTGATACTGCATGGTTATCATGATTGACACATGGAGAACAGATTTTTGATTAGCATCTTATGTAATTGCAGTGTTTTGGAATACATACAACCATTTGTCACTGTGTAGAAGGAGCAATTGTGACACACTCTGAATGACCACAAGAGATATATCCTGAACGCTTAAACAAAGAAATTACGGAATGCAGAGAAAATGAGCACAAAAGATAGGAAAAACAAAGAAAAAAAAGGACTACGAATTTATGCAAAAACATTTTTTTACAAAATTAATTAGAACATTTCATGGACAATATTTCATCAGACTATTAGCAGCTGAAGAACTAGTCATGAATTATTGTGCAGAAAGTATATGATTTCAAAATAATGCAATATTTTAATTGTTTTATAAATTTAATTGATTCCTTAGGACCCTGAATACTGTAAAATTAGAAGAAAAGCATGACAGACAAAGGAAGACATCTACAAAGCTGGTTCCATTTTTAGAGAACACAAAATAAATAGGTATTCATTGTTTGGATTGTAAATGTTATTATTAGGATTATTGTCTGCTTTATTTAAATAATTTCTTTTTTTTAAATCAGATAATTTATATGAAACATTTTTCTTGAAAAATAATGGAATACAAGCAATCAGGCCCCTATCCCAACTGCCCTCCAACCCAACCCAGCCTTCTGCGAAAAACCCACACACACCCCCCCCCCCACACCCGCAATTGCAGCTCTGCAACATAGAGATTGTCCATAGTAACGTTTCTGTTAAGGGTTCTCCCTTAAAGTTCGGATTCATATCTTGTCTCTTGACTCCGTGTGGTTCTAAGATCGTGTCTTTTGCTGTTCACCGGTGTCACACACAATTAGACTCTCATCACATTCCCATTCACTCATTGTGTACTATTTCTGGCTAACAGACCATCCCCTATCTCTCATCCAAACCTGCCTAGCTGCCACCTTCGCTCGACATTTCTACTACAAACCCCATCATCTCTAGACTACAAGCCCTGTCAGTTTCACTAGTTAACCTCCTCACCCTGCAGACATGTTTGGGCTAATTAACAGAGAGGGTATTAAGTAATATTGTAATGTGTCATCTATGAGTTCTGTATCTCCTCAAATTTTCTAATTGGTGCCTCTCTTCTGGTATACAAATCTCTCCAATTGTATCAAATTATGGACCTTATCAACAAGTTCCTGCACCTTTGGGGGGTTTGAAGCAATCCAACAGTATGCAATAAGATTCCTTGCCTGGTATAGAATGTGTATAATAGTTACTTTCCCCCCTGGTGTCACGGGCAGTGTTTTCACACAGCCCATAACACATATCAGTGTTTACGGATCTATTTTTATGCCGAACACTGTGTTCAATACTCCTACAACATCTCTCCAGTAGAGTCTTAGCCGTGGACAGTTCCACATGAGGTATATTAAATCAGCATTTGGCACCCCACATCTCAGACACAGAGCCTCACTTACTGCCACCTCAGGGAAATCCTGTAACACTTCCTCCCACATCTGCTCGGTCAAGTCTGCAACGTCTAGCTTCATATTTATCATATAGCTGCATGGGATGTTTCTTATATTGCATTTCCATAAGATTTCTATAATGGAGTGAGATTACACCACTAGATTCAAATAATTTCTAATCAATTGGACATTTCAATTAGATACAACATTCTCTAGCATCTTTAATAACATGTTTGTCCTTAGCACTACTTCTCACCAAAAGTCTAACCAAGCAGCTCAGCTGGAGAACCATTCCCCAATAATGTTCTAATAAGAAGAATTACAATGTACTAAACTCCATTTTCAGGCACAATTAGTTTTTTATTTCAACATGGTACATGAGCAAAATGCAGGCAACTTTTCAGCCATAATAGTTCTATGTCAAGCCATGCAAAAACCCAACATTCTATCCTGTTTACAAACAGTACAGATTCTAAAAAATAAAAACTCTACCAAACAGTTCTCCATATCTACAAATAAATATAAAACACAATTATTAACATATAATACCAGTCCACATAAAAGCGACATTTACAAGTACAATATTTCAACGTCTAATGTTGGAAGCATTTCATTGTAAGAGCAAATAAAGGAGAATAGCAGAGACTATGAAATAATAAAGTGTTGTGAATGGTTAACTGTTGGTCTACCTATAAATTTATATTTTACCAATTTCTAATAAATATAGTTTTTATGCTAATTGGTCAACCTTAGAAACAAGCAACACATTGGTCTGAAAGGTTCATTTGTAGATGCTGAAATTGCTAACATTTGGTGGGTACTGTATATATTATTTTTGCACAAGTAGTGATGAGCAGCAGGGGCAATGTTCAAATTTGAAATATTTAGTGAATATTCGTTAGAAATATTCGTCATATATTCGCGAATATTTGTATTCGAGATTATTCTATTAATTGCGAAAAATCGACAATATAATATTAACATAATATGAATATTCTAAAACGCATTTTTTAGAATATTCGCCATTTTTTCCAATTTTATGTGAACAGTCATTGGCCCAAAAGCAAATTAAGCAGGTAGGAATCATGACTTCAGATGAAAAAAATGACAAATATTCTAAAAACAAATATATAGCACTATATTCTATAGTGCTATATATTCGTGTTTTAGAATATTCGCATTACGCGAAAATTACATTGCCAATTTTTTACATAAGAGAAAATAAATGAAATAATGAAGAATATTCTAATTCAATACAGACTACAATATTGCAGCCTTCTCACATTGGCCCACAAGCAAGAAGCAGCTATGTCCATCTAAAAAAAAAATTTGCCCGCAAAACTGACACAAGTCTGACTATATAAATCCTCCTAAATATTTAAGATGGTGAAATTGCCATTAAAATGGGAAAACACATAGTGGTTGGAAACTAAAAGGAAATCCTAAGCTCTCTAACCTTCAATTTGTGGGTATTAACTTTGAGATTGCTAATGACGCTAAGCAAGGTGAATTTTTGAAGATATTGGGCATACTATGGAAGTAGTAAAAAGAAGATGCATTGGATGTCCATTTGTGGGAGGCTCCAGTGTGATTATTACCGTGAACAGATAGTTTTCATTTCAGTGCTAAAGCCAGAAATTATGTTTTTATAATGTAAAGTAATAAACAAAAGCATCAATTGGCATAGTCTGAGAGATGTATTTTACCCTTATAATACCGGAGATTTTTTGTTTTTGCATTTTCATGTTTCTTCCCTATATTCCTTGAGCCATAACTTTTTTATTTTTTCGTTCACGTATCCATATGAGAGTTTATTGTTTACTTTCTAATGCCACCATTTAATATGGCATACAATGTAGTGGGAAATGGGAAAAGAAAATTCCAAATGGGGTAGAAATGGGAAAAAAAAATCTTTCCACAGTTTTAAGGGTTTTGTTAATACGGTGTTCTCTTTGTGGCAAAACTGACCTGTGCCCTTTATTCTCTAGGTCAGTATGATTACAACGATACCACATATGTATAGTTTTTTATGTCTTAATAGTGTAAAAATAAATAAAAACTTTGAAGAAAACTTTTTTTTATATATCACCATATTCTGACCCCCATAACTTTTTTTTTAAGTTATGTCTACTGAGTTGTGTGGGGACTCATTTTTTTCAGAACAATCTGTAGTTTTTATCGGTACTATTTTCGAATGTGTGTGACTTTTTACAAATTTTTTGACATTTTATTACACTTTTGGGTAAGAGAAGTGATTTAAAAAAATGGCGAATTGGCCATTTTGACCCTTTTGCCGTATTGGAAAAATATTTTTATATTTTAATAGTAAGGGCATTTTCGGATGCGCTGATGCCCATGATGTTTATATTTTTCGTTATTATTTATGTATTTTTTTTAATTCTACTTAAAGAGGGGGTGTTTTAAACTTTAAACTTTTATATATTTTTATATATTTATAAGTCTTTGTAACTTTTTTATGGTTTTATAGCTCATGTTTATTAATTCTGTACCATTTTTATTATATATCCATATTGGTACAAAATTGCTCATTTATTATGTTAACCTGTCACCTGCTGGCCAAAAAAAGAATTGCAGCTTCAATGCCCTGGGTCTCTTCAGAGAGATCCAGCGTATTAAAATCAATTACAGACATCCCATTGGCTGCAGGGATTGCCAGTAAGAAGCCCGGAAGAATGAGCTTCTGGGTTTTTCACCCTTTAGATGCCGTGTTTAGGCTCCGTTTACATTGTGGTACAATTGTTAAGGTAGTGGGACTCCTACACTCATAAAACCTATGCAGTAAGTAAAAGGGCTGCCAAAAATTATAAGAAAACGGCACCCAATACACAAAGGGCATTATACACACCCTTGAAAAATTATGATTGGTGGCCTGCTGGTGACCCTCAAAAACATTTGGAGCAAGGGCCTGCTGGTGACCATGTAAAACATTACGGGCGAGGGCCTGCTGCTGAGCTGACCCTCTAAAACATTAGGGCCGAGGGGCTGCTGGTGAGCTGACCCTGTAAAACATTATGGTTGAGGGCCTGCTGGTGAGATTACCCTGTAAAACATTATGGTTGAGGGCCTGCTTGTGAGATGACCTTGTAAAACATTATGGTTGAGGTCCTGCTGTGCGCTGACCCTATAAAACATTATGGTTGAGGGCCTGCTGGTGAGCTGACCCTGTAAAACATTATGGTCAAGGGCCTGCTGGTGAGATGACCCTCTAAAACATTATGGTTGAGGGCCTGCTGGTGAGCTGACCCTCTAAAACATTATAGTTGAGGGCCTGCTGGTGAGCTAACCCTATAAAACATTATGGTTGATGGCCTGCTGATGAGCTGACCTTATAAAACATTATGGTTTAAGGACTGCTGGTGAGCTGACACTGTAAAACATTATGGTTGAGGGCTTGTTAGTGAGCTGACCCTCTAAAATATTATGATTGAGGGCCTGCTGGTAAGCTGACCAACTTTAAAAATTGTAGTGGAGGGGATATATATAATCTGGATGAGGAGGAGGATGAGGAGGAGGTGTAGAAAACAAGATTCAACCATATACACTTTTTTGTGGTGGAAAAGGTACCTGGGAATACACTACACTTGACTGAGTACATTATAAACAATACATTGAAATTGCCTTCATCTTCATCATCATCATAAACCTGTCAGCATTGTCAGTGAACAAGCGGATATGCTTATCAGTTATAATGCCACCAGCAGCACTAAATACACGCTCAGACAAAACGCTGGCAGCAGGGCAGGCCAGCATCTCCAAGGCGTAGAGCGAAAGTTCGCGCCATGTGTCCAGCTTGGACACCTAGTAGTTGTAAGGCACTGAGGGATCATTTAGGACGCTGACATGGTCTGCGATGTATTCCTTCACAATCTTCCAAAACTTTTCCCTTCTTGTAGCACTGGGCCGCGCTTTAGGGTTAGGTTGCTGGCGGGGTGTCATGATAGTGTCCCATGCCTTGGAGAGTGTTGCCCTGCCTCTGTTGGAACTGCTGTGTGTATCCCTTGTCTCCCTTCCTCGTTACCTAAGGAAGTACGGACTTTGCCGGCTGCTTTGTCAGATGGAAAATTTTGGAGCAATCTCTCAAGTACCTTCTGGTATTGTACCATTTTACTCTTCCTCTCCACCACAGGAATGCGATATGAGAAGTTCTCTTTGTATTGGGGGTCGAGAAGGGTGAACAACCAGTAAACTGTATTATCTAAAATGAGTATAACGCGAGGGTCGCCAGAAAGGAAGCCTAACATGAAGTCAGCCATTTGTGCCAGAGTACCAACAGGCAAGACGTCGATGTCAACATCAGGATGACTCTCCATCCCCTCATCCTCCTCTTCTGCCCATCCACGCTGAACAGATGGAACTAAAGTTCCATGGGTACTACCCTCTGTAGCAGACACAACTTTCTCCAGCTCCTCCTTCTCCTCCTCTTCATGGCCCAATTGGTCAAGAGTCTGAGAAGACGAACTGT
Source organism: Bufotes viridis (assembly GCA_033119425.1). Lineage (NCBI taxonomy): Eukaryota > Metazoa > Chordata > Amphibia > Anura > Bufonidae > Bufotes > Bufotes viridis. The sequence goes on from CM065589.1 coordinate 93,538,682, forward strand.
GGGTGGTCTGGCTATCACCCTGTGTAATGTTCTACCCCATTCCTTCGTCTGCCACATTCAGAGCGTAGTCCTTAATTGTGAGCAGCGATCGTTTGAGTAGACACATCAGTGGGATGGTTACCCTGATATAAGTGTTGTCATGACTAACCATCTTTGTGGATTCATCAAAGTTATTTAAAACCTCACAGAGGTCTGACATCAATGCCCACTCTTCGCTTGTAAATAGTGGCAGTTGACTGGAAAGGCGATTACCATGTTGCGGCTTGTATTCCACAACTGCCCTCTGCTACTCACAAAGCATGGCCAACATGTAGAACATAGAGTTCCAGTGCGTGGTCACGTCGCACAACAGCTGGAGAGCTGGAAGCCAAAAGCGCTGCTGCAGCGTTGACAGACCGGCTAAAGCTGTGGATGACTTGCAAAAATGGGCAAACACGTGGCCCGCCTTCACTAGTAGCTCTGCCAAATTGGGGTAGCACTTTATACCCTTTATACAGCATTTTATACCCTTGAAGAAGCCGCTCTTGGTGAAACGTACGTCGGGTTGGGGACGCAGGAGATTGTTACTTGTTCACACCAGGTAGTCTGACCTTTTTGGAGATTATCTTAATTTTACTTATGTCGCACTAGGCACTTTATATTGGATCATGTGTTTCCTTATATAGGTCGATTATCTGATACTATACGCTGTTATTTGCACATTATTTGCATATTATTCTCCTGATAGAGATGGCCCGAACTATCCGCCGGCGAACAGTTCCCGGCGAACATAGCTTGTTCGCGTTCGCCTCTGCCGGGCGAACATATGCGATGTTCGGTCCGCCCCCTATACATCATCATTGAGCAAACTTTGACCCTGTACCTCACAGTCAGCAGACACATTCCAGCCAATCAGCAGCATACCCTCCCTCCCAGACCCTCCCACCTCCTGCACAGCATCCATTTTAGATTCATTCTGAAGCTGCAGTCTTAGTGAGAGGAAGGAGAGTGTAGTAGCTGCTGATTTAATTGGGAAATCGATAGCTAGGCTAGTGAATTCAGTGTCCACTCCAGTCCTGAAAGACTCATCTGATCTCTGCTGTAAGGACAGCGTCCTGACAGCACCCCAAAAGCCCTTTTAGGGCTGCAACATTAGTCTGCTTTTTTTTTCCTTTATATACATATTGCAGTTGCCTGGCCTGCCTGTGTGTGAGGAGCTGCAGGCCCACAGACTGTAGTGTGCCCACTGCCAGTGCCCACCCCTGTCATTCCGTGTGGTACAGGACTTTGCATCAAAAAAGGCATTTAATTTTTACACTTTAATCTAAGGTTAGTTGCCTGCCAGTGTGTGTCAGGCTGACTTCCACTGACTGTAGTGTGCCCACTGCCAGTGCCCACCACTCATACCGGCTGGCACAGGACTTTGCATAAAAAGGCATTTAATTTTTACACTTTAGTGTAATTTCAGCTGCTTGCCTGCTGCTAGTGTGTGTCAGGCCGACTTCAACTGACTGTAGTGTGCCCACTGCCAGTGCCCACCCCTGTCATCCCGTGTGGCACAGGACTTTGCTTAAAAAAAGGCACTTAATTTTTACACTTTAATCTAAGGTTAGTTGCCTGCCAGTGTGTGTCAGGCTGACTTCCACTGACTGTAGTGTGCCCACTGCCAGTGTCCACCACTCATACCGGCTGGCACAGGACTTTGCATAAAAAGGCATTTAATTTTTACACTTTAGTGTAATTTCAGCTGCTTGCCTGCTGCTAGTGTGTGTCAGGCCGACTTCAACTGACTGTAGTGTGCCCACTGCCAGTGCCCACCCCTGTCATCCCGTGTGGCACAGGACTTTGCTTAAAAAAGGCACTTAATTTTTACACTTTAATCTAAGGTTAGTTGCCTGCCAGTGTGTGTCAGGCTGACTTCCACTGACTGTAGTGTGCCCACTGCCAGTGTCCACCACTCATACCGGCTGGCACAGGACTTTGCATAAAAAGGCATTTAATTTTTACACTTTAGTGTAATTTCAGCTGCTTGCCTGCTGCTAGTGTGTGTCAGGCCGACTTCAACTGACTGTAGTGTGCCCACTGCCAGTGCCCACCCCTGTCATCCCGTGTGGCACAGGACTTTGCTTAAAAAAAGGCACTTAATTTTTACACTTTAATCTAAGGTTAGTTGCCTGCCAGTGTGTGTCAGGCTGACTTCCACTGACTGTAGTGTGCCCACTGCCAGTGCCCACCCCTGTCATCCCGTGTGGCACAGGACTTTGCTTAAAAAAAGGCACTTAATTTTTACACTTTAATCTAAGGTTAGTTGCCTGCCAGTGTGTGTCAGGCTGACTTCCACTGACTGTAGTGTGCCCACTGCCAGTGTCCACCACTCATACCGGCTGGCACAGGACTTTGCATAAAAAGGCATTTAATTTTTACACTTTAGTGTAATTTCAGCTGCTTGCCTGCTGCTAGTGTGTGTCAGGCCGACTTCAACTGACTGTAGTGTGCCCACTGCCAGTGCCCACCCCTGTCATCCCGTGTGGCACAGGACTTTGCTTAAAAAAAAGGCACTTAATTTTTACACTTTAATCTAAGGTTAGTTGCCTGCCAGTGTGTGTCAGGCTGACTTCCACTGACTGTAGTGTGCCCACTGCCAGTGTCCACCACTCATACCGGCTGGCACAGGACTTTGCATAAAAAAGGCATTTAATTTTTACACTTTAGTGTAATTTCAGCTGCTTGCCTGCTGCTAGTGTGTGTCAGGCCGACTTCCACTGACTGTAGTGTGCCCACTGCCAGTGCCCACCCCTGTCATCCCGTGTGGCACAGGACTTTGCTTAAAAAAAAGGCACTTACTTTTTACACTTTAATCTAAGGTTAGTTGCCTGCCAGTGTGTGTCAGGCTGACTTCCACTGACTGTAGTGTGCCCACTGCCAGTGTCCACCACTCATACCGGCTGGCACAGGACTTTGCATAAAAAGGCATTTAATTTTTACACTTTAGTGTAATTTCAGCTGCTTGCCTGCTGCTAGTGTGTGTCAGGCCGACTTCAACTGACTGTAGTGTGCCCACTGCCAGTGCCCACCCCTGTCATCCCGTGTGGCACAGGACTTTGCTTAAAAAAGGCACTTAATTTTTACACTTTAATCTAAGGTTAGTTGCCTGCCAGTGTGTGTCAGGCCCACTTCCACTGACTGTAGTGTGCCCACTGCCAGTGCCAACCACTGATACCGGGTTGCACAGTAGCTTGCCGATAAATAAGGCATTTAATTTTTAGACAGTAGTCTAAATTCAGTTGCTTGCCTGCTGCCAGTGTGTGTCAGGCCCACCTCCACAGACTGTAGTGTGCCCACTGCCAGTGCCAACCACTGATACCGGGTGGCACAGTAGCTTGCCGATAAATAAGGCATTTAATTTTTAGACAGTAGTCTAAATTCAGTTGCTTGCCTGCTGCCAGTGTGTGTCAGGCACGCTTCCACTGACTGTAGTGTGCCCACTGCCAGTGCCAACCACTGATACCGGGTGGCACAGTAGCTTGCCGATAAATAAGGCATTTAATTTTTAGACAGTAGTCTAAATTCAGTTGCTTGCCTGCTGCCAGTGTGTGTCAGGCCCACTTCCACAGACTGTAGTGTGCCCACTGCCAGTGCCAACCACTGATACCGAGTGGCACAGTAGCTTGCCGATAAATAAGGCATTTAATTTTTAGACAGTAGTCTAAATTCAGTTGCTTGCCTGCTGCCAGTGTGTGTCAGGCTTGCTTCCACTGACTGTAGTGTGCCCACTGCCAGTGCCAACCACTGATACCGGGTGGCACAGTAGCTTGCCGATAAATAAGGCATTTAATTTTTAGACAGTAGTCTAAATTCAGTTGCTTGCCTGCTGCCAGTGTGTGTCAGGCCTGCTTCCACTGACTGTAGTGTGCCCACTGCCAGTGCCAACCACTGATACCGGTTGGCACAGTAGCTTGCCGATAAATAAGGCATTTAATTTTTAGACAGTAGTCTAAATTCAGTTGCTTGCCTGCTGCCAGTGTGTGTCAGGCCCTCTTCCACTGACTGTAGTGTGCCCACTGCCAGTGCCAACCACTGATACCGGGTGGCACAGTAGCTTGCCGATAAATAAGGCATTTAATTTTTAGACAGTAGTCTAAATTCAGTTGCTTGCCTGCTGCCAGTGTGTGTCAGGCCCTCTTCCACTGACTGTAGTGTGCCCACTGCCAGTGCCAACCACTGATACCGGGTGGCACAGTAGCTTGCCGATAAATAAGGCATTTAATTTTTAGACAGTAGTCTAAATTCAGTTGCTTGCCTGCTGCCAGTGTGTGTCAGGCTTGCTTCCACTGACTGTAGTGTGCCCACTGCCAGTGCCAACCACTCATACCGGGTGGCACAGTACCTAGCACGCGTAGTACCACTTATCTAAAAAAATGACAGGCAGAGGCAGGCCAGACTCGCAGGGGCCGTCGTGGTCGTGGTGCTGTGATTTCCACTGTCCCTGGAATAATGCCCAGTTTTCAGAGGCCACGCACTCCTGAACCCGAAAAATTCAGAGGACGTAGTTGACTGGCTTAGACAGGACACCCAACCTTCAACAGCTTCCGCTAAGAACCTTGACGCACCATCCTCCTCCAGCTCAGCTTCGGTCACCTGCTCTCAAGTTACCACGCACCCGCCCGTCGCCACCACCACCACTACCACCACAGCCACCACAGCCGCTTCACTTGATCCGTCAGAGGAGTTATTTACACATCAGTTGGATGCAATTAGTGATGCGCAACCATTATTGCCAGATGATGTAGATTACGGGATATGTCTCAGTCAGGCAGGATTACACACATGGACGTACAGTGTGATGATGATGATGATGATGTTGTACCCGCTGCTGCTTCCTTTGCTGAGGTGTCAGATACAAGTGAAGCGGTTGATGATGACGATGTGTCCACGGATGCCACGTGGGTGCCTGCTCGAAGAGAAGAAGAGGGGGAAAGTTCTGAAGGGGAGACAGAGAGAATGAGGAGACGAGTTGGAAGCAGGGGAGGTCGTCGCAAGGAGTTAGTGGCACAGTCAGACAGCATGTATCGGCACCTGGGGTCAGCCAGACAGCACGCCAGTCAACGCATGCTGTTGCCACCACTAGAATGCCGTCATTGCAAAGCTCAGCAGTGTGGCATTTTTTTGTGTGTCTGCCTCTGATAAAAGCAATGCCATTTGCAACCTGTGCCAAAAGAAACTGAGTCGTGGGAAGTCCAACACCCACCTTGGTACAACTGCTTTGCGAAGGCACATGATCTCACATCACAAACGCCTATGGGATCAACACATGAGTACAAGCAGCACACAAACTCAAAGCCACCATGCTCCTCCTGGTCCAGCATCTTCAGCCACGCCAACCACTGCTGTCCTCCCTGCCCCTCTCAACCACCCGCCACTCCATCTCTCACCTTCAGCAGTTCCTGCTCATCTGCCCACAGTCAGGTGTCTGTCAAGGACATGTTTGAGCATAAGAAGCCAATGTCACAAAGTCACCCCTTGCCCGGCGACTGACAGCTGGCTTGACGGAACTCTTAGCCCGCCAGCTTTTACCATACCAGCTGGTAGAGTCTGAGGCCTTCAAAAATTTGTCGCTATTGGGACACCACAGTGGAAGGTACCCGACGAAATTTTTTTCAAAAAGGCAATCCCAAACCTCTACCATGTCATTGAAAAGGAAGTCATGGCATCTCTGGCATACAGTGTTGGGGCAAGGGTCCATCTGACCACTGATACCTGGTCTGCAAAGCACGGTCAGGGCAGGTATATCACGTATACTGCGCATTGGGTCAACCTGCTGACGGCTGACAAGCATGGAATGCGTGGGCTCCGCAGCGGAGTTGGTGACACCACCACGACTTGCAGGCAGACCTACTGCCACCTCCTCTACTCCTACTCCATCCTCTTCAATATCCTCCTCGGCTGAGTCCTCTTCTGCTGCGGCGCCTGGCTGCACATCAACTGATTCCCCCAGCTCCCCAGGGGCTATTCCACATCCCGGATACGACAGTGTCACGCTATCTTGGGGTTGACTTGCCTGAAAGCAGAGAGCCACACAGGACCAGCACTCCTGTCCGCCCTGAACGCACAGGTGGATCAGTGGCTGACCCCGCACCAACTGGAGATCGGCAAAGTGGTGTGTGACAATGGAAGCAATCTGTTGTCGGCATTAAATTTGGGCAGTTGTCACATGTGCCGTGCATGGCACATGTGTTGAATCTCATCGTACAACGTTTTGTGTCTAAGTACCCAGGCTTACAGGACGTCCTCAAGCAGGCCAGGAAGGTGTGTGGCCATTTCAGGCGTTCCTACACGGCCATGGCGCACTTTTCCGATATTCAGCGGCGAAACAACATGCCAGTGAGGCGCTTGATATGCGACAGCCCGACACGTTGGAATTCAACACTCCTAATGTTCGACCGCCTGCTCCAACAAGAAAAAGCCGTCAACGAGTATTTGTATGACCGGGTGCTAGGACAGCCTCTGCGGAGCTGGGAATCTTTTTGCCACGTTACTGGACACTCATGCGCAATGCCTGTAGGCTTATGCGCCCTTTTGAGGAGGTGACAAACCTAGTCAGTCGCACCGAAGGCACCATCAGCGACCTCATCCCATTTGTTTTCTTCCTGGAGCGTGCCCTGCGAAGAGTTCTGGATCAGGCTGTAGATGAGCGTGAAGAGGAAGAGGAAGAGTTGTGGTCACCATCACCACCAGAAACAGCCTTGTCATCATCGCTTGTCGGACCTGCAGCAACGCTGGAAGAGGAGTATGAGGAAGAGGAGTCAGAGGAGGAATGTGGTGGCTTTGAGGAGGAGGAAGACCAACCACAGCAGGCACCCCAGGGTGCTCGTTGTTGTCACCTATCTGGGACCCATGGTGTTGTACGTGGCTGGGGGAAGAACAGACCGTCAATGACATCAGTGAGGACGAGGAACGGGAAATGAGTAGCTCTGCATCCAACCTTGTTCAAATGGGGTCTTTCATGCTGTCATGTCTGTTGAGGGACCCACGTATAAAAAGGATAAAGGAGAACGATCTGTACTGGGTGGCCACGCTACTAGACCCCCGGTATAAGCAGAAAGTGGCAGAAATGTTACCAAATTACCGAAAGTCGGAAAGGATGCAGCAGTTCAAAACCAAACTAAAAATATGCTTTACACAGCTTATAAGGGGAATGTCACAGCACAACGGGAATCTAACAGGGGAAGAGGTGAGTGTAATCCTCCTCCTACCACGGCGGCAAGGACTGGACGATTTACAGATGTGTTGTTGATGGAGGACATGCGGAGCTTTTTCAGTCCTACTCATCGCCACAGCCCTTCGGGATCCAGCCTTAGAGAACGACTCGACCGACAGGTAGCAGACTACCTCGCCTTAACAGCAGATATCGACACTCTGAGGAGCAATGAACCCCTTCACTACTGGGTGTGCAGGCTTGACCTGTGGCCTGAGCTATCCCAGTTTGCGATAGAACTTCTGGCCTGCCCTGCTTCAAGTGTCCTGTCAGAAAGGACCTTCAGTGCAGCAGGAGGCATTGTCACTGACAAGAGAAGTCGCCTCGGTCAAAAAGTGTTGATTACCTCACCTTCATAAAGATGAATGAGGCATGGATCCCGAAGGGACTGACAGTGGGGGATACGCTTGACTAACAAAAGGCCTGATTACATGCCATGGCCTTAAAATGGTCCCCACGCTGCTGTATTTAATGTCTGCATACCGGATGACTTTCGTGAATTCTCCACCACCAACTAGGGTTCAAGCCGCAATGTTTTAGTCACTTTTCTGCCTGGAAAACATAAATTTTTCCGGCCGCTGCTACAATAGCGGCTGCAACAGTGCAATTATTTTTCAGGCATGTGTACATGCCTAATTTTTCTGTCCTATGGTGCAGCACTGTGGCTGCAAAAACAAAACCAAAAAAAAGGCACATACAAGTGTCAATTCCTCTTCGTGATCGTTACCTTGTTGTGGTGAAGGGGCTTATGTATCACAATGAAGCAATCATCATCACCTCTATAAGTGTGTTGGCAATGTTGCCACACCCCAGATGATAAGGCCGTTGCTTCATTATGATCAGACCAAAAGCGATCGGGTGGCCACGCTACTAGACCCCGGTATAAGCAGAAAGTGGCAGAAATGTTACCAAATTACCGAAAGTCGGAAAGGATGCAGCAGTTCAAAACCAAACTAAAAATATGCTTTACACAGCTTATAAGGGGGATGTCAATGGGGGATTCGACAATGGTTAATCAATTCGACCGATAGGGTCCGTAACAGGGATTAAACTGATAGCAATAGTACTAGTTAAGACACCACTCATATGGGTGTCACAGCACATTGCTCTGTGCACGCGCAGTGCCCCAATTTGGGAGTAAGAGGACCGACTCAAGCTGCTTTTTCCATCTCCCGGTTCCTGAAATCAATTCAGTTTAGTGTACGAGAGTTTGGTCTGTCACTGTGAAGGCAGTCGAAGGTACCCGGCCTAAATTTTTTTCACAAAAGGCAATCCCTGATATGGGACGTAACAGGGATTAAACTGATGAGAATAATACTACAGAAAATACCACTCATATCAGTGGAGGGAGCCAGCGTTTTTTTAACCATCTCCCGCTCAAAAATCTATTTAATAAATGGCCCTCAGATTGGGGAGTCGGGGACGTTAGAGGGATTAAACTGATGAGAATAGTACTACAGAAAATACCACTCATATCGGGTGTTACAGTAAATTGCACGGCGCAGACGCAGTGACCGTGGTTTAAAACAGAGTGGAGGGAGCCAGCGTTTTTTAACCATCTCCCGCTCGAAAAATCTATTCAATAAATGGCACCCAGATTGGGGACGTTAGAGGGATTAAACTGATGAGAATAGTACTACAGAAAATACCACTCATATCGGGTGTGACAGTAAATTGCACGGCGCAGACGCAGTCACCGTGGTTTAAAACAGAGTGGAGGGAGCCAGCGTTTTTTAACCATCTCCCCGTTCGAAAAATCTATTCAATAAATGGCCCCCAGATTGGGGACGTTAGAGGGATTAAACTGATGAGAATAGTACTACAGAAAATACCACTCATATCGGGTGTGACAGTAAATTGCACGGCGCAGACGCAGTGACCGTGGTTTAAAACAGAGTGGAGGGAGCCAGCGTTTTTTTAACCATCTCCCGTTCGAAAAATCTATTCAATAAATGGCCCCCAGATTGGGGACGTTAGAGGGATTAAACTGATGAGAATAGTACTACAGAAAATACCACTCATATCGGGTGTGACAGTAAATTGCACGGCGCAGACGCAGTCACCGTGGTTTAAAACAGAGTGGAGGGAGCCAGCGTTTTTTAACCATCTCCCGTTCGAAAAATCTATTCAATAAATGGCCCCCAGATTGGGGACGTTAGAGGGATTAAACTGATGAGAATAGTACTACAGAAAATACCACTCATATCGGGTGTGACAGTAAATTGCACGGCGCAGACGCAGTCACCGTGGTTTAAAACAGAGTGGAGGGAGCCAGCGTTTTTTAACCATCTCCCGTTCGAAAAATCTATTCAATAAATGGCACCCAGATTGGGGACGTTAGAGGGATTAAACTGATGAGAATAGTACTACAGAAAATACCACTCATATCGGGTGTGACAGTAAATTGCACGGCGCAGACGCAGTCACCGTGGTTTAAAACAGAGTGGAGGGAGCCAGCGTTTTTTAACCATCTCCCGTTCGAAAAATCTATTCAATAAATGGCACCCAGATTGGGGACGTTAGAGGGATTAAACTGATGAGAATAGTACTACAGAAAATACCACTCATATCGGGTGTGACAGTAAATTGCACGGCGCAGACGCAGTCACCGTGGTTTAAAACAGAGTGGAGGGAGCCAGCGTTTTTTAACCATCTCCCGTTCGAAAAATCTATTCAATAAATGGCACCCAGATTGGGGACGTTAGAGGGATTAAACTGATGAGAATAGTACTACAGAAAATACCACTCATATCGGGTGTGACAGTAAATTGCACGGCGCAGACGCAGTCACCGTGGTTTAAAACAGAGTGGAGGGAGCCAGCGTTTTTTAACCATCTCCCGTTCGAAAAATCTATTCAATAAATGGCACCCAGATTGGGGACGTTAGAGGGATTAAACTGATGAGAATAGTACTACAGAAAATACCACTCATATCGGGTGTGACAGTAAATTGCACGGCGCAGACGCAGTCACCGTGGTTTAAAACAGAGTGGAGGGAGCCAGCGTTTTTTAACCATCTCCCGTTCGAAAAATCTATTCAATAAATGGCCCCCAGATTGGGGACGTTAGAGGGATTAAACTGATGAGAATAGTACTACAGAAAATACCACTCATATCGGGTGTGACAGTAAATTGCACGGCGCAGACGCAGTCACCGTGGTTTAAAACAGAGTGGAGGGAGCCAGCGTTTTTTAACCATCTCACCGTTCGAAAAATCAATTCAATTCATCTTTTGGGGACCCTTGTTGTTGTACGTGGCTGGGTGGAGGAAGAAACCTTCAATGACATCACCGGACGTGGCTAGCTTGGTATCCAACCTTGTGCAAATGGGGAGTTTGCGGTTGTGCAAATGAACTGTTTGCGGTGCATTAAAAGGGAGTTTGGTCTGTCAATGTCAGTGAAGCGGGCGTAACCCTTACACTACCTGATCGATACAACATCATACCTGATCGTATACACACACTGGATGTTTTAAAGCACGTTATTCCAAACAATTTAGGAATGTTAGTTGATTTATGCCCTTTATGGATTAAAACCCGACTCTGCGTCCACTACGTAATTTTCCATGGGAGTTTTGCCATAGATCCCCCTCCGGCATGCCACAGTCCAGGTGTTAGACCCCTTGAAACAACTTTCTCATCACTATTGTGGCCAGAAAGAGTCCCTGTGGGTTTTAAAATTCGCCTGCCAATTGAAGTCTATGGCGGTTCGCCCAGTTCGCCCGTTCGCGAACATTTGCAGAAGTTCGCGTTCGCTGTTCGCGAACTGAAAATTTTATGTTCGCGACATCACTATCTCCTGATATACCTCCGGTGCTTTTTATACCACCAGCTCTAGTTTACTGCTATTTTTACGTTGTCATCATGATTTCATATATATGAATATACTAATAAAGATTATTTTGTTTATTCCGGATGAATTTTTTGGTGTTCAAATTGGGGTAGGTTTTTATAAACCGCTAAACCAATAAGTTTAAGACTAGAGATGTCCCGACTATTCACGGCGAATAGTTCCCGGTGAACATCGCATGTTTGCGTTCGCCACGGCGGGTGAACATATGTGATGTTCGGTCTGCCCCTATACATCATCATTGAGCAAACTTTGACCCTGTACCTCACAGTCAGCAGACACATTCCAGCCAATCAGCATTACCTCCCTTCCAGACCCTCCCACCTACTATCAAAAAGCAAGGACAGCATTCATCTTAGATTCATTCTGAAGCTGAAGTGTTAGTTAGAGCAGGGAGAGTGCTGCTGCTGCTTAATTAATATAGGGAAACAGGCCAGTGTTCTGTGTCCACTCCAGTCCTCAAAGACTCATCTGCTGTAAGGACAGCTTCCTGACAGCACCCGACCCCAAAAAGCCATTTTTTACAGCTGGTACATCATATAGGGTGGCACAGTACCTTGCAGATAAAAAAGTTATTTAATTTTTACCTTTTAATATAATTGCAGTTGCCTGCCAGTGTGTGTCAGGCCCACAGACTGTACTGTGCCCACTGCCCACCACTCATATAGGGTGGCACAGTACCTTGCAGATAAAAAAGTTATTAAATTTTTACCCTTTAATATAATTGCAGTTGCCTGCCAGTGTGTTAGGCCCACAGACTGTACTGTGCCCACTGCCCACCACTCATATAGGGTGGCACAGTACCATGCAGATAAAAGTCATTTAATTTCTACCCTTTAATATAATTGCAGTTGCCTGCCAGTGTGTGTCAGGCCCACAGACTGTACTGTGCCCACTGCCAGTGCCCACCACTCATATCGGGTGGCACAGTACCTTGCAGATAAAAGTCATTTATTTTCTACCTTTTAATATAATTGCAGTTGCCTGCCCGTGTGTTTCAGGCCCACTGACTGTACTGTGCACACTGCCCACCACTCATATAGGTTGGCACAGTACCTTGCAGATAAAAAAGTAATTGAATTTTTAACCTTTAATATATTGCAGTTGCCTGCCAGTGTGTGTCAGGCCCACAGACTGTACTGTGCCCACTGCCCACCACTCATATAGGGTGTCACAGTACATTGCGGGGAAAAAAAAGTAATTACATTTTTACCCTTTAATATAATTGCAGTTGCCTGCCAGTGTGTGTCAGGCCCACAGACTGTACTGTGTTCACTGCCAGTGCCCACCACTCATATCTGGTGGCACAGTACCTTGCAGATAAAAAAAGTAACTGAAATTTTACCCTTTAATATATTGCAGTTGCCTGTCAGTGTGTGTCAGGCCCACAGACTGTACTGTGCCCACTGCCCACCACTCATATAGGGCGTCACAGTACATTGCACCGCGCACGCGCAGTGACCTAAAATTTAAACAAAGTGGACCAAGCATGGGTCTTTTTCCATCTCCCGGTTCCAAAAATCTATTCACTACACCGTCCCTGGCCCTGATAAGGAAATAAACAGATATTAAACTAATTGGAATAGTACTTAGTTAACACTAGTTGCATTAGTGGCAAATTCCATTGCAAGTGCCCAAAATTAGAAGAAAGCGGACAGAGCAAGCTTTTTTCTCTATCTCTCCATGCAAGGTGTGGGGAGTCGCTCTGGTAGACAGCGGTGCGGGTGCAGTTTAGAGGCAAAACCAGGAGTCCAGATTGTGCAACAAACAGTGTTTTATTCACACTTGCACACAAAATGAAAAACAGTCTCTTGGTGACAGTTCACACACAACGGAAATAACGTAGCCAAACAAAAACAGTCCAACACAGGTTCAGTCACCTGGGAGGTGTAGGTGCAGGTTCGCACCACGCTGTCGGCCCAGCCGCAGGAGAATCCAGCTTCAGGTAGCCAGGAACACAACACCTCCTTGCTGAGCTCTTTCCTCCAGGACAGAGAACTCCCAGCCCTGTTAGCAGCTCCAGGATAATCACACTCACAGCTGGTGGTGCTGGCTGAGTTTATAAACCCAGCCCAAAACTCGGACTGGACCGTGGGGAGCAGCCACCCACCCTACTCTTTAGCTGCTCCCAGTAAGAGCCGGCCCGGATCGGCTTTGCAGCCATGCTATTTAACAAAGTCAAACAGCACTAGCTGCTGCAGACAAAAACCCGGCTCTCACCTCACCGAGGCCAGCAACCTCGGTGACACGTACCTGCCATCTAGGACGGCACCCTGCACCTTACCACATACCCCCCTTTGTTCAACCCTGAGGGGTGGACACAGGACAAACAGTGTACCCGGGAGAGCGCGTCTGCATTTTTAATAACCGGCCCGCTCTGTGCTCCACCGTGAATTTAAAATTCTGTAGAGACAGAAACCACCTGGTGACCCGGGCATTCCTCTCTTTGGCTTGGGACATCCACTTGAGTGGGGAGTGGTCGGTCACCAGGCGAAAGCTTCTGCCCAACAGGTAATAACGGAGGGCCTCGAGTGCCCACTTGATGGCCAGGCACTCTCCTCGACTATACTGTACCTAGTCTCTGCTGGGGTGAGCTTGCGGCTGAGGAAGACAACGGGATGCTCCTCCCCGTTGACTTCCTGCGACAGTACCGCACCAAGGCCAACTTCAGAGGCGTCGGTCTGGACTACGAAATCCTTCCTGAAATCGGGTGTCACCAAAACCGGGGACCCACACAGGGCCGATTTCAAGGCGGAGAAAGCCTTTTCCGCCTGCTCATTCCAGCGGACCATCCCTGTCTTACGCCCCTTTAACAACTCTGTCAATGGCGAAGCAATAGTAGCAAAGTGGGGCACAAACCTCATGTAATACCCCACAATCCCCAGGAACGACTTTACCTGCCTGGTGGTGACCGGTCGGGGCCAACTCCGTATTGCCTCTACCTTATTTACCTGAGGCTTGATGACTCCCCGCCCAATTACATATCCCAGATATTTTGTCTCCTCTAACCCTATGGAGCACTTCTTTGGGTTAGCGGTCAGACCGGCTTTCCTCAGGGCATCCACTACCGCCTGCACCTTGGGTAAATGGCTTTCCCAGTCGGTGCTGTGGATGACTACATCATCTAAGTAGGCCGAGGCGTACCGACGATGTGGTCGCAGCACTATGTCCATTAACCTTTGGAAAGTGGCGGGGCGCCATGCAGGCCAAAGGGTAACACCTTGTAGTGATACAGGCCCTGCGGGTAACAAATGCGGTTTTTTCCTTAGCCGACTCCGTTAAGGGTACCTGCCAGTACCCTTTAGTGAGGTCCAGCACAGAAAAATAACGGGCTTGTCCTAAACTTTCAACAAGCTCGTCTACTCGGGGCATGGGATACGCGTCAAACTTGGATACTTCATTTAACTTGCGAAAGTCGTTGCAGAACTGCAACGTCCCATCCGGCTTGGGTATTAGGACTATGGGACTGGCCCACTCACTTTTCGACTCCTCAATGACATCGAGCTTCAACATTAATTGCACTTCCTCCGCGATGGCCCGCCGCCGAGCCTCGGGTACCCGGTATGGTTTTAACCGGACCTTGGCCTGAGGCTCAGTGACGATGTCATGTCGGATGAGAGACGTGCGGCCAGGGAGGTCCGAGAACACATCCGTGTTCCGACTGAGGAACTCCCTGACTTCCTGAACTTGTTTGGAAGATAGGCTGTCTGCAATTTTTACCGTGGTTACGGCTTCACAGGCCTCGAACTGTGGGGCTGGACCCTTTTCACCTAGAAGCCCTGGCCGGGGGCTGTGGTCGTCGGCCGCGTCCCTATCTTTCCACGGCTTAAGTAAATTCACGTGGTACACCTGCTCCGGCTTGCGCCGCCTGGCTGGTGTACTTTGTAATTTACTTCCCCTACCTTCTCGATCACCTCATAGGGGCCCTGCCACCTAGCTAGGAATTTGCTGTCAAGGGTGGGTACCAGAACCAAAACCCGATCTCCCGGATTGAAGTCCCGTACCCGAGCCTGATGATTGTACACCCTACTCTGGGCTTGTTGCGCTGCCTCCATATGCTCCCGGACCAAGGGCAACACCCTTTCCATCCGTTCCTGCATTTGGGCGACATACTCAATGACACTTTTGTGGGGGACAGGCTGTTGTTCCCATGCTTCCTTGGCGATATCCAACAGGCCCCGAGGGTGTCTGCCATAAAGCAGTTCGAAGGGCGAGAACCCAGTAGAGGCCTGGGGCACCTCTCGCACTGCGAACATGAGATAGGGCAGAAGCAGATCCCAGTCCTTCCCATCTCTAGACACCACCCTCTTTAACATATTTTTTAGAGTTTGGTTAAACCTCTCCACAAGACCGTCTGTTTGCGGATGGTAAACGGACGTCCGTAACTGCTTTATACGCAACAATTTACACAGTTCCCTCATTACTTTAGACATAAAGGGGTCCCTTGGTCTGTCAGAACCTCTTTTGGCAGGCCCACACGGGAAAACATCTCCATTAACTCTTTGGCAATGAGCTTAGCTGAGGTATGTCGCAGAGGCACCGCCTCCGGATACCGAGTGGCATAGTCGAGAACTACCAGAATGTGTTGGTGGCCCCTGGCAGACTTTGGTACAGGCCCAATTAAATCCATCGCGATTCGCTCAAATGGTACTTCAATAATTGGCAGAGGTACCAGAGGACTACGGAAATGTGGCTGGGGGCTAGTTATCTGACAGGTCGGACAGGACTTACAATAATTCTCTACCTCCTTGAACACACTGGGCCAATAAAATCGCTGCAGTATGCGGTCCTGGGTTTTCTGCCACCCCAGGTGTCCCCCAAGAACATGTTGGTGGGCAAGCTCCATGACAAGCTTGCGATACGCTGTGGGCACCACCAACTGTTCAACAGGTTCGCCTCGGATTTGGTTCACCCGATACAACATATCCTGCAGAACAATAAATCGTGGGAACACTAATTCAGCCCCTGGTTTCTGGGGTTTACCATCAATTTCCAGCACATTCTCCCAGGCCCTGGTTAGGGTTTGGTCCCGGTGTTGTGCGGTCCCAAAATTTTCCCCGGAGACATTGAGGTCTGCCAACTCAGGTCCCGGTGGCAAGTCCTCCGTGTCTCCCACCATTACACTCAGTGGGGTTGTCTCCCCTCTACCGCTGGAGCAGTGGTCACCCCTACCGCTGGCCCGTCAGACTCGGGCTCCCAGGGTTCTGGCCTTCCAGTGGTATCAGGCCACTCCACTAGGGTCACCCCTGTCTCGGGTCCCTCAGATACCTTTATTACCGGCCACAGCGCCGGAAAACCGGGAAGTCCCTCCCAAGTATCAATTCATGCGGGAGTTTGGTAGCAACAGCCACCTCGTGGGTCCACTTACCAGCCGCTGTGGACAAAGTCACTAGTGCAGTGGGGTAGTCTTTTAGGTCTCCGTGGATGCACAGGACCCCGATTTTACGGCCGGTATACTCCACAGGCCGTACCAGGGCAGCCCTTACCAGGGAGACTAGACTCCCGGAGTCCAGCAGGGCCACCGCCAGAGAATCTCCCACCTCTACCTGACACAGGTGGTTATTGTCCTGCCCCTCACGGGTGCCAGTTGCACACAGCTTCCGTGCATACAGGGAGTGGCGATAGCCATAGTTCACATCCATCGGCTCATCCCGATGCGGACAGTCGGCCCTGATGTGGCCTGGCTCCTGACACCTCCAGCATACCACGGGAGGCGGATCCGCAGGGGTATATTCCGGGCAGGCCGCTCTGTCGCCGGACGTCGGAACTGGGGCAGAGGCCTCCGGGGTTTGACTGACCCCTTCCCGCAAGAGTCCCCTGCAGGTTTCTGGTGGCCTCGTAGCGCTCTACCAGGTCGACCATCTCCAGGGCATTGGTGGGCGATACCTGGCCGATCCAGTGCTGGAGGGGATAAGGCAGGGCCCTCCAAAAGATGTCCGCCAACAGTCGATCCAGCATGGCAGTGGGACTTAGTAGATCGGGCTGCAGCCACTTTTGCAGCCTGTGCAGCAGATCGTAGAACTGCGGCCTAGCGGGTTCAGTCGTTTTAAAGTCCCACTGGTGGACTCTTTGAGCGCGGACCAGCACGTTCACGCCCAGTCTGGCTAGGACCTCTCCTTTCACAGTGTCATAATCTGCCGCTTGGTCGTCCGACAAGTCAAAAACACCTGCTGGGGTCCGGAAGCCAGGAACGGAGCGACCACCTCAGCCCACTGGTCACGGGGTAACTTTTCCCTCACGGCGACCTTCTCAAAAACCGCCAGGTACGTCTCAACGTCGTCTGCGGGGGTCATTTTTGGGATCGCCGCACGGACCGCTTTCCGGGCATCATGGACGTGGTGGGACGCTCCTGCCGCCTGTAACGCCATCACATGTTGTAGCAATAGTTGGTTGGTCTCCGCTGCTGCACGTTAGCCTCTATGAGAGCCTTCACAGCAGCCTCCATGTTGTCAGAAACTCCTGCTTGCAGCTTTGCTGGCTTAATATATTCCATACACTTTAGAAAAACAAAACTCGGCGTTCACGCCAGCCTCACTGCGCATGCCCGCATCCGACACCAAATGTGGGGAGTCGCTCTGGTAGACAGCGGTGCGGGTGCAGTTTAGAGGCAAAACCAGGAGTCCAGATTGTGCAACAAACAGTGTTTTATTCACACTTGCACACAAAATGAAAAACAGTCTCTTGGTGACAGTTCACACACAACGGAAATAACGTAGCCAAACAAAAACAGTCCAACACAGGTTCAGTCACCTGGGAGGTGTAGGTGCAGGTTCGCACCACGCTGTCGGCCCAGCCGCAGGAGAATCCAGCTTCAGGTAGCCAGGAACACAACACCTCCTTGCTGAGCTCTTTCCTCCAGGACAGAGAACTCCCAGCCCTGTTAGCAGCTCCAGGATAATCACACTCACAGCTGGTGGTGCTGGCTGAGTTTATAAACCCAGCCCAAAACTCGGACTGGACCGTGGGGAGCAGCCACCCACCCTACTCTTTAGCTGCTCCCAGTAAGAGCCGGCCCGGATCGGCTTTGCAGCCATGCTATTTAACAAAGTCAAACAGCACTAGCTGCTGCAGACAAAAACCCGGCTCTCACCTCACCGAGGCCAGCAACCTCGGTGACACGTACCTGCCATCTAGGACGGCACCCTGCACCTTACCACAAAGGATTCAATTCAATACATGTCCCCTGATAGGGGACTTAACAAAGATTAAAATGGTAAGAATAGTAGTTCACACTGTATGTATTAGTGGCACAGTACATTGCGCGGCGCACGTGCAGTGCCCCAGTTTGGAAGTAAGCGGACCGACCAATCATCTTTTTCCATCTCCCGGTTCCTAAAATCTATTCGATACACGTCCCCTGATAGGGGACGTAGCAGGGATTAAACTGATAGGAAAAGTACTACTTAACACACCACTCATTTAGGGTTACAGTGAACATTGCACGGCGCACGTGCAGTGCCCCAAATTGGAAGTAAGAGGATTGACCAACCATCTTTTTCCATATCCCGGTTCCTAAAATCTATTCCATACACCGGCCCCTGATAGGGGACAAAGCAGAGATTAAACTGGTAAAAACAGATTTTTTTAATTAAAAAAAAAGAGGACAGCCTCTGCAGAGCTGGGTATTTTTTCGCCATGATACTGAACGCTCATGCACAATGGCTGTAGGCTCATGCATCCTTTTGTGGAAGTGACAAACCTGGTCAGTCAAACCCAAGGCAACATCATCGACTTCATCCCATATGCGTTTTTTCTGGAGCGTGCCCTGCGAAGAGTGTTGGATCAGGCCGTAGATGAGCATGAAGGGGAAGAGTTGTGGTCACCATCACCACCAGAAGCAGCCTTGTCGTCGTCGATTGCTGGACCTGCGGCAATGCAGAAAGAGGAGTTTGAAGAAGAGGAATCAGAGGAGGAAGGTGGCTTTGAGGAGGTGGAAGACCAACCACAGCAGGCGTCCTAGGGGGCTTGTTGTCACCTTTCAGGGACCCTTGGTGTTGTACGTGGCTGGGTGGAAGAAGTGACCTCCAATTACGTCAGTGAGGACAAAGAACGAGACATGGCTAGCTTGGTATTCAACTTTGTGCAAATGGGCAGTTTGCGGTTGTGCAAATGGACTATTTACGTTTTTTTGCGGTGCGTTAAACGGGGAGTTTGGTCTGTCAGAGTTTGGTCTTTTACTGTGAAGCGGGCATAACCCTTACACTACCTGATCGATACAACATCATACCTGATCGTATACACACACTGGA
This sequence comes from Bufotes viridis, assembly GCA_033119425.1. Classification (NCBI taxonomy): domain Eukaryota; kingdom Metazoa; phylum Chordata; class Amphibia; order Anura; family Bufonidae; genus Bufotes; species Bufotes viridis. The sequence continues at coordinate 93,558,014 of CM065589.1, forward strand.
TGTTTTAAAGCATGTTATTCCAAACAATTTAGGAATGTTAGATGATTTATGCCCTTTATGGATTAAAAGCCGATTCTGCATCAACTACGTAATTTTTCATAGGAGTTTTGTCATGGATTCCCCTCCGGCATGCCACAGTCCAGGTGTCAGTCCCCTTGAAACAACTTTTCCATCACTATTGTGGCCAGAAAGAGTCCCTGTGGGTTTTAAAATTCGCCTGCCTATTGAAGTCTATGGCGGTTCGCCCGTTCGCAAGTGATGTGTGTCAGGTTGCCGAGCTCTAAAGCCGCAACCAATTTACGGCCAATGTCAGACACAACCATGCCTGGTTGTAGGTTAAATGGCGAGAACCACAGCTCAGTCTGGTTTCTTATACCCTGCTACAGATATGCGGGGTTGTGCTGTTTGTCCCCTAAGCAGATCAGCTTCAGCACGGCCTGTTGACACTTACCCACAGCAGTGCTACACTGCTTCCAGCTAGCGACTGATGGCTGACTGCTGTTGGAGGTGGAAGTGGAGGAGGAGAAGGGGGGGGGGGATTGGAGCCAGTAACATAGCTGCTGGTAGAGACCCTGATGGATGTAGGGCCCGCAATCCTGGGAGTGGGTAGCACCTGTGCCATCCCAGAGTACGACTCACTCCCGGCCTCTACAACATTCACCCAGTGTGAGGTCAGGGAAATGTGGCATCCCTGGCCACCAGCACTTGTTCATGTGTCCAGGGTGGGGTGGACTTTCCCAGTAAGTGCATTTGTCTGGGCACGGGTGATGTTCTGGGACACACACTGGTGTAAGGCGGGAATGGCACACCGTGAAAAATAGTGGCGGCTGGGGACTGCGTACCGAGGGATGGCTGCCGACATCAGGCTGCAGAAGGCCTTAGTGTCCACAAGCCTAAATGTCAACATTTCAAGGGCCAGTAATTTCGAAAGTTGCACATTTAGTGCTATGGTCTATGGGTGTATGGGTGGGTATTTGCGCTTGCATTCAAATGCCTGTGTTATCGACATTTTGATGCTGAGCTGGGACAGGGAAGTGGATGTTGTTGCTGACGCTTCATGCGAAGGTCCAGGTGCAGGGCGAGGGGCATCTGGGCCTGTGCCTTCGACAAGGGATTGGCCGGCAGTGCGTAACACAGGGGAAGAGGAGGCAGTGGTTTGACCCACAGACCCAGATTGTGGACTCAGGAGTTTGGCCTATTTATTAGGGTGCTTGGATGCCATGTGGCGGATCATGCTTCTGGTGGTGGGGTTGTTTACGCCCCGGCTCATATTGGTACGGTACAGGTTGCGAACTACCACTCGTTTGTCATCTGCGCTTTCCTCAAAAAAGCACCATACTGCTGAACACCTACCCCTTGGCAAGGTAGATTTACGCATGGGGGTGCTCAGTGAATGGTCGCGGGCCTGTGTGGTGTGGACCCAATTCACTCTTTTGCAACCCCACTGCCTCTTCCATACAGTTGCGGTGTTGTGGATCCCTCCCCCTCTGTACTGCTGTCCTCGCTCGACTTTTCTCCTTCCCATGTTGGGTGAGTGACCTCATCGTCCACCACCTCTTTTTCCACTTCCTCACTCTGCTAATCCTCCTGACTTGACCTAACCACAAACTCAGTGATTGACAACTGTGTCTCATCATCATTCACCTCGTGAACGAAGATTGCCGTTCACCACCGTCATCTTCTTGAGACTGTGAAGGCTCAAGAGGTTGGGAATCAGGGAACAATATCTCAGGTACCGCTTCAAGCATGCTTGGCGAGAGAGCCAAACCAAGTACTGGCGATGAAAAGAGGTCATATGAATATCCAAGTGTGGGATCACTTGTTTGGCCAGACACGACATGGTGGGAGGAAAGAGGATCAGAGTGAGGATTCGGTTGACCAGACTCTTGGCTACAGAGACTGGACTTAGTGGAAGAGAGGGTGGTGCTTAACTGACGGGAAGCATTATCTTCAGCAATCCAACCGACCACCTGTTCGCACTGGTACGACTTGGACAGTGTTGTCCTGTGCCGCAAAGCTAAGTTGGACATGAGGCTGGGTAAGGTGGATTTTTGTTTTTTTTTCTGGTGCACTGGCAGCAGGCACGGTTTCATTGCGACAAGGGCCACGGCCTCTGCTTGCACCATCAGCATCACGCCCACGTCCCCCTTCCCTTTGTTTCATTAATATTAATGGTTTTGTCTGTAGATGTGGCGCAGATTGTTTTCCTGTCCGCTAAAGACACAGTTTTCTGATGCAGGACAGTATTGGTTACAGAACACCAAAGATTTTGGACACTACACTAGGCCTAGATTAATGAAAGTTGGAATATAGACAGTGTTTTAAGATACTGTTCAGTATTGGATACAAAATACCACAGATTGCGGACACTTTACTAGGCCCAGATTAATGGAAGTTGTAATATACACCCTTTTTTCATATTTAGTTCTGTATGGGATACAAAAAGCCACAGATTGTGGACACTTTACTAGGCCCAGATTAATGGGAGTTGTAATATAGACAGAGTTTTTGGTTTCAGTTCAGTATGGGATACAAAAAGCCAAATATTTTGGATACTTTACTTGCCCCAGATTAATGGAAGTTGTAATATAGACAGAGTTTTTAGATTTAGTTCAGTATGGGATACAAAAACCCACAGATTGTGGACACTTGACTAGGCCCAGATTAATGGAAGTTGTAATATACACACTTTTTTTCTGATTTAGTTCTGTATGGGATACAAAAAGCCACAGATTGTGGACACTTTACTAGGCCCAGATTAATGGGAGTTGTAATATAGACAGAGTTTTTGGTTTCAGTTCAGTATGGGATACAAAAAGCCAAATATTTTGGATACTTTACTTGCCCCAGATTAATGGAAGTTGTAATATAGACAGAGTTTTTAGATTTAGTTCAGTATGGGATACAAAATGCCACAGATTGTGGACACTTTACTAAACCCAGATTAATGGAAGCTCTAATATATACAGTGTTTTCAGATTTAGTCCAGTATGGGATACAAAAACCCACAGATTTTGGACACTTTACTAGGCCCAGATTAATGGAAGTTGTAATATACACAGTGTTTTCAGATTCAGTTCAGTATTGGTTATAGAACACCACAGATTACAGACACTATATGAGGACCAGATTATTAATGAGTCAGTCTGCGGATGATGAATAGTATATGTCACTAATAGTTCTAAAATAAAAATATCTTGATTATGTGAAACACACACAGTAGCCCTTAAAAGGATTTTGAGTTCTTTGAAAAGCTTTTGGTATTAAATACAGCAAATTTCTCTCCCTGCACTATCAGTCCCTTCCTTAGCACGTGTGTCCCTGACACTGCTTTTAAATATATTGTTTATCTAAAACACACAAACACACAGTAGTCCTTAAAATAACTTTTGGGCCTTTGAAAAGCTTCCTTTAACTAAAATCACTGAAATTTTCTCCCTGCTCTGTCTTTCCCTTCCTATTCGATGCTCTTCCTGACTACGTCTGAGCCGAACATGCGTCATCGGGTGCTATATAACCTCCAATGACGCGTTCCGGTCAGCCAATCACTGTAATGCCAGCAGCTAAAATGGCTACTGGCATTACAGTTAGGCCAGTACTTACCTGCACCTTTATTGGCTTCTTAAAACGTGCGGGGCGGAGACTCGAGCATTCCGCTCGAGCACATGAGGTACTTGGCCGAGCATGCTCGCTCATCAGTAGAAATTATCAATTGGAACTAAGAAAATGCATTCTTGAAGCCAAATATATGAAACTACATGAATGGAGCATCAATGGTATGCATTAGAGATGAGCAGATTTTTCAAAAATTAGATTCGGCCGATTCGCCGAATTTTTTGAAAAAATTTGATTCGATCCAAATTTATTTGCGTCGGATCACGTAAAAAAAACAGCTATTTCCTGGCTTCAGAGAGCCTTTATAGTTGTGTAGAACACTGTACCTTGCAGTAACACACATAGGGAACCTGCTTTTGTAGTGAAATAATACTGTGAGTCCATATGACATGCAGATGACAGTCGCTCTTAGAATCACTGTACACTTCACTTATTTCGGCAGTCACGGCGCCAAAACTGACTAAAGAACTCAAGTATGAACTCAGCCTTACAGGTCAATGTTAGCGACAAGAAGGAGCGCACTCCTTTTACACTGTCGTCATCTGATTCCGTATAGATGTCTACAGAACCTGTTCTATTAAACACTTATACAAGTAGATCCCCCTACAGAGTGGAGAGGGTATCAGCAGTAAGTTTGTGTTGACATCACTGATTATTTTGCCCTTCCTCTGATCCGTCTGAACATTAACCCCATAAAAAAGGCTACTTTCTGTTGTGCATCCGCCTTAACTCAGTCAGCATTTGGTCAGTAATCCATCAGTATTGCTAATGCCAAAAAAACAGGAATGGATCCAAAGCAGAGATGACATGTGAATGAAGAGACCACAGAATGGCCCAATGACTGTCAGATGTTCCTGGGAGCCAGTAGTGAGATGAGGAACCCACTGGCAGTAAGCAGCTGACAGTCCAGAAACACGGTACAAATTTAGGAATAATCCAAGAGGGGTAGTAAATGTCCAATCCAGGTCGAGGCAGGCAGCGAAGGTTCAAAGGCGGAAGACAGTCCAAGGGTCAGTAATCGGGAAGGATACAAAGGGGCAACAGGCAATAGGAAGATCCGCAGGGAGGCTAGGTGTTCACCATGAGGTGGAATAACTCAGCAATAAGCCAGAGCTCAGGCCAGGTTTTTATAGCCAGGGGAGGTAGGACCACCCCCTGGTCACCAAGGCAACCAGGAGGGCTCCCTCCCCGGGACCCAATGGCAGGCGAGGAAGATGGAAGGTGTGTACGGGGAACCTCCCCCAGCAAGGCTCGTACCTGACAGCCAGATGATGCAGGAACGCAATGCTCCCGTGGATGCGCGTGCAGCCTGCGTACTGCGCATGCGTAATCGCCGCATGACTCGCGCACCTGCACCTCGGGCACCAGGTGTTCTACCGAGCTGAAGGGGAACCCGTGCCTTGCGCCGTGCCCACGGTCCCTGAGTAGGGGAAACACCCCCTGCTTCCTGACAATGACAGAGTCTGGAGTTGGCGGCAGCATCAGAAGGAGGCCACAGAGTGGCACAATGACCAAGTGTGGAGGTGGCGGCAGCATCAGGAGGCCACAGAGTGGCACAATGACCGAGTGTGGAGGTGGCGGCAGCATCAGGAGGCCACAGAGTGGCACAATGACAGAGTATGGAGGTGGCTGCAGCATCAGCATCAGGACACCACAGAGTAGCAAAGTGACATAGTGTTGAGGTAGCAGTAGCATCAGGAGACCACAGAGTGGCTCCTGACGAAGCCGGTCCTTGGCGAAACACACATCGAAGTGTGCTCTTTCCCGGACAACCTGCTCCCCTCTATCATGGGTAATTGTTATTAAGTTGTATTTATGTGATTGTAGATCGTAACGTGATAAATATGTGTTATATTTGTAACTGTGTGGACACTCTATAGCTTGCGGCGGTGCCTGCGGGTGCCCTGGATAGTAACCGCTCTTTTTGAGCATGTGGGGCTTTGCAATTACATGCACGCTTTATAACTATGGTGCAGAATTTATTGGATACTGTCCACACTTGTTACAAAACGTAGGTCATCATTATACATGTTACTATCTACATGATATTGGGTAGCTTTATTGTCCAGGCATGTCTCCTTGTCTGTATTACACATAATTTGGTGGGGTTTCTTTTCCCTGACCGATCATGTTGTGCCATGTGATGTTTTGTTTATTATCTCCATAAAATCATATATTTTATATTTAAAAAAATTGTGTATTTATATAACGTAAGGGTTATTATTGATGCGTGGCTGGTTGAGATCACAGAGTGGCAAGGTGACATAGTGTGGCGGTGGCAGCAGCATCAGGAGACCACAGAGTGGCAAGGTGACATAGTGTGGAGGTGGCAGCAGCATCAGGAGACCACAGAGTGGCAAGGTGACATAGTGTGGAGGTGGCAGCAGCATCAGGAGACCACAGAGTGGCAAGGTGACATAGTGTGGAGGTGACAGCAGCATTAGGAGACCACAGAGTGGCAAGGTGACATAGAGTGGAGGTGGCAGCAGCATCAGGAGACCACAGAGTGGAAAGGTGACATAGTGTGGAGGTGGCAGCAGCATCAGGAGACCACAGAGTGGCAAGGTGACAGTGTGGAGGTGAAAGCAGCATCAGGAGACCACAGAGTGGCAAGGTGACATAGTGTGGAGGTGGCAGCAGCATCAGGATACCACAGAGTGGCAAGGTGACATAGTGTGGAGGTGGCAGCAGCAGCATCAGGAGACCACAGAGTTACCCGGTGACAGAGTGGGGGAGTGGGTGGCAATACAAGTACCAGCTGATGATGGTGGGTGAAAGAAGGAGCACTTGGCATCAGATGTGTGCCATCAAGCGGCTGACAGCATCATAATAGTAGCTGAGGCAGGTAGCCAGAAGAAACAGGCCTCTTTTGTCAAAGTGTTGGTGTGACACCATGGATAATCTAGTCTGATGCATCAGGTATTGGTGGGTGGAAATCCTGGCTGATCCACGCCTAATTCATCTTGACAATGGTTAGTCTCTCCACATTTTGGGTGGACAAGCGAGTTCTTCTTGGGGTAACTATTAGAGATGAGCGACTCGAAGCTGACGAAGTGGAATTCGTTACAAATTTCAGGAAAAATTCGATTTGCAACGCAGGCGAATTTCCTCACGCTTCGTGGTAAGGAAGCACAATGTTTGCTAAAATAGTGGCTACACTTGTGAGGACATGGGGCAGGGAACTCTGGGATGACCCGTAATGCCTTGCATGCAGCCAATCAGCAGCCATCCCTGTGATGTCATAGCCCTATAAATACGGTGGCCATCTTGTATTCAGACATTTTCCAGTGTTCTGAGTGCAGGGGCAGACGTGAGAAGGCGCTAGAGACAGCAATAGGAAAAACATAATTGTGGGGGAAAAAAAAAAGGAAAACACGATTTATACATGCAGTGAAAGGATAGGGAGAAATCATTTCACAGCATCTTAATGCTGGGAGAGACATCAGAAGGCACTAGGGGCAGTGATAGAAAAGTGGAGGGAAGAATTATTTGGGGATCCAAAAAGCCATTAGACAGCTCTGTCATGCCAGCAATTTGTTCTTGGGGTGCAAGTACTATGACGAAAAGCCTTTAGTAGCTTATATCTGTGGAAAAATTTTAATATATACGCAGTTCACTTTTGCAGTTAGATGTGGTAAAAGCATTTAGTGGCGTATTTCAGTACAAAAAGAAAAATATATACACAGTTCAATTCTGCAGCAATATGTTGTGAAAGCATTTAGTAGCCTATTTCAATAAAAAAAGAAAAATATATGCGCAGTTTACTTCAGCAGTTATGTGTGGTGAAAGCGTTTAGTGACGTATTTCAGTACTAAAAGAAAAACATATACGCAGTTCACTTCTGCAGTTATATGTGTTGAAAGCGTTTAGTGGCCTAAACGTACCCGGGATAGACCACCTGCTTCGCAGCAGCCTACCTGCCCAGGAAGTAGTGGTGCAGGGGTTCACGGAGGCAGCATCAGTAACAGTCAGTCAGTGTGGACTTTATGGGGGAAAATCACCTACTCAGCGGTTTGGCAGTTTTTTGTTAAGCAGCCGGAGGAGGCCCTTCATCAACATATGCAACGTCGCCATACAGTGGCCTGGGAGAACCGTGGCTCCGATGTGGTGGTCCAGCCTGCCGCAAGCACTGCATCACCCAGTTGCAAGCACCCCGTTTCAGGCAGTCAAGGCTCCATCACCTCAGCCGAAGGGAGATGTCTGTCATTCCCATCATCTGCTGATCCTGATGCTCCTGCTCCTCCTTCTCCTCTTAAGTTATTCTGTCAGCAATCGATCACCGAAGCGATTGCCAAGAAACAGCAGTATGTGTGCTCTCATCCAACGGCGCAGAAGCTGAAAGTGCTCCTGGCCAAGTTGCTGGTGCTGCAGTTCCTCCCTTTCCAAGTGGTGGACTCTGCACCTGTCAGAGAACTTATGGCTTGTGCCAAGCCGAGGTGGAGAGTCCCAAGCCGTGATTTATTTGTGAAAAAGGCAGTACCAGCCCTGCACAAATATGTAGAACAGAAGATGGGCCAGTCCTTGAGTCTGTCGGTGTCTGCCAAGTGCACGACAGCATCGACGTGTGGAGCTGTAACTATGGTCAGAGAGAATACATGTACTTTACGGCCCACTGGATGAATGTGGTTCCTGCACAGGCAAACCAGCTTGGCAAGGTCACGCCGCTTCCACCTCCACGTTGTCATGCCGTTAGTCCTGCAACAATATCCGCCTCTGGCTCCTCATCCTCCACCATGTCCTCAGCCTCCACTGCAAGGACAAGTCACAGTGCCTGTCCAGCATACCACTTTTGCAGGGCACGGCGGTGTCATGCTGTTCTGTACCTGGTTTGCCTTGGCGAACAGAGTCACACAGGGGAGGAACATCTCCGTGATAATCATTTAAAAATTGACTCCTGGCTTCTCGGCGACAACTGAAAATTGGAACCATGGTGACAGACAATGGAAAGAACATGGTGTTGGCGCTGTGTCAAGGAAGGCTGAGCCATGTGCATTGCATTGTACGTGTTCAATCTGGTTGTCAAGCGGTTCCTGAAGTCTTCCACCCATCTGAAGACATCATAAAAATGGCCAGGAAACTTTGTATGCACTTCAGCAACTCGTACACCACATGGCACACCCTTGTTTAGCTGCAGTGACAGAACGCCTTCCCCAACATAGGCTGATATGTGACATTTTCCATTTTCACCCATTGGAATTCCACCCTCCATATGTTGGACCGACTATAAGAACAGAGAAAGGTAATCAACGATTTCTTGTTGATCCAAGTGGATAGGAGTACTCCCCTGTGTAATTTAGATGTAAGCCAGGGGCAGCTTATGCGTGACACCTGCCATTTGCTCAAGCCCTTTGAGGATGCCACGTTATTTGTCAGTCACCAGGAGTATGGGATGAACAACGTCATTCCACTCCTTCATATCCTGGAACAGATGGTGGTAACAATGGCTGGTCAGGGGACAGGAGATGTGGCGATTAGATCTCACGGCCACATAAGCCCTGTGGGGGCTGAACTGGAAGAGGAGGGGGAGGAGGACATTGGAGCACAGGCAATGTGCAGCGAAATGGTTGGTTTTTCTACTCAGCTGACAGGATAGGAGGAGTAGGAGCAGCCAGAGGAGCTACAGGGTGATGAGGAAGACGAGAAGACCCAGACACCCTGTGGCAGTATGCAGTGGAGATGGAGGCAGGGAGTCCCTCCGAGTCACTTGCACAAATGGCCCAATGCATGCTCAATTGCTAGCGTAGTGACAGCCAAATTGTCCACATTCGACAGAGGGATGACTTCTGGCACTCCACCTTGTTACACTCTCGCTACCGGTCCAAAATGGGGGCATTTTTTACACCCACTGAGAGAGAGGACAAACTTAATTACTACAGAGACATCCTATGTAGTCAGTTGGCCGCTGCCTATCTGTACCATCCTCCATTCTCTCGCAAGTCTGACCAGGGGGCCCTCTGAGCTCACGTTCCACTAGCATGGCTGCTGGGGAGTGGTGGGGTGGCAGGATCAGTACTAGCTTTATCATCAGCAGCCTGAGTCTACAATAGCTGATGAGAAGCTTTCTTCACCCGCATAGTGAACAAACTACTCACAAGCAGCAGCAGGTAGACCTAGAGCAGGACCTCAACCAGCAGGTGGTGTCATACTTGGACAGCATCCTGCCAGCCGTCTTTGAAGATCCGCTGGACTACTGGGCAGCCAATCTGGATTTGTGACCATAACTGGCACAGTTTGCACTGAAAAAGCAGTCCTGCCCGGCCAGTAGTGTGGCATCATAGCGGGTGTTTAGTGCGACGGGGGCCATAGTTACCCCAAGAAGAACTCGCCTGTCCATCCAAAATGTGGAGAGACTGACCTTTGTTGAGATGAATCAGGCATGGATCAGCCAGGATTTCCACCCACTAATGCCTGATGCATCTGATTAGATCATCCATGCCGTCTTACCCAAACCTTGACAAGAGACCGGTGTCTTCTTGCTAACTGCTTCAGCTACTACTGTGACGCTACTATGAGATGCACAATGGATCCTGTCTGTGTAAGGCCTCTATGGTCCCATCAGAATTGGCTTATGATTTGGCATTAGTAATACTGATGGATTATTGAGCAAATGCAGACCAAGTGAAGGCAGATGCTCCACAGATAGGATCTGTTTTTTGTGCTTCATTGTTCTGACATATCAGAGGAAGGGCAAATTAATCAGTGACCTCAACACAAACTTACTGCTGACACCATCTCCACTCTGTCAGGGGGGCTTTACTCGTATAAGCGTTTTATAGAACAAGTTATGTATAGAGATATCCCGAACTATTCGCCGGCAAACAGTTCCCGGCGAACATCGCTTGTTCGCGTTCACCACGGAGGGCGAACATATGTGATGTTCGGTCTGCCCCCTATACATCACCATTGAGCAAACTTTGACCCTGTACCTCACAGTCAGCAGACACTTTCCAGCCAATCAGCATAACCTCCCTCCCTCCCAGACAATCCCACCTTCTATAAAAAGCAAGGACGGCAGCCATCTTAGATTCATTCTGAAGCTGCAGTGTTAGTTAGAGCAGGGAGAGTGCTGCTGCTGCTGAATTAGTAGGGAAATCGTTAGCTAGGCCAGTGTTCTGTGTCCACTCCAGTCCTAAAAGACTCATCTGCTCTAAGGACAGAGTCCTGACAGCACCCAAAAAGCCCTTTTTAGGGCTGGTACATCAGTCTGCTTTTATTTTTTTTTTCTATATATATATTGCAGTTGCCTGCCCGTGTGTGAGAGGCCACAGGCCCACAGACTGTACTGTGTGCACACCACTCATATAGGGTGGCACAGTACCTTGCAGATTCAAAAAGTAATTTAATTTTTCCTCTGTAATATAATTGCAGTTGCCTGCCAGTAAGTGTCAGGCCCACTGAATTTACTGTGCCCACTGCCAGTGCCCACCACTTATATCGGGTGGCACAGTCCCTTGCAGATAAAAAAGTCATTTAATTTTTCCTCTGTAATATAATTGCAGTTGCCTGCCAGTGAGTGTCAGGCCCACAGACTGTACTGTGCCCACTGCCCACTACTCATATAGGGTGACACAGTACCTTGCAGATAAAAAAGTCATTTAATTTTTCCTCTGTAATATAATTGCAGTTGCCTGCCAGTGAGTGTCAGGCCCACTGACTGTAGTGTGCCCACAGCCCACCACTTATATAGGGTGGCACAGTGCCTTGCATATAAAAAAGTCATTTCATTTTTCCTCTGTAATATAATTGAAGTTACCTGCCAGTGTGTGTCAGGTCCACAGACTGTACTGTGCCCACTGCCCACCACTCATATAGGGTGGCACAGTACCTTGCAGATAAAAAAGTCATTTCATTTTTTCTCTGTAATATAATTGCAGTTGCCTGCCAGTGAGTGTCAAGCCTACTGACTGTACTGTGCCCACTGCCCACCACTCATATAGGGTCAAAAAAAAATGACAAGCAGAGGCAGGCCACCCCGCTGGGGCCGTCGAGGTCTTGGTGCTGTGATTTCCTTTGGCCCTAGAATAATGCCCAGTGTTCAGAGGCCACGTACCCTGAACTCAAAAAATTCTGTGGACCTAGTTGACTGGCTTACACAGGACACCCAATCTTCTACCGATCTTCCGCTCGGAACCTTGACGCACCATCCTCCTCCAGCTCAACTTTGGGCACCTTTCAAGTTTCCACTCGCCTGCCTGCCACCACCACCAACACTAGCACCACAGCCGCTTCACTTAAACTGTGAAGTTGGAAGAAATGAGTGATGCTCAACCATTATTGCCAGAGGATGTAGATAACAGGGATATGATATATCTCAGTTAGGCAGCGTTACACACATGGACGTACGGTGTGATGATGATGATGTTGTACCCGCTGCTGCTTCCTTTGCTGAGTTGTCGGATACAAGTGAAGCAGTTGATGATGACGATGTGTCCGTGGATGTCATGTGGGTGCCCGCTCGAAGAGATGAAGAACAGGAGTAGAGTTCAGATGGGGAGACAGAGAGGAGGAGGAGACGAGTTGGAAGTAGGGGGAGGTCGTCGCAAGGAGCTAGTGGCACAGTCAGACAGCATGTATCGGCACCCGGGGTCAGCCAGACAGCACACCAATCAACGCATGCTGTTGCCACCACCAGAATGCCGTCATTGCAAAGCTCAGCAGTGTGGCATTTTTTGTGTGTGTCTGCCTCTGATAACAGCGATGCCATTTGCAACATGTGCCAATAGAAACTGATTCGTGGGAAGTCCAACACCCACCTAGGTACAACTGCTTTGCGAAGGCACATGATCTCACATCACAAACGCCTATGGGATCAACACATGAGTACAAGCGGCACACAAACTCAAAGCCACCATCCTCCTCCTAGTCCAGCATCTTAAGCCACGTCAACCACTGCTGTCCTCCTTGCCCCCTCTCAACCACCCGCCACTCCGCCTCTCACCTTCAGCAGTTCCTGCTCATCTGCTCACAGTTAGGTGTCTGTCAAGGAAATGTTTGAGCGTAAGAAGCCAATGTCACAGAGTCACCCCCTTGCCCGGCGTCTGACAGCTGGCTTGTCGGAAGCCCACCAGCTTTTACCATACAAGCTGGTGGAGTCTGAGGCCTTCAAAAAATGTGTAGCTATTGGGACACCGCAGTGGAAGGTACCCGGCCCAATTTTTTTTTCACAAAAGGCAATGCCCAACCTGTATTCTATTGTGGAAAAGGAAGTCATGGCATGTCTGGCACACAGTGTTGGGGCAAGGGTCCATCTGACCACTGATACCTGGTCTGCAAAGCACGGCCAGGGCAGGTATATCACATACACTGAGCATTGGGTAAACCTGCTGACGGCTGCCAAGCATGGAATGTGTGGCTCTGCAGCGGAGTTGGTGAAACCGCCATGACTTGCAAGCAGGCCTGCTGCCACCTCCTATACTCCTCCTACTCCATCCTCTTTGCTAACCTCCTCGGCTGAGTCCTCTTCTGCTGCTGCGTCTTGCTCCACATCAACTGCACCCCCCCCCCCAGCTCCCCGGGGGCTATTCCTCATCCCGGATACGAGAGTGTCACACCATCTTGGGGTTGACTTGCCTGAAAGCAGAGAGTCACACCAGACCAACACTCTTGTCCTCCCTGAAATCATATAGTGGTGTGTGACAATGAAAGCAATCTGTTGGCAGCATTGAATTTGGGCAAGTTGACACATGTGCCGTGCATGGCACATGTAACATAGTAACATAGTAACATAGTACATAAGGCCGAAAAAAGACATCTGTCCATCCAGTTCGGCCTGTCATACTGCTAGTTGATCCAGAGGAAAGAAGTACTCCCTGGATCAACGACCCATCTCTAGTAGCTATAGCCTGTAATATTATTACACTCCAGGAATACATCTAGGCCCCTCTCGAATTCCTTTATTGTACTCACCATCACCACCTCCTCAAGCAGAGAGTTCCATATTCTCACTGCTCTTACCGTAAAGAATCCTCTTCTATGTTTGTGTAGAAACCTTCTTTCCTCCAGACGCAGAGGATGTCCCCTCATCACAGTGACAGTCCTGGGGATAAATAGATGATGGGAGAGATCTCTGTACTGACCCCTGATATATTTATACATAGTTATTAGATCTCCCCTCAGTCGTCCTTTTTCTAAAGTAAATAACCCTAATTTTGATAACCTTTCAGGGTACTGGAGTTGCCACATTCCAGCTATTACTTTAGTTGCCCTCTTCTGAACCCTCTCCAGCTCTGCTATGTCCGCCTTGTTCACAGGAGTTCCCAGAACTGTACACAGTACTCCATGTGTGGTCTGACTAGCGATTTGTAAAGTGGTAGGACTATGTTCTCATCACGGGTGTCTATGCCCCTTTTGATGCAACCCATTATCTTATTGGCCTTGGCGGCAGCTGCCTGACACTGGTTTTTGCAGCTTGGTTTGCTGTTTATTAAAATTCCTAGATCCTTTTCCATGTCAGTGTTACCGAGTGTTTTACCATTTAGTATGTACGGGTGACTTGCATTATTCCTTCCCATGTGCATAACTTTACATTTGTCAGTGTTAAACCTCATCTGCCACTTTTCTGCCCAAGCCTTAAATCTATCCAGATCCCTCTGTAGCAGTATATTGTCCTCTTCAGTGTAAATTACTTTACACAGTTTAGTGTCATCTGCAAAAATTTATATTTTATTATGCAAGCCTTCTACAAGATCATTAATAAATATATTGAAAAGAATAGGGCCCAGTACTGACCCCTGAGGTACCCCACTATTGACAGTTGCCCAATCTGAGTGTGTACCATTAATAACCACCCTCTGTTTTCTGTCACTCAGCCAGTTACTAACCCACTTACAGACATTTTCTCCCAGTCTGAGCATCCTCATTTTATATACTAACCTTTTATGTGGTACAGTGTCAAATGCTTTTGAGAAATCCAGATATGCGACATCCATTGATTCGCCGCTGTCAAGTCTAGAACTTACCTCCTCATAGAAACTGAATAAATTTGTTTAGCATGACCGATCCCTCATGAAGCCATGCTGATATCGCGTTATTTTCTTATTTCTGTTAAGATCCTCTAAGATAGCATCTCTCATAAAACCTTCAAACAGTTTCCCCAAAGTTCAAACAGTTTTCCCACATCTTATCGTATTGAATCTTATCGTACAACGCTTTGCGCATAAGTACCCAGGCTTACAGGACGTCCTCAAGCAGGCCAGGAAGGTGTGTGGCCATTTCAGGCGTTCCTACACGACAATGGCGCACTTTTCCGATATTCAGCGGCGAAAAAACATGCCAGTGAGGCGCTTGATTTGAGACAGCCCGACACGTTGGAATTCAACACTCCTAATGTTCGACCGCCTGCTCCAACAAGAAAAAGCTGTCAACAAGCATTTGTATGACCGGGGTGCTAGGAAAGCCTCTGCGGAGTTGGGTATTTTTTTGCCATGTTACTGGACCCTCGTGTGCAATGCCTATAGGCTCATGCGTCCTTTTGAGGAGGTGACAAACCTAGTCAGTTGCACCGAAGGCACCATCAGCGACCTTATCCCATTTATTTTCTTCCTGGAGCGTGCCCTGCGAAGAATGCTGAATCAGGCCTTAGATGAGCGTGAAGAGGAAGAGTTGTGGTCACCATCACCACCAGAAACAGCCTTATCATCATCGCTTGCTGGACCTGCGGCCACGCTGGAAGAGGAATCTAAGGAAGAGGAGTCAGAGGAGGAATGTGGCTTTGAGTAGGAGGAAGACCAACCACAGCAGGCATCCCAGGGTGCTCGTTGTCACCTATCTGGGACCCGTGGTGATGTACGTGGCTGGGGGGAAGAACAGACCTTCAATGAGATCAGTGAGGACAAGGAACGGGACATAAGTAGCTCGGCATCCAACCTTGTGCATAGGGGGTCTTTCATGCTGTCATGCCTGTTGAAGGACCGTTGTATAAAAAAGCTGAAGGAGAACGACCTGTACTGGGTGGCCACACTACTAGACGCCCGGTATAAGCAGTAAGTGGCTGAAATGTTACCGAATTACCGGAAGTAGGAAAGGATGCAGCAGTTCCAAAACAAGTTAAAAAGTATGCTTTACACAGCGTATAAGGGTGATGTCACAGAACAACGGGAATCTAACAGGGGAAGAGGTGAAAGTAATCCTCCTCCTACCACGACCACGCCGGCAAGGACAGGATGCTTTACAGACGTGTTGTTGATGGAGGACACACTGAGCTTTTTTAGTCCTACGCATCGCCACACCCCTTCGGGGTCCACCCTCAAAAACGACTCGATCGACAGGTAGCAGACTACCTCGCCTTAACTGCAGATATCGATGAACCCCTTGACTATTGGGTGTGCAGGCTTGACCTGTGGCCTGAGCTTCCCCAATTTGCGATAGAACTTCTGGCCTGCCCCGCTTCAAATGTCCTGTCATAAATGACCTTCAGTGCAGCAGGAGGTATTGTCACTGACAAGAGAAGTCGCCTAGGTCAAAAAAGTCTAGATTACCTCACCTTTATTAATATGAATGAGGTGTGGATACCGAAGGGACTGACAGTCTGGGATGCATTTGACTAAAAAGGGCCTGATGAGATGCCTTGGACTAAAAATGGTCCCCACGCTGCTGTATTTAATATCTGCATACCGGATGACTTGCGTGACTTCTCCGCCACCAACTAGGGTTCTGCAACCAGCGGCTGCAACAATACCTAATTTTTCAGGCATGTGTACATGCCTAATTTTTATGGTCTCTGGTGCTGCACTGTAGCTGCAAAAACAAAACAAAAAAAAGACAGATAAATGTGTCGGCTGGATAAATTTTCATAGAAAAAACATTAATTTTCTTTGTGATCATCTAAGGGGATCATTAAAGCTGACTAGGCCAACAATGGGCCCACACTGCAGAATCATTGTTTTCTGGGTCACTTTTGGTCTGTCACTGTGAAGCGGGCGTAACCCTTACACTACCTGATCGATACAACATACACACATTGGATGTTTTAAAGCACGTTATTCCAAACAATTTAGGAATGTTAGGTGATTTATGCCCTTATGGATTAAAACCCGACTCTGCGTCAACTATGTAATTTTCCATGGGAGTTTTGCCATGGATCCCCCTCCGGCATGCCACAGTCCAGGTGTTAGTCCCCTTTAAACAACTTTTCCATCACTATTGTGGCCAGAAAGAGTCCCTGTGGGTTTTAAAATTCGCCCGTCTATTGAAGTCTATTGCAGTTCGCATGGTTCGCCTGTTCGCGAACATTTGCGTAAATTCGCATTTGCCGTTCGCGAACGGAAAATTTTATGTTCGCGACATCTCTAGTTATGTAGACATCTATGTGGAATCAGCTGACGACGGTGTAAAAGGAGTGCGCTTCTTCTTGGCTCTTACATCGACCTGTAAGATTCGTACTTGAGTACGTACTTAAGTTATTTGGTCAGTGACTGCCCGAATAAGTGAAGTGTGCAGTGATTCTAAGAGCAACGCTTCTCATCTGCATGTCATACGGGCTCACAGTATTATTTTACTACTCAAGCAGACTCCCTATGTGTTTTACTGCAAGGAACAGTGTTCTACACCACTATAAACACTCTCTGCAGCCATGAAATATCTGTTTTTTATCGTAATTTGCCGCGAATATATTCAGATCGAAGCAAATTTTGCGAAGAAATTGGGTGAAACGAAGAATCAAATTTTTGAAAAATTCGCTCATCTCTAGTAACTATGGCCCCCGTCGCACTAAGCACCCGCTCTAATGCCACACTACTGGCCGGGCAGGACAGCTTTTCCAGGGTAAACTCTGCTAGTTGCGACCACATATCCAGTTTGGCTGCCCAGCAGTCCAGCGGATATTCAATGTGGGGTGGCAGGGTACTGTCTAAGTATGCCACCACCTACTGGTTTAGGTCCTGCTCCAGGCCTAGCTGCTGCTGGTTAGTAGCTTCTTCACTAGGCGCAGAAAGAAAGCTGCTCATCATTGACTCTAGACTCAAGTTGCTGCTGATGAAGCTGGAACTTCTCCTACCCCCCCCCACCCTGCCAGAGCAGCCATGGCAGAAGAATGTGAGCGCAGAGGACCCCCCGGTCGGACCTGTCCAGGAAAACGAGGTGCAGAACAGCGTGACACCGCCGTGCCCGGCACATGTGGTATGCTGGAGGGGCACCTGAAGTGGAGTCTGAGGACACGGTGGAGGATGAGCAGGCAGAGGCGGACATTGTTGCAGGACCAACGCCGTGAGAACCTGGAGGCGGAAGTGGTGTCATTTGGCCAAGTTGCTGGTGTGGCTGGGCAGGAACCACATTTACCTAGTGGGCCGTAAAGGTCATATATTGTTCTTGACCATAATTATAGCAACCAACCAATTTTCCCAAAAAAGGCTGCATCACAAACAAATTTCACCACTGAATGGCTAATCGACATAATTTGGTTCATACAGAAGAAAGTCTACAATAAATTTTCCCAAAAGAGGCTGTTTCACAAAACAATTTCACCAATGAATGGCTAAAGGACATAATTCAGTTCATAAGGAAGAAAGTCTGCAAGCACCTATCAATTTTCCCGTATTCTTTTTCCTTTTAATACACCCAAAAAATAAAAAAAATATAACAATCACAATTCACCCCAGAATGGCTAATAGGATGTACATATCTATCCTAATAATACACCCTGTAAATGGCTATAGTACAATGGAACTTCACCGCTGAACAGCAAATATTTTTTTTTTGCTACTAATACACACCAAAAGGGGCTATAATTTTATCACTTCAACACACAATGGCTAATAAGCCCTTTTCCTTTTTCCCCCACTAATACACGCCAAAAAGGGCTTTAGAACATATCCAGTGAACGGCAAACATATTTTTCTTTTTTCTACTTATACTCGACACAAAAGGCTTTAGAATATGTAACTGCCCCGCTGGATGGCAAATATATTTTTCTTTTTTCCACTTATACACGACACAAAAGGCTTTAGAATATATAACTGCACCGCTGAACGCCAAATATATTTTTCTTTTGCCACTAATACATGACAAAATGGGCTTTAGAACATATAACTGCACCGCTGAATGGCAAATAGGCCCTTATTTGTTTCCACTTATACACGATAAAAAAGGCTTTAGAATATATAACTACACCACTGAACGTCAAATATAGTTTTCTTTTTTTCACTTATACACGCCACAAAAGGGTTTAGAACATATAACTTCACCGCTGAAGGGCAAAAATATTTTCCTTTTGCCACTTATACATGACACAAAAGGGTTTAGAATATATAATTGCACTGCTGAACGGCAAATATATTTTTCTTTTTTCCACTTATACACGACACAAAAGGCTTTAGAATGTATAACTGCACTGCTGAATGGCAAATATATTTTACTTTTTTATACTTATAAACGACACAAAAGGTTTTAGTATATATCACTGCACTGCTGAACGGCAAATATATTTTTCTTCTGCCACTAATACATGACAAAAAGGACTTTAGAACATATAACTGCACCGCTGAATGGCAAATAGGCCCTTATTTGTTTCCACTTATACACGACAAAAAAGGCTTCAGAATATATAACTACACCACTTAACAGCAAATATATTTTTCTTTTTTTCACTTATACACGCCACAAAAGGGTTTAGAACATATAACTTTACCGCTGAAGGGCAAATATATTTTCCTTTTGCCACTTATACATGACACAAAAGGCTTTAGAATGTATAACTGCAGCACTGAACCGCAAATATATTTTTCTTTTTTCCACTTATACACAACAAAAAGGGCTGAAATGTTCACACTTCATCACACAACGGCTAATAAGCCCTTTTTCCCCCACTAACACAAGCCAAAAAATTCTTTAGAACATATAACTGCACT
This sequence comes from Bufotes viridis, assembly GCA_033119425.1. NCBI lineage: Eukaryota > Metazoa > Chordata > Amphibia > Anura > Bufonidae > Bufotes > Bufotes viridis. The sequence goes on from CM065589.1 coordinate 93,577,471, forward strand.
GCACAAGGGCAAATAAGACATAGAAATATTTCCTTGTAATAAATAGTGTTGATCACGAATTTTTGAATTGTGAATTTTAATCGCGAATATCGGCACTTCGAGAATTCGCAAATATTTAGAATATCGCAAAATATATTCGCAATTGCGAATATTCGTTTTTATGCGAATTTTTTATATGCAAATATTCGCAAGCAAGAAAATGTCATTGTTTTCTGATTGCGAAAATTTGCATATAAAATCTGCATAAATGTGCATAAAATTTGCATAAAAATTTGCATAAACTGGCATTTAAAAGATACCTTTTGAATACCAGTTTATGCGAATTTTTATGCTAATTGTATGCAAATTTTTATGCGAATTTTCGTAATCAAGAAAATAATGACTGGAGATTACGAATTTGCGAATTTGCGAATATATGGCAAATATTCGCCCAAATATTTGCGAAATATCGCAAACTCGAATATTGCCCCTGCCGCTCATCACTAGTAATAAACCCTGTTAATGTCTGTATCAAACAGCACTTGCACCCCAATAACAAGAATGGTTTGCTGAAATTACAGAGCTGTATAATGGCAATTTGGGTCCCCAGTCAGTGCAGCATGGTGAAATAGCATTGTTCCTATTACCCATTGTTCCTATTACCCTATTACCTCCCCTACTGAACCCTGTTAAACATGCTGTGGAATGATTCCTCCCTATCCTTTCCCTACACCTTGAATAATCTTTCCCTAAATTTGTAAATTGTTTTTTTAGCACTGTCCCTAGCATCTGCCGACATCTCTCCCTGCACTAAGTACACTGGAAAATAGCAAAATCCAAGAGAGCTGAGGCTATTTATAGGGCTGTGACATCACAGGGCTGGCTGGCTGCTGATTGGCTGCATGCATGGCATTATGGTTGATCCCGCCTTCCCAGAGTTTCTTGCTCCATGTTCTCACACGTGCAGCAGCCATTTTAGGGAAACATTTGATTCGTTACCACGAAGCGTGAGTAAATTCAGATTCGTGTGTATAGAATTTTTCTTTAAATTCGGATCGAATTCCACTATGCCAACTTCGATTCGCTCATCTCTAGTATGCATGAGTTTTCTAGCATCAAAAAGTATGAAAAGAAAAATGTGACATACCCATTACAATTATTTAAGACAGGATGTATGCATGAACTGAATAAGCTTTTTATGGTTATTTTTTTACATAAACAGTAGAGAAAATTGTTTAAAATGTAAGAGATAGCAATAAAGATAACTTAGAGGCAATCATCTTACCAATTTTACCTTATTTATTTTTAGGGTACCTAAAATGAGCTACATGACACTTTTCTCTCTTCTTTACACTCTAACAGCATGGGAATGTGGAGCCATTAAAATGTTGCTTTTTTTAATATAGGTTGGATGAGCAAATTTGAATTTATTTAGTGTCTTCCTTGTACATTGTAATCAGTCTCTCAAAAGCAGGTGGATTTCTGCTCTGAGACCTATAGATGCTTTTGTTTCCTGTCCACAAGCTGTCTTGTAAGAGAATCTAAAGGGAAGTCTACATGTCACCTTCCATCATGAACTTCAGCCACATCATGCCTCTCGACTACAAACTTCTTATTACTTATACTTTCCCCTTATTTTCAGACCCTGCTGATAAATTCACTCCACATGGACTGTCAAGTAGAGATAAGTGAAGTTTTAAAAAAATTAAGTATACGATAACACAAATGAATCACATACAGAATAAAAAGTAAATAAACATCACTAGCCTAATTATGGGGTAGGGATCTGGTTGATCATGTTAAAACACATGGTTGTCTACCAAGTTTTAACATATGACTGACACCCCAGGGTGTACAACAGATAGAAAAAATCTATACTTACATCCTACGTAAGATGAAGTTCCTGGTGGAATCCCAATTAATTGTTAGTGCAGACCACAGTAATTCCCATTAGCCCCTCCTCCAGTGTGTATCACGCATGTCTCTGAGATCACTCATGAATGTGTTTTTATCAGCACAACGGGGGATGAGTACTCTCTCTTACCCACTACATTACAATACACCACATTACACAGAATGGTAATAATAAAAGGGAACAGAATTAAAGGGACAGACCCAATCGATACTTAAAAAATACCCTTACAATACAAAATTAATTTGCCATGAATTGCTATAAACCAGGTATACCCAGGCCACTCTGCCTAATCAAACCTGTAACCAGTGCCATGGCCACCAGGTGTCTGCTATTTTAAAGAGGAGACTCCTAGCATTAATGTACACGACTGGCGGTAAAGCTGGACGTGGACTTTTAACCCTTCAGAGGCTATGGTCATCTGAGTGTGCTCCAGCTCCTCCCAACGGGATTGGGATTGCCAGAGCAGGTATGCAGCAGCATCTGTCCTTCTATATGAGGGTACCAGAGAAGGTACACAGCATTGAGGTGGGAAAACCTTCCATAAAACAATAAAATTGAGGGATCCACAACAGGGATGACCATAATCCCTCTATAAGGTCTGGGATCTCTCCCTACTATGAACCTAGTGGTATTTTGCTTTTAAAATTATTAGGGTTAGGACAAGATGGCAGACCATTGTGGATTGATCAATCATGGCCACTGGATTTTTGCAGCAACACTGTCCCTAGTGCATAAGCACTTGGCACGTTCCTTCCTATGCTTAGCTCACAGGACAGTGGCTGTGACATCACAGGGGATGGCTACCGGTGTATTGGCTGGCTGCATGGCATTATGGGTTATCTCACGCTCCCAGGCTTTTTACTTTCACTTTTTAACATGTGCAGCCACCATTTTAGGAAAACCTGATTTGTTAGTTGGGAATCAAAGTTTTTCTAAAGTTCGGACTAAATTCTGCTACGAATACTTCACTTCGCTCAACACTACTGTCAAAAGAAGACCTGATCAGAATTGGGCTTATTGTCCGAAGTGAAAGAGCTGCAGTTGAGCAAAAGAATCTAAAGATCTAGAAATGAGGGGGGGGGGGGGAATTACCATAATAACTGAAACATTTTGAAATATAAAATTTTTTTCTGCATAAAAATTCCATCCAGTACTTACAAGTACTGCCCTATCATCCTAGACAAGAAACACAACTACTATGTGTTGGGTTAGACCTCCAAAGGATAGAACTGGCAACTGCAGTGAAAATTCATACCATCTAATATTTGAATAAAAGCAGTTTGCAGAACTGGGATCTTTGGAAAATATTTTGTCAATTGTACACTGACATGAATAAATAAGTTATGCTAAATAGTGGGATAAAGCATGTAAGCTAAGAAAAAAATGTCAAGCTGTATGCAGCAGAGACAAATTAATATTCAAAAGGTTAAGGTGTCTCTGAAATGTATGTAATGAGTAACACTCATAGTTTGTTACTATAGGTTCATTGCCTCTAATGTTGAGGACGGCACATGGATAATTTACGATTCCCATTGTCCCCTCTGCGGGGATTAATTCTGAATTATTTATGTACCTATATGCTCACAGAACTGAAACATTTTAGTTAAAGTCAGTCGTTCACATCTAGCCCTGAAATTATTCAGCCCTTCTTGCTAAAACTGATGTTAGCCTCTTGTGATTTAAGTCATAACATTTTATTTTCAATTCCACTGAGGAGGCATTCAGCACAAGAAAAAAATACATATGCTTCACTTTGAAATGTGAAAAAATGTTTATCTGTAGGCAGAATTGCAAATATGCATTTGTTGATTAAACATTATGAGAGTCTGAGCAGTAGTAATAATGTCAAAATATCTATATTTTAAGAGCAAGGGTTATGAGTTAAGATGAGGGGAAATGGCAATTTATTTGCATGTGTGAATAAATCTAATTAGAATATTCATGTAGAAGATACAGCTGCATCACATTGTTTGTCTGGATTTGAAACCTCCCTCTGTTACACATTTCTCCAATATACCAACATTCAGTCTTCTTAAAGGCCATTAGCTCATTGCAGCCATATTCTGTACTTACTGTTAGTGGCAGAAATACTGGCTAGAAAGACTATTCCTAATTCCCATTGTATTGTAGAGGTTCTCCTCTGAGTGTACTATTATAACATATAATTGCTTTAAAGGGTTTCTGTCATCACGTTTTGACATTATAAGCTGTCTGAGCAGCTTGATAATGTCATTTTTATAAAAATCTGATTTATATTCAGGCTAAAAAACGTACTTTTATAATATGTAAATTAGCCTCTAGGAGCAGGGGGGCGTTGCCCTGCTCCTAGAAGCTCCGTGCGGCAACCTGCTGGCACGCCCCTTCTTACTTTAAATGACAGTGCCGGGCAGCGATCCTCCGGCACTGTCTCCTTGTGAAATCCCGCGCCTGCACGGCCGCTCTGTATTCGGTGCAGGCGCGGTGAGCAGAGGACAGCAGGCACCAGCGTCCTCTGCTCACCGCGCCTGTGCCGAATACAGAGCGGCCGTGCAGGCGCGGGATTTCACAAGGAGACAGTGCCGGAGAATCGCTGCCCGGCACTGTCACTCAAAGTAAGAAGGGGCGTGCCAGCAGGTTGCCGCATGGAGCTTCTAGGAGCAGGGCAACGCCCCCCCTGCTCCTAGAGGCTAATTTACATATTATAAAAGTACGTTTTTTAGCCTGAATATAAATCGGATCTTTATAAAAGACATTATCAAGCTGCTCTGACATTAGCACATAGCTTTGGGTAGCTTTGGGTAAGGGCAATATTCCCAGCGCTCAGCTGGTGTTTACTCTTTAACCCTAGTAGAGGGATCTGGCTTTTGTTGCAGGGAAGCAACTGGGCCACTACCACCTGGCATAGTCCCAGTGCAGTTGGCAGCTGACTCACTGAGGTCAGATACAAGCACCGGGAGCTCAGGATACTGAAAATACACCTAAATCACAGGAAAACCACAGGAGCAGTCTGAACAGTCACTAAGACTAAACTGCAGGTTACTAGATACAGATTGCACACTGGTAGTATAGATGAATAAAGACACAGGAAAAACCAGCAGGCTGGGTGGTAGTTAAGACACAGGTAAGGCAGGCAGGCTAGGAACTAGACAGGAACATGAACAGAGCAGACCGGCAGGGTTAACTTAAACATGAACAGAAATTAAACTGAAACTGGAAGTGTAGAAGCACACAGGTAGGGTGGGTACAGGGCAGGAGAACAGATAAGAACAACTGCAGAATAATTGTAGAATCAATAGACTTCAACACCGTTGTTGGTCACAATGGAACCATAAAGCTCAGTCACCCTCTGCTTGGAGGGGGTGTAATAACCCTTTCCCGACCAGCGCCGTAATTGTACGACACTGGCCGGGTCTTTAAAGATGGTGCAATTTTTGCTAGTGCATTGGGGTCTATGAGAATAGCAATCTAATGAATGCTTGTTGTAGTTCGCTATGGGAAAAAACACCTAATGAAGTGATTGATCTACAGCTGTGAATCATTCAACTTCTGCTAGTTAATTGCTCACTGGTTTTTAGGCTGTACAGAGCGTTTTTCTGTCACTTTGATCAGCGGCCATTTTGTTTCTTGTGGTGCACCAGCACAAGCTGCCACCAAGTCCATCAATTCATCAATACTAGTTTTTTTTTTTTTTTTTGCTATATCCTACATCAGGGGCTTGGCTGTGCTTATTGTAGCCCCTAGAAACTCAGGATAGAAATTTTTATATTTTTATTAAGGGGTTAATTTCAATTGCCAAAATTGCAATCCCCTAAATCTGGTGTTCCAACTGTGGCTAGCCAAGTGCAATATTGTCTGCTGTCTGGCAAAGGATAGATTTTTTTCTGTGGTGAAATTCAATTGCCAAAATAGCAATCCCCTAAATCTGGTGTCCCAGCAGTGGCTGGCAAAATATAACAGTGTCCGGCAAAACATATATTTTGTTCTGGGGTGAAATTCAATAGCCAAAATAGCAATACCCTAAATCAGTGGTTTCAGATGTGGCTGGCCAAGTTTAATAGTGTCCGGCAAAGGATAGATCATTTTCTGGGGTGAAATTCAATTGCCAAAATAGCAATACTGTAAATTTGGTGTTCCAGCTGTGACTGGACAATTTTCATATTGTCCGTCATAGGATACATTATTTTCTGCATTGAAATTCAGTTGCAAAAATAGAAATGCCGTAAATCTGGTGTTCCAGCTGTGACTGGACAAGTTTAATAGTGTCCGGCACAGGATTTATTATTTTCTGGGGTGAAATTCAGTTGCCAAAATAGCAATACCATAAATAAATGGTTTCAGCTGTGGCTGGCCAAGTTTAATTGTGTCCAGCAAAGGATATATTTTGTTCTGGGGTGAAATGCAATTGCCAAAATAGCTATACTACCATCAATCCGTGGTTTCAGCTGTGGCTGGCCAAGTTTAATAGTGTACGGCAAAGGATATATTTTTTTTCTGGGGTGAAATTCAATTGCCAAAATAGCAATACCGTAAATCTGGTGTCCCAGCAGTGGCTGGCCAAGTTTAATAGTGTCCGGCAAAGGATAGATAATTTTCTGGGGTGAAATTCAATTGCCAAAATAGCAATACCGTAAATCTGGTGTCCCAGCAGTGGCTGGCCAAGTTCTTATTATTTTCTGCGGTGAAATTCAGTTGCAAAAATATAAATACAGTAAAACTGTTCCAGGTGTTGCAGGCTTCGTTTAAATCTGTCTGTAAAAGGGTATATTTTGTTCTGGGGTGAAATTCAGTTGCCAAAATAGAAATACAGTAAATCTGGTGTTCCAGCTGTGACTGGACAAGTTTAATAGTATCCGTCAAAGGATAAATTTTGTTCTGGGGTGAAATTCACTTGCCATTATAGCAATAACCTGAATCTGGTGTTCCAGCTGTTGCAGGCCAAGTGTTAATCTGTCCGTAAAAGGGTATATTACACTCATGGTGTATATATAAGTGCTGAGAGGGTCATCCTCAATAACTTCACACACTACCATGCATTTCCCATTGTATTTCTGTCCGATTAAAGGATATATTACACAAAGTGTTAAAATACAATTGCTGAAAGCATAATCCTACATAATTTTTCACACGCTACTGTGCATCTCCAAGTGTAAATCTGTCCATAAAAGGATACCTTTCATCCAGGGCCTAAATACTAGGCCTAAAATTGATATTCCCCTAAATCAGTGGTTACTGCTGGTCCTGGATTAGTGTAATACGGTACATAAATAAATAGGCAGATAGTGTTAGGTGCCTGTAAAAAAAAGGCCTGAATTTGAAATCAATACATTGGGCCAAATATTTTTTTTCTTATTGTGGTGCTTGGTGAACGGTAACAATAAGGAAAACATCTAGTAAGGGACACGGACGCGGACGTGTTGGTGTTTGTGGACCCTTTGGTGCTGGGAGAGGACGTGACCATTCTGCCATAGCCACATGTCCTAGTGAACACTCAGGTTCCAGTACCAGCCAGAATTGACAACGATATTTGGTGGGGCCCAATGCCGCTCTAAGGGTGGTAAGGCCTGAGCAGGTACAGGCGCTTGTCAATTGGGTGGCCGACAGTGGAACCAGCACGTTCACAGCATTATCTCCCACCCAGTATTCTGCATAAAGCGCACAGGTGGTGCCTGAAAACCAAGCCCATCAGTCTGTCACATCACCCCCATGCATATCAGGGAAACTGTCTGAGCCTCAAGTTATGCAGCAGTCTCTTATGCTGTTTGAAGACTCTGCTGGCAGGGTTTCCCAAGGGAATCCACCTAGCCCTTCCCCAGTGGTGGAAGACATAGAATGCACTGATGCACAACCACTTATGTTTCTTGATGATGAAGACATGGGAATACCACCTCATCGGAGTCCGCACGTCTCTGATGATGACAAAACACAGGTGCCAACTGTAGAGTCTTTTTGCAGTGTGCAGACCGAACAGGAGGTCAGGGAGGAAGACTGTGTGGAAGATGATGAAGGGGACGATAAGGTCCTAGACCCCACATGGAATGAAGGTCGTGCCACTGACTTTCATAGTTCAGAGGAAGAGGCAGTGGTGAGACCGAGCAAACAGTGTAGCAAAAGAGGGAGCAGGGGGAGAAAGCAGAACAGCCACCGCCAAGAGAGTTTGCCTGCTACTGGCACCGCCACCAAGGACCGAGCACCCCAAAGGCAGCTCCAAGGAGTTCCCTGGCATGGCACTTCTTTAAACAATGTGCTGATGTCAACACCCGAGTGGTTTGCACGCTGTGCCATCAGAGCCTGAAGCGAGGCATTAACGTTCTGAACCTTATCACAACCTGCATGACCAGGCATCTACATGCAAAGGATGAACTGCAGTGGAGTAAACACCTTAAAAACAAGGAACTCACTCAGGCTCCCCCTGCTCCCTTTTCTGCTGCTGCCTCAGCCTCTTCCTCCGCCTCGGGAGGAATGTTGGCACCTGCCCCCCACCAAACAGAGAATGTGCCACCGACATCAACACCTGCGTCACCAAGCATTTCCACCATGTCACACGGCAGCGTTTAGCTCTCCATCTCACAAACCTTGGAGAGAAAGCATAAATTCCCACCTAGCCACCCTCGAGCCCTGGGCCTGAATGCCAGCATTTCTAAACTACTGGCCTTTGAAATGCTGTCATTCAGGCTGCTGGAAACAGACAGCTTCAAACAGCTAATGGCAATGGCTGTCCCACAGTATGTTGTTCCCAGCCACCACTACTTCTCCAAGACAGCCGTGCCTTCCCTGCACAACCAAGTATCCGATAAAATCAAGTGTGCACTGCGCAACGCCATCAGAGGCAAGGTCCACCTAACCATAAATACATGGAACAGTAAGCATGGCCAGGGATGCTATATCTCCCTAACTGCACACTGGGTAAATGTAGTGGCGGCTGGGCCCCAGGTGGAGAGTTCCTTGGTGCACGTCCTTCCGCCGCCAAGGATCACAGGGCATCATTCTTTGCCTCCTGTAGCCTCCTCCTCCTACTCGGCTTCCTCCTCCTCTGCTTCCATCTGCTCATCCAGTCAGCCACACACCTTCACCACCAACTTCTGCACAGCCCGGGGTAAACGTCAGCAGGCCGTTCTGAAACTCATATGTTTGGGGGACAGGCCCCACACCGCGCTGGAGTTGTGGCGGGGTATTGAACAACAGACCGACGAGTGGTTGCTGCTGGTGGGCCTCAAGCCCGGCCTGGTGGTGTGCGATAATGGGCGAAATCTCGTCGCAGCTCTGGGACTAGCCGGTTTGACACACATCTCTTGCCTGGTGCATGTGCTGAATTTAGTGGTTCAGAAGTTCATTCACAACTACCCCAACATGTTAGAGCTGCTGCATAAAGTGCGAAGTTCCGGCATTCACATCCTGCCGCTGCTCGCCTGTCTGCGCTACAGTTTAACTTCTGCCTTCCCGCTCACCGCCTCATATGTGATGTGCCCACCAGGTGGAACTCCACCTTGCACATGCTGGAGAGACTGTGCGAGCAGCAGCAGGCCATAGTGGAGTTTCAGCTGGAGAACGCACGGGTCATTCGCACTGCGGAACAGCACCACTTCACCACTAATGACTGGACCTCCATGCGAGACCTGTGTGCCCTGTTGCGCTGTTTCGAGTACTCCACCAACATGGCCAGTGGCGATGATGCAGTTATCAGCGTTACAATACCACTTCTATGTCTCCTTGAGAAAACACTTAGGGCGATGATGTAAGACGAGGTGGCCCAGGAGGAGGAGGAGGATGAGGGGTCATTTTTAGCACTTTCAGGCCAGTCTGTTAGAAGTGCCTCAGAAGGAGGTTTTTTTGCAACAGCAGAGGCCAGGTACAAATGTGGCCAGCCAGGGCCCACTACTGGAGGATGAGGAGGGGGTGGAGGAGGATGAGGATGAAGCAGGTTCACAGCAGGGTGGCACCCGACACAGCTCAGGCCCATCACTGGTGCGTGGCTGGGGGGATACGGAGGACGATGACGATACGCCTCCCACAGAGGACAGCTTGTCCTTACCTCTGGGCAGCCTGGCACACATGAGCAACTACATGCTGCAGTGCCTGCGCAACGACAGCAAAGTTGCCTACATTTTAACGTGTGCGGACTACTGGGTTGCCACCCTGCGGGATCCCCGGTACAAAGACAATGTGCCCACCTTACTTCCTGCACTGGAGCGTGATAGGAAGATGCGCGAGTACAAACGCACGCTGGTAGACGCGCTCCTGAGAGCATTCCCAAATGTCACAGGGGAACAAGCGGAAGCCCAAGGCGAAGGCAGAGGAGGAGCAAGAGTTCGCCAACGCAGCTGTGTCACGGCCAGCTCCTCTGAGGGCAGGGTTAGCATTGCAGAAATGTGGAAAAGTTTTGTCACGACGCCACAGCTAACTGCACCACCACCTGATACGGAATGTGTTAGCAGGAGGCAGCATTTCACTAACATGGTTGAACAGTACGTGTGCACACCCCTCCATGTACTGACTGATGGTTCGGCCCCATTCAACTTCTGGGTCTCCAAATTGTCCACATGGCCAGAGCTAGCCTTTTATGCCTTGGAGGTGCTGGCCTGCCCGGCGGCCAGTATTTTGTCTAAATGTGTATTCAGCACTAAATAAATGAAAGTGGCCTTCTCCATTGGTGGGTGACTTGAAGCCTGATTCTCTGCTATGGGACCTCTCTCCAATTGATATTGCTTAATTTTTATTTATTTTATTTTCATTAATTTCCCTATCCACATTTGTTTGCAGGGGATTTACCTACATTTTGCTGCCTTTTGTAGCCCTCTAGCCTTTTCCTGGACTATTTTCCAGCCTTTTTAGTGCCCAAAAGTTCAGGTCCCCATTGACTTCAATGGGATTCGGGTTCGGGATGAAGTTCGGGTCGAGTTCGGATCCCGAACCCGAACTTTTTCGGGAAGTTCGGCCAAACTTCTCGAACCCGAACATCCAGGTGTTCGCTCAACTCTAGTTGTGACCATGGCGGCCATTTTGAAGTCTGTCATTTTGAATCCAACTTTTGTTTTTTCAATAGGAAGAGGGTCATATAACACATCAAACTTATTGGGAATTTCACAAGAAAATCAATGATGTGCTTGGTTTTAACGTAACTTTCTTCTTTCATGAGTTATTTACACATTTCTGACCACTTATAAAATGTGTTTAATGTGCTACCCATTGTGTTAGATTTTCAATTTAACCCTCTTCTCCCACTCTTCACACACTGGTAGCAACACCACAGGAAAAATGCTAGCACAGGCTTCCAGTATACGTAGTTTCAGGTGCTGCACATCTCGTATCTTCACAGCATAGACAATTGCCTTCAGATGACCCCAAAGATAAAAGTCTAAGGGTGTCAGATAGGGAGACCTTGGGAGCCATTCAACTGGCCCACAACGACCAATCCACTTTCCAGGAAACTGTTCATCTAGGAATGCTCGGACCTGACGCCAATAATGTGGTGGTGCACCATCTTGCTGGAAAAACTCAGGGAACATTCCAGCTTGAGTGCAAAAAGAGGGAAACACATCATCATGTAGCAATTTTGCATATTCAGTGGCCTTGAGGTTTCCATTGATGAAGAATGGCCCCACTATCTTTGTACCCCATATACCACACCATACCTTCATTTTTTTTGTTCCAACAGTCTTGGAGGGATCTATCCATTGTGGGTTAGTGGTGTGGTGTTGCTATCAGTGTGTGAGGAGTGGGAGAAGAGGGTTGCATTGACAATCCAACACAATTGGCAGCACATTAAACACATTTTATAAGTGGTCATAAACTTGTAAATAACTCATGAAAGAAGAAAGGTACGTTAAAACCAAGCACACCATTGTGTTTCTTGTGACATTCCCAACAAGTTTGATGTGTCACATGACTCTCTTCCTATTGAAAAAACAAAAGTTGGATTCAAAATGGCCGACTTCAAAATGGCCGCCATGGTCACCACCCATCTTGAAAAGTTTCCCCCCTCACATATACTAATGTGCCACAAACAGGAAGTTAATATCACAAACCATTCCCATTTTATTAAGGTGTATCCATATAAATGGCCCACCCTATATATCAATTCAATGGGATATTAAGCTCTATTGAATTCTTTATTGCATTTTATCTCCAAGAGGGACCAATTCTTCAGTAGCATAGCACCATACAGAAGCAACAAAAGCGGGCACAGAAGCCTCTTTGTATGCTGCAGGAGCTCTGTGCGTCCAAGGCCTAAAAGTAGCAGATCTAAAATACAAACTACTGGAATATGTTGCAGGTTAATGGGAACTTGTCATCAATCTTATGCAGGCCTCACTGAGGGCAGCATAAAGTATTAACTGACTCAATGATTTTAGTACTTACGCACGTATAATCTTTGCTACAGTTATTCAGCAGTTCCTCTGCCCACCTGCTGATTGTTTTCTTTCTAGGAGTAAACTGTCAAACATTGGTTAGTAGGTGGAGATAGCAGGATATCATGAAAAACCATTAATCTACTCTGGGAAAGATTATACACCAAGTTCTTGGCAAACAGCTCATATCTACTTATGAGGGACAGATATCTGAAATCAGTGTGTCTGTCAACACTTGTTGCCCTGGATGAGGCCAGCATAAAGTTGTTGACTAGTCTAATTAAGACTTAGACTACTTTCACAATGGAATCTCAGGATAGTAATGCAGTAAAGAACCACTATATATTAATCACACACACAAAAGCAAGGCATGAATGTACAGTAAATTTTGAAAATCTTTAGACCCTTTCACTTTTTCACATTTTTTATGTTGAGGAATTGTGCTAAATTAAACTAAAAAATAAATAAAGTTTTCTCCATTATTCTGCACTCAATACCCCATAGTGACAAAGTGAAAACAGAATGTCCAAAATCTTTGCTAATTTAATGAAAAGGAAAAACAAAAATATTGCATTGACATAAGTATTCAGACTCTTTACTCAGTAACTAGTTGAAACACATTTGGCAGTGATTACAGCCTCCAGTCTTCTTGGGTATGATGCCACAAGGTTTGCACACCTGGAATTGTATATTTTCTGCAGTTCTTCTCTGAAGATCCTCTCAAGCTCTTTCAAGCTGTATAGGGACTGTCAGTCGACAACCATTTTCAAGTCTCTTCAGAGATGTTCAGTTGGGTTAAAGTCAGGGCTCTAGTTGGGCCACTTAAGGACATTCACAGAGTTGTCCCCTCAGCCACTTCTATGCTGTCTTGGCTTTGTGCTTAGGGTCATTGCCTTGTTGGAAAGTAAAAAAATTATATCATGGGAGCAACACAAATTCTAAAACGTAACTTTTACTAATCGATGTAAAAAAGCCCCACACACACAAGACACAGACATAACACACAACGAGTAATCCGTCTGCACATGCGGCACAAAGGTACAATGCGTGGTATATGGGCATAGAGGCCTAATATATGAGCCCTATTAAGCCCTACTTGGCCTGTTGTGCCCTATGTGCAAAAGAAATCACGGGGTCCAAAAAGCCCCGCAAGGGGTGGCCACGTGCTGGAACCTGACCCTAGGTATCTGACCCTAGTAAGGTCTCTGAGGGGAGATTGCTCTCACACTATGGATACCAGGGTCCAGTCAGCCAACATACAGTCAGGGAAGACAAAGTCTCCCCAGGTGCCAAAAAGGAAAAAGAAGCGTCCCAACGCGTTTCATCACAAGGACTGCACCAGTATACAAGGGGAACTAAGAATCATCAGGGGACGCAAAAACCACCTTGTATACACAAAAAGAGAGAGTCCCTGGCTCCAACGGTCAAAAGAAAGGGCCAAGGAACATATAAATCCACAGAGTCGTGGCCATAGAGGTAAAAAGGATACACATAGTCTACATGGCTATCCTACAGTAGAGGAGTGGCGTGTAGCGAAAAACCTCCTGGAGGGAACACTCCTGTAAAAAGAGAAACCCATAAACAAATGTCATCTATTATTGACTCAGTTAATCAACCTAATGACCTCCTTCCATAGATCAAAGTGGTTACTCACAAGAATGTCCAAGGGTCGGGGTGTGTGGCCTCCGGTCAGGAGAGTCATAGGTGCCTTGTTCGCACGTCAAAGCCCCATTATCCGGGTGTCCCTATCTGTGCAGTGGGACTCACCCGGTATACATAGGCTAGGTAATGAGGGGGGCGGATATTTCGGTCACGTCACCTGACTCCTCAAGGTGTGCGGCGCCGGATCGCGCATGCTCAGTATCGAGATCCGGACGCCGAACGAGGAGACACGTGCGGGCGGCCGGGGAATGACGTCGCCTGTACGCCGCGTCTCGGGCGTTCGGCGCACAGGGAAGACGTCAGAGGGGGCGGTGCTGGTGCGGACTAAGGAGTTCCCAAGTCCGCCCCAGAACATCAGTCACGCCGATGTAGGTAGTTCCAGATGCTCACACCAGCCATACGGTGGTTGGAAGGAGGAGCGGAGCAAAATGTACTTGGACCGCTACAACTTTTATATTCCACCACCACCACACGGGATATAGTGAGGATAGAGCCCGAGTGGTATATTGTGTAGGACATTTATAAGGCAGCAAAATTGGCAGCTGGAATCAGACAAGCCACTTATAGATGAATGGTCACATTTAGTGGCCAAGTGGCAAATAGGCCCCTAACCACATATCACTACAGGTAGGGACTAAAATTCAGTTGTTCATTTAACCCATGGGGGCTGGGGGTATTGAGTCTAAAGATCCACCATACTTCTTTCTGGAGGATCTTTTGTCCCAATCCCCCACGTTCTGGTCTCCGCACACGTTCAATTCCCATAAAGGACACTGCCGACATTCGGCCGGCATGGTGAATCTGCACATGACGCGCCACTGGGGTATCTCTGTTATTTCTGATGTCCCCAGGTGTTCACTCACTCGTTTCGCAATTCCCTCCGAGTTTTCCCTACATATTTGAGGCCGCACTCACAGGTACACAAATAGATGATACCAGTAGTGCGGCAATTGATAAAGTCCTTTATGTAGTAAGTCCTGTCGTCTGGGTCACCCTTAAATGTTTTTCCGGGTTGGAGATATTTGCAGAACGAGCAATGGCCACATCTATAACAGCCCTGTGGTGGGCCCTGAAGCCATGTTGTCGGTCTCGTGTCCTTAGATGTAAAATGGCTACGTACACATTGGTCCCTTACATTCATTCCTCTCCTGAATGTAAGTGAGGCATGAGGACTCAGTACCTCAGAAAGATCGGGGTCCATTAGAAGCATGCCCCAATGGCTTTCAAGGATTTGTCGAATCCTGGGTGCGGCCATATCGAAGGTGCCAATCACCCTTATGCGTCTGGGGGTACTGTGTTAGTTTTCACGTTAGGATGTAACAGGGCCGTCCTGTCGCATCCAAGAGCCCGTTTATAGGCCGCTTTCAAGATGCAGTCAGGGTAACCACGGGCCCTGAAACGCTTTCTCAGTTCGTTGGCCTCCTGTCTGAAGTCCCCGGATCAGAACAATTTCTTCTTACCCGTAGGTACTGTCCTGTTGGAATTCCCCTCTTGAGAGGGACAGGATGACAGCTGTCCCATCTCAAGAGGGAATTTGTAGCCGTGGGTTTACGGTAAATGGTTGTTCTCAGGAGCCACCCCCACCTCTGGAGATCATTATGTCCAGAAAGGGCAAGTGATCCCGAGCAATAACATAGGTGAACTTCATGTTGATCGTATTATTGTTCAGTTCCTGTACCAGGCGATGGAAGTCGCCCTCCGTGCCGCTCCACAGGACAAGAATGTCATCTATGTAACGGCACCAGAGGGCGATCGAGTCCGTATACCACAGTGAGGCATCCTCGAACACGATGGTTTCCTCCCACCAGCCCAGGAGCAAATTTGCATATGACGGTGCACACGAACTGCCCATGGCAGTGCCCTGAGCTGGTGGAAGAACCTCCCATCAAAAAGGAAAAAATTACTGGTGAGGATGAAACTGAGTAACTGTAGAACAAACCCATTATGTGAGTGGCACTGTGAACCACGTGCTTTAAGGAAGTGTGCAGTGGCTTCCACTCCGTTTTTGTGCGGTATAGATGAGTATAAGGCCTCCACGTCTATTGAGGCCAGCCACCAGTCTCCCTCAATACATTCCCCCTCGAGTTTCGATAGGAGATCGCTCGTGTCCCTAATATACGATGGTAGGGACTCAACAAAAGGTCTTAGGATTCGATCAACATAAATCCCACTGTTTTGAGCTAGACTCCCAATTCCTGAGACAATCGGTCGACCTTTGACCGGACGTGTCTCCTTATGGACCTTGGGTAAGCAATAGAATGTTGCTACAACAGGATGTGCAGGTAGAAGGAACTCAAATTCCTCTTTAGAGATCAGGGACTGTCGTTTGGCGTTTAGAAGAAGTAATTCCAGAGTGCCCTTAAAGTCCGATGTCGGGTCATGGGATAATATCTCGTACCCCGTTTTGTCGCTGAGAATGGACAGGCACATCTCTTTATAAGTCATGGTGTCCATGACAACTACATTCCCCCCTTATTCGGACGGTTTGATAGTGATGGACCTGTCCATTCCCAGGGACTTGATGGCCAGCCTTTCTTCCCTACTGCAGTTAAATCTAGTGGGGGAGGCGTTCAAAGTTGATAATTCCGCCAGTGTATATTTCAGGAAGATGTCAATACATGACACCTCTCCAGGTGGAGGCATCCTGGAGCTGCTAGGCTTCAGGTTTGTAAATGGGCCTTCACCCGAAATGTCCGGGGGGAGATTCTCAAGATCAAAGACTTTGTCTTCCCTGACTGTATGTTGGCTGACTGGACCCTGGTATCCATAGTGTGAGAGCAATCTCCCCTCAGAGACCTTACTAGGGTCAGATACCTAGGGTCAGGTTCCAGCACGTGGCCACCCCTTGCGGGGCTTTTTGGACCCCGTGATTTCTTTTGCACATAGGGCACAACAGGCCAAGTAGGGCTTAATAGGGCTCATATATTAGGCCTCTATGCCCATATACCACGCATTGTACCTTTGTGCCGCATGTGCAGACGGATTACTCGTTGTGTGTTATGTCTGTGTCTTGTGTGTGTGGGGCTTTTTTACATCGATTAGTAAAAGTTACGTTTTAGAATTTGTGTTGCTCCCATGATATAATTTTTTGACAGCAGTCTGAGTAACATACAGGGCTGAGACTATACGTTTCACTTGAGCCCTGATATCCTCCTGTTTGTGCTTGTTGGAAAGTAAACCTACGGCACAGACTGAGGTCCAGAGTGGTCTGAATCAGGTTTTCATGAAAAAAAGAATGAAAACAGAAACTTTGCAGGATCCAGCCCTGTAGATAAAATCGAACTTTTAATTCCCGCAAGTTAAAAACATCCTTAATGATGTCCTCTAGACTACACTTTTCGTGCTATACAGCACTTTATCACTGCCATTCATTAAGAAAATACCCCTGTCCCAGCTGCTAAAAAAACAAAAAAAACAAAGCATGATACTGCCACCACCATGCTTCACTGTAGGGATGGTATTGGGTAGGTGATGAGCAGTGCCCAGTTTCCTCCAGACATGACACTTAGAATTGAGGCCAAAAAGTTCAATCTTGGTTTCATTAGCCCAGAGAATTTTCTTTTTTACAGTCTGAGAATCCTTTAAGTGCTTTTTTTGCACACTCCAGGTGGTTTTCTTTCAGGCTTCTTTTTGGCCACTCTGCCATAGAGTCCAGATTGGTTGCGTGCTACAGTGGTGGTTGGTTTTTCCTATCTGCACACAGGATCTTTTGTGTTCAGCCAGAGTGACAATTAAGTTATTGGTTACCTCTCTTACCATGGTCATTATCCCCCAATTACTTAGTTTGGTGGGGCAGCCAGCTTTGGGAAGAGTCCTGGCTGTTCCAAACTTCTTTCATTTAAGAATTAAGCCACTATACTCTTTCAGTGAAGCAGACATTTTTTGTACCCTTCTGCAGATCTGTACCTCCACACAATCCTGTATCCTGAGCTCTACATGCAGTTCTTTCCTCTTTATGACTTGATATTTGATCTAATATGCATTGTCAGCTGATACTTTTTTTTATAGACAGGGCTTTGTCTTTCCAAATCATGTCAAATCAACAGAATTTACCACTGGTGGTGGGTTTAAAGTAACTTGTAGAAACATTCCAAAGATGATCAAGAGAAATGGGAGGACCCCAGAGCTAAATTTCAAGCTTCATAGCACAGGGTCTTAATACTTATGTCCATGTGTAATTTTCACTTTTACTTTTTAATAAATTAGTTCTAAGTTCTAAAATTCTGTTTTCATATTATGGGGTATTGACTGCAAATTGATGGGAGAAACTAGCATTTTTTAAAATTTTATCAAAATGGCCACAACATAATAAGATGTGAAAAAGTGAAAGGGTCTAAAGACTTTCAGAATGCACTATGTGTGTGTGTGTGTATATATATATATATATATATATATATGAGTTGCTGTCTGTCTGTCTGTCCTTTATGCGCGACCAAACGACTGGACTGATCTTCACCTAATTTAGCACACAGGTACATCAGGTGTCTGGGAAGGATTTAGACCGCTTTTAGCTCTCTAGGACTAGAGATGAGGGAACACCTGGAAGTTCAGGTTCGGGAAGTTCAGCCAAACTTCCCAAAGGCAGCAAAATGTAGGTAAATCCCCTGCAAACAAATGTGGATAGGGAAATGAATTAAAATAAAATAAAATAAATAAAATTTAACCAATATTAATTGGAGAGAGGTCCCACTGCAAGGAATCATGCGTCATATCACCCAAGACTGGAGAAGGCCACTTTCAGTTATTTTGGCCCCAGCACCCAGACAGAGGAGAGGTTCATTTAACTTTGGGTTGCACCGCAAGATCATGGTAAAGTTAAAAAAATGAGGATTCAATAAAGAAGTGCCCCGGAGTACAAGAATACATGGCTGAGGGGGAGGCAGTAATAAATGTCTATTCTGCACAAGGGAGGCACAGGTCCTGTGGGATCCATGCCTGGTTCATTTTTATGAACGTCAGCTTGTCCACGTTGGCTGTGGACAGGCGGCTGCGTTTGTCAGTAATGACGCCCCATGCCGTGCTGAATACACGTTCAGACAAAACACTGGCTGCCGGGCAGGCCAGCACTTCCAATGCATAAAATGCTAACTCTGGCCACATTGACAATTTGGAGACCCAGAAGTTAAATGGGGCTGAACCATCAGTCAGTATGTGGAGGGGTGTGCAGACGTACTGTTCAACCATGTTAGTGAAATGCTGCCTCCTGCTAACACATTCTGTATCAGGTGGTGGTGCAGTTAGCTGTGGCGTGGTGACAAAACTTTTCCACATTTCTGCCATGCTAACCCTGCCCTCAGAGGAGCTGACCGTGACACAGCTGCGTTGGCGACCTCTTGCTCCTCCTCAGCCTTTGCCTTGGGCTTCCACCTGTTCCCCTGTGACATTTGGGAATGCTCTCAGGAGCGCGTCTACCAGCGTGTGCTTGTACTCGCGCATCTTCCTATCACGTTCCAGTGCAGGAAGTAAGGTGGGCACATTGTCTTTGTACCGGGCATCCAGCAGGGTGGCAACCCAGTAGTCCGCACACGTTAAAATGTGGGCAACTCTGCTGTCGTTGCGCAGGCAGTGCAGCATGTAGTCGCTCATGTGTGCCAGGCTCCCCAGAGGTAAGGACAAGCTGTACTCTGTGGGAGGCGTATCGTCATCGTCCTCCGTATCCCCCCAGCCACGCACCAGTAATGGGCCTGAGCTGTGTCGGGTGCCACCCCGCTGTGAACCTGCTTCATCCTCATCCTCCTCCACCTCCTCCTCATCCTCCTCGTCCTCCAGTAGTGGGCCCTGGCTGGCCACATTTGTACCTGGCCTCTGCTGTTGCAAAAAACCTCCCTCTGACCCACTTCTAACAGACTGGCCTGAAAGTGCTAAAAATGACCCCTCATCCTCCTCCTCCTCCTCCTCCTCCTCCTGGGCCACCTCCTCTTCCATCATCGCCCTAAGCGTTTTTTCAAGGAGACATAGAAGTGGTATTGTAACGCTGATAACAGTGTCATCGCCACTGGCCATGTTGGTGGAGTACTCGAAACAGCGCAACAGGGCACACAGGTCTCGCATGGAGGCCCAATCATTGGTGGTGAAGTGGTGCTGTTCTGCAGTGCGACTGACGCGTGTGTGCTCCAGCTGAAACTCCACTATGGCCTGCTGTTGCTCGCACAGTCTCTCCAGCATGTGCAAGGTGGAGTTCCACCTGGTGGGCACGTCGCATATGAGGCGTTGAGCTGGAAGGCCGAAGTTCCGCTGTAGCGCAGACAGGCGAGCAGTGGTAGGATGTGAACGCCGGAAGCGCGCACAGACGGCCCTCACTTTATGCAGCAGCTCTGACATGTCGGGGTAGTAGTGAATGAACTTCTGCACCACCAAATTCAGCACATGCGCCAGGCAAGGGATGTGCGTCAAACCGGCTAGTCCCAGAGCTGCGACGAGATTTCGCCCAATATCGCACACCACCAGGTCAGATGGCACAAGCATAAGCTTTATATCAATCAGCACAGGAGAAGGCGACTTTTGACAGACTTTGACCCCTACACCCGGACGGAGGAGAGAGGTTTCAAAGCAGAGAATCAGGCATTTAGATCACCCACCACAGGAGTAGGCCCCAACTTAATGGGACCCCGGCAACCATGTCAGATGGCACAAACCATCAGCTTCATATCAATCAGCACAGGAGAAGGCGACTTTGAAAGACTTTTGACCCCTACACCCAGACGGAGGAGAGAGGTTTCACAGCAGAGAATCAGGCATTTAGATCACCCACCACAGGAGTAGGCCCCCATTGAATCAGACCCTGGCAACCATGTCAGATGGCACAAACCATCAGCTTTATATCAATCAGAACAGGAGAAGGCGACTTTGAAAGACTTTGACCCTACACCCAGATGGAGGAGAGAGGTTTCACAGCAGAGAATCAGGCATCATATCAACCACCACAGGAGAAGCCACCATTGAGTTACTTTGACCCTGCACCCAGGAAGAGGAGAGAGGCCCCACAGCACATATTCTGGCATCATATCAGCCACCACAGGAGAGAGCCACCATTGAGTTACTTTGACCCCTGCACCCAGGAAGAGGAGAGAGGCCCCACAGCACATATTCTGGCATCATACTAACCACCACAGGAGAAGCCACCATTGAGTTACTTTGACCCCTGCACCCAGGAAGAGGAGAGAGGCCCCACAGCACATATTCTGGCATCATATCAGCCACCACAGGAGAAGCCACCATTGAGTTACTTTGACCCCCGCACCCAGGAAGAGGAGAGAGGCACCACAGCACATATTCTGGCATCATATCAGCCACCACAGGAGAAGCCACCATTGAGTTACTTTGACCCCGCACCCAGGAAGAGGAGAGAGGCACCACAGCACATATTCTGGCATCATATCAGCCACCACAGGAGAAGCCACCATTGAGTTACTTTGACCCCTGCACCCAGGAAGAGGAGAGAGGCCCCACAGCACATATTCTGGCATCATACTAACCACCACAGGAGAAGCCACCATTGAGTTACTTTGACCCCTGCACCCAGGAAGAGGAGAGAGGCCCCACAGCACATATTCTGGCATCATATCAGCCACCACAGGAGAAGCCACCATTCAGTTACTTTGACCCCGCACCCAGGAAGAGGAGAGAGGCACCACAGCACATATTCTGGCATCATACTAACCACCACAGGAGAAGCCACCATTGAGTTACTTTGACCCCCGCACCCAGGAAGAGGAGAGAGGCACCACAGCACATATTCTGGCATCATATCAGCCACCACAGGAGAAGCCACCATTGAGTTACTTTGACCCCCGCACCCAGGAAGAGGAGAGAGGCACCACAGCACATATTCTGGCATCATATCAGCCACCACAGGAGAAGCCACCATTGAGTTACTTTGACCCCCGCACCCAGGAAGAGGAGAGAGGCCCCACAGCACATATTCTGGCATCATATCAGCCACCACAGGAGTAGGCCACAATTTAGTTTATTTGACCCCTGCACCCAGAAAGAGGAGAGAGGCCCCACAGCACATATTCTGGCATCATATCACACACCACAGGAGAAGGCCTCTTTCAGTGATTTAGGCCTTTGGACCCAGACAGAGGAGAGAGGTCAGAGATTAGCTTCATATCCCCCAGCACAGCAGAAGACCGCTTTATTTGACTTAGGCCTCAGCACCCAGACAGAAGACAGAGGTAGCATGGCAGAGGTTATGGCTTCATGTCACCCGTTAGTTTAACCGGCCACTTTCATCTGGTTAGGCCCCGGCGCCCAGACAGAGAAGAGTTTCATTCAACTGTGGGTTTCATAAAATTTGTATCAAATAAAGAAGTGGCCCGTAGCACAACAAGACATGTTTTAGGCAGTTAATAAGGACTACTCTGCACAAGGGAGGGACAGGTCCTGGGATCCATGCCTGGTTCATCTTTATGAAGGTCAGCTTGTCCACGTTGGCTGTGGACAGGCGGCTGCGCTTGTCAGTAATGACGCCCCTGCCGTGCTGAATACGCTGCTCAGATAAAACGCTGGCCGCCGGGCAGGAAAGCACCTCCAAGGCATAACATGCTAACTCTGGCCACGTGGACAATTTCGAAACCCAGTAGTTGAATGGGGCCGAACCATCCGTCAGGATGTGGAGGGTGTGCAGGCATACTGTTCAACCATGTTAGTGAAATGCTGCCTCCTGCTAACACGTTCCGTATCAGGTGTCGGTGCAGATAGCTGTGGCGTGGAGACAAAACTTTTCCACATTTCTGCCATGCTAACCCTGCCCTCAGATGAGCTGGCCGTGACACAGCTGCGTTGGCGACCTCTTGCCACTCCTCTGCCTTCACCTTCCACCTGTTCCCTGTGACATGTGGGAATGCTCTCAAGAGCGCCTCTATCAGCGTGCGCTTGTACTCGCGCATCTTACGGTCGCGCTCCAGTTCAGGAATTAAAGTGGGCACATTGTCTTTATACCGGGGATCCAGCAGGGTGGCCACCCAGTAGTCTGCACACGTTAAAACGTGGGCAACTCTGCTGTCGTTGCGCAGGCATTGGAGCATATATTCGCTCATGTGGGCCAGGCTACCCATGGGTAAGGACAAGCTGTCCTCTGTGGGAGGCGTATCGTCATCGTCCACCGTATCCCCCCAGCCACGCACCAGTGATGGGCCTGGGCTGCCACCCCGCTGTGAACTTGCGTCATCCTGTCACTACCAGAGCTTTGAGACGTTCTCACAGCTCTGTTTCTCCACCCCTGTGATGATGTAACTACTAGAGCTTTGAGACGTTCCCACAGCTCTGTTTCTCCGCCCCTGTGATGAGGTCTTTACTTTCTGTTTCCTTCCTCCCAGCTGTCCCTCCTGTGTTTGATTGCTCTGCCTTTAAATCACCTCTCTTCCTTTGTACGGTGCGGATTATACTACTTCATTTGACCTGTATCTCTCGCTTGAGTATCTTCACTGGTGTGATATCTTTTCTGGACCTGTGTTCTGCTGAAGCAAGTACTTCGGACATTGTCTACTGACTTTGGATCTGTTTTCACTGCTGCTGCAGCTCCTTCAGTTAAGTGTGCAGACATTGTGTGTTTCTGTTTGTTTTGCTGACTGGATCCGAGGCGACCCCGGTTCCGTCCATATACTGAGCAGGGCACCGGTGGCCGTGCCCCTTCCACTACTGTAGGGGTTACAGTGGTCATCAGCCTTAGGTACGCTGGCATGTCTCGATCCACCATCTGATCTGGACATGGGCTTAGCAGCATAGGGAGAGCTTTTAGGGTCTGACAGGGGTCACCCTTTATGTTCCCTAGTTTGGGTCCGGTCAGTAGCTAACTCACTGTGTATGCTCTTGTTGCTCACATACAGCCGTGACATTATAATCCGCCGAAACCGTCCTTTTTGACATGGATCCGCTTTCTGACCTGGTTGACCGCATGCAGGGTCTTTCTTTGAGGTAGCGGATCTCCGTCAATCTATGATTCAGCTTCAAGCATTGGGCCCGGCCCGGCCCATGGAGTCTGTTGCGAGCCAAAGGTCTCACTTCCGGAAACGTTCTCCGGGGGCAGTGAGAATTTTGTTCGCTCCAGAGAGGCATGCAAACTCCATTTTTGCTTGTGTCCCCGTTCCTCTGGTAATGAGGAGCAGAGGGTGAGGATTGTCATCTCCTTGCTCAGGGGTAATGCTCAGACTTGGGCTTTTTCACTGCCATCGGGGGATCCCTCCCTTCGATCCACAGAAAGATTTTTGTGGCCCTGGGGCAGATATATGATGACCCGGATCGTGTTGCTCTGGCTGAATCTAACTTACGCTTTTTATGCCAGAACAAACTGTCTGCTGAGCTTTATTGTTCTGAATTTCGGAGATGGGCAGCTGATTCAGGTTGGAATGATGCTGCACTCCGGAGTCAGTTCTGTCATGGTCTCTCAGAGAGATTGAAAGATGCGTTTGCTTTCCATGAGAGACCAACATCTTTAGAGTCTGCCATGTCATTGGCGGTACGCCTTGACAGGCGTCTAAGAGAAAGAAACGAGACCTCTCGGTCCAGCCATTGTCACTCTAGGGGCAGTGGTGCGGACTCATTCAGTGTGCAGGGGTCTCATCCTGTCTCGGTCCCCTCTGAGGAGGAGCCTATGCAGCTAGGTCGACTTGCCCCTGATAAAGGAGGATTTAGTCCTCAGAGAATGGTGTGTTTTTGTTGTGGGGGCATTGGTCATTTGGCAAATGTTTGTCCCTCTAGGAGATTCATGAACTGTACTAAGAGTGATAATAAGAGAAAATCCTCAAAAGGAAAATCATCAAACTCTGCTTCATCTGCTACCTTGGGCAAAGTTGATGTAGGAATTGGGGCTTTTCCTCTGACCTGCAGTTCTCGTTTTCTCCTTTCTGCCAGGGTGGCGCTAGAGAGCAAAGTCATTTCTTGTGAAATTTTTGTTGATAGTGGAGCGGCCGTCAATCTTATTGACACTCAATTTGTAGCCAGGCATGGTTTTCGGGTTTGCACATTAGAAAAAGATATACCTGTTTTTGCCATTGACTCTGCTCCACTCTCACAGAGATCCCTGAAGGGCATTGTTCACAATATCCGGTTAGCTGTAGGTGACACTCATGTGGAGGATATATCTTGTTTTGTCCTTAACGGATTGCCTACTCCTCTAGTGTTGGGGTTACCCTGGCTCACTAAACATAACCCCACTATTGATTGGCAAGGAAGGCAAATAAATGAGTGGAGTGAGTTTTGTAGAGAGAATTGTCTCACAGCGACTTTTGCAGAGGTATCTACTAAAACTTTGCCATCATTTCTCTCTGATTTCTCGGACGTGTTTTCCGAGAGCGGTGTGCAGGAGCTACCTCCTCACCGGGAGTTTGACTGTCCCATTAACCTCATTCCCGGCGCCAAGCTGCCAAAGCACGCCTGTACAATCTCTCACAACCGGAGAGAATCGCAATGCGAACCTATATCTCTGAGAGTCTCGATAAGGGGCATATTCGTCCCTCAAAATCACCGGTCGCCGCGGGTTTTTTTTTGTTAAAAAGAAAGATGGCTCTCTGAGACCTTGCCTAGATTTTAGGGAGCTGAACCGTATCACGATTCGCGATCCCTATCCCCTTCCTCTGATCCCAGACCTCTTCAACCAAATTGTTGGGGCCAAGGTTTTTTCCAAATTGGATTTGAGAGGCGCTGCATAACCTGGTCAGGGTCAGAGAGGGGGATGAATGGAAAACAGCCTTTAATACTCCCGAGGGGCATTTCGAGAATCTCGTTATGCCTTTTGGCTTGATGAATGCTCCGGCCGTCTTTCAGCATTTTGTTAACAGTATTTTCTACCATTTAATGGGGAAATTTGTATTGGTGTATCTTGATGATATTTTGATTTTTTCCCTGATGTTCGGACTCATCAGGATCATCTTTTTCAGGTTCTGCAGATTCTGCGAGAAAATAAATTGTACGCCAAGCTGGAGAAATGTGTGTTTATGGTATCGGAGATTCAATTTCTGGGTTTTCTCCTCTCTGCTTCTGGTTTTCGCATGGATCCGGAGAAGGTCCGTGCTGTGCTTGAGTGGGAGCTTCCTGAGAATCAGAAGGCATTGATGCGCTTTCTGGGTTTTGCAAACTATTACAGAAAGTTCATTTTGAATTATTCCTCTGTTGTCAAACCCTCACTGACATGACCAAAAAGGGGGCGGATTTTTCCTCTTGGTCGGAGGAGGCGCTTGCAGCTTTTTCTAAGATTAAAGAGAGTTTTGCGTCTGCTCCCATCTTGGTGCATCCCGATGTTTCCTTACCTTTTATTGTTGAGGTGGATGCTTCCGAGGTGGGTGTGGGTGCGGTTTTGTCCCAGGGTCCGTCTCCTTCCAAATGGCGACCCTGTGCCTTTTTCTCTAAAAACTCTCACCGGCAGAGAAAAACTATGATGTGGGAGATAGGGAATTGTTGGCCATCAAGCTGGCTTTCGAGGAATGGCGCCATTGGTTGGAGGGGGCCAGGTACCCTATAACCGTTTTTACCGACCATAAGAATCTGGCGTACTTGGAGTCGGCTAAGCGTATGAATCCGAGACAGGCCAGATGGTCTCTGTTCTTCTCCAGATTCAATTTTGTCGCTACATTCCGCCCTGGGATCAAAATGTGAAGGCTGACGCCTCTCTCGCTGTTTTCCGGGAGGAGGAAACTCCGAGGACCCGGGTCCCATTTTTGGCGGAGGGGGTAGTTGTTTCTGCTCTGTATTCTGATTTGGAGGCCGAGGTCCAGGCTGCCCAGACTGAGGCACCTGCCCGTTGTCCTTCTGGAAAGTTGTTTGTGCCTCCTGAGTTACGTCACAAACTCTTCAAGGAGCATCATGATACGGTTCTTGCTGGTCACCCCGGAGTAGAGCCACGGTAGATCTCATTGCTCGGAGATTTTGGTGGCCGGCTCTTCGTAAGTCGGTGGAGGGTTTTGTGGCTGCTTAGAGACGTGCGCCGCGCTTAAGGTCCCTCGCTCACGGCCTTCAGGTCCCCTTCTCCCTTACCCATACCTTCCCGTCCTTGGACACACCTGTCCATGGACTTTATCACGGATCTTCCTCGCTCCTCAGGGAAGTCGGTGATCCTGGTGGTGGTGGACCGTTTTAGCAAGATGGCACATTTCATACCCTTCCCTGGATTGCCCAATGCTAAAACGTTGGCGCAAGCTTTTGTCGACCATATTGTTAAATTGCATGGCATTCCTTCTGATATTGTTTCCGATAGAGGCACGCAGTTTGTGTCCAGATTCTGGAAGGCTTTCTGTTCTCGCCTGGGGGTTCGGCTGTCCTTCTCTTCTGCTTTTCACCCGCAGTCGAATGGTCAGACTGAACGCGCCAATCAGAATCTGAGACATATTTGCGCTGTTTTGTTGCAGAGAACCAGGAGGATTGGTGTTCGCTTTCTCCCTCTTGCTGAGTTTGCTCTGAACAACCGTCAGTCAGGAATCTTCTGATAAGTCACCATTCTTTGGTGCATATGGGTTCCATCCGCAGTTTGGGACATTCTCGGAGGGGCTCCTTCTGGTTTGCCTGAGGAGGAGAGATTTTCCTCGTCTTTGTCTACCATTTGGCAAAAGATTCAGACTAATCTAAGAAAGATGAGTGAGAAATATAAGCGTGTGGCTGATAAGAGACGTGTGCCTGGTCCGGACCTGAATGTGGGTGATCTGGTGTGGTTGTCTACAAGAAATATTAAACTGAAGGTTCCCTCCTGGAAATTGGGTCCCAAGTTTATTGGGCCTTATAAAATCTTGTCAGTCATCAATCCTGTTGCCTTCCGTCTTGATCTTCCACGGGTTTGGAAGATACATAATGTATTTCACAGATCTCTCTTAAAACCATATGTCCAGCCCACGGTACCCTCCTCTTTGCCTCCTCCTCCGATTTTGGTTGATGGCAATCTGGAGTTTGAGGTTTCCAGAATTGTGGACTCTCGCATTGTCCGCGGTTCTCTTCAGTACCTCGCTCATTGGAAAGGTTATGGTCCTGAGGAGAGGATGTGGGTTCCGGTGTCGGACATTAAAGCCACTCGCCTCATCAGGACTTTTCATAGGGCTCATCCTGAGAAGGTGGGTCCTGGGTGTCCGGAGTCCACCCGTAGAGGGGGGTACTGTCACTACCAGAGCTTTGAGACGTTCTCACAGCTCTGTTTCTCCACCCCTGTGATGATGTAACTACTAGAGCTTTGAGACGTTCCCACAGCTCTGTTTCTCCGCCCCTGTGATGAGGTCTTTACTTTCTGTTTCCTTCCTCCCAGCTGTCCCTCCTGTGTTTGATTGCTCTGCCTTTAAATCACCTCTCTTCCTTTGTACGGTGCGGATTATACTACTTCATTTGACCTGTATCTCTCGCTTGAGTATCTTCACTGGTGTGATATCTTTTCTGGACCTGTGTTCTGCTGAAGCAAGTACTTCGGACATTGTCTGCTGACTTTGGATCTGTTTTCACTGCTGCTGCAGCTCCTTCAGTTAAGTGTGCAGACATTGTGTGTTTGTTTGTTTTGCTGACTGGATCCGAGGCGACCCCGGTTCCGTCCATATACTGAGCAGGGCACCGGTGGCCGTGCCCCTTCCACTACTGTAGGGGTTACAGTGGTCATCAGCCTTAGGTACGCGGGCATGTCTCGATCCACCATCTGGATCTGGACATGGGCTTAGCAGCATAGGGAGAGCTTTTAGGGTCTGACAGGGGTCACCCTTTATGTTCCCTAGTTTGGGTCCGGTCAGTAGCTAACTCACTGTGTATGCTCTTGTTGCTCACATACAGCCGTGACACATCCTCGTCCCCCTCCACCTCCTCCTCCTCATCCTCCTCGTCCTCCAGTACAGTGCCTTGGCTGGCGACTTGTGAACCTGTCCTCTGCTGCTTAAACAAACCTCCCTCTGAGCCACTTCGAACAGACTGGCCCGAAAGTGTTAGAAACGAGCCCTCATCCTCCTCCTCCTCCTCCACCTGGGCCACCTCCTCTAACATCATTGCCCTAAGTGTTTTCTCAAGGAGACATAGAAGTGGTATTGTAACGCTGATAACAGTGTCATCGCCACTGGCCATGTTGGTGGAGTACTCGAAACAGCGCAGCAGGGCACACAGGTCTCGCATGGAGGCCCAATCATTGGTGGTGAAGTGGTGCTGTTCGGCAGTACGACTGACGCGAGCGTGCTGCAGCTGAAACTCCACTATGGCCTGCTGCTGCTCGCACAGTCTCTCCAGCATGTGCAAGGTGGAGTTCCACCGGGTGGGCACGCCGCATATGAGGCGGTGAGCGGGAAGGCCGAAGTTCCGCTGTAGCGCAGACAGGCGAGCAGCGGCAGGATGTGAACGGGCGGAAGCGCGCACAGACGGCCCGCACTTTATGCAGCAGCTCTGACATGTTGGGGTAGTGGTGAATGAACCTCTGCACCACCAAGTTCAGCACATGCGCCAGGCAAGGGATGTGCGCCAAACCGGCTAGTCCCAGAGCTGCCACGAGATTTCGCCCATTATCGCATACCACCAGGCCTGGCTTGAGGCCCACCGGCAGAAACCACTGGCCGGTCTGTTGTTCAATACCCCGCCACAACTCCTTTGCGCTGTGGGGCCTGTCCCCCAAACATATGAGTTTCAGAATGGCCTGCTGACGTTACCCCGGGCTGTGCTGAAGTTGGTGGTGAAGGTGTGTGGCTGACCGGATGAGCT
This sequence comes from Bufotes viridis, assembly GCA_033119425.1. Classification (NCBI taxonomy): domain Eukaryota; kingdom Metazoa; phylum Chordata; class Amphibia; order Anura; family Bufonidae; genus Bufotes; species Bufotes viridis. The sequence continues at coordinate 93,606,994 of CM065589.1, forward strand.
GGTGGAAGCAGTGGAGGAGGAAGCCGAGTAGGAGGAGGAGGCTACAGGAGGCAGAGAATGATGCCCTGCGATCCTAGGGGGCGGAAGGACGTGCGCCAAGGAACTGTCCGCGGGCCCAGCCGCCACTACATTCATCCAGTGTGCAGTTAGTGAGATATAGCGTCCCTGGCCGTGCTTACTGGTCCACGTATCTGTGGTTAGGTGGACCTTGCCACAAATGGCGCTGCGCAGTGCACACTTGATTTTATCGGACACTTGCATGTGCAGGGAAGGCACGGCTGTCTTGGAGAAGTAGTGGCGGCTGGGAACCACATACTGCGGGACAGCCATGGCCATCAGCTGTTTGAAGCTGTCTGTGTCCACCAGCCGGAATGACAGCATTTCAAAGGCCAGCAGTTTAGAAATGCTGGCGTTCAGGCCAAGGGCCTCGAGGGTGACTCGGGGGAATTTGCGCTTCTCTCTAAGGTTTGAGATATTGAGAGCTGAACGCTGCTGTGTGATATAGTGGAGACGCTAGTTGACGGTGGCGGTGGTGGTGGTGTCGGTGGCACATCCTCTGTTTGCTGCTCGGCAGGTGGCAACATTCCTCTCGAGGCGGAAGCCGAGGCAGCAGCGGTAGAGGGAGCAGGGGGAGCCTCAGCGAGTGCCTGGTTTTTAAGGTGTGTACCCCACTGCAGTTCATGCTTTGCATGTAGATGCCTGGTCATGCAGGTTGTGCTGAGGTTCAGAACGTTAATGCCTCGCCTCAGGCTCTGATGGCAGAGCGTGCAAGTCACTCGGGTCTTGTCGGTAGGACATTGTTTAAAGAAGTGCCATGCCAGGGAACTCTTTGAAGCTGCCTTTGTGGGGCTGGGTCCCTGTTGGCGATGTCCAGTAGCAGGCGAACTCTGGGGCGGCGGCTCGCCTGCTTTGGCCCCTGCTCCTCTTTGGCTTCGCTGTTGTCTCGGTCTCACCACTACCTCTTCCTCTGAACTGTGAAAGTCATCGCCACGACCTTCAGTCCATGTGGGGTCTAAGACCTCATCGTCCTCTGCATCGTCTTCCACCCAGTCTCCCTCCCTGACCTCCTCCTGTTCAGTCTGCACACTGCAAAAAGACGCGGCAGTGGGCACCTGTGTTTCGTCATCATCAGAGAGTCGGTGACTCTGCTGTGGTGGTATTCCCATGTCCTCTTCATCTGGAGACATAAGTGGTTGTGCGTCAGTGCATGGTATGTCTTCCTCCACTGGGGAAGGGCTAGGTGGACGCCCCTGGGAAACCCTGGAAGCAGAGTCTTCAAACAGAAGAAGAGACTGCTGCATAACTTGTGGCTCAGACCGTTTCCCTGATATGCTTGGGGGTGATGTGACAGACTGATGGGCTTGGTTTTCAGGTGCCACCTGTGCGCTTTCCGCAGAAGACTGGGTGGAAGACCATGTGGTGAACGTGCTGGAAGCACTGTCGGCCACCCAATCGATTAATGCCTGTACCTGCTCAGGCCTTACCATCCTAAGAGCGGCATTGGGCCCCACGAGATATTGCGGTACATTCTGCCGGCTAGTTGAGGGAGTTCGCTCCCTACTGTGTGCGCCTGGAGCCGAACGGCCACGCCCTCTACCAGCAACAGAGGCTCCACGGACACCACCACGACCGCGCCCTCGTCCCTTAATAGTATTTTTCTTCATTGTTGCGATTCAACTCGCACCACAATGAAATATATTATTTTTTATAAGCAAAATCCCCTCACTGGAATACTTTCAGTCTTTTGACTGTATGGATTACAGATGGAATGACTGTTATATGTGAGTACCGCTTTCTTTGACAGATTCTAGTATGGGTACATATATGTTTTCCCAACCCCAGCACATTAGTTTGCTAATTCCAGATGTATGAAACGCAGGCCTAACTGTATCTAGTATATTGAACGCCAGATAAACTAACTTGGCCTTTTTAAATAAAAAATTCCTCACTGGAATACTTTCAGTCTTTTGACTGTATGGATTACAGATGGAATGACTGTTATATGTGAGTACCGCTTTCTTTGACAGATTCTAGTATGGGTACATATATGTTTTCCCAACCCCAGCACATTAGTTTGCTAATTCCAGATGTATGAAACGCAGGCCTAACTGTATCTAGTATATTGAACGCCAGATAAACTAACTTGGCCTTTTTTAAATAAAAAATTCCCTCACTGGAATACTTTCAGTCTTTTGACTGTATGGATTACAGATGGAATGACTGTTATATGTGAGTACCGCTTCTTGACAGATTCTAGTATGGGTACATATATGTTTTCCCAACCCCAGCACATTAGTTTGCTAATTCCAGATGTATGAAACGCAGGCCTAACTGTATCTAGTATATTGAACGCCAGATAAACTAATCTTGGCCTTTTTAAATAAAAAATTCCCTCACTGGAATACTTTCAGTCTTTTGACTGTATGGATTACAGATGGAATGACTGTTATATGTGAGTACCGCTTTCTTTGACAGATTCTAGTATGGGTACATATATGTTTTCCCAACCCCAGCACATTAGTTTGCTAATTCCAGATGTATGAAACGCAGGCCTAACTGTATCTAGTATATTGAACGCCAGATAAACTAACTTGGCCTTTTTTAAATAAAAAAATTCCCTCACTGGAATACTTTCAGTCTTTTGACTGTATGGATTACAGATGGAATGACTGTTATATGTGAGTACCGCTTTCTTTGACAGATTCTAGTATGGGTACATATATGTTTTCCCAACCCCAGCACATTAGTTTGCTAATTCCAGATGTATGAAACGCAGGCCTAACTGTATCTAGTATATTGAACGCCAGATAAACTAACTTGGCCTTTTTTAAATAAAAAATTCCCTCACTGGAATACTTTCAGTCTTTTGACTGTATGGATTACAGATGGAATGACTGTTATATGTGAGTACCGCTTTCTTTGACAGATTCTAGTATGGGTACATATATGTTTTCCCAACCCCAGCACATTAGTTTGCTAATTCCAGATGTATGAAACGCAGGCCTAACTGTATCTAGTATATTGAACGCCAGATAAACTAACTTGGCCTTTTTAAATAAAAAAATTCCCTCACTGGAATACTTTCAGTCTTTTGACTGTATGGATTACAGATGGAATGACTGTTATATGTGAGTACCGCTTTCTTTGACAGATTCTAGTATGGGTACATATATGTTTTCCCAACCCCAGCACATTAGTTTGCTAATTCCAGATGTATGAAACGCAGGCCTAACTGTATCTAGTATATTGAACGCCAGATAAACTAACTTGGCCTTTTTTAAATAAAAAAATTCCTCACTGGAATACTTTCAGTCTTTTGACTGTATGGATTACAGATGGAATGACTGTTATATGTGAGTACCGCTTTCTTTGACAGATTCTAGTATGGGTACATATATGTTTTCCCAACCCCAGCACATTAGTTTGCTAATTCCAGATGTATGAAACGCAGGCCTAACTGTATCTAGTATATTGAACGCCAGATAAACTAACTTGGCCTTTTTAAATAAAAAAATTCCCTCACTGGAATACTTTCAGTCTTTTGACTGTATGGATTACAGATGGAATGACTGTTATATGTGAGTACCGCTTTCTTTGACAGATTCTAGTATGGGTACATATATGTTTTCCCAACCCCAGCACATTAGTTTGCTAATTCCAGATGTATGAAACGCAGGCCTAACTGTATCTAGTATATTGAACGCCAGATAAACTAACTTGGCCTTTTTAAATAAAAAAATTCCCTCACTGGAATACTTTATGGCTTTTCACTGTATGGATTACAGGTGGACTGGTATTAGTAGGGGTGACACAAGCACACCCAAGTCCCTGATGTAGGATTTCTATGGCACAGACCACTATTACAAGTGATTAATGGACGTTGGGAGATTGTGCTGCAGCACTAGTCCCAAGATGGCCGCCGCCTATCAGCCCAGTAACATGTGCCACAAAATGGTCTGCACAACCTTTAAAAAAATAGCCTTGGACTGTGCTGCTAAATCGCTATTGGTCTGAATCCCAGGTGTAGATGTCTGACTTGTTTGGAGCTTTGAATGCACACTGTGGCAGCTTCTGCTGCAGCACTACAAGTCGCAAATGGCGGCCGGCGGTCAGCCCAGGTACATGTGGATGGAAAAATCACTCTGGCCACTCTAAAAATAGCCAATCCCTATCAAAAAGCAGCTCAGCTGCAGTTGTTCAGATGAATCACAGGTGGAGGAGAGAAATTTGCTTCCAGTTATTCAATTATCCCTGCCTATTCTCGCCTCTAGCATCAGCTGCGCTCTATCCCTGTTCTATTCACATCGGGAGTGAGCACGTCCCGACGTGCGCACAAGCTTATAAAGAGGCTGAGTCACATGCTGCACTTGGCCAATCACAGCCTTGCCAATAGTAGGCATGGCTGCGATGGCATCTTAGGGCAAGTAGTATGATGCATGTTGATTGGCTGCTTTGCAGCCTTCAAAATGCGCCAAAATACATGCCGAACGACGTAACCCGAACCCGAACTTTTACGAAAAGTTCGGGTTCGGGTCCGTGTCACGAACACCCCAAAATTCGGTACGGACCCGAACTATGCTCGAACTGTTCGCTCAACACCAGTTATTTTATTATTTTCCATTATAACACTCGTTATAATCGGAAAATAATAGTGTTTTTGCCATTGAGGGGCTAAAAATCTCACTCATACTAGCTGTTCCTCTCAGCCGGTCTTGTCTTTGTTCTTTGCAGGATCTGGCTGGTACAGGACCTGTGGTGACATCACCACGCTCACCACATGATGAGAAGAAAGAAGACAAGACCGGATGCGCGAACAAGTGGATGAGGTGAGGTTATTTTTTGCTTTTAACCCCTCAATGGTTAAATACTATTATTTTACATTATAAAAATGTTATAACGGAAAATAATAAAGTGAAGTTCGGTCCCCATTGACTTTAACCACCTCAGCCCCTAGCTTAAACACCCTTAATGACCAGACCACTTTTTACAATTCTACACTACACTACTTTCACGTGTTTATTGCTCCTCATTAGAGATGAGCGAACTTAAAAAAAAGCTCGGATTCGGGTGCTCGGGTTGTGGTAATAGCGCATCCCTGCTATGGATTCCACTACCGCGATATCGCGGCATATGGAACTATAGGGCCGGTCTTCACCAACTCTCAGCTGAACAGCCGAAGGACCTGGGGTGACGCCACGCATGTGATCAGTGCAGGGGGCGGGCTCAGCATCGGATAAAATCCAGTGCTGAGCCACGCCCTGCACTGATCACATGACGGTGACGTCACCCCAGGTCCTTCGGTTGTTCAACAGTTCGGGTTGGTGGAAGCCGCCCTTATGGATTCCATATGCCGCGATAGTGGAATCCATAACGGATGCGCGAGTTACCACAACCCGAACGCTCGAACTTTTTTTAAAGTTCGCTCATCTCTACTCCTCATACAACTTACCACCCAAATGAATTTTACCGCTCTTTCTTCTCACTAATAGAGATTTCATTTGGTGGTATTCATTGTTGCTGACATTTTTACTTGTTTTGATATTAATAAAAATTAGCGAAATTTTTGCCAAAAATTACATTTTTCGCTTCTGCTGTAAAATTTTTCTAAAAACTACATTTCTATATAAATTTTTCTCTAAATTTATTGTTCTACATAGTCTTTGATAAATAAAATGTAATAAGTGTATATTTATTGGTTTGAGTAAAAGTAATAGTGTTTCACTAACTATGGTGCAAAAGTGACTTCTCCGCATTTTGAAGCAGCTCTGACTTTCTGAGAACCTGTCAGGTTTCTTCAGGTGCTAGAATGCCAAGATGGTACAAATAGCCCCCTAAATGACAATCATTTTAGAAAGAAGACACCCCCAAAGTATTTATGGAGGGTTATGGTTAGTTCATGTATGATTTCATTTTTTTCACACGCTAGTGGAAAATGACACTTTCGACACAAGCACACCCAAGTCCCTGATGTAGGATTTCTATGGCACAGACCACTATTACAAGTGATTAATGGACGTTGGGAGAGATTGTGCTGCAGCACTAGTCCCAAGATGGCCGCCGCCTATCAGCCCAGTAACATGTGCCACAAAATGGTCTGCACAACCTTTAAAAAAATAGCCTTGGACTGTGCTGCTAAATCACTATTGGTCTGAATCCCAGGTGTAGATGTCTGACTTGTTTGGAGCTTTGGAATGCACACTGTGGCAGCTTCTGCTGCAGCACTACAAGTCGCAAAATGGCGGCCGGGGTCAGCCCAGGTACATGTGGATGGAAAAATCACTCTGGCCACTCTAAAAATAGCCAATCCCTATCAAAAAAGCAGCTCAGCTGCAGTTGTTCAGATGAATCACAGGTGGAGGAGAGAAATTTGCTTCCAGTTATTCAATTATCCCTGCCTATTCTCGCCCTAGCATCAGCTGCGTCTATCCCTGTTCTATTCACATCGGGAGTGAGCACGTCCCAACGTGCGCACAAGCTTATAAAGAGGCTGAGTCACATGCTGCACTTGGCCAATCACAGCCTTGCCAATAGTAGGCATGGCTGCGATGGCATCTTAGGGCAAGTAGTATGATGCATGTTGATTGGCTGCTTTGCAGCCTTTCAAAATGCGCCAAAATACATGCCGAACGACGAACCCGAACACGAACTTTTACAAAAAAGTTCGGGTCCGTGTCACGAACACCCCAAAATTCGGTACGGACCCGAACTATGCTCGAACTGTTCGCTCAACACTAGTTATTTTATTATTTTCCATTATAACACTCGTTATAACGGAAAATAATAGTATTTTGCCATTGAGGGGCTAAAAAAAAAATCTCACCTCATACTATTGTTCCCTCAGCCGGTCTTGTCTTGTTCTTTGCAGGATCTGGCTGGTACAGGACCTGTGGTGACATCACCACGCTCACCACATGATGAGAAGAAAGAAGACAAGACCGGATGCGCGAACAAGTGGATGAGGTGAGGTTATTTTTTGTTTTTAACCCCTCAATGGCCAAATACTATTATTTTACATTATAAAAATGTTATAACGGAAAATAATAAAGTGAAGTTCGGGTCCCCATTGACTTTAACCACCTCAGCCCCCCTAGCTTAAACACCCTTAATGACCAGACCACTTTTTACAATTCTACACTACACTACTTTCACGGTTTATTGCTCCTCATTAGAGATGAGCGAACTTAAAAAAAAAGTTCGGCATTCGGTGTTCGGGTTGTGGTAATAGCCGCATCCCGTTATGGATTCCACTACCGCGGACTATCGCGGCATATGGAATCCATAAGGGCCGGCTTCCACCAACCCAAACTGTTGAACAGCCGAAGGACCTGGGGTGACGTCACCGTCATGTGATCAGTGCAGGGGGCGTGGCTCAGCACGGGATAAAATCCAGTGCTGAGCCACGCCCCCTGCACTGATCACATGACGGTGACGTCACCCCAGGTCCTTCGGCTGTTCAACAGTTTGGGTTGGTGGAAGCCGCCCCTTATGGACTCCATATGCCGCGATAGTGGAATCCATAACGGGATACGCGAGTTACCACAACCCGAACGCCGAACTTTTTTTTAAAGTTCGCTCATCTCTACTCCTCATACAACTTACCACCCAAATGAATTTTACCGCCTTTTCTTCTCACTAATAGAGATTTCATTTGGTGGTATTTCATTGTTGCTGACATTTTTACTTGTTTTGATATTAATAAAAAATTAGCGAAATTTTTGCCAAAAAATTACATTTTTCGCTTTCTGTTGTAAAATTTTTCTAAAAAAACTACATTTCTATATAAATTTTTCTCTAAATTTATTGTTCTACATGTCTTTGATAAATAAAATGTAATAAGTGTATATTTATTGGTTTGAGTAAAAGTAATAGTGTTTACGAACTATGGTGCAAAAAAGTGAATTTCCGCATTTTGAAGCAGCTCTGACTTTCTGAGAACCTGTCAGGTTTCTTCAGGTGCTAGAATGCCAAGATGGTATAAATACCCCCCAAATGACACCATTTTAGAAAGAAGACACCCCAAAGTATTTGCGGAGGGTTATGGTTAGTTCATGTATGATTTCATTTTTTTTCACACGTTAGTGGAAAATGACACTTTCTGAGGGAAAAAAAATAATAAAGTTTCCATTTCTGCTAACTTCTGGCAAAAAAAAAAAAATCTCCCCCGGACTCACTATGCCCCTCAGTGAATACCTTGGCGTGTCTACTTTCTGAAATGGGGTCATTTGTGGGGTGTGTTTACTGTTCTGGCATTTTGGGTGGGGCTAAATTGTGAGCAACCCTGTAAAGCCTAGAGGTACTCATTGGACTTTACGCCCCTTTACTCACCTAGGCTGCAAAAAAGTGGCACACATGTGGTATTGCCGTACTCAGAAGAAGTAGGGCAATGTGTTTTGGGGTGTATTTTTACACCCATGCTGGGTGAGAGAAATATCTCTGTAAATTGTCAACTTTGTATAAAAAATTTAAAAAGTTGTCATTTACAAAGAAATTTCTCTCACCCAGCATGGGTATATGTAAAAATACACCCCAAAACACATTGCCCTACTTCTCCTGAGTACGGCGATACCATATGTGTGACACTTTTTTGCAGCCTAGGTGTGCAAAGGGGCCCAAATTCCAATGAGTACCTTTTAGGAGGGCATTTTTATGCATTTGGATTCCAGACTTCTTCTCACACTTTAGGGCCCCTAAAATGCCAGGGCAGTATAAATACCCCACAAGTGACCCCATTTTGGAAAGAAGACACCCCAAGTTATTCCGTGAGGGGCATGGCGAGTTCATAGAAGATTTTTTTTTTAGCACAAGTTAGCGGAAATTGGCTTTTTATTTATTTTTTCTTACAAAGTCTCAATTTCCGCTAACTTGTGACAAAAAATAAAATTTTACATGAACTCACCATACCCCTCACGGAATACCTTGGGGTGTCTTCTTTCTAAAATGGGGCAACATGTGGGGTATATTTACTGCCCTGGCATTTTAGGGGTCCTAAAGCTTGAGAAGTAGTTTGGAATCCAAATGCGTAAAAATGCCCTTCTTCTCACGCTTTAGGGCCCTTAAAGGGCAGTATAAATACCCCACATGTGACCCCATTTTGGAAAGAAGACATCCCAAGGTATTCGGTGAGGGGCATGGTGAGTTCATAGAAGATTTTTTTTTGGCAAAAGTTAGCGAAAATTGACTTATTTAGTTTTTTTTTACTTACAAAGTCTCATATTCTACTAACTTGTGACAAAAAATTAAATTTTACATGAACTCACCATACCCCTTACGGAATACCTTGGGGTGTCTTCTTTCTAAAATGGGGTCACATGTGAGGTGTTTGTACTGCCCTGGCATTTGAGGTTCTCCGCAATCATTACTTGTATGGCCAGCAATAGAAGTTTCTGCTATTCTCCTTATATTGAGCATACGGGTAATGAGATTTTTTTTTTCCGTTCAGCCTACGGGCTGAAAAAAAAAAAATGAACGGCACAGATTTCTTCATTCGCATCAATCAATGTGGATGAAAAAATCTCTGCCAAAAAATGTGCAAAAAAAAAAAAAGATGGGAAAGGACATAGGAGTGCTTGCAAAGTACGGCCCCATTCTCACGTCCGCAAAAATATTTGCATCTATTACGCAATTCTGCGGAATAGATGCGGACCCATTCAGTGTGAATGGGGCCGGCGGTGATGCGGCGAGCACACTATGTGCTCTCCGCATCAGCATTTGCGGAGCTGCGGCCACGAACTTCCGGGTTTCGGCCCCGAAACATCAGGCCGCAGCTCCGCAAAAGATATAGTATGTCCTTTTCTTGTCCGCAATTGCAGACAAGAAAAGGCATTTTCTATATAGTTCTGGCAATGTGCGGATCTGCAAAATGCGGAAAGCACAATCCCGGTGTCCGTGTTTTGTGGATCCGCGGATCCGTGGATCCGCAAAACACATACGGACGTCCGAATGAGCCTTACAGGGGGGTGATTAGTGACAGGGGGGTGACAGGGGGTGATCAGGGGGGTGACATGGGGTGATCAGGGGTTAATCAGTGACGGGGAGGTGTGGTGTGGTGATTGGTTCACTTACTTTAGCTGCCTGTGTCCTCTGGTCGTCCCAAGCAAAAAGGACCACCAGAGGAGCAGGCAGCAGGCATATCAGACGTTGTTTACAAAACAGCGTCTGATATGCGATTTAGATAGCGTTTTTCTAACATCTACACCCTGCCAGGCATTATCAGCGCTGGCAAGCTGTAGTAAAACTTCCTCCGCACGCGCGTTCACAGGAAGTCTCGCCTCTCGCGAGATGACACGCCGACGCGTCAAGGAGAAACATCCCGGCCGCCCGCAGGACGCATTCCTGCGTTAGGCGGTTGGGATATGGTTATTGTGGTCTTTGTTCGGGGTCAAGTTCAGGTCATGTTCAGGTCTCAAACCCGAACTCTGACCTGAAGTTCGGCCGAACCCAGCGAACCTGAACTTTACCGGGTTCGCTCAACACTAGTCCTAGTCACATTCTTAAGATAGGTTGCTGGTGGCCATTATCATACCCTTGTATCACTGTATGATTGGTAAGATATTTTCTTGCTGTTATTTGGTAAGACTTTGATTGGCCCAGAATTACTAACAGTTAGACAAAGTAAATAGATGGGCAGTCTTTAAATGTGCTAGAATTACCATAGTCGCTTAGGTTGTAAGATAAATCTGGTGAATCTATAAACTGCTTAAATATTTTTGCCAAGTTAAATTACAAGTTTCCCAGCAGCCACAAATGCACTAAAATAACAAATTGGTACTCACCACTTTTCTCCCCTTCTACTTCCTGTTTCTATGAGGAGGTAAATTCAAGACTTGACCGTGGCAAGTCAATGAATGTCATATATCTTGACTTCTCCAAAGCATTTGATACTGTGCCACATAAAAGGTTAGCATATAAAATGAAAACGCTTGGACTGGGAGAAAATATGAGTATGCAGGTAAGTAACTGGCTCAGTGATAGAAAACAGAGGGTGGTTATTAACTGTACATACTCAGATTGGGTTACCCTCACTAGTGGGGTACCACAGGGGTCAGTATTGGGCCCTATTCTCTAATATATTTATTAATGATCTTTTAAAAAGGCTTGCACAGTAAAGTAAAGTACAGTAAAGTATATTGTGAAAAGTAATTAACAGAGAAGAGGACAATATAATGCAACATATGGATCTGGCTATGTTGGAGGCTTGGGCAGAGATGTGGCAGATGAGGTTTAACACTGAAAAATGTAGGGTTATGCAAATGGGAAGGAATAATGCAATGCTACTGGTATGTACTAAATGGTAAAACACTGGGTTACATTGACATGGAAAAGGACTTAGGAATTTTAGTGGACAGCAAACTAAACTGTAGAAACCAGTGTCAGGAAGCTGCTGCCAAGGCCATTAGGATAATGGGTTGCATCAAAAGGGGCATAGATGCCTGTGATAAGAACATAGTCCTGCCACTTAACAGATCACGAGTCAGATCGCACATGGAGTACTGTGTACAGTTCTGGGCTCAGAGGAGGGCATAACTGGAATGGGTAGACTACAGGACCCACAAAGATTATCAAAATGAGCGTTATTCAGTTTAGAAAAAGGACGACTGAGGGAAGATCTAATAACCATGTATAAATATATCAAGGGTCAGTACAGAGATGTTTCCCATCATCTGTTTATTCCCAGGACTGTGAAAAGGGGACATATTCTGCATCTAGAGGAAAGAAGGTTTGTACACAAACATAGAAGAGGATTCTTTATGGTAAGAGCAGTGAGACTATGGAACTCTCTGTCTGAGTAGTTGAAGAGGGGTCTGAATGTATTTCTGGAGTGTAATACTATTACAGGTTATGGTTACTAGAGATGGGTCGTTGATTCAGGGAGTTATTCTGATTGCCTGATTGGAGTCGGGAAGGTATTTATTCCCCTAAATGAGGAAAATTGGCTTCTACCTCACAAGATGTTTTTGATTTTTTTTTTGCCTTCTTGTGGATCAACTTGCAGGATAACAGGCTGAACTGAATGGACAGATGTCTTTTGTTAGCCTTACAAACTATGGGGGTTATTTATTAAACAGAAATACACCTCAATTAAGTTTATTTCTGGCGCAGATTGTGGCACAAAAGTCCTTTGTGGAGCAATCTGTGACTTTTCCCTGCTAACGCCAGGTCTTAAAAAGTGGGTTTGGAGTATGCAGGGAAGGGGATGGACTATTAGGAGTAGCTTACATTTAGAAGCGGAGATGAATCTGCCAAAGTGATGTCATAGCTATGCTCTTAGAGTAAAGAATCTATGATGATGGTGAAACCAGTACAAAAGTATAAGTATAAAAAGATCTCTGCATTGTCGAATCTTATATATGGGTAAATAGTTGGGTGAGATAAGAACTTTCAAAAGACTTTATGGGAGAAGATATAATGCCTTGCACTCCAGAATTCTGGCTCCAAAAAATAGCAAAATATGACTTGTACAAAAATCTTTCAAGATTTTTTAAAATTTCTACAGCATTAACTTCACTTACTCTAGTTTTGGAACGGGGTGAGAAAGTAGATGGTTAGTTATGTTTCACTTCAGGTTTATCACTGCGAATTTCAACCAAGTCACAAACTCACTCTAGAGGATGGTATTAAAAATTGGAGTGTAGAATTTCTAGGTGTAGGTATCAGGTTTAAAGAATTAACAAACACTGTACAGCATTTAATAAATTTGACACAAAGTACGCCAACACAAACTCAAGCAATACGGACTTTATATATCACCCTCATGATAAATTTGCTGTACAACTACATTGAGTATATATGAAATATAAAGTCTTTTTATTTCACCTATTTTCCTAGTCTACAAACTCTTGTAAAATTCAAGACTTACATGGGTTTACTGTATATAAATTATATTCTGCCAAAATAAAGATTAATCTACTACATAACAAGCAGAATATATTAAGAAGCAGAATGAATGTGTAATCCGAAGAAGGATAGTTAGCAGAACGGCAGCAGTAATGAACAGTATTTTAAGTCGGCATTTTAACCTTCGTGTCTGTCAGTTTTGACCTTTTACCAACCTCAGCCAAAGCATGATTTCTCACTTTTGCTAGTCTCTGCTGCATGGATGGATGCTGAATTTGACAGCAGAAGGTTTTACATGAAAAGGAAAAGTAGTTAAAAATCATGTTTTGTGATGATAGAGTACATTTATACAGTGTTCATTACCACTCTGGCCAGCAACAGCACTAGCAGGATTGATTGGGTACAAGTAGCTTATATTGTATGAAAGGAGAAGGCGTTATTGACCTGCATGGGAGAAAAAGTGACCTAACAATGACCTCCTGTTCACCTGAAATTGACCTTGAAAACAACCTAGATTTCACCCCACATGTAATAAAAAGCGTTGTACTTCAATAAGGACTATTAGACCTGACATATTGGCCATTTTTTCCTTACTTTCTTTAAAAAGATGTGCATCTGGGGGTAGAATGATATTTAGAATTGTTGATTTTGCAGCTGCTTTGTGTGTGTTTTTTTCACTCAGATTTATGGAGGGTCCCATGCAGACTTTGTAGAGCTTCATGATAAATTTTGCAATTCATCATTATGCTTTCTGCAACAGTCTAAACTATGCCAAGACAACTGTTCTATCTGTTGTTGTGACCATAATGGGCTATAGAAATGATTTAGGCGACAATATTGGTTATCTGTAATTGCATATAAATAATCCATGAGACTCCAAACAATGTCCTTTTATACTATCCTTACTAGCCCTGGTGATTTCAGCAAACAACATGTGAATTATATATAAAATAATGTTTTATTTATATAGCATCCACATTAGAGATGAACAAATTTCTTCAAATTCATTTAATGTCCAATGTGGCAAGTTTTAAAAAAAAATCCATTCAGGTCCAAATAGATTCTACCCAAATCAAATATACTCCAATTGTTCTGAAACTTAACATATAACAGTCGCTGGTCTCCTAGAAACCATGCTTTTTCTGAAAAGATTCAGAGAATAAATAAGAAAGAAGCATAATGCTTCACTAGAAAGAGATATGCAAACATTTATTTTCCAAGCAGAGAAGAGTACTGAGCATCACAGTATTATGTTTCTCTAAATAATATGTGCAAGAAAGAAAAAAATACCCTGGTTAGCTGGGTGGACTTGGGGATACTCTTGGGAGTGATCTTTCTCTATAGGGAAACCAACAAGTATGCATGAAGAGTATTATAATTTGGCAAATGCTGCTCTGCCTTTCTTGGAACTATATAAGCAAATTTTAGAATCATATCTGCTGCCATCAGATAAACTTAGTATTATTTTCTTTTAGGAGGCAAAGCTAATTTGAATATATTTCCCATAAACCCAAAGGTATGCAAAAATTATCTTTCCTTCCAAAATGAAAAAAACAACGCTAAGCATATCTGATGCCAGTAGATATAGGACACTAAAACTTGCATATATGTTTCCCAGAAAGGCAGAACAGTGTTTGCTGGACTTCAATACTTCTCATTCATACTTGTTGGTTCCCTAATAAATAAAGAGTTCCCCCAAGAGTAACCCAGAAGCCACTCAGCTAAAATGGGCAATTTTTTTATTATATGCTCAGTACTCAGTAGTAATTAGATGCTCAGTATCTTTTTGCAAGAGGAGTTGGCTTGCATGTTTTATTTCCAGTAAAGTATTATGCATGTGTCTCTCTCTGTGAGCCACCCAAAAAAAATCTGTAGAATTGATTGTCTAGTTTCTAGTCCATGTGTTTGCAGTGCTTTGCAATCAGAGGAAACTTTCAAACGTGGTTTTGATTACAATTATCAGTCAAATAATACGAAATAAATAAACACCATTCTATCAAGAGGAATCTTTCAACATTGAGTGCTGTCCTCTTTCAAGGGCCCTGACATTATGGACCTATTTGACCTTGTATACAGATTAAAGGGGTTTCTTAAAATCCAAACTTATCTACTACCCACAGTATAGGGGATGTGTCTGACTGCTGGGGGTCCCACCTCTGGGGCCCCACTGATCATGAGAACAAGGATCTCCTGTCTACATTTGGATGGAACAATGGTTGAGCACGCATATTAATTAATTTATTTCACCAACTTATATAGAGCTGTCATATTCTACAGAGCTTTACAGACATCAACCTGTCTCCAATGAGGTTTACAACCTCAGTTCCCTATCAGTATGTCTTTCGAATGCAGGAGGAAACCCATACAAACACGGGGAGAACATACAAACTCCATGCAGATGGTGATCTTGAGTCAGATTCAAGCCTAGGAGCCCAGCACTGCAAGGCACCAGTGCTAACTACTGAGCCACTGTACTGCCCCAAGCTGCCACTCCATTCAAACTCTATTAGACTGATGCAATTTACAATTCAAATGTGGTAATGGGAGCAAGGCACACCCATTCCCATGATCTGTTAGACATCCAGTTTGTTGAACCCCCAGTGATTACGCACTGGATAAGGGATGCTTTTTGATTTTGTGAACAGATTGCCCATTTAAATTGAGCCCATCTGCCTTTTAAGATACTGCGGTTCAGTAATTCACATGCCAATGTCACACAAGGAAACAACAGTTGTCGTTTCTTTAGAATTTCTCCCTTATGGTTTGAGATAAAGCTAACATGGCAATTGCTAGTGGCAATGACTTAATCACCTACTAGATTACAGGAGTGTCCAGTGGGTCTACATATTCACCCACAGCAAGTCTGTGAGATAAACCAGAGGTTATGATGCAAGGACATGCATTTGTTCTGTATAGCTGGATCATGGATCCTCAGTCACATCTCCTCTGGTTGGCTCAAGGCAGTTCAGTCCATCTATAAGAGGAGGTTTGAATTATCTTATTATCTTTTTCATTTTATTTCTTTATTGAGCAGCCATAGAGTTGATGCCAAATCATACTTCAGGAATTTCCATCAAGGAGGAGATTCATGGCCAAATTATCTTAACACCAGCTGAAGATGTCTAGAGAGTTTTGGCAAATTAAGCATACAATTGTGTCTACATTATTGATGAAATGGATATATAGCTGGAATTTAAAGGGAGACTTCTTTCATCAAAGGATATTTTGTAAGTCAGATTTTTTTTTTTTTGAATTTGTGTCTTTTTTAAAGTTGGCAGTACTAACCCATTGATAAAATTAAATACAATACCTTAAGGTCCCGTAAAACACAGGACAATATTATAGCTGATTGTCTGGAAGGATGCATTCCTTCCTGAGAATCTGCTGACCGCTAGCAGAAGAGACCTCTGTATTAACATGCAGAGATTTTTTCCAGAGTATGGGTAGGAGCCATCGCTAATGCCGTCACTCTTCCCCATAAGGAATCGTTGTTTGCTGGCAGGAGATCATGTTTACACAGCATAATCTGCTGCCGGTAAACAATCAATTTTGCGTGTGCACAAATAATCGGATTACCCGATGAATGAGTGTTTCGCTCACTCAACAGGTAATGGGTGATGCATTTACACCACTGGATCTTCACTAACGAGTATTACTAAAATTGCTCGTTAACGATATACTGTGCAATTCTCGGCATGGGTAAAGGGCCCTTTACTCCTTCTGTAGCAGTAATAACAGAGAAATAAAGGTTCTTAATTGGTGAGTAAAGTAAACTCATTATATGAGTCTGCTGCACAAAAAAGGGTTAATCGGCAAGGTAATCCTTACTAAAGTATTAAGCAGAGACCTGCAGTGACTGACAGAATCACAGCTCTTGATACTGTAGGTCTAGATAAACATGCCCACAGATGAGCAGTGTGTTGATAACGCTGGGTCTGCGCTGTGAACTCCAGCAGTCTGTTCCGGCGGATGAAAAGACCGCCAGAGATCACCATATCTGCCATAGCCAGATACCACCGATCACCGCCTGATCCCTATTCACTGTAATGGGTTCCGGCTGTAATCCAGCTACTTTACTGCATATATGCCTTCTTTCAGCTCGACAAAAAACGTTGTGTGAGGTGTACTGTTTTACTTGAGTTATCATCCCTCAATCCTCCCTGGTCTGGCTCCTGGCAAGCAATGTTAAGTGAGAGTCTCTGACATGCTAAAATTTCAAACAGAAAGTTAAAGACTTTGGACAGGAACTACTATAAATGGAGTAACTTAAACATTGATATAAAAAGACCTTCTACTCAGCTTTCATTAAAAAAAGATCACTTTTAATTTGAGTAGAATTTATTCAGACCTGAATCAGAAGAGCAATTTCGGCGAATGGGACGAGAACCCAATTTTAACAAATTTGCTCACCACTAGAATGTCCCTTTAAAGCTGTGACCAATTTCTTGTTTTAACATGATGTTCCCCATGCAACTACTTAAAGAGGTCATGGCTAGTTTAGGAATTGTTAGATAAAATACACAATGGAGTAAGTGGGCCTTCATGAAATGTCAGTCCAGAAAATCTTTCAGGGTTTAGTATATTATCTAATATTATTAATATCCCTGTTTATGTGCATTTTCACATTGTACCAGAAGTAAAATGAAAGCATAAATAGCATGTTGTAACATTGTAGGTGATGTGCTACAGTATTTTGGAAGGGAATAATTTTCCCTGTAGCAATACCCATGCGTTGATATAAGAGAATCTTCACCTGACCTTGAGTCTTGTGTCAGATCAGATTAGGTGGTTGCTTTTGTCATTTAAAGCCTTTGGATCTAACGCTCATTTCCTAGATCTAGCAGAACATCAGACCAAACAGGCATCTGTCAGAAAGAGTTCCCACAGGTTCTTTACCTTATTATTATGACCTAGAATGAAACAATTTTTCTCGATTGTTATGTAAGAGACAGATTACACTGGTAATGTATTTCACATTTTAAAATAAACCATGTGATTATATTTTAGTTTTACTTATTTAATTGAGATTAACACAAGAACAAGCAATGCTTTATCCATATGCTAGAGGTAATTTAAAGGGGAATGCCTGTTTCTGCATTTAATGCTTCTTCACTGTGTAATGCAAAGCCATGCAACTTTCAAATATACTTGGTGCATTACTTTCTAAGGGCACTTTCACACTAGTGGCATGGCATAGTTATATGGCAGGCTGTTCCGGCTGGTGAACAGCCTGCCGGATCCGCCATGTTGCAAGTACCCGTGTGCTTCCGTGCTGCCGATCCGGCCCCATTGACTATAATGGGACGGGGGCGAAGCTACGGCGCAGCACGGAAGTGCACGGTAGAGATCGCCGGACTGAAAAGTCGGACCTGCAGTACTTTTGGTACCAAAACAGTGCCAAAACAACCATTTTTCGGTCACCTCCCCTCACAAAAAATGTAATATGAAGTGATCAAGAAGGCGTATATAGCCCAAAATGGTACCAATCAAACCAACATCTCATCCTGCAAAAAATGAGCCCCTATCAAAGACAATTGCCCAAAAAATAAAAAATATATGGCTCTCAGAAAATGGCAACACAAAAACAATATTTTATTCTGTTCAAAAATGCTTTTACTGTGTAAAACTTAACAAAAATAATACACACATTGGGTATCGCTGCGTCTGTAACAACCCACTCTATAAAAATATCACAGGTGAATGCTGTAAATTTTATTTTTTTTAAACTATGCCAAAACAGGCAATTTTCGACACCTTGCCTCACAAAAAGTGTAATACCAAGCGATTAAAAAGTCTTATGTACACCAAAATGGTACAAATGAAAATGTCACCTCATCCTTCAAAAAATGAACCCCACATAAGACAATCACTCAAAAAATAAAAACCAATGGCACCCGTAAACCAATTCATCAAAATCTGCGCTGCAAAAGCTTCTTCCTTTCTGAGTCCTGCCATGTGCCCCCACAGCAGCTTACCACCACATATGGGGTGTTGCCATATACAGGAGAAAATGGGTAAAAATTATGGGGTGCTTTTTCTCCTGATACCCCTTGTGAAAATGAAAAATGTGGGGCTAAAACAACATTTTATTGGAAGAAATTAAACTTTTCATTCTCACAGCCAAGTGTTTGCAAATTCCATAAAATGCTTAGAGGGTGAAAGTGCTCAGTACCCCCCTTAATATATTCTTTAAGGGGTATTGTTTCCAAAATGGGGTTACTTTTAGAGGGTTTCCACTGTAGGGGTACATCAGGGTCTCTTCAAATACAAAATGGTGCCTAAAAATCATTCTAGCAAAATCTGCCTCCAAACTCCATATGGGCTCCTTTCCTTATGACCACTTCCACGTGCCCATAGAGTTGTTCACCAACACATATGGGGTATTTCTGTAAAGTGCAGAATCAGAATAATGCATATTGAGGTTTATTTTGCTGTTAGCCCTTGCTGTATTACAAGAAAAACATGTTTAACTTAAAAAGTCTACCAAAAAAATAAAATTTTAAAATTTCACCTCTATTTTCCTTTTATTATTGTGAAACACCTCAAGGGATAATAAAGTTTGTAACATCAGTTTTGAATAACTTGAGGGGTGTAGTTTATAAAATGGTGTTATTCATGGGTGGTTTCCATTAAAGAAGCCCATCAAAATCCCTTTATAACTGAATTAGTGCTCGAAAAAAAAAATGGTTTGGGAAATTCTAAGCCTTCTAACGTCCTAAAACCACAAAATGACATTTACAAAATTATGCCAACATAAGGAAGACATATGGGGAATGTTGACTGATAACTAGTTTATGAGGTATTACTATCTGTCTTAAAAGTAGAGAAATTCAAATTTTGAAAATTGTGAATTCTTTCAAAATTTTGGAAAATTTTAGTTTTTTTTTAATAAAGGTGAAATATATAAACTCAAATTTACCACTGTCATGAAGTACAATGTGTCACAAGAAAACAATTTCAGAATGGCTTGGAAAAGTAAAAGTGTTCCAAAGTTATTAGCACATAAAGTGACGCAGTCAGATTTGCAAAAATCGGCCTGGAATTTAAAGGGAACCTGTCACCATGAAAATGCTGATTAATCTGCAGGTAGCAGGTTATAGAGCATATGCAGAGCAGATTTATATATTGTTTTATAGGAAAAGATTCAGTAAAACATATATTTTATTAATATAAATTTGTGCTGATTCTGGGCTTTGAAGTCTAGGAGGCAGTCCTATCAGTGATTGACAGCCTTACATCTATTACTGTGTATTCAGAGATAGCTGCCATTCACTGATAGGACCGCCTCCTTGACTTCAATGCCCAAAAGGGGCAAGAGTTTAAAAGTATACATTACAGGTTTTACTGAATCTTTTCCCACAAAACTATACATCAATCTGCTCAGCTCCTCCTGCTCTATAATATTCGCCTAGAGCTTACATTGCATATTCCTGGTGACAGGTTCCCTTTAAGGTGAGAAGTGGCTCGGTAGTGAAGGGGTTTAAAAGCTTCCAAAAATTGTTCCTTTATTGGGGACGATGGTGTTTAAAGACACACACAATGGAATCAGAAAAAACTGTGGCTTGTTGGGACCAAACATCAAAAATAATGCCTTAATGGGGGCAGATCCTTGCCCCTCTTTACACACACCCATGTCATGAGAAACAGAAATGAAGGAGGAATATCTGGATGTATTTATACACACAAAATTATTAAATTTTAGAAGAAACAGTGGCTTATTCTAAAGTTGAGCAAGGCTGGCAAAAATCACTACTGAACTAAAAGGTGAGTGAAATAATACATGCGATAAGAATATATGAAAGAGATATGAATACAAGATCGAATGAAAGAAGAGATTGTGAAAGACATGAATAAAAGAAAATATAATTATAGCAAAAGAAACAAAAATTGTACAAACCGGATTCCAAAAAAGTTGGGACACTAAACAAATTGTGAATAAAAACTGAATGCAATGATGTGGAGATGGCAAATGTCAATATTTTATTTGTAATAGAACGTAGATGACAGATCAAACATTTAATCCGAGTAAATATATCATTTTAAAGGAAAAATATGTTGATTCAAAATTTCACGGTGTCAACAAATCCCCAAAAAGTTGGGACAAGTAGCAATAAGAGGCTGAAAAAAGTTAATTTGAGCATAACGAAGAGCTGGAAGACCAATTAACACTAATTAGGTCAATTGGCAACATGATTGGGTATAAAAAGAGCTTCTCAGAGTGGCAGTGTCTCTCAAAAGCCAAGATGGCTAGAGGATCACCAATTCCCACAATGTTGCGCAGAAAGATAGTGGAGCAATATCAGAAAGGTGTTATCCAGCGAAAAATTGCAAAGACTTTGCATCTATCATCATCATCAACTGTGCATAACATCATCTGGAACAATCTCTGTGCGTAAGGGTCAAGGCCGTAAAACCATACTGGATGCCCGTGATCTCCGGGCCCTTAAATGACACTGCACCACAAACAGGAATGCTACTGTAAAGGAAATCACAGAATGGGCTCAGGAATACTTCTAGAAACCATTGTCAGTGAACACAATCCACCGTGCCATCCGCCGTTGCCAGCTGAAACTCTACAGTGCAAAGAAGAAGCCATTTCTAAGCAAGATCCACAAGCTCAGGCGTTTTCACTGGGCCAGGGATCATTTAAAATGGAGTGTGGCAAAATGGAAGACTGTTCTGTGGTCAGACGAGTCACGATTCGAAGTTCCTTTTGGAAATCTGCGACGCCATGTCATCCGGACAAAAGAGGACAAGGACAACCCAAGTTGTTATCAACGCTCAGTTCAGAAGCCTGCATCTCTGATGGTATGGGGTTGCAGGAGTGCGTGTGGCATGGGCAGCTTGCATGTCTGGAAAGGCACCATCAATGCAGAAAAATATATTCAGGTTCTAGAACAACATATGCTCCCATCCAGACGTCATCTCTTTCAGGGAAGACCCTGCATTTTTCAACAAGATAATGCCAGACCACATTCTGTATCAATCACAACATCATGGCTGCGTAGGAGAAGGATCCGGGTACTGAAATGGCCAGTCTGCAGTCCAGATCTTTCACCTATAGAGAACATTTGGTGCATCATAAAGAGGAAGGTGCAACAAAGAAGGCCCAAGACGATTGCACAGTTAGAGGCCTGTATTAGACAAGAATGAGAGAGCATTCCTATTTCTAAACTTGAGAAACTGGTCTCCTCGGTCCCCAGACGTCTGTTGAGTGTTGTAAGAAGAAGGGGAGATGCCACACAGTGGTGAAAATGGCCTTGTCCCAACTTTTTTGGGATTTGTTGACACCATGAAATTCTGAATCAACATATTTTTCCCTTAAAATTGTACATTTTCTCAGTTGAAACTTTTGTTCCGTGATTTATGTTCTATTCTGAATAAAATATTAGAAGTTGGCACCTCCACATCATTGCATTCAGCTTTTATTCACGATTTGTATAGTGTCCCAACTTTTTTGGAATCCGGTTTGTAATAGAATAATAATAATAAAGGTGAAGGTAAGAGAGGGCAGGGGGAAAATGAGAGGATTTTATTATATACATTTTGTTTTGAACAATATTGATTATGGTTATGAACATTGATTGTGCCTCAATACTGGTGGTCTTCTCTTTGGAGCTTTATTTCACACTTGGATGAATTTATACTATTGTACTTACATTCAGCATACTATTCCATGATCTATGTTGTTGTTATCGATGCTCTACATCTACTAGTGTTCTAAGTGCATTCATTTGTGAATAGTTGTGTATATATATGTTACAGTTTGATAGAGGTCTCTATGGACCAAAACATGACATATATAGCAGCACAACCCTATTGCAAGCACCAATTGACCACAGAGTGCCACAAGATATTTACTGAAGTGCATAATATGGTTCAGAATGCCATTTGTATACATGTGCCATGCATGCAGTTTTATTAAATCTACACTGTTTTAGTAAATGTGGGCCACTGTGTCTATCTTGCATCTGTGTATGTCACGACCCGCGGGGGGTTGTGACCCTTGTCTCTACATGCGGTTGTCGTTGGCAACACGTATGTCACAACCTCTGTTGAGGTTGTGTTTGTCATTAACCGCGGTGGGTTGTGACTCTGGTTTTACATGCCGTTGCCGGCGACAACTGGTATGTCACGACCTGTGTTGAGGTTGTGTTCCTCTGTCTTGCATGCTCTTGCCAGCAGCATGGTTTTAGGTTGCCGTGCGTGGGGCTATACGTTGTAGTCTCATGTGTGGTTGCCGCTGGCAACTTTGTGTCTAGAGCATGCGAGACACTCACATCTGTGTGGTGTGCTTTTTCCCTGTGTGTGGTGCACATGGGGTTAATGTCTTTGTGCTAGGTGTGGTGTGCACAGAGTTAATGGCTGTGTAGTAGGTGTGACCTCAGGCCTCCTTATGTGTGTGTGTTTGGAGCCTGAGGTCAGTTTTGTTTGTCCAGCCACAGTGAGAGTGTGTGCTGGAGCTTGTTGTGTGTTCCCACTGTTATGTCTGTGTAAGCCACCCTTATTCGTTATATTGGTTTCATTGTCCTTTGTTTATCTTGCCTGTTTGGTGTATCCCCTCCAGTGTGCTTGTTTTGCTCATCCCCACCTTGTGTTGTTGTTATGGTGTGGGTCTGTCTGGAGTGTGGTTTTAGTTGTTTGTTGCTCCGGAAGGGGCTTGCTTTCCCGGAGGGGTTTAAGCAAAGACCAGATGGTGTGCTGCCTTGCCAGGATCTCCCCACATGCATCTGGTGTCCGTATGGGGGTCCAGGAGGTCCTGGTGCTGGTTCGGCTTCTCCAGTGCGGCAGGTAAGTGTGGGCTTTGTGTATGTGGCTTGCTTTGTTACTTACCTGTCATGCGGGCGTACACTGTCTAGTTCCCGGCTGCAGAGGGGTCTCTGGAGACTCCTGCCCATCTGTGGTATTGGATGAGCAGGTGGTCTCTGCCCTGTCACTATATCCAGGGTTAAGCAGAGATTCTCAGGGCACCAGGTTCCTGAGGTATGGGCCCTCCTACCTTCAAGGTCGGCCCATACAGTTAGAAGGCCAGGGCTCTATAGGGATGCTTCAGGAGGTCACCAGCTCCCTTTTCCTGCTATCTGTCCCAGCGGCCGCGGACGACGCACAGTGGGGGGTTTCCCCCACTTCCCGCCGTAACAGTGTAGTTGAATCATGGAGTTACTTAGACTAGTACGTTCATATATTCTAGTGAGAATGATACCAAATAACAAATGAAAAACATATTTCTGTGATCTCTGATTATATCACAATAAGTGGTTATATCAGTATGTTATGGGATCTCAGTTGATATCAGTTAATACCTTCAAATATATTTGAAGCTTTTTCAAGATTTCTTCCTAAGTGGAAAAATATTCCATTATGTTGGTCTCCTTTCCTCGGGCTACTTGAGAGACCTTGGCGCGGTGCCCGAGCTTGAGACATGTCCTCCTAGTAGGATATGTCGAACTAACCTCTCAATTTTAACATCAGTGTGAGGGTTTAGTATGACCGCAGAGTGCACCTGTCTTTGCTATTAAGTTTTTGATTGTTCTCCACATCAACATAATCGTTACCTTATGTAGGATGGTTATTGTGGTACTTGTTGCCGGCATCTTCCATTGTATGCATTTTGTTGCTGTTGATTGCCATCAGCACTGGACTACAAGTGCAGGATATGCTCCCCTATATACATGCACAACTACATATGAGTTTGAGCATATCCTGCCTGTTTAACACCACACCACGTTTTCTAATGGTTTGTATTATGTTGGTCTCTTTTCCCATAATTCCTTTTATAGGGATCTAAATGTTTTGGTCACATCCTGGATTGAATGTTTCAATTAGATCAATGTCTAACTTTTCCTATTATAAAAAAGAAAACAAAAACATCTTTAAATCAGCAACAAATTCACATGATTTTAAAACAGCAAACAACATAAGATCTGTAATGAAAGGTACACACAGTATATTAGTACGAGAGGCAATTGAGCTTAAAAGAGTTTTCCAACATTTTATAACTGATAACCTATCCTCAGAACAGGTCATCAGTATCTGATCGGTGGGGTTCAAATTCCCAGGACTCTTGTCGATCAGTTGCTTGACCAAACAAGGCACTGTACATTGTATAGCGGTTGTGCTTGCAATCACAGCTCAGCCCCATTCACTTCTATGGGTCTGATCTGTGCCTAGGCCACATGACTGATGAACGTTTAGTCACTCAGCCTAGAAAAAGCTGTAAGAATGATCTAGATCGGCTTTGTTTTATCATTAAATTAACTTGTACACTTACATTTCAAAGATTTAGTTTTACCTTTCAGCATTAGGCCCCTTTCACACCTGCGTTCTTCTTTTCCGGCATAGAGATCCGTCGTCGGGTCTCTATGCCGGAAAAATCCTGATCAGGATCATCCCCATGCATTCTGAATGGAGAGAAATCCGTTCAGGATGCATCAGGATGACTTCAGTTCAGGACCGGAACGTTTTTTGGACGCAGCAAATACCGCAGCATGCTGCGCTTTTTGTTCCATCCAAAAATCCGGAACACTTGCCGCAAGGCCGGATCCGGAATTAATGCCCATTAAAAGGCATTAATCCGGATCCGACCTTAAGCTAAACGTCGTTTCGGCGCATTGCCGGATCCGACATTTAGCTTTTTCTAACTGGTTACCATGGCAGCCAGGACGCTAAAGTCCTGGTTACCATGGTAAAATGTAGCAGGGAGCGGGGAGCGGCATACTTACATTCCGTGCGGCTCCCGGGACGCTCCAGGATGACGTCAGGGCGCCCCAGTGCATGGATCACGTGATCGCATGGATCACGTGATCCATGCGCATGGGCGCTCTGACGTCATTCAGGAGCGCCCCGGGAGCCGCACGGAATGTAAGTATGCCGCTCCCCCGCTCCCCGCTCCTACTATGGCAACTAGGACGCTAGTAGCGTCCTGGCTGCCATAGTAACCTGAAAGCAATTCGAAGACTGATGAGGATCCTGATCAGTCTTCTAATGCTTCAGGTGACTTGCGTTCTGACGGATCCGGCAGGACGGAAGTGCCTGCCGGATCCTCAGAACGCAAGTGTGAAAGGACCCTTATTTACTCACTTTTATAAACAAAAAAAAATCAAAAGGAAGGCAATAGAAAAAGTTAAATGTAGGCAACCCATCAAATATTTCAATGTGTGATATGAGGATAACTGCATCACTAACCATATTGTTGATACCAAGGGCTGATTATAACACATTTTTGAAAATACAACATATTATTTTAAATCTTTATATGTATTATCGCTATAATCATGAGTTAAATTAGTTGTTTTCAGTTAATGAACGCCAAAAATAATGAACTTGCAATTCTTAGTCTGCAAGATGTCTACACAGAACCCATAAATACTTTGTTTCAATGAAAATTCCACTAAATACAAGAGAACATTAAACTCTAATAAATTACCATTTGAAATGATCCGTGAAAATATAATAAATAACGTGATTCTATTAATTTGGATAAGCAACCATGAGGACATCCAACAAAAATATATTCACAAATTTCCTACATGTTTCCAGATGTATTCACAGAACTTTTATTTTGTTTTCATAGTTCATCTGATGGTTATCACACATAAATAGTAACAAAAGCAAAAACAGGACATATACCATGACACTAGGCCACAAATGTGATTTGTAGGAAGACTTTGGTTATAAACCATGCTTTCCATTTGTTTATTCAGAAAACATATAATTTATATTTTGTGTATGCATAAAACAAAGAATAAACCTTACTACAAACTACTCTTTCAGTATTGAACCATAGGAGAAAATTTAAGATGGTAATGATAAAAGGGTTTTTAGGACTTCAAATTGATATTCTACCTTAGGATATTCTATTTATATCTGATGGATAAGGATCCAGTTCCAGGCACCTCCCCAAATCAGCTGTTTTTCAGTGGATCCACATTGAAAGCCCAACAGCTAGAAAGGTTATGAAGGGAATTTGGGGCTTTGTGACTTTTTGGAGTAACTGCTGCGTCTCCTAGTGCCACCCACAGATTTGTAGTGAAAATGTTGCCAGAATTTCATCGTAGACAGCTTTTGAGATATATTTATGAAGGATGACTTTTTAGAAAGTCTCAAAAAAGTAACAACTTCACTTGAGACATCCAACAGGTATACTTTTACTGAAATAGGTGCAACCACATTGCACTTGCACCATATTTATTATTATGTGCAATTTTCATAAATTTGGCGCAGGTGCATATAACAACTACAATGTAAAAATGTAACTAGAATTTTACTACAATGATCCCCCCCCCCAATAATTTTTAACCTAAAAATGGTAATATATGTATGAAATTCTACTAAACTGGGTAAACTGTGTCTGATCCTGAAGACTCAAAATACCCTGGGCCTAAACCAGTTAAAGCAGATTCTCAGCTATTGCTATAAAGCGTCATGTGGAGATGTTGATCTGAATACTGTATTTGATTACTGTGGTTTTGTTTTAAAAAAATGTCATATATATACTTTTTGAGCATGTAACGTGGGTGTAACTGTAAGGGGATAAATCTATTTTCATTCACTTAACATTTCACTAACTTTTTACTCAGGATCAAACCAAGCATAAATCACATCCCAACATAGCTACGACACTTAGGCCTCTTTCACACGGGCGCCATGTTTGACGCCCGGATAGGATGCGGGTGCGTTGCGGGAATATGCGGCGATTTTTCCGTGCGTGTGCAAACTTTTGTAATGCGTTTTGCACGCGCGTTGAAAAAATCACCATGTTTGGTACCCAGACCCAGGGTTGAGTATTCTAGAGATTTTATTATTTTCCCTTATAACATGGTTATAAGGGAAAATAATATCATTCTTAATAAAGAATGCTTTGTATAATGTTGATTAAGGGGTTAAAAATAAAAAAACTTAACTTACCTTAGCCGCTTGATCGCTTAGTTGTCGATCTCTCTTCTCTCTTCATGCTTTAGCTGTATCCTAAAGGACCTGTGATGACGTCACATCACATGGTCCAATCACATGGTCCGTGATGGACCATGTGTTGGACCATGTGATGTGAGGGATAAGGGAGTTATAAGGGAAAATAATAAAGATCTGGTCCCGTCGCTTAGCAACCATGCGGGAAAATCGCACTGCATCCGCACTTGCTTGCGGATGCTTGCGATTTTCCCGCAGCCCCATTCACTTCTATGGGGCTGCGTTGCGTGAAAAACGCAAAATATAGAGCATGCTGCGATTTTCATGCAACGCAGAAGTGATGCGTGAAAATCACCGCTCATGTGCACAGCCCCATAGAAATGAATGGGTCCGGATTCAATGCGAGTGCAATGCGTCCACCTCACGCATTGCACCCGTGCGGAAATCACGCCCGTGTGAAAGGGGCCTTACTGTACCCACCTAGCAAGTTCAGGGCTAATGTACGCCCAACACATAAATACCATTCTTTAGCATTTAAAGGGTTAAAACACTGTATTGATAGACATGATTCTTTATAGAATACAAAGATCAAACATATAAAAGTTTTAAGCTTTAATATAAAAAAAAATTGCTTGCAAAAAAACAAAAACAGACTAAATAAGATGATGTAAAACAAGCGAAACAGTTACAAAATAAAAAGGAGAAATCAAAGACAAACTAACAAAATCTTAAGAATCTCTCCTTTCCGAGGATACATAGGAGAAACTCAGGTTTCTCACAATGTGAACCAGCTTTTATTTTTCAAATCTACCAATTGATTTTGCAAATGAGGCATATGTGAACAGAAAGAAAGGTAATAATGTGATTGGATATGAATATTAAATAATTCCTTTGATTCCTTAGTCCATGATGTGGGTGTCTTTATGCCCATCTTTTGAAGTTGCAGAAACTAGACCTAGGTTTTAACCCCTTGGAAATCTCCACCAAAGGTGGCACCTGCTCGTGTGTTCAGTGGGCGCCATAGCCACAGGGTTTTTGCTGTTTCAAAGCCCTAAGGCTGATCGCATACATTTAAATCCTCAGATGCCATGGTCAAATATGACCCTGGCATCTGAGCAGTGCAGACACGGGAGATGCTTGTTACCAGGCCCATAACAGCGTTGAGATCAGGGAAGCTGTTACATTATGGCAATAGCCCAGAGCCCCAAGCAGGCTCCGATAGCTATTACTGGAATATACCAATACAGGCCAGCAGATGGCAGCATTGTATTCATGCATATAAAATGGTGTACTATATAGCAGGGGTGGCCAACGTTACAGACACAGTGAGCCAAAAAAAAAAAGGATGATTACCAGGAGCCACAAGCTATACATTTACACACTTACAGTATTTTTTGCCCTACAAGATGCACCTATGTTGTAACAAAGAAAAATAAGAGAAAAAAATATATTTTTCATCTGATCTGAGGTCTGATAAAAATAAAAATTCTTATTTTTCATTAGCAGAGGAAAAAAAAAGAAAAAATATATTTTTCACGAGACCTCAGATCAGACTCCTAAATCGGATCCCCAATTCTCATCTGACCTAAAATAAGATCCCCAAACCTCATCAGACCTCCAAATCAGACCCCCAATGCTCGTATCAGACAACACAAATCAGACTCCCAGTGTCAGACCCTCAGTGCTCAGATCCCCCCCATTCTCAGACCTCCCCCCCCATGCTAAGACCTGACCAACCCATGTTCACAAAAGACTCCCCCATGCTCAGATGTGACCCCCATGCTCAGATCAGACCCCCATGGCTCAGATCAGGACCCCCCATGCTCAGATCAGACCTCCATTGCCCAGATAAGGACCCTTCCCCCATGCTCAGATCAGAACCTCCCGTGCTTAGATTAGACCCCCATGCTCAGTTCTATAATAAAAAAGTGCATGTCTTCACGTACTACGTTCTCAGACTGTGTGCATCAGGAAGTAGTGGAGAGTGAGCTAGAGCTGCAAAGTAGCAGCGGTGCCCGATCAGGGAAAAATATCTGAGCATGGGGTAGAGAGTGAGCCGGTCTGACTGCTTCCCAGCTCCACAGCAAGAGCCGCACTTGAAGAACCAAAGAGCCACAGGTTGGCCACCCCTGCTATATAGCCTTCACAGAAAACAATGGGCAATCTAATGATTGCCAGTTAGTCACCCAAAGTAAGTGACCTAAAAAAAGTAAAAAAAAAGTAAAATTGTTCAAAAAAAATAAAAAAATATAAAAGTTAAAATCACCTCCTTCCCAAAATCAAAGTAAAAATAAACAATAATGAAAAAAAATTATAGGCATTGCTGCATCTGAAAACGCCTATACTATTAAACTATAACAATATTTATCCCATACAGCAAATGGCATAATGAAAAATAAAAATAAAAATGGCCAATTTGCCTTTTTTTGTCACTTCACCTCCCCAGAAAACGTAATAAAAATTGTTGAAAAAGTGACACACACTTGAAACTGGTATGACTGAAAAGTATAGATCGCCACGCAAAACATGAGCCCTCATACGGCTCCATACACATAACTATATAGTTATAGGGGCAATAATATAGTGATGAAAAGAAGAAAATAGATTTTTTTAAGGTTTTTATTTTTTTCAGTATTAAAACCCAAGAAAAATTATACAAGTGTGGTATTGTCGTAATGGTAGTGACCTGGAAAATGAAAGTAATAGGTAAATTTTACTGCATAGGGAATGTTGTTAAAAAAAAACATAAAAGTGTGGCAGAATTACATTTTTTTTCCAATTCCACCCGATTTGGAATATTTTTACAGCTCCCCACTACATCATATGCAATATTAAATAGTACCATTAGAAAGTACAACTTGTCCCGCAAAAAAAATAAAAAAAGCTCTCATAAGGCAATGTGAATGGCAAAATAAAAACTTTATGGCTCTGGAAAGGCGGGAAGTGAAAAACAAGAATGCAAAAATGGAAAATCCAAGGTCCTCTAAGGATTAAGGCCCCTTTCACACGGGCTAGTTTTCTGCGCGGGTGCAATGCGTGAGGTGGACACATTGCACCCACACTGAATCCGGTCACATTCATTTCTATGGGGCTGTGCACATGAGCGGTGATTTTCACGCATCACTAGTGATGTCGCGAACATAAAATTTTCAGTTCGCGAACAGCGAACGCGAACTTCTGCAAATGTTCGCGAACGGGCGAACCGGGCAAACCGCCATAGACTTCAATTGGCAGGCGAATTTTAAAACCCACAGGGACTCTTTCTGGCCACAATAGTGATGAGAAAGTTGTTTCAAGGGGTCTAACACCTGGACTGTGGCATGCCGGAGGGGGATCTATGGCAAAACTCCATGGAAACCATGGAAAATTACGTAGTGGACGCAGAGTCGGGTTTTAATCCATAAAGGGCATAAATCAACTAACATTCCTAAATTGTTTGGAATAACGTGCTTTAAAACATCCAGTGTGTGTATAGGATCAGGTATGATGTTGTATCGATCAGGTAGTGTAAGGGTTACGCCCACTTCACAGACATTGACAGACCAAACTCCCCTTTTAATGCACCGCAAACAGTTCATTTGCACAACCGCAAACTCCCCATTTGCACAAGGTTGGATACCAAGCTAGCCACGTCCCCGTGATGTCATTGAAGGTTTCTTCCTCCACCCAGCCACGTACAACACCAAGGGTCCCCAAAAGATGAATTGAATTGATTTTTCGAACGGTGAGATGGTTAAAAACGCTGGCTCCCTCCACTCTGTTTTAAACCACGGTCACTGCGTCTGCGCCGTGCAATTTACTGTCACACCCGATATGAGTGGTATTTTCTGTAGTACTATTCTCATCAGTTTAATCCTCTAACGTCCCCAATCTGGGGGCCATTTATTGAATAGATTTTTCGAACGGGAGATGGTTAAAAACGCTGGCTCCCTCCACTCTGTTTTAAACCACGGTCACTGCGTCTGCGCCGTGCAATTTACTGTCACACCCGATATGAGTGGTATTTTCTGTAGTACTATTCTCATCAGTTTAATCCCTCTAACGTCCCCGACTCCCCAATCTGGGGCCATTTATTAAATAGATTTTTTGAACGGGAGATGGTTAAAAATGCTGGCTCCCTCCACTGATATGAGTGGTATTTTCTGTAGTATTATTCTCATCAGTTTAATCCCTGTTACGTCCCATATCAGGGATTGCCTTTGTGAAAAAAAAATTTAGGCCAGGTACCTTCGACTGCCTTCACAGTGACAGACCAAACTCTCGTACACTAAACTGAATTGATTTCAGGAACCGGGAGATGGAAAAGCAGCTTGGTCGGTCCTCTTACTCCCAAATTGGGGCACTGCGCGTGCACAGAGCAATGTGCTGTGACACCCTATATGAGTGGTGTCTTAACTAGTACTATTGCTATCAGTTTAATCCCTGTTACGGACCCTATCCGGTCGAATTGATTAACCATTGTCGAATCCCCATTGACATCCCCTTATAAGCTGTGTAAAGCATATTTTTTAGTTTGGTTTTGAACTGCTGCATCCTTTCCGACTTTCGGTAATTTGGTAACATTTCTGCCACTTTCTGCTTATACCGGGGTCTAGTAGCGTGGCCACCCGATCGCTTTTGGTCTGATCATAATGAAGCAACGGCCTTATCATCTGGGGTGTGGCAACATTGCCAACACACTTATAGAGGTGATGATGATTGCTTCATTGTGATACGCAAGCCCCTTCACCACAACAAGGTAACGATCACGAAGGGGAATTGACACTTGTATGTGCCTTTTTTTTTGGTTTGTTTTTGCAGCCACAGTGCTGCACCATAGGACAGAAAAATTAGGCATGTACACATGCCTGAAAAATAATGGCACTGTTGCAGCCGCTATTGTAGCAGCGGCCGGAAAAATTTATGTTTTCCAGGCAGAAAAGTGACTAAAACATTGCGGCTTGAACCCTAGTTGGTGGTGGAGAATTCACGAAAGTCATCCGGTATGCAAACATTAAATACAGCAGCGTGGGGACCATTTTAAGGCCATGGCATGTAATCAGGCCTTTTGTTAGTCAAACGTATCCCCCACTGTCAGTCCCTTCGGGATCCATGCCTCATTCATCTTTATGAAGGTGAGGTAATCAACACTTTTTTGACCGAGGCGACTTCTCTTGTCAGTGACAATGCCTCCTGCTGCACTGAAGGTCCTTTCTGACAGGACACTTGAAGCAGGGCAGGCCAGAAGTTCTATCGCAAACTGGGATAGCTCAGGCCACAGGTCAAGCCTGCACACCCAGTAGTGAAGGGGTTCATTGCTCCTCAGAGTGTCGATATCTGCTGTTAAGGCGAGGTAGTCTGCTACCTGTCGGTCGAGTCGTTCTCTAAGGCTGGATCCCGAAGGGCTGTGGCGATGAGTAGGACTGAAAAAGCTCCGCATGTCCTCCATCAACAACACATCTGTAAATCGTCCAGTCCTTGCTGCCGTGGTAGGAGGAGGATTACACTCACCTCTTCCCCTGTTAGATTCCCGTTGGGCTGTGACATCCCCTTATAAGCTGTGTAAAGCATATTTTTTAGTTTGGTTTTGAACTGCTGCATCCTTTCCGACTTTCGGTAATTTGGTAACATTTCTGCCACTTTCTGCTTATACCGGGGTCTAGTAGCGTGGCCACCCAGTACAGATCGTTCTCCTTTATCCTTTTTATACGTGGGTCCCTCAACAGACATGACAGCATGAAAGACCCCATTTGAACAAGGTTGGATGCAGAGCTACTCATTTCCCGTTCCTCGTCCTCACTGATGTCATTGAAGGTCTGTTCTTCCCCCCAGCCACGTACAACACCATGGGTCCCAGATAGGTGACAACAACGAGCACCCTGGGGTGCCTGCTGTGGTTGGTCTTACTCCTCCTCAAAGCGACCACATTCCTCCTCTGACTCCTCTTCCTCATACTCCTCTTCCAGCGTTGCTGCAGGTCCGGCAAGCGATGATGACAAGGCTGTTTCTGGTGGTGATGGTGACCACAACTCTTCCTCTTCCTCTTCACGCTCATCTACAGCCTGATCCAGAACTCTTCGCAGGGCACGCTCCAGGA
Source organism: Bufotes viridis (assembly GCA_033119425.1). Classification (NCBI taxonomy): domain Eukaryota; kingdom Metazoa; phylum Chordata; class Amphibia; order Anura; family Bufonidae; genus Bufotes; species Bufotes viridis. The sequence goes on from CM065589.1 coordinate 93,640,811, forward strand.
AGAAAACAAATGGGATGAGGTCGCTGATGGTGCCTTCGGTGCGACTGACTAGGTTTGTCACCTCCTCAAAAGGACGCATAAGCCTACAGGCATTGCGCATGAGTGTCCAGTAACGTGGCAAAAGATTCCCAGCTCCGCAGAGGCTGTCCTAGCACCCCGGTCATACAAATACTGTTGACGGCTTTTTCTTGTTGGAGCAGGCGGTCGAACATTAGGAGTGTTGAATTCCAACGTGTCGGGCTGTCGCATATCAAGCGCCTCACTGGCATGTTGTTTCGCCGCTGAATATCGGAAAAGTGCGCCATGGCCGTGTAGGAACGCCTGAAATGGCCACACACCTTCCTGGCCTGCTTGAGGACGTCCTGTAAGCCTGGGTACTTAGACACAAAACGTTGTACGATGAGATTCAACACATGTGCCATGCACGGCACATGTGACAACTTGCCCAAATTTAATGCCGACAACAGATTGCTTCCATTGTCACACACCACTTTGCCGATCTCCAGTTGGTGCGGGGTCAGCCACTGATCCACCTGTGCGTTCAGGGCGGACAGGAGTGCTGGTCCTGTGTGGCTCTCTGCTTTCAGGCAAGTCAACCCCAAGATAGCGTGACACTGTCGTATCCGGGATGTGGAATAGCCCCTGGGGAGCTGGGGGAATCAGTTGATGTGCAGCCAGACGCCGCAGCAGAAGAGGACTCAGCCGAGGAGGATATTGAAGAGGATGGAGTAGGAGTAGAGGAGGTGGCAGTAGGTCTGCCTGCAAGTCGTGGTGGTGTCACCAACTCCGCTGCGGAGCCACGCATTCCATGCTTGTCAGCCGTCAGCAGGTTGACCCAATGCACAGTATACGTGATATACCTGCCCTGACCGTGCTTTGCAGACCAGGTATCAGTGGTCAGATGGACCCTTGCCCCAACACTGTATGCCAGAGATGCCATGACTTCCTTTTCAATGACATGGTAGAGGTTTGGGATTGCCTTTTTTGAAAAAAAATTTCGTCAGGGTACCTTCCACTGTGGTGTCCCAATAGCGACAAATTTTTTAAAGGCCTCAGACTCTACCAGCTGGTATGGTAAAAGCTGGAGGGCTAAGAGTTCCGTCAAGCCAGCTGTCAGTCGCCGGGCAAGGGGGTGACTTTGTGACATTGGCTTCTTATGCTCAAACATGTCCTTGACAGACACCTGACTGTGGGCAGATGAGCAGGAACTGCTGAAGGTGAGAGATGGAGTGGCGGGTGGTTGAGAGGGGGCAGGGAGGACAGCAGTGGTTGACGTGGCTGAAGATGCTGGACCAGGAGGAGCATGGTGGCTTTGAGTTCGTGTGCTGCTTGTACTCATGTGTTGATCCCATAGGCGTTTGTGATGTGAGATCATGTGCCTTCGCAAAGCAGTTGTACCAAGGTGGGTGTTGGACTTCCCACGACTCAGTTTCTTTTGGCACAGGTTGCAAATGGCATTGCTTTTATCAGAGGCAGACACACAAAAAAATGCCACACTGCTGAGCTTTGCAATGACGGCATTCTAGTGGTGGCAACAGCATGCGTTGACTGGCGTGCTGTCTGGCTGACCCCAGGTGCCGATACATGCTGTCTGACTGTGCCACTAACTCCTTGCGACGACCTCCCCTGCTTCCAACTCGTCTCCTCATTCTCTCTGTCTCCCCTTCAGAACTCTCCCCTCTTCTTCTCTTCGAGCAGGCACCCACGTGGCATCCGTGGACACATCGTCATCATCAACCGCTTCACTTGTATCTGACACCTCAGCAAAGGAAGCAGCAGCGGGTACAACATCATCATCATCATCATCACACTGTACGTCCATGTGTGTAATCCTGCCTGACTGAGACATATCCCCGTAATCTACATCCTCTGGCAATAATGGTTGCACATCACTAATTGCATCCAACTGATGTGTAAATAACTCCTCTGACGGATCAAGTGAAGCGGCTGTGGTGGCTGTGGTGGTAGTGGTGGTGGTGGCGACGGGCGGGTGCGTGGTAACTTGAGAGCAGGTGACCGAAGCTGAGCTGGAGGAGGATGGTGCGTCAAGGTTCTTAGCGGAAGCTGTTGAAGATTGGGTGTCCTGTCTAAGCCAGTCAACTACGTCCTCTGAATTTTTCGGGTTCAGGGTACGTGGCCTCTGAAAACTGGGCATTATTCCAGGGACAGTGGAAATCACAGCACCACGACCACGACGGCCCCTGCGGGGTGGCCTGCCTCTGCCTGTCATTTTTTTTTTAGATAAGTGGTACTACGCGTGCTAGGTACTGTGCCACCCGGTATGAGTGGTTGGCACTGGCAGTGGGCACACTACAGTCTGTGGAAGTGGGCTTGACACACACTGGCAGCAGGCAAGCAACTGAATTTAGACTACTGTCTAAAATTAAATGCCTAATTTATCGGCAAGCTACTGTGCCACCCGGTATTAGTGGTTGGCACTGGCAGTGGGCACACTACAGTCTGTGGAAGCGGGCCTGACACACACTGGCAGCAGGCAAGCAACTGAATTTAGACTACTGTCTAAAAATTAAATGCCTTATTTATCGGCAAGCTACTGTGCCACCCGGTATCAGTGGTTGGCACTGGCAGTGGGCACACTACAGTCAGTGGAAGAGGGCCTGACACACACTGGCAGCAGGCAAGCAACTGAATTTAGACTACTGTCTAAAATTAAATGCCTAATTTATCGGCAAGCTACTGTGCCACCCGGTATTAGTGGTTGGCACTGGCAGTGGGCACACTACAGTCAGTGGAAGCGGGCCTGACACACACTGGCAGCAGGCAAGCAACTGAATTTAGACTACTGTCTAAAAATTAAATGCCTTATTTATCGGCAAGCTACTGTGCCACCCGGTATCAATGGTTGGCACTGGCAGTGGGCACACTACAGTCTGTGGAGGTGGGCCTGACACACACTGGCAGCAAGCAAGCAACTGAATTTAGACTACTGTCTAAAAATTAAATGCCTTATTTATCGGCAAGCTACTGTGCCACCCGGTATCAGTGGTTGGCACTGGCAGTGGGCACACTACAGTCAGTGGAAGAGGGCCTGACACACACTGGCAGCAGGCAAGCAACTGAATTTAGACTACTGTCTAAAAATTAAATGCCTTATTTATCGGCAAGCTACTGTGCCACCCGGTATCAGTGGTTGGCACTGGCAGTGGGCACACTACAGTCAGTGGAAGAGGGCCTGACACACACTGGCAGCAGGCAAGCAACTGAATTTAGACTACTGTCTAAAAATTAAATGCCTTATTTATCGGCAAGCTACTGTGCCACCCGGTATCAGTGGTTGGCACTGGCAGTGGGCACACTACAGTCAGTGGAAGCGGGCCTGACACACACTGGCAGCAGGCAAGCAACTGAATTTAGACTACTGTCTAAAAATTAAATGCCTTATTTATCGGCAAGCTACTGTGCCACCCAGTATCAGTGGTTGGCACTGGCAGTGGGCACACTACAGTCAGTGGAAGCGGGCCTGACACACACTGGCAGCAGGCAAGCAACTGAATTTAGACTACTGGCTAAAAATTAAATGCCTTATTTATCGGCAAGCTACTGTGCCACCCGGTATCAGTGGTTGGCACTGGCAGTGGGCACACTACAGTCAGTGGAAGAGGGCCTGACACACACTGGCAGCAGGCAAGCAACTGAATTTAGACTTCTGTCTAAAAATTAAATGCCTAATTTATCGGCAAGCTACTGTGCCACCCGGTATCAGTGGTTGGCACTGGCAGTGGGCACACTACAGTCAGTGGAAGCGGGCCTGACACACACTGGCAGCAGGCAAGCAACTGAATTTAGACTACTGGCTAAAAATTAAATGCCTTATTTATCGGCAAGCTACTGTGCCACCCGGTATCAGTGGTTGGCACTGGCAGTGGGCACACCACAGTCAGTGGAAGAGGGCCTGACACACACTGGCAGCAGGCAAGCAACTGAATTTAGACTACTGTCTAAAAATTAAATGCCTTATTTATCGGCAAGCTACTGTGCCACCCGGTATCAGTGGTTGGCACTGGCAGTGGGCACACTACAGTCAGTGGAAGTCAGCCTGACACACACTAGCAGCAGGCAAGCAACTGAAATTACACTAAAGTGTAAAAATTAAATGCCTTTTTTATGCAAAGTCCTGTGCCAGCCGGTATCAGTGGTTGGCACTGGCAGTGGGCACACTACAGTCAGTGGAAGTCAGCCTGACACACACTAGCAGCAGGCAAGCAACTGAAATTACACTAAATTGTAAAAATTAAATGCCTTTTTTTGATGCAAAGTACTGTGCCACACGGGATGACAGGGGTGGGCACTGGCAGTGGGCACACTACAGTCAGTTGAAGTCGGCCTGACACACACTAGCAGCAGGTGAGCAGCTGAAATTACACTAAAGTGTAAGCATTAAATGCCTTTTTTATGCAAAGTCCTGTGCCAGCCGGTATGAGTGGTGGACACTGGCAGTGGGCACACTACAGTCAGTGGAAGTCGGCCTGACACACACTAGCAGCAGGCAAGCAGCTGAAATTACACTAAAGTGTAAAAATTAAATGCCTTTTTATGCAAAGTCCTGTGCCAGCCGGTATGAGTGGTGGACACTGGCAGTGGGCACACTACAGTCAGTGGAAGTCAGCCTGACACACACTGGCAGGCAACTAACCTTAGATTAAAGTGTAAAAATTAAGTGCCTTTTTTTTAAGCAAAGTCCTGTGCCACACGGGATGACAGGGGTGGGCACTGGCAGTGGGCACACTACAGTCAGTTGAAGTCGGCCTGACACACACTAGCAGCAGGCAAGCAGCTGAAATTACACTAAAGTGTAAAAATTAAATGCCTTTTTTATGCAAAGTCCTGTGCCAGCCGGTATGAGTGGTGGACACTGGCAGTGGGCACACTACAGTCAGTGGAAGTCGGCCTGACACACACTAGCAGCAGGCAAGCAGCTGAAATTACACTAAAGTGTAAAAATTACATGCCTTTTTTATGCAAAGTCCTGTGCCAGCCGGTATGAGTGGTGGACACTGGCAGTGGGCACACTACAGTCAGTGGAAGTCGGCCTGACACACACTGGCAGGCAACTAACCTTAGATTAAAGTGTAAAAATTAAGTGCCTTTTTTTTAAGCAAAGTCCTGTGCCACACGGGATGACAGGGGTGGGCACTGGCAGTGGGCACACTACAGTCAGTTGAAGTCGGCCTGACACACACTAGCAGCAGACAAGCAGCTGAAATTACACTAAAGTGTAAAAATTAAATGCCTTTTTTATGCAAAGTCCTGTGCCAGCCGGTATGAGTGGTGGACACTGGCAGTGGGCACACTACAGTCAGTGGAAGTCAGCCTGACACACACTGGCAGGCAACTAACCTTAGATTAAAGTGTAAAAATTAAGTGCCTTTTTTTAAGCAAAGTCCTGTGCCACACAGGATGACAGGGGTGGGCACTGGCAGTGGGCACACTACAGTCAGTTGAAGTCGGCCTGACACACACTAGCAGCAGGCAAGCAGCTGAAATTACACTAAAGTGTAAAAATTAAATGCCTTTTTATGCAAAGTCCTGTGCCAGCCGGTATGAGTGGTGGGCACTGGCAGTGGGCACACTACAGTCAGTGGAAGTCAGCCTGACACACACTGGCAGGCAACTAACCTTAGATTAAAGTGTAAAAATTAAATGCCTTTTTTGATGCAAAGTCCTGTACCACACGGAATGACAGGGGTGGGCACTGGCAGTGGGCACACTACAGTCTGTGGGCCTGCAGCTCCTCACACACAGGCAGGCCAGGCAACTGCAATATGTATATAAAGGGAAAAAAAGCAGACTAATGTTGCAGCCCTAAAAGGGCTTTTGGGGTGCTGTCAGGACGCTGTCCTTACAGCAGAGATCAGATGAGTCTTTCAGGACTGGAGTGGACACTGAATTCACTAGCCTAGCTATCAATTTCCCAATTAAATCAGCAGCTACTACACTCTCCTTCCTCTCACTAAGACTGCAGCTTCAGAATGAATCTAAAATGGATGCTGTGCAGGAGGTGGGAGGGTCTGGGAGGGAGGGTATGCTGCTGATTGGCTGGAATGTGTCTGCTGACTGTGAGGTACAGGGTCAAAGTTTGCTCAATGATGATGCATAGGGGCGGACCGAACATCGCATATGTTCGCCCGGCAGAGGCGAACGCGAACAAGCTATGTTCGCCGGGAACTGTTCGGCGGATAGTTCGGGCCATCTCTACGCATCACTTCTGCGTTGCGTGAAAATCGCAGCATGCTCTATATTTAGCGTTTTTCATGCAACGCAGGCCCCATAGAAGTGAATGGGGCTGCGGGAGAATCGCAAGCATCCGCAAGCAAGTGCGGATGCAGTGCGATTTTCCCGCATGGTTGCTAAGCGACGGGACCAGATCTTTATTATTTTCCCATATAACATGGTTATAAGGGAAAATAATAACATTCTCAATACAGAATGCATTGTAGAATGTTGATTTATTGGTTAAAAATAAAAAACTTAACTTACCTTAGCCATTTGATCGCATAGTTGGCGATCTCTCTTCTCTCTTGAAGCTTTAGCTGCTGTCTAAAGGACCTGTGATGACGTCACATCACATGGTCCAATCACATGGTCCGTGATGGACCATGTGATTGGACCATGTGATGTGACGTCATCACAGGTCCTTTAGACTGCAGCTAATGCTTGAAGACAGAAGAGAGATTGCCAACTACGCGATCAAGTGGCTAAGGTAAGTTAAGTTTTTTATTTTTAACCACTTAATCAACATTCTACAATGCATTATGTCATTCTGTATTGAGAATGCTATTTTCCCTTATAACCATGTTATAAGGGAAAATAATAAAATCTCCAGAATACTCAACCGAAACTGGACTTCAGTGATGAAGTCCTACTTCGGGTCTGGGTACCAAACATGGCGATTTTTCCAACGCGCGTGCAAAACGCATTACAAAAGTTTGCACACGCGCGGAGAAATCGCGCATATTCCCGCAACGCACCCGCATCCTATCCGGGCGTCAAACATGTTTGACGCCTGTGTGAAAGAGGCCTTAAAGGTGATACACCATTGACCCCATGGTTGCCATGGCTCAGTACACCCAAACCTGCGATAAAAATTCTTGGCCAGTTCAATGTGTTTATTCTCCTTTCAAATGTATCCATGTTGCTGCCAGTTATAAACCACTTTCATAACAAAAATCTTTCCAGATCTTTTCTAGTTTTTTACTCAAACTGTCATAGAACAGATATGACATTGAATTCAGTTTAAAACCTGAAAGGAAGGGTCAATGAGAGAAATGCAGTGAGAGAGAACAGGGGATGATTCTTTCATCTCTATGAAAAGATTATGACTGCTTGACAGGATCGTAGCTCCATACATGCAAAAATATTTGCTAAGCTCTTCCTTCACCCAACCACAACAGAATGAAAAAGTATTAGCAAAGCAGGGTAAAACATTGTACATGGTGATAAAACCCAACTCTTTTTTCTAGAAAATCTACTCCAGTTTGCAGATGTTCATGAAGAAAGTACTACAGGCAAATGTTCCTGAGCAGGTTATGATTCATTATTAGAGATGAGCGAACATTAAAAAAAAGTCCGTTGTTCGGCTTTCGGGTGGTGGTAAGTCGCGCATCCCATTATGGATTCCACTATAGCGGCATATGGAATCCATAAGGGGCGGCTGCCACCAACCTGAACTGTTAAACAGCCGAAGGACCTGGGGTGACATCACTGTCATGTGATCAGTGCAGGGGGCGTGGCTCAGCACTGGATTTGTATCTAATGTTGTTTTATGTTCTGATTTCAAGGAAATACAATAGAAATGTGCTATGCTCCGTCCCGTCCCCCCCCCGCCATCTTTATTAAATCTGTACCGTGCCTCTTTATATGTACCATTGTGTGGGTCTGGTTGTAGAACATAAAAAAAACTGTCATCAACTTTATGCTGACCTCACTGAAGGCAGCATAAATTAGTGACAGAAATGCTGATCACTCATGAGCTAAAAGTAAGTGGTTGCCGAGAACTAGCATAATAATTAGAGATTAGCGAATCGAAGCTGACGAAGTGTAATTCAGTCCGATTTTCATGAACTTTTGATTCACAATGAATGTGAATTTCCTCGCGCATCGTGGTAATGAATCAGATTTTTCCTAAAATGGCTGCTGCACGTGTAAGGACATGGAGAAAGGATGTGTCAGAAGGTGGGCTCACCCAGACTGACATGCAGGATGCAGCCAATCAGCAGCCAGCCCTGTGATATCACAGCTAGTGTTGAGCAAACAGTTCGAGCATAGTTCGGGTTCGTACCGAATTTTAGGGTGTCTGGGACACGGACCCGAACCCGGACATTTTCAAAAAAGTTCGGGTTCGGGTTCATTGTTCGGCGATTACTTCTCGCTTTCTGAAGGGCTGCACAGCAGCCAAATAGCTAGCGTTTTACTTCTTGCCCTAAGAGCCCATCACAGCCATGCCTACTAATGGCATGGCTGTGATTGGCCAAGTGCAGCATGTGACCCATCCTCTATTTAAGCTGGAGTCACGTAGCGCCGCACGTCACACTGCTCTGATTAGTGTAGGGAGAGGACGCAGCTTCTGTGAGGGCGAGATTAGCCAGGGAAAAGTCAGCAACAGCACCTAATGAACGTATCGATCTACAGCTGTGAATGATTGAACTTCTGCTAGTTACTTGCTCACTGGTTTTTAGGCTGCACAGACCGTTTTTCTGTCACTTATTTTCTGGGGTGATCGGCGGCCATTTTGTGACTTGTGGTGCACCAGAACAAGCTGCCACCAAGTCCATCAATCCATCAATACTATTTTTTTTTTTTTGCTATATCCTACATCAGGGGCTTGGCTGTGCTAATTGTCACCCCTAGAAACTCAGGATTGCAATTTCTATATTTTATTAAGGGGTTAAATACAATTGCCCAAATATCTATCCCCTAAATCTGGTGTTCCAGCTTTGGCTAGCCAAGTATAATACTGTCTGCTGTCTGGCAAAGGATAGATTATTTTATGTGGTGAAATTCAATTGCCAAAATAGCAATACCATAAATCAGTGGTTTCAGCTGTGGCTGGCAAAGTATAATAGTGTCCGCCAAAACATATATTTTGTTCTGAGGTGAAATTCAATTGCCAAAATAGCAATACCCTGAATCTGGTGTCCCAGCTGTTGCCAGCCAAGATTCATAGTGTCCGCAAAAACATATATTTTGTTCTGGCGTGAAATTCAATTGCCAAAATAGCAATACCCTGAATCTGGTGTCCCAGCTGTTGCAGGCCAAGATTCATAGTGCAGGCCAATTGTAAATCTGTCCATAAAAGGATACCTTTCATCCAGGGCCTAAATACTAGCCCTAAAAGAGATATTCCCCTAAATCAGTGGTTACTGCTGTCCCTGGATTAGTGTAATACACTACATAAATAAATAGGCAGATAGTGTTAGGTGCCTGTAAAAAAAAGGCCTGAATTTGAAATCAATACATTGGGCCAAATATTTTTTTTCTTATTGTGGTGCTTGGTGAATGGTAACAATGAGGAAAACATCTAGTAAGGGACGCGGACGCGGTCGTGGTGGTGTTAGTGTACCCTCTTGTGCTGGGAGAGGACGTGGCCATTCTGCCACAGCCACACGTCCTAGTGAACCAACTACCTCAGGTTCCAGTACCCACCAGAATTTACAGTGATATTTGGTGGGGCCCAATGCCGTTCTAAGGATGGTAAGGCCTGAGCAGGTACAGGCGCTAGTCAATTGGGTGGCCGACAGTGGATCCAGCATGTTCACAACATTATCTCCCACCCAGTCTTCTGCAGAAAGCGCACAGGTGGCACCTGAAAACCAAGTCCATCAGTCTGTCACATCACCCCCATGCATATCAGGGAAACTGTCTGAGCCTCAAGTTATGCAGCAGTCTCTTATGCTGTTTGAAGACTCTGCTGGCAGGGTTTCCCAAGGGAATCCACCTAGCCCTTCCCCAGTGGTGGAAGACTTAGAATGCACTGATGCACAACCACTGATGTTTCCTGATGATGAGGACATGGGAATACCACCTCATCGGAGTCCGCACGTCTCTGATGATGACAAAACACAGGTGCCAACTGCTGCATCTTTCTGCAGTGTGCAGACCGAACAGGAGGTCAGGGAGGAAGACTGTGTGGAAGACGATGCAGGTGACGATGAGGTCCTAGACCCCACATGGAATAAAGGTCGTGCCACTGACATTCATAGTTCCGAGCCAACAGCGTAGCAAAAGAGAGAGCAGGGTACAAAAGCAGAACAGCCGCCTCCAAGAGAGTTCGCCTGCTACTGGCCAACGCCACCAGGGACCGAGCACCCCAAAGGCAGTTTCAATGTGTTCCCTGGCATGGCACTTCTTTAAACAATGTGCTGACGACAAGACCCGAGTGGTTTGCACGCTGTGCCATCAGAGCCTGAAGCGAGGCATTAATGTTCTGAACCTTAGCACAACCTGCATGACCAGACATCTACATGCAAAGCATGAACTGCAGTTTAGTAAACACCTTAAAAGCAAGGAACTCACTCTGGCTCCCCCTGCTCCCTCTTCTGCTGCTGCCTCGGCCTCTTCCTCCGCCTCGGGAGGAATGTTGGCACCTGCCGCCCACCAAACAGAGGATGTGCCACCGACAACACCACCTGCGTCACCAAGCATCTCCACCATGTCACTCAGCAGCGTTCAGCTCTCCATCTCACAAACCTTGGAGAGAAAGCGTAAATTCCCACCTATCCACCCTTGAGTCCTGGGCCTGAATGCCAGCATTTCTAAACTACTGGCCTTTGAAATGCTGTCAATCAGGCTGGTGGACACAGACAGCTTCAAACAGCTGATGTCCATGGCTGTCCCACAGTATGTTGTTCCCAGCCGCCACTACTTCTCCAAGACAGCCGTGCCTTCCCTGAACAACCAAGTATCCGATAAAATCAAGTGTACACTGCTCAACGCCATCTGTGGCAAGGTCCACCTAACCACAGATACGTAGACCAGTAAGCACGGCCAGGGACGCTATATCTCCCTAACTGCACACTGGGTAAATGTAGTGGCGTCTGGGCCGCAGGTGGAGAGTTCCTTGGCGCACGTCCTTCCGCCGCCAAGGATCGCAGGGCATCATTCTTTGCCTCCTGTAGCCTCCTCCTCCTACTCGGCTTCCTCCTCCTCTGCTTCCACCAGCTCATCTAGTCAGCCACACACTTTCACCACCAACTTCAGCACAGCCCGGGGTAAACGTCAGCAGGACACTCTGAAACTCATATGTTTGGGGGACAGGCCCCACACCACGCAGGAGTTGTGGCGGGGTATTGAACAACAGACCGAGGAGTGGTTTCTGCCGATGGGCCTCAAGCCCGGCCTGGTGGTGTGCGATAATGGGCGAAATCTCGTGGCAGCTCTGGGACTAGCCGGTTTGACGCACATCCCTTGCCTGGCGCATGTGCTGAATTTGGTGGTGCAAAAGTTCATTCACAACTACCCAGACATGTCAGAGCTGCTGCATAAAGTGAGGGCCGTCTGTGCGCGCTTCCGGCATTCACATCCTGCCGCTGCTCGTCTGTCTGCGCTACAGCGTAGCTTCGGCCTTCCTGCTCACCGCCTCATATGCGACGTGCCCACCAGGTGGAACTCCACCTTGCACATGCTGGAGAGACTGTGCGAGCAGCAGCATGCCAAAATGGAGTTTCAGCTGCAGCACGAACGCGTCAGTCGCACTGCGGAACAGCACCACTTCACCACCAATGATTGGGCCTCCATGCGAGACCTGTGTGCCCTGTTGCGCTGTTTCGAGTACTCCACCAACATGGCCAGTGGCGATGCCTTCGTTATCAGTGTTACAATACCACTTCTATTTCTCCTTGAGAAAACGCTTAGGGCGATGATGGAAGAGGAGGTGGCCCAGGAGGAGGAGGAGGATGAGGGGTCATTTTTAGCACTTTCAGGCCAGTCTGTTAGAAGTGGCTCAGAGGGAGGTTTTTTGCAACAGCAGAGGCCAGGTACAAATGTGGCCAGCCAGGGCCCACTACTGGAGGACGAGGAGGAGGTGGAGGAGGATGAGGATGAAGCAGGTTCACAGCGGGTTGGCACCCGACACAGCTCAGGCCCATCACTGGTGCGTGGCTGGGGGGATACGAAGGACAATGACGATACGCCTCCCACAGAGGACAGCTTGTACTTACCTCTGGGGAGCCTGGCACACATGAGCGACCTCATGCTGCAGTGCCTGCGCAGCGACAACAGAGTTGCCCACATTTTAACATGTGCGGACTACTGGGTTGCCACCCTGCTGGATCCCCGATACAAAGACAATGTGCCCACCTTACTTCCTGCACTGGAGCGTGATAGGAAGATGCGCGAGAACAAGCGCACGCTGGTAGAGGCGCTTCTGAGAGCATTCCCAAATGTCACAGGGGAACAGGTGGAAGCCCAAGGCGAAGGCAGAGGAGGAGCAAGAGGTCGCCAATGCAGCAGTGTCACGGCCAGCTCCTCTGAGGGCAGGGTTAGCATGGCAGAAATGTGGAAAAGTTTTGTCTCCACGCCACAGCTAACTGCACCACCACCTGATACGGAACGTGTTAGCAGGAGGCAGCATTTCACTAACATGGTTGAACAGTACGTCTGCACACCCCTCCACGTACTGACTGATGGTTCGGCCCCATTCAACTTCTGGGTCTCTAAATTGTCCATGTGGCCAGAGTTAGCATTTTATGCCTTGGAGGTGCTGGCCTGCCCGGCGGCCAGCGTTTTGTCTGAACATGTATTCAGCACGGCAGGGGGCATCATTACTGACAAACGCAGCCGCCTGTCCACAGCCAATGTGGACAAGCTGACGTTCATAAATGTTCTGCCCTCACAATGTGTATGATGTACAAGGCTTGGCAGACAGATAACAACATTCCAATAAAGATCCGAAAGTAAAGGTAACCGATAAATCTTTACTGATAATTTAGTTTCTTAGTTGGATTAATTTGTAAAACTGTAAAACAATACAAAACAGCGTTCATCAGCACATGACATTGCAATACAGTGCAATAATAACAGACACATTACATTGCTGCTAATATGCTGGCTAACTGAATTCTCTAACCAGATATACAGTAAAACATGTACTAATTACTAATGCAGTATAAGTCTCTGATAACAGCATTCCTAAACCTGTTACCATGTGCTAACATGCTAGCTGATAGAAAGTGAAACTAGCAAACTCTCTGCTCTATACTGTAAAACACACATATAATGTCACTAAGATAGCTAATATATGTAATTGCTTATTAATAGCTTTTCTACTTACAGACTTTTGGTTTCCAGAGCCAAACTTATAGGTGAGCAGTCATATAGTGCAGCTGACTGGTCTGCTTCCTCCTGGACTGGCACAGGAAGTGAAAGTAAAACTACATCCTGTGTGTAATGGATGCTAACTTAAAGCAACAGTCCCTGGTAAATAATATACACAGAAATCTATTCTATGGAGACCAGAACAATAAAAATGAACCAGGCATGGATCCCACAGGACCTGTGCCTCCCTTGTGCAGAATAGACATTTATAACTGCCTCCCCCTCAACCATGTTTTCTTGTACTCCGGGGCACTTCTTTATTGAATCCTCATTTTTTTAACTTTACCATGATCAAGTTGAATGAACCTCTCCTCTGTCTGGGTGGTGGGGCCGAAATAACTGAAAGTGCTTTCTCCAGTGGTGGGTGATATGACGTATGATTCCTTGCTGTGGGACCTCTCTCCTCTGTCTGGGTGCTGGGGCCGAAATAACTGAAAGTGGCCTTCTCCGGTGGGGGGTGATATGACGCATGATTCCTTACTGTGGGACCTCTCTCCTCTGTCTGGGTGCTGGGCCGAAATAACTGAAAGTGGCCTTCTCCAGTGGTGAGTGATATGACGCATGATTCCTTGATGTGGGACCTCTCACCTCTGTCTGGGTGGTGGGGCATAAATAACTGAAAGTGGCCTTCTCCAGTGGTGGGTGATATGACGCATGATTCCTTGCTGTGGGACCTCTCTTCTCTGTCTGGGTGCTGGGGCCGAAATAACTGAAAGTGGCCTTCTCCGGTGGTGGGTGATATGACGCATGATTCCTTGCTGTGGGACCTCTCTCTTCTGTCTGGTTGCTGGGCCGAAATAACTGAAAGTGGCCTTCTCCAGTGGTGGGTGATATGACGCATGATTCCTTGCTTTGGGACCTCTCTCCTCTGTCTGGGTGCTGGGCCGAAATAACTGAAAGTGGCCTTCTCCAGTGGTGGGTGATATGACGCATGATTCCTTGCGGTGGGACCTCTCTCCTCGGTATGGGTGCCTGGCCTAAATAACTGAAAGTGGCCTTCTCCAGTGGTGGGTGATATGACGCATGATTCCTTGCTGTGGGACCTGTATCCTTCTGAATCTATATGTGGTGAAAACGTTTAGTGGCATATTTCATTACAAAAAGAAAAATATCTACGTAGTTCTCTTCTGCAGTTATATGTGGTGAAAGCGTTTAGTGATGTATTTCAGTACAAAAAGAAAAATATACACGCAGTTTACTGTTGCAGTTATTTGTGGTAAAAGCGTTTAGTGACGTATTTCAGTACTAAAATAAAAGTATATACGCAGTTCACTTCTGCAGCTATATGTGTTGAAAGCATTTAGTGGCATATTTCATTACAAAAAGAAAAATATATACGCATTTCACTTCTGTAGTTATGCTTTGAAAGCGTTTAGTGGCATATATTAGTACAAGAAGAAAAATATATTCTCACTTCGCTTCTGCAGTTATATATGGTGAAAGCATATAGTGGTGTATTTCATTACAAAAATAAAAATATATGCGCAGTTCACTTCTGCAGTTATATGTGGTGAAAGCGCTTAGTGGCGTATTTTAGTACAAGAAGAAAAATATATACGCAGTTCACATCTGAAGTTATATGTGTTGAAAACGTTTAGTTTCGTATTTCAGTACTAAAAGAAAAATATATACGAACTTCACTGTTGCAGTTATTTTTGGTGAAAGCATTTAGTGGCCAATTTCATTGAAAAGCCTGTTGTGTAAAAGTAGAACAAAATTTGGGCCTAATTGCCGTTCTGCAGTGCAGTGATATATTCTGAAGCCCTATGTTCAGTGTATTACTGTGAAATAAAAATATATTCCCCTTCCAGCGTTGTACTTCTCTGTTGAAAAGCCTGCAGTGATATATTGGCAAGCCCAGTTATCCATGTATTAGTGATGAGCGAGCACCAAAGTGTTCGGGTGTTTAGTCCGAACAGACCGCGATATTTGTGCGCTCGGCCGAGGACCCGAGTATAATGGAAGTCAGTGGGAGACATTGAAGATGGGAGGGTGCCTGGTCCATTGGAAAAGGTCTGAAAGTGACAGAAACACCACCGAAATGGATCGGGAACAGCATGGGGACAATGTATGGATGCATCTTGGACTCCCAGGTCGCTGCTGGGAACCATGTTGTCCTAGTTGTACGCCACTTTTACAGACTGACAAAAATACGCACAAACCCCCCCCCCCCCCCAAAAAAAAAAAAACAGTTTCACAGGAAAAATAGTTAGGAAACATTCTTTCCTTTATATTCAATTGTAAAAAAAAGTGCAAGTGCTGCCAAAAAATACAAGCAAGAGGCACTCCGAAACAGCCTGTATATCACATAAAGGAGGGCCCCGTTCACATAGTGGTACAAATGTTCAGGTAGTGGGACTCCTACACTCATATAGCCTATGCACTAAGTGAAAGGGCTGCCAAAAATTACAAGGAACCGGCACTACAATACACCCTTTATTACACACAAAGGAGGGCATCATACACACCCTTAAAAAATTATGATTGGTGGCCTGCTGGTGACCCTCAAAAACATTAGGAACAAGGGTCTGCTGGTGACCCTCTAAAACATTACGGGCAAGGGCCTGCTGCTAGGCTGACCCTATAAAACTTTAGGGAGCGAGGGGCTGCTGGTGAGCTGACCCTCTAAAACATTATGATTGAGGGCCTGCTGGTGAGCTGACCCTATAAAACATTATGATTGATGGCCTGCTGGTGAGCTGACCCTATAAAACATTGTGGTTGAGGGCCTGCAGGTGAGCTGACCCTATAAAACATTATGGTTGAGGGCCTGCTGGTGAGCTGACCCTCTAAAACATTATAGGTGAGGGCCTGCTGGTGAGCTGACCTTCTAAAATATTATGGTTGAGGGCCTGCTGGTGAGCTGACCCTCATTAAAAATTGTAGTGGAGGGAATATATATAATCTGGATGAGGAGGAGGAGGAGAAAACAAGATTCAACCATATACACTTTTTTGTGGTGGAAAAGATGCATGGAAATACACTACAGTAGACTGAGTACATTATAAACAATACATTGAAATTGCCTTTATGTTCATTCCTCTGGTGGAGTTGAGAAATCAGGGGCAATCCAGGCCTTGTTTTTTTTATCTGAGTCAACCTGTCAGCATTGTCAGTGGACAAGCGGATATGCTTATCAGTTATAATGCCACCAGCAGCACTAAATACACGCTTAGACAAAACGCTGGCAGCAGGGCAGGTCAGCACCTCCAAGGCGTAGAGCGCAAGTTTGTGCTACGTGTCCAACTTGGACACCCAGTAGTTGTAAGGCACTGAGGGATCATTTAGGAAGCTGACACTGTCTGATGTATTCCTTCACCATCTTCCAAAACTTTTCCCTCCTTGTAGAACTAGGCCGTGCTTCAAGGTGAGGTTGCTGGCGGGGCATCATGAAAGTGTCCCATTACTTGGAGAGTGTTGCCCTGCCTCTGTTAGAACTGCTGTGTGTCCCCTTGTCTCCCTTCCTCGGTTGCCTAAGGAACTACGGACTCTGGTGGCCGCGTTGTCAGGTGGAAAATTTTGGAGCAATCTCTCAACAAGTACCTTCTGGTATTGCACAGTTTTACTCATCCTCTCCACCACAGGAATGAGAGATGAGAAGTTCTCTTTGTAGTGGGGGTCGAGAAGGGTGAACACCCAGTAATCTGTGTTATCTAAAATGCGTATAACGTGACGGTTGTGGGAAAGGCAGCCTAACATGAAGTCAAACATGTGTGCCTGAGTACCAACAGACAAGACGTCGATGCCAACATCAGGATGACTCTTCATCCCCTCATCCTCCTCCTCCTCCTCTGCCCATCCACGCTGAACAGATGGAATTAAAGTTCCAAGGGTTCTACCCTCTGTAGCAAAGACAACTGTCTCCAGCTCCTCCTCTTCCTCCTACTCTTCATGGCCCAATTCACGCTGAGAAGACGAACTCTGGTCTGGCTATTACTCTGTGTAATGTCCTTCCCTATTTCCTCTCCTGCCACATTCAGAGCATCCTCCTTAATTGTGAGCAGTGATCGTTTGAGTAGACACAGCACTGGGATATTTACGCTGATAATAGCGTTATCGCCACTAACCATCTGAGGATTTATCAAAGTTTTTTAAAACCTCACAGAGGTCTGACATCAATGACCACTCCTCGCTGGTGAATAGTGGCAGTTGACTGGAAAGGCGACGACCATGTTGCAGCTGGTATTCCACAACTGCCCTCTGCTGCTCACAAAGCCTGGCCAACATGTAGAACGTAGAGTTCCAGCGCATGCTCTCGTCGCACAACAGTCGTGAGCTGGAAGCCGCAAGCACTGCTGCAGTGTTGACAGACCAGCTGAAGCTTTGGACGACTTGCGGAAATTGACACACACGCGGCGCGCCTTCATTAGTAGCTCTTGCAAATTAGGGTAGGTTTTGAAAACTGCGTAACGAGGGACGCCCGCTGACATCAGGCTGCGGAAGGCCTCTGTTTCCACACGCCTAAATGGCAACATTTCAAGGTCCAGTAATTTCGAACGCTGCATTTAGTGCTATTGTCTGTGGGTGGGTATTTGCGCATGCGTTCAAATGCCTGTGTTATCGACGAGGGGCATCCGGGCCTGCACCTTTGACAGGGGATTGGCCGGCAATGTGTAACACAGTGGAAGAGGAGGCAGTAGTGTGACCCGCAGACCCAGGTTGTGGACCCAAGCGTTCGGCCCAATTATTAGCGTGCATGGATGCCATGTGGCGGATCATGCTTGTGGTTGTGAGGTTGCTAGTGTTCACGCCCTGGCTCATTTTGGTACAGCACAGGTTCCTGCTTTGTTGCTCCTGGTAACTACCCTGCCTATCTAACCACGTCTGTATTAGTGTTGATCGAGCACGAAAGTGCTCATATGCTCGAGTACAATACTTTGCGATGCTTGGGTGCTCTACCGAGCCCCTGAGCCCAGTGGAAGTCAATGGGAGAACCCAAGCATTAAACCAGGCAACCCCTGCTCTGAAGAGGGGAGGGTGTCAGGACTCT
This sequence comes from Bufotes viridis, assembly GCA_033119425.1. Lineage (NCBI taxonomy): Eukaryota > Metazoa > Chordata > Amphibia > Anura > Bufonidae > Bufotes > Bufotes viridis. The sequence goes on from CM065589.1 coordinate 93,659,133, forward strand.
AGTTTGGCTTGGGAGTCCCTGCTCTGACTTCATATATAGCTATGTCCTTATATGGAGTCAGTGCTTGGGGACACCCAGTGTATTTAAATCTAATTTAGCCTATATTTCAGAAAATTTTCTGCCGGGATTCTAACTCAGGACCTCTATTTCTATGCAGAAGATCGCTGTACAGTGGGGGAATCCCTCAGTGTGAGTCTGTGGCTTAGGAGTTCCTGCTCTGACTCCATATATAGCTATGTCCATATATGGAGTCAGTGCTTGGGGACACCCAGTGTATATAAATCTAATTTAGACTGTATTTCAGAAAAGTTTCTGCTGGGATTCGAACTCAGGACCTTCTGCATTTAACAAGGCAATTAACCACTCAGCTATAATAGCTGAATAACTAGTTAGTCAGTTGCACAGTGGGTTCACATCCGCTGATCCATGACAGTACTCTGAGGCCATGGACCCCGCTGGTTACCCCAAGACCGTCGTTCATGATCTCTTACAGGAATTAAAGCGCCAGGGTGAATGACAAGACGTATTGATGCAGTTCATGCAAAATGTTGCTGCTCGCTTGGATACTGTCTTTCCTCATGGCAGGGTTGCCAGTCTCTCCTCCACCTGTTATGATGCCACTGGTGATTCCGAAACAGAGTGCCGACTGAGTACAACTCCCACTGCCAACCCACTATGGTGTCAGGGATTCCTTAATCAGTGCCTGATCCACTTTTAGTAATATGGGCAGAGGTTCCCTACAGAGCGGTCCAAGGTTGCCTTTATCATATCTCTGATGAGGCACTTGCCTGGGCAAACCCTATTTGGGAACGTGGAGGTCCAGAGACATCTAATCTGCAGTCCTTCCTGACTACCTTCTGGATGGTCTTTGAGGAGCCGGGTCGCACTCCTCTGCTGCCTCAGCCCTGCTGCATCTACGTCAAGGTTCCGCATCTGTGGGTCAGTACACCATCCAGTTCTGTACCCTGGCGGCCGAACTGGCTTGGAATGATGAGGCTCAACTGGCGATGACTGGAGGGTCTTTCTGACCGAGTTAAGGACGAATTGGCTGGGCATGACCACCCATCCTCTCTGAACGACCTGATTACATTTGCTCTAAGCAGGTCGCATGCACCAGAAGACCACCTCGTCTGGCTCCTTTGTTTCAAAGGCCAGTCCTTCCACTAGCAGTCGTCCCTCCTGAAGAGCCCATGCAGATTGAGCGCCTTTGGCTGACTGACCAGGAACGTCTATGCCGCAAGGCGGAGAACTTATGTGTGTATTTTGGAGGCAATACCCACTGTGTACGTAACTGTCCCCAGAGGCCGGGAAATGCCATTGTTTTGGATCAGTTGGAGAGGTGGTCCTAGACCAGGAGAAGTCTTCTCTGAACCTCTGTTTCCAGTGACTCTCATCCACAAGGGAGTTTCACTATCTGTGTCGGCTATTTCGGACTCTGGGTCAGCCGGTAACTTTATTCTGCAAGCGCTGGTTAATGAGTAATCAGGTTACTGTGCCTCTTAAATTACAGGTGGGGTACTGCACTCGGAGTTAATCTCCTTCTACGTGCTGCCAGTTTCCGTGAATCCAATTATTCTTGGGCTACCCTGGCAGCGCCTTCATTCGCCAATTGTGGACTGACACTCCAGAGAGATCCTGCGATGTGGATCAACTTGTCACTCCACCTGCTTAGCGGAGGTCCAGACTGCTTCCTTATCTACGATGCCTGTAGATCTGCCTGGACTACCGCAGCAATATGGCAATTTCGCAGACATCTTTAGAAAAAAAGACACCAAGACTCTGCCTCCACATTGTCCATTTGACTGTCCAATCGATCTTCTGCCTGGTGCTATTGCTCCTCGTGGTCGTGTCTACCCACTCTCTCTTCCAGAGACACAAGCGATGTCAGACTACATCAAGAAGAATCTTGAGAGAGGGTTCCGGGGCCGGGTTCTTCTTCATGCAGAAGAAAGATGGTTCCTTATGGCCTTGTATTAATTATCGAGGTCTGAATAAGGTTACGATTAAAAATCGATATCCTCTTCCACTGATCTCCGAGCTATTTGACAGGATCCGAGGAGCTAAAGTCTTCTCCAAGTTCGACCTGCGCGGTGCATTTCATCTTATCCGCATCCAAAAAGTGATGAGTGGAAGACTGCTTTCAACACTAGTGATGGACACTGCGAGTATCTTGTCATGCCCTTTGGTCTATGCAATGCTCCTGCGGTATTCCAAGATCTAGTTAATGATGTCTTCCAGGAAGTGCTCTATACCTGCCTGATCGTGTATCTGGATGATATACTTGTTTTCTCTAAAGATTTGATCACTCACCAGAGGCATGTATAGCTAGTCTTACAGTGCCTGAGAGAAAATAGGCTCTATGCCAAACTCGAGAAATGCACCTTCGAAAAAACTACAATACCATTTCTCGGATTCATCATCTCAGATGTTAGATTACAGATGGATCCTGAAAAACTGAAAGAAAAGAACTGGCCTCCCCCACAGGGTCTTCGTGCTATACAGCGCTTCCTGGGATTCGCCAACTCAAGTTTATTCAGAACTTCATCCCTAACTGATCTCCGCTCTTACTAAGAAAGGGGTGAATGGCAAAGACTGGCCTCCTAAGGCAGAGGCCGCTTTCGTCCAATTTAAGAGCTCCTGTGCATCTGCACCTATTCTGCGACATCCCCTTGTCTCCGGTCAATTCTTTTTAGAAGTGGACACATCCTCCATTGGAGCCGCTGCGGTTTTACTACAAAAGAATTCCAAGGGCAAGATGTTCACTTGTGGATTATTTTCTAAGCTCTTCTCTCCCGCTGAAAAGAATTACTGTATAGGAGACTGGGAGCTTCTGGCCATAAAACCCGCCTCAAAGGAGTGGCGTTATCTATTGGAGGGAGCCCAGCATCCGGTAATAATTTTCACTGACTAAGAATCTTATTCAGTGTCTTGGCGTCTGAACCCTTGCCAAGCCAGGTGGGCACTCTTCATCTCTCGTTTTGATTTTGAATTACACTTCCGTCAGGTTTAGAAGAACATCAAGGCGGATGCTCTGTCCCGATCTTTTGACTTTTCTGACCAGCAGGTAGAGCCTTAATACATGATAGATCCTGCTTGCTTAATCACGGTGGCTCCTGTTCTGGTAAGAGACATTCCTCCCGGGAGAACATTTGTACCATCTGCCAAAAGGAAATATATCCTGTTGTGAGGGTAAAACTTCAAACTGGCCGGTCATCCTGTGATCCACAAGATCACAGAACTACTGACTCGACACCACATTGTCCAAAGATGTGCGTGGCTATGTTTCTGCTTGCACCGTCTGTGCTCAAAACAAAATCTCCAGGAGCAAACCATCAGGCCTGTTGCTACCCCTACCTCTTCCTGATGTTCTATGGCAACACATTGCCATGGACTTTAGTACTGATCTGCCTTCTTCGGCTGAATGTACCATGATTTGGGTGGTTGTGGACCGCTTCTCCAAGATGGCCCACTTCATTTTATTGACTGGATTGCCATCTTGCTAAGCTGTTCGTAAAACATATATTTCGTCTACATGGTTTACCTGGGCATATTGTTTCCGATCGGGGAGTCCAGTTTACTTCCAAGCTCTGGAGAGCCCTCTCTCATGTACAAGAATTTAATCTAGACTTCTCTTCCGGTTACTACCCACAAACCAATGGGCAAGTACAGCGGGTCAAACTAATTTTGGAGAACTATCTTCGACACTTCGTCTCTGCGCAACACGACAACTGGGTATCTCTCCTACCTTGGGCAGAGTTCTCCTATAATAACCACACTAGTGAAACTACTGGATCCTATCCATTCTTTGTCATCTATGGTTAACATCCTCGTACTCCTCTTCCTGTTCCTGCATCCTCCAGGGGAACCAGATGCAGATTTTTCCTTCAGAGATTTTTTGAAGACTTGGAGTGACACCAAGGTCTGCATCGACAAAGCAGTGTCCCGTATGAAAACAAATGCAGACAAGAAAATAAGGAAACCACCTCAGTTTTCATCTGGGGAGAAGGTTTGGCTTTCCTCCAAGAACATCCGGTTAAGAGTTCCCAGTTTTAAGTCTGCTCCTAGATTCCTTGGACTATTTGAAGTGTAGAGGAGGATCAACGAGGTGACATACAAGTTACGTCTGCCTTTCTCTCTGCGCATTTCCAATGCCTTCCACATTTCCTTAGTGAAACCAGTAGTCCTTAACAGCTCATTCTACTCCTACTCCGGCATCTGAGAATGCTGACGAGGTCTTTGAAGTCAAGGACATTCTAGACATCAAGAAGCGGGGTAAGAAGACCTATTATCTGGTGGACTGGAAGGGTTTTGGTCTTGAGGAAAGATCCTGGGAACCTCAGGAGAACATTCATTGCCCGGATTTATTTAAAATCTTTCTGTCTTGGCGCGGACTCAAGAAGAGGGGGCATAAGGGGAGGGGGTACTGTAACAGCGACCTCTGTGCGGCACTGTTACCCTGTAACAGCAACCTCTGCACGGAGCTGTTCCCCTACTCATCACCGTGGTACCGGGTGCCATGCTCATCTGTGATCTCTGCTTCCAGCCTCTGCTCCAGCTTTGGACTCCTGTGCGGTTGGTATTACCTATGTGGATTCCGCTCCACAACTTCTATTTAACCTGGACACTGCTTGTACTCAGCTGCTAATGTGGCAGTACGCATCACTCCTTGGGCGGGGCTGAGTCATGTCATGTGATCTCGTTAACCTACCCCGGCTCTCCTACAGGTATTTTAGTGGCTCAACCCTTTACCCAGACGCCTCAGAGTCAAGGTCATATTCTTGTGCTAAAGAGCTTGCTTACAATTCGTGTTCCTGACTTCATACTTCGTTCCTGGAATTCGTTTTTCATCAGATCCCTGCTTGCTTGCATCGCCTCTCCCGTTGCCGACCTAGATTGTCTGCCCTTGTTCCTGTGCCATCTGCCCTGACCCGTTGTTTGTTCTGTCTACATCTCTGCCTCTTCCTTCCTCTTGTTGGTCCTGGTAACGACCCTTCCTGTCTAACCATATCTGTACTGTTGGTACCTTCGCAGGTACTTCCTGGTCTGCCTGCACCAGCTGCCACTGACTGGTTTATGCCCTGGAGTAGCCCCTGGCAATTACCGATGGTCAAGCCTATCCTCACCATCTGAGGCTCTAGTAAAATCCGGGTAGTTGCTTAGTTACTCCCCTCCAGGGTATTGCTAGTCAGTGGCACAGTGGGTTCACATCCGCTGATCCGTGACAGACACTGTTTTTTTTTCCGGAAAATGTATGGGTGATTGTACACCTCCTTTAGCGGTAAGGGCCGAAATACATGAAATTTGTTATATGAAACAGGCTTTTTTTTCAGCAAATTTATGAATGATTGTACAGTACACCTCCTTTTGCGGTATGGGCTGAATTACGTAGTGGTGAAATTTGTTATATTAAACAGGCTTTTTTTCGTCACATTTAAAGGTGATTGTAAACCTCCTTTAGCGTTATGGACCAAATTAATTAGTGGTGAAATTCTTTTTGTAACACAGACTTGATGAACTTCGCGACTGTCTTCTCATTGTCTGTAGCTACTATAGGCCTGTTCATGCCAAGCAGGTTACCACAGAAGTATCTGGCTCGATGAGCAGCTGATACCGCACTTTCAACAATCTTGACAGGATCTGTCTCCAGGTGGCGAGAAATAGTTTTTTGAAATGCTTTCTCCATCTCAACCACGTTGTCGAATAAACAGAAGTCTGGCCGATTCTCTCCTGTTTTAGGCAACACTTAATTCTTTTTATTAAATTTATTAAATATTTAATATTAAATTGAACCAAAACTTGATAAAAATTATAAGAAAGTAAACTTAAATTCGCCAATATATTATCCCAATCTTCGAGGGAAATTTCCAGACAATCAATTTGCCAAGCCTTTTGTGCCAGAGAACGTGTATTATTATATCGTGTTTTAAGTAACACTTCACCTCTCTCATCTCCTCACTCTCAAATAACCCAAAACGACTCTTCAACACTTTTCATTCCCTAAAGTTCCAGAAACTGTTACTGACCTCTGCGCTGATGGCTTGGCCACTTACTTCAGAGACAAGATTGGCAGCATCCGACAGGAAATAATCTCCCAGGCCCCAAATAATTTTAAACCTCCTCCCTCCTCATGCTCTCTCTCCTCTTTTGATCCTATAATGGAGGAAGAAGCCTCCAGGCTTCTCTCTTCCTCTCAACCTACGACCTGTAGCAGTTATCCTATTCCATCACACCTCCTCCAGTCCCTCTCCCCGGCTGTCATCACTCACCTAACTACAATTTTTAACCTCTCTCTCTATTCTGGTATCTTTCCCTCCTCCTTCAAACACTCTATTATAACCCCACTACTAAAGAAACCATCTCTTTACCCGACCTGTGCTGCTAACTACCAACCTGTTTCTAACCTCCCCTTCATCTCTAAACTTCTTGAACGTCTTGTCTACTCTCGCTTAACAAACTATCTCTCTGCAAACTCTCTTCTTGACACCTTACAATCTACCTTTCGCCCTCTTCACTCTACAGAAATTGCCCTTACTAAAGTGTCCAACTATCTCCTAACAGCAAAAAGAAATAGTGACTATTCTCTACTGATTCTGCTGTATCTCTCTGCAGCGTTTAATACTGTAGACCATAAACTCCTCCTCACCATGCTCCACTCAATTTGCCTTAAGGACACTGCTCTCTCTTGGTTCTCTTCCTATCTTTCTGCCCGCTCCTTTAGTGTATTATTCATTGGCTCTTCTTCTTCTCCTCTTCCTCTTGATAGTGGCGTTCCTCATGGCTCAGTACTAGGTCCTCTACTCTTATTCCTCTATACAGCCCCTATTGGACAGACTATCAGTAGATTTGGCTTTTGATACCATCTCTATGCTGACGACACCCAACTATACACTTCATCCCCTGACATCACCCCTGCGTTACTCCAAAAAAACAGTAACTGTCTGGCAGCTGTCTGTAACATCATGTCCTCTCTGTATCTAAAACTGAACCTCTCAAAAACTGAACTTCTTGTCTTTTCCCCATCTACTAACCCACCGAAACTTGATATTTAAAGTTCGGTCTGCAGCACTATCATAACTCCTGTGCAACCTGCCTGCTGTCTTGGGGTCACATTAGACTCTGATATTACCTTTGTTCCCCATATTAAATCACTTACACGCTCTTGTCGTCTGCACCTCAAGAATATCGCCAGAATCCGCCCTTTTCTTACGTTGGAAACACATTACTAATCGGTCTTCCTCTCACTAAACTGTCCCCCCTTCAGTCTGTTCTAAATGCTGCAGCCAGGCTTATCTATCCATTCAACCGCTACACTGATGCTACTAGTTTGTGCCAGTCACTTCACTGGTTGCCCTTTCACCACAGAATACAGTTCAAACTTCTCACCCTCGCCCACAAAGCTCTCCACAGTGCTGCACCTCCATATAACTCCTCCCTCATCTCCATCTACTCGTGCTCTTTGTTCTGTTAGTGACATAAGATTAATACCCTCCATAATTTGAACCTCTCACTCCCATCTTCAAGACTTTTCTTAAGCTGCATCTACTCTCTGGAATACTCTGCCCTGGCATATTAGGTCAATTCGCAACTTCTCCACCTTCAAACGTGCCTCAAAAACACATCTTTTCTGGCAGGCTTATCAAGCCTCCTAAAATGACTTTACCAAGACTAAACGTCTCCCCCACCAAATCCTCTAGCGTAAACCCGATCCTCTAGTAGTCCCAAACCCGAAGCAGATCGGCCGGCCCCACTGCTGTCAGTTCAATAATGGCTCGAATCCTACTTATCATAATCGACTACCTTATGTGTCACCCCCCATTTATCATAGATTGTAAGCTCTTGCGAGCAGGGCCCTGACTCCTATTGTTTCAGTTGTATATTAGCCAGTTACTTTTGTTTTGTACATGAACCCTATAAATTTGTAAAGCCCTGCGGAATATGGCGGCACTATATAAATAAATGTTATTATTATTATTATTATTATTATTATTATTATTATTATTATCATTATTGTTATTTAAAAAGTTGAGAAATGTTAACCTTCTGCTCTGTCCCATATTCCCTATAAATGAATACACAAAGAGGCCACTCTGTGGCCTCCTCATGCTGCTGCCACCTCCGCAATCTCTTGTCGGCGTGGCACTCTGTGGCCTCCTCATGCTGCTGCCTCCTCCGCAATATCTCGTCATCGGGCCACTCTGTGGTGTCCTCATGCTGCTACCACTTCCCCAATCTTTCATTGTCGTGCCACTCGGTGCCCTTCTCCTGATGCTGCCAACTCCATACTCTGTCATTGTGACACTCGGTGACCTCCTCATACTGCTGCCAACCCCAGACTCTGTCATTTTGCCCATCGGTGGCCTCCTCATACTGCTGACACCTCAACACTCTGTCATTGTGCCACCTGGTGGCCTTCTACTGATGCTGCTGCCGCCACCTCCAGACTCTCATTGTGCCACTCGGTGCCCTTCTCCTGATTCTTTAAACTCTCGACTCTCTTATTGTGCCATTGTGCTTCCAACTCCCGATTCTCTCATTGTGCCACTCGGTGGCCTCCTCATACTGCTGACACCTCCACACTCTGTCATTGTGCCACTTGGTGGCCTCCTCATACTGCTGCCACCTCCAGAACCTTTCATTGGGCCACTCTGTGGTCTCCTCATGCTGCTTCCATCTCACCACTATGTCATAGGTCAACTCTGTGGACTTCACGTGCTGTTCCCACCCTCCCCACTTCATGACTGGTCAACTATTTTGGCTATCGGCCTGGCTGACATCATCATCTATTTGACCTTTCTTCTGATCAGTCAGAAGGAAGGAAAAATGAGCCACACAACGGATCCTGTCTGTGTAGCAGCTGTAAGGCCTGTATGGTCCCATCAGAATCAGCTTATAATTTAGTAGCCAAAAGTAGGAGAGGGTACAAAACAAAGAAGATTATTCTGTTTACGTGTCAGATCTGTTTTAGTTTCACTCCTGTTTTTTTTTTTTTTGGGCATTAGCAATACTGATAGATTATTGAGCAAATACTGACCGAGTGAAGGTAGCTGTTTGTTTAATCCGAATTTATTTGGTTCAAATTGCATAAAAAATGGCTATTTTCCTGGCTGCAGAGAGCCTTAAGAGTAGTGTAGAACATTGTGCCTTGCAGTAACATGTATAGGGAGTCTACTGTGGTAGTGAAACAATACTGTGAGTCAGTATGACATGCAGATGACAGGTGTCGCTCTTAAAATCACTGCACACTTCACTTATTTGGGCAGTTACGGGGCCAAAACTGACCAAATAACTTAAGTGTGAACTCAGCGTTGCAGGTCAATGTTAGTGTCACGAAATAGCGCACTCCTTTTACACCGTCAGCAGCTGATTCCACATAGATGTCTACAGAACCTGTTCTATTAAAAGCTTATACAATTAGAGCCCCCCGTCAGAGTGGAGATAGTGTCAGCAGTAAGTTTGTGTTGACGTCTCTGATTATTTTGCCCTTACTCTGATCCATCAGAACAAATACCCACAAAAAATCCACAGATTCTGTCTGTGGAGAATCCGCCTTCACTCGGTCAACATTTGGTCAGTAATCCATCATTATTGCTAAATAGTGTTTTGGCCGTGAATAATTGAATAGTGAATCAGTAATATAGTAACATAGTAACATAGTAAATAAGGCCGAAAAAAGACATCCGTCCATCCAGTTCGGCCTGTCATCCTGCTAGTTGATCCAGAGGAAGGCAAAAAAAAAAACCTGTGAGGTAGAAGCCAATTTTCCCCACTTAAGGGGAGTAAAAAATTCCTTCCCAACTCCATTCAGGCAATCAGAAGTACTCCCTGGATCAACGACTCATCTCTAGTAGCTATAGCCTGTAATATTATTATACTCCAGAAATACATCCAGGCCTCTCTTGAATTCCTTTATTGTACTCACCATCACCACCTCCTCAGGCAGAGAGTTCCCTAGTCTGCTCTTACTGTAAAGAATCCTCTTCTATATTTGTGTACAAACCTTTTTTCCTCCAAACGCAGAGGATGTCCCCTCGTCACAGTGACAGTCCTGGGGATAAATAGATGATGGGAGAGATCTCTGTACTGACCCCTGATATATTTATACATAGTTATTAGATCTCCCCTCAGTCGTCTTTTATCTAAAGTAAATAACCCTAATTTTGATAATCTTTCAGGGTACTGTAGTTGCCTCATTCCAGTTATTACTTTAGTTGCCCTCTTCTGAACCCTCTCCAGCTCTGCTATGTCCGCCTTGTTCACAGGAGCCCAGAACTGTACACAGTACTCAATGTGTGGTCTGACTAGCGATTTGTAAAGTGATAGGACTATGTTCTCATCACGGGCATCTATGCCCCTTTTGATACAGCCTATTATCTTATTGGCCTTGGCGGCAGCTGCCTGGCACTGGTTTTTGCAGCTTAGTTTTCTGTTTATTAAAATTCCTAGATCCTTTTCCATGTCACTGTTACCGAGTGTTTTACCATTTAGTATGTACAGGTGACTTGCATTATTCCTTCCCATGTACATAACGTTACATTTGTCAGTGTTAAACCTCATCTGCCACTTATCTTCCCAAGCCTCCAATCTATCCAGATCCCTCTGTAGCAGTATATTGTCCTCTTCAGTGTTAATTACTTTACACAGTTTAGTGTCATCTGCAAAAATTGATATTTTACTATGCAAGCCTTCTACAAGATCTTTAATAAATATATTGAAAAAAATAGGGCCCAGTACTGACTCCTGAGGTACCCCACTATTGACAGTTGCCCAATCTGAGTGTGTACCGTTAATAACCACCCTCTGTTTTCTGTCACTCAGCCAGTTACTTACCCACTTAGACATTTTCTCCCAGTCCGAGCATCCTCATTTTATATACTAACCTTTTATGTGGCACAGTGTCAAATGCTTTGGAGAAGTCCAGATATACGACATCCATTGATTCGCCACTGTCAAGTCTAGAACTTACCTCCTCATAGAAGCTGATTAAATTCGTTTGGCATGACCGATCCCTCATGAAGCCATGCTGATATGACGTTATTTGCTTATTTCTGTTGAGATCCTCTAAGATAGCATCTCTCAGAAAACCTTCAAACAGTTTCCCCACAACAGATGTTAAACTTACCGGCCTATAGTTTCCGGGCTCTGTTTTTGGGCCCTTTTTGAATATTGGCACATTTGCTATGCGCCAATCCTGTGGGACAATCCCTGTCAGTATAGAATCCACAAATATTAGAAATAAGGGTCTGGTTATGACATTACTTAATTCCCTTAGAATAAGGGGGTGTGTGCCATCCGGTCCTGGCGATTTGCCTATTTTAATCTTTTTAAGTCGCTGTTGTACTTCTTCCTGGGTCAGACAGGGCACTTTTAATGGGGAATTTACTTTTACATTCTGCATTTCATCTGAGAAAAAAATATTTAATAGTTTTGCTTTATCTTCGTCGCTCTCTGCAACACCTCCCTCATTTCTTTGTAGAGGGCCGACTCCTTCAGATTTATATTTTTTACTATTTATATAATTGAAGAACATTTTAGGGTTAGTTTTACTCTCTTTTGCAATTAATCTCTCGGTCTCTAGTTTGGCAATTTTTATTAGTTTTTTGCATAATCTATTTTTTTCCTTATAGTTTATCAGTGCTTCCTGGCTCCCCTCCTGTTTTAGTGACTTATATGCTTTCTTTTTGTCATTTATTGCTATCTTTAAGGTTCTATTTATCCACATTGGTTTCTTATTGTTCCTTAGCCTTTTATTTCTATAAGGTATGTACCTCTCACAATTAGATGTTACAATGCTTTTAAAAATCTCCCATTTTGTGGTTGTATTTTTATTTTTAAGGACTTTGTCCCAGTTAGTTAGGCCTAGTTGGCTAAATTTAGCGCTTTTGAAGTTTGGTATTTTTGTTTCTCCCTTTAGAAACTCTTGTTTGAAGGACAATTGGAAGGTTATTACTTTATGGTCACTATTTCCTAGGTGTCCCCCAACCTGCACATCTGTTGTTCTATCAGGTCTATTGGTTAATACTAAGTCCAGTATAGTCGTCCCTCTAGTGTGGTCCTGAACCAGTTGGGATAGGTAATCGTCTTTGGCTTCTATATCTGGGTAGTTGAAGTCCCCCATAATAACCACCTCATTATGATTTGCGGCCTTGTCTATTTCATTTAGTAATAGATTTTCTGTGGACTCTGGTATATTAGGTGGTTTATAGTAAACTCCTATTAGTAATTTATTATTGTTTTTGGCTCCATGTATCTCTACCCACAGTGACTCCACATGTTCATGTCCCTCACTTATATCTTCTCGGACTGTGGGCTTTAGATAGGACTTTACATAAAGGCAGACCCCTCCCCCTCTACGGTTTTGACAATCCTTTCTAAACAGACTGTAACCCTGTATATTAACTGCCCAGTCATAGCTATTATCCAGCCATGTCTCTGTTATTCCCACTATATCATAGTCCTCCTCACACATCACTAATTCCAGTTCCCCAGTTTTGTTAGTCAGGCTTCTGGCATTAGTGTACATACAATTAAGAGGTTTTTGTATATTTTTAACCCTACACCTTTCCTTCTGAACTATTTTAGTCCCTCCTTCCATTCCTCCCCCAGTCCCACTACCTTGCCCCCGGTATCTATCTTCACTATCTTCCCCTCCTATAACGTAAGTACCCTCCTCCGAGTCCCTAGTTTAAACACTCCTCCAACCTTCTCACCATTTTCTCCCCAACACAGCTGCCCGTTCCCCATTGAGGTGCAGCCTGTCCCTACGATAGAGCCTGTAGCCGACAGAGAAGTCGGCCCAGTTCTCCAGGAACCCAAACCCCTCCTTCCTACATCAGTTCTTGAGCCACTTGTTAACCTCCCTAATCTCCCATTGCCTTTCTTGTGTGGCTCTTGGTACAGGCAGTATCTCGGAAAATACTACCATTCAGGTCCTTGCCCTAAGCTTTTGACCTAAATCCCTGAAATCATTAAGGACGCTCTACCTACCCCTAACTTTGTCATTGGTTCCGATATGGACCATGACCGCTGGATCTTCTCCAGTCTCTCCCACGTAATCTGTTAACTCGATCCGCGATGTGCTGAACTCTAGCGCCGGGAAGACAGCACACTGTTCGGCGATCACGGTCTTTGTGACAGATTGCCCTATCTGTTCCCCTAATAATGGAGTCTCCCACTACCAGCACCTGTCTGGCCTGCCCTGCTCTCCTGGTCCCCTGCTTACTGGAGCCAACATTCCCCTGACTGGCAGAGGAAGTGTCCTGCTGCAGCAGTGCTGTCACTGAACTGACATCCCCCTCATTTGCCAAACGTGCAAACTTGTTGGGGTGTGACAGATCAGGGCTAGCCTCCCTGGCACTCTTCCCTCTACCCCGCTTTCTAACTGTTACCCAGCTAGCTACCTCACTTTCCTCAGCCTCCTCACTGTCATTCTCCCCCTTATCTGCTCTATAGAGTGCTTGCTCGGTGAGAAGCAAATTCTTTTGCAAATTCTCAATGCCTCTCAGTGTTGCAACTCACCTGTTTAGAGACTCGATTTGCGATTCCAAACGGGTAATTTGCTCACATTTTGAACAAAGATATACACCCTCGAACGGCTGTTCCAGGACTGCATACATCATACAAGATGTGCACTGGACGGCGTTGTCAATTGTGCAACACATACTAAATGGGGATTACAGAAAAGCGAAAAATACATAATATAATGTAGTAATAAGAAACTGACTAATTGCAGTCCCCCACTTAAGTCCCTGACTCTGAAGTCACTTAATCTTAAGTCACACACTTATACAAATACACACTTAATCAAACACGCGCCGCTCAAACTTGCGTTTTATGTCTGCTTTAAATGGAGTTCTCAGAACCAGCCTGTTTTTTTTCCTCTGGATATGTAGTCAGACTTGCTAAAAAGTAAAGTTGCACATATTGCGCCAAAATATGCGCATCATTAATTGCCAATTTGCTCAATCGCGAATATATTGGAGCACTCTATCTGCATATAAAGCTATTGTAATGTTCTGCCGTGCCAACCATTTTCTCCAGTCTCAGGAAACTTCTAGCAGCTTAAAAAATATAACAAGTTACAAACGCCTGTATTGCAAGAATTTGTGATTATTTTCTGGATTCCGAAAAATCGCCAATGTAAATTGCGCGTAAGTCGATTCGCTCATCTTACCACTAATACGGGCCAAATACGGCATTAGAACATATAACTGTACTGCTGAACAACAAATAGGCCCTTTTTTTTTTTTTTTACTTGCCACAAAAGGCTTTAGAACATATAACTGCTCCGCTGAACTGCAAATAATATATATATATTTGCCACTAATAACTGCCAAAAAGGGCTTTAGAACATATAATACAGGCCAAATACGGCATTAGAACATATAACTGTACTGCTGAACAACAAATAGGCCCTTTTTTTTTTTTTTTACTTGCCACAAAAGGCTTTAGAACATATAACTGCAACGCTGAACGGCAAAAATATACTTTTTGCCACTAATACACGCCAAAAAGGGCTGTAATTTTCTCACTTCACCACACAACGGCAAGTGTTTTTTTTTGCGCCACAAATACATGCCAAAAACGACTTTAGAACATATAACTGCACTGCTGATTGGCAAATATATTTTTTTTGCCACTATTACATGACAAAAAGGGCAGTAACATTATCACTTCACCACACAGCGGTTAATAAGCCCTTTTTTCCCCTCACTAATGCAAGCCAAAAAATGCTTTAGAACATTTAACTGCACCGCACAAGGCCAAATAAGACATAGAAATATTTCCTTGTAGTAAACGCTGTTAATGGCTGTATCAAACAACACTTGCACCCCAATAACAAGAACAGTTTGCTGTAATTACAGAGCAGTATAATGGCAATTTGGATCCACAGACAGTGCAGCAAGGTTTAATAGGATTGTTTATATTACACAGGCTGTAAATTCCCCTACTGAACCCTGTTCTGCTTCAATACTGTGTAAAAATTCCTCCCTATCCTTTTCCTACACTTCTCATGCTCTTACCCTGAACTTCTATTGAGTAAAATATTTTTCAAGTCTTTCCTAGCACTGTCCCTAGCACCTGCTAACGCCTCTCCCTGCACTAAGTACACTGGAGAATGGCTGAATCCAAGAGGGCTGAAGCTATTTATAGGGCTGTGACATCAGAGGCCTGGCTGGCTGCTTATTGGCTGCCTGTATGGCATTGTGGGTGATCTCTCATTCCCAGAGTTCCTTGCTCCATGTCCTAATAAGTGCAACAGCCATTTTAGGAAAAAATGGGATTCGTTACCATGAAGCGTGAGGAAATTCGGATTCGGTGCAAATCGAATTTTCCTGAAATTCAGATCCAATTCCACTTTGATTCACTCATCTATAATCCTTACATTTGTATAGCGCTTTTCTCCTGTCAGACTCAAAGAGCTCAAGAGCTGCAGCCAGTAAGGGCACGCGCAAAGGGCCACCCTGCAGTGTTAGGAAGTCTTGTTAATGGACTTCCTACTGAATAGGTACTGAACCTAGCCAGGTTTCAAACGCTGGTCTTCCATGTCAAAGGCAGAGCCCTTAACCAGTACACTATAAAGCCATCTCTAGTTCTCATAGTTCATAATTCAAATAACTGTAGAATTTACATTTTAGCTAACTTTTCATAGCTACACTTAACATAGATACACTTTACTATATAGAACTCTAGAGATTAATTTAGCTGATCCTTTATCACCCAGAATGGTCAGCATAACCTAAAAGAAAGCTTTTTTCCACTGAATCTAAAATGAAACAGCTTAAGATAAGTGTGGCTAGCTACAAATAATGATAGCATTTTCTTGACCCACAATTTGGGAATGAAACCAAAGGTTTTAATTTCAACATACTAAATTTCAAATCCTTAGAAACCTAATTACTGGGAAGTACTGCAATACTTGGAATAAGATTTAACCCTTCACTCCACATAACCCTCAACATATTGTAAAAAGATGCAAAACAACTGCCAAGCAATGTTTCCATTTTTCGTTAGCAGATTTGCTGTGAAGTGCAGTTTTAGAGTGAACTGCTTTTAAAAGGAGTCCATCCTAAGCATAGAAAAACTTGAAGGGGTTATTTGAGTTATAGAAAAAAATGCAGTTGCAGAGTTGTGGGGCGGTATAACACCATTCTGTGATGTCCTTCTCATGAATATTTGGGGGTGTGAGCTAAGACTGCCTTCCCCTCCCCCTGCCCTATCTTGGTTCTGTTTGCTAATAGCTCTTTCCTGTAGTTACTGACCTCACACAGACATTCTTCCATTTCCTCTCCTGCCATTTATATCTTACTGCTTCTTCTATTTATACAGGAAGAGTATTTCACCTGTTTCAGTACAGTAATCCATCCTAAATACACACACATACACACTTACACAGACCCTCTTACCTTTCACTGTGACTGGAATTCCTTCTCTGCAGCTGGCAAGTAGGTCTCTATGAGGATGCCTTTTGAATGGACTGGACATGCCAGACAGCTTTCAGCTAAGGTTAGATCAAGCATGAGGAGACCACAAAGCCTTCAGACATTAATAGTGAGGACCCGTGCACTGGGGGGCATGGCTTGTTCTTCCAGCAAGCACAGCCCACAGATCGGACTTAGGCCTCATGCACACGACCGTTGGTGTTTTGCGGTCCGCAAACCGCGGATCCGCAAAACACGGAAGCTGCTCCGCGTTCCATTCCGCAATTTACGGAACGCGGCTCATTGTAGAAATGCCTATTCTTGTCCGCAAAACGGACAAGAATAGGACATGCTCTATTTTTTTTGCGGGGGCACGGAAAGGAGCAACGGATGCGGACAGCACACGGAGTGCTTTCCGCATCTTTTGCGGCCCTATTAAAGTGAATGGGTCTGCGCTGGAGCCGCAAAATATGCAAAACACGGATCCTGGCTAAATGCTTGCCGACATGTTTTTTCTTTTTCTATTTCTCAAAATTTCCTATCCTTGTCTGCAAAATGGACAAGAACAGTACATGTTCTATTTTTTGCATTGGCGCAGAACAGACTTACAGAATGTGGAAAGCACATGGGTATGCTGTCCACATCTTTTGTGACCCCATTAAAATGAAAGGGTCCACATCCCATCTGCAAAAACAAAATGCGGATTGGATGTGGACCAAAACTAGGGCCATATGCATGAGCCCTAGCGCTGTGGACAGACACAGTCAAAGTGATGGTGAAATGCACAGCAATGTGTAGGTGTATGGCAAATGACTACTGCATCCACTGTCCTCTGAGTTAGGCCTTGTCCACTTTGCAGTCCGCAAACTACAGATCCACAAAATACAGATACCAGCTGTGCGCAAACCACATTTTTCTCACTCCCATTACTAGATATTACTATTGTCTGCAATTTAGACAAGAACAGGTCATGTTCTATAATTTGCAGAATTGACATGTGGATGCAGACAACACATGGATGACATCTGTGTGCTGTACATTTTTTATGGGCAAACATGGCGCCCACTGGCATGTGTAGTTTCAAACATCAGAGACCCGTGGCTAATTACCATGACCAAAAATAATGCCAATCGCAGTCATTAAAGCCTTTAGATGCCATGATCAAGTGAGATTACGGTATCTAAAGGGTGAAGCTTCTTACCGGCATTCTCTGTAGCCAATGATGATTCCAGTAATTTAATTCAATGCCCTAGATCTTGCTGACGAGACTAAGGGCATTGAAGCTGCAATTCTTAGGCCAACATAAGAAATGAGCAATTCTGAGCAATAAATGGATGTAAAAAATCCATGATTGTTCAGAATTTTAAAAAAATATTTGATTTTGTAAGTTCAAATACGAGCTTTACGATTAAAGTAAAAAAGAAAGTTACAAATATATTTAAAAAAATGTAAAAATATAAAAGTTTAATCATCCCCTTTTCCTAGAATAAAAAATAAATAAATAATACATAAATAACAAAAAATATAAATATCATGGGCATCACCATGACCAAAAATGCCCGTACTATTAAAATATTAAAATATTTTTCCAATACAGAGAATGGCATAAAGGAAAAAAAGAGTCAAAATGGCCAATTTGCCATTTTTTTATCGCTTCTCTTACCCAAAAAATTTTTATAAAATGGGATAAAAAGTCACACACATTCCAAAAAAGATATGGGGTCAGGATATGATGATTGCAAAAAAAAATATTTTTCTCAAAGTTTACATTTATTTCTACACTATTTCGACATTAAAACCTATACATATGTGGTATTGTTGTAATCGTACTGACCCAGAGAATGAAGGGCACAGGTCAGTTTTGCTGCAAATGGAACACCCTGGGAACAAAATTCGTAAAACAGTGGAGGAATTGAGTTTTTTTTCCAATTCCATCCCATTTGGATTTTTTTCCCTGCTTCCCATTACATTTTATGCCATATTAAATGGTGTCAATAAAAAGTACAACTTGCCCTGCAAAAAATAAGCCCCCATAAAGCTATGTGAACAGAAAAATAAAAAAGTTAGGGCTCAAAGAAGATAGGGAAGTAAAATAAAAACGCAAAAATGAAAAAACTTCGGTATCCTAAGGGTTAATGTAAAATCAGCATCTTCTAAACCATGTTACACTCAAATTGAAACAAAGATAAAAACATTCTTTGAGAATCAGTGAGTAGTGACACCTGAGAAAATAAGAGGAATAACCATGACCGGATTTACCAGTAGGCATATTAGGCCTGAAGGTACTGAAGGGTGTGTTTACATATAAATATACTGAACTCTGTACACCTGAGATAATCCATAGGATAGACATACCACAGGAGGAGTCCTGAAAGTAGGCAGGAGGTGATGTAATTAATGACAATGATAATTGTTGGTCATTAGCTAAATGGAGAGCATACAGTAGATAGTCTTGTAGACGATGGGGAAAAAATGGAGCACCTTTGAGTCTTTATTCTTATGGACTATGTATATAGTTAAGATAGACTAAGCTTCTTTGTGAGGCATGTAATCTGTACATCTTGACATGCTTTGGAGTTATGTTCACTGTTTTAGCTTTGTAGACAAAAGTTGAGATCAGAAATCTTGGACAGCACGGTAATGTAGACTAGTAATAGAGTAGCAATAGAGTAGGATTGGCAAAATCCAGGGCCTGTACATCATTGGACCCATGAGGGGGCTGGGCACTTGAGGGGCTGCCACTATATATCTGTCATTTGACAAGTCCCGCCTTATTTGTATCAGGTACCGTTGGTTACAGCCAGCTCCCTCTTATACTATTACTGTTATACCATTGATTATCTATTATACCTGGCTTTGTTTTTGACCCCCTGATAAACCCTGGATAAGGGGGAAACGCGTCGGGGTGATCAGGTGATTCTTGGGAAATCCAGGGTTATAGGGGTAGGCACGAGGATGAGGGCTCACTACCATCAGGTGAGTCCCTCGGGCTGAGGGATATGTAAGGGATAGGGTAGGGTTACTTTGCCTGTCTCCCCCAAGCCGTTCTTTGACTAATACTCTCTTACCCCTCCCATGGGGCCAAATCATGGTGTAAATTGTTTTCACTAATTGTAGGGGATTGAATTTTTGTTTGTTATCTAGTAATTTGGCTATTGCCAGTTTTTAACGTATATCAATAAAGGCATATGGTTTTAGAATCTACCACATGTAGGGCTTAACTTAAAATTTAATGCGTGGAGACCTGTCATTATGGTTCATGTATTTGTGTTTGTTTAATTGGCAAAATGCGCATTAGGAGTGGTAAACCATACTGCTACTTTTGCTATGTAAGGATTCAAGTGGTGCCTTGCAGTGTTACCTTTGGTATTTGCATTTACTATCATTGATTGGTTGATTGATTAGATTTTGTGATTATCTGTACTTTGTAAGCTGACTCACCCTTCTTATTTTTTATCTGTACCTTTATGTGGCTTTATTACATATTTTTAACTGGAGTTTTCAATAAAGACGATAGTTATATCAATGTATCTTGGATCTATTACATTTAGTTTGATATGGTGATATAGTAATAGATTAGTTTTAGTTGAGAAAAGATAGCTGGTGAAAAGGTCAACAGAGAAAAGATATATTAGTATCGCTAATATGAACCAGACTACTGCATTTATAAAGCAGTATTGCATGTTAGTATTAACTTTCATGAGTAAAATGGATCCAAGGGAAGTTTTTTAATATAAAAATATGATTTTGTATAGGGTTATAAGATATGTTTTATAGAAATATTTAAAATTTACCAAAAAATGACAGTGTCCCACAAAAATAACCAAGGTATAAAGGTACTCCTTATTGAGGAAATAGCAACATGATTCTGTCGTACTAATGCTTGTCCCCAGCAGTCACGCTTTAGTCACTATTAACGTTGGGCTAGCATGCTCGGCCGAACACCGCATGTGCTCGAGGGCTATGCTCGAGTCTCTTCCACGCACGATTTTTGGTTGCTACGCAGCCAATAAACATGTGGGTAAGTACTGCCACTAACTGTAATGCCATAGCCATGTTAGTTACTGACATTACAGTGATTGGCTGGCCAGAACGCATCATCGGGTGCTATATAGCTTAGTCTTAGTCAGGGAGAGCTGTGCTGAAGAAGGGACAGATAATGTAGGGAGTGAAATAAAAATATTTTAGGGAAAAAACTTGTTAGAGACCCAAATGTCCTTTTAAGGACTATTGTTGTACTGTATCTGGAAGCAATATATATTATTAGCACAACCTCCGCTAAATTGCATGCAATTGTTAGTGCTGCTTCTGACAGTGACACAACCTCTGCTACATCTTTTATTTTACATTTGGCAGCCAAAATATCTGTGACATTAAGCACAATAGTTTGACGGTGACATTACCAACACAACATCTCCTGTAAAAAGTTTGTGCATCCTAAATATCAGTGACATTCATTCAGTGTAATTTTTTATTAGCCAGTGGTGACAGCGACATTACTTGTGCTATACCTCCTGTATAACGTTTGTGATTTCCGGATACCCTGATTCTCCTTCCACCCACCATGGAGAGTCTTGGCAAACAAGTGATCCCACACTCTGATATTCCGAGGAGCTCTTTTCATCGCCATTCCTTAATTTGGGCTTCTTGACAAGCCTGCTTGAAGAGGGACATGAGGAGATCTTGTGCCCTGATTCCCAAACTCTTAAGCATCCACAGTCAGAAGAAGATGACGGTGGGGAACAGTAATTAGTGTTTCACGAGGTGGATGATAATGATGAGACACAATTGCCAATAAGACAACCGTAATTAGTGTCTCAAGAGGTTTATGAGGATGAGACACAGTTGTCAATAACTAAGGTTGTTGTTAGGTCAACAAGTCAGGAGGATGACCAGAGTGAGGAAGAGGAGGTGGTGGACGATGAAGTCACTGACCCAACCCGGGAAGATAGTAAGCCGAGTGAGGAAAGCAGTACAGAGGGCGAGGGTTTCCGCAGCACCGCAACAGGCTGGAAGAGGCAGTGGGGAGGCAGTGGGGTGGCAAAAGGGAGAAGGCAGGCCACACCAATCAGGCCTGCAACTGTTCCCCGGAGCACTCCCTTGCGGCAATCTCCCTTGCCATGGGGTAGGTGTTGCTCAGTCTGGCGCTTTTTTGAGGAAAGTGTGGACAATAAAAGAATTGTCATTTGCAACCTGTGCCATACCAAAATGAGCGGGGGCGTGAACACTAGCAACCTCACCACCACCAACATGATCCGCCACATGGCTTCAAAGCACCCTAATAGGTGGGACGAACGTCTGGGTCCACAATCTGTGTCTGCGGGTCACACCACTGCCTCCTTTTCCCCTGTGTTACCTGCTGGCCAATCCCCTGCCATGCCTCCTGCCATGCCCCTGAACCTTTGCAAGCATCATCACCTAGCACATCCAATTCTGTTTCCCAGCACAGCGTACAGATGTCTATACCCCAGGCCTTTGAACGAAAGTGCAAATACCCAGCCACCCACCCAGAGGCCATAGCACTAAATGCTCACCTTTCAAAATTGCTGGCCCTGGAAATGTTGCCATTTAGGCTTGTGGACACTGAGATTTTCCACAGCCTGATGGTGGCGGCCGTCCCGAGTTACTCTGTCCCCAGCCGCCAATATTTTTCATGGAGTGCAGTCCCAGCCTTACACCAGCATGTGTCCCATGACATCACCTGTGCCCTGACAATGCAGTTATTGGGAAGGTCCACTTAATGACTGACACATGGACATATGCTTTTGGCCAGGGATGCTACATTTTCCTGACGGCATACTGGGTAAGCGTTGTGGAGACCGGGTACCCTGGGGTAGCACAGGTGCTACCGACGCCAATGATTGCGGGACCTACTTCCATCAGGGTTTCCGTCGCTACCTACGTTAGTGGCTGCACCCCCCCCTTCTCCTCCCCCACCTCCGAATTATGTGCATGCAGCACCAGTCAGCCATCAGTCAGCATGGTTGTGTCTGACACTCATCCCTGAGCTCGGCAACCTGACACACATCCCATGCCTAGCCCACATCGTAAACTTAGTGGTTCAGCGGTTTATCAAAACCTACCCCAATTTGCCTGAGCTACTGGTGAAGGTGCGCCGCGTGTGTGCCCATTTCCGCAAGTCATCGACAGCTTCCGCTGGTCTGGCAACAATGCAGCAGTGCTTGTAATTGCCAGCTCACTGACTGTTGTACAACGTGAGCATGCGCTGGAAATCGACGTTTCACATGTTGACCAGGCTTTGTGAGCAGCAGAGGGCAGCAGTGGAATACTAGCTGCAACATGGTCGTCGCCTTTCCAGTCAGCTTCTGCTCTTTACAAGCGACGAGGGGGACTTGATGTCTGACCTCTGTGAGGTTTTACGCAACTTTAAGGAATCAACATAGTGACCCCCACTACAAAGAGAACTTCTCATCTCTCACTCCTCTGGTGGACAGGATGCACAAAATGGTGCAATACCAGAAGTTCCTTGTGGAAAAATTATTCCAAAAATTTCCAGCTGACAATGCTGGTTGCAGAGTACGTAGTTCCTTGGCCAACCAAGGAGGGGAGACGAGGGGAACACACAGCAGTTCAAGCAGAGGCAGGGCCAAACACTCTCCAAGGCCTGGGACAGTTTTATGACACCCCGACAGCACCCTCAACCTGATGCGTGGCCTAGTGTCACAAGGAGGGAAAGATTTTGGAAGATGGTGAAGGATTATGTAGCAGACCGTGTCAGCGTCCTCAGTGATCCCTCTGTGGCTTACAACTATTGGGTGTCCAAGCTGGACACGTGGCACGGACTGGTGCTCTACGCCTTGGAGGTGCTGGCCTGCCCTGCCACCACTGTTTTGTCAGAGCAGGCATTTAGTGCTGCTGGGGGCATAATAACTGATAAGCGCATCCGCCTGTCAACTGAAAATGATGACCAGTTGACTCTTATAAAAATGAACAAGGCCTGGATTGCCCCTGACTTCTCTACTCCACCAGAGGAAAGCGGCTGAACATAAAGGCACTCTAAATGTGGCTTTTATGGTGTATTGAATACACTCTATTCCCATGCACCCCTTCCACCACTAAAAAGGGTATATGGTTAAATTTCCCTTTTTTTGTCCTCCTCCATCATATCAACAGGCTTATTAGGCTCCCCTCGCTCCTAATGTTTTAGAGGGTCAGCTCAGCAGCAGGCCCTCACCCATAATGTTTTTGATGGTCACCAGCAGGCCCTCAACCATAATGTTTTTGAGGGTCACCAGCAGGCCCTCAACCATAATTTCAAGGGTGTGTATGATGCCCTCCTTTATGTGTAATTGTAGTGCCGGTTCCTTGTAATTTTTTGTAGCCTTTTCATTTAGAGCATAGGCTTTATGAGTGAAGAAGTCCCACTACCTGAACAATTGTACCACAATGTGAATGAGGCCTTCCTTTATGAGATATACAGGTTGTATCGGAGTGCCTCTTCCTTGTAATTTTTGGCAGCACTTGCACTTTATATACAAGTAAATATACAGGAAAGAATGTTTCCTAACAATTTTTCCTCTAAAAGCGATTTTATCTTCGGTTTTGTGCGTATTATTGTCAGTTAAAAGTGACATTCCCAGTAGCGACATGGGACTGGGAGTCCAAGATGCATTCAGACATCCTCCCCATGCTGTTCTTGAACCATTTCAGCGGTGTTTCCATCAATTTCTGACCTTTTCCTGTGAGCCAGACAACCTCCTTTCTTCAGAGCAGGGGGTGCCTGGTATAATGCTCGGGTTCTCCCATTGACGTCCAGTGAGCTTGGGTGTTCAGTACTACACCTGAGCATCCTAATGTGTTCTACTCGAGCACCCAAGCACTTTGGTGCTTGACCAACAATAGTCACTATCCTTTCCCTTATTCTTTCTTTATTTTTCCCTTCTTAACCAGTAGGTTAAATTCCCCAAAAAGGGTGACTTCACCAAGAACCTCACCTTGTTGCACTCTATATTGCCCTTATTCTTCCTATGCTTTTTCTCTAGAGGTTCGGGCACTGGTCACATTAAATAGGTTTTCCATGCAGAAACCCTGGAGGATCCGTAGCAGAGGATGGGAGTGGCTCTGGCTGCAATAATCAATTACAGTGGCTTTTCTCACGCTGCTGGTCCCCAGGGATCCGAGGTACACTCTGGTTCTGGGGCTCGTGCCTGATGGTTGTTGGAGTGCCCATGATGTTAAATGTTTGCAGAGGTTCAAGGCAGGGCATATAGAGTGCAATTGCCGGTGTATGGTGCAGCAGTCAGTAAGCAGGTCCCATGTAGCAGAATGAACATTGTGCAAATCTCCCCAGAAAGTTTTGTATGGATTTGAGTAAGGATGGAAATTATTGCACCCTTTCCTCTCTCTGTCTTTTCCTGCAGAATCTATGTTTGGCAATCTGACTTTTGCAATGGTGCCTTTAATTCACAATTGAGGCATACAGGGTTTTTTTAAGACACAACTGGCCATGTCATATCCAAGTGTGAAGGGTTTCTTAACAATATTCGCCTAACTGCAGTAAAGTCTAAATAGCTTAGGTAGCAGGATACCTTACTGATTCCAAAGCTCAGACATACAGATTTCTGAATCTTCTTTCTCTGTCTCACTTTCTTCTTTTCTGTAGATCCTCCAGAGATTGATGAGTCTTCCCTTGCTCTGGGGTACTGCATCCGGTAATGGTTTAAAATGGCTGGAAGCAACTTGTGCTAGAATGTGAGCAGGACTTGTTGCCTCCACTTGAAGAATTGCTTAGGGAGGTGAGAGGATGGGCCAACATTTGCATATACTACACATTTATGAGCATTCCTGTCAGGCTGCTCAGCCATGATGGCATATCATAGACAAGATCACACCATTACCATCTATTGTAGAGAAGTGTAGTGTGCAGTAAAGCTCCACCCCCTCACCCGCTAGATAGCTCAAGTGGAGACAACCAGTCCTGCTCATGTTCTAGGACAGGTGGCTTGCAGCCATTTGAAATCATTACTGGAGAACCCCTTTAAGGTAAGTCAGGGTTTTGTCATTGCTCTGCTAGATTTATATCAAGTTGGCAGCTCAAGGGCAGTGTCCATTCTGCTGCAGCTCTCTCCCTATCATAATTTATAAGCCAGTTTCAGAATTAAACTGAGCACATGTGGCCATTTCAGTGAGCCAGACAAAGAAATAACAAAAATAAACAGCAGGTGGCGCTATAAAGATACATTTTATTGAATAAATCAGTGGCAATGCCATATTTTTTAATTACATGCAATTACAAAACTTTTCAGATCTGAGTCCTGCTTTGAAAACTGTTGAATATTATTTGTGCGACAACTCCTTTAACTTTTACTATACATAAATCTGCTAGGTTGCTCATGTTCTATTGTAGATAGATAGTAGCATACTGAATATGACAAATCCACTTTAAAGGGAATCTGTCATCACATAGCTTACCATGAAACAATCTTACATACCAGATGTATGCTTGTCAATACATTCTAATGGTGCTGGTCGTATTTCCATTAGCAGCCTCATTGTGGAGAAATTAGGCTTTTTATTTTATGCTTATTAGGCCTGGGTGCAATTGGGGTGCTGCCATTGCACCTAGCTGCACCCAAGGCTCTGTTCTTTTTCCTTCCTGGCCATGACTATGACTGACAGAGTCAGGCAGTGAAACACCTCTCGAAGTCTCGCAATTGTTTCATTTCTTCACTTTTCTGCACAGGTGCAGTAAACAATTCATTGGTCAGAGAGATTCTGTACTGTGCTGCATTGAACGGTAAAGTGAACAAGCAATCGCAAGACATTGGAAGACTTCAACGCCAGTCATGAGTACATCTTCACTACCTGACCCTGTTAGTCAAAATGGTAGGGTTGCAGCACCAGATCAAGCTAATTACATATATAGAGCACTAGAACCAAGCAGGATGCATATATACAGCACCAGAACCTAGCAGAGTACACATACGGTATACAGCACCAGAACCAAACTCATTAAATAAATAAAGAAACATAAAGCTGATTACATGAATACAGCACCAGAACCAAGCTCAGTACATATATACAGCACCAGAACCTAGCAGAGTACACATATGGTATACAGCATCAGAACCAACTCATAACATAAATACAGTACCAGGATCAACCTCAACTCTGCTGAAATTGGAGACTTTCCTTTTCTTCTTCATGCTATCCAGACCAACATAATTCTGGTCACAACCCATCTCTACAGAGTTTGCTAAATATCTTTGACTCCTTGCATTTCCAACACATCCGCAATTCTCAAAATTCTCATAGTAACATATACTCTTCCCCACACAATTTGCCTTTGTACTGTATATACAGTCATTGTGGCCCCTGAATGCAATATTGACACACACACTATACTGAAGACAAAGTGCAACACATAGAGTATCATACACAATAATACTTGTACCATATGCTTTGTACTCTGAAAATAATGCTATAATTGGTTGCAGTTATGCAGGCGTCCTTTATCTGCTTCTCTACTCGCTATGTGTCTGTCTGTCCAGTGTGTATGTGTGAACAGGGTTTATGTTTAGCGCTGAGCGTATCCGAACTGTAAAGTTCGGGTCCGTACCGAACTTTACAATTTTGTACCCTGGACCCGAACTTTGCCGGTGTTAGGGCATTTAATAAAAATTGTTGAAAGGCTGCAGAGCAGCAAATCAACAAGCTTTTAAGCTGTGGACACTTAGAAGCCATCACAGCCATGCCTACTAATGGCATGGCTGTGATTGGCCAGTGCAACATGTGACCCAGCCTCTATATAAGCTGGATCATGTGTAGCAACGCCCATCATTTCTGAGAAGTGCAGGGACAGGAAGCAGGCAGCTTAAGTGAGGTAGAGCGTTAGGAATCTCATCTGGCTGTTAATTTGTGGGTGACCTATAGCAATTTTTTGTGAGTGCAATACACCATCTTTGCACCCCTGCTACAGAAAGATTATAATAAATCTGGCTGTTAATTCTGTGGTGACCTACAGCAATTTCAATTTTTTGGTGGGTGTAATGCAACATCTTTGTACCCCTAACACACAAATATAAAAATAATATAGGTAATCCATCTGTTAGTTAGGTAGGCGAAATATGCCCATTTATTGTGTAACGTACACCTGCACTGCATACGTGACTGAGAAATAAATATAGTTAATCCGTCTGTTAGTTCGGTGGGTGACATATACTAATTTATTGTGTGAAGTACACCTGCACTGCAAACGTGACAGGGAAATACATATAGTTAATCTGTCTGTTAGTTCAGTGGGTGACCTCAAAGAATGAGGTGAGCATCAAATAAGGTACTTGCCCTGGTCGTGGTGCTACTGGTGTTGGTGGATCTCCTGTTGCAGGGAGAGGACGTGGTCAATCTGTGCCAGCTACACGCCCAAATGAAACACCTTCCTCAGGTGCACGTAGGCGGCAGAACATTCAGCATTATTTTGTAGGCCCGAATATGGGTGTACGAATGGCGAGGCCAGAACAAGTAGAGGCGGTAATAGATTGGGTGGCTGACAGTGCCTCCAATTCCTTCACATTGTCTCCCACCTGGTCCCCTGCTGAAAGCGCAGAGTTGGCACCTGCAGCCCATGGGCATCTGTCTTTCACATCACCCCCTTGCAAATCAGCCAAGCAGTCTGGGCCCCAAGTCATGCAGCAGTCTATTATGCTTTTTGATGACTCTGCTGGAAGGGTTTCCATGGGCTGTCCAAATAGCCCTGCCCCAGAAGTGGAAGAGATTGAATGCGCTGATGCCCAACTACTTATGTTTCAGGATGTGGACATGGGAGGACCACCGCAGCAAATCTCTGATGATGACAAAACACAGGTGCCAACTGCTGCGGCTTTCTGCAGTGTGCAGATCGGCAAGGGTGGCAGGGGTGAAGAGTCGGTGGAAGATGATGTGGAGGATGATGAGGTCCTAGACCCCACATGGGATCAAGGTCATGAGAGTGACGTGTGCAATTCGGAGGAAGAGTTGGTGGTCACACAGCACCAGCCGCACAGCAAAAGAGGGAGAAGTGTGCAAAAGCAAAGTGGCTGTCTCCTAGCTAGTACGCCTGCTACTGTCCACTGAACCCAGGGACTGAGCACACCAAACCCTGGCGTGGCAGTTCTTAAGATAATGTGCTGACAAGAAGACGCGAGTGGTTTGTACGCTGTGCAATTAGAGCCTGAAGCGAGGCATAACTGTTCTAAACCTGAGCACCAACTGCATGACCAGGCATCTAAACGCAAAGCACGAGCTGCAGTGGAGTAAACACCTCAAAAACCACGAAAGATCTCAGGCTCCTCCTGCTCCCTCTTCTGCTGCAGTCTCGGCCTCTTCCTCCCCCTCTGGAGCGACAGTTGCACCTGCCACCCCGCAAACAAAGGATGTGGCAGCAACTCCACCACTTCCATCACCAAGCATCTCCACAATGTCCCATGGAAGTGTTCAGCTGTCCATCTCGCAAACACTTCACAGTGACAGACCAAACTCTGACAGACCAAACTCCCCGTTTAACGCACTGCAAACAGTCCATTTGCACAACCGCAAACTCCCCATTTGCACAAGGTTGGATACCAAGCTAGCCATGTCCGGTTCCTTGTCCTCACTGACGTCATTGAAGGTCTGTTCCTCCACCAAGCCACGTACAACACCAAGGGTCCCCGAAAGTTGACAACAAGCCCCCTGGGACGCCTGCTGTGGTTGGTCTTCCACCTCCTCAAAGCCACCTTCCTCCTCTGACTCCTCTTCTTCATAATCCTCTCTGTACGTTGCTGCAGGTCCAGCAATCGACAACAACAAGGCTGCTTCTGGTGGTGATGGTGACCACAACTCTTCCTCTTCATGCTCATCTATGGCCTGATCCAGCACTCTTCGCAGGGCACGCTCCAGAAAAAACGCATATGGGATGAGGTTGATGATATTGCCTTGGGTTTGACTGACCAGGTTTGTCACCTCCGCAAAAGGACGCATGAGCCTACAGCCATTGTGCATGAGCGTTCAGTAATGCGGCCAAAAAATACCCAGCTCCGCAGAGGCTGTTCTTACCAATTAAATTTCTGTTTTGTCCCCTATCAGGGGCCAGTGTATGGAATAGATTTTAGGAACCAAGAGATGGAAAAAGATGGTTGGTCGGTCCTCTTTCTTCTAATTTGGGCCACTGCGCGTGCACCGTGCAAATTACTGTGCCACCCTATATGAGTGGTGTGTTAAGTAGTACTATTCCTATCAGTTCAATCCCTGTTACGTCTCCTATCAGGATACGTGTATCGTATAGATTTTAAGAACCGGGAGATGGAAAAAGAGGATTGGTCGGTCCTCTTACTTCCAATTTGGGGCACTGCGCGTGCGCCACGCAATGTACTGTGCCACCAATACAAATAGTGTGAACTACTATTCTTACCATTTTAATCTTTGTTAAGTCCCCTATCAGGGGACGTGTATTGAATTGAATCCTTGCACGGGGAGATTTTTGGGCACTTGCAATGGAATTTGCCACCAATGCAACTAGTGTTAACTAAGTACTATTCCTATCAGTGTAATCTCTGTTTTGTCCCTTATCAGGGCCAGGGCCGGTGTAGTGAATAGATTTTTGGAACCGGGAGATGGAAAAAGACCAATGCTTGGTCCACTTCGTTTGAATTTTAGGTCACTGCGCGTGCGCCGTACAATGTACTGTGACACCCTATATGAGTGGTGGGCAGTAGGCACAGTACACTCTGTGGGCCTGACACACACTGGCAGGCAACTGCAATTATATTAAAGGGTAAAAATTAAATGATTTTTTTATCTGCAAGGTACAGTACTGTGCCACCAGATATGAGTAGTGTGCACACAGTACAGTCTGTGGGCCTGCGGCCCTTTCACACACGGGCAGGCAACTGCAATATATATAAAAAAATAAAATAAAAGCAGACTGTTGTACCAGACCTAAAAAAGGGCTTTTTGGGATGCTGTCCTTACAGCAGATGGCCCCTTTCACACGAGCGAGTTTTCCGCGCTGGTGCAATGTGTGACGTAAACGCATATCGTGGCTTCATAGCTCAGGGGTTAGAGCACTGGTCTTGTGAACGCATAGCATCCACACTGAATTCTGACCAATTCATTTCAATGGGTTTTTCACTAATGGTTGCTAGGAGATGTTGTTTGTAAACCTTCAGTTTTTATCATCAAAACGCATTGCACCCGCACGGAAAAAACTGAACAACTGAACACAATCACAGGCAAAACTGAATGGCTTAGCCTGTGAAATCGCACAGTTTTCACTGAATGCATCCGCAGCGCATCCGGACCTAAGGACCCATTCACACATCCATTCATTGTGAATAGGGCCAGACGTGATGTGGAGAGAACACTATGTGCTTTCCGCTTCTACATTTGCGGAGCCGCGGCCCCAAACTTCCGGGTTTCGGCCCCGAAACATCCGGCCGCGGCTTTGCAAAAGATAGATCATGTCCTATTCTTGTCCGCAGCCTGCGGACAAGAATAGGCATCTCTATGGGGAGTGACGGCATGGTGTGTTTCGGATCCGCAATTTGCAGATCTGCAACACACTACGGACGTGTGAATGGGGCCTAATCCGGACACGCTCGTGTGAAAGAGGCCGATGAGTCTTTGAGGACTTGAGTGGACACAGAACACTGGCCTAGCTAACGCTTTCCCTTATTAATTCAGCAGCAGCAGCACTCTCCCTGCTGTAACTAACACTGCAGCTTCAGAATGAATCTAAGATGGATGCTGTCCCTGGTTTTTGATAGGAGGTGGGAGGGTCTGGGAGGGAGGGTATGCTGATTGGATGGAATGTGTCTGCTGACTGTGAGGTACAGGGTCAAAGTTTGCTCAATTATAAAGTATAGGGGGCGAATTGAACATCGCATATGTTCGCCTGCTGCGGCGAACTCGAACATGCGATGTTCGCCGGGAACCGTTCGCCAGTGAATAGTTCAGGACATCTCTATCCCTAGCCAATCTGGACCAGCTCACGTTCATTAAAATGAACCAGGCATGGATCCCACAGGACTTGTCCATACCTTGTGCAGAATAGACAAGTATACCGGCCGCACCCAGCCATTGTTAGACTCCAGTGCACTTTCTCTTTGCATTCTCTTTTCTATTTCCCAATGTTTTGGGGTCTTCCCAAATTTATAAAAAATAAATAAATAAATGAAAAAATAAAAATAAAATACAAAAACATTGTTGGCTACCTCCTCTTCCTCCACCACAGCTTCCACCTACACCGCCACGTCCACCACCTCCTCAATCTCATACTCCACTTTGACCTCTGCCTCCTAGTTTAAGATCATTATTTTTTTATTTTTTTTATATTCTACGTTATTTTAAGTCATTTCCCTATCCACATTTGTTTGCAGGGCAATTGTCCTGCTCTTATCCCCATTTTGCTTCCTTTTGCAGCCCTCTATCCCTTTCTATGACTTTTATAGCCATTTTAGTGCCCCAAAGTTCGGGTCCCCATTGACTTCAATAGGGTTCGGGGTCAAGTTCGGGTCTCGGACCCGAACTTTGCGGCAAAGTTTGGCCAAACCCGATCTTCCAGGTTTTCCCTCAACCCTACTTATGTTGTGTGCATGAGCCCTAATAGTCATGAAGATCTCATTGGAGTTTTTTCTGTTTCATATCGGTAATAGTATTTTTTAATGTTGCTATTGTATTCAGTAGTTTTTGTTGATACAGCTTTTCTTAATTGGAAGCATGTTTGAACACATTCAAGGCATCTTTGCGTTCTTCAGTTTCCATTTATAATTCTTAAATTCATGTCTTTGTTGACATAAGATTGCAATGTGATCATGTCCCACCATCATTGTGTTTCTTGTGTTATTAGCCCTTGTAAAGTTTGCAAATTGCAATTTTTCATTCAAAATAATTTCACTTTTGCTGTCAGTGTCCTCACTTAGGAACACCAATGCGCTTTTTTGCATCTTTGCCAACTTTCCAGATAAGCCTTATAGCAAAAGTAAGAACTGTTCAGCTATGCAGATGTTATTTCAGTAGATGATTGTTCAATGCAAATATTTGAAGGTAGTAATAGTGCTTATTATTGTATTATTTCTCTACAGTTCTCCCAGCACCCAGTGACTAGGGAGACAGGCCGGGTCTCCCTGTAAAGGAGCACCGATCAATAACTGCTCGTGCTAGCATGCTAGGTGCACTGACATCACTGACACAAGTGACACCAGGTGTGTCATGCGACAAGAAAGTGCAGCCTATTTAAATAGGCAACCTGCTGGCCACAGGTTACCTGTGATTAGTGTTACCTCCTGTGATTGCTTCACTAGCCCTATTGTTGCTATCTGGATCTCTGACCCCTGGATTAGACCCTGATTCTGACTTTGCTGACCTCTTTTGGACTTGACAAACTCTCTTGGTTTTGACCCTTGGCTACTCCTGGTTTCTGCTGTTGGTTCTGATTTGGTATTGTTCAGATTCTCCTGGTAATGACCTCAGTTTGGTAAATTTCCAGATTTGGTTTCCGCTTTCTGTCACTTGTCATTTATTATTTTGTACACATTACCCTTCCTTATTCGGACCCTGCACTTATATAGGAAGGGACTTTCGACCAGTTGCAGGCCACTGTTTAGGGCAGATCGTGCAAATAGTTAGGCCTCTTGCACATGGGCGTCATGTTTGACGCCCGGATAAGATGCGGGTGCGTTGCGGGAATCGCCGCGATTTTTCCGCGCGTGTGCTAACGTTTGTAGTGCGTTAAGCACGCGCGTGAAAAAATCCGCATGCTTGGTACCCAGACCCGAAGTCAGACTTCATCACTGAAGTCTGGTTTCGGGATGAGTATTCTGTATGTGTAATTATTTTCCTTTATAACATAGTTATAAGGGAAAATAATCGCATTCTAATTACAGAATGCAATGTGCCCCGGGCTTTAAAGGGTTAAAAATAATAAAGAGTTAACTTACCTTCTCCCATTGTACGCGCAGAGCCCCAGAACGTCTTCTCTCTTGATAGTTTGGATGCTTGAGGACCTGTGGTGACGTCACAGGGTCACATGGTCCAATCATAGAAGCATTTGAGTGGACCATGTGACCCATGTGATCCTGTGAAATCACGGCAGGTCCTTCATCCAACATTGGATGAAGGACCTGCCGTGATGTCACAGGATCACATGGGTCACATGGTCCACTCAAATGCTTCTATGATTGGACCATGTGACCCTGTGACATCACCACAGGTCCTCAAGCATCAAACTATCAAGAGAAGACGTTCTGGGCTCTGCGTACAATGGGAGAAGGTAAGTTAACTCTTTATTATTTTAACCCTTTAAAGCCCGGGCACATTGCATTCTGTAATTAGAATGCGTTATTTTCCCTTATAACTATGTTATAAAGGAAAATAATAACGATCGGGTCCCCATCGCGATCGTATCCTAGCAACCATGCGGAAAAATCGCAACGCATCCGCACATGATTGCGGATGCTTGCGATTTTCCCGCATCCCCATTCACTTCTATGGGGCCTGCGTTGCGTGAAAATCGCAGAATATAGAACATGCTGCGATTTTCACGCAACGCAAAAGTGATGAGTGAAAATCACCGCTCATGTGCACAGCCCCATAGAACTGAATGGGTCAGGATTCAGTGCGGGTGCAATGCGTCCTCCTCACGCATTGCACCCGCGCGGAAAACTCGCCCGTGTGAAAGGGGCCTTAGGGACTGTTAGGAATATTCTGTTCTTTCCTTCTTATTGGGACCCCTAGTACCAGACTTCGGTATTCAGCTTGATTTGATTCTTATCTGACGTCAGGAGAGAGAGATTGACACAGGAGTAGTTCAAAGTCCCTCTGACTCTTTATTAGGTACATGATATATATATATAGTCGTAGTCCAATGACATGATGTTTAAGTTTATCCAATGATAGAGAGACACGAGTCTTAGCTACACATTTGTTATCTTATCTGAAGAGTCAAAGCTATATGTCAGCAAAACAGTTCCTGGAGAACCCTCTCACCTCCATGTTCCTGATATATTAATGTATATAGACCTTGGACTGCCATGTAAGCATTTACTGCTACATTACAGTCCAAAGTTCATTCCACACAAGCAGCAATGCCCTGTTCATATTTAAAGTATAGATGAAAACTCAAAAAGCCCATATAAAAATAGATCAGTAGAACCTTTCAATCCCCTCTTAAAAACCATCTACATATTTCATTTTTGGTTTTTTCATTTTGTTCCTTTCTTGTTTTTCCTTTCAAAATATTTCTGTAAGTATTGTTGGTAATCCTCTGGAGACCCAGGGTTTCCTGGGGTACCTAAATGTATGCAGCTTGTGGTGTATCTGAGACTCGCCTATATCTCATAAATGTATTAATTAATGAGGGTATACATTGGATACAACAACATATAATAATCAAGGAGGCAATTATGACTATAATACTAACAAATAATATTCTTAACCACTTTAAATTCGGCATCCAGCTCAATAACCAGTCCCACCAAGAGGATGAATCAACATCCGTCTTAATATTATTGGCTATGTCATGTAACGATTGAATATGGGACTGGATTGATCTGGAATGGTCAGATAAATTAAAACAGCACATTCCTTTAAAATCCTGACATCCTACATTATGTTTTGGCAACAAGTAATCTACAGCAAATCTGTTTTCTAGCACTGCACCTCGTAATCCTTGTAGATCTAATAGTATGTCTGATAAGGCGTTAGAAGTATGATTCAGAGATTTGGCCAGGTCACATGCAGTCGAATTTATAGTGCGAGTATTATATATGGCCAGTGCAGGCACTCCTAATATAGAGACGCCCAAACTCATATATTCTGAACGACTGAGAAGGGGTAGTGTAGAGTCACAGTCTTCTGATAGAGTCTTGGTAACTGATCTATAAGTTCTCCTGATAGGGGGTCGACTAGGAAGGGCCAATGTCAGCCTGGATAACGCACAGGGACCTCCAATAACATTAGCAGGAATGTAATTGTAGGTGCTGTTACCACAAGATAAAAACCATCCCTTAGGGAGCATTATATTATAGATAAAGCTAGGTGTCACAATGGTTTTGTTACAACTCATAGAATTATTAAGGGAACTAGCAAACCTAGTATCCTTTTTACAAGTATCGTCAATGTAATCATATATACTGTTCTTAGGTAATCCACTTTTTATGTCTCTACCATCACAATATAATGTCATATCCTGCGAAAAAGTGAAACAGGTCTCTGCTGCAGTCACATTGATAGTCATTATCCTAATAGTATCCCTGCTAACTCCTAATTTCTGGCACTCCCCACAGAAATCATACAATGGAATAAAAGATTGTATATTGTCAGCCCTCGACCAGACTTCAAGGAGAGATTCATCAGGTGTAGGCACAGCAACAACACATGTTTGTAAAGGTCTCGTGGACTCTGTAAATCTCTAAGGCACAATGAGCTAACATTCAGGGCCTTCACTATTCTAATAATACTATTCTGTTCAGAGTAAAAGGGGCCAGGAACAAGGGGATCTTGCTCCTGAGCTCTTTTAGAGACTGTGTGATTGTTTGGTGCACCACATAATAAACTCATCTCCTCTGGATGATAAATACAAGTGGTAATAGAGTCCGATTGGCAAGAAAACACAAAGACTAATAATCAGCAGCAGACAAACAAATCTCCCAGAATATTGTGGGGTCTTCATCTTCATCTTCAGCCTGTGGCAAGGCTTCTTCTGAGCTCCCTCTTTGTCTTTGTTGGACACTGGAGAAGAAACTTTAGGGATCCTTTTCACTCTGCTAGCATGAATCCAGATCGGAGCCTCCTCTGTGAGAATCGCCGTTCTAGTGACTGCTACCACCGTGGTAGGGGTCCGAATGCCAGCTCCTTGGGATCTTTTCCTTTACGTAGTACCCTGACCACCACCGTGTCTCCAGCTCGGAAGGGTGCGTTGGTTCCTGTGGAAGAGAGGAGACTTACAAGCAACTTTTTCTTCAGTTTCACTAAGAACTTTAATCAGTTTTGTGACATATTCTTCCCTAATCTGGTCTATGTCGCCTTCCTGTACCACTAGGGGGTGGCTTGCCCAAGGAGTTGGAAAGGGCCTACCCATAAGAATTTCAAAGGGTGACAATCCTAACCTCTTATTAGGAGTCATCCTTATTTCTGCCAATATAATAGGTAGGATTTGCTTCCATTTCTCAAAAGTACCTGCTGTGGCTTTCCTAAGTTTGTCTTTAACTGTTCGATTCATGCGTTCGACAATTCCTGAGCTTTGGGGTGGTACGGGATATGAAATCTCCATTCCACCTGTAGCAATCTGGCTATTTCTCTATTTAACTTGGATGTAAATGCTGGCCCCCGATCTGATTCAATGACCAGGGGACATCCCCATCTCGGAATTATCTGCTGAGTGATAATCCTTGCTGTGGTCTTGGCATCTTCTGCCTTTGTAGGGAATACCTCTGGCCATCTGGAAAACATGTCCACTATGACCAGAGCGTATTCTTGCTTACCCTTTGTCTTGGGGATATGTGTGTAGTCAACCTGTAAATGGGTGAATGGAGTTGTGGGATAATCAAGATGTTGGTGTACTATCCTATGTGGATTACCAGGATTAGCTCGAAGGCAGATCAGGCATCTGCCTATGTAGTCTGCAACCAAATGTTGCATATCTGTTATATAGAAATTTCGGCTCAAAAGGGTGCATGTTGTTTTAATGCTATTGTGTCCTACTCCATGAAAATGTGCTATGAAAAGTGCAGCGCTGTGCTGGGGTATACATGGTTTCCCCTCTTTGCAGATCAATCCAGTTTGTGGATTCTTCTGCAAAACAGGGTAAACCCAGTCTTTTCTTCTTCCTCTGTGGCATATCTCTGGAGCTCTGTCAGCATGTGTGTGGAGCTTAAGGATGGAGGCTTTAGGCAAGCCATCGCCCAAGGGTCTGGTTCGTGAATCCGATTGGGATGTTTTTGGCCGTTTCTTTTGCCACCTTGTCAGCCAGGGCATTGCCCTGGGAAATTTTGTCTTTTCCTCGAGTATGTGCTTTGCAATGTATAACAGCTATTTGTGAGGGAAGCTGGAGGGCGGCCAACAGATCATCTATAAGCTGGGAATGTGATATTTTCTTACCGTCAGCTGTGGTGAAACCCCTGCGTTGCCAGATTACCCCATGGTCCCACACAACCCCGTGTGCATATCTGCTGTCTGTGTATATTGTGACAGGTTTGTTTTTGTGTATTTGGCATGCCCTTGTAAGTGCTATTAATTCTGCAGCTTGGGCTGATTGCACATGAACGGGTCGTGACTCAAGGACAATATCTGGCAGCATCACTACTGCATATGCTGCACAGTAGACGGTATCGAGTGGACGTGAACATGAACCGTCTACAAACACTTCTGGTGCGTCCGGTATGGGGGTGGCTGACAAATCTAGTCTGGGGGAGGTTTCGTATTCTAGTACCTTGAGACAGTCATGTTCGTCTGGTAAAAAGTCTTCTGTCCCTTTTAGTCCTAGTAATGCATTCAGTATCGGTGCTGGTCCTGCCGTATGTGAGGCATATTTAATCTGCAATGATGGATCACTGAGTAAAAGGACTTCATATCCTGACAATCTTTGT
The DNA here is from genome assembly GCA_033119425.1 of Bufotes viridis. NCBI lineage: Eukaryota > Metazoa > Chordata > Amphibia > Anura > Bufonidae > Bufotes > Bufotes viridis. Next base: position 93,697,111 of record CM065589.1, read on the forward strand.
GCTGACATGTGCTGCGTATGAATACCTCTGAGTAGTCCCACTACGTCATGAGTAGTATGCAAGACAGTGTGGTGTCCCAGCGTAAAGGGTGTGGCCAATTCCACCATCATCGCACAGGCCGCAAGAGTACGCAGACATGCCGGCATCCCTTGTACAGGGACAGGCATTACCTTTGAGAAAAAGGCACAAGGACGCAACTTTCCCCCATGTTCTTGAGTGAGTACCCCCGCCATGGTTTTACAGTTTTGTCGTGCAAACATGTGGAATGGTAGGTTATAATCAGGGAGGCCCAATCCTGGGCTACACATCAATGAACATTTCAGAGTATCGAAAGCATTCAACATTTCTTTTGACCATCTTATTAGCTCTGGGGATTCTTCCAGAGTGGCTTGCCTCAAAATATTGTCATAATAAGAACAGTCGGGGATCCATTGTCTACAGTAGTTTATCATACCAAGAAAGGACAGCATTTCCTTTTTGGTGCGTGGGGTGACCAGGCCAGCAATAGACTGGATTCTCCCGGGACTGATTCTTCTTTCCCCCTGTGTGAGGACAAAGCCCAAGTATTCAACCTGCTTTTTGCACCACTGCAGTTTCTTTAACGACACTTTATGAGCACATTCTGACAACCATTTCAACAAGGATATACCATCATGTACACTTGCCTCCACTGACATGCTGCACAACAGTAGATCATCAACATATTGTATCAGGATGGAACCTTGGGGGGGGTGCCAGGGTTTCAAAGTGGCTTGGAGGACAATGCTGTACACAACTGGTGAATCAGCATACCCCTGTGGCATACTACCCCAGGTCAGTTGACGTCCCTCAAAGGAAAAAGCAAAAATAAGTCGGGTACTCTTATTAACTGGGATTGAGAAGAAAGCATTTTTCAAATCAATCACGCTAAAACAGACGGCTTCCGCGGGGATGGAGGAAAGGAGAGTTGTGACATCAGGAACCACCGGGGCTATGGGCACAATGAGATTGTTGATTGCCCTCAAATCCTGGACAAAGCGGGTAGTACCATCTGCCTTTGTCACAGGATTGATAGGGGTGGAGTAAGGTGAAATCACCTCCTCGAGGATTCCTTTTTCAGAAATTCTTCTATCATTGGCCGTAGCCCCTCAATCTTTTCCTTGGACAGTGGGTATTGCTTTTGATACACTGGTGTGGCACCGGGTTTAAGATTGGCTTGATAAGGTGTGCAATCAATCAGGCCCGTGTCATAGTCGCCCTGTGACCATAGTGAAGGGTTTATGTCTCCTAGCTCAGGGTGGTCCTGTAAACTAACAAAAGTACATATAGCCGGGGTCACTATGGGCATGGTGGCTGAGTGAATACTTAGTCCGTCATTTTTACTGTCACTTCCAAGTCCAACTTCACAAACAAGTCCCTTCCTAATAAACTTACAGGGCAATCTGGTATGATGCTGAAAGTATGGTCCGTGATGTATTCACCGTCCACTGTCTCTATTGGGAGGACACTCGTTTTATATGTTTTAGTTAATACCCCGTTGATTCCCATAGAGGGGTCAGACTTTCTTAAAGGTCCCTTGTACATGTCTTTGTTTAACACACTGGAGGTGGCGCCGCTATCTACCATAAATCCTACCTTCCTTCCTGCAACTTTAAGCAAAATAATCGGTGTATCTTTCCAGTGGGTGGTGACCTGTGTGAAAGCTGGGGTGACTCCCTCCGGGCCCCGTCAGTAGGGTTGTTGATGATTCCAATCAATGGGGAACCTGGGCTGAGTCTGCGTACCCTGTCTATCTGTATTGTGTCATGGGCTGTTGTTGGCTGTGTGCTCCCCGATTCTGCATGTCTCTCCTGGGCGTTGTGCACTGTTTAGCCCAATGTCCCTCCTGTCCACAGTTATAACAGCGGTTATTCATGGTTTGGAAGTCTTGGTTTCTATCATTTGATCTATGAAAGTTTCCTGCTGTCCTTCGCTTGTTTCTCCCTCTCCCTCTGTTCCCTGCATAAGCATGTGTGGGGGCAGTGGATTTGCTAATGTCGAAACACCCTGCAGCTTCTTTTTCATAAAGGTGTCTCTCAAATTGATCTATGTTGTCTGAAGTCCACGTGGAGACGTTCTGTTTTACTGTAAGCATTAGCTTATCAGATAGATTGTTAATGAATGTGGAAATAATTAGACAATCATTCTGGAGAACCGGTAGCCCTGCTTCCAATTTCCAGCAATCCATAAATCTCCTCCAGAAATCAGTAACGCTTTCTGAGGGTTTTTGCTTACATGCTACGGCTACTGGGAGTGAAGACTTTTGTTTAAATACCTCTGTCATGTGCTCTTCTATCTCCTTCCATATTTCCTGTTGTCCGAGCTCAGTGTTACAAATATAGTCCTTTGCATTAGTATTGGGGTCTATTTCTGATATTGTTGTTACCTTTTTCCAATCCCATGAACTGTGGGAACCCACTATTCCGTCAATTATGAGTCTGAGGTCTTCTTGGGTGAAATTTCTCCCTCTACAGGCTTTCTTTAAATAAGCCACTGTGCCAGACGGAGCCACAGTAGGCTTGGGGCAGTGTTTAATAATTTTATTAAGGTCATCTATGTCCAAAGCCTTTTTCATCAGTTGATTTCCAACCGTCAAAAAAGGCATGGATGTCTCAGGTCCCCTTATCTCACTATCCTTTTCCACTTTTCCCTTATTTCTTAAATTATATCTTGATACAATTGGGGGTGTGGGTTGTTTACTAAGTGTGTGTTCTGCTAGTATGTGACTGGCTGCTATTAAATCCTCTTCTTCATTATTTTTATATTGCTGTAAGGACGGGTAGAGAGGGAGGGGTGTGTGAGGGGGTGGTAGGGGCGCTGAACAGTTAATTTTATGTACATATGGAGGTGGGGGAAACATCTGATGTTTTTTATCATTTTCCTTCTTAATCTGTATCTCATGTAGTTTTCTATCGTCTTTTGATCTTTTAAAACCTTTTGTCTTGCACATGCTAGGATCATACCAGTGAGGAGCTATCTCTAGCCATTGTTCTCCTCCTTTCTGCATATAATCCATATCCCATGAAGGGTCAGGTTCAAAATATGGCCAGGCGGCAGTGTCGCCTAAGCATAGACCCTTGACCATGTCCATGTGATATATGCTATTGTCTCCCTCCCTGGGAAAGGGGTCTACCGCTTCCATTGCCTCTGTCCACTCTGCCAAATTATCTACCCATGGGTTAACAAGGTAATAATTTGTAGGACTGACTCAGGCAACATATTGTTTACATGTTTCTCCTGGTTCTGGTTTAGGGTATTCTATCTTAGATTTTTGACTACCCATTATCAAGACTTATTTTCTCACAAAAAGAATTCAAAACAGTAATAGCAAAAAAATAAAGCAGAATGTTAGTCTTGGGACGACAGCTGTACACTTACCACCCAGCCTGTCACTTCCCCTTATATAACTTATGTTTAGACAAAACAACTTATCATGCAGATTTCTATATTTATCAAACAATTTATCATGCAAATTTCTACAATTATCTTATTAAGAATCAAATCAAGCTGTGAAACCTTCTGTTCCTTGTTACTGGACTTCCCTAAGTTCCTAACTTGACAGTTCCCTGAACTGTGTGCAACTCCCTGAGTTGTATCTTATGTGTCCCTGACACAATACTGGGTACTCCCTGAGTACCTAATCTGACAGTTCCCTGAACTGTGTACAACTCCCTGAGTTGTATCGTATGTGTCCCTGACACAATACTGGGTACTCCCTGAGTACCTAATCTGACAGTTCCCTGAACTGTGTACAACTCCCTGAGTTGTATCTATGTATCCCGGATACAAATAAAAAACTCTGTACTTACTCCGAGACGTGGCCAGTGCCCTCGGATCGGCCAGAGGACAAAATTGGTGTCTCTTCTCACCAGACCCGAGGATGACCTTCTCGACCCCGGACGAAGCCCCCAGATTGTTAGGAATATTCTGTTCTTTCCTTCTTATTGGGACCCCTAGTACCAGACTTCGGTATTCAGCTTGATTTGAATCTGACGTCAGGAGAGAGAGATTGACACAGGACACACTTAAGTGAAGTTCAAAGTCCCTCTGACTCTTTATTAGGTACATGATATATATATATAGTCGTAGTCCAATGACATGATGTTTAAGTTTATCCAATGATAGAGAGACACGAGTCTTAGCTACACATTTGTTATCTTATCTGAAGAGTCAAAGCTATATGTCAGCAAAACAGTTCCTGGAGAACCCTCTCACCTCAATGTTCCTGATATATTAATGTATATAGACCTTGGACTGCCATGTAAGCATTTACTGCTACATTACAGTCCAAAGTTCATTCCACACAAGCAGCAATGCCCTGTTCATATTTAAAGTATAGATGAAAACTCAAAAAGCCCATATAAAAATAGATCAGTAGAACCTTTCAGGGACAGTCGGGGAGATTTATCAAAACTGGTGTAAAAGGAAAATAGCTTAGTTACCCATAGCAACTGATCAGATTCCATCTTTCATTTTTCAGAGCTGCTCTGGAAAATGAAAGGTGGAATCTGATTGGTTGCTATGGGCAAATAAGCCAGTTTTCCTTTGCACCAGTTTTGATATATCTCCCCCACTGTCTTTGTTGACATAAGTTTGCAATGTGACACTCTTTTCTGGAGTTCATGGATCACTTTTCACTATGGTGATAATTATCTGTTAAGACCAAACAAAGCATATAAGTAAATACAAAAGATTCCAGCTCGCCAGCACTGGATTACAGCAGTCTTGCTACATGGACTGCACTTGGCCCAGGGTAAGGAAGTTAGTTGATCAGCTAAACCCATAGAGCCTTCATTAAAGGGATGGTGTCACTTCAGCAAGTAGCATTAATCATATAGAGAAAGTTAATACAAGGCACTTACTAATGTATTGTGATTGTCCATATTGCTTCCTTTGCTGGCTGAATTTTAATTTCTCCATCACATTATACACGTCTCCTTTTCATGGTTGTGGCCACCCTGCAATCCAGCAGTGGTCGTGCTTGCACACTATAGGAACAATTGCTGGCCTCTCTAGTGGGCGGGACCGTGGGAGCTCACATAGGCTGGTGTTTTTTCCTACAGTGTGCAAGCACGACCACCGCTGGATTGCAGGGTGGTCATAACCATGGAAACAAGCAGTGTATAATGTGATTGAAAAATAAATCCAGCCAGCAAAGGAAGCAATATGGATAATAACAATAGATAAGTAAGTGGCTTGTATTAACTTTCTCTACATAATAAGTGCTATTTGCTGAAGTGACACAACCCCTTAATGACGAAAATCCACCAAAAGCAACCGTGAAAGGGTAAAAATCAGCCCTGTCCAGTACTCTGGGGATGGACCTGTGTAAATCTGGTGCTAGATCTACTCCCAAACAGCTGATTGATGCCAGATTGGACGCAAACTAATCAGATATTGATGGCTTTTCCTGAGGATAGGTCAAAAGTATCAAAATAAGGGAAAACCCCTTTAAGACCCAATAGCTATAACTGGACATCATTTTAATTTTGTCAGTAATGGGCATGATTTTTGGACTAGAGTTATTACATACTATGGCCAATTTTTTCAGTCAGCAATACTGAATAACAAAAAAGCTGATGAGCATTTATGCGATTTTCATATTCCACATAGAGATGAATATAACTGGCACCCATAAATGCAACATGCAGGCAAAAAAATGAATATCGCTGTGAGTGGTTAAAATAGCAGTTTGTTTTTCTGTTTTTATCTGTAATTATCCATCTATTTCTCAGATTCATATAATTTCATCTACTTGATTCCCTCTTGACCTTGTGTCTGTAACTGAATCCTGACATCTGGCATGTGGCCCAGAAATATGAGAAAAATTGCTTATATTAGCAGCAAGCTGTATTTAGCTGAACAGCATTGATTCAATGTTAGGACGATACTAAAAATTGCATTGCTTTCCCATGTATTCTCTACTCTGCTCAAATCCCTTGTCATTAAAACAGATGTTTGGATTATCGTTCTGTAAACTATGTCAGAATTTCAATCTCTAGTATCTGTTCATTATTCTCTGAGGGTGATATTACAAATGTTCTCATGCTCAGTTAATGCTCATAGCATTGCGTTTTTCCCACAAATGTTCCAATGGCATATTATCGCTAATAAGGTTTCACAAAGCATGCATCACTCTGGCTACTCTTGGAGCAGATACACACATAATAAATATTTCTTAACTTCAAAGAGAAAAGAAAAAATTCTACAAAAGGAAATGACCATCTGTAGACATTATTGTTCTGGGCCCTGATATGGGAAAGGCCCAGTTCACACAGGGAGGCATCTGTCTAGTGCAGTCTTTTACATATCTGAACAGTCAGCTTTATGCGTGCAATACTGCATGTTCTAACTACAGTAGGACAAAGCTTTTGAGGATATTGTTGAGGAAGTTGTTGAGGAACAATTTTTTTTTTAGCTTTTCACAGCTTTTAGTTTCACAGATTTTATCCATGCATGCAAAGGCTGGTTTCAGACGAGCTAGCACTGCCTGGGTTGCATAGCATTATATTGATTTATGATGCTATTAGTGTTGAGCGAGCACCCAAGTGCTCGGGTGCTCAGGCCAAACACCTCGGGATGCTCGGGTGCTCTACAGAGCACCCGAGTATAATGAAAGTCAATGGGAGAACCCGAGCATTAAACCAGGCACCCCCTGCTCTGAAGAGGGGAGGGTGCCTGGTTCATAGGAAAAAGTCAGAAATTGATAGAAACACCATCAAAATGGTTTGAGAACAGCATGGGGAGAACGTCTGGATGCATCTTGGACTCCCATGTCGCTGCTGGGAACTATGTTGTCCGAGTAGTACACTTTTACAGACTGATAATAATACGTACAAAAACCAAAGATAAAATCAATTTTAGAGGACAAATTGCGTCGCCCTGCAAACTGGGACATGTAGCTAGGTATCGTGGATGATTGTTTTTCTTGTGCTCTGACAGCAGGCACAGTTTCATTGAGCCCAGGGCCCTGGCCTCTGCGTGGACCATCAGCATCACGGCCACTTTCCCGTCCCTTACTGCTCGCCTTCTTCATATTAAATGTTATATATGCTTGAAAGTATGTCACACGTACAGTAGCATACGATTTAGGAGTGTATGTGCAAAAACATTTAAAAAGGATGTGGAAATCTCACACAGGAGATATCCCACAGATAATGTCAATGCTGTCACCAGCGGCTAATAAAAAATTACAGGGAATGTCACAGGTATTTGGGATGAGGTAACGTTAGGAGACTCGAGTATTGCACTCGAGCACATGCGGTATTCGGCCGAATACTGCCATGTGCAGAGCATAGCGATGCTGAAGCCGAACTGGTGTTCCGCCAAACATGCTCGCTCAACACTAGATGCTATGTAACCCTTACAGTTCTGGAATGTATTGTAATACACTGACATTCCAGACATCTAGGGGTTACATAGCATCATAAATCAATATAATTCTATATGACGCCAGTAGTGCTGGAAGTTCAGGATGGGTGCTGCCCTGCGATTCTGGAGCTTGACACTCTCGCATATGAAACCAGCCAAAAGCTGATGGATTTATCAACTGCATTCAATAGTCTTTCATGATGACATTTGCTTGATGATTGTACATTTAGTTATGTAAGACCCTGAACCGGGTAAGGGCCACAGACAGGCCAGATGTTTGATTGAGACCACAGTAAAAGGGCACCTTGAACTGTTATAGCAAGTACTTGTGCCCCCCCCCCCCTTTCTATGATGTGCCTTCCCTTTAATATCCCTGCTAAAAGTTATCAATGAATTGCTTGCAGTTTGCAAAGAAGGTCCAGCTGGGTGTTACCAGCTGGTGATATGTCCCTGCACAGTCTGACATTATCCAATTGGTGCTGCTGGTTTCCAACTGTGCAGGGACATTCCCCACTCCCGAATGGTGACACTCATCTGGATTTTATGCAATCATAACTTCTACCAGGAATTATATAGAATGACACAATATAGAGCCATAGGAACAGATGCTTAAGAATTGTTACATGGGAAAATCAAGAATTTTTACATGGGAAGGGCAAGCAATTACTGAAATAGACATGTAAGGAAAGGTGACAGCTCCTCCTTAAGAGCTCAATATGGGACAATTATACCACTATTGTGGTATAAAAAAGTTACAAATTATGGCACACGTTATATTTGCACCATAATTTGTGACTTTTCAACTTCTTGACATTTTTTGACATAAATGTATACTCCGTAATTAGTGACGGACTGGGGCCCACCAAAGGAAAGTATTCTTACCCCTTATTTGATCAATATAGTTTAATAGGTTTAGAATCAAAGAAATAGGCCCTAATGGCAAGTGACTGCCAACCAACTGTTTTTCACAATGGGTCCGCAAAAAACCTAAAAGTACTCCATGTGCTTTCCGTTTCCGTAAGTCGGTATGTCAGTTGCGCAAAAAAATAGAACATTGATAGTACTGTTCTATTAGGGGCCAGCTGTTCCGTTCTGCAAAATACGGAATGCACACGGATGTCATCCGTATTTTTTGCGGATCCGTGTTTTGTGGTCATGTGCACGAGTCCTTACTGCGGTGGCCAGTCCGGCCCATAGCAGAATCCAAAATAAAGTCAATCCTTAGGCCAGACCTCAAAATTAATTCAAACCCATTCCTACATTTTTTAAATGCTCCCCAACCCCATGTCCTAAATAGAGATGAGCGAATCGAAGCTAACAAAGTCAAATTCGCCCTGAATCTCAGGAAAAATTCGATTCTGAACGAATTTCCTCACGCTTCATGGTAACGAATTGCAATTTTTTGAGAACATGGGGCAAGGAACTCTTGGAAGGCAGGATGACCCATAATGCCATGCATGCAGCCAATCAGCAGTTAGCCAGCCCGGTGATGTCACAGCCCTATAAATATGGCGGCCATTTTAGATTCTGCCATTCCCCATCGTACTTTATTCAGGGACAGACGTTTCAGGCGCTAGGGAGAGTGATAAAGAAAACCTCACTGTAAAAAACAAAGCGGTTTATAAGTGCATGATAAGGATAGGGAGAAATCATTTCACAGCATCTTAGTGCAGAGACAGACTTTGCAGGGGCTAGTGAGAGTCATACAGAAAACATCATTGGGAAAAAAAATACGATTACAACTGCAGGGAAAGATTATTTGGGGATCCAAATAGACATTATCTGTCATTCCAGCAATTTGTTGTAGGGGTGCAAGTGTTATGTTGAAAAGCATTAAGTGGCTTATATCTGTGGAAAAAGAGAAATATATACTCTGCAGCTATATATAAAAGCATTTAGTAAACTATTATAGTACAATACGAGAAAAATAGACGCTGTTCACATTTGGTTTTATTTGCACCAAAAACATTTATTGTCATATTTCAGTACAATGCAAGAAAAATAGACGCCTTTCACATTTGGTGTTATTTGCATTAAAAACATTTATTGTCAGTTCAGTACAATACGATAAAAATAGATGCTGTTCACATTTGGTGTTATTTGCTGTAAAAACATTTATTGTCAGTTCAGTACACTACAAGAAAAATAGACGCTGTTCACATTTGGTGTTATTTGCGCTAAAAGTGTTTCTTGTCATATTTCTATAGAAAAAGAGAAAAATATAAGCTGTTCACATTTGCTGTTATTTGTGGTAAAACCATTTATTGTCATATTTCTAGAGAAAAATACACGCCGTTCCCATTTGGTGTTTTTTGCGGTAAAACCATTTATTGTCATATTTCTAGAGAAAAAGAGAAAAATACACGCCGTTCCCATTTGGTGTTATTTGCGGTAAAATAATTTATAATGTCAGTTCAGTACAATACGAGAAAAATAGACGCTGTTCACATTTGATGTTATTTGCAGTAAAAACATTTATTGTCAGTTTAGTACAATGTGTGAAAGATAGACGCTGTTCACATTTGGTGTTATTTGCGCTATAAGCGTTTTTTGTCATATTTCTAGAGAAAAATACCTCCGTTCACATTTGGTGCTATTTGCACTAAAAACATTTATTGTTAGTTCAGTACAATAAGAGAAAAATAGACGCTGTTCACATTTGGTGTTATTTGTACTAAAAAGATTTCTTGTCATTAGTGTTGAGCAAACCCGAAATGTAAAATTCGGGTCTGTACCAAACTTTACGATTTTTGGTACCTGAACCCGAACTTTGCCGGAAAAGTTTGTGTTCGAGTTCGGTGTTTGGGCATTTAATAACGCTTGCTTAAAGGCTGCAGGGCAGCCAATCAACAAGCTTTTAAGTTGTGGGCACTTAGAAGCCATCACAGCCATGCTTACTAATGGCATGGCTGTGATTGGCCGGTGCATCATGTGATCAGCCCCCATATAAGCTGAATTATGTGTAGCACTGCCCATAATCTCTAAATAGTGCAGCAACAGGAAGCAGCCAGCTGAAGTGAGGGAGAGTGTTAGGAATCTCATCTGGCTGTTAATTCTGTGGGTGGCCTATAGCGATTTTTTGTGGGTCCAATACTCCATCTTTGCACCCCTGACACAGAAAGATAATAATAAATCTGGCTGTTAATTCTGTGGGTGACCTATAGCAATTTTTTGTGGGTGCGATACACCATCTTTTTACTCCTGACACAGAAAAATAATAATAAATCTGGCTGTTAATTCTGTGGGCGACTTATAGCGATTTTTTGTAGGTGCAATACACCATCTTTGCACCCCTGACACAGAAAGATAATAATAAATCTGGCTGTTAATTCTGTGGGTGACCTATAGCGATTTTTTGTGGGTGCAATACACCATCTTTATTTATTGTGTGAAGTACACCTGTGCTGCATACGTGCCAGGGAAATAAATATAGTTAATCCGTCTGTTAGTTCGGTAGGTGACATATATACATTTTTTGTGTGAAGTACACCTGCACTGCATACGTGACAGGGAAATAAATATAGTTAATTCGTCTGTTAGTTTGATGGGTGACATATACCTATTTATTGTGTGAAATACACCTGCACTGCATAAGTGACAGGGAAATAAATATAGTTATTCCGTCTGTTAGTTCGGTGGGAGACACTGGCATACATACAGGTCGCAGGGGTCGCAGTTGCGACCGAGCCCGGCACTCCAGCGGGCCCGGTCGCATGCGGACCCCTGCAGTAGTGTTCAGAGACGGCTCTTGATTAAGCCACATATGCCGCCGCCTAAGGCCTGGTGCTGGAGGAGGCCTCGCTCCAGTGGCGTTGCGAGGGGGGTGCCTCACCGGGTGACACCAGTATAATGGGGTGTCACCCGCCGGGCCGGACCCAAGTTCCCAATACCACTAGTACCCACCCTTTTGCACTTGTGTCGCTGATCTGAACCTGTACTCGCCGACTGTGCGGGCATGAGTTCAGGCACTTCGGCGCGCAATCCTGCGAGACCCATGACCTGCCACGGTGGGTCTCGCGGGATCACGCGCCACAGGACGGGATTGCGTGCCGAAGACACTGAACTTAACTGAACTCATGCTCGTGCAGCCGGCAGAATGTACAGGATCAGCGACACAAGTTCGTGGGGGAGGGGGGGGGCAATAATGGAGGGCAGTCGGTGGGCAAAACTAACTTGTGTGGGGGGAAAATTACTTAGTGGGGGGGAGTGTGGCGGGCAAGCTACATAATGGAGGGCAATTTGGGGGCAAAATTCCTTAGTGGGGGCAAATTACATAATGGAGGGCATTGTGGGGAGCAAACAACATAATGTGGGGCAGTGTGTGGGGGAAATTACTTAATGTGAGGCAGTGTGGGGGGCAAATTACATAATATGGGGCAGTGTGGGGTCAAATTACTTTATGTGGGGCAGTGTGGGGGCAAATTACATAATGTGAGGCAGTGTGGGGGCATATTACTTAATGTGGGGCAGTGTGGGGGGCAAATTACTTAATGTGAGGCAGTGTGGGGGGCATATTCATTAATGTGGGGCAGTGTAGGGGGCAGTATTACTAATGAGGGCATTCTAGAAGGGAATTACTATTGGTGGGAGTATGAGGAGCACTATTACTATGGGGGCACTATTATTTCTTCAGGATAGTATTTGTGGTATTGGGGCCGGGGCACAGCGAGCAGCAGGATAACACTGTGGGGACTCCACGTTGGGGGATGATGATAGAAAAGTGAGGACACTAAGATGTCTACAATAACGAAGAAAGAATAGCCGGGACGGCACTCACCAATCGATGCGCTTTATTGAAATATTCTTGCAGGTTTCGACAGTATGAGGCAGACCGCCTTAGCGTGGACGCCCACAACAGGCCACGGCCGTTTCGCGCAACCGCGCTTCCTCAGGCACTGACGTGGACACTAAAATGTCTGTGTGTCACACTCTGCAGAGACAAAGAGCAGCTAAAATAAGTGTTTGGACCAAATGGAGAAGATGATGACAGAGAAGATCTACATTGGAGGAGATGGCCTCTCCACAGCCTCCTGCCACATGTGGGTCATCTGACCGTCTCCACTCCGCTGACCGGATTTCACACATACACCGGCAGTGTCAAGAGTCACGAGTTTTAGGCCTGATGAAGAATTTTGCCTTAATAACCTGAAACATTGCCATACTTGTATTATGACCGGCTGAAAAATAAAACATTTCCTGAATTTCACAAGCAATAATTGACTGCTGTCCATCTGTTTACTGTACTATTGAAAGTTCCAGAGGTGGAGCTTGGAAGAATCCGGACGTGCACCTGAACATCATAAAATCATATCAGGGGTGAATTGCTCTGGTCCATCTAGATAAATGACATTGGAGGAGATGTCACCTGGAGGCCCTGGATGTGAGAAGTACGTGCTGCTGTATAGCAAGTACAGCAAAATGCGGGGGGAGGGGGGTACTTTGGGCCATATTCATTGGGGCTGTATATATAGTGTATTTATGTATGTGTACCATGTATATGGTGTATTTATGTGTATGTGTGTTGAATATATATGGTGTATGTGTTGTGACGTTGTGCGTCCACCGTTGAGTAGGGAACCCGTTCTTAAAAATTTTAATCCCACTCCTGACCATCCTAATAAATATAGTTAATCCGTCTGTTCATTCGGTGGGAGACATATACCCATTGATTGTCTGAAATACACATGCACTGCATAAGTGACAGGGAAATAAATATAGTTGTGCTCGGCTCGGCCATCATGAGCGTATATGAGGCAACCTATAAACGACAACAACAATCATAATAGCAACCACCTACCTGAAACCAAGCAGTAGAATTGTGCCGTAACTGCTGTAGGGAGAGAAACCTAAAGAGGGCCTCTCTCATATGAAGGACCTGTAATAAGGGCCGGGAGGGTGGGTCAGACGCGTGCAGCGAGATGCGTCCCTGTGGGAGGGGCTTTAAATAGTGAGACCTGCCTCCCCTCCCACAAATACGGCAAATACCATTTGCCTCATACTTGTGCTCGGCTCGGCCATCATGAGCGTATATGAGGCAACCTATAAACGACAACAACAATCATAATAGCAACCACCTACCTGAAACCAAGCAGTAGAATTGTGCCGTAACTGCTGTAGGGAGAGAAACCTAAAGAGGGCCAAAAAGAGAGGCTTCCAGAACTTATGAAACATAGTAAAGCATTTATTTATGAAACCAATCTTTGAAAGGCTACAGACAATTCATTGTGCATGTTTGGAATATACCGGACATAGCATGACGACTTCCATCTACCCAGTCTTTTAATCACATGTACTGGTATACCATTGCTAGAAGCGGCTGAGGCCGCCCCCATCCTAAAGGAATGCCCCGTAATAGTCATTGGATTGACCCCAATATTAATCAATAACGGACGTATATATTTCAAAAAGGTCGAAAGACTAAGAGGCTTCCTATCCACGAAAAATAAGGGTGAGTTATCCGGTTTGTTAGCTATAAACGTAAGCCAGTCCCGTATCACCCTGATCGGACACCATTTGTTAGCTGAAGGAAAATACTTGACTTCAATAAGCTCACCTGGTTGCGCTGTCTTAGTTTGATGCAAGGTGAGCACGTAACTATTACCATCCCATCTCATTTGATTCTTCCTAAGGAACCTAGAAGATGTAGCACCACACGTAAATTCCCCCGGCCTAAGGAACCCATAGAACCCTACGTACAACGCTGTTTTGATGGCCAAGCTAATACCGTGGCCAAAGGGTTTCTTATCCAATAAATCAGACAGAGCCTTGAAAGTCTAACCAGATAAGGGCTGTCTGGTAACTGAATTTCTGGCAGTGTTTTTCTGAATGGCTTTGAGTAACGCTTTAATAGGATGGGCGGCAAAAAGCGAAGGCCGGTCAGGGTATAATATATATAGAAAATGCTGAATACCTGCTAGGTAGATTTTTATGGTACTATATGTAAGTTTCAAATGCGTGTGGCAGAAGGCGACAAAGGCCATTATGTAAGGAATATGACCGATATCACTTGGTGGATATGTATCACTGAATTTCATGAACCATGCCCACGCTGTATTGTATACTTTGAGCGTGTTAACTGATAAGGACTGGCACATCAAATTACGAGCAGCATCAAGATGTAGCCCTAATCCATCCTCAGATCTGCGTAATGAGGTGTGATTGATGACGTGGGATCTGCCTCTGGACAAACCTGAAAAAAGAGTGTAAAGTTGAGACGTGACAGTGCATCAGCTGCCGTGTTTTCCTGACCGCTAATATGTGAACACACAAAATTAAACTGATGATGTAAAGATAGCCAAATGAATTTGCGGACAAAGGACATAATATCTAAGGACGCAGATCTACCCTTGACTAAGATGTCCACTACCACGGCACTGTCTGTTAAAAATAACACAGTCTCATTCCTCCATCCAGCCCCCCAAACCTGAGCTGCGGCTACTATAGGATATAATTCCAGCAGGGGTGAGGAAAGCTTGGACCTGGAGGAATTACAAATCTCCGGGGGCCATTCGTCAGCCAGCCACTTAGTACCATGGATGGCAGCAAACCCGATTGAAGCTGCCGCATCTGAATAGACCACTGGTGATTGATTAGATACCACTGGAAAAAACAGTGAAATCCCATTCCATTGATGAAGAAATACCTCCCACATACCCAGATCTGCTCTAGCCTGATGGTCCAATTTGATACGACTATCCTGATCCTGGCCTAAAGGTAGCAGCCTCAATAACCTGGAGATAAAAGATCTACCCTGGGGAATAATCCTCATGGCAAAGTTTAGTGTACCCAAGAGGGACTGTAACTCTGATTTAGTAATGACACATGCTCGGGCCATGCTGGATACTGTCTGTCTAATCCTTTCTAACTTATTCGATGGTAGACTAGCTTCCATTCTCTGAGTATCTAACTGGATCCCTAAAAAAGTGATTTTAGTATTTGGACCTTCCACTTTATTCTCCGCAACGGGAACCCTGAGATCCCTGAAGACAGTCTGCAGAACCTGTAAGTCTGTAGGAGACTGCCAAGGCGGTTCAATCAGTAAAAAATCGTCTAAATAATGTATCACAAAGTAACAACGAAATTTCTCTGTCAAAATCCAGTGCAAAGCCCTTGCAAATTGATCAAAAAGCCATGGGCCGGATTTTGACCCGAACGTTAGTTTAACTGAGAAAAAATATTCGCCATTCCACTTGATGCCATGCCAACGCCATAGCTGTGATTGTAAAGGTAATAACTTGAAGGCATCAGTAATATCAGCTTTTGACAGCCACGTGTTACGTCCCAGGGATAAAATCATCTGAATGGCCTCGTCTATTGAAGAATATTTCATTGAAAATTCTTCAGAGGGAATCAATGAATTCAAGCTAGGAATGGGTGATGAATGAGGCGCCGACAAATCGTAGATTAACCTTTTTTTATTTGGATTGAATTTACCGGATACAACCCCTATTGGATTAATCCGCCAGCAATCAAATGGCGGTTGACTAAACGGGCCAATCAAGTATCCCTTATCTAACTGAATTAACTCTGAGACTACGTTCGAGTTACTATCCGCCGACCTCAGATTGTTACACTCAAAGGGTACTTGGGGCAGCGCCATGAATCCTGTATGGAATCCATTAGACAATCCCTCCAAGACAAATTGTACCCATCTGGGTTCCGGGTGATCCAATAACAAAACCCTTAATAGATCTACATCCACCACGCCTAGTCATGCCGTACTAGAATCCTTTTGAGGGCAGGACACCCTAGGATGAGCCCTAAAACAAATTGAGCACAGATGCAGTAATCTGCATTGATTATAATGACAATTTGCAAAGTTAAAGTTATTGCATATCTGAGTACGACCTAGATACCGGATGGGACGGCCCAGCTTATCAACCCCGGTGGCAATTTTACTGGTGGAGGGCAATTGAGGACTCCTCATTTGCTGCATTTCTGCCGTCCCATTACCGCTCGAACACCATGCCGAGGTGTGTGAATATGAATTGCAGAGAGAACAAGCTGGTGCTTTAAGGCCTGCAAAATGACGGCAGAACAATTCTGTATCAATTTTTGACCAAACAATCTTAAGATTGAACTGGGATAAGGCTGCCGCTGCCTTTGCAGAGAAAGATCTGTGGTATTCATAAAAAGCCGTACCCCCGTATTTATAACCGAGGTCTACGACTTTATATAAATAGAGATCTAGTTCTTTTCTACGCTGGGGACTGACCGAACATATCACGTCGCGGTATAAACTGAACGCTATCACAAATTCAGTTATATTAAGTTTTCGGTTGAGCCTAATATCCTTGGTTTTAAGAACCACAGAGACTTCCCCACAAGCAATGGTCTTATTGTCTGGCACGTCATGGGTGGCGATAAGGAGCGTAGCCAGATTAACATCCTTACCGTCAAGGATGTCTTGACGGACGTTATTCGGGATGAAATGTACCGGAGCGATATCCGTAATGCTGTTGGGAACTGACTGAGCTTCCGGCTGCCTGGCCTGCGCATTAGCCAGAGAGGGACTAGCAGAGGTAACTGACGTAACTATGTTTTCCACTGATTCCAATCTTGACTGCATATTAGACAAAGATGATGACATAGAGTTATTCATAGCATGCAGCTGTGTCAGTGAGGTTTGGATCGTGCCCATAGATACTGCGTCCTGACTGGACCCTGCCGGCTCAGAACACAAAAGTCTGTACAATTCCGCCTTCCTGGCAGACGCCGGAAAAGGAATCCCCCTTCTAGTTAATTCTGCCGTCAATTTAGGAATAGTCCAGGATCTAAAGGAAAGCCCTCCTCTCTCAGACTGCAGATCGATGCTTCCGTGGCAACTAGGGGATCTCTCCAGCTCGGAATTATTGGACATCTTGCACTATAAAGAAAATAATGTGATTACCACGATGTAGCAATGTGTAACACCACCCATCTCCCATGCAACACCTGTGAATTAAGAGCTTGACTGTGGTGGCAAGTCGACCCGTACCCTCATCGTAACGTGGGTGAGCCGAAATCCCCCTGGACCTGCGGGTGCACTGACCGAACAAACTGTATGAAACGAGACAAGAGGGAACCTGAAGTCGTGTCAGGACCGAACGAGCCTGACCGAATAACCCCCGAGTGAGATGCCTGAAGTCGTGACAGGACTTAAAGTCTGAAGCCGTGACAGACCGCAACGTGCCTGAAAACGTGACAGGTCTTAAATCAGCTGAAGTGCGAGACAGCCCGTAACATGCCTGAATCGACGTGACAGGACTTACGTGAATCTGTAGACGAGACAGATTATTTAATCGAATGAATTATATATGGCGTGGATCCTGACGCGTAGTGACACCTATAAGAAGAGATTCGTATATGAGAGCTGCGAACCCTACCCCACCCCCCTCCTTTTATTTTATATATTTTTCCCTTTTTTTTTTTTTTACCTTCTCTTTGAAAGCAGAGGATCCCTATAGATACGCGGCAGTTATTCTTGTAGCAGCACCTAGGGTTGTGATATATATACATGTAAATATGTGCCCGCCTGTACCGACATACCCACATGCACCTACAACACACCCACAAAGATTTTTTTTTTTTATGAATAACAACCTCTAATGTAATGACCCCCACCCACCATACGTTTGATAGACAGGACAGCCAACGATTAATGATATGATGACCTGCGCGGCTCGCGATCCCTCCTGCCTACAGCATGATACACAGGTAACAACCTAATCTTTCTGCATGACCCAATGTAATATTACCTGGATACCATCACCTGTAACACTCAGTTAATTACACCAAAGGATACCTGCAGCAAATATTTCTCACTAAAGCCATCTCTTAGTGAGCATCAGCAAACCCACAGAAACACAGCTGGAGCCAGCTCGCTATACAGCACCAGTCCTGCCAGCCCTCCCTCAGGAGGAGAACGCTGACATCTCTCTGCAGCCGCGTATGCTGCGTGCTCCACAACCCTCCCCCTCCCTCCCAGCATCACCTGACCGACAGGGCACAGAGAGCCGGATCGCAGACTCCCATACCCCCGCCGCTGAGCGCCGAACCAACAGCCCACAATCCGCCCTGAGACCTGCAAGAAAAGGTGGTGCAGGTTGCCGACAGGGCGCCCACCCTGCCGCACAAGCCTGGTCCTACCAGCGTGGTAGCGGCTCCGATGCCGACCCTGAACACCCGGAAGTAAGTCCGTCCCCGACGTCAGACGCGTGCAGCGAGATGCGTCCCTGTGGGAGGGGCTTTAAATAGTGAGACCTGCCTCCCCTCCCACAAATACGGCAAATACCATTTGCCTCATACTTATTCCGTCTGTTAGTTGGGTGGGAGACATATATCCATTTTTAGTGTGAAGTACACCTGCACTGCATACGTGACAGGGAAATTAATATACAGTAGTTAATCCGTCTCTTAGTTAGGTGGGAGACACATACACATTTAATGTGTAAAGTACACCTGCACTGCATACTTGACAGGGAATGTAATATTGTTAATCCATCTGTTAGATTGGTGGGTGACATCTAACCAATTTTTGTGTGAGGTACACCAGCACTGCATATGTGACAGGGAAATTAATATGGTTAATCTGTTAGTTCAGTGTGTGACCTCAAAGAATGAGGAGAGCATCAAATAAGGGACGTGGCCCTGGTCGTGGTGCTGCTAGTGTTGGTGGAGCTCCTGTTGTAGAGACATGGTCGATCTGTGCCAGCTACACGCCCAAATGAAAGACCTTCCTCAGATGCACGTAGGCGACAGAGCGTTCAGCGTTATCTTGTAGGCCTGAATGCAGGTGTACGAATGGTGAGGCCAGAACAAGTAGAGGCGGTAGTAGATTGGGTGGCTGACAGTGCCTCCAGTTCCTTCACATTGTCTCCCACCTGGTCCCATGCTGAAAGCGCAGAGTTGGCACCTGCATCCCATGGGCATCTGTCTTTCACCTCACCCCCTTGCAAATCAGCCAAGCAGTCAGAGCCACAAGTCATGCAGCAGTTTCTTATGCTTTTTGATGACTCTGCTAGCAGGGTTTCCGTGGGCCATCCACATAGCCCTGCCCCAGAAGTGGAAGAGATTGAGTGCACCGATGCCCAACCACTTATGTTTCAGGATGTGGACATGGGAGGACCACCGCAGCACATCTCTGATAATGACCAAACACAGGTGCCAACTGCTGCCGCTTTCTGCAGTGTCAGTTTATTGGAGGATTTATTGTCAGTTTAGTACAATATGAGAAAAATAGATTCTGTTCACATTTAGTGTTATTTGCGCTATAAGCGTTTCTTGTCATATTTCTAGAGAAAAAGAGAAAAATACACGCAGTTCATATTTGGTGTTATTTGCACAGAAATAATTGTGTGGTCCATTTTAGAACAATACGAGAAATATATACCCAGTTCATGTTTGCTGTTATTTACTCAGAAATAATTTAGTGGCCTATTTCAGTACAAAAAGAAAAATATATTTGTCGCTTTTAGGGGTGTTTTAATTTTTGTTTCATTTGTTTAGTTCAGCTACAAGTATGTCAGACAGAGAAGTGCCAGGCCATGCACAGAGGAGTGGCAGGGGCCTGAATGTTTCTGTCGCAAGCAGAGGTCGCAGCAGAGTAAGGGGTCGTGGCAGCAGTAGTTGCAACGAGAGGTACCTGATCTCCCGGTGTCATCTAGCGGTCATGTCTTTACCAGCAACCCTGCGGTTCTTGATTGGTTAACTCAGTCATCCACATCATCCCAAGTGACATCAGACACTCCCAGCAAACAGTCGGTGGTTTCGTCAGACATAACCCTTAGTTGGCATGGCCTGGGAGCAGGCCCTGTGCCCTCACCTGTGCCCTCATCTGCCTCTGTCCTTTTCTGTCCCCCCCCCCCCCACACACGAGAGGTAGTATATGCTGTAGGCTCAACTTCACTTTTCAGTGAGGAAGAGTTAATAGATGACAGTCAGCAGTTACTGCCTAGCCAAGATCTGGAGGAGACATCCGCTGCTTCCTCTCCTAGTTGGGCAGGTAGTGATGAGGAGTGTGGCACGGAAGCTTGTGCTGCGAGTGGTCAGGCTCCTGACCTAGAGGCTGTTGTGGAAGACATAAGTGATGTGCAGACACTAATCGATGATGATGAAGCGGTTCACACTTAGGAGCTGGATGCTGAAGTGGCTTCATCATTATCATGAGAAGAGGGTGGCAGCTTGCCCGTGAGGAAGCGGCGGAGCCAGCAAGGTGGTAGCATGGCTGGGAGTCAGCAGGGTGGCAGCAGTGGCAGGTCAGGAGCCAAACATGCCCGGGGTAGACCACCTGCTTCGCAGCAGCCTACCTGCCCAGGAAGTCGTGGTGCAGGGAGTTCACAGAGGCAGTGGTGGTAGCAGTCGGTGCTGACTGTTGGGGGAAAAATCACCTACATCACCCAGTGGCACGCACCCAGTTTCAGCCAGTCAAGGCACCACTACCTCAGCTGAAGGTAGCAGTCTGTCAATCTCATCTTCTGCTGGTCCAGATGCTCCTGCTCCTATTCCTCATCAGTCATTCCATCAGCAATCGTTCACTGAAGCGATTGCCAAGAGACAACAGTTTGCGTGCACGCACCCGACATCGCAGAAGCTGAACGTGATTCTATCCAAGTTGCTGGTGCTTCAGTCCCTCCCTTTCCAAGTGGTAGACTCTGCACCTTTCAGAGAACTGATGGCTTGTGCCGAGCTGAGGTGGAGAGTCCCAAGCTGTCATTTCTTTGAGAAAAAGACAGTACCAGCCCTGCACACACATTTAGAACAAAAGGTGGGCCAGTTCTTGAGCCTGTTGGTGTCTGCCAAAGTGCATGGCAGCACCGACGTGTGGAGATGTAACTACAGTCAGCAACAATACATGTCCTTTACAGGCCACTGGGTGAATGTGGTTCCTGCACAGCCACACCAGTAACTTGGACAGGTCACGCCGCTTCCACCTCCACGTTGTTACACCGATGGTCCTGCGACAATGTCCGCCTCTGCCTTCTCATCCACCACCATGTTATTAGCCTCCACTGCAGGGACAAGCCACAGTGCCCCTCCAGCATACCTCATGTGCAGGGCACGGCGATGTCACGCTGTTCTGCACATGGTTTGCCTTGGCGAACGGAGTCACACAGGGTAGGAACTTCTGCGTGTGATGCATCATGAAATCAAATCCTCAAATCCTGGCTTTCTCCCCGACAACTCAAAATCGGAACTATGGTGACCGACAACGGGAAGAACATTGTGTCGGTGCTGCGTCAAGGAAGGCTGAGCCATGCATCCTACATGGTACATGTGTTCAATCTGATTGTCCAGCGGTTCCTGAAGTCTTCCACCTATCTGCAAAACATCCTAAAAATGACCAGGAAACTTTGCGTGCACTTCAGCCTCTCGTATACCACAAAGCACACCCTCCTTGAGTTGCTGCGGTAGAACGGCATTCCCAAACATAGGCTGATCTGCGACGTTTCCACCCACCTCCCGCCTCGATCTCACGGCCACATGAGCTCTGTGGGGGCTGAACTGGAGGAGGGGGAGTAGGACATTGGAGCACAGGCAATGTGTAGCCAAATGGTGGTTTTTCTACAGTACAGGAGGAGCAGGAGCAGCCAGAAGAGCTACAGGACGATGAGGAAGAGGAGACAGTGGACCCGGACACACAGTGGTACTATGCAGTGGAGATGGAGCCAGCGAGTCCTTTTGAGTCACTTGCACAAATGTCCCGCTGCATGCTCACTTGCTTGTGTAGTGACAGCTTTGTTATCACCATTCAGCAGAGGGATGACTTCTGGCTCTCCACCTTGTTGGACCCTCACTACTGGTTCAGAATGGGGTCCTTTTTTATACCCACCAAAAGGGAGGACAAACTAAACTACTACAGAGACATCCACTGCCTATTGGCCCCATCGTCCATCCTCTCGCAGGTCTGACCAGGGGGGCCCTCTGCGCTCATGTTCCACTGCTATGGCTACTGGGAAGGGGTGGGGTGGCAGGAGCAGCAGCCTGACTCTAGAGCTGCTGATGAGTAGTGATGAGCGGTAGGGGCAATATTCTAATTCGTTATATTTTGTGAAAATTTGGTAGAATATTCGGCATATATTAACAAATTCGAGATTATTTTCTTGATTGCGAAAAATCGGCAATGTAATATTCGCGTAATGCGCGCAAAATACAGGCGTGGGTAACTATAGCTATATTTTTCAAGCTGCTAGAAGTTTCCTGAGACTGGAGAAAATGGTTGGCATGGCAGAACATTACAATAGCTTTATATGCAGATAGCGTGCTACAATATATTCGCGATTGCAAAATCGGCAATAATGATGCAAATATTTTGGTGCAATACGTGCAACTTCACATTTTAACAGGTCTGACTACATATTAGTGATTGGTGCACTAAGTATTGTACTTGTGACATCACAGCACTATGTATGAATGTATGTATGTGTGGATAGACAGCAGAATCAGCTGCACTATATTACTATCTAACCTACAGTGACTATCTCCCACTAACTATCTATATTATACATACCTGTATAAGCTAACTAACTAAATATGTATGTAATGTTATGACACAGGAAAGCAGAGAGCACAGCAACACTGCTGTCTCTCTCAGATCTGCAAAACATTGCATACAGTGGCTGCTGGGGAGATTCATATATACTAAAGGGGTAGGCAACTTTCCTATTGGTTGCTAGGGATGTTGCTAAGCTCAGACAAAGACATTACAGCCTTCTCATTGCCCCACAAGCAAGATGGGAGGTTACTGATTAAAAAAAAACTCGAGAATATTCGAAATTACGAATATATCACTATATTCTAAATATTCGCGAATTATCGAAGTGCCGTAATTCGCAATTAATATTCGCGATTTGAATATTCGCAGCTAACACTACTGATGAGTAGCTTTCTTCATCCACATAGTGAAAAAACTGCTCAGCAGCAGCTAGACCTGTAGCAGAACCTGAAACAGCAGGTGGTGGCATACTTGGACAGCACCCTGCCACCCCACATTGAAGATCCGCTGGACTACTGGGTAGCCAAACTGGATTTGTGGCTGCAACTAGCAGAGTTTGCCCTGGAAAAGCTGTCCTGCACTGCCAGTAGTGTGGCTTCCGAGCGGGTGTTTAGTGCATCGGGGGCCATAGTTACCCCAAGGAGAATTCGCCTGTCCACCCAAAATGTGGAGAGACTGACCTTTGTCAAGATGAATCAGGCATGGATCAGCCAGGATTTCCAACCACCAATTCCTGATGCATCAGACTAGATCATCCATAGTGCCACACGAACACTTTTATACAAGAGACCAGTTACTTCTGACTACCTGCCTCAGCTACTACTTTGTTGCTGAACCCCACCTGATGCCACATCTGATGCCAAGTGCTCCTTATTTCACCCACCTTCGTCAGCTGGTACAGGTATTGCCACCCACTGCCCCACTCAGTTACCGGGTCACTTTCTGGTCTCCTGATGCAGCTGCTGCTGCTATCTCCAAACTATGTCACCTTGCCACTCTGTGGTCTCCTCCTCCTGCTGCCATCTACACACTATGTCACCTTGCCACTCTGTGGTCTCCTCCTGCTGCTGCCATCTCCACACTATATCATCTTGCCCCTCTGGGGTTGCCTCATGCTGCTGCTACTTCCATTTCCACACTATGTCACCTTGCCACTCTGTAGGATCCTGCTGCTGCCATCTCCACACTATGTTACCTTGCCACCTTGTGGTCTCCTCCTGCTGTTGCCATCTCCACACTATGGCAGCTTGCCACTCTGTAATCTCCTCATGCTGCTGCCATATCCATACTGTGTCACCTTGCCACTCTGTGGTATCCTGCTGCAGCTGCTGCCATCTCCACATTATGTCACCTTGCCACTCTGTGATCTCCTCCTGATGCTGCCATCTCCACACTATATCATCTTGTCCCTCTGTGGTCTCCTCATGCTGCTGCTGCTGCTACTTCCATCTCCACACTATGTCCCTTGCCACTCTATGG
Organism: Bufotes viridis; assembly: GCA_033119425.1. Classification (NCBI taxonomy): domain Eukaryota; kingdom Metazoa; phylum Chordata; class Amphibia; order Anura; family Bufonidae; genus Bufotes; species Bufotes viridis. The sequence goes on from CM065589.1 coordinate 93,721,451, forward strand.
GATCCTGCTGCTGCCATCTCCATACTATGTCACCTTGCCACTCTGTGGTCTTCTCCTGCTGTTGCCATCTCCATACTATGTCAGCTTGCCAGTCTGTAATCTTCTCTTGCTGCTGCCATATCCACACTACGTCACCTTGCCACTCTGTGGTATCCTGCTGCAGCTGCTGCCATCTCCACATTATGTCACCTTGCCACTCTGTGGTCTCTGGATGCTGCCGCCACCTCTAAACTATGTCACCTTGCCACTCGGTGGCCTCACCATACTGCTGCCATCTACAGCCTCTGTCATTGTGCCACTCCGTAGCCTGTTCATGATGCTGCTGCTGCATCCGCCAGCTCCAGACTCGGTCATTGTGCCACTAGGTGGCTTTCTCCTGATGCCGCCACCTCCAGACTTGGTCATGGTGCCACTCCTTATACTGCTGGCAACTCCAGACTCCGTCATTGTGCCACTCGGTGGCCTCCTCATACTGCTTTCACTTCCAGACTCTGTCATTGGGCCACTCTGTGGTCCTCTCATGCTGCTTACACCTCACCACTATGTCTAGGTCCACTTAGTGGACTTCTCATGCTGTTCCCACCCTCCCCACTTCATGACTGGTCCACTATTTTGGCTTTTGGCCTAGCTGACATCATCATTTATTTAACCTTTTTTCTGATCTGTCATAAGGAAGGAAAAATGAGATGCACTGTCTGTGTAGCAGCTGTAATATTGGAAAGTCCAGTTTGCCGTGTATTAGTGGCAAAATAAAAATATATTCGTCGTCCAGCACTGCATATATCTGTTGAAAAGCCTGTTGTGTAAAAGTAGAAAAAAATGTGGACCTAATTGCCATTCTGCGTTGCAGTGATATATTGTGAAGCCCTGTTGCTGTGTATTAGTGGTGAAATAAAAATATATTTGCCGTCCAGCGTTGCATTTATCTGTTGAAAAGCCTTTTATGTAAAAGTGGGAAAAGAAATTGTACCTAATTGCCGTTCTGCGGTGCAGTGACATATTCTGAAGCCTTGTTTGCCATGTATTAGTGGCGAAATAAAAATATATTTGCTGTCCAGGGTTGCATTTACAGTATCTGTTGAAAAGCCTTTTGTGTAAAAGTAGAAAAAAAAGTAGAGCCTAATTGACGTTTGTGCGGTGCAGTGATATATTCTGAAGCCCAGTTTGCCGTGTATTAGTGGTGAAATAAAAATATATTCGCCCTCCAGCATTGCATATATCTGTTGAAAAGCCTGTTGTGTAAAAGTAGAAAACAATTTGGGCCTAATTGACGTTCTACGGTGCAGTGATATATTCTGAAATTCTGAAGCCTTGTTTGCAGTGTATTAGTGGTGAAATAAAAATATATTTGCCGTCCAGCGTTGCATTTATCTTTTGAAAAGCCTTTTGTGTAATAGTTAAAAAGAAATAAGGGCCTAATTAATGTTCTGCGGTGCAGTGATATATTAGTGTATTAGTGGCAAAATAAAAAATATTTGATCTAACATTTGATTATTTGATCTAACAGTATGTCAGAGAAGTCCCATGTCCTGCACAGGGGGGTGGCAGAGGCCTAACCCTAAGTTCACATAAACAAGTACTTGAGCTTTTTTTGGGGCGTTTGTCGCACCACAGTAGTCAATCACAAGAACACGCATACGAACGTGCGTTTCCTATTTGCTAAAACGCGCTGAAATACGTGCGACAAAAACGTGCGTAAAACGCGCGTTTTTAGAATGCTCAGGTCTGAACCCAGGGTAAATGTTTCTGGCGCAGGCAGAGGTCGCAGCAGAGTAAGGGGCTGTGGCAGCAGCGGTCACTTTGAGAGGCCTGAGCTGCCAGTGTCAGCAACCCAGCAGTTCTTGAATAGTTGACTCGATCTTTGACTTAGTCGCGAATGTGACATCAGACACCCCCAGCCAAGAGTCAGTGGGTTCGTCACACATAACCCTTAGTTGGCATAGCCCGAGAGCAGGCCCTGTGCCCTCACCTCTCCTCAATCTGCCTCTGTTCTTTCCTCCACTGGGAGGGCAAGTAGTGATGAGGAGAGTGGCGTGGGAGCTTGTGTTGCGAGCGGTCAGGTTCCTGACCCAGAGACGGTTGAGGAGGACATCAGTGACGTGCAGACAGTACTCGATGATGATGATATAGCTGATCACACTTAGGAGTCGGGTGACAAAGGGGCTTTATTTTTTTCATTTATTTTTTTATTTGTATAATAATGTTATATTATAAAATCTGTTGTGTACATGAATAATCTGCAGTGTGGGGGCCCAATGTGGGTTCCACCCACTTTCAAAATAATTCTTCAGCGGGGCAAAACGATGACGGATGACCGGGACGCTGCATGACCTTCTCAGGGGCTGCTGTCAGGAGCAGCGGTTCATTACTGAGACGTCCGTATAGTGCGGTGGAATCTGAAGACCCTCTGCATCTCTGTGCACCACAGGATGTCCTCCTTTCCATCCATGATGACTGGGAACTCGTGATGTTTTCCCTGACGTAGAGACCAGGGGCTAGTGGTTATGGTTTGAATCTTGATGAACTTCGCAACTCTTCTGGGCTCCAAGCAACCTTGAAGCTTTGTCTTCTCATATTGTCTGTAGCTACTTGAGGCCTGTTCATGCCAGGCAGGTTCCCCCAGAAGTATGTGTCTCGATGAGCAGCCGATACCTTACTTGCATCAATCTTGACAAGATTTGTCTCCAGGTGGAGAGAAATCATTTTTTGGAATGCTTTCTCCATCACAACCACGTTCTCGAATAACCAGAATACTGGCCAATTCTCTCCTTTATTGAGTAATTGCAGAAAGTCAAAAAACTGTTGTTCACTGCCCCCATAAAGGCCTTTCCGGTGCGGGTTAACCACAGATAAGTCATTACAAGGACTGGCGCCAATTATCAGATGCAATTGTCCCCATTCCTCAATCTGTTTCCTGGTTATATTCTGTATGTCGCCCACATATACAATCTGCCCTGGATGGCGTACGCGTCGTATCGTGATGGCGTCCTTACACACCTCTGATGCCATATATTTTTCAATGTTGATTCTAAGCTTTTTCCATGATGACAGGGAACTCGTGATGTTTTCTCTGATGTAGAGACCAGGGGCTAGTAGTTATGGTTTGAATCTTGGTGAACTTCACAACTCTTCCAGGCAATCTTGAAGCTTTGTCTTCTCATTGTCTGTAGCTACTAGAGTCCTTTTCATGCAGGTTCCCCCAGAAGTATCTGGCTCCATGAGCAGCCGAAACCGCACTTGCATCAGTCTTTACAGGATTTGTCTCCAGGTGAAGAGATATAGGTGGAATCTGTATTTGATCGGAAGACTGGCCGATTCACTTGATTAAAATTATAAGAAAGTAAACTTAAATTCAAAATATATTATCCAAATCTTCAAGGGAAATTCCCGGACAATCAATTTGCCAAGCCTTTTGTGCTGGAGAATGTGTATTATTAAATCGTGTTTTAAGCAACACTTTATAAAATTGAGAAATTTGAACCTTCTGTCCTGTCCCATATTCCCTATAAATGAAAAGACGAAGCAGCCACTCTGAGGCCTCCTCATGCTGCTGCCACCTCCGCAATCTGTCGCCGTCATGCCACTCTGTGGCCTCCTGATGATGCTTCCACCTCCGCAATCTCTCATTGTTGTGCCACTCTGTGGCCTCTTACTGCTGCAGCCACCTCCGCAATCTCTTGTCGTCGTGCCACTCTGTGGCCTTCTGATGCTGCTGCCACCTCCACAATCTGTCATTGTACCACTCTGTGGCCTCCTGATGCTGCCGCCACCTCCAGACTCTGTCATTGGGCCACTCTGTGATCACCTCATGCTACTTCCACCTCACCACTATGTCATAGGGCCACACTGTGGACTTATCATGCTGTTCCCACCACCCCCACTTCATGACTGGGCCACTATTTTGCGTTTTTGGCTTGGCTGACATCATCTTTTATTTGACCCTTTGAAGAAAATGAGATATAAAACGGATCCTCTCTGTGTAGCATCTGTAAGGCCTGTATGGTCCCATCATTGGCTTGTGACTTGGTAGCCAAAAGCAGGAGTTGGGTACAAAACAAAGAAGACATGCAAATATTTGGTTCATGTGTCATCTCTGTTTTGGATCCACTCCTGTTTTTTTTGGCATTAGAAATACTGACTGATTACTGACCAAATGCTGACCGAGTGATGGCAAATGCTCAACAGACAGGATCCATTTTTTGGGGGGTTATTGTTCTGATGGATCAGAGGAAGAGTAAAATAATCAGTGACGTCAACACAAACTTACTGCTGACACTCTCTCCACTCTGTCAGGGGGGCTCTTCTTTTATAAGCGTTTAATAGAACAGGTTCTGTTTACATCTATGTGGATTCAGCTGTGCAGTAATTCTAAGAGCGACGCCTGTCATCTGCATGTCATATGGACTCACAGTTTTTTTTCACTACCATAGCAGACTCCCTATGCGTGTTACTGCAAGGCACAGTGTTCAACACCACTATAAAGGTTCTCAGCAGCCTGGAAATAGCCGTTTTATAACGTAGTTTGCCGTGAATATATTCAGATCAAACCAAATTTTTCCTGAAAAATGTGGCGAATCGGCAAATCGAATTTTTGAAAAAATTCGATCATCTCTAGCCATAACATTAAACCATTGACAGAAGTTAAAAACACTGATTATCTTGTTACAAAGGCCCCTGTGAAGAGGTGAGATATGCATTGTATTAGACAGCAAGTAAAGAGCCTGTTCTTGTAGTTGATGTTTTGGAACCAGAAAAAATGGGCAAGGGTAAGGATTTGGGCAATTAGGAGAAGGGCAAAATTGTGGTTGACAGACGACTGGAAAAGATAATAAGACAAACAATGAACCACTGACATCATAGGCACATGGCAAGCATTCTTTCAGTTGATGCCAGATTAAGATGGCCACCGGTCTCGTGAGACCATCTTAATCTCGTGCATGTGCCATAGATCTCTGATTTGTATTCATATCATCTATCATTATCATCTCCAGCACCAAGACCGCTGCAAAAACACAATTTCATCATTCATCTTCATTTCCAAAACAATCTTCTTATCAATCCCCATTTTTTAAGCTGTAAGTGATATTAACTTGGCATGATGAATAGTGGATAAGAACCAAGCTATAAGGGTCCATTCACACGTCCGTTGTTTAGTTCCGCATCTGATCCCGATTTTTCGGAATAGTTGCGGACAGAATTCGGACCCATTGATTTTCAATGGGTCTATAAAATATGCGGACAGCACAAAGTGTGCTGTCCGCATAATTTTCTCAGTACATAGTGTCCGTCAAAAAATAAAACATGTCCTATTCTAATCCGAAAATTGCGGATAAAACTTCATTGGAATAGGAAAATGTATTCTTCTATCCGTTTTTTTTTGCGGATCCGCAAAAAACGGATGACAAACGGAAAGAATTCTTGGAAAATAGGATCCGCAAAAAACGGACGTGTGAATGGACCCTAAAGAGTGTTTTTTAAAGTTAGAGATCAGAGATAAAGAGCCCGTTAGTTTATGAACTGATGGGACAAAGAGAAAGTTCAGATCCTGCTACTAGAGAAACTCAGCCCTGTACAGAGAAAAGGGTTCTGAATTTGTAATAAAGACCTATCGAAAAAATTATTTTTAGCTCAAAATGAGTACAATGCAATAATAATAAAAAAAACTATTGCAACTAAAGGTGTACATAGCCTTTAAATATTGATGACCTATTCTTAAGATAAGCCACCAATATTTACTTGTTGGGGGTCTAACCTCATTGTTGATACATGAACAGCTCCAATTACATGCAGTTCAGTCCCATTGCAAATATACAGGGATTCTGAGGTTGACTTTCACTTAGCAGATATTGATGAGGTATTTTGAGCATAGGCCATCCCTATTTAAGCCCTAGAAATCCCCTTTAAGTTACACATTTTAAAGATCTTAAACTAAATAATAGAAAAACAATACAAGTATAAGTCAATAATCTAATTTACAGTTCCTCCCCAGCTTTGCTCTTGTACAATCCCTAGCAATGCATCTGGGAATTTTGGATACCAGAGAAATAACAGCAGCAATAGCTCGGGAAATGATGAATGTCTTTTTGCTGAAAGCTGTACTGAACGTCCTTGAGTTTAATCAAAACTATTTGTTTTTAGTCAGCTTTGCTGTTGTCTCTTTTACTCTTGTCCACTGATAGCTTGACATTAATGACATCATAAATCAAATGAAGTGGCGGCTTGGGCTTGGTCACATTTCAAGTGTTTGTTGAGATGTCTTGGTCTATCAGTGCAGCTTGCATGAGGATAGATTTCATTTTGGTCTGCACAATGTGTTGCTGTTAGAATGAAAAAGACAGGTGTGTATTTAAATGATGCGTTCTTCACCAACTAAAACATTTTTCTATATGTTTTGTTAGCTTTTGCATGCAATTCATAAAATCTTAATCTATCCTCCGCTGGCACCAGATGCACCACAATAATTAAAATAGTTTTCCCGGCTCCAATATATATGGTCTGACACCCCGCACCACACCAATCAGCTGTATCTTGCAGCCTCTAGCTCTGGAACTAGCTCTTAAATGGAACAAGAAGCATAGCTCAGCTCAAAGTGTAGTGACTGTGCTGGGTTACTGCTGCTCAGTTACAATTTACTGTAAGTGAATGGGACCTGGGCTGTAGTAACCTGGCATGGCCAATACAATTTGAGCCGAACTGTGCTTCTTATTCCAATAAAAGTGATAGCTCCAGTGCCAGAGGCTGCAAGGAACAGGTGATTGGTGGGGGTGTAGGGTGTCAGACCTCCACTGACTTTCTCGAGGATAGGTCATAAATTTCAGGAGCCTGGAACATCCCAATAGGTGCACTGCACACCTCTGTTTAACTGTGGCATATCTCTACTTGTCTGTGAACCAAAATGGAAATCTACCCCAGCAAGGGAGCTGGTGTAGATTTCTTGGCATAGATTCTAATAAATGTGTTGAGCCAGCTATAATCCCTGCATCTACCGCAAGCCCTAGGAGGAGTTGAGGATGGGAGTGGCAATGGCTCTCTCTAGCTGAAATAATGAGTGGTAATCCTCACACTGATGCTCCTTAGGCCCAGGGCAGTGATAGGAGAAGGCACCCTTTCTTCTTTTGGGAACCCACCCTGATGTTGTGGATCCTGCCTGATATTAGTTGGGGTGCCCTTGGTGTTGTGGGTTTGGTGTGGGTGTAAGGCAGGAGTTATAGGTGCAGTGGCCGGAGTAGGATGCTAGAGTCAGTAACCAGGCCAATTGTAGAACATAAATGTCTCTCTTTACTGAAGTGCAGAATGGGAGTTGTAGTACATCCAATAGTATAAAATAATAACAGTTCTAAATAATTTGCAGTGCAAATCATCTCGGATAGCAATGCATTTAAATAAGTCAAGATGGGGGGTGTAGTACTCCTTCCTCTCTATAGTCCTAAAGTATCTCTCTGCAGAATCTAAGATTTGCTAAATTACTCTTAAGATGGTGGCTTTAATTCCCAGCTGAGAGTCTGATCTTGAAAGAAGTCAGGTCTTTAACATTTCACACAGCAGACACCCGAGGCTAATGTCTGGTATCAGCAATAACACCAATTGCAGGTATTTAACCCCTGAGATGCTGTGGTCAATTGTAACCACAACATCTGAAGCGGCTTTCCCCAGGAGCTCTGTGCTTCTAGGGCCCTAACAGCTTCCCTGCCCTGGGTTTGGTGAAATTGTTCATTGGTTATAATAATGTCTGTAGGTGGCAGGACATTAAAATATACCTAATTACACATATACTACTGTATTAATCACTTCTAGTCTGACAGCATTATGTCAGTGTTATATAATACATTCCAGAACTGTAAGGGTTACATAGCATCATAAATTAATATAATACCATCCAACTCTGTCAGAGCTGGGAGATAAGGACAGATGCTCTCGCTGACCCACACTGCGAGTCCAATGTGTCAAAAGGGCCTAAAAGTGAACCACAGCTGAACCACGTCTGATAGTTTGGTTGCTAAAGATATATATTCTTTAGGAACCAGTTTTTTAGACAGGGTTGTCAGGCAGAATGTCCTTAGCAACCAGCTTTTCCCAGTTACCTAGGTCTATAGCTTCAGACAAAATTACTTTTATATTAAGGACATTTCTACATAGGCCAAGAATTGGGGGAATTATCTGGAATGAATGTAATAATGATGGTTTGTCCCTGATTCACTTTGTTCAGGCGTGTGAAAGTAATTTTGTACATCATGATTCAGTGCTTGTTGTTGGCCAGGCATCAGCATGTGTAAAAGGACACTAAGAAGGAAAGAGAAGACGTCATGGGGTTCACTGCCTTTGTCTCATAGGCTGAGTTCACATCATCGTTATTTTTCAGTTTTTCTAATCCGTCAGAAGAACAGAAAAATAAAGAAAAAAAGGACCCTGTAATAAAACGGATCCTGTGCATCAGTTAGGGAGAGTTCACATCACCATTTTATTTTCCGTTCTTTTGATCCATAAGAAGAACAGAAAAAAAATGATTCTGTAAAAAAAACTGATCCTGTAAAAAACCGGATCCTGTAAGAAAACAGATCTTGAGCATCCCTTATGCACATTTTGCATCAATTTAGCAATTTTCACCTGAGATCCGTTTTTCTTTAGACGGAAAAAAACATACCGTATGCAGGACTTTTTTTCCGTCTAAAAAAAACAACACATCTCAGATGGAAATGGCTCAAACGGATGCCAAATGTGCATAACTTATTTTTCTGTTCCTCAGACAGATCAGAAGAATGGAAAAATAAGGATGATGTGAACTCTCCCTTATGCACATTTAGCATCTGTTTGAGCCATTTCCATCAGAGATCCGTTATTTTAGATCTGCACCCTTTCTGTGTTTTTGAACTGCACCTGCTTTTGGCTCGCAAGGACTGATGGAAATAACTGACCAAACAGTTGAATTGTGAACTCGGCCTTAAAAAACACATCTCAGATAGAAATGCCTCAAGCGGATGCAATATACGAGCACTGGGCGCGTGTGCACCATATCATGGATACAGACCCATTCACATGAATAGGTCTGCAAACCGGAAGATACAGACTGGAGGCACAGAGCAAAAGACCACAAAAGCACTATGGAGCACTTCCATGGCAGTTCTGTCCAGGGTTCTGCACTGCAAAAAAAATAGAACACACTCCATTTTTTTGTGGTGCAGATGTATCGCAGGCCCATCCACCAGCTCAAACCACGCAGATGGTGCCTATGCATTGGGGACCGCAATTTGCACTCTTTACTTATTTGATCAGTTATTTCCATTACTTATTGTGATCCAAGACCTGTAGTGAAGCCTAGAGATGAGCGAATCGAAGTTGACGAAGTGGAATTCGATCCGAATTTCAGGAAAAATTCCACTCGCACTGAATTCAAATTTCCTCACTCTTCTTGGTAACGAATCATATTTTTTCCTAAAATGGCTGCTGCACGTGTGAGGACATGGAGCAAGGAACTCTGGGTACGCAGGATCACCCATACTGACATGCATGCAGCCAATCAGCAGCCAGCCAGCCCGTTGATGTCACAGCCCTATAAATACGGCGGCCTTCTTAGATTTTGCTATTCACCAGCGTGCTTAGTGCAGGTAGAGACGTCTCTGTAGGCGCTAGGGACAGTGATAGAAAAGACTTGATTGTGGTTTATAAAAAACAAGTGCAGGGAAAGATTACTCAAGGTGTAGGGAAAGGATAGGGAGGAATCATAACACCAGCATTTGTGTTCAGTTAGGGAGATGACAGCCTGGGTAATGGGAACAATCAGATTACACCTTGCTGCTCTTACTGGGGATCCAAATTGCCATTATACAGCTCTGTTATTCCAGCAAACAAGACTTATTAGGGTACAAGTGCTGTTTGATACAGGCATTAACAGGGTTTATTACAAGGAAATATTTCTATGTCTTATTTGACCTTGTGCGGTGCAGTTATATGTTCTAAAGCATTTTTGGCGTGTATTAGTGGGGCAAAAGGGTTTATTAGCTGTTGTGTGGTGAAGGTCGAAAATTACAGCCCTTTTTGTTGTGTATTAGTGGCAAAAGTAAAATATATTTGCCATTTAGCGGTGCAGTTATCTGTTTTAAAGCCCTTTTTTTCCATATATTAGTGGAAAAGGAAAAAAAATATTTGCCGCTCAGCGGTGCAGTTGTCTGTTTTAAAGCCCTTTTTCTGTGTATTAGTGGAAAAAGAAAAAAAAAATTTGATGCTCTGCGGTGCAGTTATCTGTTTTAAAGCTCTTTTTAACGTGTATTTATTGAAAAAGGAAAAATATATTTGCCGCTCTGCGGTGCAGAGATAAATTCGGAAGCCCTATATGCCGTATATTAGTGGCGAAATAAAAATATATTTGCCGCCCAGCATGGCATATATCTGTTGAAAAGCCTGTTGTGTAAAAGTAGAAAAAAATTATGGCCTAATTGACGTTCTGCATCCAATGATATATTCTTAAGCCCTGTTTGCCGGGTATTAGTGACGAAATAAAAATATATTCGTCGTCCAGCGTTGTCTGTTGAAAAGCATGTTGTGTAAAAGTAGAAACATTTTTGGGCCTAATTGACGTTCTGCGGTGCAGTGATATATTGGGAAGCCAAGTTTGCCATGTATTAGTGGCAAAATATAAATATATTCACCGTTGCATATATCTGTTGAAAAACCTGTTGTGGATAAGTAGAAAAAATTTTGGGCCTAATTGACGTTCTGCGGTGCGGTGATATATTGGGAAGCCAAGTTTGCTGTGTATTACCCTGGGTTCACACCTGAGCGTTTTACAGCGCGTTCAAACGCGCTGTAAAACGCTCAACAGATTAAAACCAATGCATCCCTATGGGAGTGGTTCACACTTGAGCGTTTTACAGCGCGTTTGAGCGCGCTGTAAAACGCCCAAGGCATAAACAAGTTCTTGAGCTTCTTTTGGGGCGTTTGACGCGCGTTTTGTGATTGACACCACAGTAGTCAATCACAAGAACGCGCGTTTTACGCGCGTTTCCTATTTGCAAAAACGCGCTGAAATACGCGCGACAAAAACGCGCGTAAAACGCGCGTTTTTAGAACGCTCAGGTCTGAACCCAGGGTTAGTGGTGCTCTTGCCGTTCAGTACACAGGTAAAGTGTTTCAGGTGTTCGTACTTGTCGTCCACTTCCAAAGGATACGATCCTTCTCAGACCACCTCCTCTGCAGGATGAAACACGTACGCTTTTTTCATGGACGTGACACTAACACAGAAATGTGAACGAGGCCTAATACAGCCTTTACAGTTGTGTGGTTTAACTTCAAGAATTCCTGATAAAAATAGTTATCAATGAAGTGCTGCACAGGACAAAACACAGTAGGACCTCTTCCCCACAGCAGCACATAGGAAAAGCTTGTCCTGTCTCCTACGACTAGTAAACTACTACTGATGTTTTAATAGTAAATGTAAAATGTAAATAAAAGGAGCAATAAGAGTATATGGCTAGTTTGTTTTTAACCCCTTAAGGACCGGGCTCATTTTCACCTTAGGACCAGGCCATTTTTTGCAAATCTGACCAGTGTCACTTTATGTGGTGATAACTTTAAAACGCTTTTTCTTATCCAGGCCATTCTGAGATTCTGAGCAATGTGCTCACCCCCTGCTATACCCACTAGACACCAGGGAAATGGATTGAAAGGAGGCGGGCGGGGGATCGCAATTGCCTCCCGCACCGCCCGCCTCCCGCGCCGCCTGCAAATCCCCCCCCCTGCACCGCCCGGGGGGACACTAAGATGGCGGGGTGCAGGGGGGGGGTTAAAATTTACAATTAGGGGCAGATTTTAGTCTCTGATCCCCGCGGTCACAGACCGCGGGGATCAGAGACTACACATAGCGCAACAAACCGCAGGTCTGAATTGACCTGCGGTTTGTTGCGATCGCCGACATGGGGGGGTCACAGGACCCCCCTAGGCATTGTCACAGGATGCCTGCTGAATGATTTCAGCAGGCATCTTGTTCCGATCACCGCCACGTGCGCAGCGGTGATCGGAACTTCTCAGGGCGTACATGTACGCCCTTGGTCCTTAAGTACCAGGACGCAAGGGCGTACATGTACGCCCTTCGTCCTTAAGGGGTTAAATTTATTGTACAATCTGCTCTAATTATTTTACACAATTCTCTTAGGCTCTGTTCGCACCACATTATTGCATCACATACTTTTAAAATAGCATGCCACAAGAGGCCTATCCTGTTGCCTCCTGCAACTACTGACTTTTGTTTTACATACAGTGGGGTACATTTTATTAAAGAGGTTGTCTAACTTCAGCAAAAAACATAATTTATTATGTAGAGGAAGTTAATATAAACTACTTAGTAATGTATTGTGATTCTCCATATTGCCTCCTTTACTGGCTGGTTTCATTTTTCCATCACATTATACACTGTCCGTTTCCATGGTTACGACCACCCTGCAATCTATCAGTGGTAGCTGTGCTTGTACACTATAGGAAAAAGCACCAGCCTATGTGCACTCCCATGGTCAAGGCCACCAGTGAGGCCAGCCTTTTTTCTTAGAGTGTGCAAAAATGACCTCCATGGATGGATTGCACTAGTGGTCATAACCATGGAAACCAGCAGTGTATAATATGATAGAAAAATGATTCTGGCCAGCAAAGGAAGCAATATGGATAATAGCAATACATTAGTAAGTGCCTTGCATTAACTTTGTCTACATGAGAAATGCCATTTGCTGAAGTGAGACAACCCCTTTAAGACCAGTGTTTTAGACTCCTGTCTTAATAAGTCCCCATGCCCGCAACACAACCACCTTTTTGACCTAGTGCAATCTGCACCAGAAATACGCCTAACTTAGGTGTATTTCTGTTTAATAAATGACCCCCCATATCTCTCTGGATATTGTTTTTAATGGGAATGTGTAACCACCGTTTTTTTTTTGCCAGTTAAATCCATATAGTTCTTTTTTCTTAACTGTTTTTTTATTTATTTTCTTAATTGCAGATTTTTTTGTGCCTATTATTAGGTTTAGTGACAAGTGCAAAAACTTCAGGATTTCAAGATTTTTTTAACTCCTTGATGTCCATTGCCCGTTCTCGAGCGGGCTCCATAGCCTCCCGGTTTCTGCTATTTGACGCAGCAGACACCCAAGGCTAATGTCTAAAATTGGCGATAATGTCAATCACAGACATATAACCACTCAGATGCTGTGGTCAACTGTATCCACCGCATTTTAGGCAGCCTAGCTCTTCTGGGACAGTGATCAGGGGAGCCATTCATTGTCTATTCTAGCCTGGGTCTCTCCCAAAAAAAACATGCTATTGCAGCTGAAGTTCTAATGGAGTCCTGCATACCGAATCTGCAATGAATTGCATTGACAATCTAATCTAATAATTGCTTCTTATAGACGCCTAGAGAGGCCATAAAAAAGTTTAAAAAAAATCTAATCAACCCCCTTCCCCCATAATTAACAATAAAAAAAAACAATGAAAACATAAATATCATTGGAATCAACGCATACCAAAATGCCCAAACTATTAAAATCTAAGCATATTTATCCCATAATGTCATAACTAGTAGTGATGAGTGAAGTTATGAAAATTTTGATTCAGCTGCTTCACAGAATTTTGTCACAAAGCACATTACTTTGTATGTAGGAATGGTAATCGCATCTGTCATTGAACCTCTCAGATGCCACGTAAATCACTGTAGTTATGGCCACAGCGTCTCCCTTCACAGTAGTTATGCCCACATTGTGCCCCTTTGCAGTAGTTATCCATTCATTGTGCCCACTTCACAGTAGTTATGCCTTCTCTGTAATGCTCAAAGTAATTATGTCCTCATTGTGCTCCCTCACAGTAGCCATGCCCTTTCTGTGCGCCTCCACAGTAGTTATGCCCTTATCGTGCCCCCCTCACAGTAGTTATACCCTCTCTGTGTCCCCGCTTTACAGTAATTAAGCCCTCTCTGTAAACACACTATATATGCTACACTTACTCTACACACGTACTATATAGGCTATTCTAATCCTACACACACTATATAGGCTACATTTTCTCTATACACATACTATATAGACTATACTTATCCTACGCACACTATATCGGCTACACTTATCCTATACACATACTATATAGACTATACTTATATTACACTCACTATATAGGCTACATTTACTGTATACACACACTATATAGGCTACACTTACCCTATACACATACTATGTAGACTATACTTATCCTACACACACTATATAGGCTACACTTACTTTATACACATACTATATAGACTATTCTTATCCTACACACACTATATAGGCTACAATTACTCTATACACATAGTATATAGACTATACTTATACTACACACTACACACTCACTATATAAGCTACACTTACCATATACACATGCTATATAGACTATACTTAACCTACACACACTATATATAGGCTACACTTACTCTATACACATACTATATAGACTATATTTATCCTACACACACACTATATAGGTTACACTTACTTTATACACATACTGTATAGACCAGTGATGGCTAACCTTCAGCACTCCAGCTGGGGTGAAACTGCGACTCACTGCATGCTCCATTAATTTCTATGGAGTTCTGAGAACAGCCAAGCAGGTGTACATGCTTGGTGTAGTTTTACCACAGCTGAAGTGCCGGAGGTTAGTCATCACATATACACTCACCTAAAGAATTATTAGGAACACCATACTAATACGGTGTTGGACCCCCTTTTGCCTTCAGAACTGCCTTAATTCTACGTGGCATTGATTCCACAAGGTGCTGATAGCATTCTTTAGAAATGTTGGCCCATATTTATAGGATGGCATCTTGCAGTTGATGGAGATTTGAGGGATGCACATCCAGGGCACGAAGCTCCCGTTCCACCACATCCCAAAGATGCTCTATTGGGTTGAGATCTGGTGACTGTGGGGGCCATTTTAATACAGTGAACTCATTGTCATGTTCAAAAAACCAATTTGAAATGATTCGAACTTTGTGAAATGGTGCATTATACTGCTGGAAGTAGCCATCAGAGGATGGTGGTCATGAAGGGATGGACATGGTCAGAAACAATGCTCAGGTAGCCCGTGGCATTTAAACGATGCCCAATTGGAACTAAGGGGCCTAAAGTGTGCCCAGAAAACATCCCCCACACCATTACACCACCACCAGTGGTAACAAGGCATGATGGTTACATGTTCTCATTCTGTTTACGCCAAATTCGGACTCTACCATTTGAAAGTCTCAACAGAAATCGAGACTCATCAGACTAGGCAACATTTTTCCAGTCTTCAACAGTCCAATTTTGGTGAGCTCGTGCAAATTGTAGCCTCTTTTTCCTATTTGTAGTGGAGATTAGTTTATCCGGTGGGGTCTTCTGCTGTTGTAGCCCATCCGCCTCAAGGTTGTGCGTGTTGTGGCTTCACAAATGCTTTGCTGCATACCTCGGTTGTAACGAGTGGTTATTTCAGTCAACGTTGCTCTTCTATCAGCTTGAATCAGTCGGCCCATTCTCCTCTGACCTCTAGCATCAACAAGGCATTTTCGCCCACAGGACTGCCTCATACTGGATGTTTTCTCCTTTTCACACCATTCTTTGTAAACCCTAGAAATGGTTGTGTGTGAAAATCCCAGTAACTGAGCAGATTGTGAAATACTCAGACCGGCCCGTCTGGCACCCACAACCATATCACGCTCAAAATTGCTTAAATCACCTTTCTTTCCCATTCTGACATTCAGTTTGGAGTTCAGGAGATTGTCTTGACCAGGAGCACACCCCTAAATGCATTGAAGCAACTGCCATGTGATTGGTTGACTAGATAATTGCATTGATGAGAAATAGAACAGGTGTTCCTAATAATTCTTTAGGTGAGTGTATATAGACTATAATTATCCTACACAAACACTTTATAGGCTGTACTTACTCTATACACACATAATATATAGACTACAATTAGCCTATACAAACACTATATAGCTTAAACTTACCTTATACACAGTGGCGTAGACAGAGAAGTAAGGGCCCCATAGCAAGGATCAAACCAGGCCCCCCACACAGGACAGAAGAGTTTCTGCCTAAACCCTTTTCAATAAACCTTGGCCTATTATTCCACTGCCTCATTTGCTAAAAGTTGTTCCTTTAGAGGGTAGAGTCCTGACCAAGTTTTCCCCTCCAGTAGAAGAGGAGATGATCCCAACTAAGACTGGGCCCCCCTCTTTCCCTGGGCCCCACAGCAGTCGCATGGTCTGCCGCTATTGTAGTTATGCCCCTGCTTATACATATATAATATATAGACCATACTTTTCCTTCATACACTATATAGGCAACACTTACCCTATGCACATATACTATGTAAACTATACTTATCCTTGATGTGGTAAATATAGATGGCTGAGAGAAACAGAGTTCCAGGAATAATAAAATTATTCATGAAAATGGTGATTTTGATATATATACAAATCTTATTGTTATACATTAACCACATCAGCCCCCCTAGCTTAAACACCCTTAATGACCAGGCCACTTTTTACAATTCCGCACTACACTACTTTCACCGTTTATTGCTCCGTCATGCAACTTACCACCCAAATTAATTTTACCTCCTTTTCTTCTCACTAATAGAGCTTTCATTTGGTGGTATTTCATTGCTGCTGACATTTTTACTTTTTTTGCTATTAATCAAAAATGACCGAAATTTTGCAAAAAATGACATTTTCACTTTCTGTTGTAAAATTTTTCAAAAAAACTACATTTCTATATAAATTTTTCTCTAAATTTATTGTTCTACATGTCTTTGATAAAAAAATCCAATAAGTGTATATTTATTGGTTTGGGTAAAAGTTATAGCGTTTACAAACTATGGTGCAAAAAAGTGAATTTCGGCATTTTGAAGCAGGTCTGACTTTCTGAGCACCTGTCATGTTTCTTCAGGTGCTAGAATGTCAGGATAGTATAAATACCCCCCAAATCACACCATTTTAGAAAGAAGACACCCCAAAGTATTCACGGAGGGGCATGGTGAGTTCATGTATCATTTCATTTTTTTTCACAAGTTAGCGGAAAATGACACTTTCTGAGAAAAAAAAAAAAAAAGTTTCAATTTCTGATAACTTCTGGCAAAAAAAAAAATCTCAGACAGACTCACTATGCCCCTCAGTGAATACCTTGGGGTGTCTACTTTCCGAGCAGGGGTCATTTGTGGGGTGTGTTTACTGTTCTGGCATTTTGGGCAGGGCTAAATTGTGAGCCGCCATGTAAAACCTAAAGGTACTCGTTGGAATTTGGGCCCCTTTGCGCACCCAGGCTGCAAAAAAGTGTCACTCATGTGGTATTGCCGTACTCAGGAGAAGTAGGGCAATGTGTTTTGGGGTGTATTTTTACATACACCCATGTTGGGTGAGAGAAATATCTCTGTAAATTGTCAACTTTGTATAAAAATTTTTAAAAGTTGTCGTTTACAGAGATATTTCTCACACAAAGTATGGGTATATATAAAATACACCCCAAAACACATTGCCCTACTTCTCCTGAGTACTGCGATACCATGTGTGCCACTTTTGCAGCTTAGATGCGCAAAGACCCTAAAACCAATGAGTACCTTTAAGATTTCACAGGGCATTTTACGCATTTGGATTCCAGACTTCTTCTCACGCTTTAGGGGCCCCTAAAATGCCAGGACAGTATAAATACCCCACATGTGACCCCATTTTGGAAAGAAGACACCCAAGGTATTCTGTGAGGGGTATGGTGAGTTCATGTAAAATTTTATTTCTTGTCACAAGTTAGTGGAATATGAGACTTTGTAAAAAAAAAAAAAAAAAAAACAATTTCCGCTGACTTGTGCCAAAAAATAAAAATTCTGTGGACTCACCATGCCCCTCACAGAATACCTAGAGGTGTCTTCTTTCAAAATGGGGTCACATGTGAGGTATTTATACTCACCTGGCATTTTAGGGGCCCCTAAAGTGTGAGAATCAAATGCATAAAAATGGCCTGTGAAATCCTAAAGGTACTCATTGGTTTTAGGGCCCCTTTACGCACCAGGCTGCAAAAAGTGTCACTCATGTGGTATCGCCGTACTCAGGAGAAGTAGGGCAATGTGGTTTGGGGTGTATTTTACATATACCCATGCTGCGTGTGAGAAATATCGCTGTAAGCGACAACATTTTAAAATTTTTATTCAAAGTTGTCAATTTACAGAGATATTTCTCTCACCCAGTATGGGTATATGTAAAATACACCCTAAAACACATTGCCCTACTTCTCCTGAGTACGGCTATACCCATGTGTGACACTTTTGCAGCCAAGATGCAAAGGGGCCTAATTCCAATGAGTACCTTTAGGAGGGCATTTTACGCATTTTCTTCTCACGCTTTAGGGCCCCTAAAATGCCAGGGCAGTAGAAATACCCCACATGTGACCCCATTTTGGAAAGAAGACACCCCAAGGTATTCCATGAGGGCATGGCGAGTTCATAGAAGATTTTTTGGCACAAGTTAGTGGAAGTTGATTTTTATTGTTTTTCTCACAAAGTCTCCCTTTCCGCTAACTTTTGACAAAAAGTTTAATTTTCATGGACTCATTATGCCCCTCAGCGAATACCTTGGGGTGTCTTCTTTCCAAAATGGGGTCACATGTGGGGTATTTATACTGCCCTGGCATTTAGGGGCCTAAAGCGTGAGAAGAAAATGCGTAAAAATGCCCTCCTAAAAGGTACTCGTTGGAATTTGGGCCCTTTGCGCATCTTGGCTGCAAAAAGTGTCACTCATGTGGTATCGCCGTACTCAGGAGAAGTAGGGCAATGTGTTTTGGGGTGTATTTTTACATATACCCATGCTGGGTGAGAGAAATATCTCTGTAAATTGACAACTTTGAATAAAAAAATTTAAAAAGTTGTCGTTTACAGCGATATTTCTCACACCCAGCATGGGTATATGTAAATACACCAAACCACTGCCCTACTTCTCCTGAGTACGGCGATACCACATGTGTGACACTTTGCAGCCAAGATGCAAAGGGCCTAAACCAATGAGTACCTTTAGGATTTCACAGGCCATTTTTACGCATTTGGATTCTCACGCTTTAGGACCCTAAAATGCCAGGGCAGTATAAATACCCACATGTGACCCCATTGTGGAAGAAGACACCCCAAGGTATTCTGTGAGGGGTATGGCGAGTTCACAGAAAAATAAATTTGGCACAAGTTAGCGGAAATTGTTTATTTTTTTTTTTTTTTTACAGTCTCATATTCCACTAACTTGTGACAAAAATAAAATTTTACATGAACTCACCATACCCCTCACGGAATACCTTGGGGTGTCTTCTTTCTAAAATGGGGTCACATGTGGGGTTTTGTACTGCCCTGGCATTTTAGGGGTCTCCGCAATCATTACACGTATGGCCAGCATTAGGAGTTTCTGCGATTCTCCGTATATTGAGCATACGGGTAATGAGATTTTTTTCCGTTCAGCCTCTGCGCTGAAAAAAAAAAATGAACGGCACAGATTTTTTCATTCGCATCGGTCAATGTGGATGAAAAATCTCTGCCAAATCAGTGACTGCGGTGCAGTGGGCTGGGCGCTAACTAACTGGTGGTGATAGGGGACCCTTATGCCCCATTCACACGTCCGCAATTCTGTTTGCGGAGCGGAATTGCGGACCCATTCATTTCTATGGGGACAGACTTTGTCCCGCTCGGATCGGAATTACGGATCCGCGCTTCGAGTCTGCACTTCCGTTCTGCAAAAATATAGAACATGTCCTTTTCTTGTCCGCAATTGCGTACAAGAAAAAGCATTTTCTATATAGTTCTGGCAATGTGCGGATCTGCAAAATGCGGAAAGCACATTGCCGGTGTCCGTGTTTTGAGGATCTGCGGATCGGATCCGCGGATCGGATCCGCGGATCCGTGAATCCACGGATCCGTGAATCCACGGATCCGCAAAACACATATGGACGTCTGAATGGAGCCTTACAAGGGTGTGATCAATGACAGGGGGTGATCAGGGGTCTAGATGGGGTGATCAAGGGGTTAATAGGTGAGGGGGGTGGGGGGTTAGTGTAGTGTTTGGTGCAACTTTACTGTGTTACCTGGTCCTCTGGTGGTCGATCCCAGTAAATGGGACCACCAGAGGACCAGGTAGCAGCTATATCAGACGCTGTTCATAAAACAGCGTCTGATATAGCAGTTTGATGCGATTTTATTCGCATCTACAGCCTGCCAGCGATGGATCATCGCTGGCAGGCTGTAGCCGAACTGCTGTGCCGCGCTTCCCTGCGCACGCGCGTTCACAGGAAATCTCGCCTCTCGCGAGATGACGCGCCGATGCGTCGGAACAGAGCTACAGGGCCGCCCGCAGGACGCATCCCTGCGTTAGGCGGTCCTGTAGCGGTTAAGAGAGTTACATGGTAAGTAATATAGGCATAAAATTTAAATTAAAGAAAAGAGAGAGAGATCAAGGACTCATGAAGATGCATACTCCACTTCAAGGAGAGTTACGGGCCCTAATATTTATCTTAATGATATTTAGCCCACGTTGGGCAATGTCTGTATTACCTTTGTGATTTAAAACAATAAAAAGAATAAAAAAACAAAGCTATACTTATCCTACACACACTATATAGACAGCTATACATACAAACACTCTATAGACTAAACTTACCTTATATACATACTATATAGACTTTACTTATCCTATATAGACTTTACTTTACTTATCCTATACATTTATACACCAGGGGGTTACTACCATATCGGCAGACCATGCGACTGCAATGGGGCCCAGGGCAAGAGGGGCCCAGTTGGAATCATCCCCTCTTCTACTGGGGGTGAAAACTTGGTCAGGAAAAAATGACCCAAGGGTCATTGAAAGGGTTTAAGAAGGAAACCCTTCTGTCCTGTGTGGGGTGCCTTGCTATGGGGCCCTTACGTCCCTATGTACACCACTGCTATACTAACACTCCCTCTATATAGGCTACACTTACCCTATACACATATACTATGTAGACTATAATTATTCTACACACACACTATATAGACAACTATACATAGAAACACTCTAGACTAAACTTTCCTTATATACATACCATATAGACTTTACTTATCCTATACACACATACTATACAATCTACACTTAGCCTATAGAACCACTATATAGGCTAAACTTACCTTATATACATACTATATAGACTTTACTTATCCTATACACACATACTATACAGACTACACTTGCCAAAAGACAAACACTACACACTATATAAAATACACCTTATCCACACACACCCACGACACTGTATAGATTACATGCTATTCACAAACAAAACACCCTATATACATAACACTATATACACAAACACTACACCTTGTACACGTGACACCCTATTCACACACTATATGACACGTACCCTATTCATCCATAGTTCAGTCCTCCTCCTGTGCAGTGCTTGGCTGAAGATTCTTGATCATGTGACTACTAGAATTTAAGTCTTGTTGCCCCGCCCACTCTCCAGTCCTCTGCTCACTACTAGATGGTTGGGGGGAGGTGAGCACTGGGATGGTGCTGGATATGGAGAAGAGGTTTCCAGAGAGAGGATTAGAGGCGGCAGACAGAAACACAAAAACAGGCTGTCAAGGACAAGAAACCCTATAGCTGTTCATCTCTTACCTGGCAGCCTGCTGTCTGCAACATGCGCTACAGCGCCCCCTCCACAGCTGAGGAGTGGTGCATCCTATGCAATCGCAAAGCCTTAAGGCTGACCCTGCCTGGCAAGCCCCTGACAGCTGGCATCTGGTGCAGACCACCTACCACCCACACCCCCAAAATCGAAAAAAAAAAAAAGATCCCCCACACAGTTCTGTAGATGGAACTATAAAAATGTTATGGGGGTCAGAATATGGTGATGAAAAGAAAAAATGTATTATTTTTTTTTCAGTATTAAAACATAAAAAAAACTGTATAAACATTGTAACTTCATAATTGTACTGACCCAGAGAATGAACAGGTCAGTTTTACTGCACAGGAAACACAGTAAAAACAAAAACAAAAAACCAATAAGAAGGATCAAAACGGAAGGCCTATTAAAGGCTTCCATTTTGACTTCCGTCTTATGGATGCTGTTATTTTTCGCTATAACCATGTTATAAAGAAAAACAAAAACGGAATCCATAACGCTGATGTGAACCCACCCTAACACGAAGTATGAGGAAATTCGGCTTTAATGTGATTCAAATTTATCCTGAAATTCGGATCGAATTCTAATCGTGGGATTCGATTTGCTCATCTCTAGTTACAATGTAAGTGTGTTTAATGTCATGTAACAAAAATGAATAAAATGTTTGTGTCCCCCCCCCCCCCCCTTCACCAGTCATTCGGTGTTTTATTTAAATAATCCAAACAGCATGTAAAAGGAGAAAAGGTCCAACAGATTCCTCTGTTAACACTGAAGCTTCCCGAATTGAATTAAATCATATGAGGTGTTTGAGATATAAGCAGAATAACACTACTTTCCCATAAAGCAAGAGGCCCTGCTGGCATATGTAATTTAATGTGCTGCATGCCTTTCCTAATTCAATCATGTTGCTACATCCCTTCTTTTATATTCCAATTGGATTCCATGTGCTAAAGCCATCAAGATCTTCAGGATGAGATGAATGTTTGTATTAATCCCCCAATTTCCATTTAAAACACAGCATCGATTTGATTAATAGGGCCTGATGCAGTATAATTATATGGCAAGTATGTCGGGTATAGGAAAACCACAGCTGTGACCAGCAGCCAAATCCTTAAGGGAGAAGAGGTCACAGAGAAGCAATGGCCATGACTGAGGTGATGAATTCTTGGGCTTTTTTCTTATGCAATTAATGAGTAAGACTTCTATTAATTTGACATCCCTAGAGCCTCGGCTGGTCAGATGTGTCAGGGTCAAGGGTCATAGGGCCATAAGAGAGGTCAGTATCTTAGCAGTTTGCATCTAAAATGATAAAAGGCAAAACAAAATTCAAATGAAATTGCACATTAACCCTATGAAGTATTTAGCAAAACGCTAGCACTTCTGAATGTTGAGCTTTCCCTTTTAGTATAATACAAATGTTCCTGGTGTATTTAATTCACCGTAATCAATCTAAGTTGCTGCGGTTGAACATCCAATAAAGGAAAATCAATGTAGTCTGTACAACTGAAGACAAACAATGCTGGCTTTTACTAAAGGGATTATAGGTTAACATTTATTCAGTGGATTGTAATGTTATGTCAAGTGGGATGAAATCAACGCAACAATCCATTACCACCCGTTATAGGCTTCATGGTGCTCTCATGCAAATTGACTTTTCATACAACTTATTAAATCATTTCTGTGTTCTAGAAGTCGAACATTTCCTGCAAATGCCGAGCCTTTTATTCACATTAGTATTTCAGATTCCACATAGGAATTTTTCTCTAAAATGAACAGTTGAGTATCCCGTCAATTTCAAAATATGCCATTATTTTAGCTTTTTAATATGAAATAGCTGGGCTATAAAAAGTATAGTAAGGATTCTCTTCATAATTATATAAAAACTATATAGGTAGGATGGACATGGTTAAGTAAAGGGATTTTCACATTTTTTTTTATAAAATAGATATTTTTTATAAAATATTCAAAAAACCCTTGCTCACCTTTAACCACTTAAGCCCCCCTAGCTTAAACACCCTTAATGACCAGGCCACTTTTTACAATTCCGCACTACACTACTTTCACCGTTTATTGTTCCGTCATGCAACTTACCACCCAAATGAATTTTACCTCCTTTTCTTCTCACTAATAGAGCTTTCATTTGGTGGTATTTCATTGTTGCTGACATTTTTACTTTTTTTGCCATTAATACAAATTTAACGATATTTTTGCAAAAAAATGACATTTTTCACTTTCTGTTGTAAAATTTTTCAAAAAAAACTACATTTCTATATAAATTTTCTCTAAATTTATTGTTCTACATGTCTTTGATAAAAAAAGTCCAATAAGTGTATATTTATTGGTTTGGGTAAAAGTTATAGCGTTTACAAACTATGGTGCAAAAAGTGAATTTCGGCATTTTGAAGCAGCTCTGACTTTCTGAGCGCCTGTCATGTTTCTTCAGGTGCTAGAATGTCAGGATAGTATAAATACCCCCAAATGACACCATTTTAGAAGAAGACACCCCAAAGTATTCGCGGAGGGGCATGGTGAGTTCATGTATCATTTCATTTTTTTCACAAGTTAGCGGAAAATGACACTTTCTGAGAAAAAAAAAAAAAAAAAGTTTCAATTTCTGCTAACTTCTGGCAAAAAAAAGAAATCTCAGACGGACTCACTATGCCCCTCAGTGAATACCTTGGGGTGTCTACTTTCCGAAAAGGGGTCATTTGTGGGGTGTGTTTACTGTTCTGGCATTTTGGGCGGGGCTAAATTGTGAGCCGCCATGTAAAACCTAAAGGTACTCGTTGAATTTGGGCCCTTTGCGCACCCAGGCTGCAAAAAGTGTCACTTATGTGGTATCGCCGTACTCAGGAGAAGTAGGGCAATGTGTTTTGGGGTGTATTTTTACATATACCCATGTTGGGTGAGAGAAATATCTCTGTAAACTGACAACTTTGTATAAAATTTTTTAAAAGTTGTCGTTTACAGAGATATTTTTCACACACAGTATAGGTATATATAAAAATACACCCCAAAGCACATTGCCCTACTTCTCCTGAGTACGGCGATACCACATGTGTGCCACTTTTGCAGCCTGGGTGCTAAAGGCCCTAAAACCAATGAGTACCTTTAGGATTTCACAGGGCATTTTTACGCATTTGGATTCCAGACTTCTTCTCACGCTTTAGGGGCCCCTAAAATGCCAGGACAGTATAAATACCCACATGTGACCCCATTTTAGAAAGAAGACACCCCAAGGTATTCCGTGAGGGGTATGGTGAGTTCATGTAAAATTTTATTTTTGTCACAAGTTAGTGGAATATGAGACTTTGTAAAAACAAAATAAAAAATAAAAAATATATCAATTTCCGCTAACTTGTGCCAAAAATAAAAATTCTGTGAACTCGCCATGCCCCTCACGGAATACCTTGGGGTGTCTTCTTTCCAAAATGGGGTCACATGTGGGGTATTTATACTCACCTGGCATTTTAGGGGCCCCTAAAGCGTGAGAATCCAAATGCGTAAAAATGGCCTGTGAAATCTAAAGGTACTCATTGGTTTTAGGGCCCTTTGCGCATCTTGGCTGCAAAAAGTGTCACTCATGTGGTATCGCCGTACTCAGGAGAAGTAGGGCAATGTGTTTTAGGGTGTATTTTTACATATACCCATGCTGCGTTTGAGAAATATTGCTGTAAACGACAACTTTTTACATTTTTTTATTCAAAGTTGTCAATTTACAGAGATATTTCTCACACAAAGTATGGGTATATGTAAAAATACACCCCAAAACACATTGCCCTACTTCTCCTGAGTACGGCGATACCACATGAGTGACACTTTTGCAGCCAAGATGCGCAAAGGGGCCCTAAAACCAATGAGTACCTTTAGGAGGGCATTTTTACGCATTTTTCTTCTCACGCTTTAGGGCCCCTAAAATGCCAGGGCAGTATAAATACCCCACGTGTGACCCCATTTTGGAAAGAAGACACCCCAAGGTATTCTGTGAGGGGCATGGCGAGTTCATAGAAGATTTTTTTGGCACAAGTTAGCGGAAATTGATTTTTATTGTTTTTCTCATAAAGTCTACCTTTCTGCTAACTTTTGACAAAAAGTAAAATTTTTCATGGACTCACTATGCCCTCAGCGAATACCTTGGGGTGTCTTCTTTCCAAAATGGGGTCATTTGTGAGGTGTTTGTACTGTTCTGGCATTTTGGGCGGGGCTAAATTGTGAGCAGCCATGTAAATCCTAAAGGTACTCGTTGGAATTTGGGCCCCTTTGCGCACCCAGGCTGTAAAAAGTGTCACTCATGTGGTATCGCCGTACTCAGGAGAAGTAGGGCAATGTGTTTTGGGTGTATTTTTACATATACCCATGCTGGGTGAGAGAAATATCTCTGTAAATTGACAACTTTGAATAAAAAATTTTAAAAAGTTGTCGTTTACAGTGATATTTCTCACACACAGTATGGGTATATGTAAAAATACACCCCAAAACACATTGCCCTACTTCTCCTGAGTTCGGCGATACCACATGAGTGACACTTTTTGCAGCCAAGATGCGCAAAGGGGCCCTAAAACCAATGTGTACCTTTAGGATTTCACAGGCCATTTTTACGCATTTGGATTCTCACACTTTAGGACCCTAAAATGCCAGGGCAGTATAAATACCCCACATGTGACCCCATTGTGGAAAGAAGACACCCCAAGGTATTCCGTGAGGGGTATGGCGAGTTCACAGAAAAAAAAATTTGGCACAAGTTAGCGGAAATTGATTTTTTTTTTTTTTTTTACAGTCTCATATTCCACTAACTTGTGACAAAAATAATATTTTACATGAACTCCCCATACCCCTCACGGAATACCTTGGGGAGTCTTCTTTCTAAAATGGGGTCACATGTGGGGTATTTATACTGCCCTGGCATTTGAGGGTCTCCGCAATCATTACACGTATGGCCAGCATTAGGAGTTTCTGCGATTCTCCGTATATTGAGCATACGGGTAATGAGATTTTTTCCCGCTCAGCCTCTGGGCTGAAAAGAAAAAAATGAACGGCACAGATTTTTTCATTCGCATCGATCAATGTGGATGAATAAATCTCTGCCAAAAATGTGCAAAAAAAAGTAGTAAGGCCCCATTCACACGTCCGTCAAAAATTCTGCGGAATAGATGCCGACCCATTCAGTGTGAATGGGGCTGGCGGTGATGCGGAGAGCACACTATGCGCTCGCCGCATCAGCATTTGCGGAGCTGCGCCGCAAACTTCCGGGTTTCGGCCCCAAGCATCCGGCCGCAGCTCCGCAAAAGATAGAGCATGTCCTATTCTTGTCCGCAATTGCGGACAAGAAAAGGCATTTTCTATATATAGTTCTGGCAATGTGCGGATCCGCAAAATGCGGAAAGCACATTGCTGGTGTCCGTGTTTTGCGGATCCGTGGATCCATGGATCCGCAAAACACATACGGACGTCTGAATGAGTCTTACAGGGGGTAATTAGTGTCAGGGGGTGACAGGGGGTGACATGGGGTGATCGGGGTTAATCAGGGGTTAATCAGTAACGGGGGTGGGGGTGGGGTGGATGGGTGGGGGGTCTGTGTGGTGTTTTGGTGCACTTATAAAAGTTTCTTTGGTGGTCCCAAGCAAAGGGACCACCAAAGGAACGATCAGCAAGCATATCAGACGCTGTTAACAAAACAGCGTCTGATATGCCATTTTTTTGACTTCTACAGCCTGCCAGCGCACGATCAGCGCTGGCAGGCTGTAGCTTACCTTCTCCCCGACGTGATCCTGTGAACGCGCGCACGCGCGCGCGCGTTCACAGGAAATCTCGCCTCTCGCGAGATGACGCGCGGGCGCGTCAACGAGGAACAGACCGACCGCCCGCAGGACGCAATCCTGCGTGAGGCGGTCGGCAAGAAGTTAAAATGTCCAAATACTATACAGCCGAATCTGTGTACACCATCTCTCTGGTTGCTGCTGGTCCTGCAGTCTCCATGTGTTGTTCATCAGTCACATGACTGCTGCAGGTGCCATGTTCACTGGCCTCAGCAGCCACGTGTGCATGTCTATAGATGCCAAATCTGTGCACTAAGGGGGTGATTTGCTATACAGAAATACACCTATATTAGACGTGTTTCTGGCACAGATTGCAGCATAACAAACGAATCAGGCGGATCTCTGCCATGCCGTATGCCAGAAACTGAAGCCTACACCAGTTATAGGCTGGCATAGACATCAGTTGTAAACATCTGCCACTTTCTGGTGAAAGTTATAGTCAATGCGGCTGCACAATGCCATGCCCCTTTTGATAAACAACACCCCTTTTTATGCACTTATTATAGTGCACACATGCTGTGCGCCATAATTTACTACTTTTTACGCCACAATTGTGGCGTTTAGAGCTCGATAAGTGTCCATGAATGACTTTACTGTAAGATTTATTTATATTATTCTTTGAAAGCAGTGTACATGGAGAAACTCTACTATTAATTAAATCATCTGCTGACAACTCATATGCTAGAGTATATAATTTACAGTGGGGAAAATTAATATTTGATACACTGGCAATTTAGCAAGCTTTCCCACCTACAAAGTATGGAGAGGTCTCTAATTTTTATCGTAGGTACACTTCTAATGTGAGAGACAGAATATAAAAAAAAAACCAGAAAATCACATTGTATGATTTGTAAATATTTAATTTGCATGAAATAAGTATTTCATACAATAGAAAAACAGAACTTAATATTTGGTACAGAAACCTTTGTTTGCAATTACAGAGGTCAGACGTTTCCTGTAGTTCTTGACCAAATTTGTACACACTGCAGCAGGGATTTTGGCCCACTCCTTCATACAGATCTTCCCCAGATCTTTTAGGTTTCGGGGCTGTTGCTGGGCTACATTGAGTTTCAGCTCCCTCCAAAGATTTTTGATTGGGTTCAGGTCTGGAGACCGGCTAGGCCACTCCAGGGCCCTGAAATTCTTCTTACTCTTTAGTTGCCCTGGCTGTCTGTTTTGGGTTATTGCCATGCTGGAAGACCCAGCCACAACCCATCTTCAATGCTTCTTGTGCAATGCAATCTTCTGATACATAGCCCCATCCATCCTCCCTTCAATATGGTGCAGTCATCCTGTCCCCTTTGCAGAAAAGCACCCCCAATGGAGTTGATACCAAAAAGTTCTATTTTGGTCTCATCTGACCACATGACCTTTTCCCATGCCTCCTCTGGATCATCCAGATGGCTATTTGCTGAACGGCCCTGGACATGTGCTGGCATGAGCAAGGGGACCTTGCGTGCCCTGCAGGATTTTAATCCATGACGGCGTAGTGTGTTACTAACGGTAATCTTTGAGACTGTGGTCCCAGCTCTCTTCATCTCATAGACCAGGTCCTCCCATGTAGTACTGGACTGATTCCTGACCTTTCTCAGAATCATCCTTACACGAGGCGAGATCCTGAATGGAGCCACAGACCGAGAAAGATTGACAGTCATCTTGTGTTTCTTACATTTTCTAATAATTACGCCAACAGTGGTTGCCTTCTCACCAAGTTTCTTGCCTATTGTCCTGTAGCCAATCACAGCCTTGTGCATGTCTACAATTGCGTCCCTGGTTTCCTTAGACAGCTCTTTGGTCTTGGCCACTGTAGAGAGTTTGGAGTGTGATTGATTGAGTGTGTGGACAGGTGTCTTTAATACAGGTAACGAGTTCAAACAGGTGCAATTAATACAGGTAATGAGTGCAGAGTAGGAGGGATTCTTAAAGAAAAACTAACAGGTCTGTGAGAGCCATAATTCTTGGTGGTTGGTTGGTGATCACATACGTATTTCATGCAATAAAATGCAAATTAATTATTTACAAATCCTACAGTGTGATTTTCTGAAGTGCACCTACGATAAAAATTACAGACCCCTTCATTCTTTGTAGGTGGGAAAAATTACCAGAGAAAGACCGCAACAAGCGATTGAAACGTCGCTATTATGACACTGGGTGAATAAACCTTCACAACTTTTTGACCATATTGGAGTGCTGCTGGCTTTTTTCCATTTCTATTGATGTGGACCTGGTGCCGGTTCGTAGTATAGCCTGATTTTGCATCCACATGTACTATAGTGTGCTGCTTCCTCCTTTTCCATATCTATCTATCTATCTATCTATCTATCTATCTATCTATCTATCTATCTACCTATCTATCTATCTATGTACTTAAACTGATTAAGCTTTGATATTTAATTGGCTCTTCTAGTTTACAACTGTTATATCCACACTGACATAAAAATATCATCTTTGCTGTAAGATTCATGTATATTATTCTTCGAAAGCAGTCTATATGCAGAAAATCTGTCAAACTCTACTATTAATTAAATCACTTGCTGAAAACCCATATGCTAGAATTCACTTAACAGGACTTTAATGACATTTCCCATAAATAAGGATGTTCTGTGTGAAGTGGGAATCTGGACCAGAGAAGCTACATTTTATCTTTCTATTTGCACTGAGAGGCTCACGTTACAAGCAGGGTATTATGAAATTATTGTCAGCGTCAGAATATGAGATATATGAAACCAGTCACAGATGATTGAACAACAAGACTTCAGTGGTGCTTATTATATCTGCTGCGCTGAGAGTGTGAATCATTACTGTAGCAGAATGAGGAAAGATTGCCGTGTTACCAGACATGCTTGTAGTATTGATTTAGTTGCTAGAAGGTCTTCTCTTAGGATGCAGAGTGCAGTAAAACATGCGCAGACATCATTCTGTCTCCTGGTTATGCCATTTGTTACTTGTACATTTCTGTATAGCAGTCTGGAAATACAGCAAAAAGGTCCCTTAAGTAAAAGGCAAACCAAGTATTATTAGATATCAATCAAGAGGAGAGTGATGCAGAGATGTTATGGTGACCTTTATACTTCACAGGATATTTTACAATACCTGTTACTTGTCAAAAATCCTAGAAAAAAGTTATTTGCAGGGCCAGATTAATCAAATGACACACAGACCACTTTCAACTGCATCAGCATCCATGGCATGTGTATACTGTGGTGGCACACAGACACCATTGCCTGTGGTAGGCCACTGGCATCTTGGTACAGAGAGCAGGCGACACAATGCGATACCAGCTTTGCGCCAGTAAGAGCCCAAGATTGGAATGACTTGGCACAGGAGACGTTATGCAATAAGTCTGACCTCATTGTGCCATTCGTGCCAGGCTGCTGACTTCCTGTTTTCGCTATAGCCAGCAAGACAGGCCAGAAGAGACCAGCCATTTTCATCGTTGAAACTGGGTTATGTAAATAAAATTTTTACCATTTGTTATCAATGACATTTAAATTATTCTGGGGGAGTACAAAAGTAGGCATGCATCCTGTATGTTGAGAACATCATTAAAGGGGTTATCTGACACCTAAAATGTCCCCCCCCCATATTCCCAGACCCCTCACACACAATGTACTTACCTTGCTCCCCGACACCTGCGTTGTTCCTGGTCCCCGCATGGCCGCCACTGATTCTCCCTGTGCGGTGATAAAAACATCCGGTGTGTCCCCCCCCCCCCTCCCCTCCACACACAACGGATGTTGTCATCCACCTACAGGGAGAAGCAGAGGTGGCCTTGTGGGGACCAGAAACCATGCAGGAGCCAGGGAGAAAGATAAGAACATTGTGTGTGGGGGATTCAGACATATGGGGAGGTATTTCGGGGGTCGGATAACCCCTTTAATGCCCTGGAGGAGCACAAAGTGGCCAATGTAGCAAGGTCCCACTGTAATTCAATTAGGATAATAGCTTTTCTGTATGGAATATGCAACGATAAATGAAAATTTTAAAATTCACAGCATATTCATTACTCTTGCTTTTTATTTCCGATGCATGTTTATGATGTATAAAATACCATATTCACTTGCACTAACTAAAGAATGTCTGCAGATTCTGTCAGGATTTGTTGGCCCACACCTAAAGCCTGACTGTGTACCTTACTGATGGGGGACTATTATGTCTGGGAAGCCGTTGCTGCTTGGGTCATTATTAGTGATGAGCAAAGTTATGAAAAATTTGATTCAGCTGCTTTGAATCGTGATGAATTATTAGTCGTAAAGCACATTTCTTTGTATGTAGCGGGCACAATGACAAGGAATTGCGATCATACTCCCCCTCCTCCGTCATTAAACCCCTCAGTTGCCGCATTCATCACTGATCGGCATCTGATGCTGCAATTGTGGGCTTTCAGGGGTTAATCTGGTATTAAAAAATACATACTCACCATATCAATTTGCTTGCAGATACCGTGAATATAAAAAGTCTACACACCCCTGTTAAAATGTAAGGTTTCTGTGATGTAAAAAAATTAGTCAAAGATAAATAATTTCAGAACTTTTTCCACCTATAAACTATACCACTCAATTGAAAAACAAACTGAAATATTTAAGGTGGAGGGAAGAAAACAAAAAAAAAAAACTAAAATAATGTAACTGGGGATGTAGCTGTGTTCAGAATTAAGCAATCAGATTCAAAAACATGTTAAATAGGAGTCAGCATACACCTGCCATCATTTAAAGTGCCTCTGATTAACCCCAAATAAAGTTCAGCTGCTCTAGTTGCTCTTTCCTGAAATTTTCTTAGTCGCATCCCACAGCAAAAGCCATGGTCCACAGAGAGCTTCCAAAGCATCAGAGGGATCTCATTGTTAAAAGGTATCAGTCAGGAGAAGGGTACAAAAGAATTTCCAAGGCATTGGATATACCATGGAACACAGTGAAGACAGTCATCATCAAGTGGAGAAAATATGGCACAACGGTAACATTACCAAGAACTGGACGTCGCTCCAAAATTGATAAAAAGACGAGAAGAAAACTGGTCCGGAGACTACCAAGAGGCCTACAGCAACATTAAAGGAGCTGCAGGAATATCTGGCAAGTACTGGCTGTGTGGTACATGTGACAACAATCTCCCATATTCTTCATATGTTTGGGCTACGGGGTAGCTTATGAAGTAAAACATCCAAGCCAGGCTACATTTTGCAAAAACACATCTGAAGTCTCCCAAAAGCATGTGGGAAAAGGTGTTATGGTCTGATGAAACCAATGTTGAACTTTTTGGCCATAATTCCAAAAGATATGTTTGGTGCAAAAACAACACTACACATCACCAAAATAACACCATACACACAGTGAAGCATGGTGGTGGCAACATTATGCTTTGTGGCTGTTTTTCTTCAGCTGGAACTGGGGCCTTAGTTAAGATAGAGGGAATTATGAACAGTTCTAAATACCAGTCAATATTTGCACAAAACCTTCAGGCTTCTGCTAGAAAGCTGAACATGAAGAGGAACTTCATCTTTAAGCATGACAACGACCCAAAGCATACATCCAAATCAACAAAGGAATGGCTTCAACAGAAGAAGATTAAAGTTTTGTAATGGCCCAGCCAGAGCCCAGACATGAATATGTGAGGTGATCTGTAGAGGGCTGTGCACAGGAGATGCCCTCGCAATCTGACAGATTTGGAGCGTTTTTGTAAAGAAGAGTGGGCAAATCTTGCCAAGTCAAAATGTGCCATGCTGATAGACTCATACCCAAAAAGACAGAGTGCTGTAATAAAATCAAAAGGTGCTTCAACAAAGTATTAGTTTAAGGGTGTGCACACTTATAGAACCATAATATTTTATTTTTATATTTTTTCTTCCCTCTACCTAAAAGATTTCAGTTTGTTTTTCAATTGAGTTGTACAGTTTATAGGTCCCATTAAAGGTGGAAAAAGTTCTGAAATTATTTATCTTAGGGTCCTTTCACACTTGCGTTCTGAGGATCCGGCAGGCACTTCAGTACCGCCGGATCCGTCAGAACGCAAGTCGCCTGAAGCATTAGAAGACTGATCAGGATCCTGATCAGTCTTCAAATTGCTTTCAGGTTACTATGGCAGCCAGGACGCTATTAAAGTCCTGGTTGCCATAGTAGGAGCGGGGGAGCGGAGGAGCAGTATACTTACAGTCCGTGCGGCTCCTGGGGCGCTCCTGAATGACGTCAGAGCGCCCCATGCCCATGGATCACGTGATCCATGCGATCACGTGATCCATGCGTGTGGGACGCCTTGACGTCACTCTGGAGCGCCCCGGGAGCCGCACGGATGGTAAGTATACTGCTCCCCCGCTCCCCACTACATTTTACCATGGCAACCAGGACTTTAGCGTCCTGGCTGCCATGGTAACAATTGAGAAAAAGCTAAACGTCGGATCCGGCGATGCGCCGAAACGACGTTTAGCTTAAGGCCAGATCCAGATTAATGCCTTTCAATGGGCATTAATTCCGGATCCGGCCTTGCGGCAAGTGTTCCGGATTTTGGGACGGAACAAAAAGCGCAGCATGCTGCGGTATTTGCTGCGTCCAAAAAACGCTCCGGTCCTGAACTGAAGACATCCTGATGCATCCTGAACGGATTTCTCTCCATTCAGAATGCATGGGGATGATCCTGATCAAGATTTTTCCGGCATAGAGACCCGATGACGGATCTCTATGCCGGAAAACAAAAGCGCCAGTGTGAAAGGGCCCTAAGTCTCATTTTTTTTACAGTACAGAAAACTGACATTTTAACAGGGGTGTGTAGACTTTTTATATCCACTGTATATGTTTGCTGTCTAAGTTCTACTACTACTACTCCCTTGTAGTAATAAAAAGTGCTTGGCTGCATCCTAAGAAAATGTTTTGCATAAGTGGTTTTCATGACAATTCATCAAGATATCTTACAAGACTTAAAAATGGCATCCACTTGTATAGGTTTGTAGAATAATAACAGGTATAACTGTAATCTATTGTATATAATAACTATCAAGGTATAAATATTTCTAGTAATATAAAAATATAATTTATGTATAATTATATAAAATATAAACCAATAATGAAAGAATGATGCTACCTTCCCACCATAGCTTAGATATGACTGCAGTCTCTGTACTAAGCATTTATATAATTAGTACTGTAACTGAAAAAAACTATAAACTTCTATATATTATACAACATACACATATAAACATATAAAACAGTATCATTTCAGTTTGTAGTATGTAGTATTTGTTATGAAACCTTACACCAGATTTCAAGAGTTCAGAGCTTAACATAACTCTTTCTAAGCAATCACAAGATTTAAAGTTCTGTATGTAAGAAGTGAAAACTTTAACTGGGGAAAGAGGACATCATTTACACAGGCATTATATGTACAGCTATTAGACCTCTGAAAGCTTAGATGAATAGCCCCACCTATAGCCACTATCCCTGATTATTTTACCTTGGACATAATTATACTTCAGCAGATCCCCATTAACCTGTTCCTTTGATCTTTGCTGCCTGATGATATGCAAAGCCATCATCTATTGCTATTGGTTAGGATTTTCGATAACTATATGCAGAGTTCTGAGGGAGCAAAACCTATTGAAGATTTTCTCAAGCTATGAACAAATCCAGCTCAAAATACCAATTTAAAAAATCCACATATCAAGTGAAGAGTCTTCATTTAGGTCTAAGGCCTAAAAGAAAATGTTAGTCCAAGGAATTTCTGAAGTTCTGAACTTGACCTTTCTTTGGTTTTAATCACTGTACCTCTTGACAGCTTAATAAATTGAAGGTGCAGGATTGCAATGTAACTTAATAAGCCCTTAGCAGAACTGTGGCCACCTCTGATTGCTCCCATAAGTCTTAGCACATCTGGTATTGTGCACTTGGTCTTCAAAATGTTTTAGAATTTTATTCATATAAATTATTTTCATTAACAAAGAATTGATAAAACATTTTAG
Organism: Bufotes viridis; assembly: GCA_033119425.1. Taxonomy (NCBI): domain Eukaryota; kingdom Metazoa; phylum Chordata; class Amphibia; order Anura; family Bufonidae; genus Bufotes; species Bufotes viridis. Next base: position 93,756,880 of record CM065589.1, read on the forward strand.
GAGACAGACTGAAGTTCTGGCATTTTATCATATTTGGAAATAAAATATGGAGGTAGTTTTGTTTTACCTTGATTTAGTCATTTTTATTACATCATCACCTAGATGTCTAACAACACAAAGGAGCAGACAGTTATTCTCATCAACTGCTAGAAGTTGAGTATATAGTTATCATCTTAAGGTGACTTTATGAGAAGCTTTCTTCAGACCGTCTCACCAGAAAGTAAAGTACTCATTCTTCATTATTAGGTCATGGTTGCTACAAATTTTCTGCAACGGAAAATCTGCACTGTGTGGGGCCAAGATCCACTGTTTCAAAAATCTGCACCAAATCATGCAAGATGCCTATGTAGGATTCTGGCTCTTTCAAGTAGGAGGAGCGAGGGTGCACAGAGTGGCTTGGGCCTGCCTTTGGTGCACTTAACTGCTTATTTGCTTATGGATTAGCAGTACTGTTGCTCCAGAAGGAAGCAACAGATCACTAAGTGAAATATATCATTACACTCAGCTGAACTAGCCCTACAAGGCATTGTGCCGGTTTGCCAGTGAATTTCCTGGTGGCAGACTCCCTTTAACACTCAACTCATCATACATTGATGGTGGAAATTCTACTTCAGCAGCTGCAAACAAAAATTCAGGAATTAAGGCTTTTTCTGCTGACAATGAGCCTCTGTCCTCACTTGGTTCATTTTCATTACACTCTTAGGAGAATTTGGAATGGTCTCACCACACTTCTTGTGACAGAGCAATATCTCCCACTCTTTTAACTCTCCATGGTCATGATTCAGACAATTGGTTAGTGAGACTCTTTCCACCGGTAACTTGCAGTTTTCCTCTGGCCTCCTGGCCACAGTACCAGTGGCATAGGAATAACCATAGCAGCCATAGCAATGGCTATGGGGCCCTACGCCACTGGGGGCCTGGGCGGCCGGCTGAGTTTTTTTTTTTTATTCATGTGGCATCACTGTGGAGATGAACGCTTCCATTGTGGAAGCGTTCATCTCCATATTCATCTGTATCGCCGTCCTCAGGACAGCAATACAGATGAATGGAGCAGGGGAGAGGCGTCTCCCTTGTCCGTTCCTCTGATAGGCTACAGGCCTAGTGCCTGTAGCCTATCAGAGGCCGGTGCAGTCGGCGCGATGACGTCATCGCGCCGCTTGAGCCGTACAGCGCGGGACACAGGCCGGAAGAGGCCTGCATCGCATCGCTGACAGCAGCATACGATAAGTATGTTAGTTTTTTGTTTTTATTATTTATACTATACTGTGGCAAGAAGGGGGGTGGGGGCCCTATATACTGGCACAATATGGGGGGGTCAGCACTATGGAGAAGAGGGGAAGCACTATGGGGCCATATATACTGGCACAATATGGGGGGCACTATGGAGAAGAGGGCAAGCACTATTGTGGCCCTATATACTGGCACTATGGAGAAGAGGGGAAGCACTATGGGGGCCCTATATACTGGCACAACATGGGGGGGCACTACAGTGAAGAGGGGAAGCACTATGGTGGCCCTATATACTGGCACAATATGGGCGGCACTATGGAGCCCTATATACTGGCACAATACGGGGCACTATGGAGAGGTGGGGAAGCACTATGGGGGCCCTATATACTGGCACAACATGGGGGGGGGCACTTTGGAGAAGAGGGGAAGCATTATGGGGGCCCTATATACTGGCACATTATGTGGGCTCTATGGAGAAGAAGGGAAGGAGCACTATGGGGGCATCTACTGGGGGCCCTATATACTAGTACGCATTATAGGGTAGCACTATGGAGAAGTGGGGGACAAGAGCACTATGAGGGCATTATATAGGGGCATTTAATACTGGCACCCATTTTGGTGCCACTATGGGGAAGGGAGGAAAGGAGCATTATGGGCGCATCTATGTGGGGCAGTCTATAGGGGCATTTTATAGTGCCACATTATGGAGGACACTATGGAGACAGGGAAGGAGCACTATGGGGGCATCTTTTGGGGGCACTTTATAGGAGTATTTTATACTGGCACAAATTATAAGGTCATTATGGGCACCTAAGCTCAACTGGTGGCACTAAGTGTTTTTTGTATTGGCACACAGTACGGGTCATCGGAACACATGAGGGCACTCTGGGACATTGGATCTACTGGGGGCACTAAGAGGAGGTATATCTTTTTTTACTGCCACACAACGGGGCATTTTTTGTACTGGTGCACATTATAAGGGGGGGGGGGTTCTACTGTCACACATTATAAAGAGAGTTATTACTATCGGGGCATTATGGTGGGCTTTATTACAACTGGGGGACTATGGGCACTGTAGGAGCACTATTACTACTAAATGCACTCTGGCAAATAAATAATTACTATTGTTGGGACTTTGGGAGCACCATTACTGTGGGGGCACCCTGGCACAGCATCAGCTTAGCACAGTTCTTTTTGCAGTATAGTTTGGGGGAGCACAGCTTCTCAATATTGGGGGTGCATGATGGGATGTTAATTGGAGGATGATTGAAAAGTAGGAAACTAAGATGTCTGTCAAACTCTGCAGAGACATGAGATGGCTGAAAGAAATTATCATGGTGGTCTAGTCTGAATGGAGAAGATGAAGAAAGAGAACATCTACTGTACATCAAAGGAGACGTCACTGGATATAAGAGGTATGTGGCACTGTATGAGGCTACTTTTACATCTGCGTTAGTAATCCTGGCAGGCTTGTACAGCTGAGAATTCACTGGATCTGGCTCTGCTGGATGCAGACAGAATGCCTGCCAGCCCCATTAACTATAATGGGGTACGACAGAGATCCGGCCACAATCTGGCAAAAATGCAGGGAATAAGCGGGACACAATCCGCTGCATGCTGTGGTTTGTGTCCAGTCGATTCGTTGCATTTTCTGCTGGATTAAGTGGCCAGATCGTACTGCCACAGGTGTGAAAATAGCCTTACCTTGTATGTTTTGTTTTTCTGTATGTAATGTTAGAATAGCATAGGTTAGGTGGAGAATTTGGCATGGGGGTGGGGAGCCCAGGCACATTTTTGCACAGGGGCCCTCTGCTGTCTGTGTCCGCACCTGGCACTATAGATGACTACAATATACAGTATAATCCCTGCACCATGCGGTGCAATATACAGTTTAATCCATACACCAAGCCATACAATATACAGTATAATCTATACACCATGCCTTACAATATACAGCATAACACCTACACTGTGGGGTTATTGTGTATATTGTACGGCATGGTGTATGGATTATACTGTATACTGTGTACAGCATGATGTATGACCTATACTGTATATTGGGCTATGGATTTTATATTATATACATATATTATATATTTATATATATATATTATATATATATTTATATTATATATTTGGGTATGGATTTTATAATGCATTCTGTACTGCATGGTGTAGGGGTAAGGGTCCATTCACACGTCCGCAATTCTGTTCCGCATTTTGCAGAATGGAATTGCGGACCCATTCATTTCTATGGGGACACACTATGTCCTGCACGCATCCGCAATCCCGTTCCCGAAAAAATAGAACATGTCCTATTCTTGTCCGCAATTGCGGAAAAGAAAAGACATTTTTTATATAGTGTCGGCAATGTGCGGTCCACAAAATGCAAACGCACATTGCCGGTGTCCATGTTTTGCGGATCAGCGGATCCGCAAAACACACGTGGGAGATCCGGGAGGGGGGGCCCATAAAATTTTTTCGCTATGGGGCCCAGTCATTTCTAGCTACGCCCCTGCACAGGACAATCAGTAAAAACACATATCTCCACATGTTGGCTCCTCCAACAGCAATCTCTCTGTTGCATGGAAGCAATGCTCTATCTTGAATGGTTGCTCCTGGCAACAACTTTATGACACCTCAGCAAATCCGTGCAAGAAACATGATGCCCAATGAGAAGGGTACAATGTCTTTGTCTGAGGTTAGCAACATCCCTGGCAACCAATAGGTTAGTTTCCTACCCCTTACTATATAAGAAACTCCCCACAGCCATTTTCTACAGGCTGTCCATATATACAGGCTACAGACATAGTGCTGTATGTATTTATGTATGTATGCTACATACATAAATACATACATAGTGCTCCTGTGATGTCACAAGTTCACAACAATACTTAGTGCACTAATCACTAATATGTAGGCAGACCTGCTAAAATGTGAAGTTGCACATATTTCTAAAATATTTGAATCATTGTTGCAAATTTGCGCAATCGCGAATATCTTGGAGCACTCTATCTGCATATAAAGCTATTGTAATTTTCTGACGTGCCAACCAATTTATCCAGTCTCATTAAACTTTGAGCAGTTTTAAAAATGTAGCTATAGTGACCCATGCCTGTATTGCGCACGCATTACGCAAGTATTAAATTGCTGGTTTTCGCAATCTAGAAAATAATGGCGAATTCGCAAATTTGCAAATATATGACGAATATTCTACCAAATATTCGCGAAATATCGCAAATTCGAATATTGCTCCTGCTGCTCATCACTACTTTTGGGAACCAAACATGGATCTGGGTGGTTGATCTTGGCAGCGGCATATTCCACCTTCTCCTGTGGAACTACAGACTAGAAAGCACCTTAGACGTGGGTATGAAACAACATGCATTCATTGTTTTGGGGGTTTTTATTTGTCACTGTGCATGAAAACTTATATTTAATTTTTTTCTGCAGGTCAGGGTGATTACAGCAATACCAAATTTATATATTTTTTGCTTTACTAAAAAATTTTTTAAAATAATTACTGTGTCCATATTCTGACACCTAGAACTTTTATACATTTCCATCTACAGGGCTGTCTCATGTCTTGCTTGTTTGATAACATTTTGGGGGGTTTATTACTTTTTTTATCACTTTTTATTCAATTATTTGGGGGAATGAGGTAACAGAAAATGGTGACTGACATTTAGATTTTTTTCATCATGCAAGATAAATACTTTCTTATTTCAATAGTTTGGACAATTTTATATGTGGTGATGCCAATTATGTTTTTACTTTTTATTTTACTGTATAGGTAAAGCTCTGATTTAAATATTCAATACTTTTTTTTTATTAAAGCAATTTTTTTTTACTTTTAATCCCCTTAAGGAACTTCATAATTGCTTATACCTTAGACTGCAATAGTTTCCTGTTGCAGTTCATAGAAATTGGGTAGGTTACAGTGGCGGGCTTGGGAGGCCCAGGGATTCCATAGCAACTGAACCCCCTCTCTATGACTGTCAACTCAAAGGCAGTGGTCAATATTAAAGGCTATGTACACCTTTGTTTTTGTTTCTATTATTATTATTGCATTGTACTAATTTTGAGCTAAATTTTATTTATTTATTTTATTGGTCTTTATTACAAATATGAAACCTTTTTTTTGTGTACAGGGTTGAGAAGCTCTAATAGTATGAACTGATTTTCTTCTCTGCTTTGTCAGCTAGCTATACTAACGGGCTCCTTATCTCTGCTCTCTGACATTATAAACACTCATTATAGCTCAGTTTTTATCTTACTGATAAGAATGTGACTTAAATAAGTGTTTATGACCTCTTAGTATATTAGAGTTATTAGATGACTGCACAAAGTGAAAGTAAAATGTACCAGTCAAACAGCTGAAAAAAACTGTTAACCATATGAGACAGAACTGCTCTGTATTTTTAAAAAAAAACTAATTGAAAAAAAATATTTTTAGCCAAAAACGAGTAAAATGCAACCAATTTTTTTTTTCCTTTGAAGGTGTAAATAGCCTTTAAGCACAGCACCTGAGCCATTAAATAACCAGGAACAAAGTTATCTCTGATCCTGGTCACTGGGAGCAGGTGTCATCTGTATTTTACAGCTTGCACTTTCTACGTATACAGCAGCTCAGCTCCTGAGACTGATTCCAACAATCCTATCATATACTGTAAAAGTACTGCATATTTCACCGATTAGTTAAACAGGTATTCTACAAATAGATTTTAAATGCATATCAATCCGATCATAAAATTGGACAATTTGGGGCCCTACCACTAAAGTTACCTTTCAAAGTAGATTATTTGGCTTCCTTTGAACTATGGTTTTGTGTGTAAGTGTGTCTGACTTACATTGTTTGATTGGGGAACAGGAATTGATGTGTTTGATAATGCTTTCTGTACAGCACTTTAAAATATAATGGTGTTATATCAGCAACAGAAATATAAATTATCGTATTTTTTGCCCTATAAGAGACACCGGCCCTTAATACGCACCTAGGTTTTAGAGGAAGACAATAAGAAAAAAAATATTTTTCATTAGACCTCAGATCAGACCAGAAATCAGACCCCCAATGTTAATCAGACCTCAGCTGACAGCCCTAATCAGACTTCCAATGATAATAAGACCCCAATAAGACCTCAGCTCAGACCCCAATGCGAATGATCCCCAATCAGAAGTCAGATAAGAGAGCCAAAATAAATATGACCCCCCATTCAGATCTCAGATCAGCCCCTATGCCTCTTATCATCAGCCCACATGCCTCTCATCAGCCCCATGCCTGTCATCAGCCCCCCATGCCTCTAATCTGCCCACATGCTTTTCATCAGCCCCCACGCTTCTCATCAGCCCCCAATGCCTCTCTTCAGCTCTCCATGCCTTTCATCAGGTACAGATGGTTGTTATCAGTTGAGGATGTGTCCCTGTACACACTTCCAGCTGGTAACACCCATCTGTACCTTTATCCATAAACATCTAGTGGGAATAATAGAAGAACGGCACAGAATAGAATAATGAGAAAAAACACCCTAGAACTGTTATTATATGGGGATTGCAAGTAGTTATTGAAGCAGACATATCAGGAAAGGTAACAGGTCATCTTTAAAACTCTCTCAAAAAAAAATTTTTTTGGACCATATCAGCTGGATAAAACATAATATGAATTGCAGAACATAGCTTTAGGATTTGGAAATGTTATAAAGTACATGCGAGTATACATTGATGTTCCTTTAGTTATTCCTTTAGTTATTCAATAACCAAACATAATGGGGGACATTTACTAATGTGTTTATGTCACTATTGTGGATTTAAAAAGTTGCAATTTATGGTACACTCATATTTGCGCATTAATTGTGACTTTTTGAGATATTCAACACTTTTCTAAAGAGGTGAGGAAGGGGCAGGGCTGGTGCACGGACTGCCAGAAATGTGCCTAATTTATTATTAGGCCATTAGAGGGAGATCAAGACTGTCCCCCAATGTACTGTACATGTATGTCATTAGAAGTAATTATTGCACAAAACTGAACAAAACTGCAGCCACCCTTTTTTAATTAAAAGCCAGAACTGGAGAAATCCTAGATTCTAATTGTTTAACTCCTTTAGTACCTACCCCAATTTTTGTATTTTGTACAATAGCCAATAGCCAAAACATTTAAAATGTTCCTTTCGAACAGCCATATGAGGGCTGCTTTTTTGTACGATAAGGGTGGTTTCACACTAGAGTTATGGTTTCCTTTATTGCTTTATAACGGAATCCATAAAACGGAGGATGGATCCATTCAGGAGCCCATAGACTTATATTATGACAGAATGCAAAACGTAAGCCTTTAAAAGGCATTCCGTTTGCTTTCCATCATAATAGAAGCCTATCAGAAAGCAAAACAGATCCGTCTGGTTCCCGTTATGGAAGACGGAAAACAAAGTCCTGTCGACAGGAATTTGTTTTCCATCTTGCATAATGGGACCCAGACGGATCCGTTATGCTTTCCCATTGCCTTCTACTAGGACGGAGAAAAACTAGAGTTGAGCGAACACCTGGAAGTGACCCGAACCCAAACCGCATTGAAGTTAATGGGGACTCGAACTTTTGGGCACTAAAATGTCTGTAAAAAAGTCCTGGAAGGGGCTAGAGGGCTGCAAAAGGCAGCAACATGTGCCCTGCAAACAAACGTGGATAGGGAAATGACTTAAAATAAAATGAATAAAAATTAAAAATCTAAATCTTAATCTTGGAGGAGGAAATGGATGTAGAGTAGGAGGTTGAGGAGGTTTCAGGTGGGAATGCCATAAGCCGCAATTCTACCAGCGTGCGTTTGTAGTCACGCATCTTTCGATAATCTTTCGATCACTTGATTCCCTGTCAGCAATGCACAGCAGGGGTTTTTCACTGGCAAAACGGGTTTCATATCACCCACCAATGGAACAGACGATTTTTAAAGATGTAGGCCCCTGGCACCCAGGCAGGAGGGGTTTATTCACGGCAAAACGGGGTTCATGTCACCCACCAATGGAACAGACGATTTTTAAAAATGTAGGCCCCTGGCATCCAGGCAGAGCAGGCGTTTTTCACCGGCAAAACTGGGTTGATGTCTCCCACCAATAGAACAAATTATTTTTAAAAATGTAGGACCCTGGCACCCAGGCAGAGGAGGGGTTTATTCATGGCAAAACAGGGTTCATGTCACCCACCAATGAAACTGGCGATTAATAAAAATGTAGGACCCTGGCATCCAGGCAGAGGAGGGGTTTATTCACAGCAAAACAGGGTTTATGTCACCCACCAATGGAACAGGCAATTTTTAAAAATTTAGGCCCCTGGCACTCAGGCAGAGGAGGGGTTTATTTACGGAAAAAATGGTAATATTACACCCAACATTTTAAAAGATTTTTCAAATTTTCGGTCCCTATCGCCTATGCAGAGCAAGGGTTTGTACCCGGCAAAAATGGTGATATTTCACCCAACAATTTAAAAGAAGATTTTCCGCATTTTCGGTCACTGTCACCTATGAAGAGCAGGGGTTTGTACCCGGCAAAAATGGTAATTTTGCACCCAAAAATTTTCGCATTTTCGATCACTGTCACCTATGCAGAGCAGGGGTTTGTACCCTGCAAAAATGGTAATTTTGCATCCAACAATTTAAAAGATGATTTTCCGCATTTTCGGTCACTATCACCTATGCAGAGCAGGGGTTTGTACCCGGCAAAAATGGTAATATTTCCCCCAACAATTTAAAAAAAGATTTTCCGGATTTTCGGTCACCGTCACCTATGCAGAGCGGGGGTTTGTACGGGTAAAAATTGTAATTTTGCACCCAACAATTCAAAAGAAGATTTTTTACATTTCTGGTCCCTCTCACCTCTGCAGAGCATGGGTTTGTACCAGGCAAAAATTGTAATTTTTCACCCAACAATTTAAAAAAAGATTTATAAAATTTTCGGTCCCTGTCACCTATGCAGTGCAGGGTTATTTTACAGCAAAAAAATTAGAATATGTCAACCCTTGATCTCCCAGACGGAGTAACTATATTATTGTCCCCAGCACATATGCAGCCCAGGCCGCAAAGGTAATTCCTGGCCTTAAAAAATATGATTCTTTCACCACCCATGAATAACATGGATTTAAGTGGTATATTTTGGGGTGCTGGACCTCATCGTTCTCAACATCATCCTCAACCCAGTCTTCATTCCTGCCCTCTTTGTTGATCTGCACACCGCAGAAAGCTGCAGCATTTTGCACCTATGTTTCCTCATCATCAAAGACGTGCTGCCGTGGTCTTCCCATGTCCTCATCCTGAAACCTAAGTGGTTGGGCATCCGTATACTCAATATCTTCCAATTCTGGGGCAGGGCTATGGATATGGCCCTGGGAAACTCTGCCAGCAAAGTTATCAAAAATAATAAGAAACTGCTGTATGACTTGGGGCTCAGATTGCTTGGCTGATTTGCAAGGGGGTGAGGTGAAAGACTGATGGGAATGGGCTGCAGGTGCCAACTCTGAGCTTTCAGTAGGGGACGGGGTGGGAGACAACATGAAGGAACTGGAGGCACTGTCAGCCACTTGTTCTGGCCTCACCATTCGTAGAGCGGCATTTGGGCCTACCAAATAACGCTTCAGGTTCTGTCGCCTACTCACACCTGAGGATGGTGTTTCACTTGGACCTGTAGTTGGCACTGAACAGCCACGTCCTCTCCCAGCAACAGGAGCTCCACCAACACCATCACGACCATGCCCACGTCCCTTATTTGACGTTATCCTCATTATTTGCGTTCACCCACCAAACTAACAGATGGTTTATCTCCGGTGTCAATTTAACTTGCCAATAGTCAACAATTAAGTTCATTAACAGTAAGGCAGTGCCCGTTTCATAAACAGAATAAATTTCTTTAGGTCACACAACAGTGTAATGGAGCAATACAACGGATTCAATACAATTACTTCACTATCACCAAAATATTTTCAAACCAACAATGTAAAAGCAGAAGTTAACAGTTTAATTTGACTGTCAGAAATGCAGCGTACACCCCAAATGTGCTATCTACCACAAAACCTGTGTGTTTGCAACCAACTATGTAAATGCGGAGTTCAAAAGGTTACTTAAAATGACTGAAATGCAGGGTAGGCCTCAGATCTGCTATGTAGCACAAAATCAGTGTTTATTGCAACAAACTACAGAAATGCAGTATGTCACTGCTAAATTTTAACCCCTTAAGGACACGGCCCTATTTCACCTTAAGGACCAGGCCATTTTTTGGAAATCTGACCAGTGTCATTTTATGTGGTGATAACTTTAAAACGCTTTTACTTATCCAGGCCATTCTGAGATTGTTTTTTCGTCACATATTGTATTTCATGACAGTGGTAAAATAAAGTCGAAAAATTTCATTTTTATTTATAAAAAATACCAAATTTACCAAAAATTTTGAAAACTTTACAATTTTCCAAGTTTCAATTTCTCTACTTCTAGAATACATAGTAATACTGCCAAAAAAAGTTATTGATTTACATTCCCCATATGTCTACTCCATGTATCGATTATTTTGGGAATGCCATTTCATTTTTTGGGGACATTACAAGGCTTAGAAGTTTAGAAGCAAATCTTGACATTTTTCAGAAATTTTCAAAAACCCACTTTTTAGGGACCAGTTCAGGTCTGAAGTCACTTTGCGAGGCTTACATAATAGAAACCACCCAAAAATGACCCCATTCTAGAAACTACACCCCTGAAGGTACTCAAAACTGATTTTACAAACGTCATTAACCCTTTAGGTTTTCCACAAGAGTTAATGGCAAATAAAGATAAAATTTCTGAATTTCGATTTTTGGGAAAATATTTGATTTTAATACATTTTTTCCAGTAACAAGGCAAGGGTTAACAGCCAAAAAAGTCAATATTTATTGCCCTGATTCTGTAGTTTGCAGAAACACCCCATATGTGGTCCTAAACTGCTGTATGGCCAAACGGCAGGGCACAGAAGTAAGGGAACGCCATATGGTTTTTGGAAGGCGGATTTTGCTGGACTGGATTTTTGACACCATGTCCCATTTGAAGCCCCCGATGCACCCCTAGAATAGAAACTCCATAAAAGTGACTCCATCTAAGAAACTACACCCCTCAATGTATTCAAAACTAGTTTTACAAACATTGTTAACCCTTTAGGTGTTCCACAAGAGTTATTGGCAAATGGAGATGAAGTTTCAGAATTTCAATTTTTGTTACCTTGCCTCAAAAAAAGTGTAATATAGAGCAACCAAAAATCATATTTACCCTAAAATAGTACCAACAAAACTGACACCTTATCCCGTAGTTTCAAAAATGGGGTCACTTTTTTGGAGTTTCTACTCTAGGGGTGCATCGGGGGCTTCAAATGGGACATAGTCTCAAAAAACAGTCCAGCAAAATCCGCCTTCCAAAAACCATATGGCGTTCCCTTCCTTCTGTGCCCTGCCGTTTGGCCATACAGCAGTTTACAACCACATATGGGGTGTTTCTGCAAACTACAGAATCAGGGCAATAAATATTGAGTTTTGTTTGGCTGTTAACCCTTGCTTTGTTACTGGAAAAATGGATTAAAATGGATAATTTGCAAAAAAATAGCTGTTTTGGGACAGTTTTGTATTTTTTGTTATTTACATCGTTGAACTGACAGGTTAGATTGTGTGTTATTTCTATAGAGCATATTGTTACTGACGCGACAATACCAAATATGACTACTTTTTGGGGTTTTTTGTTTCAGTTTTACATAATAAAGCATTTTTGAAAAAATGATTTTTTTGTGTCTCCACATTCTGAAAGCCATAGTATATATTTTTTTTTTTTGCGATTGTCCTATGTAGGGGCTCATTTTTTGCGGGATGAGATGGCGGTTTGAATGGTACTATCTTGGGGTGCATATGACTTTTTGATCACTTGCTATTACACTTTTTGTGATGTAAGGTGACAAAAAATGACTTTTTTACAACGTTTTTATTTTTTATGTTTACGGCGTTCACCTGAGGGGTTAGGTCATGTGATATTTTTATAGAGCAGGTCGTTACTGAACGCGACGATACCCAATATGTATACTTTTTTTTTATTTATTTTGGTGTTACACAATAATATCCTTTTTGAAACAAAAAACATGTTTTAGTGTCTCCATAGTCTGAGAGCCATATTTTTTTCAGTTTTTAGGCGATCGTCTCAGGTTGGGTATAATTTTTATGGGATGAGGTGGCGGTTAGATTGGCACTATTTGGGTGGTCATATGACTTTTTGATCGCTTGCTATTACACTTTTTGTGATGTAAGGTGACAAAAAATGGCTTTTGACAAAGTTTTTTTTTTTTTTTTACAGTGTTTACTTGAGGGGTTAGGTCATGTGATATTTTTATAGAGCAGATTCTTACGGACGTGGAGATACCCAATATGTCTACTTTTTTAAATTTTTTTACATTTAACAATAAAAAGCATTTTTGAAACAAAAAATCATGTTTTAGTCTGAGAGGCATAGTTTTTTTATTTTTTGGGCAATTGTTTTATGAAGGGGCTCATTTTTTGCGGGATGAGATGGCGGTTAGATTGGTACTATTTTGGGAGGCATACGCCTTTTGATCGCTTTGTATTACACTTTTAGTGATGTAAGGTGCCCAAAAATGACTTATTTACACCATTTTTGGTTTTTTTTTATGGCGTTCACCTGAGGGGTTCAGTCATGTGATATTTTTATAGAGCTGTTTTTTACGGACGCGCGATACCTAATATGTGTAGTGTATTTTTTTTTTTACTTTTTATTCAGTGATTTGTGTTTTTTTATTTTTACTTTTTTTCACTTTTTTACATTTTTTTGGACCCAGACCCACTTGGTTCTTGTAGATCCAGTGGATCTGGTGTCTATATAATACAGTACAGTACACTATATAGTGTACTGCACTGTATTTTTTACTTTTCACAGTCTGGTCAGACTTCTGCCTTTAGCAGAAGTCTGACCAGAGTTACTATACCATGGCAAGCAGGACGCTTCTGAAAGCGCCCTGCTGCCATGGTAACTCATCACCCACTGCCATTAGAGAGCAGTGGGTGATGGATAGGAGGGAGAGGAGCTCCTTCCTCTGCGATCCCATCCTGGGGGCTGCATAGGCACAGCAGCCCCCGATGGGAGAGGGAGGGAGCTCCTCCCTGTTAACACCTTCCATACCGCGGTCCGTCCGGACCGCGGTAAGGAAGGGGTTAAACGGCTGGCATCTGCAGCACAGATGCCAGCCGCTTTCTATCAGAGTGCCAGCAATGTGCTGGCACTCTGATAGAACCACTAGACACCAGGGAATTATTACAAGGGAGGCGGGCGGGGATCGCTATTGCGATCCCGCCTGCCGCACCGCCCGCCTCCCGCACCGCCTACCGCCGCCGCACCACTCCCTGCACCCCCGCCGCCATAACAAGATCGGGGATGCAGGGGGTTAATATGATTAACTTCGGGCATTAACTCTCTGATCCCCGCGGTCACAGACCGCGGGATCAGAGATCTCTGAAACCGCTGCAAACCGCAGGTCTGAATTGACCTGCGGTTTGCAGCGATCGCCGATACGGGGGTCACATGACCCCCTCGGCATTAGAACATGGTTCCTGCTGATCTACATCAGCAGGAACCATGTTGCTACGGCGCCCACATCGGGCGCAGTAGCAGTTTAAACACAGGGCGTACAGGTACGCCCTGTGTCCTTAAGGACTCGGACATTAGGGCGTACCTGTACGCCCTGTGTCCTTAAGAGGTTAAAATATGTTTTTGTGCGTTGTATGCAAAACTGCTCTGTGAAACAACAACAATAGGAGTTTATTTCTCCAAATACAAGAATGCAGTATGTCACTGCTAAATTTGAAAATATGTTTTTGTGCATTGTATGCAAAACTGCTCTGTGGAACAACAATACGGGTTTATTTCCGCCAAATACAGGAATGCAGTATGTCACTGCTAAATTTGAAAATATGTTTTTGTGTGTTGTATGCAAAACTGCTCTGTGGAACAACAATACGGGCTTATTTCCCCCAAATACATGAATGCAGTATGTTGCCCCTAAATTTAAAAACAGGATTTTCAGCGTTGTATGCAACAGTGCTCTATGGCACCACAATACAGGTTTTTGCTCCAAACTACAGGAATGCACTATGTCACCCCTAAATTATAAAATAGGTAATGTAGGGGGACCCTACCTGCCAGAAAAAAGGAATTTTTCCTCCACTAAGCAACCAAAAAAGGATTAGACTGATGTCCCTGGCAGGCTGGCACACATGCTCCAAGTTCCAAGGACACTGCAGTTGCTAAAATGGCCACCGACCCCCACCTCACTAACAGATACATTAAAAATTATTTGGCAGTATCGATGGGCTCAGGGCTGGGTACAGAAATGTAGCATAGCACCCTCAATAATTGCTGTATCTTGAAGAATTAACACCACCAAGTTCAACAGATTTCTTCCCTAATCTGTCCCTCACAGAAGCGGCAGCATCCTATCCATACACTGAGAATAGCAAAGTGACATGCGGCGCTATGTGACTCCAGCTTAAATAGAGGCTGGGTCACATGCTGCACTTAGCCAATCACAGCCATTCCATTAGTAGGCTTGGCTGTGATGGCTTCTTAGGGCAAAGTAGTGAAACGCTTGTTAATTGGCTGACCTGCAGCCTTTCAAAAAGCGGGAAGAAATCGCGAACGACAAACCCAAACCCGAACTTTTGTTTGGGTTCAGGTCAGGGTGCAAAAAACCCTAAGCAAAACTGAATGCCTCTTAAAGGCTTCCGTTTTGTATTCTGTCTTATGGATTCTGTTATTTTCTGTTATAACCATGTTATAACGGAAAGCAATTACGGAAACCATAACGCTAGTGTGAGCCCACCCTAAGTTGTATTTTTTAATGGCAACATTTCATTTACCATGTTGGTATTGGAAAACAAGAAAAAAAAACTATGTGGGGGTGAGATTGAAAAAAAATAAAAATCTCCAACAACGCTTTTTGGGTTTTGATATTACAGTAGTCACTGTGCACTAAAAATGCATTCCATTGTATGGGCTCCAATCAGAAGGCGGAGGGGTTTTATGATCTGTTTGGGCATTATCGCAGATCCGGATCATTGTGGCAGGTGGTCTGATGTATTAAACAGTGATCACCCGCCATGTATGGAGTGGGCACAGGGCAGCAGCCCATATGTACTTCCAGCTACTATGACATACAGGTACATCACAGTGGCTAAAGGGATTAACCATTAAGAGCTTCCTTTGTTGTCTCTGTTACAGTACTGTGATTGTATTGTGTTCTGCCCAGCAGAGTTTGAGAATCTTTACAGATCACCTCTGCCTCAGTTTTGGTATTTCTGTAGTGATGAGTGTGGTTATAGCACCATCTAGCGGTGTTAAGTTGTATTACATTTTGTTTTTCCTATTACAAAGACTGGTGCATGGTGGGTAGTGCAAAGCATTGTGGGAGTGCAAAGCATCCTGGTAAAGAGAAGTCTCCAGTATCCAGGACACATCAGCAGAGCTGTCCTTATTCATATATCCGTCTTAAGCGCCACCATTCTTGTAAAACATATCTGGTGAGAGATCTACCTTTGTTTCAGGGATATTATGTTATGCAGAGCTGTTCAGCTACTTATAATTGTTACTCAGGGAGTTGTTATTACAGTTAGCTAGATATGTGATCTTATGTACAGGCAGCCAAGTTACCATGTGCTTCAGTGTTAATACAAATGTTACAGTACATGGTATCTATACTTTATACTTATACTTGCTATTTGTATTCTTGTAGTTTTACTGCACACTTGTACAATCTCTCACTCTTGCGCATGGCACAGAAGAGTACAACCTGTTGACCAATAAACAAGTTAGACTACAAAGAACAGTCCTCTTATTTGGAAGACACGAATGGTTTATGCTGAATGTCAGACTGCACACTGTGTGAACGTGTATGAAGGCAGAACATTAGGGTTGATTGTTTACTTAGTGGCTTTATAAAGCCACCAGGGCTGCATAGTCTTTGTACTCATTACTCATTGTTTTTTTTTATATAATAATAATCAATAAAGGGAAAAGAAAATATTCATGGTTGTTATAATCTTACAGTTGTAATGACTAGTGCAATAAAATTCTGCTATTATCTATTTACATGAACAGTAAAGGTCAGGAAAATATAGAAAATGGAAAACAATGACAGGATTACTGGTCTTATTTATTTTGTCATTGTCAAAATTTTATATGAATTAAATGCTACCATATACAGTACGTAGCTGAAAATAATAGCTAAAACATCCAATTCTTGCTAAAACAAGGCCCAAAATAGCTATATAATCATAAAAATAGCTAACAAAATGCAGAGATGAAATATTTCTAAAGGTCAAAATTGGCTCATCCAATTGAAAAGCTATGTTAACCTTTGTAAGCCTTTTTTCTTATTGTCTTAATGCATTTAAAAAACAAACGAGGTAACCATAAATAGTCTTTATTACAAATTTTCTACTATTTTGTGGTACTCGTGTCCTATTGTTCAGGTGCTCTAGTTGTGGGGTCCCAACCCCATAGAATCAAATAGAATAAACTTAGGCACCCCGAACTTGATCCCGAACCCCATTGAAGTCAATTGGGACCCGAACTTTAGGGCACTAAAATGGCTCTAAAAGAGTCATGGAAAGGGCTAGGGGGCTGCAAAAGGCAGCAAAATGTGGGTAAGATCATGACAAGTACCCTGCAAACAAATGTGGATAGGGAAATGAGTTAAAATAAAATAAATACAAATTAAAAATAATAATCTTGAACATGGAGTAGGAGGTTGAGGAGGCGGTGGACGTGGCAGTGTAGGTGGAAGCGGTAGTGGAGGAGGAGGAGGAAGCCAACACATTTTTTTTAAATTTTATTTAATTTGGGTAGACCCCAAAACATTGTGGAATATCTAAAATAAAACAAAGAGAAAGTGCACTGGAGTATAACAATGGCTGTGTTAAGGTCGGTATACTTGTCTATTCTGCTCAGGGTATGGACAAATCCTGTGGGATCCATGCCTGGATCATTTTAATGAACGTGAGCTTGTCCACATTGGCTGTGGACAGGAGGCTGCTCTTGTCTGTGATAATGCCCCCTGCTGTACTAATTACACGTTCAGACAATACACTGGCTGCAGGGCCAGTGGTTGAATGGGGCAGACCCATCAGTCAGTATGTGTAGGCGTGTGCACACATACTGCTCCACTATGTTGCTGAAATGATGCCTCCTGCTAAGATGTTGCATATCAGCTGGTGGTGCTGGTTGTTGTGGCGTGGTGACAAAGCTTTTTCACATTTTGGCCATGCAAACCCTGCCTTCTGAGGTGCTGGTGGTGCCTCAGCTGTGTTGGCGACCTCTTTCTCCTCCTCTGCCTTCGCCTTGTGCTTCCACTGAGCCCCTGCTGTCAGGTGGGAATGCCATCAGCAGCAAGTCTACCAGTGTGTGCTTATAGTTGCACATCTTCCGATCATGCTCCAGTGAGGGAATTAAGGACAGCACATTGTCCTTGTAACGGGAATCCAGCAGGGTGGCCGCCCAGTAATCAGCACAAGTTACAATGTGGGCAACTTGGCGGTCATTGCGCATGCACTGCAGCATGTAGTCGCTCATGTGTGCCAGGCTGCCCATAGGCAACGACAAGCTGTCTTCTTTGGGAGGTGTATAGTCTGTGTCCTTGATATCCCCCCCAGCCATGCTGCAGTGATGGCCCTCAGCTGCTTTGGGTGCCAACCTGCTGTGAACACGGTTCCCCCTCATCCTCCCCCTCCTCCTCCAAAACTGTGCCCTGGCTGGGCACTTGTGGACCTTGCACATGTTGGTGCAGGAACCCACCCTCTGAGCCACTTATAAATGACTGGCTTGATAACTGTGGAAATGATCCCTCTTCCTCCTCCTCTGCCACATCCTTTTCCATCATCGCCCAAAGTGTTTTTTCAAGGAGACATAGAAGTCGGATAGTAACGCTGAAAACGGCGTCATCAGCGCCCTCTTTTGCTGTGCTGGTGGCTCGTTGCGACCACCGCCTCTCCCTCCGAAATGCACAGGTCACTGTGGGGTCTAGGACCTCATCGTTCTCCACATCTTCTTCTACCCATTCTTCACCCCTGCCCTCCTTGTCAGTTTGCACACTGCAGAAAGCTGCAGCAGTTGGCACCCGTGTTTCGTCATCATCAGAGACGTGCTGTTCCTTTCATGTCCACATCCTGAAACATAAGTGTTTTAGGGCTAGGTGGATGGCCCTGGGAAACCCTGCCAGCAGAGTCATCAAAAAGCATAAGAGACTGCTGCATGACTTGGGGCTCAGACTGCTTGGCTGATTTGCAAGGGGGTGAGGTGCTCTATATATGCCTATGGCCAGTAGGTGCCAACTCTGAGCTTTCAGCAGTGGACCGAGTGGGAGACAATGTGAAGGTACTGGAGGCACTGTCAGCCACCCAATCTACTAGCGACTGTACTTGTTCTGGCCTCTTCATTTGTAGAACGGCATTCGGGGCTACTAAATAACGCTGAAGGCTCTGTCGTCTACGCGCACCTGAGGAAGGTTTTTCATTTGGGGCGTGTAGCTGGTACAGATCAACCACGTCCTCTCCCTGCAACAGGAGCTCCACCAACACATCATTTTTTGCAGTCACCCACCAAAGTAATAGACGTTTTTACTAAATTTAGTTCCCTGTCAGCAATGCAGAGCAAGGGTTTTTCACCGGCAAAGCTGGGTTAATGTCACCCACCAATGGAACATACGATTTTTAGAAATATACATCCCTGTCACCTATGCAGAGCAGGTGTTTGTATATGGCAAAACTGGGTTAATAAAATAAAAAAAATAAAAAATAAAATCTGACGCACAGGATTGGCCACGAATCACACCAGAGGTGCACACAGTGTGTGTAATAAAAATAGAAATAGGAACACTGGGCACTCTCCTGATAATTGGAATATATAAGTTTATTAGTACCAATAAAATAAACACTACTGTAGATCAATGAATAAAACTAGTACTAGAGAACTAGTATGTGTATGACCAAGTAATATAATAAAAATGATAAAAATACTGACAATCCTACCTATATCTAAATGAAAATAGTATATAAGGCCTTAAAAAGTCAATGCTGGATAAAATAGGTGAACCTCCTAATTGATGTCACTGCACTGTAAAAGAATCCGTGAAGTCATATGGCAATGATCTCATATATCCAATAATCTAAAACAGCAACCAATTCTGATGGTAAAGTACCAGAAATGCTGAATGTATTCGCAGTGTCCGAATATAATGGTGATAAAGTGTATTCCAAAAAGTTGGTAACAGTTTAGCAGCGTCCTGCTGTACTCACAAGTCAGCGGCGTCCCACTGAGTTGTTCCACTTGTTGTGCTTTCTGCATACGATCTTTGCTGGATATATTGTTCGCAATGTTCTTCTATGCCTTCTCCGTACCCCTCTGCGACTCTGGATACCGCTCCTATTGTAACTTGGAGCCGGCGTCTCACGAGCCCAATTCGTACCTCTTCCGCACCGATTTCTGTTTGCACGTGTCTTGCCCAGTAATGTGATGTATGGCAGTGCAGTATTTTTCCATTCGTTGCGCGTCGGGTTCGGTCATCAGGGTTTGTTCGGCATCCAATTTAAATCAAACTCTGTTCCAATACATAAGGTACATAAGGAAGATCTTCTACTAAACGCATTTCGGGGTTATTATTTACCCTTTCCTCAGTAATGTAGGCTAATCATGGAGAAGACTGCTGACTTGACAGTTGCCCAGAAGACAGTCATTGACACCCTCCATAAGGAGGGTAACCCAAAAAAGGTAATTGTTAAAGAAGCTGGCTGTTCACAGAATGATCTTTCCAAGCATATTAATAGAATTTTGAGTGAAAGTAAAAAGTGTGGTGTCGAAAAAGGTGAAGAAGCAACAGGGATAACAGCAACCTTGAAAAGATTGTCAAGAAAAGGACATTAAAAATTTATTTTTTTGGGTGGTGGCACTGCAAGCTATTCTGCTTGTGAATTAGGACAACCCTTTCAAATATTGTACCATTGTATATTGGACTATTTTAAATATCAGATATTAGTTTTACAAAGATAGATAGATAGATAGATAGATAGATAGATAGATAGATAGAGCAGTATTTTTCCGCTAATATCAAGTTTACAATCTTAGGGTAAAAATACCACTTTTTAGAGTGACATGTCTGTAAATAGGGTATAAATCTTCATTTTCCTATGTTGTAATATAATTTAATAAATTAAAGATTTATTTTATTGAGAATGAACATCATTAAATAAGAGGGTATTTTAAGTTTCCATAGCCTTAATTAAGGGGTAGCTCTAATAATTTATGTCATATTATGTTCAGTTTAGCATTATGCTTTCTTGCATAATAAATAAAATAATAAAACATGATTAATAGGTCGTTTGCAAGTGCAAGGTTTTCCCATTTAGAGCAAAATTTATATTGTCTATTGTTGCTATATACAGTATATAGTAATTGCTGTATCATTACTTTGGTTAAAGTTATTTTCTCGCACATTGCTGGGCGCACAGTATTTTGTCATACTTCTTTCATTGTAAAATTATCTCTCTGATATCCTTATTTATTTTTAAACATTATGCTAATGTGAAGCTTTGTGACTTGTGGTGTTTAATGATATAGCAGATTTAATTAGATGTTTTCTGTGAAATAATTATTGAAGGACTCTGGGAATCCTCTCAAGTGTTTCTTAATTTCATCGGATAATAACACTGAACTTGGTACTTGTGTGGGAGCCGCGCTGATTTGTTTATGAAATAACAACTAGACAGCAAGAATGTTTTAACCCCATAAGGACCCGAGCTGTACATGTACGGCGCAACCGGAGGTAACTTAAGGACCAGCGCAGTACATGGTCCACAGAACTCTGGGGAAAAATCGCCCCCCTGCACCGCCCTCCTGCAGCTCTAAGTGCTGCGATTGGCCGGTCAGCACATCGCAGCGCAAGAAGCTGTCAGAAGCATTGAGGCGGAGGTCAGGGGGAGGTAACCCGTGTTGAACTAGTCAGCACTGGTCTCCTCCGAGATGAGGCAGCGCTAAAGCTGCGCAGGAAAGGGTTGGACTTCCCTGAATGCAGCCATTCTAGCTGGTGACTGCATGCAGAGTGGTTCTGTGCTTTTCTGTGCTGCTGTTGGCTTGCTGGAACTTGTGGTGCACACCACTGCGATTTTAACCCTTTCCTGATCAAAGAAGAAAGAAAGAAGAAAAGAAGCAGAACATCTGGAATTGCTGCACTGATTTTTTCTTCATTTGCAGCTGCTCCAGATCCCTAAACCACCCTCCGTCCCTGTCCCCCCCCCCCCCCCACACACACACATCCCCCCTCGTCCTTTTTTTAGAGACGCCTTTTGGTCCGTGCCCTTTTTAGTTTTTTTACAATTTTACAGCTCTGCACCACTTTTTCTGCGTGTGAGCTGTGATCGCTATGTGCTGTTCAGTGCATACCTGCCTGATCAGCACCTGGGGATTATCTTTGCGCTTAATTTTTTTATTTTTCACATCTGTGTTGATTTTTTTTGCCAATTTTTCCTTTTTTTTGTTAAAAAAGAAGAAATTGTAGTTAGGCCATTATATAAATATATATAGAATTCTATATTTCTATATATAAATATGTTAAATTTTAAGCCAGCAATTACTTTATTAACAATGTAGTGAATTTTTATACTACAGTTTCTGCACGAACACATGATCTGTGTGCGTGCGTGTTGCAGAGCACAGATCAGTAGTGTGCTCATTTACATCTGCACTGTTTTGATTTTTTTTTTTTTTCTTTTTTTGGGGAAAAAAGAACTGCAGTTAGTGGTAGTTAAATAAATAAATAAATATATATATATATATATATATATATATATCAGTTAGTGTCAGTTTAGATTTTTGCACGAACGCACCATCTGCGTGCGTGCATTTTGCAACCACTGATCACCGATCAGTAGTGTTCATTACTGATTGCGTCTGCTCAGTTTGCACTGCAAGTTTTATTTTGTGCAGCAAAGACTTTTTTTTGTGCAGCAACGACTTTTTTTTATGCAGATTTATTTTTTTACAATTTTCTTACAAGCCCCTTCACATGTGAAAACCCAACATACACACCCCTCACACTAAATAAAGTTTTGCACATTTCATATGTCACACCCCAATAAAATAAAAATGCCCAATTCATCCCAATGAGTATACTCAGCTGAAGAGGCGTACACCATCCTTGCCTCCAATACTGAGTCTGCCAGTGAGGAAAAAGAGGATTTCACTTTCCTCTACTCCTCTACCCGCTCATCATCATCATCCGGTGCTGATCGACCCTCTAGAAGGCGCCCTAGTGTAGCAGCGGAGGCGGCCCCCCCGAGTGAACCGAACCCTTATGGACCCCACCCCATGAGAATTATCTGCCCCAAATTCCTGAGTTTGTGGGCAACTCAGAAATTCACATAGATTGTGCGGGCTTCATAGAAACTATTTTTTTTTTTAAATCTTCTTCTCTGAAGATTTTGTAAATGTAATGGTAGCCCAAACCAATTTATACTCCCAACAATTAATTGCTCAGAACCCTACATCGCCATACGCTAGACCCCTAGGTTAGACCCCAGTAAGTGTGGGCAGAGATGGTGAAGTTTTGGGGACTCGTGCTGCATATGGGCGTTGTAAAAAAAAAAACATTAGGCAATATTAGAGTTCGGACATTTTCTACCAGACTCCAATTTACAGTAACATCATGACCCGGAAACGAATTGAGTCAATTAGGAAATTCATACTCGACAATGCACAGTGCCCACCCCAAACGACCAAACATTTGACTGTCTGTTCAAAGTTAGGCCTGTCATTGACCACTTTAACACCAAGTTTGCTGAGGTGTACACCCCTGATAAAAATGTCTGTGTAGATGAGTCCCTATTATTCTACAAAGGGAGGATTAGATTCCTCCAGTACCTGGCTAGCAAACGGGCAAGGTATGGCATAAAGATTTACAAACTTTGTGAGAGTAGCTTCGGGTACACCCACAAGTTTTTTCTGCATTTATGAAGTGAAATATTCCCAGATTGAACCCCCAGATCCCCCCCCCATCCTAGGAGTTAGTGGGAAGATCGTGTAGGACTTACTGTACCCACTGCTGGATAAGGGTTACCACTTCTATGTGGATGACTATTATACCAACGTACCCTTATTCACGTCCCTAACTGCCAGAGGTACTGTGGCTTGCGGCACAGTGCGCAAAAACCAGAGAGGCCTTCCTAGATCCTTGGTAGGGCAACCACTGAGAATGGGTGAAAGTAGGACTCTCCTCCATGAGAACATGCTTGTGGTTAAGTACAAAGACGAGAGGGACGTCCATGTACTGACCACCATTCACACTAACGCCAGCTCCCTTGCCCCTGTACGTGGTACCACTACCACTGTCCCCAAACCAGTTTGTATCCTGAACTACAACAGGCTCATGGGAGGGGTGGATCTTTCAGATCAACTTCTGAAGCCCTACAGTGCCACACGAAAAACGAGTAGTACAAAAAGCTGGCTGTACACATTGTACAGATGGCAATGTGCAATGCGTACGTGCTATTTCAAGCTGTACGTGCTACAGCAAAGAAAGGAAGGACCCAAAAAAGACTCAGGGTGTGTTCCAAAAGGGGGATAAGTAAAGACAGCATTTACCACTGTGAAACCTGCCCTGAAAAACCAGACCTGTGCATGCAAAACTGTTTCAGAATCAGGTCAAAGTGCCCTTTTCAACCCTTAAAATGTTCGCACGGGGGTGCTATCTCCAAAATAACTTCTTGGGGTTTTTAATTTCTGGAGACCTCAGGAAATTTTTTAATACGACATGGCACCTAAAATCAATGTCTATCTATTCAAGTCACAGGCTACAAGCACATATGGGGTGTTTCCTGAATAGGGATAAAATGGGGAATATATACTGGGCTGCATTTTCTACTTTAACCTCTTGTGAAAGTGAAAAATTGGGGTCTGATAGTAATTTTTCATTTTCAGAAATGTGTGCTTTGAAATCTTTTAACAAGTGTTTCTGCCTTCTGTGAGACACCTTCTACCACTTAAAATGTTCATACGGGGGTGCTCTTTCCAAAATGGGGTCACTTCTTGGGGTTTTTAATTTTTTAATGCAACATGACACCTAAAATCCATATTTTGCACTTGGCCTCTAGAGCCCTGGTGTGCACCCATACAGCAGGCTACAAGCACATATGGGGTGTTTCCTGAATGGGGATACAATGGGGAACATATACTGTGGTGCATTTTATCCTTTAAACCCTTGTAAAAGTAAAACATTGGGGTCTGCTAGTAATTTTTCATTTTCAGAAATGTGTGCTTTGAAATCCTTTAACAAGTGTTTCTGCCCTCTGTGAGACACTTGTTTGCTGAAAAGTACCCTTTCTACCACTTAAAATGTTCGTACGGGGGTGCTCTTTCCAAAATGGGGTCACTTCTTTGGGCTTTTAATTTCTGGGGACCTCAGGAATCTTTTAAATGCAACATGGCACATAAAATCCATGTCTGTTAGTAAAAAGGGGGTGTAAAGCAACTTTTTTGGGAAAAAATTGTCATTTTTCCTTTTCATAGCCAAGGGTCAAAGTGCTCACTACACACCTTGAAATATCTCTTGAGGGGTGTAGTTTCTGGAATGGGTAAATTTTGGGGGGTTTCCACTGTAGGGCCACCTCAGGGTGTCTTTATATGCGACATAGCTCCCAATTACCATTCCAGCTAAATCTGCTCTCCAAAAGCCATGTGGTGCTCCTTCCACTCTGAAGCCTGCTGTGCGCCCATACATCATTTTTTGAGCACACATGGGGTGAGGTTGTATTCGGGTGGGAGGGGGGAACAAAATGTGGGGTGCATTTTGTCTTGTTACTCTTTGGGAAAGTGAAAAATGTGCGTGTAAAGCAACTTTTTTGTGAAAAAAAATGCAATCTTTTCCTTTTCACAGCCAAGTGTTTCCTAATTCTGTGAAACACCTGATGGGTCAAAGTGCTTACTACACACCTTGAAATATTCCTTGAGGGGTGTAGTTTCTGGAAAGAAGTCACTTTTTGGGTGTTTCCACTATAGGGCCACCTCAGGGTGTCTTCACTTGCGACATAGCTCCCTATTACCATTCCAGCTAAATCCGCACTCCAAAAGCAATAAGAGTGCTCCTTCCACTCTGAAGCATGCTGTGCACCCATACATAAGTTTTTGAGCACACATAGTATGTTTCCGTATTCAGGGTGAAATAGGGAACAAAATGTGGGGTGCATTTTGTCTGGTTACCCTTTAAAAAAGTGAAAAATGTGGGTGTAAAGCAACTTTTTCTGGAAACATTTGTAATTTTTCCTTTTCACAGCCAAGTGTTTTCTAATTGTGGGAAATACCTGATGGGTCAAAGTGCTCACTACACACCTGTAAATATTCTTTGAGGGGTGTAGTTTCCGGAATGGGGTCACTTTTTGGGTTTTCATTGTAAGGCCACCTCAGGGTGTCTTCATAAGCTCCCAATTACCATTCTAGCTAAATCCGCTCTCCAAAAGTCATATTGTGCTCCTTCCACTCTGAAGCCTGCTGTGCGCCCATACATAATTTTTTGAGCACACATGGGGTGTTGACGTATTCGGGGGGAAATGGGAAACAAAATGTCGGTTGAATTTTGTCTTGTGACCCTTTGGGAAAGTGAAAAATGTGGGTGTAAAGCAACTTGTTTATGAAAAAAAATGCAATTTTGCATTTTCACAGCCAAGTGTTTGCTAATTCTGTGAAACGCCTGTCGGGTCAAAGTGCTCACTACACACCTTGAAATATTTTTTGAGGGGTGTTGTTTCTGGAACGGGGTAAATTTTATTGGGTTTCCACTGTAGGGCCACCTCAGGATGTGTCATATGCGACATAGCTCCCTATTACCATTCCAGCTAAATCCGCTCTCCAAAAGCCATATTGTGCTACTTCCACTCTGAAGCCTGCTGTGCGCCCATACATAATTTTTTGAGCACACATGGGGTGTTGACGTATTCGGGGGGAAATGGGAAACAAAATGTCGGTTGAATTTTGTCTTGTGACCCTTTGGGAAAGTGAAAAATGTGGGTGTAAAGCAACTTGTTTATGAAAAAAAATGCAATTTTGCATTTTCACAGCCAAGTGTTTGCTAATTCTGTGAAACGCCTGTCGGGTCAAAGTGCTCACTACACACCTTGAAATATTCTTTGAGGGGTATTGTTTCTGAACGGGGTAAATTTTTTGGGTTTCCACTGTAGGGCCACCTCAGGATGTGTCATATGCGACATAGCTCCCTATTACCATTCCAGCTAAATCCGCTCTCCAAAGGCCATATTGTGCTACTTCCACTCTGAAGCCTGCTGTGCGCCCATACATCATTTTTTGAGCACACATGGGGTGTTGCCGTATTCGGGGGAAAATGGGGAACAAAATGTGGAGTGCATTTTGTCCTGTGACCCTTTGGGAAAGTGAAAATGTGGATGTACAGCTTTTTCTGGAAAAAAATTACATTTTTCCTTTTCAAAGTCAAGTGTTTTCTAATTCTGTGAAACACCTGGTTGGTCAAAGTGCTCGCGACACACCTTGAAATATTCCTTGAGGGGTGTACTTTCTGGAATGGGGTCAATTTTGGGGGGTTTGCACTTTAGGGCCACCTAAGGGTGTCTTCATATGCGACATAGCTCCCAATTACCATTCCAGCTAAATCCGCTCTCCAAAAGCCATATGGTGTTCCTGCCACTCTGAAGCCTGCTGTGCGCCCATACATCAGTTTTTGAGCACACATATGGTGTTTGTGTAAACTCCAGATTTAGGGTAATAGATTTTCAGTTTTGTATGGATGTTAACCCTTGATGTTTTGCAGAAAAAAACTAAAAAAACTACTATTAAAATGTAAAATCTGCTAAAGTGAAATTTGGAAATTTTATTCCCATATTCATTTAATTTAACAACGTTAGTAAAATCAGTTTTGAGTAGCTTGAGGGGTGTAGTTTCTAAAATGGGGTGATTTATGGGTGGTTTCTAATATAAAAGCCCCAGAACGTGACTTCATAACTGAATTGGTCCTGAAAAAAATTGGGTTTTGGAAATCCTTTTAAAAATGTTAAGATTTGCTTCTAAACTTCTAAGCCTTCTAACGTCCCAAAAAAATAAAATGCAAATTTCAAAATTATCCAAACATGAAGTAGACATATGGGGAATGTAAAGTTATAACTATTTTTGGAGGTATTACTATCTATTATTAAAGTAGAGAAATTGAAATTTGGAAATTTGCTAAATTTTCCATATTTTGCTAAATTTGGTATTTTTTATAAATAAAAATGAAATATTTTGACTCAATTTTACCACTGTCATGAAGTACAATATGTGACGAGAAAACTTTCTCAGAATGGCCTGGATAAGTAAAAGCGTTTTAAAGTTATCACCACATAAAGTGACACATGTCAGATTTGCTAAAAATGGCCTGGTCCTTAAGGTGAAAAATGGCTGGGTCCAGAAGGGGTTGCATGTTCAATTGCCCACACAATGTTCTTTGGATATCTCACTATGGTGATGAGATAAATGGTTTAGAACATTAACGTTACCCTATTTATCAATGGGCTCTCTCATTGCTTTTCCTGCCAAGTCCAGACCTGCCACCCGGGTAAATTCTTCCCCATTGGCCTCCTAAGCCCCACTTTCAGGGTAGCAATGCAGTCTGGGCACTTCTGCTACTGCTCTACAGCTAGAAAGACCCCCAAAGGACCCTGTGCAGCTGAACTAGCTTCATAGGCTGTGTGTCTGCACCTTCAGTTTTTACAGCCAAGCACATTCAGCCAGTAATGGGCCTCCTGATTTCTGGAGCTCTATTCATGGTTAGTGTGGTGGTCTGGGGTGGACTGGGAACTTAAAGTGGCCCTGGAAAATATACTAAAAGTGGCCTCATTTTGTAGTTGAGATCCAAATTGATGGAAAGCAGAGCCAGAAATACCATATTGTGGCACATTATTCCACCTCAACAGAGCCAAATACCACAGTGCATCATAAAATAACTCCCCAAAAACTTCCACTGGCCGGCCATGAGGAGGGGCCAGGCAGCCCCCTGGGCATTGGCCCACTGGGAAATTTCCCTGTAAGGTCTATGGCCAATCTTCCCCTGGTAGTGGTAAAGTCCATCATAGTGTTCATGGAAGGACACCAAGAAGGAAGCTTCTGGTGTCCAAAAAAAGAAAAATCAAACATTGCAGCCCATTTCAAATTTTTCACAGCCGACCTGGATATACCTCAATGCTTCTAGGAAACATGACATAATTTTATTCCAGCTTCCTCTCAGCATGTTTGCCATGCTGTGGCTGGACCTCTGGCCTGCCCCAATTATAGCGAATGGGGCCGGAGCGGACTTCCAGCGGCACGCTTGCACTAGCGGCAGCACAGATCACCCTCCGGAACAGTTTGCCCGAGAAGGCTGCTGCTAATGTGGAAGTAGCCTAACCTTTGCGCCACAAACTGCGACAGATATGCGACAAAAACTGGAGTATATCTCTTAGTAAATGTTTGGAGAAAAATGAACACTGCACACCAAGATTAAAACCTCATCCCAACTGTGAAGTATGGGACTGGGACTTTGTGCCTCAGGGCCTTGTGATTATTTAGAGAACAATGAATTCAAAGATGTATGAAAACATTTTGCAGGAGAATGTAATGGCAGCAGCCCATGACCTCAAGCTGAAGGAAAATTGGATGATGCAACAAGACAGTGTCTTAAAGCACACAAGTAAATCAACTAAAGGTTGAAAAAAAATTGTTTTGTAATGGCCAAATGAAAGTCCTAACCTTAACCTTATCAATAATACTCTAGTATGACCTGAAGAGGAATGTGCATGCAAAACATCCTAGAGATGAACTGACGTTCCTTGACTTTTCAGAGATGAATGGTCTAAAATTCCTCCTTAACATTGTACTAATGTTTAGTGTTGAGAGCGAATATTCCAATCCAATATTTAGAATATAGTGCTCTACATTTATATCCAAGAATAGCGTTGATCGCGGATATTCTAACTCTAATTCTAATTCTATCGGCACTTAGCAACATCTCTAGCAACCAATAGGAAAGCTGCTTACCCCTTAGTGTTGATCGCGAATATATTACATTGCCGATTTTCGCAATCAAGTAAATAATGATTGGAAATCACAAATTCTCGAATTTGTGAATTTAAGGTGAATATTTGGCCAAAAATTTGTTAAATATCGCGAATTCAAATATTGACTATGCTGCTCATCACTACTAATGTTGCATAAAGCTACAGAAAACATGAAGGTGATTGCTGCAAAACATTTTTACTTTTCTCCCTAGAATGCAGGTACATGAATGGTACAACCATATTTTTGTTAGCAATGAATGCACAAATTCAGGTCATTCAAAATGGTTCCTTATACTTTTTTGTAACTGTACTTTTTGTGGTGTCCTCTGGTGTTCCAATCTTGTTATTACTTTCCCAGAATGTTCACCTAATCTGTTCAGTGCTGGAGAGAACAAGCCACTTCTAGTGCACAGATTATTGACTGGCCGCACTGTTGCAGGAATCACTTTCACAAGGGAATCCAGGCATCATGACAGGGAATGTGTTTCTACTGACACTGGACACACAAAGTGGATGTTTTGATCTACATGACATCATGGGTCACTTAACAGCAATATCTAAACATAAGAGCATTTCTTCTAGGGAAATTTAATATTTGAAGGTTTTTTTTGAAATTTATATATTTATAACCCATCCTAATGAATAGGTCATTAATATCAGATCAGTGGGTGTCCAACTCCCGGCACCCTTGCTGATCAGCTGTTTGAGGAAACTGCAGTGCTCTGGTGAGTACCACGGCCTCTTTCTAGGCGACTAATGTCACGTTCATTGGTCACATGGCCTAGGTAAAAATCTGTCCCATTCAAGTGAATACTGCTGAACTGTGATGCCAAGCACAACTGCTATGCAATGGATGGCACTGTGTTTGTTAAGCTGCCTCCTCAATCAGCTGATCAGCAAGAGTCCCGGGGGTCAGACCCCTGTCAATCTGATATCAATCACATATCCTGATGATAGGTCATCAATATCTGAATATTAGAGAACCCCTTTAAAGAGCACATGTCAGCAAGATAAATCCTATTAAATCGGGCATAATGCAAAAGCCAATTTCTACAAGGCAGGTATCATTTTAATGGGCAGGATGAACCCTTCCATGCCTGGTATAATAGGGTGCTCTGTAATCAAGGGGAAACCTTTTAAACAATTATTTTTACTTGTGTTAACATTAAGATATCATATTATTAAAGAACATCCTATGGTGGGATTCCATACACTACACATAGAAACGGAAAACATAGAAACATAGAATGTGTCGGCAGATAAGAACCATTTGGCCCATCTAGTCTGCCCAATATACTGAATACTATGAATAGCCCCTGGCCCTATCTTATATGAAGGATGGCCATATGCCTATCCCATGCATGCTTAAACTCCTTCACTGTATTTGCAGCTACCACTTCTGCAGGAAGGCTATTCCATGCGTCCACTACTCTCTCAGTAAAGTAATACTTCCTGATATTACTTTTAAACCTTTGGCCCTCTAATTTAAAACTATGTCCTCTTGTAGCAATTTTTCTTCTTTTAAATTGTCTCTCCTCTTTTACCGTGTTGATTCCCTTTATGTATTTAAAAGTTTCTATCATATCCCCTCTGTCTCTTCTTACTTCCAAGCTATACATGTTAAGGTCATTTAACCTTTCCTGGTAAGTTTTGTCCTGCAATCCATGTACTAGTTTAGTAGCTCTTCTCTGAACTCTCTCCAAAGTTTCAATATCCTTCTGCACATATGGTCTCCAGTACTGAACACAATACTCCAAATGAGGTCTCACTAGTGCTCTGTAGAGCGGCACGAGCACCTCCCTCTTTCTACTGTTAATGCCTCTCCCTATACACCCAAGCATTCTGCTGGCATTACCTGCTGCTCTATGACATTGTCTGCCCACCTTTAGGTCATCTGATATAATGACCCCTAAATCCCTTTCCTCAGATACTGAGGTTAGTACTGTATCACTGATTTTATATTCTGCTCTTGGGTTTTTACGCCCTAGGTGCATTATCTTGCACTTATTGACATTAAATTTTAGTTGCCAGATTTTTGACCATTCCTCTAGTTTTCCTAAATCCTTTTCCATTCCTATCCTCCAGGAACATCAACCCTGTTACAAATCTTTGTGTCATCAGCAAAAAGACACACCTTACCATTGAGGCCTTCTGCAATTTCGCTGATAAAGATATTAAACAATATGGGTCCCAGAATTGGCACAACGTTTGCAAATTTCCAATCTTCTGTCGTAAGTCTTGCTTTTTATTTTTAGATCACATGTAGAAGACATTCCAATATTTGAAAAGGGTTGTTTTACTACATCAAATGACGTTTATCATGTAGAGAAAGTTAATACAACGCACTTACACTACTAATGTATTATGATTGTCCATATTGTCTTATTTGCTGGCTTGATTCATTTTTCCATCACATTATACACTTCTCCTTTCCAGAGGTTACGACCACCCTGCAATAAAGCAGCGGTGGCCATGCTTGCACACTATAGGAAAAACCCATACCTCTCCGGTGGCTGGCACTGCAGGAGTGTGCATAGACACGCGTGTGCAGCAACTGCAATCCTGGACACCTTGTATCATCGCTGTAACAATAGTTGTAACCCCTGGATGCGAGCAGTGTATAATGTGATGGAAAATGAATCTAGCCAGCAAAGGAGGCAATATGGACAATTACAATACATTAGTAGCAGTGAGACTACCTCTTTAAGGATAGCTCTGTTGTAAGTCTTGCTTTTTATTTTTAGATCACATGTAGAAGACATACAATATTCTTCAATTATCTTTGCATCTTTGTTCATTTATCAAGCTTTATCCTGTGAAATTAACATTACCCTATCTCCACAACATCCTGAGAATGTTAGCAACAGAAAATCAAACATGTGCAAAAAAATGAGGTATTGATGCCAGAGTTAATAACTCATGTCTCGCACGAGCAGGTAAGTTTTGAGATGGTTCATTACTAATGATTTCTGTTTCAATCCCTGCATATTACAAGAAGCAGCTGCTCTCCTGTGTGTGAAGGAAGATGTGAATCGCCAAATCAAGAGAATTCGCTGTCAATGGAAGGTACCTATCATTTTTAATATATTCACAAGTAAAAGATATTAGGATAAGGAGGTGACTGACAATTCATGTCATATCGATTTAAAAAAAAGTACCTAAAATACTGGTGTATGTACATTGTGTTCAAATGTTGTGCTTTTATTTTTATTACATCATTCCAAGATCTATTATGCGTTTGTGAATAGTCCGATAAGCATCCATAAATGCTATACTAAATGTATCGCAGTTTTAGGTGCAAAATAACTCAAACACAATGTAGGGTCTTGAACAATGTTGAACAATGTTGGTTAATGGGACCATTGAAGGTACTGTAGGGTCTTACTCTTGACCAAAGTTTTCTAGTTGAAAAGTAAGCTATATTTATCAAGTGTTAATTTCAGATAAAATACATATAATCACAAAGATACACACATATATTACATATAAACACACATAACATACCGTACTAATATAAATACTTTCAGATTGTACATAGCTAGAGAATTCAAACCATTAGGCTTCATGCACATGGCTATATCATGGATCATTTCATAAGTAGCTGCAGGACGCTCATAGAGGTTCATGGGGCTTCAATTCTTCTATACAAGTGTGGAAGGATCTCAATCCCTTTAGACGCATTACTTCAAGGGCGATCATATGCCTCCTATATAGCAACCTCAGTGGCAAGGTATGGTGCAGCACAGTAATCCATATTCTGTTGTCTCCTGCACAAGGCTTTGACATTAAATGAGGCTTGTACATATATAGTTGCCTCCTCTTTAATGACTGGTGTGTCATATACGTCTATGCACATCCTTGGGTGGTCAGGTACTTGAGATATTTCACCCTCTGAGTTGAAATGAGAGTGTTGTCACAAGTTAGGGACTTTGATGATGCAAATAATCAGCACATATGGGCTATTGTCAGAACATTCCTAACTGTAGCTTACAGTATATGGACGTCTAGCCCCAGAAGATAAGGTAATGCACCGAAGGACATTTGTATTGTACGGAAATGTAAGTATTTAAGACTTCATAAGGATAGTAAACAACCAAATAGTTTAAGACCGTTGTGAAAAAGCAATACTTCCTAGTGACCCTTTGAAGAGATTCACATTCTTTTTACAATACATTAAATATTTCATGTGAGAGGGGTTGTGTACTATGATTAGTACCTTTTATTAGAAGTGCATCCCAGCTATAAATAATCAGCTGTAACCTGTGAGGGAACCTAGCAGGCAATGTTCACATTTTTTGGGCTCCATTATGCTACATGGAAGAGCCTTAAAGAGTGAACACGATACTTTTTGAAACAATTCATAGCGTTTTCTCAAAGACAAGGCTCCCCTCAACCTTAAATTATGTACTAGAGTGTTTGAAGTTTACATTCATCTTTGAACACCATTTTACCTTAGACTGTAGATAGATAGATAGATAGATAGATATTGTAAAGACAATGTGTTGCTTGATCTATTTTTTTTTTTGATCTATGTGAGAAACAGCTACGTGAGGATTTATAACTGAACAATCTTTGCCAACTAGGCTAGCCCAGGCCCTGTTGCAGAGATTGAGTACAGACTTCGGAATGTTTAAATCATGTTTACTAGAACTCTGCTGCCGCAACCAGCCTTGGCCCCTCCGCCGCCATCAGCAGTGCCAGCCTTGGCCCCTCCGCCACCAGCCTTGGCCCCTCCACCGCCAGCCTTGGCCATTCTGCCACCAGCCTCGGCCCCTCCGCCGCTAGCAGCAGCAGCCAGCCTCAGCCCCTCTGCCGCCAGCCTCATTTATTTATATTACTCATTTATATATATTGAATATTTATACCTGAACAACCTCTGCCAACTAGGCTAGCCCAGGCCCCTACCTTCAGGCCATCTTTCTGGGGATCAGTCTCCATTGCAAAGATTTAGTACAGACTTAGGAATGTTTCGTGTTTACTGCTTTCCACAGAAAATAGAATACTAATGATTAAATGGCAAAAAGATAAGTAAAATTGCTAAAACAGTTGTGTAATTGGTTGGTTTATTCACAGCTTTATTAAATATCTCCTAAACAGATACTGCATGAGATAAGAAAAATAAAATTAAAAATGACTTAATTCCTCCACATCTCTATCTTATTCCTGTTGCCATATGAATGCCCATGAAGCAGAAAATTAGATATGAGTGTAAATAGACAGTAATGACTTAATATTCTTAAAATATCATTTGTAATATTAAAAAAACAATGGATTTGGTAAAACAGTGCAGCGGGAAGCTAATCATTGTGCGACTGGTGCAGAAACAAACAAATTGATCACATTGTAGAAGTTTTCTTTGCTAAAATGTGAACCTATAATGTCTGAAAACCTATAGATTTCAGGTATCAGGGTTTGAGATGAGTGAAATTCTCAAAACTTCGATTCGGTTGCTTCACCAAATTTCACTAAGAAATTCGCTTTGTGACGTTCCTCTCTAATTGCGGCATCTGAGATGACCATTGAAAAAAAGTAAAAAATACTCATCATAACCATTTGCTTGCAAGTAGTCCACCGCTGCCATCTTGATTGAAGATCCAGTGTGAAATCTTGCACTGTGCATGATGACGCCATCACGTTGGCTGGTGTGGTGACATCATATGTCACAGCACACAAGATTTTGCACGGAATCTTCAATCAAAATAGCCATGGCGGATGAAGTGAGTATGAATTTTTTTTTAATGCCATTTTAGGGAAAATTGATTCATTATGACAAAGGAAATTCGGCTTTAAGCTGAATCAAATATTCCCTGAAATTTGGATCAAAGTCCACTTCGTGGACTTCGATTCGCTCAACACTAGTCATGATCCATAATATATAACAATATAACCACGGCAGGAGATTTGGTCCAGAAATGGGTGTGCAGTGCAGACCTGTTAAAATGTGAAGTTGCACATATTGTGCCAAAATATTCACATCATTATTGCCAATTTGCACAATCGCAAATATATTGGAACACTCTATCTGCATACATACCGTATAAAGCTATTGTAATGTTCTGCCGTGCCAACCATTTTCTCTACTCTCATTAAACCTCGAGCAGTTTGAAAAATGTAGCTATAATGACCCAATCCTGTATTGCGTGTGTATTACGTGAATATTACATTGCTGATTTTCGCAATCTAGAAAATAACAGCGGATTCGCGAATATATCACGAATATTCTACCAAATATTCGCAAAATATTGTGAATTCGAATATTGCCCCTGTCGCTCATCACTAGTAATAAAACAATTGCCCAAATAATTTTCAGTAAAAGTTGTAGTAGCTGTTAGTGATGAGCAAGCACCAAAGTGTTCGGGTGTTCGGATACTCGGTCCGAACACATAGCAATATTCGTGCGCTAGGCCGAGCACCCGAGTATAATAAAAGTCAATAGGAGACAACCAGGCACCCCCTGCTCGGATGAGGGGAGTGTGCCTGGTCCATTGGAAAAGGTCAGAAAGTGACAAAAATACCACCGAAATCTAACATTTTTAGAGGTAAAATTGTTAGGAAACAGTCTTTCCTGGATATTCAACTGTATATACAGTGCAAATGCTGCCAAAAATAACAAGGAAGAAGCACTCCGATACAGCCTGTATATCACATAAAGGAGGGCCTCATTCACATGGTGCTACAAGTGAAAGGGCTGGCAAAAATTACAAGGACCCGGCACTCCAATACACCCTTTATTACACATAAAGGAGGGCATCATACACAACCTTAAAAAAATTATCATTGATTGCCTACTGGTGACACTCAAAAACATTTGGAGACAGGGCGTGCTGGTTACCTTCTAAAACATTATAGTTGAGGGCCTGAACCCAATAAAAAATTGTAATGAGGGCCTGAAGGTGAGCAAACCCCATAAAACATTGCAGTAATGGCGTACAGGTCAGCAGACGGTATAAAGCATTAGAGGTGAGGGCCTGAAGCCAAACAAACCCCATAAATCATTGCAGTGATGGCCTACAGTTGAGCAGACGGTAGAAAGCATTGGAAGTGAGGGCCTGAAGCATAGTGAACCCCATAAAACATTGCAGTAATGGCCTACAGGTGATCAGATGGTATAAAGCATTTGAGGTGAGGGCCTGAAGCCTAGTGAACCCCATAACTCATTGGAGTGATGGCCTACAGGTTAGCAGATGGTAAAAAGCATTGGGGGTAAGCGCCTGAAGCCTAGAGAACCCCATCAATCATTGCACTGATGGCCTACAGGTGAGCAGACAGTATAAAGCGTTGGAAGTGAGGGCCTGAAGCCTAGAGAACCCCATAAAACATTCCAGTAATGGCGTACAGATGAGCAGACAGTATAAAGCACTGGAGGTGAGGGCCTGAAGCCTAGAGAACCTCATAAAACATTGCAGTGATTGCCTACAGGTGAACAGACGTTAGAAAGCATTGGAAGTGAGGTCCTGAAGCCTAGCGAACCCCATAAATCATTGCAGTGATGGCCAACAGGTAAGCAGACGGTATAAAGCATTGGAGCAGAGGGCAGAATCCTAGAGAACCCCATAACACATTGCAGTAATGGCCTACAGATGAGCAGACAGTATAAAGCACTGGAGGTGAAGGCCTGAAGCCTAGAGAACACCATAAATCATTGCAGTGATGGCCTACAGGTGAGCAGACGGTATAAACCATTGGAGTTGAGGGCCTGAAGCCTAGAGAATCCCATAAAACATTGCAGTAATGGCCTACAGATGAGCAGACGGTATAAAGCATTGAAGGTGAGGGCCTGAAGTCTAGCGAACCCCATAAATCATTGCAGTGATGGCCTACAGGTAAACAGATGGTAGAAAGCATTGAAAATGAGGGCCTTAAGCCTAGATATCCGCATAAAACATTGCAGTAATAGACTACAGGTGAACAGACAGTATAAAGCATTGGAGGTGAGGGCCTGAAGCCTAGCAAACACCATAAATAATTGCAGTGATGGCCTACAGGTTAGCAGGCGGTATAAACCATTGGAGGTGAGGGCCTGAAGCCTAGAGAACCCCATAAAACATTGCAGTAATGGCCTACAGGTGAGCAGATGGTAGAAAGCATTGAAGGTGAGGGACTAAAGCATAGAGAACCCCATAAAACATTGCAGTAATGGCCTACATGTAAGCAGATGGAATAAAGCATTGGAGGTAAGGGCCTGAAGCCTAGCGAACCCCATAAATCATTGCCGTGATGGCCTAAAGGTGAGCAGACGGTATAAAGCATTGGAAGTGAGGGCCTGAAGCATAGAGAACCCCATAACACATTGCAGTAATGGCCTACAGATGAGCAGACAGTATAAAGCACTGGAGGTGAGGGCCTGAAGCCTAGCAAACCCCATAAATCATTGCAGTGATGGCCTACAGGTGAGCAGACGGTATAAACCATTGGAGTTGAGGGCCTGAAGCCTAGAGAACCGAATAAAACATTGCAGTAATGGCCTACAGGTAAGCAGATGGTAGAAAGCATTGGAGGTGAGGGCCTGAAGCATAGAGAGCCCCATAAATCATTGCAGTAATGGCCAACAGGTAAGCAGACGGTAGAAAGCATTGGAGGTGAGGGCTTGAAGCCTAGAGAATCCCATAAAACATTGCAGTAATGGCCTACAGGTGAACAGACGGTATAAAGCATTGGAGGTGAGGGCCTGAAGCCTAGCGAACCCCATAAATCATTGCAGTGATGGCCTACAGGTAAACAGATGGTAGAAAGCATTGAAGTTGAGGGCCTGAAGCATAGAGAACCCCATAAAACATTGCAGTAATAGACTACAGGTGAGCAGACAGTATAAAGCATTGGAGGTGAGGGCCTGAAGCCTAGAGAACCCCATAAAACATTGCAGTGATGGCCTACAGGTGAGCAGATGGTATAAAACATTAAAGGTGAGGGCTTGAAGCGTAGCAAACCCCATAAATCATTGCAGTAATGGCCTACAGGTGAGCAGATGGTAGAAAGCATTGGAGGTGAGGGACTAAAGCATAGAGAACCCCATAAAACATTGCAGTAATGGCCTACATGTAAGCAGATGGAATAAAGCATTGGAGGTAAGGGCCTGAAGCCTAGCGAACCCCATAAATCATTGCATTGATGTGCTACAGGTGAGCAGACGGAAGAAAGTATTGAAGGTTAAGGCGTGAAGCCTAGATAACCCCATAAAACATTGCACTAATGGCCTACAGATGAGCAGATGGTAGAAAGCATTGGGGGTGAAAGCCTTAAGCCTAGCTAACCCCATAAATCATTGCAGTGATGGCCTACAGGTGAGCAGACGGTAGAAAGCATTGGAGGTGAGGGCCTTAAGCCGAGCAAACCCTACAAAATATTGTAGTGAGGGCATATATATTCTGTATGGAAGAGGAGGCGGATGAGAAAACAGAATTCAAACATATACCCATTTTTTGCAGTGAAAAGGGTTAAAAAATCTAAATCTTGCTGATTGAGTACATTATAAAGCATACATTTACAATGTGTTTTTGTTCCTCATTAGCTCAGCTTTCCTCTGCTGGAGTAGAGAATTCAGGGGCAATCCAGGCATTATTCATTTTTATCTGAGTCAACCTGTCAGCATTGTCAGTGGACAAGCGGATACGCTTATCTGTTATAATGCCACCAGCAGCACTAAATACACGCTCAGACAATACGCTGGCGGCAGGGCAGGCCAGCAGCTCCAAGCCGTAGAGCGCAAGTTCGTGCCACGTGTCCAGCTTGGACACCCAGTAGTTGTAAGGCACTGAGGGATCATTTAGGACGCAGACACGGTCTGCAATGTATTCCTTCACCATCTTCCAAAACTTTTCCCTCCTTGTAGCACTAGGCCGCGATTCAGGGTGAGGTTGCTGGCGGGGTGTCATGAAAGTGTTCCATGCCTTGGAAAGTGTTACTCTGCCGCTGTTGGAACTACTGTGTGTTCCACTTGTCTCTCTTCCTCGGTTGCCCAAAGAAGTACGGACTCTGGCGGCTGCATTGTCAGATGGAACATTTTGGAGCAATCTGTCAACAAGTACCTTCTGGTATTGCACAGTTTTACTCGTCCTCTCCACCACAGGAATCAGAGATGAGAAGTTCTCTTTATAGCGGGGGTCGAGAAGGGTGAACACCCAATAATCTGTGTTACCTAAAATGTGTATAACGTGAGGGTCACGGGAAAGGCAGCCTAACATGAAGTCAGCCATTTGTGCCAGAGTACCAACGGATGACTCTCCATACCCTCATCCTCCTCCTCTTCTGCCCATCCACGCTAAACAGATGGAATTAAAGTTCCATGGGTTCTAGCCTTTGTAGCAGAGGCAAGGGTCTCCAGCTCCTCCTCCTCTTCATGGCCCAATTCGCGCTGAGAAGACGAACTGGGGGAGGTCAGGTTTCACCCTGTGTCATCTCCTCCCCCATTGCCTCGTCTGCCACATTTAAAGCCTCCTCCTTAATTGTGAGCGCGATCGTTTGAGTAGACATAGCAGTGGAATGGTTACGCTGATAATAGCGTTATCACCACTAACCATCTGTGTGGATTCATCCAAGTTTTTTAAAACCTCACATAGGTCTGACATCAATGCCCACTCCTCGCTTGTGAATACTGGCAGTTGACTGGAAAGGCGACGAGCATGTTGCAGCTGGTATTCCACAACTGCCCTCTGCTGCTCACAATGCCTGGCCAACATGTAGAACGTAGAGTTCCACCGCGTGCTCACATCGCACAACAGTCAGTGAGCTGGAAGCCGCAAGCACTGCTGCATCGTTGACAGACCGGCTGAAGCTGAGGATGACTTTCGGAAAAGAGCACACAAGCGACGTGCCTTCACTAGTAGCTCCTGCAAATTGGGGTAGGTTTTGATAAACCGCTGAACCACTAAGTTTAAAACGTGTGCTAGGCATGGAATGTGTGTCAGGTTGCTCCAAAGCTGCCACCAAGTTAGGGCCATTGTCAGACACAACCATACCTGGTTGTAGGCTGTGTGGTGAGAGCCACAGCTTGGTCTGGTCCCTTATACCCTGCCACAGCTCTGCGGCGGTGTGCTGTTTGTCCCCTAAACAAATAAACTTCAGCCCGGCCTGTTGACGCTTACCCACAGCAGTGCTACACTGCTTCCAGCTAGCAACTGATGGCTGACTGCTGTTGGAGGTGGAAGTGGAGGAGGAGGCGGCAGAGGAAGAGAAGTGGGGGTTGGAGCCAGTAACATAGCTGCTGGCGGAGACCCTGATGGACGTAGGGCCCGCAATCCTGGGCATGGGTAGCACCTATGCCATCCCTGGGTCCGACTCACTCCCGGCCTCCACAACATTCACCGAGTGTGCGGTCAGGGAAATGTAGTGTCCCTGGCCACCAGCACTTGTCCATGTGTACGTGATGAGGTAGACCTTCCCAGTAAGTGCGTTGGTCAAGGCACGGGTGATGTTCTGGGACAGATGCTGGTGTAAGGCGGGCACGGCACACCACGAAAAATAGTGGCGGGTGGGGACTGCGTACCGAGGGACGGCCGATAACAGGCTGCGGAAGGCCTCAGTGTCCACAAGCCTAAATGGCAACATTTCAAGGGCCAGTAATTTCGAAAGTTGAGCATTCAGTGCTATGGCCTGTGGGTGGGTGGGTATTTGCGCTTCAAATGCCTGTGGTATCGAAATTTGGATGCTGCGCTGGGACAGGGAAGTGGATGTTGTTGCTGACGGTTCATGCGAAGGTCCAGGTGCAAGGCGAGGGGCAGCCGGGCCTGCGCCTTCAACAGGGGATTGGCCAGCAGTGCGTAACACAGGGGAAGTGGAGGCAGTGGTGGGACCCGCAAACGCAGAGTCCGGAACCAGGCGTTCGGCCGACTTATTAGGGTGCTTGGATGCCATGTGGCGGATCATGCTGGTGGGGGTGAGGTTGCTAGTGTTCACGCACTGGGTAATTTTGGTACGGCACAGGTTGCAAACTACCACTTTTTTGGCAACTGTGTCTCATCATCATCCACCTCATGAACGAATGATTGCGGTTCACCACCGTCATCTTCTTGAGACTGTGAAGGCTCAAGAGGTTGGGAATCAGGGAACAATATCTCAGGTACCTCTTCAAGCGTGCTTGGCGAGAGAGCCAAACCAAGTTCTGGCGATGAAAAGAGGTCATGTGAATATCCGAGTGTGGGATCAGTAGTTTGACCAGACGCGACATGGTAGGAGGAAGGAGGATCAGAGTGAGGATTCAGTTGAACAGACTCTTTGCTACAGAGACTGGACTTTGTGGAAGAGAGGGTGGTGCTTAACTGATTGGAAGCATTATCTTCTGCAATCCAACCAACCACCTTTTCACACTGGTCCGACTTAGACAGTGTTGTCCTGCGCCGCCCAGCTAAGTTGGACATGAAGCTGGGTAAGGATGATTTTTTTGTTTTTTCTGGTGCACTGGCAGCAGGCACAGTTTCATTTCGCCCAGGGCCACGGCCTCTGCTTGCACCATCAGCATCACGCACAGGGCCATGGCCTCTGCTTGCACCATCAACACCACGCCGAGGGCCACAGTCTCTGCTTGCATCATCAGCATCATGCCCAGGGCCACGGCCTCTGCTTGCACCATCAGCATCATGCCCAGGGCCACCACCTCTGCTTGCACCATCAGCATCACGCCCACTTCCCCCTCCCTTTGTGCTCACCTTCTTCATATTAATGGTTTTGTCTGTAGATATGGCGTAGATTGTTTTACTATCCGCTAAAGACACAGTTTTCTGATGCAGGATAGTACTGGACACAGAAAAA
Source organism: Bufotes viridis (assembly GCA_033119425.1). Classification (NCBI taxonomy): domain Eukaryota; kingdom Metazoa; phylum Chordata; class Amphibia; order Anura; family Bufonidae; genus Bufotes; species Bufotes viridis. Next base: position 93,798,973 of record CM065589.1, read on the forward strand.
TACAGATTTTCGGCACTACACTTGCCCAGAGATAATGAAATTTTTACAGTACACACTGTATTGGCTTGCTGTAATGTACTGTAGACAGAGAAACACAAATAGTAGGCACTACACTAGGCCACAGATAATGACATTTTTACAGTACACACTGTATTGGCTTGCTGTAATGTACTGTAGACAGAGAAATACAAATTTTAGGCACTACAGTAGGCCACAGCAAATTACATTTTTACAGTACACACTGTATTGGCTTTCTATACTGTACTGTAGACAGAGAAATACAAATTTTTGGCACTACACTAGCCCAGAGATAAGGACATTTTTACAGTAGTCACTGTATAGACTTGCTGTAATGTACTGTAGACAGAGGAATACAAATTTTCAGCACTACAGTAGGCCACAGATAATGACATTTTTACAGTACACACTGTATTGGCTTGCTGTAAAGTACTGTACACAGAGGAATACAAATTTACGGCACTACACTAGGCCACAGATAATGAAATTTTTACAGTACACACTGTATTGGCTTGCTGTAATGAACAGGAGAAAGAGAAATACAAATTTTCGTCACTAAAGGAGGCCACAGATAATGAAATTTTTATAGTACACACTGTATTGGCTTGTTGTAATGAACAGGAGACAGAGAAATCAAATTTTTTGGCAATACACTAGCCCAGAGATAATGCAATTTTTACAGTACACACTGTATTGGCTTGCTGTAATGTAGTGTTGACAGAGAAATACAAATTTTCGGCACTACAATAGGGCACAGATAATGACATTTTAACAGTACACACTGTATTGGCTTGCTGTAATGTACTGTACACAGAGGAATACAAATTTACGGCACTACACTAGGCCACAGATAATGAAATGTTTACAGTACACACTGTATTGGCTTGCTGTAATGAACAGGAGACAGAGAAATACAAATTTTCGTCACTAAAGGAGGCCACAGATAATGAAATTTTTATAGTACACACTGTATTGGCTTGTTGTAATGAACAGGAGACAGAGAAATCAAATTTTTTGGCAATACACTAGCCCAGAGATAATGCAATTTTTACAGTACACACTGTATTGGCTTGCTGTAATGTAGTGTTGACAGAGAAATACAAATTTTCGGCACTACAATAGGGCACAGATAATGACATTTTAACAGTACACACTGTATTGGCTTGCTGTAATGTATTGTAGACAGAGAAATACACATTTTCATCACTAAAGTAGGCCACAGATAATGACATTTTTACAGTACACACTGTATTGGCTTTCTGTAATGTACTGTAGATAGAGAAATACACATTTTAGGCACTACAGTAGGCCACAGATAATAGAATTTTTACAGTACAGACTGTATTGGCTTTCTGTATTGTACTGTAGATAGAGAAATACAAATTTTCGGCACTACACTAGCCCAGAGATAATGACATTTTTACAGTAGACACTGTATAGACTTGCTGTAATGTACTGTAGACAGAGAAATACAAATTTTCGGCACTACAGTAGGCCACAGATAATGACATTTTTACAGTAAACACTGTATTGGCTTCCTGTAATGTACTGTAGACAGAGAAATACAAATTTTCAGGCACTACAGTAGGCCACAGATAATGAAATTTTACAGTACACACTGTATTGGCTTGCTGTATTGTACTGTAGACAGAGAAATACAAATTTTTCGGCACTACACTAGCCCAGAGATAATGTACATTTTTACAGTAGACACTGTATATGACTTGCTGTAATGTACTGTAGACAGAGAAATACAAATTTTCGGCACTACAGTAGGCCACAGATAATGACATTTTTACAGTACACACTGTATTGGCTTGCTGTAATGTACTGTAGACAGAGAAATACAAATTTTCGTCACTAAAGTAGGCCACAGATAATTAAATTTTTATAGTACACACTGTATTGGCTTGTTGTAATGAACAGGAGACAGAGAAATAAAAATTTTCGGCAATACACTAGCCCAGAGATAATGCAATTTTTACAGTACACACTGTATTGGCTTGCTGTATTGTACTGTAGACAGAGAAATACAAATTTTTGGCACTACGCTAGCCCAGAGATAATGACATTTTTACAGTAGACACTGTATATACTTGCTGTAATGTACTGTAGACAGAGGAATACAAATTTTCAGCACTACAGTAGGCCACAGATAATGACATTTTTACAGTACATACTGTGTTGCCTTGTTGTAATTAACAGGAGACAGAGAAATACAAATTTTCGTCACTAAAGTAGGCCACAGATAATGACATTTTTACAGTACACACTGTATTGGCTTGCTGTAATGTACTGTAGACAGAGAAATACAAATTTTCGTCACTAAAGGAGGCCACAGATAATGACATTTTTATAGTACACACTGTATTGGCTTCTTGTAATGTACAGGAGACAGAGAAATAAAAATTTTCGGCAATACACTAGCCCTGAGAAAATGCAATTTTTACGGTACACACTGAATTGGCTTGCTGTAATGTACTGTAGACAGAGAAATACAAATTTTAGGCACTACAGTAGGCCACAGATAATGACATTTTTACAGTACACACTGTATTGGCTTGTTGTAATGTACTGTAGACAGAGAAATACAAATTTTAGGCACTACAGTAGGCCACAGATAATGGAATTTTTACAGTACTCACTGTATTGACTTTCTGTATTGTACGGTAGACAGAGAAATGCAACGTTTTGGCACTACGCTAGCCCAGAGATAATGACATTTTTACAGTACACACTGTATTGGCTTGCTGTAATGTATTGTAGACAGAGAAATACAAATTTTCGTCACTAAAGTAGGCCACAGATAATGACATTTTTACAGTAAACACTGTATTGGCTTGCTGTAATGAACAAGAGACATAGAAATACAAATTTTAGGCACTACAGTAGGCCACAGATAATTGAATTTTTACAGTACAGACTGTACTGGCTTTCTGTATTGTACTGTAGACAGAGAAATACAAATTTTCGAGCACTACACTAGGCCAGAGATAATGACAATTTTTACAGTAGACACTGTATTGGCTTGCTGTAATGTACTGTAGACAGAGAAATACAAATTTTCGGCACTACAGTAGGCCACAGATAATGGACATTTTTACAGTACTCACTGTATTGGCTTCCTGTAATGTACAGTAGACAGAGAAATACAACTTTTCGGCACTACAGCCAGCCCAGCAGATAATGACATTTTTACAGTACACACTGTATTGGCTTGATATGATAATATTATATATCAAGTAATATAATTATTGTATTAAAAAAATCGCATAGCTAATTTAACACAGCTGTCTGGTAAGTCAACCTTCCTATTTGATTGCTAGAATTAGCGAAGGTTGACGACATAGGTTGCTAAAACGAAGATGTAGAATACTTCGCTATCTTCGCTTTGAGGAATATGACGAATACATTCGCCATATTCGTCATCCTCGCTAATTCTACCAAGCCAACCATAACTTCTGTAGCTCATGGAGCGTCCCCATCACCATGGGAACGCTCCATATACTAAAATGTACTGTCGGATTTGAGGAATTACGTTGAAATCGCAATGCGATTAATTCAAGTTATATTAATCGCATTGCGATTTCAACTTAGAGCTGGGTTTATAATGGGTCAGCTTGCTAGAATTAACGAGTTAACGAATATGGAATATAGCAGCAGTGTTAGTTGAAATCGCAATGCGATTAATTTAACTTAGTATTCGCATTACGATTTCAACTTAGCACTGCTAGTGCATAGCCATATATTCCATATTCGTTAATTCTAGCCTATGTAAGATAGCAGTGCTAAGTTGTAATCGCAATGCGATTAATATAACTTGAATTAATCGCATTGCGATTTCAACGTAATTCCTCAAATCCGACAGTACATTTTAGTATATAGAGATTTTCCCATGGAAGGGGACGCTCCATGAGCACGGAAGTCGGCAGAAGCGGCAACGGGCACTGACTGGAGCAGCCAGGAAGCCAGGAATCCTCATGACAGGTAAGAACTACTTTTGGGAAGTGGGAAAGAAAAAAATATAACTAAAAAAAAAAAAACGAATATTCGAAATAGCGAATTTATAGCGCTATATTCGAAATATTCGCGAATTAGCGAGTGCCGATATTCGCTAAAAAAATTCGCTTTTCGAAAATTCGCGCTCAACACTATACACTAGCCCAGAGATAATGACATTTTTACAGTAGACACTGTATAGACTTGCTGTAATGTACTGTAGACAGTGGAATACAAATTTTCGGCACTACAGTAGGCCACAGATAATGACATTTTTACAGTAGACACTGTATATACTTGCTGTAATGTACTGTAGACAGAGAAATACAAATTTTCAGCACTGCAGTAGGCCACAGATAATGACATTTTTACAGTACACACTGTATTGCCTTGTTGTAATTAACAGGAGACAGAGAAATACAAATTTTAGTCACTAAAGTAGGCCACAGATAATGAAATTTTTATAGTACACACTGTATTGGCTTGTTGTAATGTACAGGAGACAGAGAAATAAAATTTTTCGGCAATACACTAGCCCTGAGAGAATGCAATTTTTACAGTACACACTGAATTGGCTTGCTGTAATGTACTGTAGACAGAGAAATACAAATTTTCGGCACTACAGTAGGCCACAGATAATGACATTTTTACAGTACACACTGTATTGGCTTGCTGTAATGTACTTTACACAGAGGAATACAAATTTTAGGCACTACAGTAGGCCACAGATAATGAAATTTTTACAGTACTCACTGTATTGGCTTTCTGTATTGTAAGGTAGACAGAGAAATGCAACGTTTTGGCACTACGCTAGCCCAGAGATAATGACATTTTTACAGTACACACTGTATTGGCTTGCTGTAATGTATTGTAGACAGAGAAATACAAATTTTCGTCACTAAAGTAGGCCACAGATAATGACATTTTTACAGTAAACACTGTATTGGCTTGCTGTAATGAACAAGAGACAGAGAAATACAAATTTTAGGCACTACAGTAGGCCACAGATAATTGAATTTTTACAGTACAGACTGTACTGGCTTTCTGTATTGTACTGTAGATAGAGAAATACACATTTTCAGCACTGCACTAGCCCAGAGATAATGACATTTTTACATTAGACACTGTATAGACTTGCTGTAATGTACTGTAGACAGAGGATTACAAATTTTCAGCACTACAGTAGGCCACAGATAATGACATTTTTACAGTACACACTGTATTGGCTTCCTGTAATGTACTGTAGACAGAGAAGTACAAATTTTCGGCACTACAGTAGGCCACAGATAATGACATTTTTACAGTACACACTGTATTGGCTTGCTTTAATGTACTGTAGACAGAGAAATACAAATTTTAGGCAATACAGTAGGCCACAGATAATTAAATTTTTACAGTACTCACTGTATTGGCTTTCTGTATTGTACTGTAGACAGAGAAATACAAAGTTTTGGCACTACGCTAGCCCAGAGATAATGACATTTTTACAGTACACACTGTATTGGCTTGCTGTAATGTACTGTAGATAGAGAAATACAAATTTTCAGCACTACAGTAGGCCACAGATAATGACATTTTTACAGTAGACACTGTATTGGCTTGCTGTAATGTATTGTAGACAGAGAAATACAAATTTTCGTCACTAAAATAAGCCACAGATAATGACATTTTAACAGTACACACTGTATTGGCTTGCTGTAATGTACTGTAGACAGAGAAATACAAATTTTAGGCACTACAGTAGGCCACAGATAATTAAATTTTTACAGTACTCACTGTATTGGCTTTCTGTATTGTACTGTAGACAGAGAAATACAAATTTTTGGCACTACACTAGCCCAGAGATAATGACATTTTTACAGTAGACACTGTATAGACTTGCTATAATGTACTGTAGACAGAGAAATACAAATTTTCAGTCACTACAAGTAGGCCACAGATAATGTAAATTTTTACAGTACACACTGTATTGGCTTGCTGTAATGTACTGTAGACAGAGAAATACAAATTTTCGTCACTAAAATAAACCACAGATATTGACATTTTTACAGTACACACTGTATTGGCTTGCTGTAATGTACTGTAGACAGAGAAATACAAATTTTAGGCACTACAGTAGGCCACAGATAATTACATTTTTATAGTACTCACAGTATTGGCTTTCTGTATTGTACTGTAGACAGAGAAATACAAATTTTTGGCACTACACTAGCCCAGAGATAATGACATTTTTACAGTAGACACTGTATAGACTTGCTATAATGTACTGTAGACAGAGAAATACAAATTTTCATCACTAAAGTAGGCCACAGATAATTAAATTTTTATAGTACACACTGTATTGGCTTGTTGTAATGAACAGGAGACAGAGAAATAAAAATTTTCGGCAATACACTAGCCCAGAGATAATGCAATTTTTACAGTACACACTGTATTGGCTTGCTGTATTGTACTGTAGACAGAGAAATACAAATTTTTGGCACTACGCTAGCCCAGAGATAATGACATTTTTACAGTAGACACTGTATAGACTTGCTGTAATGTACTGTAGACAGAGGAATACAAATTTTCAGCACTACAGTAGGCCACAGATAATGACATTTTTACAGTACACACTGTATTGGCTTGCTGTAATTAACAGGAGACAGAGAAATACAAATTTTAGTCACTAAAGTAGGCCACAGATAATGAAATTTTTATAGTACACACTGTATTGGCTTGTTGTAATGAACAGGAGGCAGAGAAATACAAATTTTAGGCACTACAGTAGGCCACAGATAATGACATTTTTACAGTACACACTGTATTGGCTTGCTGTAATGTATTGTAGACAGAGAAATACAAATTTTCGGCAATACACTAGCCCAGAGATAATGAAATTTTTACAGTACACACTGAATTGGCTTGCTGTAATGTACTGTAGACAGAGAAATACAAATTTTCGGCACTACAGTAGGCCACAGATAATGACATTTTTACAGTACACACTGTATTGGCTTGCTGTAATGTACTGTAGACAGAGAAATACAAATTTTAGGCACTACAGTAGGCCACAGATAATTAAATTTTACAGTACTCACTGTATTGGCTTTCTGTATTGTACAGGTAGACAGAGAAATGCAACGTTTTGGCACTACGCTAGCCCAGAGATAATGACATTTTTACAGTACACACTGTATTGGCTTGCTGTAATGTATTGTAGACAGAGAAATACAAATTTTCGTCACTAAAGTAGGCCACAGATAATGACATTTTTACAGTAAACACTGTATTGGCTTGCTGTAATGAACAAGAGACAGAGAAATACAAATTTTAGGCACTACAGTAGGCCACAGATAATTGAATTTTTACAGTACAGACTGTACTGGCTTTCTGTATTGTACTGTAGATAGAGAAATACACATTTTCAGCACTACACTAGCCCAGAGATAATGACATTTTTACAGTAGACACTGTATAGACTTGCTGTAATGTACTGTAGACAGAGGAATACAAATTTTCGGCACTACAGTAGGCCACAGATAATGACATTTTTACAGTACACACTGTATTGGCTTCCTGTAATGTACTGTAGACAGAGAAGTACAAATTTTCAGCACCACAGTAGGCCACAGATAATGAAATTTTTACAGTACACACTGTATTGGCTTGCTTTAATGTACTGTAGACAGAGAAATACAAATTTTAGGCAATACAGTAGGACACAGATAATTAAATTTTTAAAGTACTCACTGTATTGGCTTTCTGTATTGTACTGTAGACAGAGAAATACAAAGTTTTGGCACTACGCTAGCCTAGAGATAATGACATTTTTACAGTACACACTGTATTGGCTTGCTGTAATGTACTGTAGATAGAGAAATACAAATTTTCGGCTCTACCATAGGCCACAGATAATGACATTTTTACAGTACACACTGTATTGGCTTGCTGTAATGTATTGTAGACAGAGAAATACAAATTTTCGTCACTAAAATAAGCCACAGATATTGACATTTTTACAGTACACACTGTATTGGCTTGCTGTAATGTACTGTAGACAGAGAAATACAAATTTTAGGCACTACAGTTGGACACAGATAATTACATTTTTACAGTACTCACTGTATTGGCATTCTGTATTGTACTGTAGACAGAGAAATACAAATTTTTGGCACTACACTAGCCCAGAGATAATGACATTTTTACAGTAGACACTGTATAGACTTGCTATAATGTACTGTAGACAGAGAAATACAAATTTTCATCACTAAAGTAGGCCACAGATAATTAAATTTTTATAGTACACACTGTATTGGCTTGTTGTAATGAACAGGAGACAGAGAAATAAAAATTTTCGGCAATACACTAGCCCAGAGATAATGCAATTTTTACAGTACACACTGTATTGGCTTGCTGTATTGTACTGTAGACAGAGAAATACAAATTTTTGGCACTACGCTAGCCGAGAGATAATGACATTTTTACAGTAGACACTGTATAGACTTGCTGTAATGTACTGTAGACCGAGGAATACAAATTTTCAGCACTACAGTAGGCCACAGATAATGACATTTTTACAGTACACACTGTATTGCCTTGTTGTAATTAACAGGAGACAGAGAAATACAAATTTTAGTCACTAAAGTAGGCCACAGATAATGAAATTTTTATAGTACACACTGTATTGGCTTGTTTTAATGTACAGGAGACAGAGAAATAAAAATTTTCGGCAATACACTAGCCCTGAGAGAATGCAATTTTTACAGTACACACTGAATTGGCTTGCTGTAATGTACTGTAGACAGAGAAATACAAATTTTCGGCACTACAGTAGGCCACAGATAATGACATTTTTACAGTACACACTGTATTGGCTTGCTGTAATGTACTTTACACAGAGGAATACAAATTTACGGCACTACACTAGGCCACAGATAATTAAATTTTTACAGTACACACTGTATTGGCTTGTTGTAATGAACAGGAGACAGAGAAATACAAATTTTAGGCACTACAGTAGGCCACAGATAATGACATTTTTACAGTACACACTGTATTGGCTTGCTGTAATGTACTGTAGACAGAGAAATACAAATTTTAGGCACTACAGTAGGCCACAGATAATGGAATTTTTACAGTACTCACTGTATTGGCTTTCTGTATTGTACGGTAGACAGAGAAATGCAACGTTTTGGCACTACGCTAGCCCAGAGATAATGACATTTTTACAGTACACACTGTATTGGCTTGCTGTAATGTATTGTAGACAGAGAAATACAAATTTTCGTCACTAAAGTAGGCCACAGATAATGCCATTTTTACAGTAAACACTGTATTGGCTTGCTGTAATGAACAAGAGACAGAGAAATACAAATTTTAGGCACTACAGTAGGCCACAAATAATGACATTTTTACAGTACACACTGTATTGGCTAGCTGTAATGTACTGTAGACAGAGAAATACAAATTTTAGGCACTACAGTAGGCCACAGATAATGGAATTTTTACAGTACAGACTGTATTGGCTTTCTGTAATGTACTATAGATAGAGAAATACACATTTTCGGCACTACACTAGCCCAGAGATAATGACGTTTTTACAGTAGACACTGTATAGACTTGCTGTAATGTACTGTAGACAGAGGAATACAAATTTTTGACACTACAGTAGGCCACAGATAATGACATTTTTACAGTACACACTGTATTGGCTTGCTGTAATGTATTGTAGACAGAGAAATACAAATTTTCGTCACTAAAGTAGGCCACAGATAATTAAATTTTTATAGTACACACTGTATTGGCTTGTTGTAATGAACAGGAGACAGAGAAATAAAAATTTTCGGCAATACACTAGCCCAGAGATAATGAAATTTTTACAGTTCACTATGTATTTGCCTTCTGTAATGTACAAAAGACAGAGAAATACAATTTTTCGGCACTACACTAGCCCAGAGATAATGTAATGTTTACAGTACACACTGTAAAGGCTTGCTATAATGTACTGAACACAGAAAAATAAAGATTTTCAGGAGTACACTAGGCCTCGGATAATGAATTTTTTACAGTATACACTGTATTGGCTTGCTGTAATGAACAGGAGACAGAGAAATACAATTTTTCGGCAATACACTAGCCCAGAGATAATGTAATTTTGACAATACACACTGTATTCAGATGTAGTTCTATAATGGATATAAATTTGTCCCAAATAAAATGTATTCTATGCTGGAATCCTGTATATACAGTTGCGGCCTAAACGCTCACACAGATGTGTCCAAAGCTAGTTAACTATGGCCAAAATATAAATCACTCAATCTGGAATAAATAATATAACGGTTGCGGATTGAACGCACACACAGATATGGCACAAGTTAGGTTAATTTCCCCAGAACAAATAATTTCTCTGATGGTACAGTGTATATCTCAGTAGCAGGAACGCTGTAGTAAATAAGCCCCTTTTAATAATGTCTGCCCAACACACTGCTTTATGATGGTGCTGTATCTATCTCAGCACCAAAGAACACTGTAGTGAATAATCCCCTTTTTATAATGTCTGCCCAACACACTGTTTTATGATGGTGCAGTGTATATCTCAGTACCTAGGAACACTGTAGTAAATAAGCCCCTTTTAATAATGCCTGCCCAACACACTGCTTTATAGTGGTGCAGTGTATATCTCAGTACCAAGGAACACTGTAGTAAATAAGCCCCTTTTTATAATGTCTGCCCAACACACTGCTTAATGTGCTTTATGATGGTGCAGTGTATATCTCAGTACCACGGAACACTGTAGTGAATAAGCCCCTTTTAATAATGTCTGCACAACACCCTGCTTTATGATGGTGCAGTGTATATCTCAGTACCAAGGAACACTGTAGTGAATAAGCCCCTTTTGATAATATCTGCCCAACACACTGCTTAATGATGGCGTATTCTAGATGTCACTAATTGGAAATCTTTCTGTCTTTTAGAAGTTATCAAAGCGATTTTCAAGCCCTGCACTATCTGTCCCTTCCTGATGACGCCTGTCCCTGATAGTGCTGAATTAACCCCCTTCTTAAAAAATAAAAAGGTGCTGCACTGCTGTCAAACACACACTCCAGTCCTTAAAAGGACTGTTAGGTCTTTCAATAAGGTTTTTGGAGTAAAATCAGTAAGTTTAGAGCAAAACGCTATCTGTCCCTACCTACTGTCTGCTCTCCCTGACGCTGAATGAGCCGAGCGCCGGACCTCAGCTCCTAAATGGTATCACGTGTTCCGGCCAGCCAATCAGTGTAAGGCTTACATCTAACATTGCTATGGCCTTACACTGAGGGGAATTACTTACCTGGACCTTGATTGGCTGCTTAGAAGGCTCCAAACGTGCAGGGACAGGGAGGAGACTCGAGCAATGCAACTAATACAAGTGGTGCTCGGCTGAGTAAAGCTCGGCCAATACTCAGCCGAGCATGCTTGCTCATCACTAATAGCTGTCTTTCGCTAATCAACCTTGCATGTGTTCTCATGGGAGGATAAAAAGTTAGCTACTAAAGGTGTTTGATATTATGAGTGCAATCATGAAGAACTTCATTATCTTTTAAGAGCAGAAAAACATTTGAAAAACATAAATGACCTAACCACATCAGCCCCCCTAGCTTAAACACCCTTAATGACCAGGCCACTTTTTACAATTCTGCACAACACTAATTTCACCGTTTATTGCTCCGTCATACAACCTACCACCCAAATGAATTTTACCTCCTTTTCTTCTAATAGAGCTTTCATTTGGGGGTATTTTATTGCTGCTGACATCTTTACTTTTTTTGCTATTCATCAAAAATGACCGAAATTTTTGCCAAAAAATTACATTTTTCACTTTCTGTTGTAAATTTTTTTTTAAAAAAAACTACATTTCTATATAAATTTTTCTTTAAATTTATTGTTCTACATGTCTTTGATAAAAAACATCCAATAAGTGTATATTTATTGGTTTGGGTAAAAGTTATAGCGTTTACAAACTATGGTGCAAAAAAAGTGAATTTCCGCATTTTGAAGCAACTGTTTCTTCAGGTGCTAGAATGCCAGGATAGTATAAATACCCCCCAAATGACACCATTTTAGAAATAAGACACCCCAAAGTATTCGCAGAGGGGCATGGTGAGTTCATGTATCATTTCATTTTTTTTCACAAGTTAGCTGAAAATGACACTTTCTGAGGAAAAAAAATAATAATAAAGTTTCCAATTTCTGCTAACTTCTGGCAAAAAAAAAAAAATCTCCCACGGACTCACTATGCCCCTCAGTAAATACCTTGGGGTGTCTACTTTCCGAATTTGTGGGGTGTGTTTACTGTTCTGACATTTTTGGCGGGGCTAAATTGTGAGCAGCCCTGTAAAACCTAAAGGTACTCGTTGGAATTTGGGCCCTTTGCGCACCCAGGCTGCAAAAAAGGATTACTCATGTGGTATCACCATACTCAGGAGAAGTAGGGCAATGTGTTTTGGCATGTATTTTTACATATACCCATGCTGGGTGAGAGAAATATCTCTGTAAATTGACAACTTTGTATAAATTTTTAAAGTTGTCATTTACAGAGATATTTCTCACACAAAGTTTGGGTATATATAAAAATACACCCCAAAACACATTGCCCTACTTCTCCTGAGTACGGCGATAACACATGTGTGACACTTTTTTGCAGCCTGGGTGCGCAAAGGGGCCCAAATTCCAATGAGTACCTTTAGGATTTCACAGGGCATTTTTACGCATTTGGATTCCAGACTTCTTCTCACGCTTTAGAGACCCCTAAAATGCCAGGGCAGTATAAATACCCCACAAGTGACCCCATTTTAGAAAGAAGACACCCCAAGGTAATCCGTGAGGGGTATGGTGAGTTCAGTTTTTGTCACAAGTTAGTGGAATATGAGACTTTGTAAAAAATAAATAAATAAATATATTTCCGAAATTAAATTGCCAAAAAAAAAATTTCTGTGAACTCGCCATGCCCCTTACGGAATACCTTGGGGTGTCTTCTTTCTAAAATGGGGTCACTTGTGGGGTATTTATACTGCCCTGGCATTGTAGGGGCCCTAAAGCGTGAGACTCCAAATGCGTAAAAATGCCCTATGAAATCCTAAAGGTACTCATTGGTTTTAGGGCCCCTTTGGGCATCTTGGCTGCAAAAAAGTGTCACATATGTGGTATCGCCGTACTCAGGAGAAGTAGGGAAATGTGTTTTGGGGTGTATTTTTACATATACCTATACTGTGTGTGAGAAATATCTCTGTAAATGACAACTTTTTAAAAAAAATTATACAAAGTTGTCAATTTACAGAGATATTTCTCTCACCCAGCATGGGTATATGTAAAAATACACCCCAAAACACATTGCCCTACTTCCCCTGAGTACGGCGATACCACATGTGTGACACTTTTTTGCAGCCAAGATGCGCAAAGGGGCCCTAATTCCAATGAGTACCTTTTAGGGGAGCATTTTTACGCATTTGGATTCCAGACTTCTTCTCACGCTTTAGGACCCCTAAAATGCCAGGGCAGTATAAATACCCCACATGTGACACGATTTTGGAAAGAAGACACCCCAAGGTATTCCGTGAGGGGCATGGCGAGTTCATTGAAGATTTTTTTTTTGGCACAAGTTAGCGGAAATTGATTTTTTATTGTATTTTCTCACAAAGTCTCCCTTTCCGCTAACTTGTGACAAAAAGTTAAATTTTTCATGGACTGAATATGCCCCTCAACGAATACCTTGGGGTGTCTTCTTTCCAAAATGGGGTCATTTGTGGGGTGTTTGTACTGTTCTGGCATTTTGGGCGGGGCTAAATTGTGAGCAGCCCTGTAAAACCTAAAGGTACTCATTGGAATTTGGGCCCCTTTGCGCACCTAGGCTGCAAAAAAGTGTCAGACATGTGGTATCACCGTACTCAGGAGAAATAGGGCAATGTGTTTTGGGGTGTATTTTTACATATACCCATGTTGGGTGAGAGAAATATCTCTGTAAATTGACAACTTTGTATAAAAAATTTAAAAAGTTGTCATTTACAGAGATACTTCTCACACAAAGTATGGGTATATATAAAAATACACCCCAAAACACATTGCTCTACTTCTCCTGAGTACAGCGATACCACATGTGTGCCACTTTTTTGCAGCCAAGATGCGCAAAGGGGCCCTAATTCCAATGAGTACCTTTAGGACTTCACAGGGCATTTTTACACATTTGGATTCTCACGCTTTAGGGCCCCTAAAATGCCAGGGCAACATAAATACCCCACATGTGACCCCATTTTGGAAAGAATACACCCCACGGTATTCCGTGAGGGGCATGGCGAGTTCACAGAAAATTGTTTTTTTTTTGGTACAAGTTAGCGGAAATTTATATATATAAATTTTTTTCTTTACAAAGTCTCATAGTCCACTAACTTGTGACAAAAAATACAATTTTACATGAACTAACCATACCCTTCACAGAATACCTTGGGGTGTCTTCTTTCTAAAATGGGGTCACATGTGAGGTGTTTGTACTGCCCTGGCATTTGAGGGTCTCCGCAATTATTACATGTATGGCCAGCATTAGGAGTTTCTGCTATTCTCCTTATATTGAGCATACGGATAATGAGATTTTTTTTTTCCGTTCAGCCTCTGGGCTGAAAAAATTTTAAAAAAATGAACGGCACAGATTTCTTCATTCGCATCGATCAATGTGGATGAAAAAATCTCTGCCAAAATCAGTGACAAGTAGCTAACTAACTGGCGGTGATAAGGGACCCTTATGCCCCATTCACACGTCCGCAATTCTGTTTGCGGAACGGAATTGCAGACCCATTCATTTCTATGGGGACAGACTTTGTCCCGCTCGGATCCGGAATTGCGGATCCGCAATTCCGGGTCCGCACTTCCGTTTTGCAAAAATATAGAACATGTCCTATTCTTGTCCGCAATTGCGGACAAGAAAAGGCATTTTCTATATAGTTCTGGCAATGTGCGGATCTGCAAAATGCGGAAAGCACATTGCCGGTGTCCGTGTTTTGCAGATCCGCGGATCCGTGGATCCGCAAAACACATATGGACGTCTGAATGGAGCCATACAGGGGGGTGATCAGGGAGTCTACATGGGGTGATCAGGGGTTAATAATTGACAGGGGTGGTGTAGTGTGGTGCTTGGTGCTACTTTACATAGCAACCTGGTCCTCTGGTGGTCGATCCCAGCAAATGGGACCACCAGAGGACCAGGTAGCAGGTATATCAGACGCTGTTAACAAAACAGCGTCTGATATACCTGTTTGATTTCATTTATTTAACTTCTACAGCCTGCCAGGGATTGATCATCGCTGGCAGGCTGTAGTATAACTTCCGAGCTGCGAGCTGCTGTGAACGCCCGCGCGTTCACAGCAAATCTTGCCTCTCCCGAGATGACGCGTCGACGTGTCAAGGAGGAGTAACTGGGCCGCCGAGATCACGCGATCCTGCGTGCGGCGGTCCAGAGCAGGTTAAAGGGGTATACTAATGATATACATTTATGGCAAATCTATAACTCTCACATTTGTGGGAGTTACAGAAACAGTGTAGCACAGCCAGATCAGCTGTTTTTGTAATGCAGACCACCTCTACATTGACACCAGTTTCACCTTACTAGTGTAAGTTACAAGACAGTCTTGGCTTAAAGGCTCTTGCAAAGTGCTGATTTACATGGCTTGTACAGTCAATTGGAGAATCTCTGGGGTGATATAGTAAATGGAATCCCAAAAAAGTGAACCAATTTTGGAAACTATGCCCCCAAGGTATTTATAAAAATGTGGATTTCGACTTCCGGTTCCGGCGCTGGCATGTGAAGACGCGGGGAAGCCAGCTCCTCACAGCGCAGCTCTATATCAGCCCGCTATAAAGCCCTCTCTCCCGCTGTAGGGAGAGAGACTTCGAAAGACCGTCGCCCATAAGTACATGGAGCGATACCTGCTCCGTAGCGGGCACAAGATAGTCTCCTCCGGCAGAGATCTCCAGACGGCAGAGCACACGTCCCTCAAGATGGCGCCGACTCCTGTTGAAGCGGCGGGGCAGACTGCTGGAACGGACCTGGGAGACGCCCTCTCCGATACCCAGGTGGATATGTTTGATTCTGAGGGGGCAAAGTCGATCTTAAAGCCCTGGCAGTGGAGGTGGCAAAGCAATTAGCCCCAGATCTTATATCCTCGCTGTCCTCCACTGTGCAGGCCACTCTGCATAAGCTGCAGGAGGAACTTTCTATACATGACCATCGATTTGATGAAGTTGAGCAGAGGGTGGCCTGTCTGGAGGAAGAGACAGCTGATACTACTACGAAGTTCAATGACCTGCTTAAGCTTGCTAACCATCTAGCTGATAAAGTGGATGACCTGGAAAACAGGTCCCGGAGGAGTAATTTACGGCTAGTGGGTGTACCAGAAACTGTACAGCAGCATGAGCTACGCCATCTTTTTGATTCAGAACTCCCACAAGCCTTGGGCCTCTCTGGGAAAAGAAAGGTGGAGAGGGCACACCGTATAGGCCCTCTAAAGGACGCCATGGCCGCCTCTGCACCTCGCCAGCAACAGAGGCCGCGACAAGCCATTTGCAAATACTTAGACTATTCTGACAAGGAGGAAATTCTGAGAGCGTACAGACGTCGCAGAGAACCGCTTCTACTTAAAGGCAACAAGGTGCTCCTCTTTGCGGACTATTCTGCTGAGGTACAACGCAAACGCAGGGCTTTTAGCAATATCTGCTCTGGTCTATATCAGAAGAAGATCAGGTTCCAGCTCCTGTTCCCGGCTATTCTCAAGATTCAAGATGACGATGGATCTACTCATCAGTTTGCAGACCCTAAGGAAGCAGAGGATTTTATTCATCATCTGCAAGCTGCGGAAACAGGACAACTGAGTCCTCGCCGGGACCCAAGACCCCATGGACAATCACCGAGACGACAGGACTGGAACAGGATACCTGCTGGACTGTCTGCTAGTCATGGCGCCTCTCCCAAGGATCGTAGACCGTCAAGTCGCCATCTTGTTCCAGACGCCTGAATAGGGACAGGTTTATGCTCTCCTCTCTTCTATTCGTCTGGTTTCTGTTTATGTTTTCTTTATGCTATCTTCTATTTCACAGGAGACTACACTGCATATGGCGCCTTTAAACGGGCGTGAGCTGCTAATGTGGAGGGCTAGTGGCTTTAGGGAATTGCCAGAAAAAAGGATAGTCAATTGTCTAGACTACTATGATACGTTGGTTTTATTGGTTTATTTGTTCTCCTGTTCTTAAGGTTGTGTTTTATGTTCATGGGATCTATACTCGCAGTCTCATTGGCCGTCACATACGGGGCTTAACTGTCCGAGGGGAAGCTCTGCTGGGAGGCGACCCCTTGCTATTGACGGGTCGCTTTAAATGTGGCCTAGGAACTGCTTTGTTTATTTGGAGTCGTGGATCATCCTGCAGCACGCTAGTATGAGAGTAGCTTCCTGGAATGTTAAAGGACTGCGTTCCCCAAACAAACGCATGAAAATCTTGCGTCATTTAAAGCGCCTTAAGGTGGATATAGCGTTGCTGCAGGAGACCCATCTCTCTGAGGATGATTTCAACAGGATGAAAAAGATGTGGGTGGGCACTGTTATCGGCTCAGCAGCCGTGGGAAGAAAGGCAGGTGTTTTGATTCTGCTTGGTAGACATCTCTCTACGGAGATACACTCAGCAGAATCTGATGACGCGGGCAGGATGGTACACATACATGTGTCTGGTCCATTTGGTAATTACAGTATATGGAATGTATATGCTCCTAATCAAGATCAAAGGACCTTTTTGAACACCTTGCAGCATAAACTACTTTCTGATTCACATCCATGCAAGATAGTAGGTGGTGATTTCAACCTGGTCATGAACAACCAGGTTGACAAGTTACCTTTGGTAAATAGAAGACGAGCAGATCTGTTGGAGGGATTTGTGGATTCCGCTGCTCTTGTGGATTGTTGGAGACTACACCATCCACAGGACAGGGAATTTACGCATTATTCCCATGCTCATGACAGTTGGTCCAGAATAGACTACATGTTTTTGTCCTCTGAGGCCCTGCACAGTGTGTCACACATTTCCATTGGCGACATGGTGGTCTCAGATCACTCTCCGGTCCTGCTAGATATGACAGACAGATTCCCCAGAGGTGAGGACTACATTTGGAGATTCCCCAATTTTCTAACAACTGATGAGAATTTCTTAGCCATGCTAAAGGGGTGGTGGATGGAATTTTGCACTGATAATCAGGCTCATACTAATTCCCCGCTTCTGTTCTGGGAAACGGGTAAAGCTGTTCTGAGAGGCAGATTAATCTCCTATGTGTCCTCACTGAAAAAGATAGCCAGGCAACGATACCAGGCAGCTAGTGAAGCGGTGCGCAGGGCATATGCTGACTTCCTCCTGGCTCAGACTCCGGCACATAGAGAGGCTTGGGTCTTAGCCCGGAGGGACTTTGACATGTGGGCGGATAAACTAGAAAGCATTAAAAGGACTAAGCTAGAGTCTGACTTGCATAAATTTGGACATAAATCCGGGAAACTATTGGCCTCATTGGCCAAGGGTAGGCAGCCTAAAACACATATACGTTGTTTGCGGAGTGGTAGCGGGACCAGGGAACACAGACCGAAGCACATAGCGGATATTCTTGGAACCTATTTTGCACAATTCTACCGAAATGGCGGAGAGGATGAGGTAGGATGTGACTCTTTCCTAAACAGTCTTTCCCTTCCAACTCTCACTGAAGAACAGCTGTTAATTCTTAATGCCCCTATATCTGCTGTAGAAATACAAGCTACTATTAAAACCTTCCCGTCTGGGAAAGCCCGGGACCTGACGGGTACACAGCTGATTTTTATAAAGCACTGAACGAACAACTGTCCCCTGTGTTATCAACCGTCTTCTCAGAGGTGATTGACGGAAGTGATGTTCGGAGCATATGAATACTGCCCTAATCACGCTCATACATAAAAAGGAAAGGATCCAGAAGATCCATCCTCTTATAGACCTATATCTTTGATTAACCAAGACTTGAAAATATTGTCTAAGCTACTTGCCAATAGACTGGCAGACATCCTCCCATCTTTGATATCACCGAGACAAGCAGGCTTCGTTAAAGGACGGTCAGCTGTTACTAATATTAGGAAGGCGTTTTTGGCACTGTCGGTTGCGGGCTCTATGAAATATAAGGAACGCAATCCTGCTATTGTTACTTTAGATACGGAAAAGGCCTTTGACACTATTAGTTGGGGCTGGCTTAATCGGGTATTAGATGTAATGAGTTTCTCTGGTCTGTTCCGTTCAGTACTTGCTAAAATATATTTGAATCCGCGGGCACGGGTCAGTATCCCGGGTTTCCTGTCACCGTGTTTCTTGCTTCAAAGGGGCACGAGACAGGGATGCCCCTTATCCCCCCTTCTCTTTGACTTAGCGATAGAACCGCTCGCTCAGTACCTGGACTCTTCTGAGGTGTTTGAGGGCTTGGAGGTGGGTACACATCAGTTGCGTCTAGCTATGTTTGCGGACGATATAGTTCTATTCATGGCAAACCCTGTCTCCGACATGTCTGGGGTTACACAGGCTTTACAAACCTTCGGATCGTTTTCAGGGCTAAGAGTTAATTACTCTAAAAGTGAGATCCTGCTTCTCCGTTCTATGACTCCTGCTAGCTCAGTAAGAACTATAGCAAACATACCTATTGCTAGTTCTCATATAACATATCTAGGCATTAAAATAGGTAGAACAATGGAATCGGTGTATAGACTTAATTTTCAACCCTTGATCACTAAAATCATTGCTGAACTGCAAAAGTGGCATAATCTCCCACTTTCGTTGATGGGGCGCAATCATTTACTTAAAATGATGTCCATGTCAAAATTATTATACCCGCTGCAAACTATACCTTTACTTTTGAAGCATACCGACGTGAATAGACTGCGGTCCGCCTTTACGCACTTTTTGTGGAAAGGCAAGCCACCTAGGATTAGCTATCTAAAATTAACAGCGCCGGGGGAGTTATGTGGTATTGCTGCTCCTGATGTTAGGCGTTATAATCTTGCCTGTATGGCTCGACATATAGCAGATTGGATAAACAAAACCAGCTTTTACTCAGACTATACACTGGAGGGTGAATTCTGTGCTCCCTGGTCCCTTGCGGCTTTGCTACACGCAAGGCTGGTTAGTATTCCAGCGATAATTAAGAGTTCCATTCTGATAAAAGATACCATAGCGTCCTGGAGAATCCTGAGACGCAAGTACTGGCTACCCTTTCGTGTATCAAAACATCTTCCCTTATGGGGAAACCCGGAATTTAAGCAGGGACAGTTCAACAGGCTATTTGTTGAGTGGAGGGCTAAGGGGATAACCCATGTTAAACATCTGTTGCATGACACAGAACCCCGTTGGTTGGACATCCATGAATTAATTGATAAATTCTCCTTACGCCCTTTCCAGATCATACAGTTTGCCCAAATTAAAGATGCTTTTCACTCTAACTTGGTACTTGTACACAAGGAGATTAAAAGGAATATACTGGACAAATTGCTGGATCTGGGGGGAGGAGGGGGAGGTAGGAGTTCGGTATCGTCTATATACTATGGACTCCGCAAGGAAGACTCTCAAAACTATACTGCGCAAAACTTCTGTAAATGGGAAGAACAGCTGGGGGTGGACGATCTCACTCACAGTATACAGAAAGGTTGGCTGCGGGTGAGGAAACATATAGTGAATGAAGTGTGGAGGGACACGCAGTTAAGAATAATACATAGGGCAATCTATGGATTTAACATCCCACCACACCCACTTAAACCGGACCGCCTAATCAACTGCCCTAAGTGTCATCTCGAATATTCAGATCTGCTTCATGGCCTATGGTCGTGCCCTCATAGCTTACGGTTGTGGACCTCGATCGGGGGAATGGTTCATAAGCTTTGGGGAATTAGAGTCCGAATGACTCCCTTGCTTTGTATTTTTCATTGTGTAGAGGATGATGATGGAGAAAAGAGTCTTCCACATCTCTTCCACTCTATATGCATGGTAGTGAAACGCACTATATTACAACGTTGGTTGGAGCCAACAGCTCCCACCATGACCATGATAGAATCCCAAATGAAAAAGGTGTTCCATTTGGAAAGGTTATTCATAATGAATACAAAGGGCAAACATGCACAGAAGTTGTTTAAGAAGTGGAAATCCTTTATTGTTTGCTACATGTCAGATACGGAAATTAGGCAGATAATGCAACCGTTCACTCTCACTGAGTGGTACTTATTAGAAAGTCTAAAAGGCAGCCTGGGGAGATTGGAGGTACGAGTTACAAATAATGTTTGACGGTTGCTAATTTACTGCTCGCTTATTGTCTGATAATGATCCGCACGGTTTGAGGGGCGTAAAACACACTGGACGCAGGACTACCACTCGCATACTGGGTCGCAATATTTCAACGCCCCATAGAGACTGCTCTTAACCATGAGAGGACTGATCCCGAGTTTACATTTTATTTTACTTTATTTCTTTTGTACTGTTGCAATCTGGAATGTTTGCTTACCTAAAAATAGGGTCTGCGTACCCTACATACCATGCTCACTCATTGTATTGCTTGTCGGGATATTCTCCCGAATGTTGTATGTTTAAACTCTGAAACTTAATAAACTTTATAAAAAAAAAAAAAAAAAAAAAATGTGGATTGAGCATCTTAACACCATAGGCATTTTTGCTGAAATTAATTCACAGCATCCCATGCAAAATGAAAATTGCAATTTCTCCACAGATATGGCAATTTCAGGCCCCAATATGCTGTGCTCTGCTGATGCCATCTGAGACTCATATCACACTTCTTGAATTGATAGGTGGGCTCTACTGGGTACGGAAATGCCTTAATTGTTCATATGCTGTATGGGCACACTACAGGGCTCAGAAGGGGAGGAGCGCTATTTGGCTTTTTCTGGAATGGTTTTCAGGTGCTATATCACATTTGCAGAGAGGTACTATGGAAATCCCCTATGTGACACTAATTTGGAAACTACACCCCTCAGGTTATTTATCAAGGTGTGGAGTGCTCATTTTGACATCATAGGTATTATGCAGAAATTAATGAACAGGGGATGGTGCAAAATGAAAATTGTAATTTTCCACAGATATGGCATTTCAGTGCCCAATATGCTGTGGCATCTAAGACTCACCATATCCTTTAAATTGTTAGGCAGGTTCTACTGGGTATGGAAATGCCATAAATGTGAATGTAAACTGCTCTTTGGGTACGCTGCAGGGTTCAAAAGGAAAGACCACCTTTTGCAGTGCAGTTTTGTTTGTTTTATTTATGGGTGCCATGTTACTTTCAAATGGCTTCTAAAGTACCAGTACAGCTATTTTTTGAGAATCATACATTTTTTATTTTTCTCTTGATGGGGCTATGTGAGGTCTTATTTTATTGTGGGATGAGTTGCCATTATCATTGGTTTTATTTGAGCATACATATGAATTTTTTATAGCATTTTAGTTCACGTTTTGGGAAGCAGGATAAAGAAAAGGCAGCAATACTGTCATTGCTTTTTGGATTTTGTTTTTATGGCATGTACTATGCAGGAAAAATGACATGTTAACTGTATTCTGCCAGTCAATATGATTACTGATATACCAAGTATATATAGTTTTTTTTTTTATGTTTTACGCCTTTTACACAAGATAAGAATCTTTGTGTTCATTTTCTGAGAGCCATTTTTTTTTCCTGACAATTGTCTTGTGTGAGGGCTTGTTTTTTGTGGGATGAGGTGACTTTTCAGTCATAACCAGTTTGGGTAAATAGGACTTTTTTATTGCTTTATATTATGTTTTGTTGCGGAGGTGAGGTGACCAAAAAATGGGCTTTCTGGCCCTATTTTATAGCATTCACCTGACTGGATAGATCATGTGATATTTTTACTAAACCGATTGTTAGGCATGATGGCTATCACGGATGAAACATCTCACAGACATCATCTATAATTTGCGTATCTGCATTTTGCGGCCACAAAATAAATACAATCGTATGCATGAGGCCCCAGGCTACATACACATGACTAGTTTTGAAGTGATTGAGAAAAGTGCTGCATGCCACAAATGGTATCTGTATTTTGCAGATCTGTGATTTGCAGGCCCCAAAGTTGATACGGTTGTTTGCATGTGGATAACAATGTTTATCTCCCCGACTGCAAAATCTTATTGATAGGTTTATTTTTTTTATTAAATTGCCATAGTGCATATTTTTTCTGTCTGATTGGACAAAATCTGTGAAATCCATCAGTTATAGCTGGGCATTTCTTGCCTTGGAGCACAGATTCAGTTTACTGCATCTGTGTCTTACAAAGCAATTACAAATGACAAAACAGGTGCACACTGCGGTCTTACTAAGCCCTCAAACTGATGTTAAAATTGAGAGGTTAGTCAACATGTCCTACAGTGGAGGACATGTCTTAAGCCCGAGCACCACGACAAGGTCTCTCAAGTAGCTTGGGACCTAACACTCACCTACCTGTGCCATATGGGCAATACCAGGGGCCAGTGGGCCACCCGAGCTACTTGAGAGACCTTGTCGTGGTGCTCGGGCTTAAGACATGTCCTCCACTGTTGGACATGTTGACTAACCTCTCAATTTTAACATCAGTTTGAGGGCTTAGTAAGACTGCAGTGTGCACCTGTTTTGTCATTTGTAATTGCTTTGTTATATTATTTATCACATCCACACTATTGCCATCTTGTATAGGATGTCTATTGTGGTACTTATGGTCCGCTGCAGGCGTCCTCCACCGTATGCATTTTTGCTGGGGATCGCCATTAGCAACGTGCCACAGGTGCAGGATCTGCTCCCCTGTATATATATGCACAATTGCATTTTTGGGTTGAGCACATGCTGCTTCATGCCACCTTTCAGTTGGTTTATGTATATATAATTGTTTGGAGGTGTATAAACTCCCATGTAAATGTAGCCTGTTTTCCATCCACAGGCTATATTTAGGTGCACCTGTGAGGCCTGGGCCATATCAGCCAGTCTTGGGTGGGGCTCACAGCCTTCTCCCTCCTCCCATTGCAGGTATGGTTACATGCTAGAGGTAACTGAGGAGTCTGCTGCGAGTCGGCCTAACACATTCCTGTAATTTTGCCCACTGCCCCCTGGTATTGCCCATATGGCACAGGTAGGTGAGTGTTAGGTCCCGAGCTACTTGAGAGACCTTGTCATGGTGCTCGGGCTTAAGACATGTCCTCCACTGTAGGACATGTTGACTAACCTCTCAATTTTAACATCAGTTTGAGGGCTTAGTAAAACCGCAGTGTGCACCTGCTTTGTCATTTGTAATTGCTTTGATATATTATTTATCACATCCACACTATTGCCAATTTCTGTAGGATGCCTGTTGTGGTACTTGTGGTCCGCTGCGGGCATCCTCCACCGTATGCATTTTTGCTGGGGATCGCCATTAGCAACGGGCCACAAGTGCAGGATCTGCTCCCCTGTATATATTTGCACAACTGCATTTTTGGGTTGAGCACATGCTGCTTCATGCCACCTTTCAGTTGGTTTGTGTATATATAATTGTTTGGAGGTGTATAAACTCCCATGTAAATGTAGCCTGTTTTCCATCCACAGGCTATATTTAGGTGCACCTGTGAGGCCTGGGCCATATCAGCCAGTCTTGGGTGGGGCTCACAGCCTTCTCCCTCCTCCCATTGCAGGCATGGTTACATGCTGGAGGTAACTGAGGAGTCTGCTGCGAGTCGACCTAATACATTCCTGTAATTTTACCCACTGGCCCCTGGTATTGCCCATATGGCACAGGTAGGTGAGTGTTAGGTCCCGAGCTACTTGAGAGACCTTGTCATGGTGTTCGGGCTTAAGACATGTCCTCCACTGTAGGACATGTTGACTAACCTCTCAATTTTAACATCAGTTTGAGGGCTTAGTAAGACTGCAGTGTGCACCTGTTTTGTCATTTGTAATTGCTTTGTTATATTATTTATCACATCCACACTATTGCCATTTTGTGTAGGATGTCTATTGTGGTATTTGTGGTCCGCTGCGGGCATCCTCCACTGTATGAATTTTTGCTGGAGATCGCCATTAGCAACGGGCCACAAGTGCAGGATCTGCTCCCCTGTATATATATGCACAACTGCATTTTTGGGTTGAGCACATGCTGCTTCATGCCACCTTTCAGTTGGTTTGTGCATCTGTGTCTTAACACATGGGCCAAAGCAGAATAGCTAGAACATGCCCTTTATGTTTCATGTGGAGCACAATATTCACCATCACACCCTGTACTACAATGTATATAGCCATATTCAAAAAAGGTCATAGACAAGAAAATAACAGTATGTGTGCCCCATTCACTATAGAGCTCCTATCCAGTAAGTTTTTGAAAGGGATTCTCAGAGATTTTTCTACTGATGACCTATCCTCTAGGTAGGTCATCACTCAGTATCTGATAGGTGGTGTTCTGAAACCAAGGACCCCCTGCAGATCAGCTGTTTGGGAAGGGATCGGTACTTGTAGTAGTGTAGTGGCTTTCTCTCAGTTCACCAAGCACTGCACTATTTGGTAATGGCTGTGCTTGGTATCGCAGCTCAGCCCCATTCTCTTCAAACGGGTTGAGCTGCTCCTAAGAATTGTGACTGATAAATGTGACATCACATGGCCTAGACCAGGGATGGGCAAACTGCGGCTCTCCAGCTTTTGCAAAACTACAACTCCCAGCATGCAAAGACTGCTTACAGCTATTAGCCTACAGCAGGGCATAGTGGGAATTGTAGTTTTACAACAGCTTGAGAGCCGCAATTTGCCCATCCCTGGCCTAGACCAATGATGGCTAACCTCAGGCACTCCAGCTGTGGTGAAACTACGACTCCCAGCATGCCCATTCATTTTTATGGAGTTCTGAGAACAGCCAAGCAAGTGTGCATCTTGGTAGTTGTAGTTTTTCCACAGATGGAGTGCCGGAAGTTAGTCATCACAGGCCTAGACCAAGCTGCAAGAAGGCCGCAGCACTACTTTAATGAACTACCAATACCTTTCCTGGATTGTAATCCTTTGAAAGTAATGAAGTAGACAATAGGAAGAACTGGTGTGTTTTTTTATAAGATTATGCTGAACATACCTATTTTCCTACTGGGCCACTGTACATATGACCAGGTTGCCAAACATTGTGGTATGTCTAACACTGACCATATTACATACGGTAAGTGATAAGAGACAAATGATAGAACCTAGTGCTGGACATCTGGTGTATCCCCAACATCCATTCACATCCATACACTAGTATTAATACCATTAAAGCAAATAGAAAAAAATAACGCTTTCTAGTTTGAACGTTAAAAGGACAAAATATTTGGTGGGTCAGCCAAGAGTCAATGTTGAAGGGAAGTATGTAAGATCAAACAGAGATTAAGGTGGAAATATATTTAAATTGTCCAAATGTTACACTAATAGGATTATGAAATAATAGGATTATAAATATTAAACCTTTAGTTTATTAATAGCTCTGCGTAAATCTAACAAGAGTTACAATGACAAAAAGGCAATGAAAATTAGCTTCTAAACATCTTGAAAGGATTTTATATTTGAGAATATAATGAGCTCCAGCTTTCTGGCTTCTGTACTACAACTTTATTCACTGGGTGAGCATAAAATATATCTGTAAATGACACAAAATCTATTGTCTCGTGTCATGTATTTAGGACACATGAACATATATTATTATTTAGTTCATTATTTTTCTATGACTTAACAGGGAAGTATTCCCCTACACATTCTTAGAACGTATTCCCACGCAAGAAAAATGATAAAACAAATTCTATTTAATTATTGTTCCTGCCAGCTGGGACTTGTACAAGCAATGGACAGCAAAGGATGTACTTTTGAGGTCAATGCACCAGAAATGTTGTCAGTAAAATATAGCAGTAATATTAAAATAGATTTTTTTAACCAGATATGAAAATAAACCTATGGTTTGGAATGTTCAGGTTTGAAGTAAATATTCAACCTGCTTGCTCTACAGACTGGTAACTCCCAGTTTACCTATATTGCAGACGGCTGTCAATTCATTCATAAACATCTAGTAGGAAGCACATCGAATAGTTATATCAAAGTATGCACCATAATAGTTATAATGTGAGAAATGCAAGTAGTTACAAAAACATGTCATGTCAGTAGTGGTGACACAAGTCCTTTTTAACCACATAATTCCGGTGACACACATTTAAATGCTCAGATGCCGTGGTCAATTGTGACTACAGTATCTGAGGTAGCTTTTTACTGAAGTGCTTTGTTCCTGGGGACCTAACAGCTTTCCCACATGGAGGTCTCTGTCATAACCTTGGTATCTCTGACGAATCTGAGACTAAGACACCAGTAGTTCTTATAGAGCCCTGCAGGTGGCAGGGCTCCATCAGAACATAACAAATCTTCCATACACTGCAATAGTAATTAATTGCAGTGTATAGGAGAAGCAGTCTGAAGATCACATATTCAAGTTCCCTAATGTGACATAAAGATTGAAAAAGGTAAAAAAAAGTTTGTACAAATATAAAAAAAATTACAAAATTCAAATCCTCCCCTTTCTCCATAAAAAAAATAAAGATCGTTTGCACTGCCGTGTCCCAAAATTCCATACGATAAAATATAACTGTCTTTGTCCCATACGGTGAAATCTGTAACAGAAAAAAAATGTAAACAGCCGATTCGCCATTTTATGTTGCTTCACCTCCCCCAAAAAATTTATTAAAATGTGATCAAAAGCCATACACACTCCATAATGTTATCAATAAAAATTACAGATCTCCCCGCAAAAAATGAGCCTTTATACGACTCCATTGATTTAATTACAGCAAGAACAGTTGGGGGTCAGAATATACCAATAATTATTTTTTGTGTTAAAATACAAGAAAAACTATATAAATGTGGTAGCACTGTAATCATAGTAACATGGAGAATGAAGGTAACAGGTCAGTCAGTTTTTTTTTCCAATTCCACCCCAACAGAAGATTTTCTGGTAATAAAGCAGTTAATTAAGTTTGTATTCCAGGAAGTTAAAAAGAAAAGTCATTAAAACGGCAAAACTTCTCAGCAGATTATGAAATTATTTACAGTGCTTTGCGAAAACACTGGATGGTTTAAATAGCCCTGTTTTCTTCTGAAATATTATGCAGGGTGACCAGAAGGAATTGCCAACTTTATGAACGTTTTTCATTGTTTTGATTACCTTCGATTGTAATGCCATGACACCATGGCATAACTGTACTTTGTTGGTGCAGTTTGAATGTATGGAGTGTGCTCATTTGCTGAGCCCGCTCCATACACAGGGGTTGCGTGTGGGCTATATAATACAGCTGGCACTCAGCTGCAATGAGCAGAATTGGCGATTTAACCAGTCTAGGTTATTAACTACTTCAGGACCGGGCCATTTTTCACCTTAAGGACCAGTCACTTAAGGACATGTGTCACTTTATGTGGTGACAACTTTAAAACTCTTTTACTTATCCAAGCCATTCTGAGATTGTTTTCTCGTCACATATTGTACTTCATGACATAGGTACCTTTGAGTCAAAATATTTCATTTTTATTTATGAAAAATACAAAATGTACAAAACATTTTGAAAAATTTTCTAAATTTAAATTTCTATGCTTTTAAACCAGATAGTGGTACCTCCAAAAATAACTATTACTTTACATTATTACATATGTGTACTTCATTTTTGGGTCATTTTGTAAATTACATTTTCTTTATTGGGACGTTAGAAGGCTTAGAAATTTTGAAGCAAATCTTACATTTTTTACGAAAATTTCCAAAACTCACTTTTTAAGGACCAGTTCAGGTCTGAAGTCACTTTGTAGGGCTAACATAGTGAAAACCCCCCCATGAATGACCCCATTTTAGAAACTAAACCCCTCAAGGTATTCAAAACTGATTTTACAAACTTAGTTGACCATTTAAGTGTTTCACAAGAATTAATGGAAAATGGAGATGAAATTTCAGAATTTCACTTTTTTGGCAAATTTTCCATTTTAATATTTTTTTTCCGCTAACAAAGCAAGGGTTAAAAGCCAAACAAAACTTAATATTTATTTCCCTGATTCTGTAGTTTACAGAAACACCCCATATGTAGTTGTAAACTGCTCTACGGGCACACGGCAGGTCACAGAAGGAAAGGAATGCCATATGGTTTTTGGAGGGTAGATTTTACTGGGATCATTTTAAGCTGCCATGTCTCATTTAAAGACCCCCTGATGCACCCCTACAGTAGAAACTCAAAAAAATGACCCAATTTTGGAATGTATGGGATAAGGTGGCAGTTTTGTTGGTACTATTTTAGGGTACATATGATTTTTAGTTGCTCTATTATTACACTTTTTTAGCACCGTTTTAATTTTTTGTTATTTACAATGTTCATCTGACAGGTTAGATCATGTGGTAATTCAATAGAGCAGGTTGTTATGGATGCGACAATACCAAATATGACTACTTTTTTTGTTGTATATTTCAGTTTTACATAATAAAACGTTTTTGAAAATGATTTTTTTGTTCTCCTTATTCTGAAAGCCATATTTTTTGGGGGGGCAACTGTCTTATGTAGGGGCTCAATTTTTTCAAGATGAGATGGCAGTTTGATTGGCACTATTTTGGGGGGCATACACCTTTTTGATCACTTGGTATTACACTTTTTTATGTAAGATGACAAAAAATAGCTTTTTTCACACTTTTTTTTTTACGGTGTTCATCTGAGGGTTTAGGTCATGGGAAATTTTTATAGAGCAGGTTCTTATGGATGCAGAAATACCTAATATGTATACTTTTTTAAAATGTATTTTACTTTAACACAATATAAGCATTTTAGGAAAAAAAACATGTTTTAGTGTCTCCATAGTCTGAGAGACATATTTTTTTTTATTTTTTGGACGATTGTCTCATGTAAAGGCTCATTTTTTGTGGGATGTGGTGGCAGTTTGATGGTTTAATTGGTAACATTTTTGCGTACATACGACATTTTTGATCACTTTTATGACCTTTTTGGGTAATTTAGGTGGGCAAAATTTAAATTTCATCATAGTTTATCTTTTTTTTTTTTTACGGCTTTCAACGTGTGGGGAAAGTAACATGACCATTTTATAGATCAGGTCTTTACGGATGCGGTGATATCAAACATGTGTAGTGTATTTTTTTTTTTTTTACTTTTAATCAGTGATAAATGTGTGGCTATAAGAAGAATTTTTATTTATTTATTTCTTTTAATTTTTTCACATTTTTTTTCACATTTTTTGACCCAGACCCACTTGGTTCTTGAAGATCCAGTGGGTCTGATGCCTATATAATACACTACAGTACACTATATAGTGTACTGTAATGTATTGTGAATTTACACTTAGCCAGAGAGATTGCTGGCCCGGGACCTCCCTCATTGGTCCCGGGCTAGTTAGCTGAGATTCCTGGCTGTGTGCAACAGCTGGGGTCTCAGCGCTGTCACCATGTCTGCAGACATGGTGACAGTTTAATGCCAGGACGTGTTACCTTGTCATGCAGTGCTAAATAACACTGCTCCATGACGGGTATACACATCATAGGTCGGGAAGGGGTTAAACCCTTCAGATGCCATAGTCAATAAGGACTGTGACATCTGAAGGTTAGACAGAGGGAGGGGGCTGCATCTATCTTCTACCCTCCTGTTGTGGTAGACCAAGGGTCAATCACGCGAGGATCGATACCATGTGTTCAGGTGAATCACATCGACGGAGATAAATGACAGAAGTCAGCGCACAGTTCAAAACTCCGCCAGGATCCCAAACATCGAGTGTACTGGGCCCTTTATTTATACCCCATTCCAAGGGTGTAACCCCTTAAAGTATTGACATGATTGGTTCACAAATATACCGACAATAACTTCTAATTGGTACATAGTACTTCTAATTGGTCAGAACTGAATCAATGTATTGATTGGTTAATACTCTATAAGCTTTCTCCTTTCCACTAATGGGTTAACTGCTAAGACTATTTTTTTTAGCAAGAAATGCATATTTGGTTATTAACACGTACATAGGGCTTATCTTATCTTAACACACACATTGTTTTTCAGCTACTAGCCATCACCATGTTTTTGTTGTACGCATAGAAATTAAAACACAAAAGTATTTTTATAATATCTAGTTTCAGGAAAGCTGGATGATTTCTTTAACATTCAGTGGCCACTGAAGAAGAGGTCGTGACCTCGAAACGCGCCTGGCCCGTTGTGTCAAAGAGATCTACCCACTCTCAAACTATGCTCGAGGAGACGCGATTATATTCAATACTTATATCGCAAACGGATGACAAACAAGTCGCTTAAGAATCCATTACTCCAACCGTAGCATAGAAACTACATCAGCTGACGAACTGTGCAAGCATCACGTACCGGACCACATGAGGTATCCGACCTGTTGAGTCACGTCAGACGCCAGAACCCTGCATGGCGCTGCATTCGGCAGATCTGTTAGAAGCCGACTATAACCTAACCAAGGGGAAGGTAAGAGGCCGTAGATCAGGGGGAAGCCCCAGACACGCACCTGAATACAAACTGACAATACCCACCTGCAGCCAAAACTGTGAATACCAAACTTTGTGCACTTACCTATACATGCACATATAGGACTTGCAAGTCATAATACTCACAGTATTTTACTTGGGACTTTTTGTTATGAAATTGGGACTCTTTTGCACATATATTATACAGTATTGCACATCACGTGTGTATACAATTTTAAGATATTTTTGATACGTTTATTATTTGACTTCACCTAGGTTATATTTTGTCCATGTTTTGTTTAAGACTTACCAAGACCTGTTGCTAATAGGAAGTATATACATATAGGAATATACGGCTTTTTATAATATAAGGCTCCTCAATATATACTACTTATTTTACTATATATTTTATTACATTTTTAGTATATTCTTACAAGTAGAACCAATAAATACAATATACCAGATGGTGAGTGCTTGACTTTTACTTTTATAATTACTGATACACTTCTGGGTGTCAGTTGCCTATATTTCGTTTAATTGCTTGCAGTCTGGGTGAGAGACATTAAACTCTTTTTACTGTCAAATGACCTGTCCTCTGTCTGGGTGTCAGGGGCCTACATAAATGATAATGGCCTGTTCCATTGCAGGTTGACCTGAGGCCTGTGTTGCTGTTACGGGACCGCTCTCCTCTTTGCAGGTGCCATGGCTCTAAGTCTGTGAATGAGGCCTGTGGCACTGCAGGCAGACATATAAACTTTTTGGCTGTGATGAGAACTTTAACTCCCATAGCATTCCCACCTGATGCCACCCCAACCTCCTATTCCACCTCCTCCTCCTCCAAGTTACCAATTGATATTGGTTAATTTTTATTTATTTTATTTTATTTTAAGTCATTTCCCTATACACATTTGTTTGCACGGGATTTACCTACATTTTGCTGCCTTTTGCAGCCCTCTAGCCCTTTCCTGGTGTATTTTACAGCCTTTTTAGTGACCAAAAGTTCGGGTCTCCATTGACTTCAATGGGGTTCGGGTTCGTGTTGAAGTTCGGGTCGAGTTCGGATCCCGAACCCGAACATTTTCGGGAAGTTCAGCCAAACTTCTCGAACACGAACAACCAGGTGTTCGCTCAACTCTAGTTACACTTAAATCTTTCAACTTTGCTAAACGGGTGGAATAATGAACCCCTTTTCAAGACCTATGCCCATTACAACAATAATCTTATCCCAATACCTTTAGCATTTTATATGTGGGACCTAGATTAGGCCTGTGTGAGGGTTCTTTTACAAAATCCAATGTTTGGCTAAAATGAGCACAGCTTCACGATATAGGACCGTTACTAGGAGTGATGCAAACTGTACCCATACAGCTTGCATATTGTAAGGAGGACATCTTCTGTTTACATGTGGACATGTGCCACTGACAAATTAGGATTTTTAAGGCAGCATAAAAGATCTGCTCAATAAACATGCAGTCTAAACTCCCCACTAATCAGCCGCTTGTTTGCTGGCTGATTGATGGTCTTTTTAGACCCGATGATGATTGGCTGAAGACACTTTTCTACAAACATTTATTTCAATCCTTGGCCCACGTAAGAAAAAAGAAAAGGCAGCCTTTGCTTAGCAGTTATTATTTATTTGAAAGCGCCATTAATTCCAAGGTGCCAAACATTTAAAAGAGTGTATACATACATAATATAAAACAAGACAAGTACAATGAATTTAGTAACAGACTTGTACAGATTATCTGAGGACCCTCGAGGGCCTACAAGTGAAGGGGAAGGATTCAGTAGGTGAGGATAAAAGCTGCTTATCTGGCTTTGTGGCAGCGTTATTGCAGGATTTCCTTAAGAGTTGGATTTTCAGGTTATTTTCAAGGGTTTGGATATTGGAGCACGGTTTGATGTGCTGGGGTAGCGAGTTCCAGAGTATGGGGGATGCACGTGAGAAATCTTGGAGATGATTGTGCAAGTGCCAAACAAGAGGAAAACAAAGAGGATGAGTGAGGATTAGAGATAAGCGAATTTTTCAAAAATTCGATTCGCCGATTCCCTGAATTTTTCAGGAACAATTAGGTTTGATCCGAATATATTTGTGGCAAATTATGTTAAAAAAAACGCTATTTCCTGGCTGCTAAGAGCCTTTATTGTGGTGTAGAGCACTGTGCCTTGCAGTAACACGCATTGGGAGTCCTTTTTGGTAGTGAAATAATACTTTGAGTCCATATGACATGCAGATTACAGGCGTCGCTCATAGAATCACTGCACACTTCACTTATTTGGGCAGTCACAGGGCCAAAACTGACTAAATAACTCAGTAGAAAGCGCAGATGGGGTGAGCTCACTCAGCCGGGAAGCACGTGACCACGCCAAGGAACCAACGGAGTCCACAGGAATCCAATAGAAGAAGAAAGGTCTAGCTTCCCATCGATCATTAAAAAGCTTTATTCACATATTGCGGTACAAATAAAAGTAAAACAGCGGGCAGAAACGTCTACCGGTTTCGGATCCAAATATAGCGATCCTTCCTCATGACATGAGTTTTATGTCATGAGGAAGGATCGCTTTATTTGGATCCGAAACCGGTAGACGTTTCTGCCCGCTGTTTTACTTTTATTTGTACCGCAATATGTGAATAAAGCTTTTTAATGATCGATGGGAAGCTGGACCTTTCTTCTTCTATTGACTAAATAACTCAAGTATGAACTCAGCCTTACAGGTCAATGTTAGTCTCAAGAAGAAGTGCACTCCTTTTACACCGTCGTCAGCTGATTCCACATAGATGTAAACAGAACCTGTTCTATTAAAGTCTTATAAAAGTAGAGCCCCCTGACTAAGTGGAGAGGGTGTCAGCAGTAAGTTTGTGTTGATGTCACTGATTATTTTGCCCTTCCTCTGATCCGTCAGAACAATAACCCCCTAAAAAACGGAACACCTCTTTTGAGCATTTGCCTTTACTCGGTCAGCATTTGGTCAGTAATCCATGAGTATTGCTAATACCAAAAAAAACAGGAGTGGATCCAAAATAGAGATGACACGTGTACTGAAGATTTGCATGTCTTCTGTGTTTTGTACCCACTCCTGCTTTTGGCCAGCAAATCACAAGCCAATTCTGACTGGACCATACAGGTCTTACAGCTGCTAAAGAGAGAGGATCCGTTGTGCGTCTCATTTTTCCTTCCTTCTGACGGATCAGAAAAAGGGTCAAATAAAAGATGATGTCAGCCAAGCCAAAAAGGCAAAATAGTGCGATCAGCTACATATCATAATTGAGTACTGTCTGCACATCACTAATGCCCTCCTCAACCGTCTCTGGGTCAGGAGCCTGACCGCTTGCAAAATCAGCTCCCACGCCACTCTCCTCATCAGTACTTGCCCACCTAGTGAAGGAAAGGACAGAGGCAGGTTGAGGACAGGTGAGGGCACAGGGCCTGCTCCCGGGCCATACCAACTAATGGCTGTGTCTGACGAACCCATTGACTCTTGGCTGGGGGTGTCTGATGTCACTTTCAACGAAGTCCGAAAATGGCCTCCAAAAGGAGGCCATTTTAGATTTGGTATTCACAAATGGCAATTTGGTATCTGATATTACTGTAGGGGAAAGCTTAGGATCCAGTGATCACAAGTCAGTGAGGTTTACTATAAGTACAGTGACTGAGTCACTCCACACAAAAACAAAAGTTTTAGATTTTCGGAAAACAGACTTTTCTAAAATGAGATCAGTGGTATAAGAGTCCCTGTCAGACTGGAACAATTTCAATGGAGTCCAAGAGAAATGGGACTACTTAAAATTGGTACTACTGAAGGAAACAGAAAAGTGCATTAGGCTTGTCAGTAAAGGCAAAAAAAGGAAGAGACCACTGTGGTACTCAGCAGAAGTGGCCAAAATCATTAAAAACAAAAAGATGGCATTTAGCAAGTATAAAAACACCCAAAACGAGGATGACCGGGAAATCTATAAGATGAGGCAGAGAGAGGCCAAGCAAGTTATAAGAGCTTCTAAAGGTCAGGCAGAAGAGAAATTAGCTCAGTCAGTGAAAAAAGGTGATAAGACATGAAACAATGAAATTAAAAAAAGGAATTACCAAAGTAAAAACAAAAGAAGGAAGGTATATGGAAGAGGATAAAGAACTAGCTGACTGCCTCAATGAATACTTCTGTTCAGTTTTTACAAAGGAAAATGAAGGAGAAGGACCTCAGTTAGGGAGGAAGACTAATGAATCCTTTGATGCATGTGTCTTTACAGAGGAAGAGGTTCTAAGTCAGCTGTCTAAAATTAATACAAATAAATCACAGGGGCCTGATGGGATACACCCAAAGCTATTAAAAGAGCTTAGAGGTGTATTAGCAAAACCATTAACAGATTTCTTTAACCAATCACTGGTAACAGGTGTCGCCCCAGAAGATTGGAAATTAGCAAACGTTGTGCCAATTCACAAGAATGGTAGTAGAGAGGAATCGGGCAACTATAGGCCAGTAAGCCTGACATCAATAGTGGGGAAATTAATGGAAACCATACTCAAGGAGAGGATTGTGGAACATCTATAAACCCATGGGTTGACTGAATAAAAAAAGCATGGGTTTACTTCAGAGAGATCATGTCAAACTAATCTTATTGACTTTTTTGATTGGGTGACTAAAATAATAGATGGCGGAGGTGCAGTAGACATCGCTTATCTGGACTTTAGTAAGGATTTTGATACTGTCCTAGAAGGCTTATCAATAAACTGCAGTCTTTGAGCTTGGGCTCACATATTGTTGAATGGATTAGGCAGTGGCCGAAGGACAGAAAACAGAGGGTTGTAGTCAATGGAGTATATTCAGACGATGGTATTGTTACCAGTGGGGTACCTCAGGGATCTGTTCTGGGACCCATATTGTTTAATATCTTTATCAGCGAAATTGCAGAAGGCCTCAATGGTAAGGTGTGTCTTTTTGCTGATGACACAAAGATTTGTAACAGGGTTGATGTTCCTGGAGGGATACACCAAATGGAAAAGGATTTAGGAAAACTAGAGGAATGGTCAAAAATCTGGCAACTAAAATGTAATGTTGATAAGTGCAAGATAATGCACCTGGGGCGTAAAAACCCAAGAGCAGAATATAAAATTAGTGATACAGTACTAACCTCAGTATCTGAGGAAAGGGATTTAGGGGTCATTATATCAGACAACCTAAAGGTGGGCAGACAATGTCATAGAGCAGCAGGTAATGCCAGCAGAATGCTTGGGTGTATAGGGAGAGGCATTAACAGTAGAAAGAGGGAGGTGCTCGTGCCGCTCTACAGCGCACTGGTGAGACCTCATTTGGAGTATTGTGTGCAGTACTGGAGACCATATCTGCAGAAGGATATTGAAACTTTGGAGAGAGTTCAGAGAAGAGCTACTAAACTAGTACATGGATTGCAGGACAAAACTTACCAGGAAAGGTTAAATGACCTTAACATGTATAGCTTGGAAGTAAGAAGAGACAGAGGGGATATGATAGAAATTTTTAAATACATAAAGGGAATCATCACGGTAAAAGAGGAGAGAATATTTAAAAGAAGAAAAACTGCTACAAGAGGATATAGTTTTAAATTAGAGGTGCAAAGGTTTAATAGTAATATCAGGAAGAATTACTTTACTGAGAGAGTAGTGGACGCATGGAATAGCCTTCCTGCAGAAGTGGTAGCTGCAAATACAGTGAAGGAGTTTAAGCATGCATGGGATAGGCATAAGGCCATCCTTCATATAAGTTGGGGCCTGGGGCTATTCATAGTATTCAGTATATTGGGCAGACTAGATGGGCCAAATGGTTCTTATCTGCCGACACATTCTATGAAATCGAAGATTGAGTCAATCATTCAAGAACCGCTGGGTTGCTGGTCACGACATGACCGCTAGCTGACACTGAGAGCTTAGGCCTCTCGAAGTGACCCCTGCTGCCACAGCCCCTTACTCTGCTGCGACCTCTGCCTGCTCAAGAAACATTTACGCCTCTGCCACCCCCCTGTGCTGGGCCTGGCACAACAGGCTTTTCAACAGATAAGTGCAACGCTGGACAGCGAATATATTTTTATTTTGCCACTAATAAAGGGCTTTCGAATATATCACTGCACCGCTGAGCGGCAAATATTATTTTCTTTTTCCACTAATACATGCAAAAAAGGGCTTTAAAAAGATAACTGCACTGCCAAGCTGCAAATATTTTTTTTTTCTTTTTCCACTAGTACACAGAAAAAAAAAGTCTTTAAAAACAGATAACTGCACCGCAGAGCGGCAATTATATTTTTCCTTTTTCCACTAATACATGAAAAAAGGGCTTTAAAACAGATAACTGCACCACCGAGCGGCAAATATATTTTACTTTTGTCACTAATACACGACAAAAAGGGCTGTAATTTTCGCCCTTCACCACACAACAGCTAATAAGCCCTTTTTTCCCACTAATACACGCCAAAAATGACTTTAGAACATATCACTGCACCGCAAAAGGACAAGTTGGTAAGGCTGATTAGTCAGCCTGCATTTGTGGGAGGGGCGGAGGCTCTTTATATACGAGCCACAGCCTCACTCACGGGCGTGTGTTCTCAGGTGCACAGCTGCCGCTGGGTGTCATTAGCTTCTCTGGTGGTAGGATTCTTTCTTTGCAGCATGGAGCCAGATTGGAGCCGGTTATTTTGCTCTCTGCTACCATAGCATGCACGCACCATAATACGTAAGTAAGTTGGGCCGGGGCCGTCTCTCCTGGCCGGTCGGAACTGACTTTGCTAGCGAACGGGAGGCTTCGCCTCAGAATCTGCTACCTCAGGTTTGTTCGTTGGGGCTAAATATTTCTATTTCTTTTCAACTTTGTTTGTTTGGTAAGAGGAGTTAGTTCCTATGAATCTTACAAGTTTTACTTTGTTTTGTTCGTCTCGTATGAAAAGTTACTTCAGCCAGTTTGCGTAAAGGCACTTGACGTCATGTTTGGAGATCAGACTCAGCTGTTATTGTTTAGGCCTCTTGCTGTAGCTGTTCCTTGCCATGCCTTGCTCTTCCCCCTCCCCCGCTACCACCATCTTTAGACTTCACGTATTTCACTGCTCCATGTACTTAAAAACCTGCCGCACTTTTATGCTCTGCCGTTATCCTGAGCAGCATTTACACTTTCGGCTTTTATTTCATGTCTCATGCTTCTTATGCCTACTATTGCACCATGCTTCATACGCCTCAGATGCATCCGCACGTCTTTTACTGTCAAAGGACTTTCCTACTTTGCTCATTCCCAGACCAGCCTTACATTTGGCTGTTACACTATAGTTTACTCCCTGCTCACCTGAGCTGTGTCCACTGCTATTTTCCTCTATTTTTACCCGTTAATCACATTCAAGCTGCGTTCACCTGTTGGCTGTTACATCTCAGTCCGTACCCAGCCGACATCCGGATCCGTAATACACGCCTGTTATCACATGTTGTATACACGGCTTACAGCCATAACTGCTACTGTTACTCCATTTTTATTCTCTGGGTGCACCACACTGGTGTTCACACTTTGCTCCACTCACAACCAGAGCTGCATTCATGCGTCGACTGGTTGCCATGTTTGCTCTGCTCACAGTGAGAGCTGTGTTTACACGTCCACTGTCACAACATGTTCATACTAGGCTTGTTTCAGAGTTGCATTTATGTTCACTGTTCCATCATGTTTATGCTCCACTCAAATTTGAGCTGCTATTCTACCAATTTCATTCTCGACCACACCTAGAGGTGCATTCACACTTACGCTATCAAATCATTTTTTGCACTCCACCCACGACCAGAGTTGCATTCATACGTCTATCGGTATATCATGTTTGCTCTACTCGCACCCAGAGCTGCGTTCACATGTCCTATGCTACTACAGGTTCTTTCCAGGCCCATTTCAAGAACTGCATTCATCTCACTGTTACATCTATGTTATGCTCAGTTCACAACCAGAGCTGTTGTCATACCAAATGTCATGCTTCTGCTTATACCCAGAGTTGTGTTCACACTTCTACTGCTACACCAGGTTGTATACCCCACTCACCCAAGCGGCTTTCCATGTCTGCTGTCACATCAAGTTAATATTTCGTTCACATCCAAAGCTGCGTCCGCATGTCTGCTTTTACATCATGTCCTATACTCCATTCACTACTAGAGCTGCGTTCAAGTGGCTCCTGCTATAAGAGTCTCGCACGCGTGGCTCCTGCCATAAGAGTCTCGCATGCGTGGCTCCTGCCATAAGAGTCTCGCACGCTTGGCTCCTGCCATAAGAGTCTCGCACGCATGGCTCCTGCCATAAGAGTCTCGCACGCATGGCTCCTGCCATAAGAGTCTCGCACGCATGGCTCCTGCCATAAGAGTCTCGCACGCATGGCTCCTGCCATAAGAGTCTCGCACGCATGGCTCCTGCCATAAGAGTCTCGCACGCATGGCTCCTGCCATAAGAGTCTCGCACGCATGGCTCCTGCCATAAGAGTCTCGCACGCATGGCTCCTGCCATAAGAGTCTCGCACGCATGGCTCCTGCCATAAGAGTCTCGCACGCATGGCTCCTGCCATAAGAGTCTCGCACGCATGGCTCCTGCCATAAGAGTCTCGCACGCATGGCTCCTGCCATAAGAGTCTCGCACGCATGGCTCCTGCCATAAGAGTCTCGCACGCATGGCTCCTGCCATAAGAGTCTCGCACGCATGGCTCCTGCCATAAGAGTCTCGCACGCATGGCTCCTGCCATAAGAGTCTCGCAAGCATGGCTCCTGCCATAAGAGTCTCGCACGCATGGCTCCTGCCATAAGAGTCTCGCACGCATGGCTCCTGCCAGAAGAGACTTGCATGCATGGCTCCTGCCATAAGAGACTCGCCTGCATGGCTCCTGCCATAAGAGACTCGCATGCATGGCTCCTGCCATAAGAGACTCACATGCATGGCTCCTGCCATAAGAGGCTCGCACGAGTGGCTCTTTGCTTAAAGGACCTCACGACTGGCATTGTCATTCGTAGTTCGCACGGTCATCTGATACTTGTTCCGCCATAAGAGGCTCATATGCATGGATCCTGCCATAAGGGACTCGCACGCATGGCTCCTGCCATAAGGGACTCGCATGCATGGCTCCTGCCATAAGGGACTCGCTGGAGTGGCTCTTGGCTTAGAGGATTTCACAATTGACATCGACATTGGTAGTTCATACGGCCATCTGATACTATTTTCCATGGCACACCTTTTAGAAGTTTTCTTTTGTTCATTTATATTTTACAGATTAGTATTTGCGGTTAATTTCAGCCTCATTTCATTAAGAAGCTTTACCCCATGTCATTGTCTTTTTAGGTTATCGAGTCCCGGTTTATTACTAAACCCGTTGGGTTAGGCCCCAATCTTTTCCCCAGCTGTCCTTAATTTTTAAGGTTCGTATC
Source organism: Bufotes viridis (assembly GCA_033119425.1). Taxonomy (NCBI): domain Eukaryota; kingdom Metazoa; phylum Chordata; class Amphibia; order Anura; family Bufonidae; genus Bufotes; species Bufotes viridis. The sequence continues at coordinate 93,839,897 of CM065589.1, forward strand.
CCGGAGGCTACCCGGCCCCATGGGCCCCTGGCGGTTGCTTCAGCCCCATGGCTTCAGGTGTCCGACCAATGGTTGTCTGTTCACCTGTGCAGCTATGCTTTTGGTTTTGAATGACTCGTATCTTTACCTGCTTGCCAGCTTATGTTATTTAGGTTTCATTTTAGTTAATGTCCCTTATTTTCTCCCTTTTCTGTCACGTTTCCCTTTGTCTTTTCAGGTCACGCAGTTGAACTCATGTTGGGGGCTACCTTCCATGTCGTTCAGGTCTCGTTCCTAACGATATTTCACCTGGCATGTTATTCAGGCCACGTGGTTTATCTTAGGTATCGCCTGCAACATTGGTCAGGCTCATGGTTTCATTTCACCTGCACCTAATTCAGGTCACTTATTATAGTTATAATTTCTTGATAAAAAATAAAAAAATAACTCGTCCCCATGCTGGGCTGATTGCCTGGTTGGTTGTCCATCTTCGCATCTAGGCTGATTTGGCCCTTATGTATCACATGCATACCTGCCTCCCTAATCTCCTAATAATCCATGTTGATCGCTCACGTTATGTTATTGTCCGCAAACTGGTCCGGTCAACCCTACAGCATTATTGTCATGTCTTACGCAAATATTTAGTCTTGCTTTAATTGTTCATGCTTTCGTTCAGGTCATGCCAGAGGAGGAACAAGTAGGGTAATTCCCTCTAGCATTTCAGTCTCTGATCATAGTCGATCATATCTTGTCAACCAGGTCCCCGCACAAAGTCTTTGCCTTTACTACGTCCAGGAATTCATTTTCGCCGGTAGCTTCATTGCAATTGTATTCCCTCACTCATGGGAGGGCATAGACAGAATCTTGTATATTATGGCATCGTAGCTTCTTGCCGCACTAACCTTAGACTCCCTACAACCACGTTGAATCAGGTTTTGGACAGGTCCAGCATTCCCTCACAGTAAAAGATTCAAATAGTAGGTCGGTCTTCACCTCTCAGGCATAAAAAACAATTCTCAGGGGTACACAGAAGATCAACGCGCGGACCACGGCTAGCAGATAGCTGTTGTCTGGGGAACTATTCAATGATTCTCTTCCTACCTACATGGTTCTTTTTGGCCCTTATTTCTGCAAAGTCTAGGCAGTCAGGTTTCGGTTCCACGATCTCCTAAGGCTAGGGCATTGCCAGTACTCGCACTAGAACCAAAACTTTACAAGGTTCAGTTGGTTTTTCATGATTCATTTCACAACGTATTCCCGATCCTCCATTTTGCTTTGGGGCAGTATCCGCAATAGTGAGCATCATGTCTCCGGCCTTGTCATCCACAAGATGGGTTGTAGGTCTCCTTCTGGTCTTGCCTCATACACCCCGAATTTTCGTTCAAGACCCCTGACGCCTTGCAGTTGGCTTGGGGATTAGTTTGCACATGCCATTCGAGTTCCTTTTCTACCCTACTTGGCTTGGTTTTTGCCCACTTATAGGCCTACCCACGATCATGGCTTAGGGCACACAACAAGCCATTTAGTAAGGTTAGCTAAGACAAGAACACCTATCAAGTACAACTACTCCACACCATACTCATTATAAAAATAAATTTTTATTATGCATATACATATAAACAATACAATATAAAATCACAATGATAATGAATGGTAACAAGAAGATAACACAAAAGCCAGCATGAACCCGGACATAATAACCCACTGATGATAAAGTGCAATACAACAGCCCCGCTTAGCAGTTGTTGAATCCATCCATAGTGTACACTACTGAAATTAAAGTGTCACAGGACCTGATACAACACAACATAAGGGCATAAAAAGAGTGTATATAATGCTTACATCAAGTAAATGGGGGTCCGGGGTCACAGCAGGCAGCACACCCAACAGCCGTTTCGCACCCTCGCTTCCTCCTGGGGCGTGATCTTAACCGGACATCCCCTCCTTTAAATACCCGCTCAGCACCGCCCATAGTTGTCCAACCACTCACATACATCATCATAGCTGAAGACACCCTGTCACTCACCCACACTTCCTCATGCGTCATATTCATGTGTCACGCATACTGCGCCGGCTCATCCACTTCTCCCGCCTATATCTTCAAACCGAACAGTTCCGGTCACGTGATGCACACAAAACCGCCCCTAAAAGTCACATGATCGGGGCATACCGGAAGAAACACATTCACTCACACAAAGTTAAAAACCATATTCAAAATATCAATTTACTTTTAGCGATCCCCTTTATAATATTATTATGTGCGCTTAAAACATACAGTTTATCAATAGCCTGATTCTAGTGTTAATTAATATACCATGATTACAGTTCATACACCTCATTAATATAGATAATAAAAAAAAAAACATGATTACAATTCATACACCTCATTAGTATGAATAATAAAGATTATTACAATCTCATTATATATAAAAAACCATTGCGGTGAAGCAATCATATATCCCTTAAAGTATACACTAGTTAGTGAACGTTAAAAGGAGTGAAAGAAAAGGTGAAAGTGCAAGTGCTCGTGCAAAGTGTGCATAAGTGTGATGACAAGAAAGAGTGCTCATAAATTACTAATTTTAAATATAATAATATTATACACCGAATAGCTCACATGTGCAAACAACAACAATTCATTATAATAGGTCAGTGTAAACAATTATGGACATTCATACATTATACAGGTTAACAATCGAATATCAAAACCTCACATATCAATCCTATATCATTCACTACAGAACAAATGAAGACACAATAAGGATGAAAGCATAATAGTAATAACAGGTATAATCATAGAGTTATATATCTCCGATGGCTATCATTGATTCTCCATTATTCTGTACTTTCACCACTAACGCAAGAGGAAGGAAGACCATGATTAGGACAACAGTTGATGTACTCTTATAGGGCAGTGCATCTGCAGAAAGAAGGGAACACTTATATTAAAATAATATTTTTAAATTTATACATTTATACAAACAATACCCTGTTAAAACCAACTACCCACAAGGGGTGTGTACACACAGAGAGCCAGGTCACCATGATGCCAATAAACGTCCCATCAACATCATATCGTTCCTCAGAGAAATGGAGCAAACGTATTGTAATCATTAAGTCCACAAGGGGCAACTGTCTTCAGCACATGTATCCATCTAGTCTCCCGCTGGGCCAAGACCTTCTTCCAATTGCCACCTCTATTTGGAATTTTTACATGGTCAATCCCACGGAATCTCAATTTGTCCGTCTCACAGTTGTGCATCAATTTGAAATGTTTAGGGATGGTGGTTAGTGTATTGATATCTTGTATTTCACGCGCTGCCTCAATACCTAGTATATGTTCCCGGATGCGTTTTTAAAAGGACGTGAGGTCATGCCAATATAGATTAGCTTACATGGGCAACACGCCCAGTAAACCACTCCAGTTGTGTTGCAATCAATTGCATAGGTGATCTTAAGTTCCCTCCTATAAGATGAGTCCAAAACACATCGCATCTATCCATGTTGGTACATGCCACACAGTGGCCGCATGGTTTATTCCCCACCGGGGACCTCTAGATGAAAATAGTTGAGGGTCCGTTTCATATATTCACTCTGTGTCAACATGTCCCTGAGGTTTTTGACCTCCGGAAGGTAATACTAGGCTGTTTCTTAAGCGTTCTGTCCAGAAAGGGGTCTACCGTAAGAACACCCCAATATCTGGACAAAATCTTCCTTACCTCCTCACTATGTTCACAGAATGTTGTAATAAACCTAATCTCCTCATTTTCCTCATCTTTCTGTTTGCCTCTTAACAATTCAGGTCGTCGTGCCATTCGGGCACGTCTGTAGGCCCTACTGACGGATCGTTCACTATAACCCCTGTCACGAAATCTCCGGTGCATATCAGCTGCCTGTCTTTCAAAATCCCCATCACTCGAATATATACGTCTAACTCGCAGGAATTGACCCACCGGTATATTATCTATCAGTTGCCTAGGGTGTGATGAGTCTGCTGAGAGCACACTATTTACAGATGTTTCCTTCCTGTATAAATCTGTACAGGTCCTACCATCTGAATTCACCCGAAGTTTGATATCAAGAAAGGTCACTTCCCGTTTGCTGACCGTATATGTCAGTCGAATATTTTTGGTGTTCTGGTTTAGATATTTCATGAAGGTGTGTATCTCATCCAGTGGGCCCTGCCATATAATTAGAACATCATCGATGTATCGACACCAGTATTGTACCCTGTCCGCCAATTCAATGGCTTCCGTCTGGAGCACCTCTCTCTCCCACAGCCCCAGGAATAGATTGTCATACGAGGGCGCACAAGACGCCCCCATCGCCGTACCCTGGAGCTGTAGGAGAAAGAGGCCCCCAAACAGGAAGAAATTGTGCGTGAGCACAAACTCCAGTAACAAGAGTAGGAAGCGGCACTTACCAGGGGCGATACTCGAGTGCTGCAAGAAAAAACTAGCAGCCGACAGCCCATCCTCATGTCTAATACATGTATAAAGCGATTCAACATCGCATGTTATCAAAAACATATTGGGTTCCAACTGTAAGTCCTCCACCTTCCTTAAAACGTCATTTGTATCCTTGATATACGATGGTAATTCCTCAACTAACGGGTGCAGATGGTATTCAATATACTTACAGATTTTGTCATTTAAGCTGTTCATTCCCGAGACGATCGGTCTTCCCGGAGGTTGGCTGGCATTCTTGTGCACTTTAGGTAGGAAGTATATTGTCGGTGTCACTGGATGTTCACTCAGGAGGTACTTCTTTTCTTTTTCCGTGATGATCTCTTCAGTGACATCCTGATTCAGGATAAGATCCAATTCATGTGTAAATTTACTAGTTGGATTAAATGTAAGTCTTTTGTAACATTTTTGATCAGTGAGTTGTCTCCAAGCCTCTTGCTCATTCATTGTTCGGGGCCAGATCACAATGTTTCCACCTTTATCAGCCCCTTTAATTATCACATCATCCCACGATTTAATCTCCTTAAGGGCTCTCCTTTCTCCCATAGTGCAGTTGTCAACATCAACAGCACTATTTAACTTATCCAGATCCCTACATACAAGCTGTACAAACAACTCAACGTTAGGCGATAATGACAAAGGGGGAAACTTTGTGGACTTAGGTTTAAGATGTTTAGGGAACTCACCCTTATATCCTCCTGTTCCTCCAATAGTTCTGTAAGGATGGCAATGGTCTCCTGCTCTTTCCTTGATGACAACCTCGGATCTTGTTTCTGCTGGTGGATCTTCTTTAAAATCAATTTCCTCGCAAACAATTGTACATCCTTTACTGTAGAAAAGGTGTCCAATTTACTAGAAGGAACAAACGACAACCCTTTTTGTAAAATACTTAATTGATCCATTGTCAACACATGTGTTGATAAATTAATTACCTGAGGAGTGTTTGTCGCCGTTTCTGGTCGTCTCTTGTTGGTTTGCTCCTGAGTTTCGCCATTTTTACGCTTCACATAGCGTCGCGGGTATTTCTTCCCTCCTTGATGTCCGGTATTTTCATCCTCACTCCTAGAGGTCACTGATGACAATGACATTGATCTCTGTCTTGTTTGTACTTCTCCTGTCTTCCAACAATATACTTTATTATTCTCAAAATCATTTCTGTCTCTCTGTAGTTTCTTAATTTTTCTTGCTTTAATTTGATTTTCCCACGTAATGAATGCCATATCCACCTCCTTTTTGAAAATTTCCCATTCATTTGTGGTTAGTCGTGATGTAATATCTTTCTCCAATTCCTCGATTTCCTGTTCCAAAACAACTAGCGTTCTCTTATTGAGATCAATTATCGCCAGCATAAGGGAGTTCGAGCATTGATTGCATATATTTACAACATCTGTAAATAGTGTGCTCTCAGCAGACTCATCACACCCTAGGCAACTGATAGAGTGCCGTCTGAATTGCTAAAATATGTACATGTACCCTGAAGTGGAGCGGGATACAGCCCTCTGACGTGCACCCACCAGCCTAAAAGTGACGGAAGTGCCGTGGCTAAAAAGTCTAGATAGATAATATACCGGTGGGTCAATTCCTGCGAGTTAGACGTATATGTTCGAGTGATGGGGATTTTGAAAGACAGGCAGCTGATATGCACCGGAGATTTCGTGACAGGGGTTATAGTGAACGATCCGTCAGTAGGGCCTACAGACGTGCCCGAATGGCACGACGACCTGAATTGTTAAGAGGCAAACAGAAAGATGAGGAAAATGAGGAGATTAGGTTTATTACAACATTCTGTGAACATAGTGAGGAGGTAAGGAAGATTTTGTCCAGATATTGGGGTGTTCTTACGGTAGACCCTTTCTGGACAGAACGCTAAGAAACAGCCTAGTATTACCTTCCGGAGGTCAAAAAACCTCAGGGACATGTTGACACAGAGTGAATATATGAAACGGACCCCTCAACTATTTTCATCTAGAGGTCCCCGGTGGGGGAATAAACCATGCGGCCACTGTGTGGCATGTACCAACATGGATAGATGCGATGTGTTTTGGACTCATCTTATAGGAGGGAACTTAAGATCACCTATGCAATTGATTGCAACACAACTGGAGTGGTTTACTGGGCGTGTTGCCCATGTAAGCTAATCTATATTGGCATGACCTCACGTCCTTTTAAAAAACGCATCCGGGAACATATACTAGGTATTGAGGCAGCGCGTGAAATACAAGATATCAATACACTAACCACCATCCCTAAACATTTCAAATTGATGCACAACTGTGAGACGGACAAATTGAGATTCCGTGGGATTGACCATGTAAAAATTCCAAATAGAGGTGGCAATTGGAAGAAGGTCTTGGCCCAGCGGGAGACTAGATGGATACATGTGCTGAAGACAGTTGCCCCTTGTGGACTTAATGATTACAATACGTTTGCTCCATTTCTCTGAGGAACGATATGATGTTGATGGGACGTTTATTGGCATCATGGTGACCTGGCTCTCTGTGTGTACACACCCCTTGTGGGTAGTTGGTTTTAACAGGGTATTGTTTGTATAAATGTATAAATTTAAAAATATTATTTTAATATAAGTGTTCCCTTCTTTCTGCAGATGCACTGCCCGATAATAGTACATCAACTGTTGTCCTAATCATGGCCTTCCTTCCTCTTGCGTTAGTGGTGAAAGTACAGAATAATGGAGAATCAATGATAGCCATCGGAGATATAGAACTCTATGATTATACCTGTTATTACTATTATGCTTTCATCCTTATTGTGTCTTCATTTGTTCTGTAGTGAATGATATAGGATTGATATGTGAGGTTTTGATATTCGATTGTTAACCTGTATAATGTATGAATGTCCATAATTGTTTACACTGACCTAGTATAATGAATTGTTGTTGTTTGCACATGTGAGCTATTCGGTGTATAATATTATTATATTTAAAATTAGTAATTTATGAGCACTCTTTCTTGTCATCACACTTATGCACACTTTGCACGAGCACTTGCACTTTCACCTTTTCTTTCACTCCTTTTAACGTTCACTAACTAGTGTATACTTTAAGGGATATATGATTGCTTCACCGCAAGGGGTTTTATATATAATGAGATTGTAATAATCTTTATTATTCATACTAATGAGGTGTATGAATTGTAATCATGTTTTTTTTTTATTATCTATATTAATGAGGTGTATGAACTGTAATCATGGTATATTAATTAACACTAGAATCAGGCTATTGATAAACTGTATGTTTTAAGCGCACATAATAATATTATACAGGGGATCGCTAAAAGTAAATTGATATTTTGAATATGGTTTTTAACTTTGTGTGAGTGAATGTGTTTCTTCCGGTATGCCCCGATCATGTGACTTTTAGGGGCGGTTTTGTGTGCATCACGTGACCGGAACTGTTCGGTTTGAAGATATAGGCGGGAGAAGTGGATGAGCCGGCGCAGTATGCGTGACACATGAATATGACGCATGAGGAAGTGTGGGTGAGTGACAGGGTGTCTTCCGCTATGATGAAGTATGTGAGTGGTTGGACAACTATGGGCGGTGCTGAGCGGGTATTTAAAGGAGGGGATGTCCGGTTAAGATCACGCCCCAGGAGGAAGCGAGGGTGCGAAACGGCTGTTGGGTGTGCTGCCTGCTGTGACCCCGGACCCCCATTTACTTGATGTAAGCATTATATACACTCTTTTTATGCCCTTATGTTGTGTTGTATCAGGTCCTGTGACACTTGAATTTCAGTAGTGTACACTATGGATGGATTCAACAACTGCTAAGCGGGGCTGTTGTATTGCACTTTATCATCAGTGGGTTATTATGTCCGGGCTCATGCTGGCTTTTGTGTTATCTTCTTGTTACCATTAATTATCATTGTGATTTTATATTGTATTGTTTATATGTATATGCATAATAAAAATTTATTTTTATAATGAGTATGGTGTGGAGTAGTTGTACTTGATAGGTGTTCTTGGTTAAACCACACCAATTTTTGATATTTTTGTTGAATGGTGTTAGCTAAGACAAGCCTAGCTGGGTTAGGTTGTTCCCATTGTTTCTCTCCTTAGTTTTCTTCGGATATCTATTGACCGTAGTGATGACCACAAGTTGGTAAGGCTGATTAGTCAGCCTGCATTTGTGGGAGGGGCGGAGGCTCTTCATATACGAGCCACAGCCTCACTCACGGGCGTGTGTTCTCAGGTGCCCAACCCTCCCTCCCTTATCTTCTCATTCCCAAAGGGTATGCCCACTTATAGGCCTACCCACGATCATGGCTTAGGGCACACAACAAGCCATTTAGTCAGGTTAGCTAAGACACGCCTAGCTGGGTTAGGTTGTTCCCGTTGTTTCTCTCCCTAGGGTTCTTCGGATATCTCTTGGCCGTAGCCATGACCACAAATAAAATATAGAAATATTTCCTTGTAATAAACCATGTTAATGCCTGTATCTAACAGCACCCTAATAAGACAGGTTTGCTGGAAATACAGAGCCATATAATGGCAATTTGGATCCCCAGTCAGTGCAGCAAGGTGTAATCGGATTGTTCCTATTGCCCAGGCTGTCACCTCCCCAACTGAACCCTGTTCAACACAAATGCTGGTGGAATGATTCCTCCCTATCCTTTCCCTACACCTTGAGTAATCTTTCTCTGCACTTGTTAATCATTTTTTTTCACCACAATAAAGTCTTTCCTATCTCTGTCCCTAGCGCCTGCAGACACGTCTCTCCTTGCACTAGGCACGCTGGTGAATGGCAAAATCTAATATGGCCGTCGTATTTATAGGACTGTGACATCACAGGCTGGCTGGCTGCTGATTGGATGCATGTATGTCAGTATGGGTAATTTTTCCTGAAATTTGGATCGAATTCCACTTCATCAGCTTTGATTCGATCATCTCTAGTGAGGATCGATCATTACATGTGGGGATGTATCAGAGAAGGAGGAGGGCACAGTTAAACATTCAGAAAACTGCCTCAGTACATAACAGGCTAAACTATATGTACAGATTTTTTTTTCAGCCTTATAAACTATGTTAATATGTTACATACAGCTGCATGTATCGACTGCTCATATCAACAGAATGGGAAGTATATCTCGAAATTGAGTTAAAATAAGATTGTAATCATTTCTACCATCATACAGACAATAGTTACTGTATTTTTCAGCCCATAAGACGCTCCGGCTCATAAGACGTACCTGGGATTTAGAGGGGGACAATAAGAATTTTTTTTTTTCATGACACCTCAGGTCAATCCACCAACCAGACCCTCAATCTTAATAAAACCACAATAAGACCTCAGATCAGACCCCCAATTAGACCTCAGCTTAGACCCCAATGTAAATGACCCCCAATTAGACCTCAGATAAGAGCCCCATGCCTCTCTTCAGCCCCCAGTAGCCTCATATATATGCCCCAGTAGCCTGATATATGGCCCCAGTAGCCCCATATATGCCCCCTGTAGTCTCTTCAGCCCCCAGTAGCCCGATATATGCCCCCAGAAGTCTCTTCAGCCCCCAGTAGCCTCATAATATGCCCCCAGTAGCCTCATATATGCCCCCCTGTAGCCTCATATATTCCCCCAGCAGTGTCCATCAGCCTCATGTTAAATAAAATAAAAAAAACACTCACTTTTCCTGCTCTGGACGCAGCGCCGCCGCTCCTCACCTCCCGCACTTGGTCTTTCACCTCTTCTGCCTGCTGTGTGGGCACACACAGTGTGAGGTCACATCGCAACCTCACACGTGCGCTGACATCACAGCGAAGCGACGAGGATCGGGAAGCGGTGGGTCCTCCCGTACTAATGAAGTGCTCCCAATATGGAAGCGCTTCATTAGTATTCATCCCATAAGACGCTTTTGAGGGGGAAAAAATGTGTCCTATGTGTCGAAAAATACAGTATTTGACCTTTTTACATATATACATATATATATTCATATATACAGTAATAGTCCGCTGACTGTGGGGCTGCTCGACCTATCAGGGAGCCGGGACGACAGACCAATCATGCTAAATAAAGCATGATGGGTTTTATCTGAGTACTGAACAAACTTCTATTTTCTATTGGAACAATGTCTATTCTTGTCCACAAAACGGACAAGAATAGGAAACGTTCCTTTTTTGTGGGACTGTGGAATGGACATACGGATCTAGACAGCACACGGTGTGCTGTCTACTTTTTTTGCAGCCCCATCTAAATAAATGGGTCCACATCCAATCCACAAAATATGTGGATCAGATGCGGACCAAAAAGACGGTCGTGTGAATGGGACTTAACAAAAAGAAGATGCTTAGCAGGATCTTCTCCCTGTGTCTTCCTCTTTTTAAACACTGTTCAGTTTGTGTAAAGTGAAGTTCTTTGTAATGAGGGAGCCTGTTGCTGTTTTATTTTGCCCATGAATGAAACTAAAGACTAGGCATCCACAGCAACACTATGCCATCCATGAATAGCTGTAACATTACAGATTACCATGTTAAATATTTGCCATTTGCACAACGTCGCTAGCGAAACATGGAAGTAGTTATACTAGTCTCAGTAATCTTGGTATTTTATAGAAACACTCACTTAAGACCTATTTGTATCCTTCTCCACTCACTAGAATCTCCTGCTTTAGAAACAAAGGTGGCATAGCATAAAATATATGATAACTCCAATTAGTATCCATATATAAATGCAAGAAAGGATAGAGCAGAATAGCTTTAGGTTTAGTTCATACTTTGCAATTTTAATGCAAGCTTGACATGCTGTGTTTTTTTCTGTTGGAGCTGGGACTGGATCCAAAACATGGGAGACTCAAACCTTTTAAAAAACACAAGAGAACAAAATCTAAGTTGTGATGTGAAAATGCAGGTTTAAGCCTATTTTACAATGGGTCATGACTATTACTGCATATTTTTATAGTCATCGCATATTGCCTGAGCCATGCCAGGTCTACAATGATCTACGTGTATCTGTTATACTGAATGCCTTAACTGGCTAGGGCTTCCTCTACATAAAAATTGATCTATGTCTTTAACACAGGAAAATATATTTATCATTATCTTTGCTTGTTTGATATACAAAAACTGGAACTGATAAATTGGCTTTGCAGAATTGTGCTGACAGTCAGCTGTCATTCATTGTCCTTTATTCTGACAGCCTCGAGCATTCAGGCATACTGTAGATTCATGAGGTATTTTCTAAAGTGTAGGAATAGGGTGGGGGAGGGGAGGACATTTGACTACTATCCAGCACTGAAAAGACATGTGCTTTGCCCTGTCTATAGCCATCTGACTGTGTCAAATAGCCTGCGTCCCTCATGTAGCATCTCTCTTTAGCAATCTACTGCTTGGTTGACTAGCCAGGATTCAGACAAACAAGGTTAAAATAGTCCCTTATGACTTGCTGAGCCTTCAAATAAGTAATTACCCTGATAGCTTACGGTACATGTCCGCTAAAAGTAGGCAACCTGCTGACTAGTGTTTAAACATTTGATTTTGGAGTGTTTATGTTAAATCCATTATGCACACATACCAGATTAACAGAGCAGGTATAACCTAAAAATATGAGGATAGGGCATGCTATTCACACATTAGTAGATACTTTCCATGAGTAAAGGAACAGCAAAAGAACAGCCGCTTTGGTAGGAACATTTTATGTCTAAAGAACCTGTTCTATTAAATGCTTCTACAAGTAGAGCCCCCGACAGAGTGGACAGCGTGTCAGCAGTAAGTTTGTGTTTACGTCACTGATTATTTTGCCCTTCCTCTGATCCGTCAGAACAATAACCCCAAAAAGATTGGATCCTGTCTGTCGAGCAAACGAGTTGCAGAAGGGAAGGACAGACAACTCCCTTGGGCTGAGGTGATGGAGCCTTGACTGCCTGAAATCAGCTGCGTGCCATGGGTAATTCAGCGGTTGATGCGGCAGGCTGGAGCACCACATCGGAGCCAGGGTTCTCCCAGACCACTTTAAGGTGACGCTTCATATGTTGACGCAGGGCCGTGATGCCAACATTTGCACCCTGGCCACACTTCACCTTCTGCCCACAGATTCTACATATGGCCATGTTCACCTCTACCGGCGGCTTAACAAAAAACTGCCACACAGGTAATTTTACCCTCAACACTCCGCACTGACTGACTGCTACCGATGCAGCCTCCGTGAACCCGTGCACTGCTACTTCCCAGGCAGGTAGGCTCCTGCGAAGCGGGTGGTTTACCCCGGGCATGGTTGCCTACCGACCTCCCACTGCTGCCACCTTGCTGACTCCCGGCCACCCTAGCGACTTGCTTGCTCCGCCACTGCCTCACAGGCAAGCTTTCACCCATTTCTCCAAATGATGAAGCCCCTTCTTCAGAGGGGGTTAAGACGTGATGAAGTAGGTTTGCTATGTCACTCGTCCCTCCGACCATTCTATCCCGCCTCACTATGCAAGACATGAGCCTCTGGGCTCTGGGCCCTTTGCGTTCTGCTGCACCGGACTCTCAGCGGATCTACTTTATTTATCCACTTAGTCTGGCGGTGTCTGCTTGCTGCCTCTCTTGCAGAAGGGGCAGTCGCCCTCCTTCTGATGTTTCGGTCTCCACTGCTTCCTGCTGCCCCCTCCTTGGATCTTTGGTGTCGGCTGGGACCTGGTTACAGGTTTGAAGTTTAAAGTATCGAATAGATGTTGCTTCGTGTCCCCCTCTGCATCCATGTTTGACCCCTCCTCCCCCATACCCTGTGTGATCATTTTCTCGAACTCCCCGCTTCGTCTATTCATTTATAGGGAATATGGGACAGAAGGTTCAAATTTCTCAACTTTATAAAGTGTTGCTTAAAACACGATTTAATAATACACGTTCTCCGGTACAAAAGGCTTGGCAAATTGATTGTCCGGGAATTTCCCTCAAAGATTGTGATAACATATTGGCGAATTTAAGTTTAAGACAGTGCCTGTCTCAAATATATGTCCATATATTTATCACATTGACAGGGTGAGTCAATTAGACAAGAGCACCACATCTATAGCAACAGGGGGTGAACCCCTATATTTTTTTCTTATTTAGAATTTAAGTTTAGTTTCTTAAAATTTAAAACAAGTTTTGGTTCAATTTATTATTTTAATTTTAATATAACAGATTGAAGAATTGGGACAATTCGATCTGATAATTGGCGGCAGTCCTTGTAATGGCTTATCTGTGGTTAACCCGCACAGGAAAGGCCTTTATGGGGCAGTGGACAACTGTTTTTTGACTTTCCGCCATTGCTCAATAAAGTGTTGCCTAAGACAGGAGAGCATTGGTCTTCTAGTTATTCAAGAACGTGGTTGCAAGAAAAACTATTTCTCTCCACCTGGAGACGAATCCTGTCAAGATTGATGCAAGTGTAGTATAGGCTGCTCATCGAGCCAGATACTTCTGGGGGAACCTACCTGGCATGAACAGATTAAAGAAGGTGGACAATTTGATCTGATAATTTGCGGCAGTCCTTGTAATGGCTTATCCGTGATTAACACACACCGGAAAGGCCTTTATGGGGGCAGTGGAGAACTGTTTTTTGACTTTCCGCAATTACTCAAAGTATTGCCTAAGACAGGAGAGAATGTGGTTGCAATGGAGAAAGCATTCCAAAAAACAATTTTTCTCCACCTGGAAACGAATCCTGTCAAGATTGATGCAAGTGCGGTATCGGCTGCTCATTCGGCCAGATACTTCTAGGGGAACCCCATGTACAGGCCTCTAGTAGCTACAGACAATGAGAAGACAAAGCTTAAAGATTGTTTGGAGCCCGGAAAAGTCGTGAAGTTCATCAAGATTCAAACCAGTCCCTGGTCTCTTTGTCAGATCACGAGTTCCCAGTCCTCATGGATGGGAAGGAGGACATCCTGAGGTGCACGGGTCTTCAGATTCCTCACACGCCATACTGATGTCTCAGAAATGAACCGCTGCTCCCGACAGAAGCTTCTGGGAAGGTCATGGAGCGTCCCGGTCATCCGGCATTTATTCGCAGATTTTACTCTGCAGATTTATCATGGAGACACCGGATTTAATAATATTACATTATTATGTAAAGAAAAATAAAAAAGCCCCTTCGTCACCCAGCTCCCAAGTGCGATCAGCTACATCATCATCATCGAGTACTGTCTTCACGTCGATGATGTCCTCCTCAACGGTCTCTGGGTCAGGAGCCTGACAGCTCACAATACTAGCTCCCACGCCACTCTCCTCATCACTACTTGCCCGCCTAGTGGATGAAGTTGCTGATGTCTCCTCCACATCTTGGCTGTCCAGTAGCTGCTGACTGTCCTCACTGTATAGTGGAGCTGAGCCCACAGCATACAATACTTCTCTGGCTGAGGGAACAGGCAAGGACAAAGGCACGTTGAGGAGAGGTGAGGGCACTGGGCCTGCTCCCGGGCCATGCCAACTAAGGGTTGTGTCTAACAAACCCACTGACTCTTGACTTGGGGTGTCTGATGTCACTTGCGACGATGTCGAAGATCAAGTGAGCCATTCAAGAACCGCTGGGTTGCTGGTCACGACACGACTGCTAGCTGACACTGGGGGCTAAGGCCTCTCGAAGTGACCCCTGCTGCTACGGCCCCTTACTCTGCTGTGACCTCTGCCTGCACCAGAAACATTTAGGCCTCTGCCACTCCCCTATGCAGGGCCTGGCCCTTCTTTGTCTGACATACAGTTTGATCAGATAATCAAATATTTTTATTTTTCCACTAATACACGGCAAACTGGGCTTTAGAATCTATCACTGCACAGCAGAATGGCAATTAGGACCTTTTTCCACTTTTACACAACACAAAAGGCTTTTCAACAGATAAGTGCAACTATGAACAGCGAACATATTTTTATTTCACCACTAATATACGGCAAACTGGGCTTTTGAATATATCACTGCAACGCACAAGTGCAAATATATTTTTCTTTTGCCACTAATACACGACAAAAAGGGCTTTACAACATATAACTGCACTGCACAAGGGCAAATAAGACGTACTGTAGAAATATTTCCTTGTAATAAACCCTGTAAATGGCTGTATCAAACAGCACTTGCACCCCAATAGCAAGAACGGTTTGATAGAAGGACAGAGCTGTATAATGGCGATTTGGATCCCCAGTCAGTGCACCAAGGTGTAATAAGATTGTTCCTATTACCTAATTTGTAACCTCCCCTACTGAACCCTGTTCTATATAAATGCTGTGGAAAGATTCCCCCCTGTCCTTTCCCTGCACTTATAACTAGTTTTTTCCCCACAATCCAGTGTTTCTTATCACTGTCCCTAGCGCCTACAGACAAATCTCTCCCTGCAATAAGGGGGACTGTGACATCACAGGGCTGGCTGCTGATTGGCTGCATGCATGTCAGTACGGGTGATCCTGCCTTCCCAGAGTTCCTTTCTCGATGTCCTCACACGTGCAGCAGCCATTTTCAGAAAAAATGTGATTCGTTACCACGAATCGTGAGAAAAATTCGGCTTCAGTGCAAATCGAATTTTTCCTGAAATTCGGATCAAATTCCACTTCGTCAACTTCGATTCGATCATCTCTAGTCTTCATGATATAAAAGCAACTTTTTTCCTTTGCTGTTATTCCTCCTTTGCCCCTTTATAGAGTTTCAGTTGCATTTTTACCGGTCTGCACATGTGCAGACCGGAAGGACGGATCCGGCATTGCGGTATTTTGTATCCAGGCATTCCGGCAAGTGTTCCGGAATTTGGGCCAGAGCTAAAACCGCAGCATGCTGCGGTATTATCTCCGCCTTGAAATGTCAAAAAGACTGAACTGAAGACATCCTGATGCATACTGAACGGATTTCTCTCCATTCAGAATGCATGGGGATAAAACTGATCAGTTCTTTTCCGGTGTAGAGCCCATATGACGGAACTCTATGCCGGAAAAGAAAAATGCAAGTGTGACTAATAGGAACAGTCCTATTACACCTTGGTGTACTGACTGGGGATCCAAATTGCCATTATACAGCTGTCATTCTATCAAACCGTTCTTGTTATTGGGGTGAAAGTGCTGTTTGATACAGCCATTTACAGGGTTTATTACAAGGAAATATTTCTACAGTACGTCTTATTTGCCCTTGTGCGGTGCAGTTATATGTTGTAAAGCCCTTTTTGCCGTGTATTAGTGGCAAAAGAAAAATATATTTGCCCTTGTGCCTTGCAGTGATATATTATAAATCCCAGTTTGCCGTATTAGTAACATAGTAACATAGTATGTAAGACCGAAAAAAGACATTTGTCCATCCAGTTCGGCCTGTTTCCTATAAGTTGATCCAGAGGAAGGCAAAAAACCCCTGTGAGGCAGAAGTCAATTTCCCCCACTTAAGGGGAAAAAAATTCCTTCCCGAGTCCAATCAGGCAATCACAATAACTCCCTGGATCAACAACCCCTCTCTATTAGCTCTAGTAGCTGTAGCCTGTAATATTATTACACTCCAGAAATACACTCAGTCACCTCTTGAATTCCTTTTATTGTACTCACCATCACCACCTCCTCAGGCAGAGAGTTCCATAGTCTCACTGCCCTTACAGTGAAGAATCCTTTTCTATGTTTGTGTACAAACCTTCTTTCCTCCAGACGCAGACATAAAAATATATTCGCCGTTCATCGTTGCATATATGTGTTGAAAAGCCTTGTGTTCTGTAAAAGTGGAAAAAAATTAGGGCTTAATTGCAGTTCTGCAGTGCAGTGATATATTCAATAGCCCAGTTTGTTATGTATTAGTGGCGAAATAAAAATATATTAGGCGTTCATCGTTGCACTTATCTGTTAAAAAGCCTTTTGTGTTGTGTAAAAGTAGAAAAAAATTAGGGCCACACTGTAATTGTGCCACTCTGTGGCCTCCTTATGCTGCTTCCACCTCCACACTATGTCACCTTGCCACTCTGTTCTCCTCATGCTGCTGCCACCTCCATACTATGTCACCTTGCCACTCTATGGTCTCCTGATGCTGCCACCACCTCCAGACTGTCATTGTGCCACTTTGTGGCCTCCTCATGCTGCTTCCACCTCACCACTATGTCATAGGGCCACTCTGGGCCACTATTTTTTCTTTCGGCTTGGCTGACATCGTCATAATTTATTTGACCCTCCTTCTAATCTGTCAGAAGGAAGGAAATATGAGACACACAACGGATCCTGTCTGTGTAGCAGTTGTAAGGCCTGTATGGTCCCATCAGAATTGGCTTGTGATTTGGTAGCCAAAAGCAGGAGTGGGTACAAAACACCGAAGACATGAAAATATTCCATTCATGTGTCATCTCTGTTTTGAATCCTGTGTTTTTTTTTGGCATTAGCAATACTGATTGATTACTGACCAAATGCTGACCGAGTGAAGGCGGATGCTTAACAGACGGGATCTGTTTTTGGGGGGTTATTGTTCTGACGGATAAGAGTAAGGGCAAAATAATCAGTGACGCCAACACAAACTTACTGCTGACACCCTCTCCACTCTGTCGGGGGGCTCTACTTGTATAAGCATTTAATAGAACAGGTTCTGTAGACATCTATGTGAAATCAGCTGACGACGGTGTAAAAGGAGTGCGTTTCTTCTTGACGCTAACATCGACCTGTAAGACTGAGTTCACACTTGAGTTATTTGGTCAGTTTTGGACCCGTGACTGCCCAAATCAGTGAAGTGTGCAGTGATTCTAAGAGCGACGCCTGTCATCTGAATGTCATACAGACTCACAGTATTATTTCACTAGCAGAGCAGACTCCCTATGCGTGTTAATGCAAGGCACAGTGTTCTACAGCACTATAAAGGCTCTCAGAAGCCAGGAAATAGCCGTATTTAACGTTATTCACTGCAATAAATTCAGACCGAACCAAACTTTTCCCCAAAAATTTGGCAAATCAAGAAATCGAATTTTTGAAAAATTCGCTCATCTCTAAGTATAAGAATAGTACTGGGCAGCTACCGTTTCTCATGAAACAATACCTTCAAGCTGACACTAAAGGCTCCTTTACACAGGTTAACAATCAGGGCAATTATCAGGAAGAAGTGTTCCTAGAAACTCTCATTAACGGTAATTGGCCACTGTAAATGTACAGAACCCCAGACAGTGAGTTATCTGCAGTTATTTTATATGTATTGTAATGTATTATTGTGCTATGTTATATTTTATATACATACCAGCAAAAGAGGTATGGTTGGCAGTAGTTGGCAAGAACAAAGCTAACCACCCTGTTCCTCCCCTCTTGGTAGGAGGGGGGTGGTCATACTTCCTGCTGTAGGTGAAGTTTGAGTCCAGAGAGCAAGGATGAATCAATCATATGCTATAGCTTCTACCCCAAGGCTCCATATCCAGTTCTCTTACTCCAGGAAGAGTATCAGAATCAAGAATACTGCTTCCAAGAAGCTCCAGTGTGTCTAGACAGCAGAGTGATCAGCAAAACCCCTATTTCACAGACCCTGCTGCCAGTGAGGCAAAACAGGTCAAACACTCATCACCTAGAATAGAGGTCAGCAACCTTTCCAGTGTTGTGAAATTACAGAACCCAGCAGAATCCATTCACTTCTGTGGGAGCTCTAGGAATAGCAGGGAAACTGGGCACGCAGGGTGTTGTAGTTTCACAACAGCTGGAGAATCCGGAGGTTGCCTACGCCTGACCTAGAACAATCACCAGGCAATAATAACTTCAAACCTGTATCTCACAGTGGATACCTATATCCACAAGTGCCTGCTAGTGCCTAGTGTTGGGCGCGAATATTCGAATCGTGAATTTTAATCGCGAATATCGACACTTCGAGAATATTCTAGATTTTTTTTTCATCTGAACCCATGATCTCTCCCTGCTTCTTGCTTTTGGGCCAATTAGAAGGCTGCAATATCTTTGTCTGAGCTTAGCAACATCCCTAGCAACCAATAGGAAAGTTGCCTACCCCTTACCATATAAGAACTTCTCAGCAGCCATTTTCTGCAGTTTTTTGCAGTTCTGAGAGAGACAGCAGTGTCATAGCTGTGCTATGTGCTTTGCTGAGTCATTACATTAGATAGTTAGTTAGCTTACATATATAATTGAGACATTTGCCAACATATCCTACTATGGAGGACATGTCTAAGCCCTAGCACAGAACCAAGGTTTCTCAAGTAGCTTGGGACCTAACTCTCACCTACCTGTGCCATATGGGCAATACCAGGGGCCAGTGGGCGAATTACAGGAGCGTAAAGGCCGACTTACAGCAAACTCCCAGTTAACTCCAGCATGTGGCCATGCTTGCAATGAGAAGACGGAGGAGGCTGTGAGACCTCCACTGTATGCATTTTTGCTGGGGATCGCCACTAGCAACAGGCTCCAATGCAGGATCTGCTCCCCTGTATATAGATGCACAACTGCATTTGGGTTTGAGCACTTCCTGCCTGTTTACTACCACGCCACAACATTTTTTCAGTTGTCTTTTATAAATATATAATACAGATAGTTGGTGGGAGATAGTCAGTGTAGGTTAGATCGTGATATAGTGTAGCTGATAGGTTCCAGTGCAAGGTGTTCATACATACATGATACAGACATAGTGCTGTGATGTCACAAGTTCACAACAATACTTAGTGCACCAATCACTAATATGTAGTCAGACCTGCTAAAATGTGAAGTTGCACATATTGCGGCAAAATATGTGCATCATCAATTGCCGATTTGCGCAATCGCGAATATATTGGAGCACTCCATCTGCATACGAAGCTATTGTAATGTTCTGCCGTGCCAACCATTGTAGCAAAAGTGAAAAATGTAGCAAAAGTGACCCACGTCTGTATTGCATGCGTAATACGCGCATATTACATTGCCAATTTTCACAATCAAGAAAATAATGGTGAATTCTCGAATTTGCGAATTTATGACAAATATTCACCAAAATATTTGTGAAATGTTTGCAAATTTAAATATTGCCACTGCCGCTCATCACTACAGTGCCATTTAATTGCCATACAACCAGCCACTATACCTTCTTATCTGGTACAATCAACTACACTTTGTACTCAACATTGTTGGATTTGCCACAAGTTATATTTTGCAAAGAGAGACTGTTATACTTTAACTTCTGGCCTGATTCGTCAGACCACTTTTTCCACTGCACCAATCCACAGGGAGCAACGATGATTGTTGCATGTAAATGAAACACCCCTCTGCTTAAAGGTTTTTTCAGGTTCTTGATATTTATGACCTATCCTCAGAATAGGTCATTAATATATTTGATTGTGAGGGTCCAACATCCTACACCCCCAAGATCAGCCATTCCCTGCAGCCTTTGACAACGGAACTGGCAGGTTGAAAGGAACTTTGAATGGAACAAAAAGCACAGTCAAAGTGTAGTGGTTGTGCTAGGTTACTGCAGCTCAACTCTTATTCAGATCAGTGAAAGCTAAGCTGCAGTAACCCAGTACAGCCATTACACTTTGAAAAGAGCTATGCTTCTGGCTCCATTCAAAATGCTCGTTCCATCACCAGAGGCTGTAGGGAACTGCTGATCAGTGGGGACGCAGGATGTCGAACCATCACCAATCAGCTATTAATGACCTATCTAGAGGACAATGCATCAATATTAGGAGCCAGGAAAACCCCTTTATCGGGAATTATCGAGAAAAAATGGTATGCTACTAGGGTTGAGCGAATCCGAACTGTAAAGTTCCGGTTCGTACCGAACTTTAGGGTTTTTGGTACCCGGATACGAATATTTCCGTAAAAGTTCGGGTCTGTCCTCTCCCTGGTGTTTTCCTTTAGTGTTAGTGGTGAGGACTAGTGCTCCCACCGCCCTATTCACTACTCAGGGCTCAGCTTAAGGAAAGCCAGGGTTTAGGCACGTGATTGGCGTACGGGTGAAGAACCCGTCTAGGGACGTCAGGGCAGTCAGCTGCCAGCTTCACCCTTCCCTCTCCCTTGGACAAGGCTTTCCCTTTTCCCTACCTTTGCGTCACACGTCCGTGATCAGTACGCCGGTCGTGATAACCAAGAGAACCAGCACCACCAGCTGATATGGAACGTCTTAGCAGGAGGCAGCATTCCAGCAACATGGTGGAACAGTATGTGTGCACACGCCTACACGTACTGACTGATGGGTCTGACCCATTCAACTTCTGGTTCTCCAAATTGGGCAAATGGCCTGAGCTTGCCCTTTACGCCTTGGAGGGGCCGACCTTCCCTGCAGCCAGTGTTTTGTCTTAACGTGTTTAGCACCGTAGGGGGCGTTATCACAGACAAACGCAGCTGCCTGCCAACAGCCAATGTGGCAAGCTCAAGCTCATTAAAATGAACCAGGCATGGATCCCACAGGACTTGTCCGTACCTTGTGCAGAATAGACATATATACCTGCCTCACACAGCTATTTTTATACAGCGCACTTTCTCTTTGTACTATTTTATATATTCCACAATGTTTTGTGGTCTACCCAAATTAAATAATAAAAAAAAAAATGGCTACCTCCATCTCCTCCACCGCCGCTTCCACCTACACCGTCACATCCACCACCTCCTCAACCTCCTACTTCATATGGACCTCTTTCTCCTAGTTCAAGATTATTATTTTATATTTTTATATATGTTATGCTATTTTAAGTCCTTTACCGATCCACATTTGTTTGCAGGGCACTTGTCACGCTTTCACCCACATTTTGCTGCCTTTTGCAGCCCTCTAGCCCTTTCCATGACTCTTTTAGAGCCATTTTAGTGCCCCAAAGTTGGGGTCCCCATTGACTTCAATGGGGTTCGGGGTCAAGTTCGGGTCCCGAACTCGAACTTTGCAACGAACCCGGCGAACCTGAAATTTCAGGTGTTCGCTGAAATCTATATGCCACCTATGCTACTGAATGTTTTTAAAGATGTATATATCAGAGCCTTTGTCAATAGTATACAGGTAGACCAGGTATCAGTGGTCAGATGGACCCTTGCCACAACACTGTGTGCCAGACATGCCATGACTTCCTTTTCCACAATAGAGTAGAGGTTGGGGATTGCCTTTTGTGAAAAAAAAAAATTTGGCTGGGTAGCTTCCAATGCGGGGGTCTCAATAGTTACAAAATTTTTGAAGGCTTCAGGCTCAACCAGCTTGTATGGTAAAAGCTGGCGGGCTAAGAGTTCCGACAAGCCAGCTGTCAGACGCTGGGCAAGAGGGTGACTCTGTGACATTGGCTTCTTACGTTCAAACATTTTCTTGACAGACACCTGACTGTAGGCAGATGAGCAGAAACTGCTGAAGGTGAGAGGCAGAGTGGTGGGTGGTTGAGAGGGGGCAAGGAGGACAGCAGTGGTTGACGTGGCTGAAGATGCTGGACCAGAAGGAGGATGGTGGCTTTAAGTTTGTGTGCTGCTTGTACTCGTGTTGATCCCATAGGCGTTTCTGATGTGAGATCATGTGTCTTCGCAAATAGTGATGAGCGGCAGGTGCCATATTCGATTTTGACGAAATTCGCGAATATTCGAAAGAATATTCGTTTTATATTCGTCGAAATCGAATATTCGTCATTATTCTAGTTATCGCGATTAATATGCGATTTAAATAATCGCGTATTGCGATTTTAACTTAAGGCTACTTTCCTATTGGTTTCATATCTAGAATTATAGCGAATGAGTGGGTGAGTGGGAAGGCCGAAGTTCCGCTGTAGCGCAGACAGGCGAGCAGCGGCAGGATGTGAACACCGAAAGCGCGCACAGACGGCTTGCACTTTATGCAGCAGCTCTGACATGTCGGGGTAGTTGTAAATGAAGTTCTGCACCACCAAATTCAGCACATGCGCCAAGCAAGGGATGTGCGTCAAACCGGCGAGTCCCAGAGCTGCGATGAGATTTCACCCATTATCGCACACCAACAGGCCGGGCTTGAGGCCCACCGGCAGAAACCACTCGTCGGTCTTTTGTTCAATACCCCGCCACAACTCCTGCGCGGTGTGGGGCCTGTCCCCCAAACATAGGAGTTTCAGTATGGCCTGCTGACGTTTACCCCGAGCTGTGCTGAAGTTGGTGGCAAAGGTGTGTGGCTGACTGGATGAGCTGGTGGAAGCAGAGGAGGAGGAAGCAGAGTAGGAGGAGGAGGCTACAGGAGGCAAAGAATGATTCCCTGCGATCCTTGGCGGCGGAAGGACGTGCACCAAGGAACTCTCCGCCTGGCAGCCGCCACTACATTTACCCAGTGTGCAGTTAGGGAGATATAGCGTCCCTGGCCGTGCTTACTGGTCCACGTATCTGTGGTTAGGTGGACCTTGCCACAGATGGCATTGCGCAGTGCACACTTGATTTTATCGGATACTTGGTTGTGTAGGGAAGGCACGGCTGTCTTGGAGAAGTAGTGGCTGCAGGGAACAACATACTAAGGAACAGCCATGCACATCAGCTGTTTGAAGCTGTCTGTGTCCACCAGCCTGAATGACAGCATTTCAAAGACCAGTAGTTTAGAAATGCTGGCATTCAGGCCCAGTACTCGAGGGTTGCTACGTGGGAATTTACGCTTCCTCTCCAAGGTTTGTGAGATGGAGAGCTGAACGCTGCTGTGTGATATGGTGGAGATGCTTGGTGATGCAGGTGGTGGTGTCGATGGCACATCCTCTGTTTGGTGGGTGGCAGGTGCCAACGTTCCTCCCGAGGCGGAGGAAGAGGCCGAGGCAGCAGCAGAAGAGGGAGCAGGGGGAGCCAGAGTGAGTTCCTTGCTTTTAATGTGTTTACTCCACTGCAGTTCATGCTTTGCATGTAGATGCCTGGTCATGCAGGTTGTGCTAAGGTTCAGAACATTAATGCCTCGCTTCAGGCTCTGATGGCACAGCGTGCAAACCACTCAGGTTTTGTCGTCAGTACATTGTTTAAAGAAGTGCCATGCCAGGGAACTCCTTGAAGCTGCCTTTGGGGTGCTCGGTCCCTGGTGGCGGTGGCCAGTAGCAGGCGAACTCTCTTAGAGGCGGCTGTTCTGCTTTTGCCCCCTGCTCCCTCTTTTGCTACGCTGTTGGCTCGGTCTCACCACTGCCTCTTCCTCTGAACTATAAAAGTCAGTGGCATGACCTTCATTCCATGTGGGGTCTAGGACCTCATCGTCCCCTGCATCGTCTTCCACACAGTTTTCCTCCCTGACCTCCTGTTCGGTCTGCACACTGCAGAAAGACGCAGCAGTTGGCACCTGTGTTTCGTCATCATCAGAGACGTGCGGACTCCGATGAGGTGGTATTCCCATGTCCTCATCATCAGGAAACATCAGTGGTTGTGCATCAGTGCATTCTATGTCTTCCACCACTGGGGAAGGCTAGGTGGATTCACTTGGGAAACCCTGCCAGCAGAGTCTTCAAACAGCATAAGAGACTGCTGCATAACTTGAGGCTTAGACAGTTTCCCTGATATGCATGGGGGTGATGTGACAGACTGATGGGCTTGGTTTTCAGGCGCCACCTGTGCACTTTCTGCAGAAGACTGGGTGGGAGATAATGTTGTGAACGTGCTGGATCCACTGTCGGCCACCAAATTGACTAGCGCCTGTACCTGCTCAGGCCTTACCATCCTTAGAACGGCATTGGGCCCCACCAAATATCGCTGTAAATTCTGGCGGGTACTGGAACCTGAGGTACTTGGTTCACTAGGACGTGTGGCTGTGGCAGAATGGCCACGTCCTCTCCCAACACCAGAGGGTACACTAATACCACCACGACCGCGTCCGCGTCCCTTACTAGATGTTTTCCTCATTGTTACCATTCACCAAGCACCACAATAAGAAAAAAAATATTTGGCCCAATGTATTGATTTCAAATTCAGGCCTTTTTTTACGGGCACCTAACACTATCTGCCTATTTATTTATTTAGCGTATTACACTAATCCAGGCACAGCACTAACCACTGATTTAGGGGAATATCTCTTTTAGGGCTAGTTTTTAGGCCCTGGATGAAAGGTATCCTTTTATAGACAGATTTACACTTGGAGATGCACAGTAGCGTGAGAAAAAAATTGTAGGATTATGCCTTCAGCAATTGTATTTTAACTCTTTGTGTAATATACCCTTTAACGGAGAGAAATCCAATGGGAGATGCACCGTAGCCTGTGAAGTTAATGAGGATGACCCTCTCAGCACTTGTATATACACCTTGAGTGTAATATACCCTTTTACGGACAGATTAACACTTTGCCTGCAAAAGCTGGAACATCAGATTCAGGGTATTGCTATTTTGGCAATTGAATTTCACCCCAGAACAAAATATACCCTTTTACGGACAGATTAACACTTGGCCTGCAACAGCTGGGACACCAGATTCAGGGTATTGCTATTTTGGCAATTGAATTTAACCCCAGAACAAAATATATGTTTTGGCGGACACTATTATACTTTGCCAGCCACAGCTGTGACACCAGATTTATGGTATTGCTATTTTGGCAATTGAATTTCACCCTAGAACAAAATATATGTTTTGGCGTACACTATTATTCTTTGCCAGCCACTGCTGGGACACCAGATTTAGGTAATTGCTATTTTGGCAATTGAATTTCACCACAGAAAATACTCTATCCTTTGCCAGACAGCAGACAGTATTACACTTGGCTAGCCAAAGCTGGAACACCAGATTTAGGGTATTGGTATTTTGGCAATTGTATTTAACCCCTTAATAAAATATAGAAATTGCTATCCTGAGTTTCTAGGTGTGACAATAAGCACAGCCAAACCCCTGATGTAGGATATAGCAAAAAAAAAATAGTATTGATGGATTGATGGACTTGGAGGCAGCTTGTTCTGGTGCACCACAAGTCACAAAATGGCTGCCGATCACCCCAGAAAAAAGTGACAGAAAAACACTCTGTGCAACCTAAAAACCAGTGAGCAATTAACTAGCAGAAGTTGAATCATTCACAGCTGTAGATAGATCACTTCATTAGGTGCTTTTGCTGACTTTTCCCTGCCTAATCTCGCCCTCACAGAATCTGCGTCCTCTCCCTACACTAATCAGAGCAGTGTGACGTGCGGCGCTACGTGACTCCAGCTGAAATAGAGGCTGGGTCACATGCTGCACTTGGCCAATCACAGCTATGCCATCAGTAGGCATGGCTGTGATGGGCTCTTAGGGCAAGAAGTAAAACGCTAGCTGATTGGCTGCTGTGCAGCCCTTCAGAAACCAGGAAGAAATCGCCGAACAACGGACCCGAACCCGAACTTTTTTGAAAATGTTCGGGTCCGTGTCCCGAACACCCCAAAATTCGGTACGAACCCGAACTATGCTCGAACTGTTTGCTCAACACTACTCCAGACATGACGCTTAGATTGGTGCCAAAAAGTTCAATATTGTTTACATCAGATCAAAAAATCTTGTTTCTCCTCAATATGAGTATTTTTGGTGTTTTTGTAAAACTCCAGCTGTGCTTTCATGTGTCTTTTACTGAGGAGAGATTTCTTTAAGGCCACTCTGCCATAAAGCCCATATTGGTGGAGTGCTGCAGGGATGGTTGACCTTCTGGAAGATATTCCTATCTTGACACAAGATCTTTTCAGCCCAGCCAGAGGGACCATTGGGTTCTTGGTTACATCTGTTGCCTTTCTCCTCCAATTACTTAGTTTAGGGTAGCCAGCTTTAGGAAGAGTCTAGAGATGAGTGAATTTCATGTTATGAAATTTATTCATGCTTCGTTTGGTGGTAAAAGCAGAATTGTGGTATGGATTCCGTTACCACAGACTATAACGCAATTCTATGTGGAATGCATAACGGAATGTCTTTAGAGGCATTCCATTATTCATTCCGTCATAATAGAAGTTTATGGCCTCCAAACGAAGAGTGAACGAATTTCAAAATATGAAATTCACTCATCTCTAGAAGAGTCCATGTTGTTCCAAATGTCTTCCATTTAAGAATTATGGAGGTTCGGTGCTCATGGGAACTTTTTGTGCAGCAGACATTTTTCTACCCTTCTCCAGATTTGTACCTCAGGATACAATCCTGTATCCTGAGCTCTATACACAGTTCTTTTCTCCTCATGGCTTGGTTTCTGCTCTGATAAACATTGTCAGGTGTAAAGCATTATATAGACAGGAGTGCGAATTTCCAAATCATGTCCAATCAACTAAATGTACCATATGTGGACTCCAATCAAGGTGTAGAAATATCTCAAAGATGATCAAGAGAAATGGGAGGCCCCCAGAGACCCGCAAATAGTCTGAATACTTATGACCATGCCAAATTTTAGTTTTTCCAAAAACATTCTACAATTCTTATTATGGGGTATATAGTGCAGTTTGCTGGGGGGGGGGGGCTTGCTTTTATTTTATTTTTAGCACAAGGAGGCTGCAGTATAAAAAAAATGTGAAAAAGTGATAGGGTCTGAAGACTTTCTGAATGCTTTCTAGTAATTGGTAATGCATGAATGAGGGGAAGAGTGGAGGGAGAGTGTGATGCTGCAGTCTTTATGTTAAAGCTATGTCTGAGACTCCTGCTGTCAGAGGGGGGAGCAGTGGGAGTAACACAGATCTCCAGCATCACACAAGTGAAAAACCTCAATAAACACAGGACATTTCTGGATGTACTACAACTAAAATAATGCAACAGTAGATAGAAAGAGGAGTTGAAAAGTGTGCATGTATGTTCTTGCATGAGACAAATAGTCATGGCTAAAAATGTAATTTCTTATGAATATGTAGCTGTATAATAAGCTCAATAATAATAATAATTAATAATAATAAAAAGCTGTGCTAGTTATTGTTTGTTTTATGTAACGAATAATGTAAATCTCACATGTATTAACCCAAAAGCTGTAGTTTGAAGCGTTTTCTAGATCAAACATTGCTTTTGATCTTAAGGCCACTTTATTTTGTATTTGTTTTCTTGTGACTAATTGTCTTGTGTAACGCTAACAAACTTCAGGCTCAGATCATTTATATTATCCACTTAAAAGTTTGAAGCCCTCCAGTGACAAGAATATTAATGCTGCAACACTGTCATATCTATTTCAGCTCATGCATATGCAACGTCTCCATTTTCAAAGATTTATGTCAGACTTTGCTGAACAGAGGTATCCTACTATTTTAGATAATAGCATGGCAAATCGATGTTATCAGACACGGGTAAGGATAACAGTAGCTCAAGCAAGCAATGTTCTGTTCACTGCTCCAACATCTCCAATGTTATTTACCCCACTGGACAAAATGAATCCTACGAGGATACATTTACAAAAAAAGATTATGGTCATTCAGTGGATTATCACTTAATTAAGAATGGATGATTTGTGCCCATTCTTCTGTAGCAAACATCTTGCTGCTAATGAAGTTTAAACAGACTTACTTTATTTAATTACAGCTAATCACCAGGGTAAAATCTGGAATCGTCTTTGATCCACATGTACAGTGGTAATCCTTATGGCAGATAGCAATTCTTATTCCCTCAATCTCTTTTCAATTTCTCCAGGAGGTCCAATCTTAACTAAGGGTTAATTGAAATAGGCTGACTACTGTGATGTATTTTTCTGAGAGTCTATAGGTGGCCATACACATTAGATAGAAGTTGGTTGATGGTTGAACAGCAGTTGAAAAAACAAAAATCTGGTTAACGTTCCTTTCACAGACATGACCATACACATTTAGGCCCATATTGGCCGTTACAGTTGTTCAGATTACCTGTACGTGTTCAGTGAAGCCAGGCAATGTATGAACAAAGAAAGATCTATCGTCTATCAGATGGAAATATTAAACACTGCCAACTTATTTTTAAAAGATAATGCTCTGTTATCAGTCGACTAAAATGATTGTTCATTATTAAATTTCAACAGATGAATGTTCATTTCAGTTGAAATCATCCATTTTGATGAACTTTAATAAACCTTTATTAAGCCATCCATTCACATTCGATAACTATCGGAAGAACAATCATTCAACCGACAGGTATTTCTTCAGACTCCCTCCTGGCTGCCCCATACACATACACATTTGGCTCTGCCAAACTTCTAGGTGTATTTTATGGGAAGAGCAGAGAAGGACACTTCTGGTAGCGGCTTAGCCTCCCGGAGAAGAAAAGGATCCAGCGATAATATTCATTTCAGGAGCTCCCCACACACATTAGTGTGTCGGCTGAAAACCAATAATTTGTATAGCCAGTAAGGGACCTCTTGACAGGAGAATAGTGGACATAGTACAAGTTCCTGACATGGCTAAATGAGGCAGACATTCAATAGAAAATGTTTAGAAGAGTAGATTAAAAAGAATGAAACACTCAAATGGATGCAGCAGAGGCAGATTGAGAATGAACACCTTACCAACCACACAGTCATAACTAGAGAACTAGAGAGAATGAGAGAGAGACTAGTATGCTACTGTGGGTTTCTTGCCAATATCTCTCTTTCTCAACTTTGGTTCGGGTAGAATCGATAAAAAAAATTCTGAGACCCTGAAACAAACCGAATCTTAACAGGTTCACTCATGTCTAAACAAAGTACAACTAATAATAGAAAAGTAAGCATGAGAATACACCAAATAAATAAATATACAATGTGATATCCAATATACACTCACCTAAAGAATTATTAGGAACACCTGTTCTATTTCTTATTAATGCAATTATCTAGTCAACCAATCACATGGCAGTTGCTTCAATGCATTTAGGGGTGTGGTCCTGGTCAAGACAATCTCCTGAACTCCAAACTGAATGTCAGAATGGGAAAGAAAGGTGATTTAAGCAATTTTGAGCTTGGCATGGTTGTTGGTGCCAGACGGGCCGGTCTGAGTATTTCACAATCTGCTCAGTTACTGGGATTTTCATGCACAGCCATTTCTAGGGTTTACAAAGAATGGTGTGAAAAGGGAAAAACATCCAGTATGCGGCAGTCCTGTAGGCGAAAATGCCTTGTTGATGCTAGAGGTCAGAGGAGAATGGGCCGACTGATTCAAGCTGATAGAAGAGCAACGTTGACTGAAATAACCACTCGTTACAACCGAGGTATGCAGCAAAGCATACAACACGCACAACCTTGAGGCGAATGGGCTACAACAGCAGAAGACCCCACCGGGTACCACTCATCTCCACTACAAATAGGAAAAAGAGGCTACAATTTGCACAAGCTCACCAAAATTGGATTGTTGAAGACTGGAAAAATGTTGCCTGGTCTGATGAGTCTCGATTTCTGTTGAGACATTCAAATTGTAGAGTCCGAATTTGGTGTAAACAGAATGAGAACATATATTCATCATGCCTTGTTACCACTGTGCAGGCTGGTGGTGGTGGTGTAATGGTGTGGGGGATGTTTTCTGGGCACACTTTAGGCCCCTTAGTGCCAATTGGGCATTGCTTAAATGCCACGGGCTACCTGAGCATTGTTTCTGACCATGTCCATCCTTTCATTACCACCATGTACCCATCCTCTGAAGGCTACTTCTGGCAGGATAATGCAACATGTCACAAAGCTCGAATCATTTCAAATTGGTTTCTTGAACATGACAATGAGTTCACTGTACTAAAATGGCCCCCACAGTCACCAGATCTCAACCCAATAGAGCATCTTTGGGATGTGGTGGAACGGGAGCTTTGTGTCCTGGATGTGCATCCCTCAAATCTCCATCAACTGCAAGATGCTATCCTATCAATATGGGCCAACATTTCTAAAGAATGCTATCAGCATCTTGTTGAATCAATGTCACGTAGAATTAAGGCAGTTCTGAAGGCAAAAGGGGGTCCAACACCGTATTAGTATGGTGTTCCTAATAATTCTTTAGGTGAGTGTATATTCAGCACAAGCAAGAAAGCAAAAACCTATAACAAATCTATGTGTTGCAAAATCCAAGAAAGAGGGGCCGGCAGTATTTTCTCTCCCACAGATATAACCAGCCCAACCAGCTTCTTCAGGAGCAATTACTGCATTTTTTATGTCCGTGTTTGGGGTTTTAAATAAAATTATTTATGTGTATAATTTTAGATGGGCTACTTTTTCTTACTAGTCCAGCTTCTCTGGTAATAATGTACATTTTCCCAAAATACACTGGTTTCACCTGTGGTACAGTATTTGACACAGAGAGACACGCCCTGTGGAAACTAAATGTTGCACAAATAATGTACATTTCCCCAAAATACCCTGTTTTCAACAGTTATACAGTAGTAGACACAGAGAGGCACACGCTGTGGATGCTAAATGTTGCACAAGAAATGTACATTTCCCCAAAATTCACTGGTTTTACCTGTGGTACAGTATTTGACACAGAGAGGCACACGCTGTGGACACTAAATGTTGCCCAAATAATGTACATTTCCTCAAAATACACTGGTTTTTACAGTTATACAGTATTTGACACAGAGGCACACGCTGTGGACGCTAAATGTTGCACAAATAATGTACATTTCCCCAAAGTACACTGGTTTAACCTGTGGCACAGTATTTGACACAGAGAGGAACACTCTGTGGACTCTAAATGTTGCACAAATAATGTACATTTCCCCAAAATACACTGGTTTCAAAAGTTATACAGTATTTGACACAAAGAGACACACGCTGTGGACACTAAATGTTGCCCAAGTAATGTACATTTCCCCACAATACACTGGTTTCACCTGTGATACAGTATTTGACACAGAGAGGCACACGCTGTGGACACTAAATGTTGCCCAAATAATGTACATTTCCTCAAAATACACTGGTTTCAACAGTTATACAGTATTTGACACAGAGAGGCACACGCTATGGACACTAAATGTTGCACATAAAATGTAAATTTCCTCAAAATACACTGGTTTCACCTGTGGTACAGTATTTGACACAGAGAGGCACACGCTATGGACTCTACTAATTGCACATATAATGTAAATTTCCTCAAAATACACTGGTTTCAACAGTTATACAGTATTTGACACAGAGAGGCACACGCTATGGACACTAAATGTTGCACATATAATGTAAATTTCCTCAAAATACACTGGTTTCAAAAGTTATGCAGTATTTAACACAGAGAGGCACACGCTGTAGACACTAAATTTTGCACAAATAATGTATATTTCCCCAAAATACACTGGTTTAACCTGTGGAACAATATTTGACACAGAGTGGAACACGCTGCGGCCACTAAATGTTGCACAAATAATGTACATTTCCACAAAATACACTGGTTTCAACAGTTATACAGTATTTGACACAGAGAGGCACACACTACGGACACTAAATGTTGCACAAATAATGTACATTTCCACAAAATACACTGGTTTCAACAGTTATACAGTATTTGACACAGAGAGGCACACGTTGTAGATGCTAAATGTTGCACAAGAAATGTACATTTCTACAAAATACACTGGTTTCACCTGTCGCACAGTATTTGACACGGAGAGGCACAGGCTGTGGACACTAAATGTTGCCCAAATAATGTACATTTCCCCAAAATACACTGGTTTCACCTGTGATACAGTATTTGACACAGAGCAGCACAAACTGTGGACTCTAAATGTTGCACAAATAATGTACATTTCCCGAAAATACACTACTTTCAACAGTTATACAGTATTTGATACATAGAGGGACATGCTGTGGACACTAATTGTTGCCCAAATAAGGTACATGTCCTCAAAATACACTGGTTTCAAGTTATATCATATTTGACACAGAGAGGCAGACGCTGTGGACACGTTGCACAAATAATGTACATTTCCCCAAAATACACTTGTTTCACCTGTGGTACAGTATTTGACACTGAGAGGCACACGCTGTGAACACTAAATTTTGTACAAATATGTACATTTCCCCAAAATACAGTGGTTTTAACAATTATACAGTATTTGACACAGAGAGGCACACGCTGTGGGCACTAAATGTTGCACAAATAATGTACATTTCCCCAAAATACACTGGTTTTAACAGTTATACAGTATTTGACAGAGAGGCACACGCTGTGGACACTAAATTTTGCACAAATAATGTACATTTCCCCAAAATACACTGGTTTTAACAGTTATACAGTATTTGGCACAGAGAGGCACACGCTGTGGATGCAAAATGTTGCACAAATTATGTACATTTCCCCCAAATACACTGGTTTTAACAGTTATACAGTATTTGGCCCAGAGAGGCACACACTATGGACACTAAATATTGCACAAATAATGTAAATTTCCTCAAAATACACTGGTTTCAACAGTTATACCGTATTTGACACAGAGAGGCACACTCTGTGGACAGGAGATTAGGCCCAGATTATTTAGATTTGCGCATCAGACACTCTTTTCAGATGATGGACAGTAAATGTCCCATAAAACCACAGAATATGGACACTATATTAGACCCAGATTGTTGCAATTTGAAATACAGACACTTTTTTCATATGCCGGACAGTATATGTCACGTAAACCCACAGAATAGACACTATAATATGCCCAGATTAATGTATTTTTAAATACAGAAACTGTTTTCGGATGCTGGACACTATCTGTCACAGAAATCCCCAGAATATGGACAGTATATTATGCCCAGATCAATGTAATATGGAATATAGAAACTGTTCGGGGAGGCCGGACAGTATGTCACATAAATCCACAGAATACGGACACTATTAAACCCAGATTAATGTAATTTGCGCTACAGAAACTGTTTATTGATGTAGGACTGTATTTTTTACACAAAGCCGCACACTATGGTCACTAGATGTGAGCCAGATTATTAAAGACACAGTCTGCGAATGATGTACACTATATGTTACTAATAGGTAAAAAATTAAAATATCTTGCTGCTATGAAACATACTCAGTAGTCATTAAAAGGCATTGTGGGGTCTTTGAAAAGCTTTTGGCAGTACAAACAGCAAATTTCTCTCCTTGCACTATTTGTCCCTGAGACTGCAAGAGTTAAATTGATTTCTGCTGTAAAACGCACACACACAGACTGTTGTCCTTAACAGGACATTTGGGTCTTTGCAAATCTTATTTTTGATAAAATCTGTAAAATTTTGCACCCTACACTACTACTCAAACATGAGTAATTGGGTGCTATATAGCACCTGATGACGCGTTCCGGCCAGCCAATCACTGTTATGCCAGCAGCCATTATGGCTACTGGCATTATAGTGAGGGCAGTACTTACCTGCACCTTTATTGGGTGCTTAAAACCCGCGAAACGCGCGCGGTGGAGACTCGGGCATTTCGCTCAAGCACATGCAGTACTTGGCCGAGTACCGCCATAACGGTGCTCAAGCCGAACAGATATTCAGCTGAGCATGCTCACTCATCACTAGAAATAGACAAACATATTAAGTGTTGCTACCTTCCAGAAACTGTGTCACACCTGTGACTGCTCAAATAAGTGAAGTGTGCAGTGATTCTAAGAGCGACACCTGTCATCTGTATGTGATACTGACTCACAGTATAATTTCACTACCACAGCAGACTCCCTATGCGTATTACTGCAAGGCACAGTGTTCTACACCACTATACAGGCTCTCTGAAGCCAGGAAATAGTCGTTTTTTATCGTGATTCGCTGCAAATAAATTCGGATCAAACCAAATTTTTTCAAAAATTCGGCGAACAGGCCGAATCAAATTTTTTAATAATTCGCTCATCTCTACTTGGTATGTATCTGGTATCGCAACTAGACACCATAGGATTGATCAGGTCTGAGCTGCAATACCACACACAATTTGTGGACAAATGTGGTGATCAGTGTTGCCAGCCTGATTTTTATTTTTTTCTGGACAATCTATAACAAAATTCATGAACAGCCAATCTTTATCTATGGAAAAATTGGTAAACGAATATTTATCATAAAGATTCTAAGTGATGTGCATTTATAACTATAAATAGCAATATGAAGACAAATCAGCTGCATTTACTGTGGACCATAAAATACCAAAATTTGTAATCCCAATAATGTGCACAAGCTTCTCCAGCTCTGCAAAAATCACAGACACATCAATTTTTTTTTTTTTTACTAAAAAAAGTATCTTATTTTATGGACTATTCAGGAATTTGTGGACACTCCTGGTGGTTCAGTCATTAGAACAAAACAGACATTTTTATTCCTGGACAACACCTACATATAAAGAAATTGTCCACCATCCAAGTATTTTTAAAATAACCTCCCCCCATCCTGTGGGACCTGTCAAGGGAAGCATAATTACTTGCTCCCTGATGCTCAGTTGCTGCTCAGCCAATAACTGGCTTGGGGGACAATTCAGGGCTGCAGTCACCAGCTACACAGACACATGTGACCCTTGTCTGTGCCAGAAGTTTACATATGGGGACCAAAGCGCAGTTACGACAGAGGTGAACCTAAGGAACCAGTACCAACAATTGGAGAGCAGGTAAGCATAGTCCTGTTGGGTGTAAACCTACAACACATATGAAAGTTTAGAGTATTTCTGCAGCCATGACTGGCTTGTGGGACATGTCATCAATGACTGGCTGCTGCAAAGTACATGACCCCATCCATGACAGAAGTTTTCATGTGGGGACCAATGCACAGCAAAGATTGCGGGGGATCCAAAGAGCCAGAACTGAGCATTGGGGAGCAGGCAAGTATGCTCTTCCTTTGACATGTCCCGCTGGGTGCGTGGAAGTTGGACAACCTATTTAAAGTTTATATTTTCACTTGAATGTAGTGAGTGTGACATTCTGATAGAACACTTTTCAACATCTCTAATATTGCAGATTTATTTCAAATCTGTTTAGAACTAGTAACTATCAAATTTGTGATCAAATGCAATACAGTCATGTGGCTTTGCTATTTCATTACAGTTATATTATTGAGCCTTTTGTACAGTATATGTTTTTAGAAAAATGCAAACATATTTAATGCCTTTCAACACAGTCACCCTTTACAACACTGGCTGTTCTCAACCTCCAAGAGCAGTAGATACCTTCTTTGCATTCAGAAATAAATTTCAACATTGCCATATGTGACTATGTTCTAAGCATATGTAAGTGTGTAATAGTGAGAAAGGTTTTGAACTATTTCTTGGCACTTGTTGAAGGAGAGGTGGTAAATCTTGTTTTTGATAAAATCTGTAAAATTTTGCACCCTACACTACTACTCAAACATGAGTAATTGGGTGCTATATAGCACCTGATGACGCGTTCCGGCCAGCCAATCACTGTTATGCCAGCAGCCATTATGGCTACTGGCATTATAGTGAGGGCAGTACTTACCTGCACCTTTATTGGCTGCTTAAAACCCGCGAAAGAAATTTCAACATTGCCATATGTGACTATGTTCTAAGCATATGTAAGTGTGTAATAGTGAGAAAGGTTTTGAACTATTTCTTGGCACTTGTTGAAGGAGAGGTGGTAAATCTTGTTTTTGATAAAATCTGTAAACTTTTGCACCCTACACTACTAACTTTGCACCCTTGTTGAAGGAGAGGTGGTAAATGTACCAAATTAAGATGCCATCTGGAGAACTATACCAAATAATCAAGAACAGAACAGACACGAAGAAACACCAGCTATGGGTATCAAGATCAAAACCTGTGAAGTACAGTTAAAATAAAGATTCAATCTATAAAATAGTCAAAACTAGTAAATGTAGAGAAAGGTGATTGTGAGCTACTACAGTGGAAAGCAAGATGTAATTCTTATTTAGGTAATTAGCCATTGCAAAGAAATATAGATATTGTTACTTGTCAACCAGCAAAATTGTTTGCATTTGTGACACTGTAATTTTTACATTCAATACTGTAACAAAATGACAAGTTTACCTGAAAACAACTAATGACAAATCTATATACTTCAATATTCCTATCAGAGCAGTACAAAATAGAATTGTGGTCAAAAGGTAAAAAATAGCTACATGGCATTATATCAGAACAGTAATCAAAGATTACAGAGATATCACCAAATGCCATGTTTGGTCTTTGATGTGAGTCATCTATCTGCCTCCTAATGCAGTGGTTTTAAACTAGCTGTACCATACCTGAGCAGGTATGTGCCACAGGCTCAAGGGGTATGCTAGGAGTCATTTTAAAAATACTAACACTGCCCTAGAATCCAGTGAGTTCATTGGTGTGCAAGCTGAAGTGATTACAAGCTAAACTTTCACCTCAGAAAGCCTGCTGTTCTCAATATCTGCCATGCTGTGAGTGTCCATCTGCCAGCTGGACACGCACGTAGAGATCCTGCCGTCTCCTTTGCTGTAAGAGTCCCACCACAACCTCATCCATCTTCATGATTCTCCTCCTCCTGCTATAATCTTATTCAGGCAAACATTGTTATAAGGGTCTGTAAATGGGAGTGGGCTAGGGGTGGATTGTCCATAGACCTCACAGGGAAATTTCCTGGTGGGCCGATGCCCAGAAGTCCACCCAAGTGTCCCTCTCTGACTATGGCCAGGTACATAATGACCTCTGAGTGATAATTAACGCTTTCATGACCAACAGTCATTGATACCCCCGTGACCACGTCTAATTATGCAAATCTGACATATTTCACTTTATTTCACATAAATTTGAGTCAATATATTTCACCTTTATTTATGAAAAAGTCCCAAATTTACCAAAAATTTTGAAAAATTTCTCTGTTTTTAAAACAGAAAGTGATACCTCATGAAGTATTTATTACTTAACATTCCTCATATGTCTACTTTATGTTGGCAAAAGGAAAATACTTATATGGACTTTGGGTATTTACCTACAATGGTGCTGTCACCCCATGTATTTTTACTTTATGTTGGCATCATTTTGTAAATGTCATTTTATTTTTTTAGGACTTTAGAAGGCTTAGAAGTTTAGAAGCAATTCTTAAAATTTTTAAGAAAATTTCCAAAACCCACTTTTTAAGGACCAGTTCAGTTCTAAAGTCAGTTTGTGGGGGCTTACATAGTGGAAACCCCCCATAAATGACCCCATTGTAGAAACTACACCCCTCAAGTTACTCAAAACTGATTTTACAAACTTTATTAACCCCCTAGGTGTTCCACAAGAATTAAAGGAAGATGGAGATGAAATTTCTAAATTTAACTTTTTGTCAGATTTTCCATTTTAATAAATTTTTTTCTTTAACACATTGAGGGTTAGCAGCCAAACAAAAATCAATATTTATTACCCTGATTCTGCGGTTTACAGAAACATCCTACATGTGGTCGTAAACTGATGTAAGGGCACACGGCAGGGCGCAGAAGAAAAGGAGCGCTGTATGGTTTTTAGAAGGCAGATTTTGCTGGACTGGTTTTTAGATGCCATATCCCATTTGACTCCCCCCTGATGCACCCCTAAAGTGACCCCATTTTGGAAACTAGGGGATAAGGTGCCAGTTATATTAGCATTATTTTGGGATTCATATGATTTTTAATTGCTCTATATTAGGTTTTTTGTGTGGAGAGGTAACCAAAAAATGGCTGTTTTGGCACAGTTTTTATTTTTCATTGTTTACAACATTCATCTGACAGTGTAGATCATGTGCCATTTTTATAGAGCAGGTTATTACAGACGCAATGATATCAAATATGTCTACTTTCTTAGTTTGTTTCAGTTTTACATCATAAAGCATTTTTGGAAAAAAAAATTTTTGTGGCTCCGTTCATCTTATGCAGGGTCTCATTTTTTGCAGAAAGAGTTGATGTTTTTATTGATACCATTTTTGTGCACATATGATTTTTTGATCATTCATTATTATACTTTATGGGGCAAGGTGATCAAAAAATTGGTAATTTTGGCACAGTTTGTATTTATTTATTTTTACAGCGTTCACCTGAGGGGTTAGGTCAGGTGAAATTTTTATAAAGTAGATCATTATGGACGTGGCAATACCTAATATGTATACTTTTTCTTATTAATTTAAGTTTTACACAATAATAGCATTTTTGAAACCAAAAAAATTATGTTTTAGTGTAGCTTTTTTTTATTTTTTGACCAATCGTCTTAGGTAGGGTCTAATTTTTTGAGGGATGAGGTGACGGTTAGATTGGTACTATTTAGGGGGGCATACGCCTTTTTGATTGCTTGGTGTTGCAATTTTTGTGAAGTAAGGTGACAAAAATGGCTTTTTTGGCACTGTTTTTATTTTTATTTTTTTATCGTGTTAAGCTGAGGGGTTAGGTCATGTGATATTTTTATAGAGCTGTTTGTTACGGATGTGGTGATACCTAATATGTATACTTTTTAAAATTTATTTCACTTTAACACAATAATAGCATGTTTGAAACAAAAAAATGATGTTTTAGTGTCTCCACGTTCTAAGAGCCATAGTTTTTTTTTTTTTTAAGCGATTTTATTATGTAGGGACTAATTTTTGCGGCATAAGGTGCCATTTTTATTTGTACCATTTTATGGTACATACACCTTTTTGATCTCTTGGTGTTCGGAGCAATTACCAGCAAGGGAACACTCTGATTGGTCACTTGCCAGCATTACTGGACTGTATGCTGTCCGTGACAGTGGCAGTCCAGGGGCAGAATCTTTAAGTTTGCAGAACTTGGATTAAAGAGCTGCCAGAAAGTTTATATACTGTATGTGCTAGCTGCACGTGGCATGTGCAAATTGCACGTATATAACCGTATGGCAGTCAGGAAGGGGTTAATGATGTGAAAATCAGTTACTCATGTACTCAGCCAGTGACCACATATATCCTCCTAAATTCAGCTATGGCTCGCATCTTATCTCCTAAGCCCTCTGCTCCATAACTTAGGCCTCATGCACACGAACGTATTTTCTTTCCGTGTCCGTTCCGGTTTTTTGCGGACTATATTCGGAACAATTTATTTCAATTTAAATGGAAATAGGAAGATGTCCAGCTTATAGCACCAATGTTCATCTTTATTGTTCAAGAGATAAAAATACAGTGACAGTTATGTCGCATCTACGCGTTTCGGATCTTAGAGACAATCCTGATCCTTAATCATGACAAAGCAACATTAAAAATTACTCCATATATATGGGAGTACATCAGCTGAGGAGAATTTCCTCAGTGATGGGATGCCTCCCATATACACGCCCACACACCATGTGCAAGGTAATTACAAATACAGAGTGAAGGAAGACAAAAACAGTAAAAGCACATCAAAAGATTAAAAGAGAAATCATTAATAGCAACAGACAATAATCAATAATGTAGGATCAGATCATGCTTCAAATTCAGGCCATTAGGTGTTATCCTTTGGGCAGTTTCTCAACTCCAATCCTAATAATTTGAAATTTACTGTCGCCTGCAACACGGGATCCATAGATTTTTTGGATCTTACTTTGCAAGGCGATACTGCAGCTGAAAAAATTCTTTTTTCTGGTTACCGCAAGGAGTCAGCAGGAAACACCATTCTCCATGCCACATCCTGTCATCCTCCGCACGTCATCAAAAACATTCCCAAAGGTGAATTCATCCGGATACGACGGAATTGCACTATGGATGACAGGTGTCGCGTGGAGATGCAAGCTGCCTCTGGTCGCCTTGCAGTCAGAAAATATCCGAAACATAGCTTGGAAACAGCCCAGGGTCACGCTCTCAGCATTCCACAGAAAAACCTCATATTTCCCCAAAAAGCACAATTAAAACGGAAGATACCCTCATATACCTGCACACCGGTTTTTGTCACTAGCTATAGCTTGGAGTACAGGCAGGTTTGCAACATTATTAAATCGCACCTGCCTATACTATCCATGGAGACGGAATGGCGGCATATTGTTGCAGGCGGGATAAAATGTGTGTCCCGCAAAGCACCCAGCTTACAGAATAAAGTCAGCCCATCCTTGTTCAGGGAGAAATCGCAATCTCGTCCCACCTGGTTGCAATATTTGGGCAACTACAAATGTGGTCACAAAATCTGTACGTGTTGTACTTACATGATAGTGGGGGGTGAAATTACCTCTTTCTCTAAAACTAAAACATTTGCCATTCGGCAATACATTAATTGTAATACATCCTTTGTAGTATATTGCATTTCTTGTATTGAGTGTGCACTCCAATAAATTGGCTGCACCACCAATTGTTTGAAGACTAGAGTTTGCAGACACATCTCTGATATCCCACATACATGGGATAGAGGTGTGTCTGCAGCTAGCCTTCACTTTGCCGCAGTACATGCTGGCAGTGTGAATAGCATGCGAGTCCAGGGAGTAGAACGGGTCTTCCCCCCTATCAGAGGTGGGGACCACCGCAAAAAACTCCCCAACAGGGAGTCTTATTGGATATATAAAATGGGCTCCTGCTCACCTAATGGCCTGAATTTGAAGCATGATCTGATCCTACATTATTGATTATTGTCTGTTGCTATTAATGATTTCTCTTTTAATCTTTTGATGTGCTTTTACTGTTTTTGTCTTCCTTCACTCTGTATTTGTAATTACCTTGCACATGGTGTGTGGGCGTGTATATGGGAGGCATCCCATCACTGAGGAAATTCTCCTCAGCTGATGTACTCCCATATATATGGAGTCATTTTTAATGTTGCTTTGTCATGATTAAGGATCAGGATTGTCTCTAAGACCGAAACGCGTAGACGCGACATAACTGTCACTGTATTTTTATCGCTTGAACAATAAAGATGAACATTGGTGCTACAAGCTGGACATCTTCCTATTTCCATTTAAAGTGAATCTTATACGTCTTGGATCCGGACGCAGTCCGTGCTGCACCACATCCCAGGTGAGCGCACCACTACCCTCCTGTTGCTTTAATTTATTTCAATGGATTAGCAAAAAAAACGGAAGGTACTCCATGTGCATTCCGTTTCCGTATGTCCGTTTTTCCATTCTGCAAAAAAAGGCCTCATGCACACGACCGTTGGTGTTTTGCGGTCCGCTAATCGCGGATCCTGCTCCGTGTTCCGTTCCGCAATTTGCGGAATGGAACGTGGCCCATTGTAGAAATGCCTATTCTTGTCCACAAAATGGCTAGGCCTCATGCACACGACCTTTACGGTCCGCAAATTACAGATCCGCAAAAAAAAACGGATGACGTTCCGAATGGCATCTTTTTTTTTGTGGATCTGTTATTAATGCGAATCCATTGTATATGCCATTGAATATGCCTATCCTTGTCCGCAAACTAGAAAAAAATAGGACATACGGAACGGAAAAACGGACATACGGAAATGGAATGCACACGGAGTACCTTCCGTTTTTTTTGCGGACCCATTGAAATGAATGGTTCCGCATATGGTCCGCAAAAAAAACGGAACAGACACGGAAAGAAAATATGTTTGTGTGCATGAGGCCTTAATCAGAGACAAGTGGAGGTGGAGAAAAAAAAATTGTAGCTATTGATGGCTAGCACAGAGGCACGGCTTTTGCGGCAATATATCGTGCTGCACTATGGTTTCTGGTATTTTGTGCTATGGTATTGCTGACCCCCCTACTTGTGTTGCCCTGCCTCTTGTCAATTTAGACACTCCTACAACATGGGGCCACTTTTAAGTATTTTTCCAGGGCCACTTTAAGTTCCCAATCCAC
Organism: Bufotes viridis; assembly: GCA_033119425.1. Lineage (NCBI taxonomy): Eukaryota > Metazoa > Chordata > Amphibia > Anura > Bufonidae > Bufotes > Bufotes viridis. Next base: position 93,882,614 of record CM065589.1, read on the forward strand.
CCCTGGAGTGGGCTTATTTGGGGCTATATTTTTTTAGGGGGTCTGATATGAATTCTATAAACAGGGGGACTGGTCTGTATATAGAAGTGGTTCTGACCTTGCGGACTGTATACAGAGGTGAGCTATGGTCTATATAAGGGGTCTGACCTGGGGTCTGTTTCTTTATTTAGGGGGTCTGCTGTGTTATTAAGATGCTTTTAGTTGAGGGCATTCCCTATGTACTGTAAATAAGTGGGGCATAGGAAAAAAAGATTCTATTCTTTGCATTTTGCCAACTCATATCATTTTATGGATCTTCTATACACTACACACTCGCTCCTCCAAGAAGAGCCAAGAAAAGATCATCACAGTTAAAGTTTCATATTGCTCAGTGATCAATGGAGGTCTAAACACTGGAGATGTCCAGAACTATTCGCCGGCGAACAGTTCCCGGCGAACATCGCATATTCGCGTTCGCCGAGGTGGCCGAACATATGCGATGTTCGGTTCGCCCCCCTTTACGTCATCATTGAGCAAACTTTGACCCTGTACCTCACAGTTAGCAGACACATTCCAGCCATTAAGCATACCCTCCCTCCCAGACACTCTCACCTCCTGTCAAAAAGCAAGGACAGCATCCATCTTAGATTCATTCTGAAGCTGCAGTGTTAGTTAGGCACCTTTCACATCTGCGTTTTTCCTTTCCGTCCTAGAGTTCTGTCCTCGGGGCTTTAGGACGGAAAGAAACTGATCAGGTTTATCCCAACGCATTCTGAATAGAGAGAAATACGTTCAGGATGCATCAAGATATCTTCCGTTCAGTATGTGAATATTTTTGGAACGTTGACAAAACCGCAGCATGATGCAGATTTGGCTTCGTCCAAAAATCCGGAAGACATGCCGCAAAAACATTAATCCAGATCCGACTTTAAGTTAAATGTTGTTTCGGCGCGTCGCCGGATCCGACGTTTAGCTTTAAAGAATGATAACCATGGCAGCCAGGACGCTACTAAAGTCCCTGCTGCCATGAAAAAGAAGCGGGGAGCCGGGGGAGAAGCTACTTACCTTCCGTGCGGCGGCTGGGGCGCTCCTCGATGATGTCACCGGGTCCCTACGTCGCATGGTTCACATAGCGTAGCTAAACGTCGGATCCGGCGATGCACCGAAACGACGTTTAACTTAAAGTCGGATCTGGATTAATGCTTTTGCGGCATGTCTTCTGGATTTTTGGACGAAGCCAAATCTGCATCATGCTGCGGTTTTGTCAACGTTCCAAAAATATTCACATACTGAACGGAAGACATCTTGATGCATCCTGAACGTATTTCTCTCTATTCAGAATGCGTTGGGATAAACCTGATCAGTTTCTTTCCGTCCTAGAGCCCTGAGGACGGAACTCTAGGACGGAAAGGAAAAACCGTGTGTGAAAGGCCACAGGCTCACAGACTGTACTGTGTGCACACCACTCATATAGGGTGGCACACTACCATGCAGATAAAAAAGTCATTAATTTTTTCCCTTTAATATAATTGCAGTTGCCTGCCAGTGTGTGTCAGGCCCACAGACTGTACTGTGCCCACTGCCCACCACTCATATAGGGTAGCACAGTACCTTGCACGCATAGTACCACTAATCTAAAAAAAAATTACAGGCAGAGGCAGGCCACCCCGCAGGGGCCATCGTGTTCATGGTGCTATGATTTCCGTTGGCCATAGAATAATGCCCAGTGTTCAGAGGCCATGTACCCTGAACTTGAAAAATTCTGAGGACATACTGTAGTTGACTGGCTTACACAGGACACCCAATCTTCTACAGCTTCTGCTTGAAACCTTGACGCACCATCCTCCTCCAGCACAGCTGCGGACACCTCTTAAGTTACCACTTGCCCTGCCTGCCGCCACCACCAACACTAGCACCACAGCTGCTTCACTTGATCTGTCAGAGGAGTTATTTACACATCAGTTGTAAGAAATGAGTGATGCGCAACCATTATTGCCAGAGTATGTAGATAGCAGGGATATGTCTCAGTCAGGCAGCATTGCACACATGGACATATGGTGTGATGATGATGTTGTACTCGCTGCTGCTTCCTTTGCCGAGTTGTCAGATACAAGTGAAGTGGTTGATGATGACGATGTGTCAGTGGATGTCACGTGGGTGCCTGCTCGAAGAGAAGAAGGGGGAAAGTTCAGATGGGGAGACAGAGAGGAGGAGGAGACGAGTTGGAAGCAGGGGGAGGTCGTCGCAAGGAGCTAGTGGCACAGTCAGACAGCATGTATCGGCACAAGGGGTCAGCCAAACAGCACGCCAGTCAACGCATGCTGTTGCCACCACCAGAATGCCATCATTGCAAAGCTCAGCAGTGTGGCATTTTCTTTGTGTGTCTGCCTCTGATAACAGCAATGCCATTTGCAACATGTGCCAAATGTGTGAGTCGCGGGAAGTCCAACACCCACCTAGGTACAAGACCAACAACAGCAGGCGTCCCAGGGGGCTTGTTGTAACCTTTCGGGGAGACTTGGTGTTGTACGTGGCTGGGTGGTGGAAGAGACCTTCAATGACGTCAGTGAGGACAAGGAACGGGACATGGCTAGCTTGGTATCCAACCTTGTGCAAATGGGGAATTTGCGGTTGTGCAAATGGACTGTTTGCAGTGCGCTTAAAGGTTGAGTTTGGTCTGTCAGAGTTTGGTCTGTCACTGTGAAGTGGGCGTAACCCTTACACTACCTGATCGATACAACATCATACCTGATCGTATACACACACTGGATGTTTTAAAGCACGTTATTCCAAACAATTTAGGAATGTTAGGTGATTTATGCCCTTTATGGATTAAAATCCGACTCTGCAACAACTATGTCATTTTCCATGGGAGTTTTGCCATGGATCCCCCTCTGGCATGCCACAGTTGAGGTGTTAGTCCCCTTAAAACAACCTTTCCATCACTATTGTGGCCAGAAAGAGTCCCTGTGGGTTTTAAAATTCGCCTGCCTATTGAAGTCTATTGCGGTTCGACCGGTTCGCCCGTTCGCGAACATCTGCAGAAAATTTTATGTTCGCGACATCTCTTAAACACTCCAACAAAATTTCTGATCTGTGAACTCTGCACTGAGCTGAGGTCACTGGGATGTGTGTATATATATATATATATATATATATATATATATATAAATAAACTCTTATCCAGTGCTAGTGCAAATTTTTGGTTGGCCTATAAGTCAAGAACATCATTTGGAATATGAACCAAAAACAGACTTTTATTGTCCTCTCAGATAATAGCCGATTTACATTCCCTTTTTTTTTTAACTAAAGGAGAAGCTTTATTTCCTTAAATCCACTGTTGTTTTCACAGGCACCTCCATGCTGCACACTCTATTAAAATGTATGCAGGATTTCTGTGCTGTGTTTCATGGATGTTTGTGTACAAAGAAACACATACATCCAGAGAAAGACCAAATTGCTAACCCAGTATAAGTTAGAAAGACTCAGTATCTCCCATGCACAATCAAATGCAAAATATTTTACTTTTGCAGAAAATCCTTTAAATGCACAGACTAATTGCATTCCATAGAGAAGCTCTGGCCTGTGCTTACCAGTCTCTGTGTTTGCCTATATCTTACTGGATATTATGTATATGCGATCATAGAGCCTGAGCATCGCGGGAATATATTAGGCAAAAAGTACAATGTTACAGATATTTCATTTTTGTTCTAAATGTCTTTACAAATACATTTTCTCAGCATAAAAGAAAAAAAAAAACTAAAATCAGACTCAGCTGATACACTTGACTTGGTATATTATATGAAGCCATGATATGGACATGTACAAGTACCCACAGAATGAAATCATCAATAATCACTATCTAAAATGAATTGGATATAGAAGCTCAGACTAATGATTTATTTTTTCTCCAAAGAAGAGATCTCTATCTCATTGATTTATGTAGCAGCCAATCATGTTAGAACACACAGCAGCAAACGTGTGTCTATAAGAGATGATAAGCCGTGACTAACCACTTATTTGTAAAACATGTCTATATTTTATAATCTGGATCTGCAAGAACATGAAGCTAATCTGCACATTATATTTATTGGTAATGGAAAATATGTATGCATTTGTGAAGTCAGCTCCAAGTCATTCCTGTTCATTAGCAGTGATTCGTTATAAAAGATGCTTTTTCACTACTCTTGTGAAAGACCTTTTTTTAGCATCTACATTATTGGCTTTGATAGCTGTGCTGTTATTGTTAGTGGGACTGATCGACAGCACCACACTGCGCTGTTTAAAGGGGTTGGCCGGGTTCAGAGCTGAACCTGGACATACCTCCATCTTCACCCAGGCAGCCCCCCTGACTTAAGCATTGGAGCAGCTCTGAACCCAGACAATCCCTTTAATTGGATTCATAGAAACACTAGATTGTACATTTGGTAGACACAGTTTCCCAAGTAAATGTAAAAATGCAAGCTTTTCCTGCCAGAATCTTTAGTTTCCATCAGAAAGGTGTATTTTTAACCCCTTAAAGACTGGGTCCATTTTCATTTTCGCATTTTTGATTTTTCTCCCCGCATTTCAACACCATAACTTTTTAAATTTATTTTCCGTTCACATAGCCAATATGAGGGCTTATTTTTTGCAGCACAAGATGTATTTTCTGAATGTACCATTTAATTTACAATGTTTTTCTCTTGCATTGGAAAACAGGAAAAAAATTCTTTCTGGGGTAAACCTGAAAAAAATAAAAATAAATAAAAAAGAAACCCTATTCCACCAAGGTTTTTTGTGTTTTGATATTATGACATTCATTGTGCACTAAAAGTGACATGACTTCTTTATTCTGTGGGTCAATACAAATACGGTGATACCGAATGTGTACAGTTTCAATTTTGTTTTATTACTTTGAAAAATTAGAAACTTTTGAAACAATAAAATTTTTCTTTGCATTGCCATTTATTGACAGCCATATCTTAGATTTCTATCTACAGACCTGCATTTCCATCTACAGACCTGGGCTTGTTTTTTGAAAGATGAACGGTAGTTTTTATTGGTACAATTTTCGGGGTATGTACGACTTTTTAATCACTATTATTACATTTTTTTTAGAGGGGACAAGGTTACTAAAAAAATGACAAATCCATTTATTTATTTATTCAGTTATGGCATTTTTAAAAAGATATTTTAATAGTTCAGACATTTTATGTGTCAATTGCTGTTATATTGTGACGGACTGAAATAAATGCATAAGTTGATATTATATTAGACCATAGAAGACAGTAGTGGGGTGCGGAAGTGGTAATTGCACTCCGGGTCATTACAAGTGCACTGCATTATTAAGTGTAATGTGTGATGTTTCTGAGTCCCTACAGTTTTATGGTGTGCAAAAGCTGCACATGATATTTCTAGTACATTTTTTAAATGGTAGGATTGATTGAAGGGGGGAGGCTCCTCAGGCCTACACATTTCCAATAGAAAAATTGTGCAAATTCTAGTTGAAATGTATGCAAGCCCATAGCTGGCACAAATTTCAGTTTCTGGTATATGGACAGCACAAGATGCGGCAACTTTATTAAGAGTTCACTTAATTATTAACTTTGCTCCAATGGATGTTTTACAAAGACTAGCATATGAAATACTAGCCTTTTAGTAACGTGCCCCAAAAGGTTTGCAGTTCACTGCTAATTTTGATGTAAAATAAGGATAAAAAATAATGATGAAATGTACAAGTGCAAATGAAGCCTAATATTGGGGACACATGGAAGTGAATCTTGTCATTTATTGTTTCAAATTTAAATACTATAATCAGTCATTCTTGTCCAATGTACAGATTGAAAATATTACTTTTCAGTGCTGATCAAATGCAATTTTCTTACAAAGTTAAGCTTGCAGAATGAAAAACACCATGGATAGAGTAAAGCAAAACCGGACTGTATAATTCGGTTTGTACCGAATTTTGGGGTGTTCGGGACACGGACCCGAACCCGAACATTTTGAAAAAAGTTCAGGTTCGGGTCTGTTGTTTGGCGATTTCTTCACGCTTTCTGAAGGGCTGCACAGCAGCCAATCAGCAAGTGTTTTACTTCTTGCCCTAAGAAGCCATCACAGCCATGCCTACTAATGGCATGGCTGTGATTGGCTGAGTGCAGCATGTGACCCAGCCTCTTTATAAACTGGAGTCACGTACTGCCGCACGTCACTCTGCTGATTTGAGCTTAGGGAAAGGATATTGGTGCTGCGATCAGGGACAGAGTAGGGCAGAAATCAGAAGAACCTGTGCAACTTTAATCTACAAGATACAGCAAATAGAGAGGGAGGGAGCTTCAGCAATGCAACATTTCTGTACCCAGCCACTGCAAGGGAAAAAAAAATTGTAATCCATCTGTTACTGTGGTGGTGCTTGGCAGCCATATTAGCCACTGCAGTGTAGTGCATGTGTGCCAGCCAGTCAGGGACATCAGCCTAATCCTATTTTGTAGCTCAATGAAGGAAAAAACCCTTTTTTTTCTGGCTGCTCAAGTCCACTATATTGCCTTTTGTATGTTTAGGGGTGACATAGTCCATTTGTCTAGTCTAGGCTCTGTGGTGCCACAGAGCACTTTTGTATACTATGCACTAAACTGTATATTCCATTTCACCTATCAAATAGTGCATCAGTGTATTTTAGTTAAAAAAAAAAGTGGTCATCCTGATCCACCAAGCCTATTTTACACCGCCAAAATAAATATTTGACATTTCTGCAGTAAAATTAAGAATCCGTGTAATTTTGGGCGAAAAAACGTATTCCTTGTCCACATAACAGTTCTGCATACACTGTCCAACGGCATATTTTATATTTCTGCAGGGAAATGGGGCTTCTTTGTTTTTCATAGAAAAAAAACTTTTTTCAAGGTCAACAAAACAGTCTAAAATACCCATTCCAACCACCAGTTTTACATTGCTACTGTGAAATACAGCATAAGTGTATGTTTTTTGACAAAAAAGTGGCAATCCTGATCCACAGAGCATCTTGAAATACACCACTTAAATACCGATTTCACATTAGAGCTTAGAAATAGTGCATTATTAATTTTTGTGAGAAAAAAAGCAATATTCTTGCTTCACAAAGCAGTTGTACATACACAGTATAAATATCTAATTTAAATTTACAGCAGTAAAAAACTGCATTTTGGGGTTTTATTGAAAAAAGAAGTGTTTTAGGCCGAAAAAACAGTTGTGCATTCGTCGTTTAAATAATTATTTACAATTTATGGAAGTTAAATACTGCATTTGTGAATTTTGGTGACCAAATCCATGTTCTGGATCCCCAAATCTGGTGTCCATACATAGTATAAATATCTACTGTTAATGTACAGCAGTTAAAAACTGCATTTTGGGGTTTTATTGAAAAAGCTGTGTTTTAGGCCGAAAAAACTGTTGTGCATCTGTTGTTTAAATAATTATTTCCAATTTATAACAGTCAAATACTGCATTTGTGAATTTTGGTGACCAAATCCGTTTTTTGGGTCCCCAAATCTGGTGTCCATACATAGTATAAATATCTACTTTTAATATACAGCAGTTAAAAATGGCATTTTGGGGTTTTATTAAAAATAGCAGGGTTTTAGGCCGAAAAAACAGTTGTGCATCTGTCGTATAAATAATTAATTTCAATTTACACCACTGAAATACTAATTTTCTGTATTTTATTACAAAATACTTGTTCTTGTTCCACAAACCACTTGTGCATACAGCGTACCAAACATTGTTTTTACATTTCCGCATAAAAATTGGGCACAAAAAACATTATTCTTGGTCCACAGAGCATTTTTATGACACGGGCACTGCCTGTTTGTCGACTAGTGGCAGGTAAATTGACACTGGAGAGAGACCAATCTTTCAGCTTGGTGGGTGAACGCAAATAATGAGGAGAACATTAAATAAGGGACGTGGGCATGGTCGTGGTGGTGTTGGTGGAGCTCCTGTTGCTGGAAGAGGAAGTGTCCATTCAGCGCCAACTACCGCTCCAAGTCAAACACCTTCCTCTGGTGCGAGTAGCCGACAGAATCTGCAGCGTTATTTGTTAGGCCCAAATGCTGCTCTATTGATGGTGAAGCCAGGACATGTACAGGCGATAGTAGATTGGGTGGCTGACAGTGCCTCCAGTTCCTACAGTATCTAACACCCAGTCCTCTGCAGAAAGCTCAGAGTTGGCATCTGCAGCCCATGCCCATCAGTCTTCTACCTCACCCCCTTGCAAATCAGCCAAGCAGTCAGAGTACCAAACATGCAGGAAAGTCTCATGCTTTTTGATGACTGTTGGCAGGCTTTCCCCGGCCCATCCACCTAGCCCTGCCCCAGAAGAGGAAGACCTTGAATGCACTGATGCTCAACCAGGATGAAGACATGGGAATACCGCCACAAAACATCTCTGATGATGAAGAAACACAGGTGCCAACTGCTGTGGCTTTCTGCAATGTGCAGACCGACAAGGAGGGCAGGGGTCATTAATGGCTGGAAGATGATGTGGAGGATGATGACGTCCTAGACCCAGACTGGACTGAAGGTCGTGCTAGTGAGGCGGGCAGTTCTGAGGAAGAGGCGGTGGTCGCACAGAGGCAACATCACAGCAAAGAGGGAAGCAGGGTGCAAAAGCGCAGTGGCCGTGTCAGAGACAGTATGCCAGCTACTGTCCACTGCACCCAGGCACCGAGCACACCAAGGCCCGCTCCAAGGAGTTTATTGGCGTGGCAGTTCTTCACACAATGTCCTGATGACAAGACACGAGTGGTTTGCATGTGCCATCAGAGCCTGAAGTGAGGCATAAATGCTCTTAACCTGAGCACAATCTGCATGAACAGGCATCTACATGCAAAGCATGAACTGCAGTGGAGTAAACACCTTAAAAACAAGGAACTCTCTCATGCTCCTCCCTCTTCTGCTGCTGGTTTGGCCTCTCCCTCTACCTCTGGCGTCACCGTGGCACCTGGCGACCAGCAAACAGAGGATGTTCCACCAACACCACCACATACGACACCATCTACAAGCATCTCCACCATGTCACATGGCAGCATTCAGCTGTCCATCTCCCAAACATTGGAGTGAAGGAGGAAATACCCACCTACCAACCCTCGAGCCCTGGCCCTGAATGCCAGCATTTCAAAATTACTGGCCTTTGAAAAGCTGTCATTCCATCTGGTGGAGACGGACTGTTTAAAACAGCTGATGGCGGTGGCTGTCCCCCAGTATGTTGTTCCCAGCCGCCACTACTTTTCCAGGCGAGCTTCCCTTCCCTGCACAACCAAGTGGAGGATAAAATCAAGTGTGCGCTGCACAACGCCATCTGTGGCAAGATCCACATAACCACAGATACATGGACCAGTAAGCACAGCCAGGGTCGCTATATCTCCCTAACTGCACACTGGGTAAACGTAGTGGCGGCTGGGCTGAGGCGGATAGCGGTTTAGCGCATGTCCTTCCACCACCGAGGATCGCAGGGCATTATTTGTTGCCTCCTGTTGCTTTCTCCTCCTACTCTGCTTTATCCTCCTCCTACTCCTCTTCTACCACCCCCACATCCAGTCATCGAAAGAACCTCACCCCCAACTTCAGCACAGCCCGGGGTAAACGTCAGCAGGCGATTTTAAAACTCATGTGTTTGGGTGACAAACTCCACATCGCACAGGAGCTTTGGAACAGCAGACTGATGAGTGGTTGTTACCGGTGAGCCTCAAGCCCGGCCTGGTGGTGTGCGATAATGGGCAAAATCTCGTTGCAGCTCTGGGACTAGCCGGTTTGCCTTGCCTGGCGCATGTGCTGAATCTGGTGGTGCAGAAGTTTCTTAAAAACTACCCAGACATGTCAGAGCTGCTGCGCTTTCGGTGTTCTCACCCTGCTGCTGCTCGCCTGTCTGCGCTGCAGGGTATCTTCGGCCTTCCTGCTCACCGCCTCATATACGACATGCCCACCAGGTGGAACTCCACCTTACATATGCTGGAGAGACTGTGCGAGCAGCAGCGGGCGATAGTGGAGTTTCAGATGCAGTATGCACTGATCAGTCGCTCTGCGGATCAGCCCCACTTTACCACCAGTAGCTGGGCCTGCATGCGAGACCTGTGTACCTTGTTGCAGGCTTTGGAGTACTCAACCAACATGGCCAGTGCTGATGACGCCGTTGTTAGCATTACAATACCCTTTCTATGTCTCCTTGAAAAAAATATTACGGCGATGATGGAAGAGTATGCGGCACAGGAGGAGGAGGAAGAGGGGGCATTTCACAAGGTTTCAGGCAGGTCATACAGAAGTCGGTCAGAGGGAGGGTTCCTGCATCTGCAGAGGCCAGGTACACATGTGGACAGCCTGGGCACACTTCTGAAGGACGAGGAGGAGGAGGATGAGGTAGAGGAGGAGGAACCGGTTTAGCTGCAGGGTGGCACCCTACGCAACTCAGGGCCATCACTGGAGCGTGGCTGGGGGATACGGAGGACACAGACGATACACCACCTACAGAGGACAGCTTATCGTTACCTCTGGGCAGCCTGGCACACATGAGCGACTACATGCTGCAGGGCCTGCGCAATGACAGCAGAGTTGCCCACATTTTAACTTGTGCTGACTACTGGGTTGCAACCCTCCTGGATCCCTAGTACAAGGACAACGTTCCCACCTTAATTCCCGCACTGGTGCGTGATAGAAAGATGCGCGACTACAAGCGCACGCTGGTAGCAGCGCTCCTGAGGGCATTCCCAACTGACACGGGGGGACAAGTGGAAGCACAAGGCGAAGGCGGAGGAGGAGGAAGAGGTCGCCAATGAAGCTGTGTCATGGCCAGCTCTTCAGACAGCAGGGTTAGCATGGCCAAGCTGTGGAAAAGTTTTGTCACCGCGCCACAGCAAACTGCACCACCAGCTCATAGGGAACGTGTTAGCAGGAGACAGCATTTCAACAACATGGTGGAACAGTACGCGTGCACACGCCTCCACGTAGTGACTGATGATTCTGCCCCATTCAACTTCTGAGTCTCCAAATTGTCCACATGGCGAGAGCTTGCCCTTTATGCCTTGGAGGTGCTGGCCTGCCCTGCGGCTAGTGTAATGTCTAAAAGTGTATTTAGCACGGCAGGGGGCGTCATTACAGACAAACACAGCCGCCTGTCCACAGCCAATGTAGACAAGCTCATGTTTATTAAAATGAACCAGGCATGGATCCCACAGGATTTGTCCGTACCTTGTGCAGAATAGACATTTATAACTGCCTGGCCCTCAACCATACATTCTTGTATTCCAGGGCACTGCTGCATTGGTGGGTGACATGATGCCTGTTTTGCTGTTATGGGACCTCTCTCCTCTGTTTGGGTACTAGGGCCTAGTTTCCTGAAAGTGGCCTGTTCCATTGCTGGGTAGCATCATGCCTGTTTTGCTGTTATGGGACCTCTCTCCTCTGTCTGGATGCTAGGGCCTAAATTCCTGAAAGTGGCCTGTTCCATTGCTGGGTGACATGATGCCTGTTTTGCTGTTATGGGACCTCTCTGCTCTGTCTGGGTGCTAGGGGCCTACATTAAAGATAATCGCCTGCTGCATTGGTGGGTGACATGATTCCTGTTTTGCTGTTATGGGACCTCTCCTCTGGGTGCCAGGGGCCTACATTAATGATAATCGCCTGCTGCATTGGTGGGTGACATGATGCCTGTTTTGCTTTTATGGGACCTCTCTCCTCTGTCTGGGTGCCAGGGGCCTACACTAATGATAATCGCCTGCTGCATTGGTGAGTGACATGATGCCTGTTTTGCGGTTATGGGACCGCTCACCTCTGTCTGGGTGATAGGACCTACATAAATGATAATGGCCTGTTCCATTGCAGGTTGACCAGAGGCCTGTGTTGCTGTTAGTGATGTCGCGAACATAAAAATTTTCAGTTCGCGAACAGCGAACGCGAACTTCCGCAAATGTTCGCGAACAGGCAAACCGGGCGAACCGCCATAGACTTCAATAGACAGGCGAATTTTAAAAACCAAAGGGACTCTTTCTGGCCACAATAGTGATGGAAAAGTTGTTTCAAGGGGACTAACACCTGGACTGTGGCATGCCGGAGGGGGATCCATGGCAAAACTCCCATGGAAAATTACGTAGTGGACGCAGAGTCGGGTTTAATCCATAAAGGGCATAAATCACGTAACATTCCTAAATTGTTTGGAATAACATGCTTTAAAACATCCAGTGTGTGTATACGATCAGGTATGATGTTGTATCGATCAGGTAGTGTAAGGGTTACGCCAGCTTCACAGACATTGACATACCAAACTTCTCTTTTAATGCACCGCAAACAGTCCATTTGCACAACCGCAAACTCCCCATTTGCACAAGGTTGGATACCAAGCTAGCCACGTCCTGGTGATGTCATTGAAGGTTTCTTCCTCCACCCAGCCACGTACAACACCAAGGGTCCCCGAAAGGTCAATTGAATTGATTTTTCGAACGGGGAGATGGTTAAAAAAACGCTGGCTCCCTCCCCTTTGTTTTAATCCACGGTCACTGCTTCTGCGCCGTGCAATTTACTCTCACACCCGATATGAGTGGTATTTTCTATAGTACTATTCTCATCAGTTTAATCCCTCTAACGTCCCCAATCTGGGGGCCATTTATTGAATAGATTTTTCGAACGGGAGATGGTTAAAAACGCTGGCTCCCTCCACTCTGTTTTAATCCACGGTCACTGCGTCTGCGCCGTGCAATTTACTGTCACACCCGATATGAGTGGTATTTTCTGTAGTACTATTCTCATCAGTTTAATCCCTGTTACATCCCATATCAAGGATTGCCTTTTGTGAAAAAAATTTAGGCCTGGTACCTTCGACTGCCTTCACAATGACAGACCAAACTCTCATACACCAAACTGAATTGATTTCAGGAACCGGGAGATGGAAAAAGCAGCTTGGTCGGTCCTCATACTCCCAAATTGGGGCACTGCGCGTACACAGAGCAATGTGCTGTGACACCCTATATGAATGGTGTCTTAACTAGTACTATTCCTATCAGCGGCGGGCGGGTGCGTGGTAACTTAAGAGCAGGTGACTAAAGCTGAGCTGGAGGAGGATGGTGCGTCAAGGTTCTTAGCGGAAGCTGTTGAAGATTGGGTGTCCTGTCTAAGCCAGTCAACTACGTCCTCAGAATTTTTTCGGGTTCAGGGTACATGGCCTCTGAACACTAGGCATTATTCCAGGGACAGTGGAAATCACAGCACCACGACCACGACGGCCCCTGCGGGGTGGCCTGCCTCTGCCTGTCATTTTTTATTCGATAAGTGTTACTGTGCCACCCGGTATCAGTGGTGGGCACTGGGAGTGGGCACACTACAGTCTGTGGAAGTGGGCCTGACACACACTGGCAGCAGGCAAGCAACTGAAATTAGACTAATGTGTAAAAATGAAATGCCTTATTTATCGGCAAGCTACTGTGCCACCCGGTATCAGTGGTTGGCACTGGCATGGGCACACTACAGTCTGTGGAAGTGGGCCTGACACACACTGGCAGCAGGCAAGCAACTGAAATTAGACTAATGTGTGAAAATTAAATGCCTTTTTTTATGCAAAGTCCTGTGCCAGCCGGTATGAGTGGTGGGCACTGGCAGTGGGCACACTACAGTCACTGGAAGTCAGCCTGACACACACTGGCAGGCAACTAAACTTAGATTAAAGTGTAAAAATTAAATGCCTTTTTTTGATGCAAAGTCCTGTGCCACATGGGATGACAGGGGTGGGCACTGGCAGTGGGCACACTACAGTCAGTGGAAGTCGGCCTGACACACACTAGCAGCAGGCAAGCAGCTGAAATTAGACTAATGTGTAAAAATAAAATGCCTTTTTTGATGCAAAGTCCTCTGCCAGCCGGTATGAGTGGTAGGCACTGGCAGTGGGCACACTACAGTCAGTGGAAGTCAGACTGACACACACTGGCAGGCAACTAACCTTAGATTGAAGTGTAAAAATAAAATGCCTTTTTTTGATGCAAAGTCCTGTGCCACATGGGATGACAGGGGTGGGCACTGGCAGTGGGCACACACTACAGTCTGTGGGCCTGCAGCTCCTCACACACAGGCAGGCCATGCAATTGCAATATGCATATAAAGGGAAAAAAAAGCAGACTAATGTTGCAGCCCTAAAAAGGGCTTTTTGGGGTGCTGTCAGGAGGCTGTCCTTACAGCAGAGATCAGATGAGTCTTTCAGGACTGGAGTGGACACTGAATTCACTAGCCTAGCTATCGATTTCCCTATTAAATCAGCAGCAACTACACTCTCCCTCCTCTCACTAAGACTGCAAATTCCAAATGAATCTAAAATGGATGCTGTGCAGGAGGTGGGAGGGTCTGGGAGGGAGGGTATGCTGCTGATTGGCTGGAATGTGTCTGCTGACTGTGAGGTACAGGGTCAAAGTTTGCTCAATGATGATGTATAGGGGGCGGACCGAACATCGCATATGTTCGCCCACTGAGGAGAACGCGAACAAGCTATGTTCGCCGGGAACTGTTCGCCGGCGAATAGTTCGGGCCATCTCTAGTTGCTGTTACAGGACCGCTCTCCTCTTTGCGAGAGCCATGTGCCTGAATGAGTAATTGTTGCCTGTGGCACTGCTGGGTGAAATCATTACTGTTTTGGCATGATTTGAACTCTCCTATTTGTGGGTGCCAGGGGCCTGAATCTGTGAATGTGGCCTATGGCACTGCTGGCAGACATGAATCCTTTTTGGCTGTGATGAGAACTTCTCCAACAACCATGTATGGTTGTGATGGGCCTGAAGCTGTGAATGAGGCCTGTGGCGCTGCAGGCAGACATGAATCCTTTATGGCTGTGAGGAGAACTTTAACTACCATAGCATTCCCACCTGATGCCACCCCAACCTCCTATTCCTAGTGTTGAGCGAACAGTTCGAAAATCGTTCGGGTCCGTACCGAATTTTGGGGTGTCCGTGACACGGATCCGAACCCGGACATTTTCAAAAAAGTTTGGGTTCGGGTCCGGTGTTCGTCGATTACTTCCCGCTTTCTGAAGGGCTGCACAGCAGCCAATCAGCTAGCGTTTTACTTCTTGCCCTAAGAGCCCATCACAGCCATGCCTACTAATGGCATGGCTGTGATTGGCCAAGTGCAGCATGTGACCCAGCCTCTATTTAAGCTGGAGTCACGTAGCGCCGCACGTCACTCTGCTCTGACTAGTGTAGGGAGAGGATGCAGCTTCTGTGAGGGCGAGATAGGCAGGGATGAAGAAGTGATTGAATGATCTACCTTTCTACACCTGTGCATCAGAACAACTCAGCTGAGCTGTTCACTGAAAGTCACTATTTTGTTGAGACTGGCCAGAGCGATTTTTACTGGCACATGTAACTGGGCTGACCGGCGGTGTCCATTTTGGGACTTGTGGTGCGCCAGCACAAGCTGCCACAGAGTCTAAACCAAAGCTCCAAAGAAGTGAAAAATCTACACCTGTGAATCAGAACAACAGCGATTCAGCTGCTCAGTCAAAGTCTATTTTTTTCTGGCTGGGCAGACCGTTTTCTGGCACATGTTACTGGGCTGATAGGCGGCGGCCATTTTGGGACTTGTGGTGCTACAGCAAAAGCTGCCACAACGTCCATTAATCTCATGTAATAGTCGATTTTTTCATAGATATACTACATCAGGGGTTTGGCTGTGCTTGTGTCTCCCATACTAACTGCAAAGATATTTAATATATCAGTGGTGAAACTGAAAGTAACCCACTTGGATAGCAAATCCCATGAATGTGCTGTTCCAGCTAGGCTAGCCCGTGCCACTACAGCCAAGTCCAATACTGTCAGCCAGAAATATTTTTTTTTTTATGTGCCAGAAATATAAATTAGAAAAAGCTTTCACCGTAATAATAAAATTATTCTGGTGTTAGACCAGAAGAAGCACTCCTGTTGTAATTAATACTGTAAAAAGGCTTAGGCAATATTTCTCCCAGTGTGGGAAATTTATCTAGCAAAACTAGCATTTTAAAAATTCCGGTGTTCTAAAATACCAGCAGTCCTCTTGTAATTAATACCGCAAAAAGGCATTATATCGTCCAGTGTTGTAATTTTGGTGAAAAAAAGGCCAATTTAATCAATCTGGTGCTTGTTAGACCAGAAACAGTAGGCCTCACGTTTTTACTCCTGTAAAAAGAAATTAATACCGCAAAAAGGCATTACATTGTCCAGTGTTGTAATTTTGCTGAAAAAAAGGCCAATTTAATCAATCTGGTGTTTGTTAGACCAGAAACAGTAGGCCTCACGTTTTTACTCCTGTAAAAAGGAATTATATCTCCCCGTGTGAGAATCTATGTACCAAAACTAGCATTTTAAAAATTTTGGTGTCTAATTAGCAGCAGTCTTCTTGTAATTAATACCGCAAAAAGGCATTACATTGTCCAGTGTTGTAATTTTGGTGAAAAAAAGGCCAATTTAATCAATCTGGTGTTAGTTACACCAGAAACAGTAGGCCTCACGTTTTTACTCCTGTAAAAAGGAATTAATACCGCAAAAAGGCATTACATTGTCCAGTGTTGTAATTTTGGTGAAAAAAAGCCCAATTTAATCAATCTGGTGTTTGTTAGACCAGAAACAGTAGGCCTCACATTTTTACTCCTGTAAAAAGGAATTATATCTCCCCGTGTGGGAATCTATGTACCAAAACTAGCATATTAAAAATTCTGGTGTCCAATTTGCAGCAGTCTTCTTGTAATTAATACCGCAAAAAGGCATTACATTGTCCAGTGTTGTAATTTTGTTGAAAAAAAGGCCAATTTAATCAATCTGGTGTTAGTTACACCAGAAACAGTAGGCCTCACGTTTTTACTCCTGTAAAAAGGAATTATATCTCCCCGTGTGGGAATCTATGTACCGAAACTAGCATATTAAAAATTCTGCTGTCCAATTTGCAGCAGTTTTCTCGTAATTAATACCGGAAAAAGGAATTATGTCTTCCAGTGTGGGAATTTATGTACACAAACTAGCATTTTAAAAATTCTGGTGTCCAATTTGCAGCAGTTTTCTTGTAATTAATACCGGAAAAAGGAATTATATCTTCCAGTGTGGGAATTTTGGGGCTAAAAAATAATATATTTTATTGTGGTGCGAGTTGAATCGCAACAATGAGGAAACATTCTATTAAGGGACGAGGACGCGGTCGTGGTGGTGTCCGTGGAGCCTCTGTTGCTGGCAGAGGACGTGGCCGTTCGGCCTCAGGCGCACAAAGTAGTGAACCAACTCCCTCAAGTAGCCGGCAGAATTTACAGCGATATTTGGTGGGGCCCAATGCCGTTATGAGGATGGTAAGGCCTGAGCAGGTACAGGCATTAGTCGATTGGGTGGCCGACAGTGCTTCCAGCACGTTCACCACATTGTCTTCCGCCCAGTCTTCTGCGGAAAGCGCACAGGTGGCACCTGAAAACCAAGCCCATCAGTCTGTCACATCACCCCCATGCATATCAGGGAAACTGGCTGAGCCTCAAGTTATGCAGCAGTCTCTTATTCTGTTTGAAGACTCTGCTCCCACGGTTTTCCAGGGGCGTCCACCTAGCCCTTCCCCAGCGGTGGAAGACATTCCATGCACTGACGCACAACCACTTATGTATCCAGATGATGAGGACATGGGAATACCACCACAGCAGAGTGACCGAGTCTCTGATGATGACGAAACACTGGTGCCCACTGCCGCGTCTTATTGCAGTGTGCAGACTGAACAGGAGGAGGTCAGGAGGAAGACTGGGTGGAAGACGATGCAGAGGACGATGAGGTCTTAGACCCCACATGGACTGAAGGTCATGCCGCTGACTTAAATAGTTCAGAGGAAGAGGCAGTGGTGAGACCGAGACAACAGCGAAGCCAAAGAGGGAGCAGGGGGCAAAGCAGAACAGCCGCCGTCCAGAGTTCGCCTGCTATTGGCCAGCGCCAACAGGGACCCAGCACCCCAAAGGCATCTTCAAGGAGTTCCCTGGCATGGCACTTCTTCAAACAATGTGCTGAGGACAAGACCAGAGTGGTTTGCACGCTGTGCCATCAGACCCTGAGGCGAGGCATTAACGTTCTTAACCTGAGCACCACCTGCATGATCAGGCATCTACATGCAAAGCATGAACTGCAGTGGAGTACACACCTTAAAAACAAGGAACCCGCTCAGGCTCCCCTGCTCCCTCTAGCGCTGCTGCCTCTGCTTCCGCCTCGAGAGGAATGTTGCCACCTGCCGAGCAGCAAACAGAGGATGTGCCACCGACACCACCACCACCACCGCCACCGTCACCTAGCGTCTCCACTATTTCACACAGCAGCGTTCAGCTCTCCATCTCTCAAACCTTTGAGAGGAAGCGCAAATTCCCACCTAGTCACCCTCGAGCCCTTGGCCTGAATGCCAGCATTTCTAAACTACTGGCCTTTGAAATGCTGTCATTCCGGCTGGTGGACACAGACAGCTTCAAACAGCTGATGGCCATGGCTGTCCCCCAGTATGTGGTTCCCAGCTGCCACTACTTCTCCAAGACAGCCGTGCCTTCCCTGCACATGCAAGTGTCCGATAAAATCAAGTGTGCACTGCGCAACGCCATTTGTGGCAAGGTCCACCTAACCACAGATACGTGGACCAGTAAGCACGGCCAGGGACGCTATATCTCCCTAACTGCACACTGGGTAAATGTAGTGGCGGCTGGGCCCCAGGTGGAGAGTTCCTTGGCGCACGTCCTTCCGCCGCCAAGGATCACAGGGCATCATTCTTTGCCTCCTGTAGCCTCCTCCTCCTACTCGGCTTCCTCCTCCTCCTCCTCTGCTTCCACCAGCTCATCCAGTCAGCCACACACCTTCACCACCAACTTAAGCACAGCCCGGTGTAAACGTCAGCAGGCCATTCTGAAACTCATATGTTTGGGGGACAGGCCCCACACCGCGCAGGAGTTGTGGCGGGGTATTGAACAACAGACCGACCAGTGGTTGCTGCCGGTGGGCCTCAAGCCCGGCCTGGTGGTGTGCGATAATGGGCGAAATCTCGTGGCAGCTCTGGGACTAGCCGGTTTGACGCACATCCCTTGCCTGGCGCATGTGCTGAATTTGGTGGTGCAAAAGTTCATTCACAACTACCCAGACATGTCAGAGCTGCTGCATAAAGTGCGGGCCGTCTGTTCACATCCTGCCGCTGCTCGCCTGTCAGCGCTACAGCGGAACTTCGGCCTTCCCGCTCACCGCCTAATATGCGACGTGCCCACCAGGTGGAACTCCACCTTGCACATGCTGGAGAGACTGTGCGAGCAGCAGCAGGCCATAGTGGAGTTTCAGCTGCTGCATGCACGGGTCAGTCGCACTGCGGAACAGCACCACTTCACCACCAATGATTGGGCCTCCATGCGAGACCTGTGTGCCCTGTTGCGCTGTTTACAGTACGCCACCAACATGGCCAGTGGCGATGCCACTGTTATCAGCGTGACGATACCAATTCTATGTCTCCTAGAGAAAACGCTTAGGGCGATGATGGAAGAGGAGGTGGGCCAGGGCCAGGAGGAGGAGGAGGAGGATGACGGGTTGTTTTTAGCACTTTCAGGCCAGTCTGTTAGAAGTGGCTCAGAGGGAGGTTTTTTGCAACAGCAGAGAGCAGGTACAAATGTGGCCAGCCAGGGACCACTACTGGAGGACGAGGAGGATGAGGAGGAGGTGGAGGAGGATGAGGATGAAGCAGGTTCACAGCGGGGTGGCACCCAGCACAGCGCAGGCACATTCCTGGTGCGTGGCTGGGGGGATAAAGAGGATGATGACGATAC
This sequence comes from Bufotes viridis, assembly GCA_033119425.1. Classification (NCBI taxonomy): domain Eukaryota; kingdom Metazoa; phylum Chordata; class Amphibia; order Anura; family Bufonidae; genus Bufotes; species Bufotes viridis. The sequence continues at coordinate 93,902,352 of CM065589.1, forward strand.
GCCTCCCACAGAGGACAGCTTGTTCTTACCTCTTGGGGGCCTGGCACACATGAGCGATTACATGCTGCAGTGCCTGCGCAATGACAGCAGAGTTGCCCACATTTTAACGTGTGCTGACTACTGGGTGGCCACCCTGCTGGATCCACGGTACAAAGACAATGTGCCCACTTTACTTCCTGCACTGGAGCGTGATAGGAAGATGCGCGAGTACAAGCGCACACTGGTAGACGCGCTCCTGAGAGCATTCCCAACTGTCACAGGGGAACAGGTGGAAGGCCAAGGCCAAGGCAGAGGAGGAGCTAGAGGTCGCCCACGCAGCAGTGTCACGGCCAGCTCCTCTGAGGGCAGGGTTAGCATGGCAGAAATGTGGAAAAGTTTTGTCTCCACGCCACAGCTAACTGCCCCACCACCTGATACGGAACGTGTTAGCAGGAGGCAACATTTCACTAACATGGTTGAACAGTACGCCTGCACACAACTCCACGTACTGACGGATGGTTCGGCCCCATTCAACTTCTGGGTTTCCAAATTGTCCACGTGGCCAGAATTAGCATGTTATGCCTTGGAGGTGCTGGCCTGCCCGGCGGCCAGCGTTTTATCTGAACGTGTATTCAGCACGGCAGGGGCGTCATTACTGACAAACGCAGCCGCCTGTCCGCAGCCAATGTGGACAAGCTGACGTTTATAAAAATGAACCAGGCATGGATCCCACAAGACCTGACCCTCCCTTGTGCAGAGTAGTCCTTAATAACTGCCTTAAACCATGTTGTCTTGTACTCCTGGCCACTTCTTCAATGAAAAATCAATTTTTGAAATTAAGTAGGATCTTGGTGTGCAACCCAGAGTTGAATGAACCTTCCCTCTGTCTGGGTGCCGGGGCCAAAGTACATGAAAGTGTCCTTCTCCTGTGCTGGGTGATATGAATGTTATACTTGTGCTGTCTGACATGTCTCCTTTGTGTGGGTGCAGGGGGCCAAAGTCATTGAAAGCGGCCTTCTCCTGTGCTGGCTGATATAAATGCCTGAATCTCTGCTGTGGGACCTCTCTCCTCTTTCTGGGTGCAGAGGTCAAAGAAACAAAAGGTGGCCTACTCCTGTGGTGGTTGACATGATGCCTGATTCTCTGCTGTGGGACCTCTCTCCTCCGTGTGGCTGCAGGGGTCAAAGTCTCTAAAAGTGCCCTTCTCCTGTGGTGGTTGATGTAAAACTGATGCTTGTGCTGTCTGACATGTCTCCTTTGTGTGAGTGCAGGGGGCCAAAGTCACTGAAAGCGGCCTTCTCCTGTGCTGGCTGATATAAATGCCTGAATCTCTGCTGTGGGACCTCTCTCCTCTTTCTGGGTGCAAGGGTCAAAGAAACAAAAGGTGGCCTACTCCTGTGGTGGTTGACATGATGCCTGATTCTCTGCTGTGGGACCTCTCTCCTCCGTGTGGCTGCAGGGGTCAAAGTCTCTAAAAGTGCCCTTCTCCTGTGTTGGTTGATCTAAAACTGATGCTTGTGCTATCTGACCTGTCTCCTCTGTGTCAGTGCTAAGGCCTAACTCACTGAAAGTGGCCTTGTCATGTGCTGGGTGATAAAAATGTGATACAAGTGCCATCTGACATGGTTGAAGCTATCAAATTAACTAAAGGTGGCCGACTCCTGTAGTGGGTGATCAGTAAAACTGATGCTTGTGCTATCTGACCTGTCTCCTCTGTGTCGGTGCTAAGGCCTAACTCACTGAAAGTGGCCTTGTCATGTGCTGGGTGATATAAATGTAATACAAGTGCCATCTGACATGGTTGCCGGGGTCCCATTAAATGATGGCCTACTCCTGTGGTGGGTGATCTAAATGCCTGATTCTCTGCTGTGAAAACCTCTCTCCTCCGTTTGGGTGCAGGGGTCAAAGTCTCTCAAAGTGGCCTTCTCTTGTGCTGGGTGATGTGAAACTGATGCTTGTGCCATCTGACATGGTTGCCGGGGTCCCATTAAATGGTGGCCTACTCCTGTGGTGGGTGATCTAAATGCCTGATTCTCTGCTGTGAAACCTCTCTCCTCCGTCTGGGTGCAGGGGTCAAAGTCTCTCAAAGTCGCCTTCTCCTGTGCTGGGTGATGTGAAACTGATGCTTGTGCCATCTGACATGGTTGCCGGGGTCCCATTAAATGGTGGCCTACTCCTGTGGTGGGTGATCTAAATGCCTGATTCTCTGCTGTGAAACCTCTCTCCTCCGTCTGGGTGCAGGGGTCAAAGTCTCTCAAAGTCGCCTTCTCCTGTGCTGGGTGATGTGAAACTGATGCTTGTGTCATCTGACATGGTTGCCGGGGTCCCATTAAATGATGGCCTACTCCTGTGGTGGGTGATCTAAATGCCTGATTCTGTGCTGTTAAAACCTCTCTCCTCCGTCTGGGTGCAGGGGTCAAAGTCTCTAAAAGTGGCCTTCTCTTGTGCTGGGTGATGTAAAACTGATGCTTGTAACAGCTGACATGGGTGCAGGGGTCAAATTAACTAAATGGTGGCCTACTCCTGTTGTGGGTGATTTGATGCCTGAATATGTGCTGTTGGGCCTCTCTCCTCTTTCTTGGTGCAGGGGTCAAAGTAACTAAAAGTGGCCTTCTCCTGTCCTGGATGGTATAAATGTAATGCTTGTGCTATCTGACATGTCTCCTCTGTCTGGGTGCTAAGGCCTAAGTCACTGAAAGTGGCCTTCTCCTGTGGTGGTTGATATGATGCCAGATTCTCTGCTATGGGACCTCTCTCCTTTGTCTGGATGCTGGGGTCGAAATAATAGTAAGCGACCTTCTCCATTGGTGGGTGATTTGAAGCCTGATTCTGTGCTATGGGACCTAACTCCAATTAATATTGGTTAATTTTATTTTATTTTATGTTAAGTCATCATTTCCCTATCTACATTTGTTTGCAGGGGATTTACCTACATTTTGCTGCCTTTTGCAGCCCTCTAGCCCTTTCCGGGAGTCTTTTACAGCCTTTTTAGTGCCCAAAAGTTCGGGTCCCCATTGACTTCTATGGGGTTCGGGTTCGGGATGAAGTTCGGGTTGAGTTCGGATCACGAACCCGGACATTTTCCGGAAGTTCGGCCGAACCTCTCGAACCCGAACATCCAGGTGTTCGCTCATCTCTACCTATTCCACCTCCTCCTCCAAGTTGCCAATTAATATTGGTTAATTTTTATTTATTTTAAGTCATTTCTCTATCCACATTTGTTTGCAGGGGATTTATCTACATTTTGCTTCCTTTTGCAGCCCTCTAGCCCTTTTCAGGGCAATTTTACTGCCATTTTAGTTTGGGTCTCAATTGACTTCAATGGGGTTCAGGGTCAAGTTCGGATCCCGAACCTGAACATTTTCGTGAAGTTCGGCCGAACTTCTTGTACCCGAACATCCAGGTGTCCGCTCAACTCTAACCATGGAGTATGTATGAATGAGCTAGTATATATTTGCACTACTACTATCCTATTAGCAAATAATAGTCAATTTTTAGCAACTCAATTATAATGAATGGCAGCCAAGTGCATAAACTGAAAAAAATCCAGCATAAAATTAGCTCCGACCCACTTAAGGTACTATTACACGAAGCGAATATCATACCTATTCTCGTGTATGCGAGTGGAAACGGATGAGAATCGTGTGATGTAATAAGTATGAACAATTGAAAGATAAGTGATAAATCGCTCATTTCTCGTTTATTGGGATTTTTCAGCATGCTATAAAATTATCGTTCGTTGCTAATAGATCCATTTGTATAATATGTAGTCTTCTAGCCACTAATCATCCACTGCATGGCTTGTGGGGGTGGCAATAGGTGTGTCTTTGAAATGTAAAAGTTTTTTTCAGTTTGCTACCTTGAAACGGAAATACCTTACTGGATGGGGAATGGGACATACAGTGGGTGGTACAGTAAGTGGTTATCAGTGCCACCATCACTAAGAAGTCATCCATTGTCACACCTTTTATTCCACCTGAAGACCAACCTCTTTACCAAGAACCTGTCTACCATATTTATATGTACGATCGCAGGTACAAACGATTATCGATGCGTATAATAAAGCGAAAACCTCTTTATTAATGAGTCGCTACATTTTCGATCGTTTATCGTGATCTGTAGGACATCTGCTAGTGTAATAGTACCTTAGATGTCACTAATCCCCTTCCCTCCCTCTCCTCTCCTTATTTAATTTCCACATTTAATCTAGTAATAGAAGAAGTCTCTATGCACTACTACCCAGCTGTCACTACCCACTAAAATGTTCAACACACAGAAACTGCAAGCGAGGTTTGCAAGTGCAGCAAGGTTTTGCTGAGTACTCTAAAATTTAAAAAAAATGTAGAAAATTTGAGATAATTGTATTCGTTAACACTAGGCCATAGTTTAACACAAAACCAAGATTTGATAGTTTGCTTCTGCATTGTTTGCTTGATCAAGTACTTCAGTTACAGTAGTCAGGAGTCTAAATTTAAATTTATACTTACTGTTTCTTTTTTTTCTTTACTATTCATCCCCATTTAAACATGTGCTCCATGGATAGTGTATGTCTTGTGCAATGTATGCATGCCTTGAAGAGCCATTTGAGGGTGAATACACTTGCACTAGATACAAGCATGTTGCATATTTGGAAGCACAAATTCTGGATCTAAATGCACAGCTTGCAACATCAGAAGCATTGCAAACCTGGAGAGAGGCTTAGACCTCACTGTGCAGGCACTGGCTGGGTCATTGAAATGGAGGAGGGTGGCAGAAGGAAAGATCAGAACTACAGGATCAGTAGTTGTGTTAATATTACAAGTAGTGTTGAGCGAACAGTTCGAGCATAGTTTGGGTTCGTACCGAATTTTCAAAAAAGTTTCTTCGGCGATTTCTTCCCGCTTTCTGAAGGGCTGCACAGCATCCAATCAGCTAGCGTTTTACTTCTTGCCCTAAGAAGCCATCACAGCCATGCCTACTAATGGCATGGCTGTGATTGGCCAAGTGCAGCATGTGACCCAGCCTCTATTTTTGCTGGAGTCACGTAGCGCCGCAAATCACACTGCTCTGATTAGTGTAGGGAGAGGACGCAGCTTCTGTGAGGACGAGATTAGGCAGGGAAAAGTCAGCAACAGCACCTAATGAACTGATTGATCTACAGCTGTGAATGATTCAAGTTCTGCTAGTTAATTGCTCACTGGTTTTTAGGCTGCACAGAGCGTTTTTCTGTCACTTTTTTCTGGGGTGATCGGCAGCCATTTTGTGACTTGTGGTGCACCAAAACAAGCTGTCACCAAGTCCATCAATCCATCAATACTATTTTTATTTTTTTTTGCTATATCCTACATCAGGGGCTTGGCTGTGCTTATTGTCACCCCTAGAAATTTAGGATAGCAATTTCTATCTTTTATTAAGGGGTTAAATTAAATTGCCAAAATAGCAATCCCCTAAATCTGGTGTCCCAGCAGTGGCTGGCAAAGTATAATAGTGTCCGACAAAGGATATATTATGTTCTGGGGTGAAATTCAATTGCCAAAATAACAATACCGTAAATCAATGGTTCAGCTGTGGCTGGCAAAGTATAATAGTGTCCGGCAAAACATATATTTTGTTCTGGGGTGAAATTCAATTGCCAAAATAGCAATACCCTGAATCTGGTCTCCCAGCAGTGGCTGGCAATGTATAATACAGTCCGCCAAAACATATATTTTGTTCTCGGATGAAATTCAATTGCCAAAATAGCAATACCCTGAATCTGGTGTCCCAGCACTGGCTGGCAAAGAATAATAGTGTCTGCCAAAACATATATTTTGTTCTGGGATAAAATTCTATTGCCAAAATAGCAATACCCTGAATCTGGTGTCCCAGCAGTGGCTGGCAAAGTATAATAGTGTCCGCCAAAACATATATTTTGCTCTGGGGTGAAATTCAATTGCCAAAAAAGCAATCCCCTAAACTAGTGTCCAAGCACTGGCTGGCAAAGTATAATAGTGTCCGCCAAAACATATATTTTGCTCTGGGGTGAAATTCAATTGCCAAAAAAGCAATCCCCTAAACTGGTGTCCCAGCACTGGCTGGCAAAGTATAATAGTGTTCCCCAAAACATATATTTTTTTTCTGGGGTGAAATTCAATTGCCAAAATAGCAATACCCTGTGTTAAGGGAGAATATTAATTATTAATATTTATGCAAATATCAATAATTAATATTCATAAATGGGCGGAGCATCTGTATATGACTCCACCCATTTATACCTTAAATAAAGACTAATTTACCTCCTTTTGCCTTACACTATTCACTGAACTCAACTACGTATGACTTACACTGCTACTATATACTGTGGCGCCTACGATAACAAAAGACTACACGCTGTGCTTAAATAATAAAAGGTATTTATTAACACAGTACATAGTCTATAATTATATATATCCATATAAAAGGGAATGTGAATATATATATTTATAGCCACACAGTAATACAGTCAGTCAATTACAACACTACTACACATACAATATTCCTAACTATTCTACATACAATCCCAATTCCACCCCACAAACTAGCTATACAATTACACTAACATACATTACAGCAGTAACCCACCCACCTGGCTATTCACACTGTCCCTAATACAAATCACAATGCAGTCCAGGGGTAATGGCACTGCAAAGGTTAACACAAAATGGGCTGCAGGGGTCACTCTGCACACAGAAGCCTTGAAGGGGTTCAGGGTTACAGGGCTGCTGGGCACTGCAAGGGCCCTGGGCTGGGGTACTGCGGGGCTGGATAAGGGTTGCAGCTTAAGGGGTACACAGCAGCAGGAGTTGATGCTGCTGGGCAGGGAAGGGGTACATGGGAATGTAGGGATCTGGGTAATCAGGGCAGGGGTTGGGGTACTCAGCCATCTTCAGGTCCCATCTGTGTGTGTCCTTCTCAGTCAGGAGCCGAGTTCAGAAGACCCTCCTCTGTAGTCGCATGCCCTAATATCAGGTTTTGGGATATGACCTCACTCCACTGAAGACGAATCTACCTTGTGAGCCCTCCCCCCAGGTAGTTTGGCCATGGACAAAGATGGGGGAGAAGGAAACAGGTTTAGCATGTAAGCCATGTGCTGATCAAAAGGTGCCATAAAGTCTGCAATCTCCTGTCCTGGACCCACATCCTAGTTAGCATCTCTATTTAACAGATAACCATGCAAGCCATGGCCTACAGGCTAAACACTGGCCTGTATCAAGTTGATAAGATAAAAGGGGCCATGGAAAGAGGGGGCATATATGGGATATATATATGAAAGGGGACATATTCTTAAGGGGACATATATATATATATATATATATATATATTTCAACCCTTCCTCAACACCCTGAATCTGGTGTCCCAGCACTGGCTGCAAAGTATAATAGTGTCCGCCAAAACATATATATTCAATTGCCAAAATAGCAATACGCTGAATCTAGTGTTCCAGCAGTTGCAGGTCTCATTTAAATCTGTCCATAACAGGGTATATTTTGTTCTGGGGTGAAATTCAATTGCCAAAATAGCAATACGCTGAATCTTGTGTCCCAGCACTGGCTGGCAAAGTATAATAGTATCCGCCAAAACATATATTTAGTTCTGGGGTGAAATTCAATTGCCAAAATAGCAATACCCTGAATCTAGTGTCCCAGCAGTGGCTGGCAAAGTATAATAGTGTCCGCCAAAACATATATTTTGTTCTGGGGTGAAATTCAATTACCAAAATAGCAATACCCTGAATCTGGTGTCCCAGCACTGGCTAGCAAAGTATAATAGTGTCCGGCAAAACATATATTTTGTTCTGGGGTGAAATTCAATTGCCAAAATAGCAATACCCTGATTCTGGTGTCCCAGCACTGGCTGGCAAAGTATAATAGTGTCCGCTAAAACATATATTTTGTTCTGGGGTGAAATTCAGTTGCCAATATAGCAATACCCTGAATCTGGTGTACCAGCTGTTGCAGGCCAAGTGTTAATCTGTCCATAAAAGGGAATTTTACACTCAAGGTGTATATACAAGTGCTGAGAGTGTCATCCTCAATAACTTAACACACTACCGTGCATCTCCCACTGTATTTCTGTCCGTTAAAGGGTACATTACACAAAGTGTTAAAATACAATTGCTGAAGGCATAATCCTACATATTTTTTCACACGCTACTGTGCATCTCCAAGTGTAAATCTGTCCATAAAAGGATACCTTTCATCCAGGGCCTAAATACTAGCCCTAAAAGAGATATTCCCCTAAATCAGTGGTTGCTGCTGTGCCTGGATTAGTGTAATATCCTACATAAATAAATAGACAGATAGTGTTAGGTGCCTGTAAAAAAAAAGGCCTGAATTTGAAATCAATACATTGGGCCAAATATTTTTTTTCTTATTGTGGTGCTTGGTGAACGGTAACAATGAGGAAAACATCTAGTAGCGGACGGGGTCGTGGTGGTGTTAGTGTACCCTCTAGTGCTGGGAGAGGACGTGGCCATTCTGCCACAGCCACACGTCCTAGTGAACCAACTACCTCAGGTTCTAGTACCCGCCAGAATTTACAGTGATATTTGTTGTTGCCCAATGCCGTTCTAAGGATGGTAAGTGGCTGGCAAAGTATAATAGTGTCTGCCAAAACATATATTTTGTTCTGGGGTGAAATTCCATTGCCAAAAAAGCAATCGCCTAAACTGGTGTCTCAGCACTGGCTGGCAAAGTATAATAGTGTCCGGCAAAACATATATTTTGTTTTGGGGTGAAATTCAATTTCTAAAATAGCAATACCCTGAATCTGGTGTCCCAAGCAGTGGCTGGCAAAGTATAATAGTCTTTGCCAAAACATATATTTTGCTCTGGGGTGAAATTCAATTGCCAAAATCGCAAAACCCTGAATCTGGTGTCCTAGCACTGGCTGGCTAAGTATAATAGTGTCCGCCAAAACATATATTTTGTTCTGGGGTGAAATTAAATTGTCAAAATAGCAATACCCTGATTCTGGTGTCCCAACACTGGCTGGCAAAGTATAATACTGTCCGCCAAAACATATATTTTGTTCTGGGGCGAAATTCAATTGCCAAATTAGCAATACCCTGAATCTGGTATCCCAGCAGTGGCTGGCAAAGTATAATAGGCCGGAGCAGGTACAGGCGCTAGTCAATTGGGTGGCCGACAGTGGATCCAGCACGTTCACAACATTATCTCCCACCCAGTCTTCTGTAGAAAGCGCACAGGTGGCGCCTGAAAACCAAGCCCATCAGTCTGTCACATCACCCCCATGCATATCAGGGAAACTGTCTGAGCCTCAAGTTATGCAGCAGTCTCTTATGCTGTTTGAAGACTCTGCTGGCAGGGTTTCCCAAGGGAATCCACGTAGCCCTTCCCCAGTGGTAGAAGACATAGAATGCACTGATGCACAACCACTGATGTTTGCTGATTATGAGGACATGGGAATACCACCTCATCGGAGTCCGCACGTCTCTGATGATGACGAAACACAGGTGCCAACTGCTGCGTCTTTCTGCAGTGTGCATACCGAACAGGAGGTCAGGGAGGAAGACTGTGTGGAAGACGATGCAGGGGACGATGAGGTCCTAGACCCCACATGGAATGAAGGTCGTGCCACTGACTTTTATAGTTCAGAGGAAGAGGCAGTGGTGAGACCGAGCCAACAGCGTAGCAAAAGTGGGAGCAGGGGGCAAAGGCAGAACAGCCGCCGCCAAGAGAGTTCGCCTGCTACTGGCCACTGCCACCACGGACCGAGCACTCCAAAGTCAGCTTCAAGGAGTTCCCTGGCATGGCACTTCTTTAAACAATGTGCTGACGACAAGACCCGAGTGGTTTGCACGCTGTGCAATCAGAGCCTGAAGCGAGGCATTAACGTTCTGAACCTTAGCACATCCTGCATGACCAGGCATCTACATGCAAAGCATTAACTGCAGTGGAGTAAACACATTAAAAGCAAGGAGCTCACTCTGGCTCCCCCTGCTCCCTCTCCTGCTGCTGCCTCGGCCTCTTCCTCCGCCTCGGGAGGAATGTTGGCACCTGCCGCCCACCAAACAAAGGATGTGCCACCGACAACACCCCCTGCATCACCAAGCATCTCCACCATGTCACACGGCAGCGTTTAGCTCTCCATCTCACAAACCTTGGAGAGAAAGCGTAAATTCCCACCTAGCCACCCTCGAGCCCTGGGCCTGAATGCCAGCATTTCTAAACTACTGTCCTTTGAAATGCTGTCATTCAGGCTGGTGGACACAGACAGCTTCAAACAGCTGATGTCCATGGCTGTCCCACAGTATGTTGTTCCCAGCCGCCATTACTTCTCCAAGACAGCCGTGCATTCCCTGCACGACCAAGTATCCGATAAAATCAAGTGTGCACTGCGCAATGCCATCTGTGGCAAGGTCCACATAACCATGGATACGTGGACCAGTAAGCACGGCCAGGGACGCTATATCTCCCTAACTGCACACTGGGTAAATGTAGTGGTGGCTGGGCCCCAGGCGGAGAGTTCCTTGGCGTACGTCCTTCCGCCGCCAAGGATCGCAGGGCATCATTTTTTGCCTCCTGTAGCCTCCTACTCGGCTTCCTCCTTCTCTGCTTCCACCAGCTCATCCAGTCAGCCACACACCTTCACCACCAACTTCAGCACAGCCCAGGGTAAACGTCAGCAGGCCATTCTGAAACTCATATGTTTGGGGGACAGGCCCCACACCGCGCAGGAGTTGTGGCGGGGTATTGAACAACAGACCGACCAGTGGTTGCTGCCGGTGGGCCTCAAGCCCGGCCTGGTGGTGTGCGATAATGGGCGAAATCTCGTGGCAGCTCTGGGACTAGCCGGTTTGACGCACATCCCTTGCCTGGCGCATGTGCTGAATTTGGTGGTGCAAAAGTTCATTCACAACTACCCAGACATGTCAGAGCTGCTGCATAAAGTGCGGGCCGTCTGTGCGCGCTTCCGGCGTTCACATCCTGCCGCTGCTCGCCTGTCTGCGCTACAGCGTAACTTCGGCCTTCCCGCTCACCGCCTCATATGCGACTTGCCCACCAGGTGGATTTCCACCTTGCACATGCTGGAGAGACTGTGCGAGCAGCAGCAGGCCATAGTGGAGTTTCAGCTGCAGCACGCACGCGTCAGTCGCACTGCAGAACAGCACCACTTCACCACCAATTATTGGGCCTCCATGCGAGACCTGTGTGCCCTGTTGCGCTGTTTCGAGTACTCCACCAACATGGCCAGTGGCGATGACACCGTTATCAGCGTTACAATACCACTTCTATGTCTCCTTGAGAAAACGCTTAGGGCGATGATGAAAGAGGAGGTGGCCCAGGAGGAGGAGGAGGAGGAGGATGAGGGGTAATTTTTAGCACTTTCAGGCCAGTCTGTTAGAAGTGGCTCAGAGGGAGTTTTTTTTCAACAGCAGAGGCCAGGTACAAATGTGGCCAGCTTGGGCCCACTACTGGAGGACGGGGAGGAGGATGAGGATGAACAGGTTCACAGCGGGGTGGCATCTGACACAGCTCAGGCCCATCACTGGTGCGTGGCTGGGGGGATACGAAGGACGATGACGATATGCCTCTCACAGAGGACAGCTTGTCCTTACCTCTGGGGAGCCTGGCACACATGAGCAACTACATGCTGCAGTGCCTGCGCAACGACAGCAGAGTTGCCCACATTTTAACGTATGCGGACTACTGGGTTGCCACCCTGCTGGATCCCCGGTACAAAGACAATGTGCCCACCTTAATTTCTGCATTGGAGGGTGATAGGAAGATGTGCTAGTACAAGCGCACGCTGGTAGACGTGCTCCTGAGAGAATTCCCAAATGTCACAGGGGAACAGGTGGAAGCCCAAGGCGAAGGCAGAGGAGGAGCAAGAGGTCACCAACGCAGCTGTGTCATGGCCAGCTCCACTGAGGGCAAGGTTAGAATTGCAGAAATGTGGAAGTTTTGTCTCCACGCCACAGCTAACTGCACCACCACCTGATACGGAACGTGTTAACAGGAGGCAGGAGGCAGCCAGCGTTTTGTCTGAACATGTATTCAGCACTGCAGGGGCGTCATTACTGACAAACGCAGCCGCCTGTCCACAGCCAACGTGGACAAGCTGACATTCATAAAAATGAACCAGGCATGGATCACACAGGACCTGTCCCTCCCTTGTGCAGAATAGACATTTATAACTGCCTCCCACTCAACCATGTATTCTTGTACTCCGGGGCACTTATTGAATCCTAATTTTTTTAACTTTATCATGATCTTTCGGTGCAACCCAAAGTTGAATAAACCTCTCCTTAATCTGGGCACCGGGGCCTAAATAACTGAAAGTGGCCTGTTACAATGGTGGGTGACATGAAGCCTGAACCTCTGCCATGCGACTTCTCTCCTCTGTCTGGGTACTGGGGCCTAAATAACTGAAAGTGGCCTTCTCCAGTGGTGGGTGATATGACGCCTTATTCCTTGCTGTGGGACCTCTCTCCTCTGTCTGGGTGCTGGGGCCTAAATAACTGAAAGTGGCCTTCTCCAGTGGTGGGTGATATGACGCATGATTCTTTGCTATGGGACCGCTCTCCAATTGATATTGGTTAATTTTTTTTTTTTATTTATTTCCCTATCCACGTTTGTTTGCAGGGCATTTACCTACATTTTGCTGCATTTTGCAGCCCTCTAGCCCTTTCCTGGACTATTTTACAGCCTTTTTAGTGCCCAAAAGTTCTGGTCCCCATTGGATTCAGTGGGGTTCGGGATAAAGTTCGGGTCGAGTTCGGATCCTGAACCCGAACATTTTCGGGAAGTTCGGCCGAACTTCTCGAACCTGAACATCCAGGTGTTCGCTCATCTCAAATTACAAGAAAGTGTAAAGGGAAAATTGCCAGGGAGGCTAGTCCTGTGGTGGAACGCCCTAGTTAATATGCCTCCTTGGCTGATATTAGGGACAAAAGCCCAGGGCCAGCAACACTGCAGTAGGGCATTGCTCCTAGCAATCAAGAGGATGACTGCTGTAGGAAGGATGGACAGAGGACTGTAGCAAAGGTCAGGCAGATGCTGGAGACAGGGGATTCTATTATTAGGCGGACAGACATCTGTCACCGAGACTTTGAATGCCGAACAGTGTCTTGTCTTCCGGGTGCCCAGGCTTGGCATATTAAAGATCAGATAGATAGATAGATAGGTAGGAGGGGCTGGGGAAGACCTTGTAGTCATGGTACAAATCGGCACCAATGACAAAGTCAGAGGGAGATGGAGGGTCCTTAAAAATGATTTTAGGAAACTAGGAGAGAAGCTCAAGTCCAGGGCCTCCAAGGTAGTGTTTTCAGAAATACTATTAGTGCCACGAGTGTCACTAGACAGACAGCAGGAGCTTATAGAGTTAACTATGTGGCTCAGAAGCTATTGCAGGAAGAAAGCATTTGGGTTCATAGAGAACTGGACTGACTTTTCTGTCGGCTACTGGCTGTACAGTAGGGACGGGCTGCACCTTAATGGAGAGGGTGCAGCTGCTCTGGGGGTAAAAATGATTAGACAGCTGGAGGAGCTTTTAAAATAGGATCTCAGAGAGAGAGTGGGTCATACTAATAAGGGGGTTGATAGTGTATATAGAGACTGGGATAAAGGAAGGGACAGTGGGTATTTAATGGGAGGTGGGGTTAGTGTGGAAAGTAGGGATATGACTGGATATAACTCTACACCCATAAAAAACAGAGCTAGTGGAAACATGAACCTGTTACAAATCAACAATATCATCCAATGTACCCAAAAATCCCAGATATTTAATTTCTAGGAACTAAATGTGGGAAATTGAATAGTAACTAAAAATATATGTCCACAAATACCAGAAGTCTAGCAAGCAAAATGGGGGAGCTGGAGTCTATGGTACTAAAGGAACACATTTATGTAGTTGGTGGGGCTAAGACATGGCTGGACTCTTCACATGACTGGGATGTTGATATTCAGGGTTTTACACTCTTTTGGAAAGACAGGGTCAATAGAAAAGGCAGTGGTGTGTGCCTGTACGTAAGGAGTGATATGAAGGCAAGTGTGAAAGAGGCAATTGTGGGTGAGTATGGGAAGGATGATGAAACCTTATGGGTGGAATTACAAAGGGAAAAAATAATACTTGGTGTAATCTATAGACCCCCCTAACATCACAGAGGAGATAGACGTTCAACTATATAACCAAATAGAGCAGGCTGCACAGGCTGGTACAGTGGTCATAATGGGAGATATTAACTACCTAGATATTGACTGGGGTAATGGTTCAGCCTCAGTTGCAAAGGGGAGAAAATTCATCAACTTGCTTCAGGACCTTTTTATAGGCCAGTTTATAGAAGCTCCCACTAGGGGTGATGCTTTGTTAGATCTGGTAATTTTTAGAAATGCATGAAAAACTTGGTAATAGTGATCACAATACAAATACATTTCCCCTGAACTATAAAACGCAAACTCTGGCTGGGAGGGCAAAAGCAATGAATTTTAAAATGTCCCCAGGTTGAGGGCAACATTTCAGGGCACAGACTGGGAGCTACTACAAAATAATAATGAAGACTAATGGGAGATCTTTAAATCCACATTGGGTAATTACACTGCAAAATTTATAAACTGCTAAAATTAAGCCCCACATGGCTTACAGCTACTGAAAAAAGGCCAGTTAATGCCAAAAAAGAGCATTTACAAAATGCAACTCTAAGGGGTCAGCTGTAGCCTTTGAAATTTACAAAGAGCTTAATAAAATCTGTAACAAAAAAGATAAAATCTGCAAAAATACAAAACAAACAGCAGGTGGCAAAAGAGGGCAAAATAAATCCCCAAAAATTATTTGAATACATAAATACTAAAAAACCCAGGTCAGAGCAGGTAGGATCTCTAAATAATGGGGGTGGGTGTCACTGAAAATATGGAGTTACTAAATGGGTTTTTTATCTCTGTCTATGCAAAAGAAGAGAAATGAGCTGATAATTGGTGGTGCCAGGGCTGTTAGTACACCCAGTAATATACTTAACTGGATAACTGTAGATATGGTCCAAGCTAAGTTAAATAAGATAAATATGAACAAGGCTCCGGGTCCAGATGGATTACACCAAGAGTTCTCAAAGAACTCAGTTCAGTTATTGCTGTGCCATTGTTAATAATTATTAGAGATTCTCTATGGACTGGTACAGTGTTAAGTGACTGGCGGAAGGCAAACATGGTACCCATATTCAAACAGGGCTCTAGGTCCTTCATAGGTAAATCTAGACCAGTAAGTTTAACTTTTGTTGTGGGAAAAATGAAGGCCTCTTAAGGGACTATATACAGGAGTATGTGACTGTAAATAATATCCTAAGTGATAACCAGCATGTGTTTACCAAAGACAGAAGTTGTCAGACTAACCTGATTTGTTTTTATGAGGAGGTGAGTAGAAGCCTGGGCAGAGGGGCGGATGTGGATGTAGTGTTCTTGGATTTTGCAGAGGCTTTTGACACTGTCCCTCATAGATGTTAAATAAGGTAAAATAAGGTCTATAGGCTTTGAAAGTATAGTCTGTAATTGTATTGAAAATTGGCTGAAGGAACTTGTCCAGAGAGTTGTTGTCAATTATTCCTATTCAGAATGGTCCTGGGTTATAAGTGGTGTACCCTAAGTTTCAGTGCTGGGTCCCCTGGTATATAATTTATTAATTAATGATATTGAGGAATGAGGATGGAATTAATAGCACAGTTTCTATTTCTGCAGATGACACCAAGCTATGTAGTACTGTGCAGTCTATTGAGGATGTCCAGAACCTACATGCTGACTTTGACACTCTGAATGACTGGGCATCAACTTGGCAAATAAGGTTCAATGTGAATAAATGTAAAGTTATGCATCTGGGTAGTAATAATCTACATGCATCACATGTCCTAGGGGATGTAACACTAGGGGATTCACTAGTAGAGAGGGATTTGGGTGTCCTTGTAAATCATAGATAAAATAACATCATACAATGTCAATCAGCTGCTTCTATGGCTAGCAGGATCCTGTCATGTATTAATTGAATTTAGCAGAAAAATTATTATTATTTTTTTTCCTCAGAAAGTGTCATTTTCCGCTAACTTGTGAAAAAAAATTAAATGATACATGAACTCACTATGGCCCTCCGCGAATACTTTGGGGTGTCTTCTTTCTAAAATGGTGTCATTTGGGGGTATTTATACTATCCTGGCATTCTAGCACCTGAAGAAACATGACAGGTGCTCAGAAAGTCAGAGCTGCTTCAAAATGCCGAAATTCACTTTTTTGCACCATAGTTTGTAAACGCTATAACGTTTTACCAAACCAATAAATATACACTTATTGCATTTTTTTTTAGCAAAGACATGTAGAACAATAAATTTAAAGAAAAATGTAGGTTTTTTTGAAAAATTTTACAACAGAAAGCGAAAAATGTCATTTTTTTGCAAAAATTTCAGTCATTTTTTATTAATATCAAAAAAAGGAAAAAAGTCAGCAACAATGAAATACTACCAAATGAAAGCTCTATTAGTGAGAAGAAAAGAAGGTAAAATTAATTTGGGTGGTAAGTTGTATGACCGAGCAATAAACCGTGAAAATAGTGTAGTACAGAATTGTAAAAAGTGGTCTGGTCATTAAGGGTGTTTAAGCTAGGGGGGCTGAGGTGGTTAAAGGAGGGGTGTAACTAACCATGCAGGGTGCCCAAAGTTTTCCTTCGGGCCTTTTCCTTTTTTTTAATTTTAAAACTGTAAAAGATGAAAATAAAAAATAGCTTTTGCTTAAAATACAAAGGGAATGTGTGATCTTTAACTTTATGCCATAAACCAGCGGGTGTGAACCCACTGTGCCACATGTCCTACCTCCTCTAAGGGCATTGACTAAGTGAACCTCTTAATCTTCACAGTACCCCTGATAGTGGGGATAGACTTTCCAGAGGGGAACACCAGGTCGCTACCTCTTGAGGAGAATAGGCACATGAAGCATCTGGTCCAGGCGGACCAGGAGGTACATGAGAAAGGTACGAGAGGTACTAGCATTGTCAGCAGGCTGAGCCATAACCAGGAGCAACAGTGGAGGACCAAAGGATGAGGCAGAGGCGAAGTCAGGCAGGCAATAGGTCAAGGAAGGTGGCACAGGTACAGGTCAGCCAATCAGCAACAGGAGAGTCAAGGCAAGCAGAAAGGGATCAAACAGGTAGCAGAGTCCAGGAATACAAGTATGAGTCAGAAACCACAAAATCAGAAAACATACAATGAGAAAATATATACGTGGTATCCTATTTCATATCAAAAACATTTAATCTCAAGAATCGTATGCCTAAAAACTCTATACTTAATTAATTTGCCATAAAAAAGGGAAAAAGATTCCCTGTTTATTCAACACTAGTGTTGAGCGAACAGTTCGAGCATAGTTCGGGTTCGTACCGAATTTTGGGGTGTTTGGGACACGGACACGGACCCAAACATTTTCAAAAAAGTTCGGGTTCGGGTCCGTTGTTCGGCGATTTCTTCCCGCTTTCTGAAGGGCTGCACAGCAGCCAATCAGCTAGAGTTTTACTTCTTGCCCTAAGAAGCCATCACAGCCATGCCTACTAATGGCATGGCTGTGATTGGCCAAGTGCAGCATGTGACCAAGCCTCTTTTTAAGCTGGAGTCACGTAGCGCCGCAAATCACACTTCTCTGATTAGTGTAGGGAGAGGACGCAGCTTCTGTGAGGGCGAGATTAGGAAGGAAAAAGTCAGCAACAGCACCTACTGAACTGATCGATCTACAGCTTTGAATCATTTAACTTCTGCAAGTTAATTGCTCACTGGTTTTTAGGCTGCACAGAGCATTTTTCTGTCACTTTTTTCTGGGGTGATCAGCGACCATTTTGCGACTTGTGGTGCACCAGAACAAGCTGCCACCAAGTCAGGGGCTTGGATGTGCTTATTGTCACCCCTAGAAACCCAGGATAGCAATTTCTATATTTAAATTCAAATTCTATATTTCCAGGGGTTAAATTCAATTGCCAAAATACCAATCCCCTAAATCTGGTGTTCCAGCTTTGGCTAGCCAAGTGTAATACTGACTGCTGTCTGGCAAAGGATAGATTATTTTCTGTGGTGAAATTTAATTGCCCAAATAGCAATACCCTGAATCTGGTGTCCCAGCAGTGGCTGGCAAAGTATAATAGTGTCCGGCAAAGTATATATTTTGTTCTGGGTTGAAATTCAATTGCCAAAATAGCAATACCCTGAATCTGGTGTTCCAGCAGTTGCAGGTCTAGTTTAAATCTGTCCGTAACAGGGTATTTTTTTTTCTGGGGTGAAATTCAATTGCTAAAATAGCAATACCATAAATCAGTGGTTTCAGCTGTGGCTGGCCAAGTTTCATAGTGTTCTGTAAAGGATATATTTTTTTCTGGGGTGAAATTCAATTGCCAAATAGCAATACCATAAATCAGTGGTTTCAGCTGTGGCTGGCCAAGTTTCATAGTGTTCTGCAAAGGATATATTTTGTTCTGTGGTGAAATTCAATTGCCAAAATAGCAATCCCATAAATCGGGTGTCACAGCAGTAGCTGGCAAAGAATAATAGTGTACGGCAAAGGATATATTTTGTTCTGGGGTGAAATTCAATTGCCAAAATAGCAATACCCTGAATCTGGTGTTCCAGCAGTTGCAGGCCTAGTTTAAATCTGTCCGTAACAGGGTATATTTTATTCTGGGGTGAAATTCAATTGCCAAAAAAGCAATACCATAAATCAGTGGTTTCAGCTGTGGCTGGCCAAGTTTCATAGTGTCCTGCAAAGGATATATTTTGTTCTGGGGTTAAATTAAGTTGCCAAAATAGCAATACCCTGAATCTGGTGTCCCAGCAGTGGCTAGCAAAGAATAATAATGTCCAGCAAAGGATATATTTTGTTCTGGGGTAAAATTCAATTGCCAAAATAGAAATACCCTGAATCTGGTGTTCCAGCAGTTGCAGGTCTAGTTTAAATCTGTCCGTAACAGGGTATATTTTGTTCTGGGGTTAAATTCAATTGCCAAAATAGCAATACCATAAATCAGTGTTTCAGCTGTGGCTGGCCAAGTTTCATAGTGTCCTGCAAAGGATATATTTTTTCTGGGGTGAAATTTAATTGCCAAATAGCAATACCATAAATCAGTGGTTTCAGCTGTGGCTGGCCAAGTTTCATAGTGTTCTGCAAAGGATATATTTTGTTCTGTGGTGAAATTCAATTGCCAAAATAGCAATCCCATAAATCGGGTGTCACAGCAGTAGCTGGCAAAGAATAATAGTGTCCGGCAAAGGATATATTTTGTTCTGGGGTGAAATTCAATTGCCAAAATAGAAATACCCTGAATCTGGTGTTCCAGCAGTTGCAGGCCTAGTTTGAATCTGTCAGTAACAGGGTATATTTTGTACTGGGATGAAATTCAATTGCCAAAATACCAATGCCATAAATCAGTGGTTTCAGCTGTGGCTGGCCAAGTTTCATAGTGTCCTGCAAAGGATATATTTTTATCTGGGGTGAAATTCAATTGCCAAAATAGCAATACCATAAATCAGTGTTTCAGCTGTGGCTGGCCAAGTTTCATAGTGTCCTGCAAAGGATATATTTTATTCTGGGGTGAAATTCAATTGCCAAAATAGCAATACCCTGAATTTGGTGTTCCAGCAGTTGCAGGTCTAGTTTAAATCTGTCCGTAACAGGGTATATTTTATTCTGGGGTGAAATTTAATTGCCAAAATAGCAATACCATAAATCAGTGGTTTCAGCTGTGGCTGGCCAAGTTTCATAGTGTCCTGCAAAGGATATATTTTGTTCTGGGGTTAAATTAAGTTGCCAAAATAGCAATACCCTGAATCTGGTGTCCCAGCAGTGGCTAGCAAAGAATAATAATGTCCAGCAAAGGATATATTTTGTTCTGGGGTGAAATTCAATTGCCAAAATAGCAATCCCATAAATCTGGTGTCACAGCTGTAGCTGGCAAAGTATAATAGTGTCCGGCAAAGGATATATTTTGTTCTGGGGTGAAATTCAATTGCCAAAATAGCAATACCCTGAATCTGGTGTTCCAGCAGTTGCAGACCTAGTTTAAATCTGTCAGTAACAGGGTATATTTTGTACTGGGGTGAAATTCAATTGCCAAAATAGCAATGCCATAAATCAGTGGTTTCAGCTGTGGCTAGCCAAGTTTCATAGTGTCCTGCAAAGGATATATTTTGTTCTGGGGTGAAATTCAATTGCCAAAATAGCAATACCATAAATCAGTGGTTTCAGCTGTGGCTGGCCAAGTTTCATAGTGTCCTGCAAAGGATATATTTTGTTCTGGGGTGAAATTTAATTGCCAAAATAGCAATACCCTGAATCTGGTGTTCCAGCAGTTGCAGGTCTAGTTTAAATCTGTCCGTAACAGGGTATATTTTGTTCTGGGGTTAAATTCAATTGCCAAAATAGCAATACCATAAATCAGTGTTTCAGCTGTGGCTGGCCAAGTTTCATAGTGTCCTGCAAAGGATATATTTTGTTCTGGGGTGAAATTCAATTGCCAAAATAGCAATACCCTGAATCTGTTGTTCCAGCAGTTGCAGGCCTAGTTTAAATCTTTCCGTAACAGGTTATATTTTGTTCTGGGGTGAAATTCAATTGCCAAAATAGCAATACCCTGAATCTGGTGTTCCAGCAGTTGCAGGCCTAGTTTAAATCTGTCCGTAACAGGGTATATTTTGTTCTGGGGTTAAATTCAATTGCCAAAATAGCAATACCATAAATCAGTGGTTTCAGCTGTGGCTGGCCAAGTTTCATAGTGTCCTGCAAAGGATATATTTTGTTTTCGGGTGAAATTTAATTGCCAAAATGGCAATACCCTGAATCTGGTGTCCCAGCAGTGGCTGTCAAAGTTTAATAGTGTCCGGCAAAGGATATATTTTGTTCTGGGGTGAAATTCAATTGCCAAAATAGAAATACCCTGAATCTGGTGTTCCAGCAGTTGCAGGCCTAGTTTAAATCTGTCCGTAACAGGGTATATTTTGTTCTGGGTTAAATTCAATTGCCAAAATAGCAATACCATAAATCAGTGTTTCAGCTGTGGCTGGCCAAGTTTCATAGTGTCCTGCAAAGGATATATTTTGTTCTGGGGTGAAATTCAATTGCCAAAATAGCAATACCCTGAATCTGGTGTTCCAGCAGTTGCAGGTCTAGTTTAAATCTGTCCGTAACAGGGTATATTTTATTCTGGGGTGAAATTCAATTGCCAAAATAGCAATACCATAAATCAGTGGTTACTGCTGTGCCTGGATTAATGTAATACGCTACATAAATAAATAGGCAGATAGAGTTAGGTGCCTGAAAAAAAGGCCTGAATTTGAAATCAATACATTGGGCTAAATATTTTTTTTCTTATTGTGGTGCTTGGTGAACGGTAACAATGAGGAAAACATCTAGTAAGGGACGCGGACGCGGTCGTGGTAGTGTGAGTGTACCCTCTTGTGCTGGGAGAGGACGTGGCCATTCTGCCACAGCCACACGTCCTAGTGAACCAACTACCTCAGGTTCCAGTACCCACCAGAATTTACAGCGATATTTGGTGGGGCCCAATGTCGTTCTAAGGATGATAAGGCCTGAGCAGGTACAGGCACTAGTCAATTGTGTGGCCGACAGTGGATCCAGCATGTTCACAACATTATCTCCCACGCAGTCTTCTGCAGAAAGCGCACAGGTGGCACCTGAAAACCAAGCCCATCAGTCTGTCACATCACCCCCATGCATATCAGGGAAACTGTCTGAGCCTCAAGTTATGCAGCAGTCTCTTATGCTGTTTGAAGACTCTGCTGGCAGGGTTTTCCAAGGGAATCCACGTAGCCCTTCCCCAGTGTTGGAAGACATAGAATGCACTGACGCACAACCACTTATGTTTCCTGATGATGAGGATATGGGAATACCACCTCATCAGAGTCCGCACGTCTCTGATGATGACGAAACACAGGTGCTAACTGCTGCGTTTTTTTGCAGTGTGCAGACCGAACAGGAGGTCAGGGAGGAAGACTGTGTGGAAGACGATGCAGGGGACGATGAGGTCCTAGACCCCACATGGAATGAAGATCGTGCCACTGACTTTCATAGTTCAGAGGAAAAGGCAGTGGTGAGACCGAGCCAACAGCGTAGCAAAAGAGGGAGCCAGGGGTCAAAAGCAGAACAGAAGCCGCCAAGAGAGTTCGCCTGCTACTGGCCACTGTCACCAGGGAACGAGCACCCCAAAGGCAGCTTCAAGGAGTTCCCTGGCATGGCACTTCTTTAAACAATGTGCTGACGGCAAGACCCGAGTGGTTTGCACTCTGTGCCATCAGAGCCTGAAGCGAGGCATTAACTTTCTGAACCTTAGCACAACCTGCATGACCAGGCATCTACATGCAAAGCACGAACTGCAGTGGAGTAAACACCTTAAAAGCAAGGAACTCACTCTGGCTCCCCCTGCTCCCTCTTCTGCTGCTGCCTCGGCCTTTTCCTCCGCCTCGGGAGGAATGTTGGCACCTGTCGCCCACCAAACAGAGGATGTGCCATCGACAACACCACCTGCGTCACCGAGCATCTCCACCATGTCACACGGCAGCGTACAGCTCTCCATCTCACAAACCTTGGAGAGAAAGCGTAAATTCCCACCTAGCAACCCTCGAGCCCTGGGCCTGAATGCCAGCATTTCTAAACTACTGGTCTTTGAAATGCTGTCATTCAGGCTGGTGGACACAGACAGCTTCAAACAGCTGATGTCCATAGCTGTCCCACAGTATGTTGTTCCCAGCAGCCACTACTTCTCCAAGACAGCCGTGCCTTCCCTGCACAACCAAGTATCAGATAAAATCAAGTGTGCACTGTGCAATGCCATCTGTGGCAAGGTCCACCTAACCACAGATACGTGGACCAGTAAGCACGGCCAGGGTCGCTATATCTCTCTAACTGCACTCTGCGTAAATGCAGTGGCGGCTGCCAGGCGGAGAGTTCCTTGGTGCACACCATCCACCGCCAAGGATCGCAGGGCATCATTCTTTGCCTCCTGTAGCCTCCTCCTCTGCTTCCACCAGCTCATCCAGTCAGTCACAAACCTTCACCACCAACTACAGTACAGCCCAGGGTAAACGTCAGCAGGCCATTCTGAAACTCATATGTTTGGGGGACAGGCCCCACACCGCGCAGGAGTTGTGGCGGGGTATTGAACAACAGACCGACGAGTGGTTTCTGCCGGTGGGCCTCAAGCCCGGCCTGGTGGTGTGCGATAATGGGTGAAATCTCGTCGCAGCTCTGGGACTAGCCGGTTTGACGCACATCCCTTGCCTGGCGCATGTGCTGGATTTGGTGGTGCAGAAGTTCATTCACAACTACCCCGACATGTCAGAGCTGCTGCATAAAGTGCGGGCCGTCTGTGTGCGCTTCCGGCGTTCACATCCTGCCACTGCTCGCCTGTCTGCGCTACAGCGTAACTTCGGCCTTCCCGCTCACCGCCTCATATGCGACGTGCCCACCAGGTGGAACTCTACCTTACATGCTGGAAAGACTGTGCAAGCAGCAGCAGGCCATAGTGGAGTTTCAGCTGCAGCACGCACGGGTCAGTCGCACTGCGGAACAACACCACTTCACCACCAATGACTGAGCCTCAATGCGAGACCTGTGTGCCCTGTTGCGCTGTTTCAATTACTCCACCAACATGGCCAGTGGCGATGAAACCATTATCAGCGTTACAATACCACTTCTATGTCTCGTTGAGAAAACGCTTAGGGCGATGATGGAAGAGGAGGTAGCCCAGGAGGAAGAGGGGTCATTTTTAGCACTTTCAGGCCAGTCTCTTAGAAGTGGCTCAGAGGGAGGTTTTTTGCAAAAGCAGAGGCAAGGTACAAATGTTGCCAGCCAGGGCTCACTACTGGAGGACGAGGAGGACGAGGAGGAGGTGGAGGAGGATGAGGATGAAGCATGTTCACAGCGGGGTGGCACCCAACGCACTACTGGAGGATGAAGAGGATGAGGAGGAGGTGGAGGAGGATGAGGATGAAACAGGTTCACAGCGGGGTGGCACCCGACACAGCTCAGGCTTATCACTGGTGCGTGGCTGGGGGGATACGGAGGACGATGACGATACGCCTCCCACAGAGGACAGCTTGTCCTTACCTCTGGGGAGCCTGGCACACATGAGCGACTACATGCTGCAGTGCCTGCGCAACGACAGCCGAGTTGCCCACATTTTAACTTGTGCGGACTACTGGGTTGCCACCCTGCTGGATCCCCGGTACAAAGACAATGTGCCCACCTTACTTCCTGCACTGGAGCGTGATAGGAAGATGCGCTAATACAAGGGCACGTTGGTAGACTCGCTACTGAGAGCATTCTCAAATGTCACAGGGGAACAAGTGGAAGCCCAAGGCAAAGGCACAGGAGGAGCGAGAGGTCGCCAACGCAGCTGTGTCACGGCCAGCTTCTCTGAGGGCAGGGTTAGCATTACAGAGATGTGGAAAAGTTTTGTAACCACACCACAGCTAACCATATATTCTTATACTCCAGGGCACTTCTTTATTGAATCCTCTATTTCCATTTCATCCACCATGACGGCATACAGAGAGATGACCCTTGACCTCTATAGGGGCAGGAACACAGAGAGTTTAAAAAGCCACCACCCACTCACACCCTCAGTGTTTTCCTGTCCCTATGGGGCACCTCACAGTATGTCCTCCTGGTGGAGGTGGAAACAGAGTTTTTCTTTCTTTTTTTTTTATTTATTTTTATAGGGGTTGATTTGTTTA
The DNA here is from genome assembly GCA_033119425.1 of Bufotes viridis. Classification (NCBI taxonomy): domain Eukaryota; kingdom Metazoa; phylum Chordata; class Amphibia; order Anura; family Bufonidae; genus Bufotes; species Bufotes viridis. The sequence goes on from CM065589.1 coordinate 93,927,049, forward strand.
ATCCCTTTTTACCTTCCCTCCTGCTTTTTTTCAGGGCTGAGGTTGGTTATAATGTTCTGGGGATTCTCGTCGCTCGCTAAGGAGTGTCCTGCTCTCCCCCACTAGCATCTGCTATGGCTTACCTCCGGTCCCGGCTTCTGACCGCGCGCTGCGTTGTGTCACTTCTGGGTAGGGGAGGTTCGGGGGTATCCTCGCCTCTTTCTGAAGTGGCCTGTGTTCCCCCTCCATGTGCGCAGGTCCCCCTTCCTCTCGGGAGGCTCACCGCGCTTCATTTTTTTTTTTTTTTTTGCCGCCGGCACCGGGTATACCGCGTTCATGCGGTCACTTCCAGGAGGGCGGAGCTTGGGGGTGACGCGTGCAGGCGCACGCTTATGACGTCAGACGCCGCTCAGTGAAGCGGTCCAGTTCAGTCTCTGTATCCTGAAGACACAGAAGGAGCAAGGACCAGTGCGGCGTCTAGATGTCAACCCTGATCACCCCTTCTGCCCAGTTGGATACTGGGGACCCATCCTCGGCTACTCCAGGCGTGAGTACCCCTATGTGGAGAAAAATTCTCTTTGCTGCTTCTTTTGTGTTTACTGACTTCTGGTTGCTCCTCTCTTACAGGGAGTGAAAGAGCCCAGAGTCAGAAGTAAAAGTATTAAATGTGCCACTTGTGAAAAAAAACTGCCAGACAGTTACAAAAAGAAGCTTTGCAAAACATGTATCTCTGATTTAATCAAAGAGGAGCAGCCTTCCTTTCTATCGGAAGTCAAGTCTCTCATACAGAATGAAATTAAATCCTCTATCGCTTCCCTCAAATCTTCTGGACCGCCCGCAAAGAAGGCCAGACCTTCTGTTCCATCCTCCTCCGACGTGGAGGACATGGAAGAAGGAGCCTCTACTTCTTTCCAGGGTAGTAATGAAGCCCTGTCAGAAGGAGAAATTGTGGAAAGTGAGAGGAAATATTTTTTCTCTTCTGAGGATATGAATGACCTTCTTTCTGCTGTCAGATCCACTATGGGCATTGAAGATGTCCCTAAACCAAAATCGGTACAGGATGAAATGTTTGGGGGTCTCAGAGCCAAGAAAACAAAGGTGTTTCCTGTTAATGGAAATGTCAGAGAAATGATTTTAGACGAATGGTCCGATCCGGAAAAAAAATTGGGCTTGTGCAGAGAATTCAAGAACCGATTACTCTTTGACCCCTCTGAGGTTGAGCTATTTAATGATGTTCCTAAAATCGACATCCAGGTGGCCAAGGTGGTTAAGAAAACATCCCTGCCCTTTGAGGATTCTTCACAGTTGAAAGATCCTATGGAAAGGAAGGCCGACTCACTCCTCAAAAGATGTTGGGAAACGTCTATGTTTGATATAAAAACTAATATTGCGGCCACCTCTGTATCTAGAGCCATGTATATATGGCTCAATGAGTTAGAAGAACAAATCAAAAATGGAGCACCTAGAGAGGAATTGGTTAATTCCCTTCCATTACTCAGATCTGCAACAGCCTTTTTAGCAGATGCTTCGGCGGAGGCGGTGAGATTCGCCGCTAAAGGAGCAGCCTTGTCTAATTCGGCAAGACGTGCTCTGTGGATGAAATCCTGGGGAGGGGATAGAACCTCCAAATCTAAGCTGTGTTCTATTCCCTTCTCAGGGGAATATGTCTTTGGTCCGGTCCTTGATACTATCCTGGAGAAGGCAGCGGATAAAAAGAGGGGGTTTCCGGAGGAGTCAAAGAAAAAACCCTTTCGTCCCTTCAGCTCGCAGTCGGGTTCATATAGGGGAAAAGGTAAAACTGGCCGCTGGAGCCATGCTAAAGGGGGAAGAGGAAGAGGTACCTTCACTAGACCCCAAAACAGGTCAGAGAAAAAATGACGCCAGAGTTGGGGGAAGGTTGAGGGGTTTTCTGCCTGCTTGGATGTCAACAACTCAGAATCCGTGGGCAGTAAACATAATCAAAGAAGGATACAAGATCGAATTCACCTCAACCCCCCCAAAGAAATTTCAACTTACTTCCCACAGTCAGGGAGTCCAGGTAAAAATTTGGAGGGGTGTGGTAGATCTAATGGAGGCAGGGGTAGTACAGAAGGTTCCTTTATCAGAAGTAGGACGGGGGTTTTATTCAAGTATGTTTCTTGTAAAAAAAAACGACGGCTCTTTTCGTCCTATAATAAACTTAAAGTTACTAAACGAGACCATTACCTACAGAAGATTCAAGATGGAATCGATATCATCTACTACACCCCTAATAGAACAAGGAGCCTTCATGACCACTATCGACCTAAAAGACGCCTACTTTCACGTCCCAATTCATCAAAACTCCAGAAAATATCTCAGATTCTCACTAAGATCCGACAAAGGTATAATAGAACATTTTCAGTTTACAGCTCTACCCTTTGGCATATCGTCTGCGCCAAGGGTTTTCACAAAGTTGATGGTCGAGGCCCTCTCCCCCCTTCGTTTAAGGGGCATAAAATTTTTTCCCTATTTAGACGATTTCCTTATAGTCGGCGGGTCAGAGACAGAGGTGACAGCTCTAACCAGCGAGTTCATTCAACACCTAACGTGGTTAGGATGGGTAATAAATACAAAAAAATCCTGTCTAGAGCCATCTACAGACATAAGGTTTCTGGGGTTCATGTTGGACTCGGTCAATCAAACAACCATCCTTCCACTACAGAAAGTAGACTCAATCAGAGAAAAGATTGGATCCTTCCAATCTCAGAAACAGTGCTCAATCAGAAGAGCCATGAGTCTCTTAGGAACTCTAACTTCCTGTATCCCTGCAGTTTCGTGGGCACAGGCACATACCAGGGTGATGCAGTCCTGGATTCTGCAGGTCTGGGACAAGAAACAATACTCTCTAGACAAGAGAGTTCAGATCCCATACAACGTAAAGTTAAGTTTAAATTGGTGGAAGAACAGGAAAAATCTGTTAAAAGGAGTCACTTGGGTAAAAGACCCAGTAATCACGATAACAACCGACGCAAGCAGCCTGGGCTGGGGGCTCAGGTGGCCTCAGAAAACCTTCAGGGTACCTGGCCAAGAGACGTCGCATGCAGATCATCAAACTACAGAGAACTGCGGGCGGTCTGGGAAGCAATAAAAAACTCATCAGTTTTCTTCAGAGGAACCAACTTAAAGATCCTTTCGGACAACACAACAACTGTCGCATATTTAAAACATCAGGGCGGCACAAGATCCTCAAGTCTGGGAGGTCTCGCTCGGAAGATTTTTCAGTGGGCAGAAGGAAACGTCTTATCAATCTCAGCGGTCCACATAAAGGGGACAGACAATTGTGCAGCGGACTATCTCAGCAGAACAACCTTGGATCCAGGAGAATGGTCCCTAAATCAAGACATTTTTCAGAAAATTTGCGAAAGATGGGGAACCCCACAAATAGATCTGTTTGCTTCAAAAGCAAACACAAAGGTGGCAAATTTCTGTTCTCTATATCCCAGGGGAAACCCATGGACGCTTTTTCAGTTCCCTGGACTTGGGAGAAAGCTTATGCGTTTCCTCCCTGGCCAATGATTTCAAGGGTCCTTCAGAAGATCTCAAGGGACCCAGTCACGGTTATTCTGGTAGTTCCATACTGGCCAAAAAGGAGCTGGTTCGCCAGTCTGAAGGCAATGGCGGTAGAGGATCCCTGGATAATTCCTCCCCAAAAGAACTTATTATACCAGGGCCCGATTCTTTACGAGAATCCCAAAGTACTAAATCTGTCAGTATGGATCCTGAGAGCGAGATCTTTAAAAGGAGTGGCCTTTCTGAAAGTGTAATAAACACCTTAAAACTGGCCAGGAAGAGAGTCACCACAGCAATTTATCTAAAGATTTGGAAAAGATTCTGCTCCTTCCTGGGGGACGTCTCTCCAAATTCTTCTCCTCCCTGTATTCAAAAAATCTTAGACTTCCTACAGGAGGGGCTTGAAATCGGGCTTAGACCTAGCACATTAAAAGTACAAATTGCTGCGCTTGGAGCTTTCTATGACCAAGACATAGCCAACCATAGGTGTATTAGGCGCTTTATTAGGGCAGCCTCCAGGCTATGACCCTCCCTTTCCCCAAAGATTCCTCAGTGGGACCTAGGGTTAGTTCTTTCAGGATTAACAAAGCCTCCCTTTGCTCCAACTACCAATATTTCTCTCAAACATCTGTCTCTTAAAACGGCTTTCTTAATAGCCATTACTACAGCTAGGAGACTGGGAGAGATCCAGGCTCTCTCATGTCACGAACCTTATCTCTCTATTTATCCAGATAGAGTCGTCCTTAGGTTGGATCCGGGGTTCTTACCCAAGGTAGTTACGGATTTCCATAGAGAACAGGAGATTATTCTGCCATCTCTGTCTCCCGAGTCAGCTAGTTCTTTGGAGGGTTGTTCACAGCTCCTAGATGTAAGGGATTCCATAATCCAGTACCTAGAAGTCTCTGAGGGGTTTAGGAAGGATAATAACCTCCTTATTTTATTTTCTGGTCAAAATAAGGGAAAAAAGGCGCCCAAAGCTACAATTGGTCGTTGGATAAAGGACACCATTTCCTGTTGTTACTCTATAGCCGGCAGAGAATGTCCTACTAGTATCAGGGCTCACTCTACGCGTGCCATGGCATCCTCATGGGCTGAGAGAGCAGGAGTTTCTATAGAAAACATTTGCAAAGCAGCAACTTGGGCCAATGCAAGTACTTTCATTAGACACTACAGAATGGATGTGTCTGCTTCTGCAGACCTATCCTTTGGCCGTAAAATTTTACAGGCTGCGGCCCCACCCAAAATCTAGTGATCTGGTAGCTCTCTGTATGCCGTCATGGTGGATGAAATGGAAAAGCCGTATTAGACTTACCGGTAATTCCGTTTCCTTGAATCCACCATGACGGCTGGTATATTCCCCCCCTTTTTTTGTTGTTTCTTAAATTCTCAAATTGAGTATGAAGTAATACTCATATATATAAAAAAAAAAAAAAGATTTTTTTATAAATTTTGTGCACCCATTGGTAATTTGTAAACACTGAGGGTGTGAGTGGGTGGTGGATTTTTAAACTCTCTGTGTTCCTGCCCCTATAGAGGTCAAGGGTCATCTCTCTGTATGCCGTCATGGTGGATTCAAGGAAACGGAATTACCGGTAAGTCTAATACGGCTTTTTTAATTTTACCATTATTTTGCGGGGCAACCCATAGTTGAATGAACCTCTCCTCCGTGTGAGTGCCAGGGGCCTAAATATCTGAAAGTGGCCTTCTCCATTAGTGGGTGACATGAAGCCTGATTCTCTGCTTTGGGACCTCTCTCCTCTGTCTGGGTGCTGGGGCCTAAATAACTAAAAGTGGCCTTCTTCGTTGGTGGGTGACATGATGCTTCTTTTGCTGCTATGGGACCTCTCTCCTCTGTCTGGGTGTCAGGGCCTAACTTTAACCTACTTGCTTGCTGTCTTGGTGGCAGACATTTAACTCTGTTTACTTTCTAATGACCGCCCCATTGTCTGGGTGTCAGGGGCCTATATGTAGTTTAATCATTTGTTGTCTTGGTGGGAGATATTAAACTCTTTTTGCTGTCTAATGACCGACCCATTGTGTGGGTGTCAGGGGCCTAAATTTCACTCACTTGCATGCTGTCTTGGTGGCAGACATTTAACTCTTTTTACTGTCTAATGACCGCCCTATTGTCTGGGTGTCAGGGGCCTATATGTCGTTTAATCATTTGTTGTCTTGCTGGGATATATTAAACTCTTTTTACTGTCTAATGACCGCCCCATTGTCTGGGTGTCAGGGGCCTATATTTTGTTTACTAGCTTGCTGTCTTAGTGGGAGACATTTAACTAATTTTACTGTCAAATGACTGCCCCATTGTGTGGGTGTCAGGGGCCTATATGTCGTTTAATCATTTGTTGTCTTGGTGGGAAATATTAAACTCTTTTTACTGTCTAATGACCGCCCCATTGTGTGGGTGTCAGTGGCCTATAATTCCTTTAATTGCTTGTCTGGGTGAGAGACATTAAACTCTTTTTACTGTCAAATGACCTCTCCTCTCGTCTTGGTGTCAGGGGCCTACATAAATAATAATGGCCTGTTCCATTGCAGGTTGACCTGAGGCCTGTGTTGCTGTTACGGGACCGCTCTCCTCTTTGCAGGTGCCATGGCTCTAAGTCTGTGAATGAGGCCTGTGGCACTGCAGGCAGACATGAATCCTTTTTGGCTGTGATGAGAACTTTAACTCCCATAGCATTCCAACCTGATGCCACCCCAACCTTCTATTCCACCTCCTCCTCCTCCAAGTTGCCAATTGATATTGGTTATTTTTATTTATTTTATTTTATCTTAAGTCATTTCCCTATCCACATTTGTTTGCACTGGATTTACTTACATTTTTGCTGCCTTTTGCAGCCCTCTAGCCCTTTCCTGGGATATTTTACAGCCTTTTTAGTGCCCAAAAGTTCGGGTCCCCATTGACTTCAAGTTCGGGTCGAGTTCGGATCCCGAACCCGAACATTTTTGTGAAGTTCGGCCGAACTTCTCGAACCCGAACATCCAGGTGTTCGCTCAACTCTAGTCCTCTTTAAGGGGGGCATATAATCTGGTCAGGATTAAGAAAGGAAATGAATGGAAAACAGCTTTTAATACCCAAGAGGGTCACTCTGAGAATCTGGTCATGCCTTTTGAGTTGACGAATGCTCCTGCGGTTTTCCACCATTTTATGAATGACATTTTTCATCACCTGGTGGGGAGGTTTGTTGTCGTGTATTTGGATGACATACTAATTTATGTTCCAGATGTGGAGACTCATCAGGATAACATTAGACAGGTGTTACAGATCCTAAGAGATAATAAATTTTATGCAAAATTGGAGGAATGTGTTTTTGCTGTACAGGAGGTGCAGTTCTTGGGCTATCTGTTGTCATCTTTGGGTTTTTGAATGGATCCAGAGAAAGTCTGTGCTGTATTGGACTGGGTTTGACCCGAAAATCTGAAGGCTCTTATGCAGTTTTTGGGGATCACCAATTATTACTGAAAATGTATTAAAAACTATTTGACAGTGGTGAGACCCTTAACTGCCATGACTAAGACAGGGATGGATGTCTGTGTGGTTCGATTCGGCTTTGCAAGCCTTTTCTGCGCTTACGAAGTGTTTCGCTTCTGCCCCTATATTGCTGCAGCCAGATGTGTCACAGCCTTTCATTGTGGAGGTTGATGCGTCTGATGTGGAAGTAGGAGCAGTCTTATTGCAGGGCCCGTCACCTGGTAAATGGAATCCATGTGCATTTTTCTCTAAAAAAAACTCTCTGCTGCAGAGGGAAATTATGATGTGCATAACAGAGAGTTGCTAGCCATTAAGTTGGCTTTTGAGGAGTGGCGTCATTGGTTGGAAGATGCGATTTATCCAATCATGGTGTTCACAGATCACAAAAATCTGTCTTACCTGGAATCGACTAAACGACTGAACCTGAGGCAGGCCAGATGGTCTTTGTCTGTCACCAGATTCAATTTCATTGTCTTTTATCGTCCTGGGGTTAAGAACATCAAGGCAGATGCCTTGTCACGTAGTTTTCCTGGATGTGGTGATTTTGAAAATCCAAGTCCGATACAGTCAGAGGGGGTGGTGATATCTGTTCTATACCCTTTCTTAGAGGTGAAGGTGTTAGAGGCTCAGTGAGACACACCGGATTCCTCTTCCTCTGGAAAATTGTTTGTTCCATCTGAATTGCATCACAAGGTGTTTGAGGAACATCACTGTACGGTTATTACGGGACACCCTGGGAGAAGATCCACTGCTGACTTCATTGCACGTAGATTTTGATGGCCGGGGTTGCGTAAGTGTGTTGAAGACTATGTGTGAGCTAGTGATGAGCGGGAGGTGCCATATTCGATTTAGCGATATTTCGCGAATATTCGTCATATATTCGTCAAAATCAAATATTCATCAGTATTCTATATATTGCGAATGTTACGCAAATTTATATTCGCATCGCGAATGAAACTTAGAGCTGAGTTCCTAATGGCTGTAACTTGTATTGCTAGAATTGACGAAGATAACGAATATCACGAATATAGCACTATATTCTCAATCTTCGTTATATTCTAGCAATACAACCATTAGGAACTCAGCTCTAAGTTGAATTCGTCATGCGATTAATATAACCTGTATTACTCGCATTGTGAATTCAACCTAGAGCTGGGTTCCTAATGGTTGTATTGCTAGAATTTTACGAATATCACGAATATAGCACTATATTCTCAATCTTCGTTATATTCTAGCAACGACCATTAGGAACTCAGCTCTAAGTTTCATTCATGAAGCGAACATAGACTCGCATTGCGAATTGATCTTGAAGCTAAGTTCCTAATGGTTGTATTGCTAGAATATAACGAAGATGATGAATATCACAAATTCACGAATATAGCACTATATTCTCAATCTTCGTTATATTCTAGCAATATAGCCATTAGAAACTCAGCTCTAAGTTTCATTCGCGAAGCAAACATATACTCGCATTGCGAATTGATCTTGGAGCTAAGTTCCTAATAGTTGTATTGCTAGAATATAACGAAGATGACGAATATCACAAATTCACGAATATAGCACTATATTCTCAATCTTCGTTATATTCTAGCAATACAACCATTAGGAACTCAGCTCTAAGTTGAATTCGCCATGCGATTAATATAATCTGTATTACTCGCATTGCGAATTCAACTTAAAGCTGGGTTCCTAATGGTTGTATTGCTAGAATATAACGAATATCGCAATGCGAATAATTCAGGTTATATTAATCGCATTGCGATTACAACTTAGTCAAATTTGTGAGATCGTGATTCTCACATCCGACAGTACATTTTAGCATGGAGGCATTCCCATTGGGATGGGGACGCTCCATGCACACAGGAAGTCGGCAGAAGCGGCAACGGGCATTAACTGGAGTGGGCAGAGAGCCAGGAATCCTCCGGACAGGTAAGAACAGCTTTCGGGAAGTGGGAAGACAACCAGAGAACAACAAGTATTAGCATCTAAAAAAAAACAAAACGAATATTCGAAATTGCGAATATATAGCGTTATATTCGCAATATTCGCAAATTATCGAAGTTGCGATATTCTCAATAAAAATTCGCTATTCAAATATTCGCGCTCAACACTAGTGTCAGCCTTTAGCACTTGTACACGAGCTAAGGTGACACATACTCGGCCTTCTGGATCTCTACTTTCGTTGCCCATCCCGTCCAGACCATGGACTCATTTATCCATGGATTTTATCACTAATCTACCTATTTATTCAGGAAATACAGTGATTCTGGTGGCAGTTGAATGCTTTAGTAAAATGGTGCACTTTAAGGCATTGTCGAACCTACCAAATGCTAAAACTCTTGCACAAGTGTTTGTTAATAACATTGTGAAACTACATGGCATTCCCTCTGACGTGGTCTTGGATCATGGGACTCAGTTTGTTTCCAAATTCTGGAAGGCTTTCTGTGCTAGACTTGGGGCACAACTGTCCTTTTCTTCGGCTTTTCATTCTCTGTCGAACGGACAGACGCAACGCACTAATCAGAGTCTGGAGACTTACTTGAGATGTTTTGCCTCTGAGAACCAGGAGGAGTGGTCTTCAGTTTTGTCTTTAGTGGAGTTATCAATAAACATTCGTAGACAGGGGTCCACTGATAAGTTGCCATTTTTTGGGGCATATGGGTTTCACCTGCAGTTTGGCACATTTTCTGGTTCTGATATTTCTGGTATTCCTGAGGAGGAACATTTTTCGTCATCATTGTCATCATCTTTATGGTGGAAAATAACTTGAGGAATATGGGCAACCAGTATAAACGTGTGGCTGACAGGAAATGTATAAAGGTCCGGACCTAAGAGTGGGTGATTCTGTGTGGCTGTCCACAAGAAACATTAAGTTGAAGGTACCTTCTTGGAAGTTGGGTCCAAGGTTTATTGGTCCATATAGGATCACTTATTAATCCGGTATCCTTTCGTCTTGAACTTCCTCAGGCTTTGAAAATTTATAATGTGTTTCATAAATAATCTTTGTTGAAGAGATATGGTGAACCTTTGGAAGTGTCTTCCTTGCCACCCGCTCCTCTCATGGTGGACAGTAGTTTGGAATTTCAGATTGCCAAGATAATTGATTCTCAAGTTCTCCATAGATCTCTTCAGTATCTTGTTCACTGGAAGGGTTATGGACCAGAGGAGAGGATGTGGGTACCAGCATCCAACGTGAATGCCAGTCATTTGGTTAAAGCTTTTCACAGCTCTCGCCCGGATAAATTTAGTCCTGGGTTCCCGGAGGTCACCCGTAAAAGGGGGGGGAGGGGGGTACTGTCACGGACGTTCCCGGGACAGGTGCCAGGAGATTAGTGAGACTGGCAACACGTGGTTTGATCTGATAGGTTCCTTGTGGCTCAAGTTGTGTCTGTGTTTCTGGTAATCGCCACACCCCTTGCCTTAGGTGTTGCCTCCATATTTATTGTGGCTTGTCCCACCATGCAGTGCGGTTTATAGCTTCAGTCTTGTTGTGGATTGCTGGTATTTGGATTTCGGCGGAGTTCCTGTGCTTCCATAGCCATTTGAAGTTGTGTCTTCTTCCCCTTTTGTTTATTGTTTAGGTTTTCTTGTGTTGCTCTTTTCCCTGTCATTTGTGTTTTAGGCCTGAGGGAGACTCCAGTTTGTCCTACTGTTTGGAGCAACAGGTTATCTCTTGTCCTGACATTAGTACCAAGGTCCTACAGTGTGAGTTAGGACTTTAGATTACTGTGTATGAACTCACCTACATCTGCGGTCAGTTCATACTTGCAGTCAGTCATACTTTGATTAGGGTTTCTCTAGGAGGTGACCTGCTCCTTTCCCTGGTTTCCAGGCCTTTCCCCCTCACCCCTTTCCCTCCTACGTTCGGTGTGGGTTTCCCTCCCACACCAAAGCGTGACACCAATTTGGAGTTGTGCCCCCAAGCTAGAATACCTTTTCTCTTGACAGGTGGCATAAATGTCTACCCAGAAGGGATGTCTTTTAGCAGGAGCCACTATGATCAAGCGAGCAGGATCTACAAAGTACTGGGGCTCCTCCTGCTGGTCGGAGAAGTCAAATGACCGAGACAGAGCATCCGCCTTCATGTTCTTCTCGGCCGGGCGAAAGTGAAGCTCAAAATCAAAATGGGAGAAGAAGAGTGGCTATCTGGCTTGGCGAGGGTTTAGACGTTGGGCCATCTGCAGACATTTAAGGTTCTTATGGTCAGTGAAGATTATCACTGGATGCTGGGGCCCCTCCAATAGATAACGCCACTCCTCCAAGGCAAGTTTTATGGCCATAAGCTCTCTGTCTCCTATACAGTAATTTCTCTCAGCAGGGAAGAAGAGCTTGGAAGAGAATCCAGATGTAAACATCTTGCCCTTGGAACCTTTCTGTAGTAAAAAAGCACTGGCTCCAATGGAGGAGGCGTCCACTTCTAAAAAGAAGAGGTGGGAGACATCAGTATTTTTATTGTAAATCACCTTAAAAAGGGACTAAGCCCTATCCGATATTAGATAAATTTAAAAAATACAACATAAGTAAATCAACTAAGGACTATTCCAGGAGGGTAGGTATCTATATGAAAGTCTGGATATTGGTTAGGGGTGCAGGAACCTCTTTCCCTATTTTGTCCCTGAATACCCTTCAGCCCAGAAGAATCACTTGATAGTGGTGACCCCCCGTCCCCGAACCTATCCCTGTATCCCCCTACATCGCCCTCAGACCACCTGAAACCCTGACACGTTTCCCCCTTACCTAGGGTTCATCAGGGGGTAAAACATAATTCAGGTAACATGCACAATGATAATAAACGATAGATGAAGGGGGCTGGTAGAACCAGCGGTACCTGTCTCACTCAAAAAGGCATATCCAGGATGAACCTAAAAACAGACAAACAAAAACGATGCAAATGTCCAGTCAGAAGTTGATTGTATTTACAGATCCTGCCTTCCACTATATCGTCCAGCCCCCTACAGGTCCAGGATAACTGCCGACCCTGGGAAATGGCGTCCTCCAAGTGTTTAAATAGGCAGAGATAATTGTCTGTCCAAATCAGCTGTGGAGTATGTGCTCCCAAATGCCACCTGCCAGTACAGAGGCTGCGCTACGTTCCAGAGTGGAATGCAACCGTACAGGCCGCATACTTCCAGGTCAAAGCAAGCACTCAGACTTCACTCCCCTGCACCCGCCCACCTGGCTGACATCAGTGCCATGCATATGGCGCATGTGAGGGAGGTGCAGAATTAACTGACGATAGAAATGAGCAAATCCAAGGAAGCGCTGTATAGCACAAAGACCCTGTGGGTAGGGTCAGTCCATTACTGCATTTTATTTTTAAGGATCCATCTTCAACCTGACATTCGAGATGATATATCCGAGGAATGGTACGGTAGATTTTTCAAAGATGCATTTCTTGAGTTTGGCATAGAGTCGATTCTCTCTCAACTGCTGTAAAACTAAACGTACATGCTTCCGGTGAGTGGTCAAATCTGGAGAATGCATCAGTAGATCGTCCAGGTACACTATCACGCAGACACAGAGTAGGTCCCAGAAGATATCGTTTACCAAGTACTGGAATACTGCAGGAGCACTGCACAGACTGAAAGGCATAACGAGATACTCGCAGTGTCCATCACGAGTGTCTAAATCAGTCTTCCACTCATCGCCCTTTCGAATGAGGATAAGGTTGTATGCACTGCGCAGGTCGAATTTTGTGAAGACCAGTGATGAGTGGCAGGGGCAATATTCGAATTCACGATATTTAATAGAATATTCGGCATAAATTCGTGAATTTAAGAATTTGCGATTATTTTCTTGATTGCGAAAATTGGCAATGTAATAATCACGTAATGCACGCCCAATACAGGCGTGAGTCACTATTGCTACATTTTTCAAGCTGCTAGAAGTTTCCTGAGACTGCAGAAAATGGTTGGCACGGCAGAACAGTATAATAGCTTTATATGCAGATAGAATGCTCCAATATATTCACGATTGCGCAAATTGGCAATTAATGATGCGCATATTTTTGCTTCCATGCAAATTCGGCAGCCAGGGTATGAAACTGGATGGTGTACTGACCCACAGACTAGGAACACTGTCGTAGACGCAGCAGAGCTGATGCAGCAGAGGACGTGTGGCCAGACTCTTCAAAGACCAGCCGGAAGGTAGCCAGGAAAGACTACGGATTAGTGGTCTCTGGACCTCAATGGTTCCAAATAGTATTTGTCAAAGCAAGGGTCTCATCAGACAGCAGGGACAAAATGAAGGCAACCTGGGACTTCTCGGTTTGATCAACTCAAAGTGGATCAAACACTGGTTCAGGAATCCACGACAGGTTTTTGGATATCCACCATAGCGGGATGGCAGAGCGAGTATATTACCAGTGGCACACAAATTCGGATTCACCGGTGTGGGTATTGCAGGGGTAGCAGTGGCTGGCGACCCTGCAGTAGCTGGAGAAGAGATGGCATCCAGAAGAGCAGCAACATTTTGTATGAACTGCATCATGACATTCTGATGTTCGCTCTGATGCCTCACTTCATGTAACAATTCCTGAACGACAGGCTTGGGGTGACCAGTGGGGTTCATGGCCTCAGTGTACTGTCACGAACCAGCAGGTGTGAACCCGTTGTGCCACGTGTCCTACCTCCTCTAAGGGTGTTGTCTAGGTAAACCCCTCGATCTTCACAGTTCCCCTGATGGTGGGGATAGACTTTTCCCGAGGGGAACACCAGGTCGCTACTTCTTGAGGAGGATAGGCACATGAGGCAGCTGGTCCAGGTGGACCAGGAGGTACCTGAGAAAGGTGCCAGAGGTACAGGCATTGTCAGCAGGCTGAGTCGTAACCAGGAGCAACAGTGCAGGACCGAAGGATGAGGCAGAGGCGAAGTCAGACAGGCAATAGTTCAGGGTAGGAGGCACAGGTACAGGTCAGGCAATCTGAGTCCGCAACAGGAGAGTCAAGGCATGCAGGCAGGGATCAAACAGGTAGCAGAGTCCAGGAATACAAGTACAAATCAGGAACACATGAACTCAAATCGATATCAGGAAGCTTAGTAGGACACAAGGACCTTGACACTGAGGCATTTGGGAAGGGGGCTGAGCCACTTATATATGTGCAGGAGGGCTAGGATTGGTCAGCGAGGTCACATGACCTAACCCATAAAGCACAGGAAGCAACGCTCGCTGGCCCTTATGGAAGTGCTGCAGTCCGGCCCTTAGGGAACTGCAACACGGCGTCCGGGACCGTGGCGGTATACAGTACAGTAACAGTACTTTTGTCCAGGGGTGCCTAAACTTTTCCATTGCAATTCCATTATATACAGTAGAGATAAGCGAACCTGTCGAGGTTCAGTTCGGTTCAAGTTCGCTAAATTTTTTAAAAAGTTTGATTCGAACCTGAATCAGCTCGGGCTTCAATTGCCCTGGAAACTGGTATACCTTATCCTCTGTTCTCCCAGGACTCAGAAGAGCGTTCCTAACACTGGCTGATGCCGCCTTATGTGCAGCAAAAGACAGACAAAATCCCCACCAATTCCTATACACACACACACCTTTTAAAATCTATGTAGTAAAAATAAGTACATAGCACATTCACCTTGAAATCCATCATTATTAAGCACCCATATCCCCCTTTTGGCTCCTGCAATGGATGTTATGGTGGCCGATAATAAACTAGCATTACCAACCTTTCTTTAGTATACAAGGTCATACTGTAGCTTTAGTCTTAACAGTGGGGTCAAGGATGTGTTGATGAAGGTGTCACTAATTGCTGGATTGCAATTGGACTCCAATTGGGGATATAAGGGCTATGCATATGTCAAATTGATCGTTTCTTTTGGATTTTGGCTCTTGCAAGCTACTGCTGTGCATTTTATATTTAGATTTGCATTTTGTGTATTTTAAATTTAGAAACACTATTTTTTTTTCCAAATAATGCATTTTATGAAGTAAAGCTATGTCTGGTTATTTGTCCATCAAGGAGAATAAGTCAGGAGCATTTACTTATGAAATATGTGCTTCTTTCTGATGTAAAGCAATATTCTGGAACAGTTAATGTAAAGTGCACTTTGTATACATGGAAATAGAAACAACTTTATGCTAATTAGCTTCCATTGCTACTGAGAGATTCCCATTTGATATTTTAAATGACAGAACAGTGTAATGTAAATTATCATTAGCAGTTTATTGTCTGTGATGCTTTAAAATCAGAACTCATTTTACTTTGCTTCACCATTATAGAGTCATTGATGAAAGCATATAGTTCACAATGTATAATATGCAATGAGGGTATGTACATGAACATCTAAATATAAACACAAGAACAACTCATTTTCTCTGTACATGAATATGAAACAGATGTATTAAATGCTGCAAAACGTATGGAAGGTGAGTGTAATGGACAGGACGGACTAAAACTGAATAATGACTACTGTTACATTGGCTAAGAATAATATAGATATATTTCTAGGAACTGTTACTTTGAATTTCAGAAAATTTAATATTTATTTATTTATTATATGTATTTTAATTACATGCTTTACCTATTTTCTTCCAGGCTTTGACTTCCATTAGGAGAAATAGATCTATGTTTGTAATGTCAGCTCCTAGGATAAAGGGAAAAGAGATAGGGGACAGCATGCAAATGTCTGTGTACACTGGTATTTAGGTCAATGACAAAAGACCATGACCCCATCCTGCCATGAAATGAATACTGTAAATTAGCAAAAGATCAACGATAAACAATAAAACCATCTTTTATTGTCCATCTTGTTGTAGTAAAAATTATCGTTATCTTCATCACGATCTATAAATGCAAATGCCACTGATATTGACATTTACATTTACAAAAGGATTACTGCCAAACTCATGACTATCATCCAGCAGGGAGAAGTTTCCTTTGCCTGCCATGAGCAATAATTATAATGATATAAATATACATTAGATATCTCCTTGCAACTTAAAACAGCTACTCCAGTTTTTTCCCAGATTCCAAAAAACATCATTTAATTTAGACTGTAAGCTCAGTGGGGACAGGCACTGATGTGAGTGGTAAGAATCTGTACAATATAAAAGAATATAATATAAAAGAGTATAAACGAATAAGATAAATAAAAAATAAGTGGATGGGTAATACTTGGGATTATCCATTTAAAGTGTAACTGCCATTTTAGTTTTATTTGTGTAATGTATAGGGGCAGTGATACTGACCATTTTTGTAATATACTTTAATTACTGAAATCATGCATTTGTATTAGAAAAGTAGCCCTAAAGTGGCCCATTTTGAGCCTTAGCAACTCTCCTCTGTCTTCTGTTTACATAACAGTCAGTGTTAGCAAGTCTCCACTGTTATGTAAACAGAAGACAGAGGAGTGTTGCTAAGGCTCAAAATGGGCCACTTTAGGGCTACTTTTCTAATACAAATGTATGATTTCAGTAATTAAAGTATATTACAAAAATGGTCAGTATCTCTGCCCCTATACATTACACTAATACAAATAAAACAGCAGTTACACTTTAATTTGAGAGAAATGTAAATGCCGTATATACTCGAGTATAAGCCGAGTTTTTAGGCACAAAATTTGTGCCGAAAAACCCGAACTCGGCTTATACTCGAGTCATACAGGTTATTTGATTCGATGCGCGTGCACGGGTGCACCCGCGATGCGCGCACGATGTCTTCTGCCGTCTGCTGGAGGGGGCGGTGCTTCAGCTCAGTCCACAATTCGCGGCTGAGCTGAGCTGAAGAGGTAGGCGGCAATAGGAGAACAGTGGCACATTTAATTACAGTGAAAAACCCATGTAAGGCAGTAAAGTCTTGTAAATAAATGTTTATAAATCCTGAATCCTTATAATCAGGGGTTTTGGAGTATAAGGATTCCGGATTTTTAACCATTTATTTAAAATGCTTTACTTTCTTAAATGGTTTATTCACTTTATTAAAGTTGCCATTGAATACTATGGGATAATGTGGTATGTTTAGTGGTATACATACAATTTACCAGTGGCTGCTGCATTTTCCACCTCGGCTTATACTCGAGTCACTAAGTTTTCCCAGTTTTTTAGGGTAAAATTAGGGGGGTCGCGTTATACTCGGATCGGCTTATTCTCGAGTATATACGGTAATTAATCACATAAAAATTAAAAAAATTGGAATTTTCACGCTGATATGTACAATTACAAAATGTACTTTGTGAGTTTGGAGCTAACACTACATACCTACATTTTCTCTGTCCCTCCTTTCTGCTGTTGTCTCTCTTTTCATCTACTTACTTTATGTGTTTGCACTTCATTGTTTGGAAGGCATTGCATTATCTTTGTCTGGTATGATATTACATACTGCACATTTTGAAGCTCTACACCTGCTCAATGATAATCATTATAAACAATTTGTCAAGCACACAAGTGGCACTTTTTCTCAGACAAATAGCAATAAAAGCAATTAGTACAACTCCGATTTAAATCACTAATTGCTTTTAATGCTTCTGAAGAGGTACTAAATGGATTTACTAATACTTGCTAAAATTATATATTTGTTTTTTTTCACTCATCTCAATCATTAGACCTTACAGATCTGAACAATTTGCATAGAGCATTGGCTGATACCCCTGTAGTTTACATATTTTAACCAAATTATTTTTCTGATTGCATACCCTTTTATTATTTTGGATAGCTTCTGTAATTGCCTAATATTGTGTACAATATGTGTATAGCATCCTCAAGTGCACTTGTATGTCTTCCTCCACTGTCAACATTCTACCCTTTCATCAATTCACCACCTGCTGAAATCCACAGTGAAGTATAATGAAAATGTAAAAATAATACATCATAAATAATATATCACATTTTTAAATGGGTGATATTGCATATTGGATTAATCTAATGAATTCTGAATATCAATCCAGTTATTTCCAGCATATCATTCAAAATCAGTCAAATTTTTGACAATGGCTCAGACCATTCAGCCAAGGAGAATTTGAACTGGAAATTTTTAGAATCTATTGTTGGGCATCGGGGAACATGCAGCTTTTAAGGGTATGGCTACACGGCAATACTGGTCATGCAACAGCTGTTAGGGCCATGATCGAAGGGGAATCATAGTGCAGCGGTGATCCCATAGAAATGAATAAGGTCACAGCGCAAGTTGCACGTGTCCTGTGACTGTGACACCTGACTCACAAAATATCCAATTTATTGGATTTTTTGCCTTTCATGGAGCTCTGTCGCGGAAAACCAGTGACTCACACTGCAACCTCATTTATTTTTATCAGATCACTGCTACATTGTGATGTCCTGCGGTGATCCTGGTCGTAGCACCTGCCACAGGGCCAGTGTTGCCACCCTGCAATATTCTTAAGAGGGGAGATTTCCAGTTGAATTAGGACTTGTAGTAAAGAAGGCAACATTTTACCTACATCACACATTGTTTTGTTTTTTTTTGTTTTTTTGTTTTTTTAACTAAGGTGATTTAGCAATTATTGAATGTATCCCTGGGCTCTTAAGCCACATTCAATAGTTGTCGACCAGATTATCTCTTCTGACTCTCTCCCAACCACCTATACAATACGTGTTCAGTTCAGTCAAATGTGTATGTGTAAAATATTCACTTTGCTAGATCCTTCGCTCTACTTCACCTCACCTCTCAGGGAGGATTGGGAGCTCCCCATACACATTAAGTAAGCAGAACTTGCAGTTGTCACTGGGGTCGGCCAAAAATACACTAATGAATATGGTGGCCTTTAGTGTGGTTTAGTTCATAACACCTAGTATATCTGGTCTAAAGTAATGGTAGATGGTAGATTAATGGAAATATCCGCAGCGCTCTCCATATAGTTAATATCTGATATTACCGGCAGACATTAAAGTCCCTGTTCTTCTTTGCACAATCATTAAGTTAAATTAAAAAACATGTTTGCTTACAGCTATCACTGGAGGGAGCTCACCACATAAAGAGAATTCTACAGCTCCCATTAAATTCAATATCACATTTATATGCATTGAGCTTGTTCTACAGCCATCACAACACAAAATACAAGGAACAAATGTTCATACAAACACTAGCTTCTCATAATCAGCTCATGTAAGGGTGCCAACGATAACCCAATGAAAGAGCTCATTCATTGGGTGAAAGCACTGTTAATGCAGGCACCTAAATTATTGTTTCTGGGCAGCAGGTGGTGCTGTGTAAACAGGGATCTACTTTCCAGAAAAAATTAATCTGTATCGCTCGTCCCCATACAGCAGAGGTGATTGCTGCATGTAAATGCAGTTCTCACCTTCTCTAATGAACAGGCAATTATCAGTAATGAATAGTTGGTTCCCAATAATTGATTCCTCAGTTATATGTTCTAAAGCCTTTTGTGGCGTTTATTAGTGGAAAAAGAAAAAATATATTTGCCGATCAGCGGTGCAGTTATATGTTCTAAAGCCTATTAAGCGTGTATTAGTGGCTAAAGAAAAATATATTTGCCATTCAAAGGTGCAGTTATATGTTCTAAAGCCTTTTTTTGTGTGCATTAGTGGGAGTGTTTTAATTTTCTTTTTATTTATTTACTAGCAGAAGGACCCGGCTTCGCACGGGTATACAGTATTTCATCTATTTCATTTAACGTTTGTGTGTGTCGTTAAAATATATCGACAGTATCCCCCATAACAGTGACCTCCACAGTCCCCCACCCTTTAACACTTACCCCCCACAGTGTCCCACCACTTTAAAATTGGACCTCCACAGCATCCCACCCCCTTAACTTCGACCTTCACAGCAGCCCGCCCCTTTAACAGTGAGTTTCACAACACCCCACTCCCTTGACAGTGACCTCCTCAGGGGCCCGTCCCCATAACAGTGACCTCCAAAGTACCCCATTGCCTTAACAGTGACCTCACAGTACCCTGCTGCATTAATAGTGACCTCCACAGCAGTTGCCCCTTTAATGGTGGCCCCTGCACACTTAACAAGGGGGCAGGCCGCTGTAGAGGTCATTGTTAAGGGGGCAGGAGCCACTATTAAAGGGGCAACTGCTGAGGAGGTCACTGTTAAGGGGGCAGGGACTACTATTAAAAGGGCAGCTGCTGTGGAGCTCACTGTTAAAGGGGTGGGCACTGTTGAGGTCACTGTTTAAGGGGCGTTCACTGTGGCGGTCATTGTTAAAGAGACGTTCACTGTGGATGTTACTGTTAGGCCCCTTTCACACGGGCGAGTTTTCCGCACGGGTGCAATGCGTGAGGTGGACGCATTGCACCCGCACTGAATCCGGACCCATTCATTTCTATGGGGCTGTGCACATGAGCAGTGATTTTCACGCATCACTTCTGTGTTGCGTGAAAATCACAGCATGCTCCATTTTCTGCGTTTTTCACGCAAGGCAGGCCCCATAGAAGTGAATAGGGCTACAGGAAAATCGCAAGCATCCGCAAGCAAGTGCGGATGCAGTGCAATTTTCCCGCATGGTTGCTAAGAGACGGGACCCGATCTTCATTATTTTCCCTTATAACAACATGGTTATAAGGGAAAATAATAGCATTCTCAATAAAGAATGCTTTGTAGAATGTGGATTAAGTGGTTAAAAAAAAAAACCTTAACTTACCTTAGCCACTTGATCGCGTAGTTGGCGATCTCTCTTCTCTCTTCAAGCATTAGCTGCAGTCTAAAGGACCTGTGATGACGTCACATCACATGGTCCAATCACATGGTCCATCACGGACCATGTGATTGGACCATGTGATGTGACGTCATCACAGGTCCTTTAGACTGCAGCTAATGCTTGAAGAGAGAAGAGAGATCGCCAACTACGCGATCAAGTGGCTAAGGTAAGTTAAGTTTTTTTTTTTTAACCACTTAATCCACATTCTACAAAGCATTCTTTATTGAGAATGCTATTATTTTCCCTTATAACCATGTTATAAGGGAAAATAATAAAATCTCCAGAATACTCAACCCGAAACCGGACTTCAGTGATAAAGTCCGGCTTCAGGTCTGGGTACCAAACATGCCGATTTTTCCCACGCGCATGCAAAACACATTACAAAAGTTTGCACATGCGCGGGAAAATTGCGCATTTTCCCACAACACACCCGCATCCTATCTGGGCGTCAAACGTGACGCCCATGTGAAAGAGGCCTTAGGCCTCTTTCACACGGACGAGTTTTCCACACGGGTTCAATGCGTGATGTTAACGCATTGCACCCACACTGAATCCGGACCCATTCATTTCTACAGGGCTGTGTACATGAGCGTTGTTTTTCACGCATTACTTGTGCGTTGCGTGAAAATCGCAGCATGCTCCAGTTTCTGATTTTATCACGCAAGGCATAGAAATGAATGGGGATGCGTGAAAATCGCATTGTATCCGGCATGCGTTGCGTTTTTAACGCAAGTTACTTAGCAACACAAACTGGATTTAAGACAGGAAGTAGAATTTCTCACAGTGTCTTGCTCCAGACAGCACATGAGGCAGGAGTTTGCTGCAAACTTGTTCAGCCCTTGCAGACCATTGTGCGGAATCCCACAAGCCATGCCTAGGACACCACGGCCTATGGACGTGGAGAGCCTCATAGTCCTCGTCCAAGAGAGGCCCTGCATCTGGGATACTCGTTGTGGGGACTACCCGGATAGGTATAAAAAAGATGAGGCCTGGGTGGAAATCGCCAAGGAACTTTTTGCAAGCATCTGGGAGAAGACACATGGGAAAAGTCAGCAGAATTTGGGTAAGTAGCCAATGTATACATGTTTGATCCTTGCTGTCCTCCCTAGCATAGTGCATGTGACACGTTATCCTCCCTAGCATAGTGCATGTGATACGTTATCCTCCCTAGCATAGTGCATGTGATACGTTATCCCTCCTAGCATAGTGCATGTGATACGTTATCCTCCCTAGCATAGTGCATGTGATACGTTATCCTCCCTAGCATAGTGCATGTGATACGTTATTCCTCCCTAGCATAGTGCATGTGATACGTTATCCTCTCTGGCATAGTGCATGTGATACGTTATCCTCCCTAGCATAGTGCATGTGATACGTTAGCATTAGTCAGATTGTATATTGGGGTTAATTTTCCTCCCAAGTGGATGAGGTTAAGAACCGTTGGCGGAGCTGCCGGGACCAGTTCCGGAAGGAAATGATCCACCAGGCGAAGAGTGGTTCCGGGGCCTCCAAGAAAAGGCCATATATGTTTCGGGAACAACTGATGTTCCTCCGTCAGGTCATTGAGCTGCGTCCGTAAGTACATTTGTCCCAATGACCACTACATGTTGATACATATACACTGTTTGCACACGTATGTAGTAAAAGGGGTATTCCCCTCTTACCCAATGGTGGCATATTGCTCGGATATGGCCCCATTGCCTGGGATGTGAAAACCCCTTTTTAATCTTCTTTTGTTTAAATTTTTTCAGTTTCCAAAGGCATATTTTAAAAACTGTAGCAGCCATAGAAATCAGTCATTTACATGAGTACAATTGGGTGAACCACATGACAAGTGGCTTCGGATTGATTATTATGGCCAGATAGGACACCTCTAATTTCAGAAATGTAATCTTTTGGGTAGTTCATGTAGTACTATGTGCTAGCAATAATTGGAGGATCAGAGTAATATGTGACGTGATTAGTAAGACACGTAAAGACTGTTCTTCTACTAATTTTTAAATAATTTTTTTGTTAAAGGAACGGAGGACAACCTACCGGAAGAAGGGGACGAGTCTGCACCACAGCTGTCCAGTGCGTGTGAGGAGGACACTCCCTCAGGTCCAGCACACTTGGACACAGAATCAGGACCAAGCCCTGCACCAGCAAGGCCACCACCAGCTTCGGGAGCAGATTCCCCCCAACCCATTGGCTCTACCCAGCAGGGCCAGAGGACGGGCAATGCCTCCTGCCGAGATGAATATTAATTCGCAAGTTCTGGATTATTTATCCAGAGCCTGGCAGGAGGATGAATTTGACCTCTATGCCCGTAGTCTGGCCGCGTATTTGCGCAGGCTGCCCCAGAACGGGTCCTGAGAACTCAATCTGCTCTCAGTATCGTTCTGGATGCAGCCACTCCACCCAACGACCCTTCCGAAATTTTTGGGGCCCTAGAAAATTGGCGCCTACATGGGAACTTGTCTGGCCCCCAGCAAATGGCATATTTCCAGCCATCACAGCCTCCACCACCGCCTCCTCCACAATACCAGCCTCCAAGTGGATATTATGGTCCACCTCCTCGGCCATATGGCCCACATTGTAATGTGTAAGCGCCATATGGGCAGATGCACCCATTCCGCTTCAAC
This sequence comes from Bufotes viridis, assembly GCA_033119425.1. Taxonomy (NCBI): domain Eukaryota; kingdom Metazoa; phylum Chordata; class Amphibia; order Anura; family Bufonidae; genus Bufotes; species Bufotes viridis. The sequence goes on from CM065589.1 coordinate 93,950,286, forward strand.
CAGCACCATCACATTACTCTGGCCCCCCTTCCCAACCAGCCTACCCTGGGCCCCAGTTTCCTGGCCCACCCTCTCCACCTGGGCGTTGTTTTTTATTTTTGTGTTTGTGTGGGTTTGTAAAAAAAAACATCTGCAATAGTCGTCTGACTAAAAAACTTAAGTTTTCATAAAACAAGTTTTATTTATAACCGTAAAATAGTTACTTGTCTTTATTATATACATATCATATTTATATATCACCAACACAGACACAACATGACTAATAGTGTACTGTATAGTGTTCTATAGTTTATTAGAAAAGTACAATACTATACTAAGTACAGACATGTGTAGCCACATTTTTAAAAAGGTGTAGGAATGAGGTATTAGTACATATTTCACATACTGTGTTGTAAGCCATAGATATATCTGCAAAATATGTAAGCTCGCAACCCACGTCAAGGGTTCTCATTATCTTGCGAGTCTCTAACTATCAAAACCAAACGCTAACTAAAAAGATATCCATCCAGGTTAACAAACAAAAGGGCAAAAATAAACGTCCATGAGTCAAGGTCTAGACCCGCTAGGGGACATAAAATAATCTGCAAATAATTCACGAACTCGCAGTCCAGCAGATCCAGTTCCTCCCAGTGGAAAATTGTCTCTGGCGCATGGCGGAGTGTAGACTTGGGCGTCCTCATCAGGTGTTGACTCATAGGTGCGTATGTAGTTATGCAGCACTACACACGCCTTGATCACAACATTGACATTCTGTGGGGCCAGCTGGATGGGCGAGAGGAAAACACGCCATTTATAACTAAAAATTCCAAAGGGACACTCCACAAACTTTCTGGCTCTACTTAAGCGATAATTAAACATGCGCCTCTTGGCATCCAAACCGCGTCGAGGAAAGGACCGCATGAGGTTGTTTGAAAGGGCAAAACCCTCGTCACCTACAACCACATATAGCGCTGGTGGCCCAGTAGAGCCAGGAAGGATTGCTGGCTGTGGTACGTCCAGTTTGTTGGACTGAAGCCAGCGACCCATTCTGGATGCCCTGAAGATGCGAGCATCTGCAGTACTTCCATAGGACCCAATATCTACAATTATAAACCTGTAGTTTGAGTCAGCCAAAGCCAACAAAACTACAGTGAAAAACTGCTTATAATTATAGTATTGGGACCCTGAGTTCGGCTTCTTAACTCATATGTGCTTCCCGTCAAGGGCACCAATACAATTTGGGAATTGAGCCCTCTCAAGGAAGCCCTGGGCTATATCAAGCCACTGCTGCCTGGTTGGAGGTGGCAGCACTGAAGCTGTCAGTGTCAACCAAATGGCCGCACATGTAGCCCGTACCACACCAGCAATTGTGGAGGTCCCCATTCTAAAAAAAAATGTAAGGGGGAAAAAGAAGTTCCTGTCGCAAGATATCTGAAATGAAAAAAAAATAAAAATGATACACTACTTAGCACAACTTAAAACATCTAGGACATTAATGTACATTTTATTTGATGCCAATGTGTCTGGCAAGTTTAATTTTAAAAAGCCAAAAGTACAAGATTGTAAACTCCATACTTTATATTCATACATACTTTAAATAAACAAAGGGCATTGAGCAAACAATCCAAAAAAAACACTACCAGATACCCACAGGTGATGTCTCCTCATCATTATATCCCAAATTTTACTAATTAACCCCCCGCCAAAGTGGAATCTGGTGTGACTAAACCAACTACTTGTTAGTACACCAAGTGACTTTATCCAAAGTGGCTGACCAAAAACAAAACAAAAAAAAAAAACTGTTTGTGATCCCCACAAAAAAAGGAAATACAATATTACATTGTACATATTAAATGGTAAAAAACTCGGTAACACTGACATGGAAAAGGATCTAGGAATTTTAATAAACAGCAAATTAAGCTGCAAAAACCAGTGTCAGGCAGCTACTGCCAAGGCCAATAAGATAATGGGTTGCATCAAAAGGGGCATAGATGCCCGTGATGAGAACATAGTCCTACCACTTTACAAATCACTAGTCAGACCACACATGGAGTACTCTGTACAGTTCTGGGCTCCTGTGAACAAGGCAGACATAGCAGAGCTGGAGAGGGTTCAGAGGAGGGCAACTAAAGTAATAACTGGAATGAGGGATCTACAGTACCCTGAAAGGTTATCAAAATTAGGGTTATTCACTTTAGAAAAAAGACGACTGAGGGGAGATCTAATAACTATGAATAAATATATCAGAGGTCAGTACAGAGATCTGTCCCATCATCTATTTATCCCCAGGACTGTGATTGTGACGAGGGGACATCCTCTGCGTCTGGAGGAAAGAAGGTTTGTACACAAACATAGAAAAGGATTTTTCACTGTAAGAGCAGTGAGACTATGGAACTCTCTGCCTGAGGAGGTGGTGATTGTGAGTACAATAAAGGAATTCAAGAGGGGACTGGATTTATTTCTGGAGTGTAATAATATTACAGGCTACACCTACTAGAGAGAGGACGTTGATCCAGGGAGTTATTCTGATTGCCTGATTGGAGTCGGGAAGGAATTTTTTTCCCCTTAAGTGGGGAAAATTGGTTTCTGTCTCACAGGGGTTTTTTGCCTTCCTCTGGATCAACTTGTAGGAAACAGGCCGAACTGGATAGACTAATGTCTTTTTTCGGTCTTATATACTATGTTACTAATACTTGGGGCCTACTATTAAGTATATAGACATAGAACCGGTAAAGTTTGGAAAAGACAGGACAGAGAAAAAAAAAAGGTTTAGCTAAACAGTGGGTCATTCATGTAGGAGTCTGAGAATATATAGTCTTTTACCTTAACGTAATAAGGAGACGTTCTTCAGGTGACACACTCCGCCGCATGTTGGTGTCCTGGAAAGTCAAGGATGGCCTCAACTCCGCCAACAGCTGATCAAAGGTAGGCACCGACATGCGGCAAAAATGGAAGAACTTGGGAGGGTGCGCACGGAGCTCGGAGTACAAGCCAACATACAAAACTGATGCACTCGCAAGCAAAATCGCACGTTTTTTCCTGAACGCATCCGGCCCTGATCCGGACACACCCGTGTGAAAGAGGCCTTAGGCCCCTTTCACACAAGCGTGTCCGAATTAGGTGATTAGGTCCGGATGCGTTGCGGATGCATTCAGAGAAAACTGTGCGATTTCACAGGCAAAGCCATTCAGTTTTGCCTGCGATTGCGTTCAGTTGTTCTGTTTTTTCCGCGCGGGTGCAATGCGTTTTGATGCGTTTTTCACGCGCGTGATAAAAAACTGAAGGTTTACAAACAACATCTCCTAGCAACCATCAGTGAAAAACGCAACACACCCGCACTTGCTTGCGGATGCAATGCGTTTTTCACGCAGCCCCAGTCACTTGAAAAACACAGAATATAGAACATGCTGCGATTTTCACGCAACGCACAAGTGATGCTCATGTACACAGACCCATTGAAATGAATGGGTCAGGTTTTAGTGCGGATGCTATGCGTTCACATCACGCATTGCACCCGCGCGGAAAACTCGCTCATGTGAAAGGAGCCTTAAGGAGGCAGGCCACTGTGGATGTCATTAACAGTAACATCCACAGTGAACGTCTCTTTAACAATGACCGCCACAGTGAACGCCCCTTAAACGGTGACCTCAACAGTGCCCACCCCTTTAACAGCGACCTCCACAGCAGCTGCCCTTTTCATAGTGGCCCCTTCCACCTTAACAGTGACCTCCACAGTGCCCTGCCCCTTTAAGCCTAGAGCTACAAGTCGACATGTGTAGCACTAATGTTGCACAACAATTTTTATAGTGATAGGCTATGGTGTCGCACTGCGACATGCGACATGCTGCGACTGAGACACGACAGTTGCAAAAAATCCATCCAATATGGATTTTTCTGTGACTGCCGTGTCACATTCGAAGCATGTCACAGTGCAACACCATAGGCTATGATTATAAAAATTGTTGTGCGACATCAATGTCGCAGTGTAGTTGTACCCTGTCGACATGTCGTCCTGTAGCCCTAGCCTAAAGCCTACGGCAGTGAAGAAAAAAGGTTGGGTTGTTATGGAAACCTGGAGTAAAACTGTGTGTATGTGGAGACTAAGGGCCTGCAAGCTTCTATTGGCTGATTAGGGACATGTGACCATGTGTATGGCAGTTGGGATATGAAGAGAAAGACTTGCAGGATTGTATTGGCTAATGCAGGTCATTTTTTAGAAATATCTCAGGAACGGTACGTCCTAGAGAGCTGTGACCCCCACAAGATTTCTTTCCAGGTAGCAAGGGATATGTATACAAAGTTTTGTTGAAATCGATGGTTGTGTTTTAGAGTGATCGTTGAACATACATGCATGCATACATACACACACACACACGTATGTCCTTCTTTATATATATATATATATATATATATATATATATATATATAAAAATTTGATCTAACAGTATGTCAGACAGAGAAGTGCCAGGCCCTGCACAGGGGAGTAGCAGAGGCCTTAATGTTTCTGGCGAAGGCAGAGGTCGCAGCAGAGTAAGGGGCCGTGGCAGCAGGGGTCACTTCGAGAGGCCTGAGCTCCCAGTGTCAGCTAGCGGTCGTGTTGTGACCAGCAACCCAGCGGTTCTTGAATGATTTACTCTATCTTCGACTTCGTCGCAAGTGACATTAGACACCTCCAGCCAAGAGTCAGTGGATTCGTCAGACACAACCCTTAGTTGGCATGGCCCAGGAGCAGGCCCTGAGCCCTCATCTGTCCCCCAACCTGCCTCTGTCCTTTTCTGTTCCCTCAGCCAGAGAAGTATTGTATACTGTGGGCTCAGCTCCACTATACAGTGAAGACGAGCTACTAGAAGACAGTCAGAAGCTACTGGTAAGCCGAGATGTGGAGAAGACATCCGCCACTTCCTCCATTAGGCGGGCAAGTAGTGATGAGGAGAGTGGCGTGGGAGCTGGTGTTGTGAGCAGTCAGGCTTCTGGCCCAGAGACGGTTGAGGAGGACATCAGTGACGTGCAGACAGTACTCGATGATGATGATGTAGCTGATCACACTTGGGAGCCGGGTGACGAAGGGGCTTCATCATCATCGGAAGAAGAGGGTGGCAGCTTGCCCGTGAGGCAGTGGTGGAGCTAGCAAGTCTCTAGCGTGGCCGGGAGTCAGCAGGGTGGCAGCAGTAGGAGGTCGGGAGCCAAATGTGCTTGGGGTAGACCACTCGCTACGCAGGAGCCTACCTGCCTGGAAAGTAGCGGTGCACGGGTTCACGCAGGCAGTGGCGGTAGCAGTCAGTGTGAAGTGTTGGGGGTAAAATCACCTACTCGGCGATGTGGCAGTTTTTTGTTTAAAGGATTCTGTCACTAGAGGATTCTGCCTATAGAGCTGTGGACATGTGCTGCTAGATCGCCGCTAGCACGTCCGCAATATACATTCCCCATTGCTCTAAGTGCTTTTATTTAGGCAAAAAAAGATTTTATATATATGTAAATGAGGCAGGTAAGGAGCCCAAGGGGCTGTTACTAACATTTCTGGAGCCCACCCACGCCCACTGTGAAGGAGCCCAGCACTGCCCGCATCCTCCAATCTCCTCCTTGCTTCCCTTGCAGCACAGAGAAGGAACATTATGCCAGCACTGACATGCAGCGTATGCGTGCATGCGCGAGATTACGACGCTCTAACTTGGTGACCTCGGGGAGCAAGGAGGAGATTCGGAGGATGTGGGTGGTGCTGGGCTCCTTCACTGTGGGCGTGGCTGGACTCCAGAAACATTAGTAACAGCCCCTTGGGCTCCTTACTTGCCTAATTTACATATATATGTTTAATCAGTTTTTATTGAATTTTAAGTTGTAATTCCATATAACAGATAGGAAAACACATAATGGTTGTATCACGATTATACCACCCACACCGGGTGTACAGTAAAATATAAATGAATACAGATAATATTCAGGGAAATCACATTCCACCACAAAGCTAAGTACATTATATATCCTATATGGCCTTGGGGATCCCAGGTAAGTACTGAGTGTGAATAAATCGAAAAAACAAAGAGACTCATGGTCTAAACACTCTACAACAGAACGTCATGAAGGGGCCCCATATTTATGTGGAGGTATGAATTTTACAGCATCAACTTGTCTTATGAAGAGCCAAAGACAGAGAGAAGAAAGAGAAAGGAAGAAAGAGAAACAGCAAGGAGAAAGGAGAAAGAGAGGGGGGGGGGGGGGAAGAAGAAAGAAAAAAAAAAGGGGGGGGGAGAGAAGGGATTATATATAGTCATGTCATGACATATAGAAGCGTGGATCTGCACATCGGGCAAGAATTCCCTAACGTGATAGCAGAGGGAGGAATTCCATAGATGACTGAAAATCCACCCAGCATGACCACAATCTGAAGTATTTTGAGGATTGGTCATTTGCTTCCGAGGAGAGCTCCTCCATCCTGGCAATATGGAGCATCTCTTGGTACCACTCTCCCAAAGAGGGCACTACCACCGAACGCCAATGTCTAGGTATAACTGTCCTAGCAGCGGTAAGAAAAAATCTAAATAAGTTCTTTTTCTGGGACGAAATAGTACCTGGAAGGATGGATAGGAGCGCCACTTGGGGGGAATTTTGAACATTTTTCCCTGTTACTTTGCGGGCAATGTCAAAAACATTTTCCCAAAACGGTTTGATCAAGGCGCACTCCCACCAAATGTGCAGCATGGTACCTTTCTCTTTATTACACCTCCAACATAAGGGACTGTCAGAAACATTCTATTTAGTTTGATGGGGTATCTATACCAACGAGATAAAAAAAAATTTTTCTCTTGAGCGACACATGCTGTAGAGAGTTTATGAGTGAAGATAAAAGATTTCTGTAGATCCTTACTGTCAACGGAGGAGCCTAGTTCTTGTTCCCAACCGGCAATGAATCCTGGGGCGTCTTTGTGGGAGTCCAGTATCAAGTTCTGATATAGTAGTGAGATTATGCGTTGTGGTGGAGAGGAGAGTGTAAACAGTTTATCGGTGTCAGTCAGAGAAGATCCGAAAGCGCATTGTCCACCCCTCGAAGAAATATAAGACTTCAATTGCTCATATTCCAGCCAAGGAATGTGAAAGTTTGATAAGTTGTCACGCATAGTGGATAGTGTCGGTAGCGATCCCTCCGCTAAAAAGATGGCAGAATCGCGGGTCATCTTTAGCAAGCCTGCCACAAAATGACTCCATACCAAAACTAGCAGGGAATGACCGATTATAAAAAAATGGGGTAAGTGGACTGAGTGGTCTGCTACAGACCTTTTTAAGGATCAAGGAATCCCACTGCTTAAGGGTGTATCGTAGTAAGAGATTCTCAGCCTTGATGGCCGGACGATCTATAGCAGCTATCCAGGGAACATCCCGGAGAGGAGTAGGGTAAAGAGAGTATTCTAAGTTCACCCACTGTTTAGTATCTCTATGGTAATGCCAATTCATGTAAGGATAGCTGGTATGGTAATTCCAGTAATCGTGTGAGGATAGCTGCTGTATGGTATAGCTTAAAGTCAGGCAGACCAGCCCCACCTTGTGATTTAGATCCAATCAAGACGGAGTGACCTATTCTGGAGGTACGTTGTCCCCAAACAAATCGAATTATTGCTGTTTTGAGTTTGCGAAAGAAAGTCAGAAGGGGAGTTACTGGGATGGCTTGAAAAACATAGAAATTTTGGTAAGATGTCAATTTTCAGAACATTGATGCGGCCGAACCATGAGAGGTTTTTCTTATTGAAATTGGTTAAGTCTTTCAGGTTACGATCTAATATAGGTGCGTAATTAAGCCCAATTAAATGCTTGAGGTTCCTCGGGATATAGATACCTGAATATTTAAGAAATGAGTCTTGGTGCTTGAACGGAAAAGCAGTGAGTATTCTAGCGAATTCGTCCCCGGAATCGAAATGTTCAGAAATTCGGATTTCGTAAAATTTACTTTAAAATTACTCAAGTGGCCAAACCTATCAAATTCCGCTAAGATCGAGGGGATAGAAATTTGCGGCTGAGTTATGTATAGGAGTAAATCATCGGCGTATAATGCGTTCTTGTATTGGGACCCATGAACATTAAAACCATGTATCGAAGGATTAGCTCGAATGGCGTTTGCCAAGTGTTTCATTACCAGAACGTATAGTAGGGGCGACAACGGACACCCCTGTCGGGTACCGTTTCTAATGGCGAGCGGGGGGGGATAGGAGACCATTAATCCTAACTTTAGCTGTGGGATTAAAATAAAGGGCACCTATTTTGCTGAGAAATTTGGGACCCAAGCCAATTTGCCGCAGCGCAGAGTTCAAAAATGACCAGTGGACATGGTCGAAAGCTTTCTCTGCGTCAACCGCTAATAAACATAGGGGTGACACAGCCGTTGTAGCCAAATTGGTCAGGATTAAGGTTTTGATTGTGTTGTCACGTGCCTCCCGCCCCCTGACAAAACCCACCTGATCAGTATGTATCAGGTTAGGCAAGAGGGGAGCCAAGCGATCAGCGAGGATTTTTTAGTACAATTTGATATCTATATTTATTAAGGATATCGGGCGGTAATTAGAGGAAACTGAGGTATCTTTGCCCGGCTTTGGTAAAACACTTATATGTGCTTCCAACGACTGGGTAGGAAACAAGGTTTGTAAATTAATGCTATTAAACACTTTGGCCAGAAAAGGGGAGAGGATGTCCCTAAAGAGTTTGTAAAAGGCAGTTGTAAAGCCATCAGACCCAGGGCATTTCCCAGAGAGGGAATTTTTAATCGCCAGGGACACCTCTTGGTTGGTGATATCATCTTCTAAGTTCTCCCTATCCTGTTCCGGTATGGTTGGCAACGCCGTCTCTATTACGTATTCATCAATGCGAGCGTCTAGGGAGGAAGCTGACATGTCTGCGTATTGGCCTTTAATGTTGTATAGTTTCGAATAGTAAGATCGAAACACCTCAAGTATTTCAGTGGGGTCATGTGTATTCTTCCCTTCAGACTTTTTCATATGTGATATGTATGATTGGGCAGTTCGAGGATGTAGATATCTGGCCAATGGTCTACCACACTTATTAGAGTGTTCATAAAAAAACCTTCTGCCCTGGTCTCTATATTTCTTATAATTTTGGTCTAGTAATGAGGTGATAGATTCTCGGACTTTGACTAATTCGATATATGTAGAGTTGGACAATGTCTGTTTATGTAGGACTTCGAGGGCATGCGCCTGAGTAAGAAGGTTCCTAAGTTTATGTGACCTCTTTTTTTAAACGCGTTCAGTGTTTTATAAAGATGCCTCTAAGTACGCACTTTAGTGCTTCCCATTGTATAGGAAGGGATGTAGCGTCAGTGGCATGAATCGAGAGAAATTCATCTATTGTGTTAAGGACGTCGGTTGTGCAGACAATGTCTGTAAGTAACCTATCATTCAGCCTCCAATGCCAGGGCTTGTGAAGAGTGTCAGGAATGTCAAGAGTCAAATAAATGGGTGCATGATTTGAGAGCAATATATCACTAATGGAAGCTGTCGGGGACCAAGCTAAGGTATGGTGTGAGATCAAGAAGAAGTCGATACGGCTATAAGTCTGATGTGGGGCAGAGTAAAACGTGTAGTCCTTACCTTGGGGGTGGAGCAGGCGCCATACGTCAACTAATTGTAAGGAATGAAGGTGAGTATGAAGAGATTTCATTTGCCGGTTCGGGAGCGAACTTGAAATGGCGGAGGAGTCCATTGAAGGAGTGAAATTGAAGTCCCCCCTATCAGCAATTGTCCCTCTGCAAAGTCAGCAAGTTGTGAGAGAAAGGACCTGCAAACAGTAATTTGTCTTTGGTTAGGAAGATACCAATTAACAATAGTGAATAGTGTGGCATGGATCCGAATTTTAAGAAATATGTAACGCCCCTCTCCATCCATCCTCACATCCACCACCGTCCCAGGTAGCGACTTATGGAGACCTATCGATAGTCCCCTGGAACGAGAGTCAGGGCTGGGATTATGGTGCCACGTCGTGTAGTACCTGTCACGTAACGTCGGTAGGTGCCCCATTTTACAATGTGTTTTGTGAAGAAGCACAATAAGCACTTTCTGCTTGCACATCTGGTACAAAATTTGGGAGAGTTTTTGTGGGGTGCTAAAACCACGGACATTTAAAGAACCAATCTTGAGGGTAGTCATATTGGTTGGAAAGGGAAAGGAAAAGGAAAAGGAAAAAAAAAAAAAAAAGGGAAGGAGGGGTGGGGGGTGAGAAGAGAGAAAGTGGTGGAGAAAAAAAGAGGGATAAAAAGAGAAAAATAGAAAGCTAAAAAGGGGAGAGGCAGAAAAGAAAAAAAAGAAGCAGAGTGAGAGTTGTCTGAATCCGCAATCAAGCAAGTAGCGGAAATGGTGAGTATAAGACAATGTACGGATAGTATTGAAAGAGCTTAAGGGAAAAATGATATCCCATAACAAGAGAGTTATGAGTCCCTGTTTGGAAGCGCACTAAAAATAGAGGAGCCGCACCCTCCGGGCTGGGGAGACCCCGGAACATATATCATTGGTAACCAGAACATACCCAAATAAACCCCCCTCCCCCCTTTCATTTACATGTTGTGGGGAGTTGCTTTGGTAGACAATGGTGCGGGTGCAGTATAAAGACAAAAGGAGTCCAGGTAGTGCAGCAAACAGTGTTTTATTTCACACTTGCACAAACAAAAACTCAAAACAGTCACTTAGTGTTACTTCACACACATAGCAAAAACTTGAGGCAAAACAAAAGTCCAAGACGGGATCAAATCACCTGTGTGGTTTAGGTGCGTGTTCACACCCGGCTGTCAGCCCAGCCGCAGGAAAGTCCAACCTCAGGCTTCCAGGCAGACTGCACGCCTCTTTGCAAGCTCTTGCTTCCAGCCCTGAGAGCTCCACAGAACACCAGCAGTTTCTAGGTTAATCACCTCAAATCCTAGGTGTCAGTTCACACCTGAATGCTCGGCAACACAAAAAGTCCACTGACCGTCTTTACATGGCCTGCTCTCCTGACACACAGGTCTCAGCTTTTCAGCCCAGCACAGGGCTTAGATCCCAAACACAGAGAGAGAGAGAGAGCTTTGCATAAACCCAGCTGTATTTTAAAGGCAGCTAGGTATTAACCCAAAAACCCGGACCGGCACCTAAAATCCGGTCCAGTATTTGCCCTCACCTGGCTGCAATTAACCCAGCAGCACAGGCTGAGAGGAAAATACCATATTTTTTATCCCCAAACCTCTCACTGTGTCACAATATATATAAAATCTTTTTCTGCCTAAATAAAAGCACTCAGAGCAATGGGGAATGTATATTGCGGACGTGCTAGCGGCGATCTAGCAGCACATGTCCACAGCTCTATAGGCAAAATGCAGGTGACAGAATCCCTTTAAGCTGCCGGAGGAGGTGAACATGGCCAAATGTAGAATCTGTGGGCAGAAGGTGAAGCGTGGCCAGGGTGCCAAAGTTGGTTCCCCGGCCCTGCGTCAACATATGCAGCGTCACCATAAAGTGGTCTGGGAGAACCGTGGTTCCAATGTGGTGGTCCAGCCCGCTGCAGCAACTGCTGCATCACCAGTGGCACGCACCCAGTAGGCATACAAGGCTCCACCACCTTAGCCGAAGGACGCTGTTGGTCCTAGACAATGTCCACCTCTGCCTCCTCCTCATCCAGCGTGTCCTCAGTCCTTAATCAAGAAATCGAATCATGGCTTTATCTGCAAAAACTGAAAATCTTAACCATGGTGACCAACAACAGGAAGAACATGGTGTCGGCGCTGCGTCAAGGACAACTGAGCCATGCGCCCTGCATTACACACGTGTTCACTCTGGTTGTCAAGCGGTTCCTAAAGTCTTCCACCCATCTGCAAGACATCCTAAAAATGGGCAAGAAACTTTGCATGCACTTGAGCCACTTGTACTGCGCAAAGCACATGCTCCTTGAGATGTCGCGGCAGAAGGGCATCCCCCAACATAGGCTAATATGCAACGTTTCCACCTGTTGGAATTCCACCCTCCATATGTTAGACCGACAATATGAACAGAGAAAGGCCATTAATGATTTGTTAATGATCCAAGCGGACAGGAGTACTCCCCTGTGTAACTTCGATGTCAGCCAGTGGAAGCTCATGCATGAAACCTGCCGTTTTGAGGAGGCCACATTATTTGTCAGTCGCCAGGACTACAAGATGAATGATGTCTTTCCACTGCTTCATGTCCTGGAACAGATGATGGCAAATCTGGCTGGTCAGGGGACTGGACCTCTTGGCCATATGATCCCTGTGGGGGCTGAACTGGAAAAGGAGGAGGACATTGGAGCACAAGCAATGTGCAGCGAAATGGGTGGTTTTTCTACACAGTTGACAGGAGAGGAGGAGCAGGACCAGCCAGAGGAGCTACAGGGCGATCGGCAAAGTACCCAGACACACCATTGCGGTATGCAGTGGAGATTGAGACAGGGTCACTTTCACAAATTGTCCGATGCATGCTCACTTGCTTGCGTAGTGACAACCAAATTGTCACCATTCGGCAGAGGGATGACATCTGGCTCTCCACCTTGTTGCACCATCGCTACTGGTCCAAAATGGGGGCCTTTTTTACACCCGCTGAAAGGAAGGACAAACTGAACTACTATAGAGAAATCTTATGTAGTCAGTTGGCCGCTGCCTATCTATGCGATAGTCCATCCACTCGCAGGTCTGACCGGAGGGGGGCCCTCTGCGCTCACTTTCCTCTGCCATGGCTGCTGTGGCAGGGTGGGGGGGTAGGAGCAGTTCCAGATCCATCAGCAGAAACTTAAGTCTAGTGTCACTGATGAGCAGCTTTCTTCATCCGCCTAGTGAAGAAACTACTCACCAGCAGCAGTTTGACCTGGAGCAGGACCTAAACCAGCAGGTGGTGGCATACTTGGACAGCACCCTGCCAGCCCACATTGATGATCCGCTGGACTACTGGGCAGGCAAACTGGATTTATGGCCGCAACTGCAAAGTTTGCCCTGGAAAATCTGTCCTGCCTGTCTAGTAGTGTGGCATCAGAGCGAGTGTTTAGTGTGGCAGGGGTCATAGTTACACCAAGAAGAACTCACCTGTCCACCCAAAATGTGGAGAGACTGACCTTTATCAAGACGAATCAGGCGTGGATCAGCCAGGATTTCCACCCACCAATGCCTGATTGTCACAGTCCCTCCCATGACAGAGGTTAGAGGATCTGAAAGACTGGCGGCATGTGAGGGTATCTGACAGTCTCTCTGTTTTCATCATGCAGTGTTGTTGTTTGGTAATGACCACACCTCTTGTCAGGTGCAGCTTGTGGGTCATTACTGAGGTTCTATTTAGTTCTGACTCACACTGCTTACTATGCGGTTGATATTTCCTGCTGGAGTTGGTTAAGGTGATGTGTTGTTCTTTTGGATCTCCTGCTCTTCCATTCTTCTTTAAGCTAAGTGCCTTTTGTTTTGCATTTTGTTGTTCGCTTGTGTGTTTTGTTGTCTAGATCTCATGGAGATGCTGGTTCTTTATCTGGGGAGGAACCAGTAGTCTCATTTCCAGCCACCACTCCTAATGACTTCCAGGGTCCCCAGTGCTAAGGTTCCGGTGTATGAGTATTTCCACCTTCTGGGTCTACTCATACTGGCAGGAGTCAGGGAGCGTTCTAGGGATTAGAGTTGAGCGAACACCTGGATGTTCAGGTTCGAGAAGTTCCCGAAAATGTTCGGGTTCGGGATCCGAACTTGACCCGAACCCCATTGAAGTCAATGTGGACCCGAACTTTTGGGCACTGAAATGGCTGTAAAATAGCCCTGGAAAGGGCTAGAGGGCTGCAAAAGGCAGCAAAATGTAGGCAAATGCCCTGCAAACATATGTGCATAGGGAAATGACTTAAAATAAAAAAGAAAAAATAATAAAAAAACATTCTAAACTTGAGCCCAAGTGAGTGACAGTGGCACCTGTCACCCAGCAAACAGAGGATGTGGCAGCAATGCCACCACATCTGTCATTGTCACCAAGCATCTCCACTAAATCCCATGGAAGTGTTCAGCTATCAGCTGTCCATCTCCCAAACACTGGAAAGAAAAATAAATAGAAAGAGGAAGTACTCCCCTACCCATGGCTCTGAATACCTTATTTCAAACTTCCTGGTCCTTTGAAATGCTGTCATTCTGTCTGGTGGACAGTTTTAAAAACCTTATGGCGGTGGCTTTCCCACAGTACGTGTATTTCAGCTGCGGCTACTTTTGTAGGCGAGCCATCCCTTCCCTGCACAACCAAGTGGCGGTCAAGTGTGCACTGCTCAACGCTATCTGTGGCAACGTCCACATAACCAACAACACAGTGGGTAAATGTAGCGGCTGGCCCAAAGGCGGATAGCATTTTTGCGAATGTCCTTCCACCCCCGATGATTGCTGGGCATTTCTCTTTGTATCTTGTTACCTCCTCCTCCTTCTACTAGGCTTTTTCCTCCTCTACCTCCATCTCATCCACTCCGCGTAACACCTTCACCACCCACAGCAGCACAGCCAAGGGGAAACGACAGCAGGTTGTTTTAAAACTTGTGTGTTTGTGGGACAAACCCCGCACTGTGCAGGAGCTGTGGACAGGCATGGAACAACAGACCGACCATTGGTTGGTGCCACTGAGCCTCCAGCCAGGCCTGGTGTTGTGCGCTAATGGGCAAAATATACTAGCAGGTCTGGGCCTAGCCGGTTTGACACACATCCCCTGCCTGTCACATGTGCTGAATTTGGGGTGCAGAAATTTCTAAACACCAGACAGTGAAAATCAATTCAGTTAACCAAACACACACACACACAACACCCCCCCCCCCCCTTTCACTCAAACCATTAACAAACTATTTGCAAATTTTCTTAAAAACAAATTAAAATAACTATAATGCAGCTAAACTTACTATATAAACAAACAAAACTATATACACGCCTTATCCTTAACTTAAGGCCAGTGACATCCTGGCTCGAAGGGTGGGTTACTGCACCAACATAGTCCCTGGCCTGGAACACAATTGTCCAGCCAGGGCACAGTTCTGGAGGATAAGGAGGATAAGTAGGATGAGGAGGAACCGTGTTCTCAGCAGGGTGGCACCCAAGCCAGCTCACGGGCAGCTGGGTCACCATCAGCACCTCAGAAGGCATGGTTAGCATTGGCGAAATGTGGGAAAGTTTTGTCATCACGCCACAACAACCTGAACCAACAGCAGATCTGGAATGTCTTAGCAGGAGGCAGCATTTCAGCAACATGGTGGAAGAGTACACCTACTTACTGATGGGTTTGCCCAGGGGCGTAGCTACAGGGAAGCGTGGGAAGCACACTGTTTTGGGTCCCTGACCTAGGAGGGGCCCATCCAGGAGGAGAAGGAGGACTAAAAGACTTTGTCAGGGCCCCCTCAACAGTATTATACAATGAAATTAGATACAGTGGCAGTATAGACAGTGTAGAAAGCGGATGGAAAATAAACCCAAACAGCCTCACACGCTACACACTTAACACCCCCCCCTTCACTGAAACCATTAACAAACTATTTACAAATTTACTTAAAAACATTTTAAAATAACTATAAAGGCAGCTAAACTAACCATATAAAGAAACAAAACTATATACACGCCTTATCCTTAACTTAAGCCCAACCAAATACAAGTGGCTCGGAGGGTCGGTATCTGCACCAACATAGGCCCTGGCCTGGAACAGGAGTAGGAGGAATGCTGGGGGATACAGAGGACACAGACGATATACCTCCCTGAAAGAGGATAGCTTGTCCTTGCCTCTGGGAAGCCTGGCAGACATGAGCGACTACATGCTGCAGTGCCTGCGCAATGACTGCCCAGTTACTGCCACATTCTAACTTTTGCTGATTACTGGGTGGCCACCCTGCTGCATCCCCGTTACAAGGACAACGTGCCATCCTTAATTCCCTCACTGGAGTGTAATAGGAAGATGAGCCCGCTAGTAGACACGCTGCTGATGGCATTCACACCTGACACCGGGGACTCAGTGGAAGCACAAGGTGAAGGCAGAGGAGGAGGAGGAAGAAGAGTTTGCCAATGCAGCTGGGTCACCAACAACACCTCAGAAGGCAGGGTTAGTATGGGCAAAATGTGGAAAAGCTTTGTCATCACGCCACAACAACCTGCACCACCAGCAGATCTGGAACATCTTAGCAGGAGGCAGCATTTTAGCAACATGGTGGAACAGTACACGTACTGACTGATGGGTCTGCCTAGGGGAATAGCTACAGGGGAAGCAACTGCTTTGGGGCCTTGAACTAGAAAGGGCCCATCAAGGAAGAGGAGGAGGACTAACAGTATTATACAATGAAATTATATACAGTGGCAGTATAGACAGTGTAGAAAGCGAATGGAACAGCTGCTGGGCCTGGTTTGAGAGAGGGATCTTTAGTAGCCACAGGCATAGCGGCATGAAAGTAAGGGGGAGGGGGGCCCATTCAAAAATTTGCTGTGGTGCCCAATCATTTCTAGCTACACCACTGGGTCTGCCCCATTCAACTTCTGGGTCATCAAATTGGGCACATGTCCTGAGGTTGCCCTTTACGCCTTGGAGTTGCTGGCCTACCCTGCAGCCACTGTATTGTCTGAATGTGTGTTTAGCATGGCTGGTAGCATTATCAAAGACAAGCGCAGCCGCCTGTCTGCAGACAATGTGGGCAAGCTTTTGTTTATTAAAAAGAACCAGGCATGGATTCCACAGGACTTGTTTGTACCTTATGCAGAATAGACATGTATACCAGCCTCACCCAACAACTGTTATACTACCGTGAACTTACACTTTGTTTTATTTTTTATATTTTCCCAATGTTTTAGGGTCTACACTAATTTATTTAAAAAAAAAAAAAAAACTGTTATTGGCGACTGCCTTTGGCTTCACAGTCCAAAAAGGCTTTATTTCATGCAAGAATGTAACCACCAATTGTAAGTTCCCTGTCAGTTATGCAGTGCAGGGGTCTGTAACTGGCAAAAATGGTAATATTTCACCCAACAATTTAAAATCTATCCTTTGCTGGACAGTATTAAACTTGGCCAGCCACAGCTGGAACCACTGATTAACGGTATTGCTATTTTGGCAATTGAATTTGACGCCAGAACAAAATCTATCCTTTGCCGGACACTATTAAACTTGGCCAGCCACTGCTGGGACACCAGATTTACGGTATTTCTATTTTTGCAACTGAATTTCACCCCAGAAAAAAATATATCCTTTGCCGGACACTATTGAAATTGGCAAGCCACAGCTGAAACCACAGATTTACGGTATTGCTATTTTGGCAATTGAATTTCACCCCAGGACAAAATATATCCTTTGCCGGACACTATTAAACTTGGCCAGCCACTGCTGGGACACCAGATTTAGGGGATTGCTATTTTGGCAATTGAATTTCACCCCAGAAAATTATCTATCCTTTGCCGGACACTAATAAACTTGGCCAGCCACAGCTGAAACCACTGATTTACAGTATTGCTATTTTGGCAATTGAATATATCCTTTGAAGGACACCATTAAACTTGTTCAATCACAGCTGGAACACCAGATTTACTGTATTTCTATTTTGGCAACTGAATTTCACCCCAGAAAATATTGAATCCTTTGCCGGACACTATTAAACTTGTCCAGTCACAACTGGAACACCAGATTTATGGTATTTCTATTTTTGCAACTGAATTTCACTGCAGAAAATAATATATCCTATGACGGACACTATGAAACTTGTCCAGTCACAGCTGGAACACCAGATTTACGGTATTGCTATTTTGGCAATTGAATTTCACCCCAGAAAATTATCTATCCTTTGCCGGACACTATTAAACTTGGCCAGCCACTGCTGGGACACCAGATTTACGGTATTAATATTTTGGCAATTGAATTTCACCCCAGAACAAAATATATCCTTTGCCGGACACTATTAAACTTGGCCAGCCACAGCTGAAACCTCTGATTTACGGTATTGCTATTTTGGCAATTGAATTTCACCCCAGAAAAAAATATATCCTTTGACAGACACTATTAAACTTGGCCAGCCACTGCTGGGACACCAGATTTAGGGGGTTGCTATTTTGGCAATTGAATTTATCCCCTCAATAAAATATAGAAATTTCTATCCTGAGTTTCTAGGGGTGACAATAAGCACAGGCAAGCCCCTAATGTAGAATATAGCAAAAAATAAAAAACTAGTATTGATGGATTGATGGACTTGGTGGCAGCTTGTGCTGGTGCACCACAAGACACAAAGATCACCCCAGAAAAAAGTGACCGAAAAACGCTCTGTGCAGCCTAAAAACCAGCGAGCAATTAACTAGCAGAAGTTTAATGATTCACAGCTGTAGATCGATCACTTCATTAGCTGTTTTTGCTGAGTTTTCCCTGCCTAATCTCACCCTGACAGCAGCTGCATCCTATCCCTACACTAATCAGAGCAGAGTGACGTGCGGCGCTTACGTGACTCCAGCTTAAATAGAGGCTGGGTCATATGCTGCACTTGGCCAATCACAGCCATGCCAGTAGTAGGCATGGCTGTGATGGCTTCTTAGGGAAAGAAGGAAAACTCTAGCTGATTGGCTGCTGTGAAGCCCTTCAGAAAGCGGGAAAAAAAAAAAAAACGCTGGACAACGAACCCGAACTTTTTTGAAAATGTTTGGGTCCGTGTCCCGAACACCCCAAAATTCGGTACGAACCTGAACTATACAGTTCGGGTTCGCTCATCCCTACTAGGGATTCCGAGGTGGTCACTGTTCCTTTCCCTTAGCTTTGAGGCCTAGACTCCATTCTATTCCTTCTGTGTGTTATCTGGTGTTATCCCTTCCCCTTTAACCGTGACACTGCTGCATCAGAATAGATCATCCATGCAGCTTCACCCAAACCTTGAGAAAAGAGATCGTTTTTTTCTGGCTACCTGCCTCAGCTACTATTCTTGTGCTGCCACCCTCCTGATGCCACACATCTGATGCCAAGTGCTCCTTCTTATACCCACCATCGTCAGAGGATACTGTTATTGCCACCCACCTCCCCAGTCTGTCACCGGGTCACTCTGTGGTCTCCTGATGCTGCTGCCACCTCACCACTATGTCACCTTGCCACTCTGTGGCCTCCTGATGCTGCTGTCCCCTCCACACGATGTCACCTTGACACTCAGTGCGGAGGTGGCAGGAGCATCAGGAGACCACTGAGTGGCAAGGTGACATCGTGTGGAGGGACAGCAGCATCAGGAGGCCACAGAGTGGCAAGGTGACATAGTGTGGAGGTGGCAGCAGCATGAGGAGACCACAGAGTGGCAAGGTGACATAGTGCAGAGGTGGCAGGAGCATCAGGAGACCACAATGTCACCTTGCCACTCTGTGGTCTCCTCATGCTGCTGCCACCTCCACACTATGTCACCTTGCCACTCTGTGGCCTCTTCAGGCTGCTTCCACCTCACCACTATGTCATAGGGCCACTATGTGGACTTCTCATGCTGTTCCCACCCTCCCCACTTCATGACTGGGCCACTATTCTGCCTTTCGGCTTGTATTAAGTCATCATTTATATGACCCTTCTTCTGATCTGTCATAAGCAAGGAAAAATGAGACGCACAACTGATCTTGTCTGTGTAGCAGCTGTAAGGCATGTATGGTCCCATCAGAATTGGCTTGATAGCAAAAAGGAGGAGTGGGTACAAAACACAGAACGCTTTACAATCAGAATGTACATGAATTCATAAAATTAGACATTATATAGTAACAAATTAATAAACAATTGATACAATAGGAGTGAGGGTCTTGCTCACAAGAGCTTACAACGGGGGTCAGCAACCTCTGGCACTGCAACTGTTGTAAAAGTACAACCCCATCATACTCCGCTCACTTCTATGGGAGTTCCAAGAACAGGTGTGCAAGTATGCATGCTAGGAGTTGTACTTTCAGAACAGCTGGAGTGCCAGAGGTTGCTGATCTATGGCTTTCAATCTGTGAGATAGGAGATAGATAGGAGTGACACAAAAAGTAGAAAATGCTTGTTTTGTTCAATGATCCAGCCATCTTATCTAAATAGGTGACTACATGTAGAGTTGCACAAGCTAGCCACCAGTCAGAATTTGAAATTCGCCTGTTCTCAGAATTTTTTTAGAAAAATTTGGTTTGAATCGAATATGTTTGCGACAAATTTAGTTAAAAATGGCTATTTCCTGGCTTCAGAGAGCATTTATAGTGGTGTAGAACACTGTGCTTTGCAGTAACACACATAGGGAGTCTGCTGTGGTAGTGAAATAATACTGTGAGTCAGTAAGACATGCAGATGACAGGCGTCGCTCTTAGAATTTCTGCATGCTTCAGTTATTTTGGCAGTCACAGGGCCAAAACTGACCAAAAAACTCAAATATATACTCAGCCTTACAGGTCGATGTTAGCGCCAAGAAGAAGCTCTCTCCTTTTACACCGTTTTTAGCTGATTCCACATAGATGTCTACAGAACCTGTTCTGTTAAATGCTTATACAAGTTAAGCCCTCCCCCCCCCCTGACAGAGTGGAGAGTGTGTCAGCAGTAAGCTTGTGTTGACCTCAGTTTTTTTTGCCCTTCTTCTGATCCATCAGAACAATAACCCCCAAAAAACTGGTCCTGTCTGTTGAGCATCTGCCTTCATTCAGTCAGCATTTGGTCAGTAATCCATCAGTATTGCTAATGCAAAAAAAAAAACAGGAGTGGATCCAAAACAGAGATGACACGTGAACGAAGAGACCCAATGACAGAGTCTGGAAGTGTAGGCAGCATCAGGAGGCAGCCACAGAGTGCCACAATGACAGTGTGGAGGTGGCGGCAGCATCAGGAGGCCACAGAGTGGCACTGTGGTGAACCCAACCTCGCCACTGGGTTTTGGAGGGGACAGATTGCCTGCCTCTTGCCCCAGGATTATGGGCCCTCTCATCAGCCCATGCTAAACGTTTGAACCCCTGGTCTAATTCGTGCCATTTTGGGATATGTTAAATGTCTGTGTGTACTGTAAAGGGTGGGACATTGTATATTTGAATAGTGATGTCTGTCCTATTGTCCCCACGTGTGTATTCGCGATTTCCCTTTGTCCTGAGAGATAATTGAATGACTCCTCGGTTGTCTCCAGAACAGAAGACATTGTGTATTCTCCTGCCTGTGATGATTACATTAACCCATGTAGGGTAATTGTATCACAGGCAGAGGGGAGGATTATGTGTGGGAGTGTTTTACTATATTGTATGTGTCTCAGTCTTCCTTCTGGTCCCCTAGGGGAGAGTCCACCAGGTGGGAGACCTGCATAAATACCGGGCAGGTAGCCCTCAATAAAGAGTATTCCTGTCTAACCATCAATACGGAGCCTCGTCTCGTACTTGGGGGGGGGGGAATTGCTACTTCGGAACGTTCTCTTGCCTGTTCCAGGAGAGGAGGACTTCATATGGTTCCAGTTCGGTGGATTACAGTGGTTGGGGATTGCTGTGCTCTTCGCCAAGGGAATAGGCCGAACGGTATTAACCCTCGCTATACCAGGTTATACCGTAACAACTGGTGGCAAGCAGCGGGATCGTTCCTACAGCCAGAAGGACAGCGACAGGAGGCACCGTGGATTTTACAACTTGAAGGCAACGCGTGTCCCAGTACAGCAACCCTAACAGCACCGGGATGGAACCAGCAGTGGAGTATGATGAGGGTGTCATGGATGAACGAGATGCAGTCCGCAAAGGCATCTGGTACCAGGCACTAGGTATTGTGGCATATCTGTGGGACGAGAGGCTCCCCAAGGATGAGCAGCGACAGCAGAAGCGAGTAGCCCTGCGGATTCCCTTCCTAGGAGAGCAGCCCCTGGAAGAGTGGATAGAAGACCTGAAGCACCTGGTAAGGCGGGAGATGTGGCTGGAAGATGCCTACCAGGCACTCTGGTGGTATGAAGCTCCGTACCTACCCCGGACAGCCGAGCATGACAAGCCAGAGGGAGACGAGTTTTATGGTCCTGGCTTATTATGGGAGACTTTTTCAGAGCTGGAGTTTGGGAGCCCTACACAAGCCCGGTTCAGGGACCTCTTGAGTGGCGGGAATGCAGGTATGACTGGGACGACACTCACAAAATTGAGCAAGACCTGGTCACCTGGTGACCCGGGAGATGGAGCTGGAACAGGACTTCTAGCAGCTGTTCCACCCCAGTGAGAGGGCTCATCGAGAGAGCAGAGTGTCAGACCCAGGTCCAGAGCCCTTCAGCTCTGAGGATATTGTGGAGGTTTACTGGAAAGAACCCCAGGTGGCTGGTGGAGATGGGACCGAGGTCTCTCCACTGGTCCTGCAGGGAATTGGGAGCCCAGTCTCCATTCCCCAGCGGCAGAGTGATTTATTGGGATTTGGGAGCCCAGTCTCCATTCCCCAGTGGCAGGCTAAGTTACAGGGGGCAAAGACAGTCGGTCCTGGCCCCCAGCAGCAGAGTGACTTACTGGGAGAGGAGAGCCTTGTCCTCCCTCCCCGTCGGCAGAGTGTCCGGCAGGGAATAGTGAGCCCAGTCTCCTTTCCCCAGCAGCAGGACACTGTGTTGGGAGCGGAGACAGTCGGTCTCCCTCCCCAGCGGCTGGAAGAATGTCTGGGAGAGGAGCTTGTTACCCGCTCTCCCCAGTGGCAGCTTAACGTACCAGGGGGAGACAGTAAGCCCCACAACAGTGGAGATGGGACCGAGAGCTCTCCACCGGCCCTACAGGGATGCTGGGTAGTCGGCCCCGACCCCAATGGCAGCCGGATTTTCAGGGAGTAGGGACAGTCGGTCCTGCTCCCCAGCGGCAGTATGTTTTGCAGGGAGAGAAGAGCATCGTCTCCATTCCCCATCGGCCGTGTGATTTACAGGGAATTGGGAGCCCAGTCTCCATCCCCCAGCGGCAGTTTAACGCACCAGGGAAAACACTAAGCCCCACAACAGTGCAGATGGGACCGTGGTCTCTTCACTCACAGCACAGGGGGTAGGGACAGTCGGTCCTGTCCCCCAACAACAGGGCCATTTAGCCAAAGGGGAGACAGTCGGTCTCCCCCCACAACAGCATGGTGGTCTATCTAAAAGGGAGACAGTCGGTCTCCCCCTCCAACAACCAGGCTCCAACCAGGCTACTTCCGTGGTAGCGCTGGCACCAGGGCAGAGTCCCGCTGGTCTCTGCCCACTCAGCAACCCACCAAGGCAGTCTACCAGTCCCCCACACAGCCGTAGTGAGGCACATGGACATGGACAGGTTTGTCCCTTGCTCAGGTGTAGTAACCATTTATTGTGGGTGGGCTATACTGCTGTTTCTGTTTTGTGGGTGGGCTGCTGGACTAACAAGGGCACTGACCGGCAGAAGGTCAGATACCCTGTTAGTCTGTTTGGAAAAGGAGAGATGTGTGACGAAACCAACCTCGCCACTGGGTTTTGGAGGGCACAGATTGCCTGCCTCTTGCCCCAGCATTATGGGCCTTCTCATCAGCCCATGCTAAATGTTTGAACCCCTTTTGTCATGTGTGTATTAGTGGGACGGCGGCCATTTTGTTTCTCTTAGTGATTGCTCCATAGACAAGATGAACAATTGTAACTAATGAAATGTATTTGGGAATGTATTTATACTAAAGTAGTATTTGGGCATTTTCGTTTTCTGAATACCCGGAGAACCCCTTTAAAGCTAGATGATACACATTTTTTTTTCAATATAGTTAATATACATTTACTCATAATAACACCCTGGAGAGCAATACATAAAGAACCTCTAATCCAAAGTCAATATTGTGCTAATTACTTTGCAGTAGTAACATGACACAAAATGTGAATTATATCTTCTGTGTTGCATAGGCTAGGGCTACACCTAAGCTTGTTATCACAGTACAAAAACTGCTATAGTTTTCCTGTAAAAACAGTTGTCCATAGCAATGCATTGATTAGCTTATACATTTCTCCATTGTTGCAGTCAATTAAATAAATAGTGATTTTTGTTTGCTCCCTATATGCTGGAATTTCAGAGTAATTTGATAAAAATAGTATCTACTTTTATCCTCCATAGAATATAATTAATGGTGCTTGGAAGCCTCATTCAAAAAATATCAATTTTCTTTGATGTAATCCATGACCAAAACAACAGCTTCCTATTGACATCAATGGGGAAAATGCTTCCATGTGCACACGGTGGCATTTTTTTCCATCTCTGATTTGCAATCCTCTTTAGAAGTGACATGTTAAATCTTTAGAGTGGATTTTAGCTGTTTTTCTCATTGAAGTCAATGGGGAAGGGATAAAATAGCTAGTGTTTTAGTTCACATTTTGGCAGTCTTTCCACCATCAAAAAAATGCTGCTCAGAGAGGATGATCTGCCACTGATTTTTATGCTGCAGAGTTTTTCCATGTGAACAGAGCCTTGGGCCTGTTTCACACAGTTAGTACTTGGTCAGTATTTGTAAGCCAAAACAAGAAGTAGCACCTACAGAGAAAAATTATGATAGAAATATTTGTGCCTCTCCTATGTTTTGGGGCCACCCCTGGTTTTGGCTTACAATTTACAAATACTAATGTAAAAATACTGACTAGGTGCTGACTGTGTGAAAGAGGCCTAATGGTGCTAATTTGTTGAGCGGGTCTTGCCTGTTCCAGGAGAGGAGGACCGTATGGTTCCAGTTCGGTGGATTCCAGTGTTTGTGGATTGCTGTGCTCTTCGCCAGGGGAATCGCCTGAATGGTATTAACACTCGCTATACCGGGTTATACCGTAACAGGCACGACCACAAAGTACGGAGGTGGCAGCAGCATGAGGAGGCCGCAGAGTGGCCGCCACGTCTATTCATTTATAGGGAATATGGGACAGAACAGAAGGTTAAAAGTTCTCAACTGTAAAAGTGTTGCTTAAAACATGATTTAATAATACACATTCTCTGGCACAAAAGGCTTGGCAAATTGATTGTCTGGGAATTTTCCTCTAAGATTGGGATAATATATTGGCGAATTTAAGTTTGCTTTCTTATAATTTGAATCAAGTTTTCGTTTAATATATTATTAATTATTTAATAATTTTACTTAAAAAAAATGAAGTGTTGCCTAAGACATGAGAGAATTGGCCAGTTTTCTGTTTATTCGACTATGTGGTTGTGATGGAGAAAGCCTTCCAAAAAACTGTTTCTCTCCACCTGGAGACAAATCCTGTCAAGATTGATGCAAGTGGGGTATAAGCTGCCTGGCATGAACAGGCCTCTAGTAGCTACAGACAATGAGAAGACAAAGCTTCAAGATTGCTTGGAGCCCGGAAGAGTTGCAAAGTTAATCAAGATTCAAACCATAACTACCAGCCCCTGGTCTCTATGTCAGGGAAAACATCTTGAGTTCCCTGTCATCATGGAAAAAGCTTACAATCAATGTTAAAAAATATATGGCATCAGAGGTGTGTGAGGACGCCATCACGATAGGACGAGTACGCCATCCAGTGCAGATTGTACATGTGGGCGACATACAGATTATAACTAGAGATGGCCAGAACTATTCTCCGGCGAACGGTTCCCGGCGAACATCGCTTGTTCGTGTTCGCCTTAGCGGGCAAACATATGCGATGTTCGCCCCTATACTTTATCATTGAGCAAACTTTGACCCTGTACCTCACAGTTAGCAGACACATTCCAGCCAATCAGCATACCCTCCCTTTCCAGACCCTCCCACCTCCTATCAAAAAGCAAGGACGGCATCCATCTTAGATTCATTCTGAAGCTGCAGTGTTAGTAGTTGTAATCGAAATGCGATTAATATAACCTGTATTAATCGCATTGCGAATTTAACTTAGAGCTGGGTTCCAAATAGTTGTATTGCTAGAATATTACGAAGATTGAGAATATAGCGCTATATTCGCTATATTCATCAATTCTAGCAATACAACCATTAGGAACTCAGATCTTAGTTGTAATCGCAATGCGATTAATATAACCTGAATTAATCGCATTGCGAATTCAACTTAGATCTGAGTTCCTAATGGTTGTATTGCTATAATTGACGAATATAACGAATATAGCGCTATATTCTCAATCTTCGTTATATTCTAGCAATACAACCATTAGGAACCCAGCTCTAAGTTAAATTCGCAATGCGATTAACTACTACAGGACCGCAGGGATGCGTCCTGCGGGCGGTCCTGTACCTCTGTGTGGACGCATCGGCGCGTCATCTCGCGAGACGCGCAAGTTCCTGTGAACACGCGCGCACGCGTTCACAGGGGTGCGCGTCTCAAGAGTTGAACTACAGCCTGCCAGCGATGATCAATCGCTGGCAGGCTGTAGATGCGATATAAATCGCATCAAACATGTATACCAGAAACTGTTTTGTGAACAGCGTCTGGTATACCTGCTACCTGGTCCTCTGGTGGTCCCATTTGCTGGGATCGACCACCAGAGTACCAGGTAACTATGTAAAGTTGCACCAAACACTACACTAACCCCCCCCACCCCCCCTCACCTATTAACCCCTTGATCACCCAATCTAGACCCCCTGATCACCCCCCTGTCATTGACCACACCCCTTGTAAGGCTCCATTCAGACGTCCATATGTGTTTTGCGGATCCGTGGATTCACGGATCCGCGGAACTTATCCACGGATCCCCAGATCCTCAAAACACGGACACCGGCAATGTGCTTTCCGCATTTTGCAGATCCGCACATTGCCAGAACTATATAGAAAATGCTTTTTCTTGTCCGCAATTGCGTACAAGAATAGGACATGTTCTATATTTTTGCGGAACGGAAGTGCAGACCCGGAAGCGCGGATCCGTAATTCCGGATCCGAGCGGGACAAAGTCTGTCCCAATAGAAATGAATGGGTCCACAATTCCGTTCCGCAAACAGAATTTCGGACGTTTGAATGGGGCATAAGGGTCCCTTATCCCCGCCAGTTAGTTAGCTACTTGTTAGGTAGCTAGCGCCCAGCCCACCGCACCGCAGTCACTGATTTTGGCAGAGATTTTTTCATTCATTGATTGATGCGAATGAAAAAATCTGTGCCGTTCATTTTATTTATTTTTTTTCAGCCCAGAGACTGTACGGAAAAAAAAATCTCATTACCCGTATGCTCAATATAAGATGAATCGCAGAAACTCCTAATGCTGGCCATACGTGTAATGATTGCGGAGACCTCCAAAATGCCAGGGCAGTACAAACACCTCACACGTGACCCCATTTTAGAAAGAAGACACCCCAAGGTATTCCGTGAGGGGTATGGTGAGTTTATGTAAAATTTTATTTTTTGTCACAAGTTAGTGGAATATGAGACTTTGTAAAAAATAAAAATCAATTTCCGCTAACTTGTGCCAAAAAAAAAAAAAATTCTGTGAACTTGCCATGCCCCTCACGGAATACCTTGGGGTGTCTTTCCAAAATGGGGTCACTTGTGGGGTATTTATACTGCCCTGGCATTTTAGGGGTGCTAAAGCGTGA
Source organism: Bufotes viridis (assembly GCA_033119425.1). Classification (NCBI taxonomy): domain Eukaryota; kingdom Metazoa; phylum Chordata; class Amphibia; order Anura; family Bufonidae; genus Bufotes; species Bufotes viridis. The sequence continues at coordinate 93,977,645 of CM065589.1, forward strand.
GAATCCAAATGCGTAAAAATGCCCTGTGAAATCCTAAAGGTACTCATGGGAATTTGAGCCCCTTTGTGCATCTTGGCTGCAAAAAAGTGTCACACATGTGGTATCGCCGTACTCAGGAGAAGTAGGGCAATGTGTTTTGGGGTGTATTTTTATATATACCCATACTGTGTGTGAGAAATATCTCTGTAAATGACAACTTTTTAAATTTTTTTATTCAAAGTTGTCAATTTACAGAGATATTTCTCTCACCCAGCATGGGTATATGTAAAAATACACCCCAAAAAACATTGCCCTACTTCTCCTGAGTACGGCGATATCACATGAGTGACACTTTTTTGCAGCCAAGATGCGCAAAGGGGCCCAAATTCCCATGAGTACCTTTTAGGAGGGCATTTTTACGCATTTTTCTTCTCACGCTTTAGGGCCCCTAAAATGCCAGGGCAGTATACATACCCCACATGTGACCCCATTTTGGAAAGAAGACACCCCAAGGTATTCGCTGAGGGGCATAAAAAATGGTGAAAGTAATGTAGTGCCGAATTGTAAAAAGTGGCCTGGTCATTAAGGGTGTTTAAGCTAGGGGGGCTGATGTGGTTAATGCAGGTTATATTGATCGCATTGCGAATTCAACTTAGAGCTGGGTTCCTAATGGTTGTATTGCTAGAATTAAAAAACGAAGATTGAGAATATAGCGCTATATTCCCAATCTTCGTTATATTCTAGCAATACAACCAATAGGAACCCAGCTCTAAGTTGAATTCGCAAATGAGATGTCCCGAACTATTCGCCGGCGAACATAGCTTGCGAGCATTCGCCACGGCGGCCGAACATATGCGATGTTCGGTCCGCCCCCTATTCGTCATCATTGAGCAAACTTTGACCCTGTACCTCACAGTCAGCAAACACATTCCAGCCAATCAGCAACATACACTCCCTCCCAGACCCTCCCATCTCCTGGACAGCATCTATTTTAGATTGATTCGGAAGCTGCAGTCTTAGTGAGAGGAGGGACAGTGTAGCTGCTGCTGATTTAATATGGAAGTCGATAGCTAGGCTAGTGTATTCAGTGTCCACTCCAGTCCTGAAAGACTCATCTGATCTCTGCTGTAAGGACAGCGTCCTGACAGCACCCCAAAAAGCCTTTTTTAGGGCTAGTACATCAGTCTCTCTCCCAGACCCTCCCACCTCCTATTAAAAAGCAAGGACGGCATCCATATTAGATTCATTCTGAAGCTGCAGTGTTAGTAGTTGTAATCGCAATGCGATTAATATAACCTGTATTAATCGCATTGCGATTACAACTTAGATCTGAGTTCCTAATGGTAGTATTGCTAGAATATAACGAAGATTTAGAATATAGCGCTATATTCTCAATCTTCGTTATATTCTAGCAATACAACCATTAGGAACCCAGGTCTAAGTTGAATTCGCAATGCGATTAATGCAGGTTATATTAATCGTATTGCGAATTCAACTTGCCACACTCTGCGTGACTGCGTCAACTACGTAATTTTCCATGGGAGTTTTGCCATGGATCCCCCTCCGGCATGCCACAGTCCAGGTGTTAGTCCCCTTGAAACTACTTTTCCATCACTATTGTGGCCAGAAAGAGTTTCTGTGGGTTTTAAAATTCGCCTGTCTATTGAAGTCTATGGCGGTTCGCCCTGTTCGCAACTTTATGTTCGCAACATCTCTAATTATAACCAGGAAACAGATTGATGAATGGGGACAATATGGTCTGATTCAGTCCTTGTAATGACTTATATGTGGTTAACCCGCACCGGAAAGGCCTTTATGGGGGCAGTGGACAACCGTTTTTTGACTTTCCGCAATTACTCAATAAAGTGTTGCCTAAGACAGTAGAGAATTGGCCAGTCTTCTGGTTATTCGAGAATGTGGTTGCGATGGATAAAGCATTTCAAAAAACAATTTCTCTCCACCTGGAGACAAATCCTGTCAAGATTAATGCAAGTGCAGTATCGACAGCTTATCGAGCCAGATACTTCTGGGGGAACCTGCCTGGCATGAATACAGGCCTCTAGTAGCTACAGACAATGAGAAGACAAAGCTTCAAGATTGCTTGGCGTCCAGAAGAGTCGCAAAGTTCATCAAGATTCAAACCATAACTACCAACCCCTGGTCTCTTCGTCAGGGAAAATATAACGAGTTCCCAGTCATCATGGATGGAAAGGAGGACATCCTGTGGTGCACGGAGATGGAGAAGGTCCTCGGATTCGCCCACACTGTATGAACATCTCAGAAATGAACCTCTGGTCCCAACAACAGCTCCTGGGAAGGTCATGGAGCATCCCGGTCATCCAACATCTATCCGCCCCGCTAAAGGATAACTTTGAAAGTGTGTAGAAGCCACATGGGGCCCCCACGCTGCATATTTATCATGGAGACACCACATTTTATAATATTACATTATTATATAAAGAAGGAAAAAAAAAAGACCCTTTGTCACCCGGCTCTCAAGTGTGATCTGCTACATGATCATCATCATCGAGTACTGTCTGCACATCACTGACGTCCTCCTCAACAGTCTCTGGGTCAGGAGCCTGACCGTTCGCAACACCAGCTCTCACACCACTCTCCTCATCACTACTTGCCTGCCTAGTGGAGGAAAGGACAGAGGCAGGTTCAGATAGGTGAGGGCACAGGGCCAGCTTTCGGGCCATACCAACTAAGAGTTGTGTCTGACGAACCCACTGACTCTTGACTGGGAGTGTCTGATGTCATTTGCGACGAAGTCGAAGATCGAGTCAGCCATTCAAGAACCTCTGGGTCGCTGGTCATGACACGACCACTAGCTGACACTGGGAGCTCAGGCCTCTCGAAGAGACCCCTGCTGTCACGGCCCCTTACTCTGCTGCAACCTCTGCCTGCGCCAGAAACATTTAGATCCTTTGCCACTCCCCTGTGCAGGGCCTGGCACTTCTCTGTCTGACATACTGTTAGATCAAATAATGAAATGTTAGATCAAATATTTTTTATTTCACCACTTATACACGCAAACTGGCTTTTAGAATATATCACTGCACCACAGAATGGCAATTAGGCCCTAATTATTTCTACTTTTACACAAAAGGCTTTTCAACAGTAAGTGCAACGATAACGAATGGCGAATATATATTTATTTCGCCACTAATACACAGCAAACAGGAGTTCAGAATATATCACTGCACCACAGAATGGCAATTAGGCCCTAATTTGTTTCTCGTTTACACAACAGAAAAGGATTTTCAACAGATAAGTGCAACGACGAAGGTCGAATATATTTTTATTTCGTCACTAATACACGGCAAACAGGGCTTCAGAATATATCACTGCACCACAAAACGGCAATTAGGCCCTAATTTTTTTCTACTTTTACACAATGAACGGCGGGTGTGTTTTTATTTCGCCACTAATACACAGCAAACAGGGCTTCAGAATATGTCACTGCACCGCAGAACGACAATTAGGCCCTAATTATTATCTACTTTTACACAAGATAAGGCTTTAAAAAAGATAAGTGCAATGATGAATGGCGAATGTGTTTTTATTTCACCACTAATACACGGCAAACAGGACTTCAGAATATATCACTGCACCGCAGAATGGCAACTAGGCCCTAATTTTTTCACCTTTTACATAACACAAAAGGCTTTTCAACAGAGAAGTGCAACGATGAACGGCGAATATATTTTTATTTCGCCACTAATACATGGCAAAAAGGGCTTCAGAATATATCACTGCACCACATAACGGCAAATATATTTTTGTTTTGCCACTAATACACAGCTAAAAGGGCTTTAAAACCTATAGCTGAACCGCATCAGGGCAAATAAGACGTACTGTAGAAATATTTCCTTGTAAAAAAACTTATTAACAGCTATATCAAACAGCAATTGCACCCCAATAACAAAAACGGTTTGCTGGAATGAAAGAGCTGTATAATGGCAATTTGGATCCCCAGTCAGTACACCAAGGTGTGATAGAATTGTTCCTGTTACCCAGTTTGTAACCTCCCCTACTGAACCCTGTTCTACATAAATGCTGTGGAACTATTTCTCCCTATCCTTTCCCTGCACTTATAAGTCGTTTTTTTCACCACAATCAAGTGTTTCCTATGACTGTCCCTAGCGCCTGCAGACAAGTCTCTCCCTGCACTAAGTACGCTGGTGAATGGCAGAATCTAAAATGTCTGCCGCTATTTATAGGGCTGTGACATTACAGGGCTGGCTGCTGATTGGGTGCATGCATGTCAGTATGGGTGATCCGCCTTCCCAGAGTTACTTTCTCCATGTCCTCACACATGCAGCAGCCATTTTAGGAAAAAATGTGATTCGTTACCACAAAGCTCGAGGAAATTCAGCTTCGGTGCGAATAAAATTTTCCTAAAATTCTGATGGAATTCCACTTCATTTGCTCATCTCTAGTAGAGATAGATAGATAAGTTATTACTAGGTCTTTGGCTGTATAATTATCTGTTATTTATATATTAACTTTATAAATTAGCTACTATACAAACTATTATCTTAATCTCTGCCAAATTCACCCACGGTTCTACGATATTTCCCTACCTCCCTCTCATATTTCCTCTTCAGTGCCAGAGGCAATTATGAGCTACTGTAGCTTAAGGTGTCCACAAAATGTGCCATGTCTGCAGTCAGTCCAAAAGTTCTAACATTTTTATTTTTTTCACTGAGAAAAGTTTACTTTGATGTACTTCCACCTTTAAGTTGAGAACTGCAGAATAAAATCCAGTAATTTATATTATTAGAGCACTTGTTTAAGTAGCCTGAATAAGTCGACAGTCTCTAGCGCAGTAGAATTGGTAACAGAAGACGTTAAGGCATCTAAATTAATTTCAGTTTTTTGCGTGGCTGTTTTAACATTTGTAATTATATTACATTGAGTAATTGTAAAGAATCAAGCAACATTATTCTTGTTAACAGCTCAGTATGGCTTCCCATGAGAAAATATAAATGGGTGAAGAGAGCAGAGGCAGAGAGACTAACACATAACAGGCCAAGGTGAAAGGTACAAATTTAAATAGTTTACCACAAAAGGGAAATGTTTTCACCTTCTGTTTGGATGCCATGGCAGTGAGGAAAAAGTCTGTGGGGGATGAAAAATGGACATGTGAATTCACATAAACTGCCATTCAGCAGTTCTGACTCCTAGATTGCACAGATAACCTAAAGGACCAGAACAGTCATCAAAACTTTCTCACTCAGTTATTGAACTAAATGATTAAGTTAACTAAACTTGGGTCAGTACAGAGATCTCTCCCATCATCTATTTATCCCCAGGACTGTCACTGTGACAATAGTAGTAGTATTGGAAGGATCGGCACTCAAAGTAGTATATCTTCAAAGTTCTCGTTTATTCGCCATTGAATGAGGCAACACACTACACGTGTTTCGGCTGTATAAGCCTTTCTCAAGTGTACTGTGACAAGGGGACATCCTCTGCGTCTGGAGGAAAGAAGGTTTGTACACAAACATAGAAGAGGATTCTTTACGGTAAGAGCAGTGAGACTATGGAACTCTCTGCCTGAGGAGGTGGTGATGGTGAGTACAATAAAGGAATTCAAGAGGTGACTGGATGTATTTCTGGAGTGTAATAATATTACAGGTTATAGCTACTAGAGATGGGTCGTTGATCCAGGGAGTACTTCTTTCCTCTGGATCAACTAGCAGAATGACAGGCTGAACTGGATGGACAGATGTCTTTTTCGGCCTTATGTACTATGTTACTATGTTACTATGTTACTAAATGCTGTATACACTACTCACAAAAAGTTAAGGATATTTGGTTTGTAGGTGAAATTTCAGGATGAACCTACAAAGCACTCTAAACTTTACAGGTAAACTTAAGGTGACCTTCTCTAAACGTTTAAATGCACATGTCCCACTGTTCAATGTTTCAGTACTTTTTGCACAACTTGCTGTTCTCTAACATGGAGTTTAAAGGCAAAGTTCACAGAAGGTGTTTGATCAATAAATTTCCTGGTTCAAGTAGAATTAGTATTTAAACAGTCCTCCTCATCATGCTGTTCACATTTTAATGTAATGAGACCAATACAACACCTAACAATTGATCAACAGTACCTCGCCATTGCGAGGCTTCAAGCAGGATGTTTTCAGACAGAGTGGCCACTGAGCTTAGAGTGTCACAGAGTGTCATCAGTAGGTTTATTGCGAACAATGCCCTATGGAACCGGATGAGGAATGCCACACAACTCCAGGCACATTTAAGGGAGGTGAGAGGCACCCAAGTGTCACGTCATTCCATTCAAAACCGTTTACATCAGTGTGGTCTGCATGCAAGACAACCTGCAAGGGTACCTGACCACACCACCAGGCACAGGGGTCATCATATTTCATGGGCCAGGAAGCATCTATGCTGGATGAGGGACCAGTGGGCCTCAATGCTGTTCACTGATGAAAGTTGATGTACGCTGAGCAGAAATGATGGCCGCCAATGATGTTGGAAATGTCAAGGAGAGCTCTATGCATCAGCCACTGTTGTCACCAGACAAACCCTTGCTGGTGGTGGTGTTACAGTCTGGGAAGGTGTGTGTAGTCAATTCAGAACTGAAGTTCATTGTATCCAGCTTGACTATAATGGGACTCAGTGGGGAAAAACCGGCGGGAAAAGGTAATATTCGGCTATGGAGGACACTATGAACTCCGGCAGGCTAATATCTCATACCATTATCAAATCTATTTGGCTGGCTTGATCTCAAATGTTCTAGTATTGATGTGTTATAAAATAGCACTTATGGTGGATTTAGATGGACCAGTAATCAAAAAGATTATCGAGAATGATCGTTCCTGCAAACTCTGGCCATCTAACTGTGCCGCTGATCACCTGATGAACAAGCAAAACGCTCGATCATCGGGTGATCCTGTCGTTTGTGCAGGCACTACAAATCATCTTTTCTGGGCAGCAGATTGTGCTGTCTAAACAGCTATCTGCTGCCCAGAAACAATTATTCTGTATGACGATCCCATGTCCTCATACTGTGAAGGAGATCACTGCATGTAAATGCAGCAGTCTCCTTCACTGAGCGAGCAGCCGACTGTCAGGAAGGAACAAGACAAAAAGTTTAGTGATTACAATAGTCTATTAACATTCAACAAGCTTAGTGGTTACAATCTTACAAGAGGCAGTTTCATAGTCTCGGTATCAAGGCACAGTCTTATTCAGTGGTAAGAGGCAAACATAGAACAGTCACTTTAAGAGGCAGCAACTCAATCTCCCCCTGGCTTACACTGCACCCAACTTCCTGGGTGTTGTCACTTTTGCTCTGGTCTCCTCATTGTGGCAACAATGCAGATGGCTGTATCTGTATTTATAGACATGTAAATATGTGCAGAACCTCACAATATGCCATAATCAGGCCACATTGTTCTTCTTCTGCATAACACTAACATTCACTCAACACAGGCACTTCCAGGATGTGGTACTTCCTCACAACTATCTACACACACTTTGCACTGTCTCTCAGCAGTCAATTTCTCTACTCACTACACACACACACACAATGTGCCAGGCTGGCTGGTCTTTGTCGTCCCAACCTGGCTTAGCCACAGGTCCCTAGCTGCTTCAAAGTACAGGAGTTATGAAATATCAACTACCCCCCTGCTCTAGGCTCTCCACTGCAATACTCAGCTGATCTGTTGCCCTATCTGTACCCTGGGGTAGCATACCCTTCTGACTAGCACCTCACACCTTCACTGGTAGCTGACTAAAACATTAGGGTCTGCCAGTCACTACTTACCATCTCAGATATGTGTTCTATCTAAAGCAAGAGGACCTGCATAATTGGATCATGTGTTCAACAGGTGCCTTTGCAGATAACACCATATTACTCTATGAATGGAATTTTAGCTCAGTATCTCAAAAAGCTTAAGTAGCTATAAAAAAAAATTAAGCACACTTAAGAAAAAAAAGCTAAAAAATTATATTCAAGGGTGGAAGTATTTTGATTTACCAAAAAAAAAAAAAAAAGCAGATTATCATGTGTGAGGCTCTTAACCTGTTGTAGTTAAGCCCCTTGTTGCAAGAATCATGTTTACCAGGCCCCTCAGCTGTTGCTTTGGCTGCTTCCCTGGTAGGTCTGCCTTGCCCTGTTGCAATGAGCATTAAAAAGCATTGTGATGTTGTGTAAGGTCTATAGATGAGAGAATGTCTTGAAATTTGCAGAATCTGTCAAAATGTTTGATTCAAGTCTCCAATTGGCTTGAAAATTGGTATCTGAAACTCCGAGCTCCCGTAGGACTCAATTTTTTTCATCTTTTGTCAGATTGCAAGCTACACAACGGTGTCTCTCAAGCCCAGAAATTGAAGGACCTGCCAAAAATATGCCCCTGATTGGTTCAAAGGCGGTTGTCAGCCTCTGAGTCCATCAGCACAAGCCTCCTCCCTTCAGGTGCCTCAGACTGTCATTTTAAGTAGAGAACAAAGACATTAATACTGGCCGGCCAGATAGGAGATATCTTTAATCACGTGAGACGCCGAAGTGCGAATATACGGCTTACCCCGAACGCGCCCGCTGTACCCACAGGAAGAAGTAGTGACGTCACTGACACGTGGGACGCCGAAGCAGGCGAATACAGCACACACGCGGGGAACCCTGAACCCTCGGCTCTGACAGTGGAACGAGATTGATACTAAGGACAGACGGTGGTGGAGGTGTAAGGTAACAAGTGTGGGACGCCACACTCAACACTACCGTCACATCCTATATATCTAAACCCAGGCTCCGACTGACCGGGGACCGCTAGTCCAACCATATAGCAACTGATCTAATTTGGGACTATTACAGAGGAAATCCATTGTACGGCTCACTACAGTTGATTTGTTTTGTGTCTACAAGTTGGACTATATTTCTTTTATCACTATAGGTGTATGTAGAGACTCTATGGACAATATATGAATTTTTAGAGGTGTATTATTAATTAAATAGTTTTTAATTATCATTACAGTCTATTAAATATTCCCTTAAACACATATTACTGATGTAAGTGTGCCTATTGCTACACTATTTGTACGATTAATCCTGCCCTTTGGTTCGGGCGAACCTATTAGCAACAGAGCACCTTATTTCCAATCTTACATCGGGTGTGCCACTTCACATTTTTTCTTCTTTTTTGAATCTAAACTGCGCCTTTTATGCCAGGGTAAACAGTCCGCAGAGATATATTGTTCTGACTTTCGGAGGTGGGCAGCTGATACTGGTTGGAATGACGCTGCACTCCAAAGTCAATTTTGTCATGGTCTTTCTGAGAGATTAAAAGATGCATTTGCATTTAATGAGAGGCAAGTGTCTTTGGAGTCTGCCATGTCTCTAGCTGTTCGTATAGACAGGCGTCTGAGAGAGAGAGAGGAGACTACTCTTTCCTGTCATATTCAGCCCAAGGACACTGGAGTTGTCTCATGCAGTGCGCAGGGGGATCACTCTGTCTCTATACCCTCTGAGGAGGAGGCCATGCAGCTGGGTTTAGTTGCCTCTGATACTAGAGGATTCAGCTCTCAGAGGAGAGTATGTTTCTGTTGTGGAGGTATTAACCATTTAGCTAATGTTTGCCCTTCTAGGAGGTTCATGGGGTTTCCTGAGGATAATAAAAAGAAAAGGGAAGAGAAGCCCTCTAAAAACTTTCCATTTGCTACAATTGGCAAGGTTAATGCGGAAATTGAAGATTTGCTGTTTGCTTGTAGTTTTCGTTTTCTCCTTCCTGCCAGGGTGGCGCTAGACAGCAAGAACTTGGTTTGTGAGATTTTTGTTGATAGTGGAGCAGCTGTTAATCTCATTGATAGTCAATTTGCTACAACACATGGTTTCCAGGTGTGCACTTTGGAAAAATCTATACCTGTTTTTGCTATCGATTCCGCTCCACTTTCTAAAAAATCGTTAAAGGGCATAGTTCACAATATCCGTTTGACTGTGGGTGACACTCATGTTGAGGATGTGTCATGTTTTGTCTTAAGCGGATTACCTTCTCCTCTAGTGTTGGGGGCTACCCTGGCTCACTAAACATAATCCCACCATTGATTGGCAAGCAAGGCAAATAAATGATTGGAGTGAGTTTTGCAGAGAGCATTGCCTCGCGGCAACTCTCGCAGAGGTTTCTACCAAGACCATACCTTCTTTTCTCTCAGAATTTTCTGATGTGTTTTCCAAGAGTGGTGTCCAGGAGTTGCCCCCTCACCGGGAGTATGATTGTCCAATTAATCTCATCCCAGGTGCCAAGCTGCCTAAATCACGATTATACAATCTCTCTCAACCTGAGAGAGCAGGCATGCGTACTTATATCTCTGAGAGCCTGAGAAAGGGACATATCAGACCCTCGAAGTCACCTGTTGCCGCTGGGTTTTTCTTTGTTAAAAAAAGATGGTTATTTAAGACCTTGTCTGGATTTCAGGGAGCTTAACCGTATCACGATTCGTGACCCCTATTTGCTTCCTCTGATCCCGGATTTGTTTAACCAGATTGTGGGGGCTAAAGTTTTTTCTAAGTTGGATTTAAGAGGGCCTTCAATACCCCGGAGGGTCATTTTGAGAACTTGGTTATGCCCTTTGGTTTGATGAATGCTCCGGCCGTCTTCCAACATTTTGTGAACAGCATTTTCTATCATTTGTGGTCGGATCGGCTATCAGAAAGGTGTACCTAACCTATCTAACCCTATCTACAACAAGCAGTAGAATTGTGCCATAACTGCTGCGGTAGGGCAGCCTAAAGGGGGCCACCCTAATATGAAGTGACTGTAAGATGGTGTGGGTGGGTGGGTGAAATCAGCTGAATCGGCGTCAGCCTGGGCCCACAGGTGCCTATAAATAGCCTAGTAACCAGCCAGCATGGGCCCACAGGTGCATATAACTAGCCTTGTAATCAGCCTCCCCTCCCACAAATACAGCAAAGGTCTTTGCTTAATACTTGTGGTCGGATCGGCTATCAGAAAGGTGTACCTAACCTATCTAACCCTATCTACAACAAGCAGTAGAATTGTGCCATAACTGCTGCGGTAGGGCAGCCTAAAGGGGCCAAAAAGAGCAGACCTTAGTTTAGAGCAAAACATATACATACCATTACGACACCCACTTTGAACGCAAAGACACTACACGATGAAGGTGCGGAATATACCGTACATATCACAGAGACTTCAATGTACATTACCTCTTAGTCACGTGTGCCGGCACGTCGTTCTTGGAGGTAGCTATTGTTGATGCTTTTGAAAGAGTGGTTGGTAATCAGAAACGATTTACTCCTATGTTGACCAACATATGAACATATTACGAGACGGTCTGAATCCTGAGAGCTGCAGACTGAAACAACAATGGTGAATCTGATGGAAGGGCCTAATTGAAGTCCCACCATTCGCCAAGGGCCCTGTTAATGGTAGCAAAATACTTCACCTATACTTATTCCCCAGGCCACCGCTTTAATTATTATTATTATTTTTTATAAAGGACCCAAAAAGTTAGAAGATGGCGGATGCCGTCTAACTCTAGTAATGGATTAAGTGAAATGTGTAGACTCACCAGGCCTGGGGAGTACATGGCCTAATCACGAGTGCATGGCTGTTCCAATTAACGAGCTAATGTTGCCTGTAATGAGGACAGAAAACATACCCACCATACTAGCAGTTGTGACAGGAAATAAGCTTAAGGTAGTGATAAACTATGTATGCTGCGCCTACAGTAGTGATAGGACTTGTTGAGTCCATAGATGTGACAGACTACGTATATTGTGCCTTATTATTGTACCTACTACTGGAAGATAGACCAGTACCCAGGAACTAGGTGCGACACCAACACCCTCAGCCCGAGTTTGACGATGAAGTAAGCATGTCTGTAATGAAGACATAATGTACACCCAATGCCTGCCGCTTTGACAGGACAAGCTTAAGGTCATGATAGACTACGTATGCTGCGCCTGTAGTCGCGCTAGGACTTATCGTGTCAGTAACGTGACAGGCTTCGTAAATCGCCTGTAGTCGTGACAGGACTTATTAGTCTGTAGACGTGACAGACTTCGTAAATCACCTGTAGTCGTGACAGGACTTATTAGTCTGTAGACGTGACAGACTTCGTAAAATCGCCTGTAGAGGTGAGACAGGACTTATTAGTCTGTAGACGTGACAGACTTCGTAAATCACCTGTAGTGGTGAGAGGACTCCCTGTGGACGAAACGGATTTATTTATTTTTTTTCCTGAACAACCCTTTGAGAGCCGAAATTTGAGAAACGTGAAAAAAAAAATAATAATAATGAGACCACAGGGTCAGCTTCCTGGGAGAATGGGTCTATAATGCAAGGACGGGCAAGAGAAAGTAACAGCAGGGAGCGAGGGAAGCAAGAACCTAGAGAGGGTAAATGGCAGAAAAATGCGAACCCAGGAGAAGGTGATGTCTGAAAAGGAAGGCTTGAGATGACTGCTTGAAAAGAAAACGATGAAGACCCAACAACAATAATGTGAGTTAGATTCTAATGGCAAAAGCCATGCATGCGAGCCTCCACAAGAATTGTATTGCGAGCCACAGCTGACCGAGCCATGCGAGCAGGCCTGAAGGCAGAAATAGACATGGAACCTACTGTGGCGGACCACGCAGCCGACCTCGAATGGCGGAGTTGTGTGTGTAAAACCTAAACTGAGAAGCCATGCGTGAGAGACTAATGGCGGAGCCAAGCGCGAGAGAGACTAATGGCGGAGCCAAGCATGAGACACACTGATGGTGGAGCCATGCGTGAGAGACACAAATGGCGGGAATATGCGCGAGAGACACTAATGGCGGGAATATGCGCGAGAGACACTAATGGCGGAGCCATGCGCGAGAGACACTAATGGCGGAGCCATGCGCGAGAGACACTAATGGCGGAGCCAAGCGTGAGAGAGACACTAATGGCGGAGCCAAGCGTGAGAGAGACTAATGGCGGAGCCAAGCGTGAGAGAGACTAATGGCGGAGCCAAGCGTGAGAGAGACTAATGGCGGAGCCAAGCGTGAGAGAGACTAATGGCGGAGCCAAGCGTGAGAGAGACTAATGGCGGAGCCAAGCGTGAGAGAGACTAATGGCGGAGCCAAGCGTGTCAAACTTAAACGGAGAAGCCATGCGTCAGAGACTCTAATGGCGTAGCCATAAATGCGAAACTTATGGCAATTTTTAATTTTTTTTTTCTTTTTTTTCTTTTATTTTAAACCACTTAAGCAGCACCAGTATGACTTGTGGACTTGCATAACCATAACCACCTTCGACAGTAACCTAGGACACTAACCAGCTTACAACCATATTGTACCCCTAACGAATAACGTGAAGAACGGTCATAGACCCCGCAGAGCCATGAGGCTGAAGCAGTCATCGGGCCCCTGAAGCCAAGACTGAACTAGATGACATTACAGTGACGATAAGTAATTAAAATGTGAGCCAGACCTGAGGGGATATGCATAGACAATAGTGAACCGAACCCCGTGCCTAAGTAAAACATTAAACCAACTGTGAAATTGAACAGGTGGGAGAAAAAGAGCCAGAGGCATTACAGTTCGCTAAGAGAAGACCCTAATCGTGACAACGTATGAACAGCTTGTGAAACATAGTAGGAAACTTACTCCTATTAGCCCACTGACCGCTGAGGGACTGTATGGTGAGCTGGGGCAGGAGACCAGTCTGAGTGAATGCGAACCAGGACTAAAGAACAGCACCCAATTTTTTTTTTTTTCCTCCACCGAAGTGAAACAGAAAAGTAGGCCTATGGAATGTAACAACCAGCGAGGAAAGAAACGTAAACCTGAAAGAAAGTGGTATCAGAGCGGTGTGCTGACTGCCCTAGTGAAAATACTGAGTAACCATGATGTAGCAATGAAAAATGCAGCTTTAAGTGGAAGCAGAATATAACATCTGATGTAAGAACAGGTGGGTGAATGCAGCTCTGGATGTGAGTGGTGCTTAAAACATGGTATGGGCCCAGCTCTGAGCATGAAGAGCAAGGTATAACGCAGCCGTATGAATGCAATCTGAAGTGAGCAGAGTATTAATGTGATGCAACAGCAAACGCATGAACGCAGCTCTAGTAGTGAATGGAGTATAGGACAAAATGTAAATGCAGACACATGGACGTAGCTTTTGAAGGTAACTAACCTAACCATGATCATTCGACCATAAGCGCCCCACCTCCTTCGCCCCAGAGCGCTACAAGTCACTAACCGTGTAACCAAGTCCGATCCTACTGTGAATGCCAGCACTCGGCTGTCACCTTCTGCCATTACCCAGGCGCGAACGAACCTCCACATAATGCTTCCGTTTTTTTGTTTTTTGTTTTTAAATGGGTCACCACAACACCATCTAAGAAACATAAACGTGTTTGAACATAACCCATGATGCAACGCTAATTAATCGACATAGTGCACTTATAAACCTAGCACAGAACCGCTGACACATGCGTGCCCATAACATACAGTTTATAGATTAAACACACTTACATACAAGAGCATCAGAACTCAAATACCGGCGCCTTGACCGATCTGCTTGTGTCCCCATATACAAACCACTGATATACATTTACCAACACCTTGCATGTCTGGCTTTAACTGCGGATGTGCCCCCACATGTAAAACAGGTAAAAGAAAAACATGCACTAATTTTTTTTTTTTTTTTTTTTTTACGTATGAAACAGATATCAGAAAACATGCGACCATACCTATTCTAGGCGCATGCTACACCAATAACTATATGCAATAGCCCCTAACAAGCCCCTAAACAGCTAGACAAAATACTAACTACAGTCATTTGACTGTTAGCACCCAACTCTGCTTTGACCCAGAGAACTGCGAATCGCATACCGCACTGTGGGTCCTGTGCCAATAAGTGCAATTCTACAGTGAGTGCCAGCATTCGCCTGGCCCTTTTTTCCGATGCCCAGGTGTGAACGAGCCTCCACATGATGCTGCTGCGTTTTTTTTTTTTTGTTTTTTTTTTAAATCAACCATTGATACACAAAACACAGCGTGCATAGCTTGAGCCCACTAACAACCAATGCTCGGCCCTTTAGCACCCAAACTCTGCTTCATCCCAGAGAACTACATGTTGCGGACCGCAGCGTGGGTCCCGTGCAAACCACTCCGATCCTACCATGAATACCAGCGCCCTCCTGAAACATTCTGCCGTCGCCCAGCCGTAAGGAGCCTCCACACCATGCTGCTGTATCCTAGAGCTGACCCAGAGGTAGTGAAATCAGCTGAATCGGCGTCAGCCTGGGCCCACAGGTGCCTATAAATAGCCTAGTAACCAGCCAGCATGGGCCCACAGGTGCATATAACTAGCCTTGTAATCAGCCTCCCCTCCCACAAATACAGCAAAGGTCTTTGCGTAATACTTAATAGGGAAATTTGTACTGGTGTATCTAAATGACATTTCGATTTTTTCTCCTGATTTCAAGACTCATCGGGACCACCTATCTCAGGTCCTGCTGATTTTGCAGGAGAATAAATTGTACGCTAAACTGGAAAAATGTGTGTTTGCGGTTCCAGAGATAGCCACTCACTGATATGACTAAAAAGGGGGTGGATTTTTCCTCATGGTCGGAAGAGGCGCTTCAAGCCTTTTCTAGTATTAAAGAGCATTTTGCTTCCGCTCCCATTTTGGTACAACCTGATGTCTCTCTACCTTTCATTGTTGAGGTGGATGCCTCTGAGTTGGGGGTGGGCGCGGTCTTATCTCAGGGTCCCTCTCCTGCTAAATAGCGACCCTGTGCCTTTTTCTCAAAAAAGCTCTTCGCCGCAGAGAGAAATTACGATGTGGGAAATAGGGACTTGTTGGCCATCAAATTGGCTTTTGAGGAATGACGTCATTGGTTGGAGGGAGCCAGACACCCAATTACCGTATTTACCGACCATAAGAATCTTGTTACGTTCCGCCCTGGGGTTAAAAATGTGAAGGCAGATGCCCTGTCACGTTGTTTTCCGGGAGGGGGGAACTTTGAGGACCCAGGTCCCATTTTGGCTGATGGGGTGGTCGTCTCTGCTCTTTATCCCGATTTGGAGGCAGAGGTTCAGGCAGCCCAGGCAGAGGCACCTGATCTTTGTCTTCCTGGGAGGTTATTTGTGCCGCTCGCTTTGCGACACAAAGTTTTTAAGAAGCACCATGACAGTGTTCTTGCTGGGCACCCGGGGAGTAGAGCCACAGTGGATCTCATTGCTCGCAGATTCTGGTGGCCAGCTCTTTGTAAGATGGTTGAGGGGTTTGTGGCAGCCTGAGAGACTTGCTCTCGTGCCAAGGTCCTTCATTCACGGCCATCGGGATCTCTCCATACCTTCCCGTCCTTGGACGCATCTGTCAATGGACTTCATTACAGACTTGCCTCAGTCCTCGGGGAAGACTGTGATTCTGGTGGTAGTGGACCGTTTTAGCAAAATGGCGCATATTCCTTTTCCTGGGTTACCCAATGCTATGACGCTGGCGCAAGTGTTTGTTGATCACATTGTTAAATTACATGGCATTCCTTCGGAAATCGTTTCTGATAGGGGCACGTAATTTGTTTCCAGATTCTGGAAGGCCTTCTGTTCTCGCTTGGGGGTTCGGTTGTCGTTTTCTTCTGCCTTTCACCCGCAGTCGAATGGTCAGACCGAACGTGTCAATCAGAATCTGGAGACATATCTGCGCTGTTTTGTTGCAGAGAATCAGGAGAATTGGTGTTCTTTTTTGTCCCTTGCTGAGTTTGCTTTAAATAACCGTCGTCAGGACTCCTCTGATAAGTCACCATTTTTTGGTGCATATGGGATTTATCCGCAGTTTGGGACATTCTCTGGAGAGGGCTCTTCTGGTTTACCTGATGAGGAGAGATTTTCCTCGTCCTTGTCTCTTATTTGGTAAAAAATTCAGGGTAATCTAAAGAAGATGAGTGAGAGATATAAGCGTGTGGCAGATAAGAGATGTGTGCCTGGTCCGGACCTGAATGTGGGTGATCTGGTGTGGTTGTCTACAAAGAATATCAAACTGAAGGTTCCCTCCTGGCAGTTGGGTCCTAGGTTTATTGGGCCTTACAAGATCTTATCTGTCATCAATCCCATTGCTTTCAGTCTTGATCTTCCTCAGACTTGGAAGATCCATAATGTTTTTCACAAGTCCCTATTGAAAACCTTATGTCCAACCTACTGTTCCTTCCTCTTTGCCTCCTAGTTGATAGTAATCTTGAATTTCAGTTCTCCAGGATTGTGGATTCCCGCATTATCCGCGGTTCTCTTCAGTACCTCGTTCATTGGGAGGGTTATGGTCCTGAGGAGAGGATGTGGGTCCCACTGTGGGACATTAAGGCCACTCGTCTCATCAGGGCTTTCCATCGGTCTCATCCTGAGAAGGTCGGTCCTGAGTGTCCGGAGTCCACCCATAGAAGGGGGGGTACTGTCACCGCCGGTTCTGGGAGATGGTCGGTCAGAGGTTCCTCCCTGTCTTCTGTATAACGTTCTTTGTTTTGGTTTCACTTTGCTCAGTTCCTTTCTCTCCCTCAGCTGCCTCTTATCTTGATTAATAGGCTTGCTTTATATTCCCTCTCATACTGCTCCTTCTTGCGGTTTATATTACTTCCTGGATGAAGTGTGTGCTGCTGGAGGCTGCAGTTGTAAGTGCAATCCGTTTACTTTGTGTTTTGTTTGCTGGCTTGATTCTAGGTGACCCTGACTCCCTCTGTATTCAGTGCAGGGAGCCAGTGGCCGTGTCCCCTCACTACTATAGGGTTTTCAGGTGTCACACAGTCTTAGGTATGTGGGCATGCAATCGTCTACCATTGAGGCCTTTGCATGTGTAGCAGTCAGGAAGAGCTCTTAGGGTTTTAAAGGGCTCACCTATATGCTCCTTAGTTTTGGATCAAGCCAGTCTGTTGTTATTTATCAGTTCCTGCTTACTGTTCTCCATCCTTGACAGAGGGGTGCTGGCCAGTGTGTTCCTCATAGGTAGTCTCACAATTAGCAGATGGTGTACCCCTCCCGCATTTGGTTATAGATCTCCCACTGCTTCCATCCTGCTGGCTCACGGGCACTCTTCCACCCTGCTGCCTCATACAAAACAATAGCTGATGTCAGCGAGACCAGCCACAAAAATACCGCGGAGCCCCAGTTAAGAGTCTCAACACAGCAATCCAAAGTGCTAAGCTGCCTGGGAAACAGTAATATGCAAAATAAGTGTGGAGCCCCAGTATTGGGTCTACAACACAATGAAAGCCAGATATCCCTCAAAGGAAGGAAAACTGGTGCAAAGGGTTGTCTCCATTACAGAGATCACCAAATCCACCATATTAAGTGGCCCCTATGTCAAGATCCTGCTTTTTTACAAGCTTTAAGGATGTCACGGGGAAAACCTAAGCCAGTTATCCATCCGCAGACAGCTGTTTCGGGGTGTTGCCCCTCATCAGTGTGGAGTAGGATTCTGGCTAACAGGGAGCAATGCCTTGGAGACTACTCAAACAAAACCATAGCTGTTCTCAGGGAGACCAGCTTGTAAAAAAGCAGGATCTTGACATAGGGGCCACTTAATATGGTAGATTTGGTGATCTCTGTAATGGAGACACCCCTTTGCACCGTTTTTTCTTCCTTTGAGGGATATCTGGCTTTCATTGTGTTGTAGACCCAATACTTGGGCTCCACATTTATTTTGCATAACCCTGCTGCCTCATGGGCACGCTGCCACCCTTGCCCCCTGATGATAATGCCCCCTCTTCACCCAGCAACCATGTGCGATCGGCAACATTATCATCTACAAATGTTTGGTCATCACTTGTGTCACCCAAACCTGTCTCTTGCGCTCTCTCTAAACATGTGTTCCCACCCGATTGTCATCATCGGTAGTTGCATGCCTAAAAGAGTACAAAGTGAACCTACAGGCCTGTAAACTGCCTACCGTCCTCACAAAGCTCATCATCGCTGAAAAGCAGAACTGGTGGCTACCATTACTTGACTAGCAGACAGAGCAGAAAAAGCAAGAGGCAGGTGAGGACATAGATGTAGTTCCTGGGCCATGCCAACTAAGCGTGGTATCAGAGGAACTCACGGATTCCTGTCTCTGTGTCTCTGTTGTCAGTTAAGATGATTTTGAAGAGTGAGTCAGCTAATAAAGTACAGCTGGATTGTTAGTTGTATACCCCCCCCCCCCGCCCCTCCTTCTTCTGCTGGCTACAGGAACATTTTTGCCACTGTCCATTTCTTTGGAGGGCCCAGGCTACTCTGTTGGCTATAGTGTATAATAACTGTATCGCTAACAGAATGAATTAGCTATGATAAATTTCGCTCCACTGCACAGTTATGTACAGGCGATAAATTACACCTCCCATTATACGGACTTAACCTAACTCTACAGCTAACAGAACGAATTACCTTAGATATAGTTTGCTCCACTGCACAGTTATGTACAGGGAGATTAATTACACCTGCCTGTAATACGGAATTAACATAATGCTACAGCTAACAGAAGGGATTAGCTATGATTAATTTTGCTCCAGTGCAGTCTGCATGCACTCTCCCTGCAGTCTCCCTCTCCAATATTGTTCTTTCAAATTGTTTTCAGCAACACTGTCCCTAACACTTGTCAGGTTTCTCCCTATGCTCAGCTCAGTAAAATGGCATAGACCATGCGGGTTGAGGGTTTTATAGGGCTACCAGCAGAATGGCTGGCTGCATGGCATTATGGGTGATCTTCTTACTTTCACTTTGTAACACGTGCAATGACCATATTAGTAAAACTTGATTCGTTAAGGAAGCGCAAGGAAATTTAGCTTCTTTGCGGATCGAAGTTTTCCTAAACTTCGGACAGAAATCTGCTTCGAATGCTTTGCTTCACTCAACAGGTATCAGCAGTATTCTGCATATGCTGGATCTGACGATTCTGGTATTCTATTCCTATGCTCGAAGAGAATACTGAAATCTGATCCCAGGCGAGTACCTAGTCCTACCCAATGAATTGTGCCCGCTGCTGCTACTTTTTGCATAGTTTGCCATACTTCCCCCATGAACTGTGCCTGCTGCTGCAGAACATCATAATAGTGACAAAAGAACAAGTTTCATCATCACCAGATTGTTATTATTGGAAATTAGGGGGCAACACAAGGATAAGATGCCTTTATTGTGACTGTACAATACAATGAAATACAATGTACAATACAATGAAATGTTGTTTGAAGCAATCCTAGATGCCATGGACAGAGGAACAAGAACGGAGATTTAAACTAAAGCATTGCACTAGAAAGCATTACTATTCACAGTTCACAGCATATATATAGCAAGAGCAAAGTAGGAAGTGCTTATGAATACATATACAAATTCAGACACCACTGCAGAAAAGAGACCATCATGGGGTTACGAACGCAGCAGTCACTTTCAGTCTGTGGTAGTTTTTATCCTAGAAAGGGGCAAGAATCTCTGAGCATTTAGGAGATTGGTTGCTTTGGGGTAAAAGCTGCTCTTCAGCCTAGTGGTGCGGGCATGTAGGGTATCTTGACCCTATAGGGTCATTGTCCCATGCAGTGTCTTCCCAGTTGTAAGAAACCACTATATAGGTGTCATGTGCGGTTCTAATGTCTGACAGGACAAGCTATTCTAAAATACATGAGACCTACTAGGTGACCTAATATAAGTAGCTGATATTGTGTCATTAAAATTGATGGCCTTGCTGACTGCTCTGCCGTCCTTAATCTAGTACTGATGCCGAGTACGATATTAAATTAAACTTCCCCTGAAGAGCCTGATTATCAATAAGGGTGAAACACGTAGGGACCAGGGCGCTTACTTGCATGCCACCATCTTTGGCAGCGGATCTGAGCGCCATGTCTGTATATATTTAAATCACATTTGTATCAATATATGTGTTTGGCATCGCAGTATATATATTTTTATGTGCTGATATACATATAATCGATGTATCGTTAACATGAGACATCTCGAGCAAGTGTTTATCATCATATAAAGCATCCACAGTTGTGGTGTTCCATTGCTCTATGTACTAATAGTTTTTTATTTTTTTTTGTGTACCAAGAATAGGCCACCATTTAGGGGTACAATACCAATAAAGGGTTTGCCTAGGGCCTACTAGGAGGTTCCTGAATACGGCATCGCCCCTATCAGTATATGGCCACATACAGGGATAGGCCCAGTCCATCAGCATACACCCTACCTGGATTACTATGTCCTCAATTACCACGGAGAAATAGATATGCTACAAACAGCACTATAGTACATATCCCTGATGTGTCGTTTTTATGTATTTTTGTTTTTGTTTATTTTTTCTATGTTTTTTCTGTCTGTAGAAGATATTTTATATGTAATCTACTAAAGGCTACGTTTTATAACAGGAGGAACCCTGTGATTACAATAATTATACATATATACCGCCTGTGGTTATTATTCCCTCTGACAGGAAACTGTCTTAGCTGTGAATCTCCTCTCACAGGTAGTAATATAAGTGTAATTAGGGGGCCAGCCTTTCCTCCACTGTAGCGTCTTTCCCCCATGGGCCCCATAGCAGCTGCATGGTCTCCTTCTGTTAGAGGTATGCCACTGCATCTTCATCTTCCCTATTGTTTTCCCCAACAATTTTCACAGTAAAATGGCACTGCCTTATTTTCTGCACAATTCATCTGAAGCCGGAACTTCGAATATATTTGACAACAGAATTTTAATAAAATTCATAATCTGATTTTTTCTCTAATCTGTAGTAAGGTCCTAACTAGTGTTGATCGAGCACCAAAGTGCTCTGGTGCTCACGTAGAACTGCTTTGGTGCTCTACCACCAGAGCACAATGGAAGTCAATGGGAGTACCCGAGCATTAAACCAGGCACCCCCTGCTCTGAAGAGGGGAGGATGTCTGGTTCACAGGAAAGGTAAACATGTATGAAAACACCACTGAAATGGTTCGGGAACAGCAAGGGGAGGATGTCTGGATGCATCTTGGACTCCCACGTTGCTCCTGGGAACGATGTCCGAGTAGTAATCCAAATTTAAACAGACTGACAATAATACACACAAAACCGAAGATAAAATCTATTTTAGAGAAAAAAATGTTAGGAACCATTGTTTCCTGTATATTTACTTGTATATAAAGTGCTAGTGCTGCCAAAAATTAAAAGGAAGAGGCACTCCGATACAAATTGTATATCACATAAAGGAAGGCCTTATTCACATTGTGGTACAATTATTCAGGTAGTGGGACACCTACACTCATAAAGCCAATGCACTAAGTGAAAGGGTTGCCAAAAATTACAAGGAATCGGCACTCCAATACACCCTTTATTACACAAGGAGGGCATCATACACACCTTTGAAAAATTATGATTGATGGCCTTCTGGTGACCCTCTAAAACATTAGGGGCGCGGACCTGCTGCTGACCTGACCATCTAAAACATTAGGGGTGGGGGTCTGCTGCTGAGCTGACCTTCTAAAACATTAGGGGTGAGGGTCTGCTGCTGAGCTGACTTTCTAAAATATTAGGGGCAAGAGCCTGCTGCTGATCTGACCATGGAAAAAATTATGGGTGAGGGCCTGCTGATGAGCTGACTCTCTAAAACATTAGAGGCGAGTGCCTGCTGCTGCTGATCTGAAAGAGAAAAATTACAGTCAATGTCACAGACGTTTGGGATGAGGAAACGTTATACAGGAGATGTAGCGCAGGTAATGTCACTGTCCACAGCATCTACAGAAAAAGTACACTGGATGTCACTAGTGTTGATCGAGCACCCAAGTGCTCAGGGGCTTGGGTGCTTGGGCCGAACATATCGGGATGCTCGGGTCTATTGAAAAAGTACACTGTATGTCACAGATACATTTTTTCAGCGCATACTTTATACAGGAGATGTGGCGCAGCTAATTTAACTGTCTGCAGCGGACACCGTCTATGGAAAAAGTACACTGGATGTCACAGATATTTTTGGGATGTGCACACTTTACACAGGAGATGTGGCGCAGATAATTTAACTGTCCACAGCGGACACCGTCTATGGAAAAAGTACACTGGATGTCACAGATATTTTTTGGGATGCACACACTTTACACAGGAGATGTAGTGCAGATAATTTAACTGTCCGCAGCAGGATGCGCTAAAAAAATATATTGCTGCTGCCACACACAGTATTACTTAAAGCGAACCTGTCACCTGCTTTTTACCTCTTAAGCTGTTAACTGTACCTTATAGATCTTTGTAACCTTGTTTCCAAACAGGTTTTGTTCGTTTTTCTGGGCTTTATATTACTGAAAAAATCACTTTATAATCTGCTCTGCTGCGTCTGAAGTCACCAGACAAGTCAAGGAGGCAGACCCTCCTTGACTGCTGGATGCGACTCCCCCGCCCTAACCCCGCCTCTCATCCCTATGATTGACACTAGCTCTTCTGCCCGGGACCGCTGGTCTCGGCGGCGCATGCGCCGTCTGCCTTCATAGCAGCGCGATCCCGAGCCTCGCACTCAGTGAAGCGCGATCCCTTTGCTTGATCGCGCTTGCGCAGTTCCCTCTCGCAGTCCTGTCGGTCTTATGCAGCGCACGCAGCGCATGCCCGTTCCTCTGCCTCTGCCTTTCAAGGAGAAAATACCTGCTGAACAAGAGAAAAGTGGTCCCGGTGATCACTGCTTTGCGATCCGGCAAGTCAGCAGTGATCACGTGGACAAGGCAGAGGCAGAGGAACGGGGATCGCGCTGCTATGAAGGCAGACGGCGCATGCGCCGCCGAGACCAGCGCGGTCCCGGGCAGAAGAGCTAGTGTCAATCATAGGGATGAGAGGCGGGGTTAGGGCGGGGAGTCGCATCCAGCAGTCAGGAGGGTCTGCCTCCTGACTTGTCTGGTGACTTCAGACGCAGCAGAGCAGATTATAAAGTGATTTTTTCAGTAATATAAAGCCCAGAAAACGAACAAAACCTGTTTGAAACAAGGTTACAAAGATCTATAAGGTACAGTTAACAGCTTAAGAGGTAAAAAGCAGGTGACAGGTTCGCTTTAAAAGGACTTTTGGGTCTGTAAAGTTTTAGCAATTTTGCGCAGGTTGCGCTACAAATATATATCGCTGCTGTCACACACAATAGTCATTAAAAGGACTTTTGGGTCTCTAATAAAGGGTTTTCTAAAATAAATAGTCCAATATCACTCCCTACACTGTCTGTCCCTTCCTATGCACAGGTCTCCCTGACTAAGACTGAGCCGAACACGCGCCATCAGGTGCTATATAGCACCCGAAGACGCATTCGGGCCAGCCAATCAGTGCAATGTCAGTAACCAACATGGCTGTCCGCAGCATCTACGGAAAAAGTACACTGGATGTCACAGATATTTTTAGGCTGCGCACACGTTACACAGGAAATGTAGCGCAGATAATGTCACTGTCTGCCGCGGCCAAACAATTGCACAGTATTTAGCGCAGGTTGCGCTAAAAATATATATTGCTGCCAGATACAACAATAGTCCCTAAAAGGACTTTTGAGTCTCTAACAATTGCATGCAATTTAGCGCAGGTTGCATTAATAATATATATTGCTGCCAGATACAATAGTCCTTAAAAGGACTTTTGGGTCTCTACCACCAACCCTGCCTAACAAAAAAAAAAAATTAAATTCCCTACACTATCTGTCCTTTCTACAGCACAGCATTCCCTGACTAAGACTGAGCTGAACCACACAATGACGCGTTCCGGCCAGCCAATCACTGTAATGCCAGTAACCAACATGGCTACGGCATTACAGTGAGTGGCAGTACTTACCTGCACGTTTATTGGATGCGTAGCAGCCAAAAAACATGGGAGAAGCAGACTCGAGCATTGCGCTGGAGCACACGTGGTATTCGGCCGAACACCACGATGTGCAGAGCATCGTGATTCTTGAGCTGAACTAGTGTTCGGCCAAGCGTGCTCGCTCAACACTAGTCCTAACCAATGGTTTTAGATTTAAAAAGTTAATATTACCCAAATTGTTCAGCCTTGTGCATTTAAAGGATAATCTATCTCACTTACAACCTGTCCATTATTAATAGTGATGAGCGAAGTTTTGCAAAAATTCTATTTGGCTGCTTCACCAAATTTATCAAAAATTGGGTGTAATGACAGGGAGCTGCAATTAGGCTGCTCCCCGTCACTGTACCCCTCAGATGCTGTGTTTATTGCTGATCGTGGCATCTGAGTTTAATACTAAAGTGTAGAATAAAATATTAAATAAATAAAATACTTACTTCATCCATTTGATCACGAAGAGCCGGACGCCTCCATCTTGATTGAAGGCTCACGATGATGTCACCATGTCGTCCAGCATTGTGACATTATATGTGACCGCAAACAGAATTTCGCAAGAGATTTTCATCAAGATGTATTTTTTTTATTTTTCAAAAATTGATTTGTTACCACGAAGCACGAGGAAATTCGCTTTGCAGCGATTCAAATTTTCCCATTTGATTCGCTAAACACTAGAGATATGTCAAAACATTTTTGACTGTTCAACCATATGGTCATGAAAATCTGATTACTTTTTATGTCCCCATAAATTATTTTTAAGGTTGTATTTTATTACATTACATCATCACCTCACATACCGGTGTCAATAATAACATACCATGTAATTCCATGCATTTAAAGGAACAAAGGAAAGAAACAAAATCATTAATTGCATACAATGTATAAAGGGACACTATTCCTCATAGTATATAACCATGTAAAATGAAATACATAAAAGTACTATATGTACATATATATATATATATATATATATATATATATATATATATACATACACACATCCTAAAAGGCAGACCATGTAATATAGCTTCTTACCAGTAAATTGAATTTGGTAGAGGGCTGCAGGGTTCTCAAATTAGACTTGGAAGACTGCCCTATAGAGTGAGTTGGATGGTATGAAATTGGAATATTCATTAAGATTTATGAATAATTTATAATGGTGCCACAGAGAAAATAAGATCTTGTTAGAACCTTAATCTGCTTCCCATTTATCAAAAGATGTAACCTTTAGTATGTCCGAATCTTCTTCATATACAAATCTAGATATTAAGGGGGGGACAACTTTTTGTCCCTTTTTTTAGTATCTGCTTGGACGTTATTTTTTTCAACAAAGTTACAAAATGTCCCATGCCATTTGTTACATTTTGTAAACCATCAGGGGACTGTGGTACAATTGTGACTTTTTGTAAAAATTCTAAATGATAAATCTGGTTAAAAATGTAGCTTTCACTGCAGTAAAACCAGGATTGCATGTCCCTAGATAAAGAAAAGGTCAATCATATCCTATCCAACCATGGCTTCTCTAGCTGTGTCCACATACAGGAAAACTGATACAGACTAGTTACGAGATGGTAACAAAGGCCTCAATTCCTAGCCGAGAAATGCATTGTCCCACTTGAAGAATGCTGGAGGTGTGGAGAAGGGTCTGGGTCCTTTATACATTTGTAGTGGGACAGCCATAAGATTAGGCCCTTTTGTCTAAATGACGCTGCTAATAAGATATGCTCGGTTAATATTCAATTGATTCCAGAGCACATACTGTATTTCTAGGGCTGGCTAAACATAAATTTGCACAGGGAAAAAATGACTTAGCCCCTCATTTTCTCAGAGCTGAGAAACTTTTGATGACCTTCAAAGTCCGGAAACTCCTACACTCAGTATGTGGGTAAGTACAGTGCAGCAAATCTGTAGAATGGAGGAATTGACAGGTTGGGAACACAATGGTTTCTTGGTCACTGTGGATATCCTCTGGGCACTTAATTAGTACATGAGGTAGCTTCACCTCCTACCCCTACTCTAACACATCCACATTCTTGTCTTAGCCCCCTCGCTATACTTGTGAGAGCTTTTCACACTTCACAGGACTGTCTGGCCACCTTCATCAGAACTTGACAGTTTTCCCCATGGCAAGCGGTTTATGGTTTTATTGTCTATGTCTCTGTCGTGAGAGTTCCAATTATTGGATGTGAGAGTCAACTAAGTTTGCTAATGTGATGATTTGGCCTGCGAGCCTGCTGTTGACCTGTATGTATACATGACTCTTCCTGTTTATTTTACTAAAAACAGTTCTAATTAAAAAAAAATTGTAGCTGTGCCCCAAAAGATTTGACCACCCCTTAGGACATGTAAATTGCCTGGCATGGCTCAAACCACCCTAAAATGGGCACAAATGTTTCATAAATTTGGTGCAAATGCCTATTCCACCGACAAAGCAGGCAAAATCACTCCAATATAAACTGACAGAACCTTTGTAAAATATATCATTAATCTTTAGACTAAATCCCCCCAAAATTAGAGCAAATGTTGAGTGACAAATTTGCAGCATATAAAGGGATTTTCCACTACTAATTACTTTATATGTAAAGCCTGCAGCCTGCCTCCTGAAAAAGAAAATTCATATTTACCTGCTCCCCACCACTACATTTCTCTATGCTGTCTCTGCTGTGTACATGTTCCAGTCAATGGAGGGCACTGCAGCCAATCACTGGTTGCAGCAGAGCATGTGTATAACCATACACATTCAGCACCAGATAAATACTTTGGGAACCAGAACATGGACACAGTGGTGGAAGCACGGAGGCACAGAGTAGCAGGGAGCAGGTACAGTAAGTATGATTTTTTTCAGACAGGCTACAGGCATTACATAAAAAATAAATCTGATGCAGGGATAGACTTTTGTCTAACTCTGTACTACCTCTTTGTTGGCTTAGTCTGAGACAGAATTTTACATCAAAATTGTGGTGTGACTTTGATGCTAAATTTTGCATATTAGACCACGGCTCTTTCCCACAAAGTCACACCCCTATCCTGGTAACTCACCACCACTTGTCAAGCTAGGTGCAGAGGATTTCTCAAGAGCTAGATTTGATCGCATTTTGGCACAGTTTACAACAGTCTAGATGCACTGATATTATTAAATGTGAGCTACTTTTGGGGCGCATCATAAACCATGCTTCCCTTCATACTAAACCATGCCCACTTCCCAGCTTGACACACCCATTGTCATACCTGGCAGAAAAAGTGTCTAAAGCCCCTAAAAATGTGTAAAGCTCAATCTGAGCAGAATTCTGACACACTTGCAAAATTAAATTTGCACCATTGTTCCCTGTCACTTCAAAGTCACTTGAACCACTCAAAAAGTGGAGTGTGCAAGTACATTTATAACACATTTGTTGCTGCTATAGCATGCAGTGTACCGGATGATATGTAGTTTGCAAAGCCAACGAGTGGCATCCCAGGATACCATGATGGAGTTGTTGCTGTTCTGAATTGAGGTGTCTGTTGTCAGTGGGGAGATCTTCTCAATGTTAAGCCTTTCTCCACTGTGGAGGCAGCATCTTCTGGCAGGGAGTGTGGCAATGATGTGATGCTGGCTGATGGACTGTAGCAGTGTCCCAAAGCTGGTTGAGCAAATGTAGCAGTGTCCCAGTCCTGGCTGATGGAGTGTAGCAGTGTCCTGATGCTGGCTCATGGAGTGTAGCAGTGTCCTGATGCTGGCTCATGAAGTTTAGCAGTGTCGCAGTACTGGCTGAGGTAGTTTAGCAGAGTCCCGATGCTGGCAGAGGGAGTTTAGCAGTGTCCAGATCCTGGCTGAGGGAGTATAGCAGTGTCCCGATCCCGGCTGAGGGAGTATAGCAGTGTCCCGAACCTGGCTGAGGGAGTATAGCAATGTGCTAATGCTGGCTGAGGAAGTGTAATAATGTAGACTGCCTGCTATAGTGTTATATTCCCTGTGGACAATTTATTATCAGGACTGATCTCATATTTAAAAGTCACATTTAGTCAACAGACTAGCAGCAGACTGTATTCTGCCTATGTCTGAGGTGCTCTGGTGAAATAGAATGTCATCCGCTATATTATTAGAGCATTCTCTCTCATAATTGGGATGGCTATGGTAATGGGGGTATTTTAAAGAAGTTCTGTGCAGTTTGCTATTCATACCATGTTTGTACGTTATATCAAAATTATACAGCTAGATGCCAACTGTGTACTTTTCTTGATGGATCTTTCAATTGAAAACAAAACATATTCAGTTGCATATATTTGTTATGTGTTTGATTATTTATTTAATAAAGAAGAAATTAAACTTTTCTTTATCTTCAGGTGGATCAAATTCCAAACATGTACTGTACTTACATTATAGAAAAATGTCTATACAAGTGTGGAAAGAGACCTCACATTTTTTCCTAAAATGGCTGCTACATGTGTGAGGACATGGAGAAAGGAACTCTGGGAAGGTGGGATCACCCATACTGACATGCATGCAGCCAATCAGCAGCCAGCCAGCCCTGTGATGTCACAGCACTATAAATAGTGGCAGCCATCTTACTTAGTGCAGGGAGAGACATGTCTGCATGCGCCAGGGACAGTGATAGGAAAGACTTTATTGTGGCATTTATGCAGAACAGGGTTCAGTAGGGGAGGTTACAAACTGGGTAATAGGAACAATCCAATTGAACCTTGGTGCACTGACTGGGGATCCGAATTGCCATTATACAGCTCTGTCATTCTAGCAAACCGTTCTGGTTATTGGGGTGAAAGTGCTGTTTGATACAGCCATTAACAGGGTTTATTACAAGGAAATATTTCTACAATACGTCTTATTTGCCCGTGTGCAGTGCAGGTATCTGTTGTAAATCCCTTTTTTCCTTGTATTAGTGGGAAAAATATATATATTTGCCCTTGTGCGGTGCAGAGATATATTTAAAAGCCCAGTTTGCCGTCTATTAGTGGCAAAATAAAAATATATTTGCCGTTCATCGTTGCACTTATCTGTTGAAAAGCCTTTTGTGTTGTGTAAAAGGTGAAAAAAACTAGGGCCTAATTGCCGTTCTGCGGTGCAGGGATATATTTAAAAGCCCAGCTTGCCGTGTATTAGTGGCGAAATAAAAATATATTCACCGTTCATCGTTGCACTTATCTGTTGAAAAGCCTTTTGTGTTGTGGAAAAGTGGGAAAAAATTAGGGCCTAATTGCCATTCTGCGGTGCAGTGATATATTTATAAGCCCAGTTTTCCATTTATTAGTAGCAAAATAAAAATATTTGACCTAACATTTGATTATTTGATCTAACAGTACTTCAGACAGAGAAGTGTCAGGCCCTGCACAGGGGAGTAGCAGAGGCCTAAATGTTTCTGGAGCAGGTAGAGGTCTCAGCAGAGTAAGGGGCCATGGCAGCAGGGGTCATTTTGAGAGGCCTGAGCTCCCAGTGTCAGCTAGCGGTCGTGTCATGACCAGCAACCCAGTGGTTCTTGAATGGTTGACTCGATCTTCGACTTTATTCGCAAGTGACATCAGACACCCCCAGCCAAGAGTCAGTGGGTTCGTCAGACACAAACCATAGTTGGCATGGCCCGGGAGAAGGCCCTCTGCCCTCAGCTGTCCTCAACCTGCCTCTGTCCTTTTGTGTTCCTTCAGCCAGAGTAGTATTGTATGCTGTGGGCTCAGCTCCACTATACAATGAGGACGAGCTACTAGAAGACAGTCAGCAGCTACTGGACAGTCAAGATGTGGAGTAGACATCCGCCACTTCCTCTACTAGGCGGGCAAGTAGAGATGAGGAGAGTGGTGTGGGAGCTGGTGTTGCGAGCGGTCAAGCTTCTGACCCAGAGACGGTTGAAGAGGACATCAGTGACGTGCAGACAGTACTTGATGATGATGATGTAGCTGATCACACTTGGGAGCCGGGTGACGAAGAGACTTAATTTATTTATTATTTTTTCTTCATATAATAAATGTAATATTATAAAATCTGATGTCTCCATGATAAATCTGCAGCGTGGGGGTCCTGTTTTACTTCTACACACTTTTAAAATAATCCTTCAGCGGGGCGAATAGATGTTGGATGACCGGGACGCTCCATGACCTTCCCAGGAGCTTGTGTCTGGAGCAGCGGTTCATTTCTGAGCTGTCCGTATAGTGTGTGGGAAATCTGAAGACCCTCTTTATCTCCGTGCACCCCAGGATGTCCTCCTTACCATCCATGATGACTGGAAACTCGTGATTTTTTCCCTGACGAAGAGACCAGGGGCTGGTAGTTATGGTTTGAATCTTGATGAACTTTGTGACTCTTCTGGGCTCCAAGCAATCTTGAAGCTTTGTCTTCTCATTGTCTGTAGCTACTAGAGGCCTGTTCATGCCAGGCAGGTTCCCCCAGAAGTATCTGGCTCTATGAGCAGCCGATACTGCACTTGCATCAATCTTGACAGGATTTGTCTCCAGTTGGAGAGAAATTGTTTATTGGAATGCTTTCTCCATTGCAACCACATTGTTGAATATTAAATTGAATGAAAACTTGATTAAAATTATAAGAAAGTAAACTTAAAATTGGCGAATATATTATCCCAATCTTCGAGGGAAATTCTTGGACAATCAGCCAAGCCTTTTGTCCCAGAGAACGTGCATTATTAAATCGTGTTTTAAGAAACACTTTATAAAGTTGAGAAATTTAACCTTCTGTCCTGTATTCCCTATAAATTAATAGACGAAGCGGGGAGATAGAAAAAACGATTACACAGGGCATGGGGGAGGAGGGGTCAAACATGGAGACAGAAGAGGACACAAAGCAACATATAGTCAAAACTTTAAGGTCCCAGCAAACACCGAAGATCCAAGAAGAGGGGCGGCAGGAAGCAGCGGAGACCGAAACATCAGAACTAGGGTGACTGCTCCGTCTGCAAGCGGGGCAGCAAGCAGATACCACAGACAAGGCGGACAAACGCAGGGGATCCACCAAGAGTCTGTTCCAGCAGAACGCAAAGGGCCCATCGGTGGGGACGTCCCGCGGTTCAGATACAGAGGCTCATGTTTTGCATAGTGCGGCGGGATAAAACGGTCGGAGGGAGGAGCGAATTCACCCATCACGTCTTCACCCCCTCTGACAAGGGGCTTTATCGTCACGAGAAGAGGGTGGAAGATTGCCCATGAGGCAGCAGCGGAGCCAGCAAGTCGCTAATATAGCTGGGAGTCAGCAGGGTGGCAGCAGTGGAAGGTCAGTAGCCAAACGTGCCCGGGGTAGACCACTGCTTCGCAAGAGCCTACCTGCCTGGGAACTAGCAGTGTATGTGTTCACGGAGGCAGCGGTGGTAGCAGTCAGTCAGTGCGTAGTGTTGAAGGTAAAATCGGCAGTGTGGCAGTTTTTTGTTAAGCCTCCAGAGGAGGTGAACATGGCTATATGTAGAATCTGTAAGCAGAAGGTGAAGCATGGCCAGTGTGCCACTGTTGGCACCATGGCCCTGCATCAACATATGCAGTGTCACCATAAAGTGCCCTGGGAGAACAGTGGCTCTGATGTGGTGGTCCAGCCTGCCGCAGCAAACCGCTGCATCCCCCAGTGGCATGCAGCCGATTTCAGGCAGTCAAGTCTCCCCCACCTCAGCCCAAGGGAGCTGTCTGTCCTTTCCTTCTGCACCTCGTTTGCTCTACAGACAGGATCTGTTTTTTGTGGGTTATTGTTCTGATAGATCAGAGGAAGGGCAAAATAATCAGTGACGTCTACACAAACTTACTACTGACACCCTCTCCACTCTGTCAGGGGGGCTCTACTTGTATAAGCGTTTAATAGAACAGGTTCTGTAGACATCTATGTGGAATCAGCTGACGACGGTGTAAAAGGAGTGTGCTTCTTCTTGGCGCTAACATCGACCTGTAAGGCTGAGTTCACACTTGAGTTATTTGGTCAGTTTTGGCCCTGTGACTGCCCAAATAAGTCAAGTGTGCAGTGATTCTAAGAGCGACGCCTGTCACCTGCATGTCATACGGACTCACAGTATTATTTCACTACCAGAGCAGACTCCAGTATAAAGGCTCTCTGAAGCTAG
This sequence comes from Bufotes viridis, assembly GCA_033119425.1. Lineage (NCBI taxonomy): Eukaryota > Metazoa > Chordata > Amphibia > Anura > Bufonidae > Bufotes > Bufotes viridis. Next base: position 94,010,417 of record CM065589.1, read on the forward strand.
GAAATAGCAGTTTTTTAACTAAATTAGCCGCAAAAAAATTCGGATCCATACGATTTTTTTTCCAAAAATTTCTGCGAACCGGCGAATCGAATTTTTAAAAAATTCGCTCATCTCTAGCAATGACCATTTTATGTTATGTGTGCTTCATTTTGGCATTATTTAACATATACAGTTTTTGTGGTTCTAAAACGCAGTCAGCTAAACTTTACAGTTCTCTCAAAAATTATATCCAGTAAACCTGTGAAATATAATATTTCAAAAAAAAATAAGAAGATCAGCTTTAGGTTCACTTGTTCTGGATTCCGCTATGGCATACCGTTATAACATGGTTATAACGGAAAATAACGGAATCCATAAGACGGAAGTCAAAATGGAAGCCTTTAAGAGGCCTTCCGTTTTGATCCATCATAATAGAAGTCTATGGGAATCATAACGGATCCGTCTGGTTCCTGTTATGCAAGACAGAAAACAAAGTCCTGTCGACAGGCCTTTTTGCTTTTCCGTTATGCATAACGGAAACGGGACAGATATGTTATGATCCCTATAGACTTCTATTATGATGGAAAGAAAAACAGAATGCCTTACAAAGGCTTAAGTTGTGCATTCCGTTATAATACAAGTCTATGGGCAGCATAACGGATCCGTCCTGTTTCCGTTATGCAGGACTGGACACCTGCATAATGAAAACCAGGACGGATCCGTTCTGCTTCCCATAGACTTGTGTTATGAAGGATCAAAATGGAATGGCTCTTAAAGGCTTCCGTTTTTACTTCCGTCTTATGGATTCCGTTATTTTCCGTTATAACGGAAAGCTATAACGGAATCCAGAACGCAGATGTGAACCCACCCTAACAATATTTTTATAAGGGCTCATTCACACGAATGTAAGGGTTCCGTTTCCGTATTGCGGACCGCATGTGCAGGTCCGCAATAAACGGACACCGTTCCGTGTGCATTCCGCATCACGGATGCGGACCCATTCACTTTAATGGGTCTACAAATCAGGAGATGTGGAATGGTGTGGAACAGAAGCACGGAACGGAACCCTACGGTAGCACTACGGAGTGCTTCTTTGGGGTTCAGTTCCGTACTTCCGTACAGCAAAAAGGTAGAACATGTCCTATCTTTATGCGGAATGGAGGGATGGGGACCCATTCAAGTTGAATGGGTCTGGATCCATCCTGGAGGCCTCACGAACGTTCTCCATGCATTGGGGACCGCAAATTGTGGCCCCAATGCATGGAACGGAACACAATGAGCCCTAATACCCATGTTGTAACATCACATTATCCTTGCACTACTTGGGGGGGTACTATCTATTCTTTCGGAGAGTGCTTTAATCAGTGTGAGTAGGCTTATAGGCCATTTAAACTCCTCTGGAATTCTGGGAAAAAGGGATACAAATAAGCTCTTAGCAGGCTCTGCCTCTAATGCCACTAGATGTAATGCAACTATCCCATAAGTCAATGTTAAACCCTTTAAATAGGCCTTGAGACATGACTTGGATAATAAATAAGCCAGTACCTCATCTGCAGACAGCTGTTTCGGGGTGACTGCCCCTCATCAGTGCAGAACAGAGAGGGCAAAGCTTGCCAAGAGCTCATTTAAAACCCTTTCCCCCAGAATTCCAGAGGAGCATGTATGGCCTATAAGCCTCCTCACAGCTCCAGCATCACCCCTAAAAACAACCAGCTAGTGTATAGCTCCTCCCACACAGGTAGTTACATAGATACTCCCCTATCACTGCCCCTAAAAACACCAAGCTAGTTTATAGCTCCTCCCACCCAGCTAGTTACATAGACTCTACTCTATCACTGCCCCCGTTACTGCATTGACACATGGACATAACGTGAACCTAACATTACAGGAAGTAAGAAAGAACTGCATGGATATGGTCATGAACAGAAGATAGGAGTAATAAAAGTAAAAGAAATACATTACAAAATAACATCTACCTTTATAAATTATTTTAAAGCAGGGCTCGACAAATCCCAGGCGCCAGGTCGCCATAGCAATCAGGAATTTGGTCCTGACGCTTGGGTATTTGTCAGCCCATTTTCAAAGGTGCCCAGGCGAGGGGTGCGGAGCGCCGGAGGGGGGCCCGTTCTGTCCAGAGGCTTCCATTGTGGAAGCGCTCATCTCCATATTCATCTGTATCGCCGTCCCCAGAACAGCGATACAGATGAATGGTGCGGAGGAGCAGGGGAGAGGCGTCTCCTTTCCCGTTCCTCTGATAGGCTACAGGCACTAGTCCTGAGGCCGGTACAGTCAGAGGCCGGTACAGGTTGGTGCGATGATGTCAGTGCGCCGCCTGAGCCGTACAGTGCGGGACACAGGCCGGAAGAGGCCTGCAGCACATCACTGACAGCAGCATAAGGTAAGTATGAGTTTATTGTTTTTATTATTTATAGTATACTGTGGCAAGAAGGGGGGTGGGGGCCCTATATACTGGCACAATATTGGGGGCTGGCACTATGGATTAGAGGGGAAGCACTATGGAGGCCCTATATACTGGCACAATATGGGGGGCAGCACTATGGAGGCCCTATATACTGGCACAATATGGGGGGCACTATGGAGAAGAGGGGAAGCACTATGGTGGCCCTATATACTAGCACCACATGGGGGGGCATTATGGAGAAGAGAGAAAGCACTATGGTGGCCCTATATACTGGCACATTATGGGGGGCACTAAGGAGAGGAGGGGAAGGAGCACTATGGGGGCATCTACTAGGGGCTTTATGATGCGGCTCCGCCTGGCTCCTAACTTTTTTAGCTGGCTCCTAGATTCCAAGGAAATTTGTCAAGCCCTGTTTTAAAGGATATTGATGCAAAATAGGAAACCCAGAAATAAACGTGGCCTAAATGGGTAGGACTGCTCCAAACCCCAAACACTGTGGCGTGTTTCTAACTGGGGGGGCAGTTCCTCTGCATGTGGTTCGCAGCGAACGGCTATCCCCAGCAAAAATTGCATACAATGGAGGATACCGGCACGAACCACAAGCACCACACAAACGTCCTACACAAAATAAAACATGTGCGGATGAAAATATATAAACACATAACTCACAGAAAAAAGATGCACCACATGGATAAGCAACTGACAACATTAGCCATGTGGTGCAGCTCCTGGGTCCCGCTGTCTGCTACTGGTGCGGTGCTGGGGCGCTGGTGGTCGCCACGCACATCTGCGCCATTTATAGATTAGAGTAGTTTCCCACTTGCAGAGGCATCCTTGTCGTGGAAAGTGGGCTTATGCTCTTTGATCAAACTGTAAACCAATGCCTCTTATGCACAGCATACAATGTATTACATATTGGGCGGATACGCCACGTAATTATGCTGATACAGTCATTACATCAAAAGCATAGTGTTGAGGATGTGCGATCCAGATTCACTCTCTAGTATATATCCTAATTACTTATTCGCTTTTTTCTTTTTCTGGTATCAGCACTCCTCCCCATTTGGACTAGGTGTTTTTAATTAGCCTTAGCTGCAAGGGGTTTATAAACTCCCACTATCTCTCAGATGCATTTCCTGAGGGTCGTGACTGGGTGAGCTCTTTGCACTCGTTCACATGGTGCAGTACTGCATGTCTGCCATTGCTGCCTCAGTGCTGTGCTGGCGGGGCGGTGGGTCCCAGAGCCAAGGAGGCTTTGCTGCACAGTGGGGTTGCTGTGTGGCTCCTGGGTCCCGCTGTCTGCTACTGGTGCGGTGCTGGGGCGCTGGTGGTCGCCGCGCACATCTGCGCCATTTATAGATTAGAGTAGTTTCCCACTTGCAGAGGCATCCTTGTCGTGGAAAGTGGGCTTATGCTCTTTGATCAAACTGTAAACCAATGCCTCTTATGCACAGCATACAATGTATTACAAATTGGGCGGATACGCCACGTAATTATGCTGATACAGTCATTACATCAAAGGCATAGTGTTGAGGATGTGCGATCCAGATTCACTCTCTAGTATATATCTTTTTTCTGTGAGTTATGTGTTTAAAATAGGAAACCCCTTTAAGTTGAATAACTAATATTAGACTATTAAACCTATTTATTCTATACAGTTTCAGCATGCACTGCAGTGTTCTACAAATAGGAATAAGGGAAACAGTATATACCATTATATAAAAAAAAACATAACAGCAAAATAATGTAAATAGCTGGTCCTCCTCACTGAAGAAAATTTAGTAAAGTTTTAAAAGAAAATCAAGCCAGAATATGACACTACATTGTATCACTTAACATTTGGTTGGGAAGTAATAGAAGATGATTGTTGGTGTGTATGTGTAAGAAAAAAAATACTTGTCACATCAAGATAAATGGAAGAATTTAAAAGGCTTGATCACTTGAATGGCATGGCCAGCTTTCACTGAAGACAACCGTCACCTTCTGACCTCTGGCTTCAGATTTGTCATTTCAGTACAAGACAGAAGAGCAGAAGGAGAAAAGAAAACAAATCCCATTTTAATAAGAATTGGTTTCATGTAGCGATCACTATTTCGAACAGTTTTCACTTTGAGAAGCATATATTGTCTGACAAGCTATGGAGGGGACTGTACTTATCACAACTGAACATACACTTACAGTATGAGCAATGGAATTTTTAGTCAGGATTTTCCTGGTAAACATTTTTTAATATTTAGGAAAATTATAGAAGCAAGGTTTACCAAAAGGCATTCTTGTGACACAAATAATAATATCTCACTCGAGGTATATTGTACTGTATGCTGAATAGCAGGACTTTAGAATATATTTCATTTTGTCTCGCCAGGATTTCTCATTGTGAGCTAGCCCAATTTCTTATCCTGTCACATCCCTGTCAGATTCAATCAAATGATTTACCTGAATTATGCAGATACTGATTAGTTGTGTCCTGATCCATTCATTGTTCTCCTGTTGGGCAGCTGAGTTATTTTCTTCAGTCTTCTCTTTTCTTATATTGTGTGATTTCAACACCATTAAGGTCAAGACCTCTTGACCTTGGGGCTTGACTTCTGCCAAAGCCATCTGACAAATCCCTCAAGTTACCACAATAGCTGGTTTGACTTTGGAGCTTCTGCCTTGGACATACACATATTTTAGAATACCCTTTCAGTTCTAATAATCCATTGTAGACTAAGTATTACTATTTGTTTCTGCTATGGTGAATAATATTGTCACGTGGTTAGAATTTTGGATGGTTGGTATATTTTGTCTGAAAAGAGGGGTATACAGACAAACCTCAGAAGAACAGAAACTGTCTAAAAAAAAAAAAAAAAGCATGGATGTTTTTTTCTGTTGCTTTCCACTTGATGTAGAACATTTGTCATTAGAGATGAGGAAATCGATACTACACTAATTAAATTTGTTACGAACTTCCACAAAAAATGGGATTCTATCTGAAACTTTTGTGATTTGTTTTGGATGAATTGCACAAAATGATGGCCATCATGTTACAGATCAGAAGACAGGCCATCTGCCACCAGAATGGGACAATTTTGGAGCATTTTTTTATTAAAAGAAAAATCTGACAGTGCAGTATATATTAACTCCTTAAGAACCTAGGACGAGAATGCTTGTCCTAAATTGCCAGTACTTAGCGCCCCAGGATGAGCATTCTTGTCCTGCGGTCCTTCCCGTGCTGCACATGCGGTGCCACAATTAGCAGCAGCAGCCCGGCTGTTACTGACAGCTGGAACCCTGCTGCATCCACCTGCATCATGATAATACAGATGCTGGTGGATTAACCCCTCATATGCCACGGTCAGCACTGACCACAGTATATGGGAGGTTCATGCTCCCTCTCTTGATCCATCAGGGCCCTGTGCTGTGGTGACAAGGACCCGATGGCTGCCATGGGAGCCCCAAGTCTTTCAAAGGACTTGGGGCCCAGCAGCTACGAAGACCTTTGAGGCCCAGCCCCCCAGGCTGAGTCTCATAGGCAAACGATCAGTGTATTACACTGTGCTGTGTAATACACTGATAGTCAATGCAGTACAATACAGATATATTATACTGCATTGAAACAGGGTTCATACCCTGAAATGTGGAAGTCCCACAGTGGGACAAAAATAAAAAAGTGAATCAAAAGTGTTTTTAACAATAAAATAATTTAAGTTTCACGTAAGAAAATGCCCCTTACCCATAAAAAGAGACATACAAAATTGTAAAAAATAGAAAAAAACATACATATTAGGTATTGCCACATCCATAACTAGCTGCTCTATAAAATTGGAACATGATCCACCCAGTCAGGTGAATACAGTAAAAAAATAAAATAAAGACAGTGCCCAAAAATAAAATTTTTGTCACCTTACTTCACAAAAAGTGTAATACCAAGTATTCAAAAAGTCATATGTTCCCCAAAATTGTACTAATTAAAACATCACCTTATGATGCAAAAAATTAGCCCCCACATAAGATAATCAAACAAAAAATTAAAAATATGTCTTTCAGCAAATGGAGACACAAAAACATGATAGTTTTTTCTTTCAAAAATGTGTTTATTGTGTAAAACCAAAATAAATATTAAAAAGTAGACACATTTTGTATTGCCGCGTCTGTAACAACCTGCTCTATAAAAATATCCCATTATCTACCGCCTAAATTGAACACTGTAAAAAAAAAAAAAAAAAAACTGTGCCAAAACAACCACCTTTTGGTCACCTTGCGCAAAAATGTGTAATATTGATTAATCAAAAAATCATATGGACCCAACAATGGTAAAAAAAAACTAAAAAAGTCAACTCTTTCTGGAAAAGAGCCCCTACACAGGATGATTGGCATAAAAATATCACTTTCAGAAAATGGAGACACAAAATCCTTATTTTTTGCTAAAAATTCTTTAACCCCTTAAGGACCGGGCTCATTTTCACCTTAGGACCAGGCCATTTTTTCAAAATCTGACCACTGTCACTTTAAGTGGGAATAACTTTAAAACGCTTTTACTTACCTAGGCCGTTCTGAGATTGTTTTTTCGTCACATATTGTACTTCATGACACTACTAAAATTGGGTCAAAAAAGTTTATTTTTTGCATAAAAAATACAAATTTTACCAAAAAATTTGCAAAATTTAGCAAATTTTAAAGTTTCAGTTTCTCCACTTCTATGATACATAGTAATACCCCCCAAAAAAGTGATGACTTTACATTCCCCATATGTCTACTTCAGGTTTGGAGTATTTGGGAAATGCTATTTTATTTTTTGGGGATGTTACATACCTTAGAAGTTTGGAAGCAAATTTTGAAATTTTTCAGAAATTTTCCAAATCACACTTTTTATGGACCAGTCCAGGTTTGAGGTCACTTTGTGAGGCTTACATAATAGAAACCACCCAAAATGACGCCATTTTAGAAACTACACCCCTCAAGGTATTCAAAACTGATTGTACAAACTTTGTTAACCCTTTAGGTGTTTCACAACAGTTCATGGAAAATGGAGATAACATTTCTGAATTTCGATTTTTTAGAAAATTTTCCATTATAATCCATTTTTTCCAGTAATAAAGTAAGGGTTACCTGCCAAACAAAACTCAATGTGGGTTGCCCTGTTTCTCTAGTTTGTAGAAACACCCCATATGTGGTCCTAAACTACTGTTTGGCCAAACGGGAGGACATTGAAGGAGGGGAACGCCATATGGGTTTTGAATGGCAGATTTTGCGGGACTGGTTTTTTTAACACCATGTCCTATTGCAAGCCCCCTGATGCACTCCTAGCATAGAAATTCCAAAAAGTGACTCCATCTAAGAAAGTACACCCCTCAAGGTATTCAAAGCTGGGTTTACAAACTCTGTTAACCCTTTAGGTGTTCCACAACAGTTCATGGAAGATGGAGAAACAATTTTGGAATTTCGATTTTTTGGAAAATTTTCCATTATAATCCATTTTTTCCAGTAATAAAGTAAGGGTTACCTGCCAAACAAAACTCAATGTGGGTTGCCCTGTTTCTCTAGTTTGTAGAAACACCCCATATGTGGTCCTAAACTACTGTTTGGCCAAACGGGAGGACATTGAAGGAGGGGAACGCCATATGGGTTTTGAATGGCAGATTTTGCGGGATTGGTTTTTTTAACACCATGTCCTATTGCAAGCCCCTCTGATGCACCCTAGCATAGGGACCCCGGCTCCGCCTGGCGGCGTCTCCGCCGCCTTGGGGGCTCATCATCATCAGATGATGATGAGGAGGATGCGGATGACAGGAGGAATGTGGGGTCATCCTCATCCTCACTGGCGCTCTCGGTGTCGGAGAGCATCTGGGCGTATGCCTCCTCCACCGTGAACAGCCGGCGGTCCATGGGTGTGTGTGTTGTGCGTGTGTGTGTGCGTGTGTGTAAACAAAACTTTATTCAAGTGTGCGTGTGTGTGGGGCCAGGTGTTCGCGCACTAAACTAACAAAAAAAAAAAAAAACCTAACTAAAAAAAAAAAAAGTGTAAAAAAATAAAAAAAACTGCCTGACTAGCTGATAGCGGTGATCAGCAGTGGGGTGAGCGATGCACTAACAGTGGCCGGTCGCTAAGAGCGCCGACCACAGTCAGCGCACGCAAAAAAAAGCCCCACAAAAAATGTGGTGGTGGTGGTGGGGGTTGATTGCACCCCTGGGGGGTCTAGGGTCACACAACTAAGTGCTGTGGACCCCAGACACCCAGGTGCACTTACTTAGATGCTGCTGCTGCTGCTGCTGGGGCTGGCTGGGGCTGGAACGCTGGATGTCTGGGGCTGTGGATGGCTGGGGCTGTCGGTGGCAGGGTGAGCTGCTGGGGCTGATCGGGGGTCTGCTGGGTGGGATGGGGTCCTTCTGGGGTCTTCCTGGGGTCCTCCTGGGGTCCTTCTGGGGTGCGATGGGTCCGGCTGGGCGACGGGCGTCTGGATCCTACGGCGTCAGGACAGGCAGTGTGCAGGGGGGAGAAGCTCCGGCGGTTATCGTCTGCCGCCGCCCCCCTGCACAGCCAATCAGGGCGATTTCTGGCCAACGGCAAGGATGGTGATTAGTGGTGCATTATAGCACCACTGATCACCATCCTGTTCCGGGTTATCGGGTCACCTGAGACCCGAATGACCCGGAACCGCAGAAAACCGCAGGTCTGAATTGACCTGCGGTTTTCTGCGATCGCCGATATGGGGGGGTCACAGGACCCCCCTGGGCATTGTGCCAAGATGCCTGCTGATTGATTTCAGCAGGCATCTTGTTCCGATCACCGCAACGTGCGCAGCGGTGATCGGAAATTCACAGGGAGTACATGTACACCCTTGGTCCTTAAGTACCAGGACGCAAGGGCGTACATGTACGCCCTTCGTCCTTAAGGGGTTAATATGTAAAACTGAAACAAAAGAAAAATAAAAGTAGACATATTTGATATTGTCGCGTCTGTAACAACCTGCTCTATAAAAATAGCACATGATCTAACCTGTCAGGTGAACACCGTAAAAACAAAAAATAAGAACTGTACCAGAACAGCCCTTTTTTGGTTACCTTGCCTCACAAAAAGCATAATAAACATCAATAAACCAATAAACATCAATAAACAAAACAAAAAAAACAACCAATAAAACTGTCACCTTATCCTATAATTTCCAAAAATAGGGTCACTTTTTTTGGAGTTTCTCTCTAGGGGTGTATTAACTCTTTAAATGTCTTATGGTAACTAATTATAATTATTCATATGGCGCCCCTTTCCTTCTGCGCCCTGCCGTGGGCACATACAGCAGTTTACAACCACATACGGGGTGTTTCTGTAAACTGCATAATCAGGCTAATAGTTATTGAGTTTTCATTGACTGTTAACCTTTGATGTGTGTGAAAAAATTGATAAAAATGGAAAATATGCCAAAATAAGTGAAATTTAAAAATGTAGTCTCCTTTTTCCTTTAATTCTTGTAGAACACCTAAAGGGTTAACAAAGTTTATAAAATCAATTTTTAATAACTTGAAGGGTGTATTTTCTAAAATGGGTTCATTTATGGGTGATTTCACTATGTAAGCACCACAAAGTGACTTCATTACTGAACTGGTCCTTAATAAAGTGGGTTTCAGAAATTTTCTTAAAAATTTTAAGATTTGCTTTTAAAATTCTAAGCCTTATACCATCCTAATAAAATAAAGTGAAAGTGAGCATATGGGAAATGTAAAGTAAAAATCTTATGATATATCACTATCTGCCTTAAAAGCAGAGAAATTCAATTTTTGAAAATTGCACATTTTTCAACATTTTCTGTAAATTTAGGATTTTCTAATAAATAAAGATTAATTAGATCGACTCAAATTTTCTACTATCATGAAGTGCAATGTATCGTGAGAAAACGATCTTAGAATGGTTTGGATAAGTAAAAGGATTCCAAAGTTATTACCATATGAAATTTCCAAAAAACGGCCTGGTCCTTAAGGTGAAAAATGGCAAGGTCCATAAGGGGTTAAACAGGCTGCTTATTACCATTTACCGATATATTTATATGTTGTTGTCGCTTTGTCATTACTAATGCTGTCTTGGCGTTCAAGAGCTTAAAAGGAGTTGGGTACAGTCCTAGGAGACCCCTTAGTATCATACATGACTTTTCAGAGTAATTGGGATACTTTTGATTCAAGTCAAATTTATTCTGATGGATTTGTGAAATTTGGTACCAAAATGAATTTTAAGAAATGTTCTTCTCTCTATTTGGTATCCCTCATACCAATTCCTGTTTTTAGTCACAACTTCATTGGAAGCCAGGTAACCTATTAGTACATTTAATAGAGTAGAAGGAAACCAAAATACCCCATGAAGACAGAGGGAGGGGTACACAAGTCTTTAAAGACTGTTGTTGTCGAAACGTCGCTTTTGTATGCTGCCTGAATAAACCTATTGGATTTTTCTGATCAGTTGAAGAGTGCTGCAGATTTCCTTCATCTAATGCTATATGGAGACCCAAGCCTGAACCTTAATCTGCGTGCACCAGTTCTGGACCATGACTAGGTACCTGTGGTAATGGTGTTGTCCCTAGGATGGGACTTGTAGTGCTGCTTAAGTACTGTATTTTTACAGTATAGTACAGAGCCACGAACGTGCACGCCGGCTCTGTACTATACTGGCCGGGAAGAAGTCACCATGGCGCATGCGCGGCGGCGTGCACTTTCAAGATGTCAGGAGAAGACGTCAATCAAGCTGACTGCGCCCGCCCAGCCAGAATCCAGGAACTGGACGTCGTGCTCGCCGCAGGTAAGTATGAAATCTGTTGATGGGATAACCTCTTTAAGCGATTTTCTTATGTAAGGGCTCATTTTCTGTGGGATGAGGTGATGGTTTTATTGGTACCATTTTGTGGGACATACGCCTTTTTGATGTAAGGTGACAAAAATGGCTTTTTTTTACACCTTTTTAATTTTATTTTTTATGGTGTTTATCGGACAGGGTGGATCAAGTAATATATTTATAGAGCCAGTTGTTACGGATGCGGAAATACCTAATATGTATACTTTTTTAAAATTTATTTCACTTTAACACAATAATAGCAGTTTTAAGCGGAATGAGGTCACGGTTTTATTGGTACTATTTTGGGGGGCATACACCTTTTTGACTGCTTGCTGTTGCATTTTATGTGATGTAAGGTGAAAAAAAATGCCTTTTTTTGGCAACGTTTTTTTTTTTACGGTGTTCAACGGAGGGATTAGGTAATGTGATATTTTTATAGAGCTGGTTGCTACGGATGCGGTGATATCTAACATGTCTACTTTTTCAAATTTATTTAACTTTAACACAATAATAGCATATTTGAAACATAAAAACATTTTTTAGTGTCTCACTTTCTAAAAGCTATAGTTTTTATATTTTAAAGTGATTTTCTTATGTAAGGGATCATTTGTTGCGGGATGAGGTGACGGTTTTATTGGTACCATTTTGTGGGACATATGCCTTTTTGACCGCTTGGTGCTGAACTTTTGTCATGTAAGGTGACAAAAAAATAGCTTTTTTTGGCAATGTTTTTTTTAGGGTTTAGGTAAAGTGATATTTTTATAGAGCTAGTTGCTACGTACGCGGTGATACATTACATATCTGATCGTTAGGGGTCCAACTCACGTCACCCCCAACGATCAGCTGTTTGAAGCGGAGGCAGTCTTGTGCGAGCATTACTTCCTCTTCAAGTGTCAGGACTCGAACCGGAAACCTCTGGCGTTCCAGGGGTAGCTCTGCTGACTGAGCTACTCATCATTCTGGACAGCTCCATTCCTGTAGACCTTGGTGTTCTACCTCAGACCCTAGTTCCCAGTGCAATCAGCTCAACTAGCCTCAGCCGAGCACTCCCTATTTAAAGACAACGACATCACTTCCTCCTTGCCTGATTATTGTGCTCTCAGCCATAGTCAAGCTCTGTCTCCTACCAAGTGCCTGAACTACGATCCTGTGAGCTGACCGCTGCCTGCTTACCAACCATGTTTTTGTCTCATCCTTCATTGCAGTTTTCATTCCACTCCTACCAATCACAACTTCTCTTCCAGCAGTAACTGAACGATTAACTGCATTACAGAAATGTCAAGAAAGAATTACTGAGAATTTACACGAGGCTCAGAGACGTTCTAAGCTAGCCACAGATAAACACCGAAAACCAAGTCCTGCCTTTCATATTGGGGACAAAGTATGGCTGTCTACTAGAAATCTAAAACTGAAAATTCCTTCTCCAAAGTTGGGTCAGAAATATATTGGACCATTTAAAATCTCTACCCAAATTAACAAAGTCACCTTTCGACTGGAGCTTCCTGACTCTATTAAGGTACACCCTGTCTTCCACTGTTCTCTCTTGAAGCCATTTGTTGAAAATCCATTTCCGGGTCGTCACTTGCTCCATGCTGTCCAATCTGCTCTGTTCAGTAGAAGCCTTTTTTTTTTCAATGAAAGATTTTGCAGTATTTGCAGAATGCCACACATTTTCTCTATCTATATGAGACGTTTCACACAAAAAAAAAAAAAGAGGAAGATTTCATAATACCTTACAAGAATGCATAGTTTGGTTTAATTTAAATTTTTGTAATGTTTTTAGTGTTAAGCGAAGAGAAGCATCCGAAATGGAATTCGGTCCTGATTTTAGGAAAAAATTTAGTCTAAACTAAGGCGAATTTCCTCACGTTTCGCGGTAACTAATCATTTTTCCTAAAATGGCGGCTGGAGTTTTCTTAGAATGAATGGAAAAAAATAAATACTCACTTCATCCATTTGCTCATGCAGAGGCAGTCTCCTCCTCTCTTGATTGAAAAAGACCTGCCAAAGGGCCTACGCTGAACCTGATGACGTCACCGCGTGCTCACACCGTGACCACGTGGTGATGTCAACATAGGTCCTTCACACAGATCATTAGACAGGTGCACATCTGTCCAGGGCTGCCATCAGAAATTTTGGGGCCCCTTACACAGCTCAATACCTGGGCCCCCCCAACCCTCCGGGGCGGGACTACGGCGCCACGCGGCAGTGCACTGCAGTGCATGTTGTAGTTTTAGTCCGGTGTCCTCTTTCTGTGCCCTGCCGCGCTGCGCCATAACACATCCCCCATTATAGTCAATGGGGATGGAGCGGCAGTCCGGGGGCACAGCGAAATAGCAGGGGAGATCGGGAGGAGGGGCAAACAAGTACCATATTTTTCTCCCCATAACACGCACTGGACCATAAACGCACCTAGGTTTTAGAGGGGGACATTAAGAAAATAATATTTTTCATTATACCTCTGGTCAGACCCCTAATGTTAATCAGACCTCAGCTAACAGCCCAAAATAAGACCCCAATAAGACCTCAGATCAGACCCCAATATGAATGACCCCAATATGAATGTCTCCTTCGATATGCGCCGCACGCCCAGGGCTTCAGACAAAAAAAATGATCTAGGAGCCGTTGGCTCCTAAACTGAAAAATTTAGCCAAATAAAAATTTTAGTTGCCAAATTTAAATACATACATAATTATAATATATAAAGATATCGCCTAATTTACACGTCCGTCAGTGATTTCCATCAGGGATTGCGAATGAAAGCCAAAAGTGAATGCTACACAGACAAAAGGTATAAGGGAAAGATCTGCTCCTGTTCTGTGGTTAGAGCAGGCATGTCCAAACTATGCCTCTGCATCAGCCCCCCAGTACCTCTCCATCAGCCCCCCAGTGCCTCTCACCAGCCGGGTTTTGAGTCTTGACATGGGCGCGCATCTCTGTCTCCATCCAGCTAGGCTGGAGCGCTGGCCAATTGCAGCGCTCAGCTCATAGCCTGGGACCTCCCAGGCTTTGAACTGAGCGCTGCGATTGGCTAGCGCAGTGCTTCAGCCTGGCAGATGGAGACACGCGGCCCAGGGCATGAGAATAAGTCTCCTCCGATATGCGCTGCACGCCCAGTGCTTCAGACCAAAAAAATGACCTAGGAGCCGTTGGCTCCTAAACTGAAAAATTTAGCCAAATAAAAACTTTAGTCGCCAAATTTAAATATATACATAATTATAATATATAAAAATATCGCCTAATTTACACGTCCGTCAGTGATTTCCATCAGGGATTGCGAACGAAAGCCAAAAGTGAATGCTACACAGACAAAAGGTATAAGGGAAAGATCTGCTCCTGTTCTGTGGTTAGACTAGAGGCACTCCTGCTTTTGGCTCAAAATCACTGATGGAAATCACTAATCGAACACTGACTGTGTAAATGAGGCATCAGTGTTCGGTCAGTGGAGGATCCAATTCTGGTTTCACTGATGGAAATAACTGACCAAACAGTGATGTGTTAATGAGGGCTGTGTGAATAAGGCATTACTGTGTGCTGTGTTTCAGACACCCGACTGCAATGACAAGGTTTAGTGTCATCGCCGTTCCCCATCATTGCAGGTGTGTCTGCCGCAGTCCGCTCCATCCATTGTCTCCGCACCGCATAGTGAGTGGGGCCCAGCACTGCCTGCACGGCTTATCATAAGCTGGGCCATGCCGGCAGCGGGACATTGGGAAAGCCCAGTGACAGCTCCTATTGATCCTTTCTATATGGGCCTTTTTTCTCTCTCTCTGCAGGAAACACTGACAACTGTTGCGGTCCGCATCTTTTGCAGCCCATTTGAAATTAATGGATCCGCAAATACATTCTGCAAAATTGCGGAACGGACTCAGAATTAGGCCTTTTGCACATGAATGTTTTGGTTCTGTTCCACAATTTGTGGTCCCCAATGCATGGTAAACGTCTGTGCAGCAGCCAGGATGGATCCAGACGCATTCAACTTGAATGTGTCCATGATCCATCTGTTCTGCAAAAAAATAGAACATGTTCTATATTTTTGCGGAACAGAGGCACGGACAGAAAATCCATGGAAGCGCTCCATAGTGGTTATGTGGAGTTCCGATTTGTGCATCCATTCCGCATCTCCGTGATTGTGGACCCATTCAAGTGAATGGGTTCACATCCCTGATGCAGAGTGCACACGGGCTGCTGCCAGTGTATTACGGAAGCGCTGTTTGCGGGCCACAATACAGGCACGGGCAACACACATTCGTGCGCAAGAGGCCTTAGTCGTGTGACTAGACCCTAAAGGTGGGTCATCAGTGACACTTGGTGGTGACAGAAGCGCTGAGTGACAGTAGCTACTGACACCACCTACTAAGGACAGGCTCTAAGGATTTAGACTTCTCCATTCTAAGACCTCTTTCACACTTGTGTTGTTAGGATCCGGCGTGCACTTCCGTCGCCGGAAATGCCCGCTGGATCCGTCACAACGCAAGACAACTGAAAGCATTTGAAGACTGATCAGTCTTCAAAATGCTTTCAGTGTTACTATGGCAGCCAGGATGCTACTAAAGTCCTTGTTGCCATAGTAGTAGTGGGGAGCGGGGGAGCAGTATACTTACAGTCCGTGCGGCTCCCAGGGCGCTCCAGAATGACGTCAGAGCGCCCCACGCACACAGATCACGTGATCCATGCTCATGGGGCGCTCTGACGTCATTGTGGAGCGCCCCGGGACTCGGGAGCCGCACGGACGGTAAGTATACTGCTCCCCTACCTCCCCACTACACTTTACCATGGCAGCCGGGACTTTAGCGATGCGCCGAAACGATGTCTAGCCTAATGCCGGATCCGGATAATGCACTTCAATGGGTTACGGCATGTCTTCCGGATTTTTGGATGGAGACAAATCCGCAGCATGCTACAGTTCTGTCAACGTCCAAAAAACGTTCACATACTGAACTGAAGACATCCTGATGCATCCTGAATGGATTTCTCTCCATTCAGAATGCATTTGGATAAATCCTGATCAGTATCTTTCTGTCCTAGAGCCCTGAGGACGGAACTCGAGGACAGAAAGCGAAAGTGTGAAAGAGCCCTAAATCATACAGCGTGTCCTAATTATAAGTAAATGGGACATCATGGTGGTGCTGGCTGAGACTCACTACTTGGCAAATTGAAGAAGCTCAGTCACTGTGACATGTCTGAGCCTGAAGGGGTAAACTTTAAACAACTGGAGAAAAAAAAAAAAAAAGCACCTTACTAGTTTGAAGACCAATTCTGCAGTGGGGAGGGGAGGACAGCAGGAGGGCACCGAGTGTCACAGAAGAACTCACTTGTCAGGAGAAGGAGGACTGCAGGAGGCAATGATCGGGTCATTTTCCTGGGACCCGGCAGTCCTTCTGTAAGCCTCTCAGTGCTCCCCACTCCCCAGCACTCTCTTCCCAGGCTCTGTGAGGAGGCGGGGCCAAGGACGAGGCATCAGAGAGACAGGAGGCTGGATGTCAGGGGATGGGCTTAACAGACGTGCAGAGCGTGGTGTCTTAAAGGTACAGCGCCAGACGGACTGCCTGGTGACAAAAAAAAAAAAAAAAAGCTCGGACCAGGGTCCGGGCCCCTTACTGGGTTATTGGCTGTACCCCCCTGATGGTGGCCCTGCATCTGTCTAAGCAGCCATTAAAAATGGTCCCATTGATAGGTTGAATGTGGTTTCAACATAGTGATTCATGACGAATTTCGGCGAAACTTTTCAAACTTCGGCGAAGCTGCAGAATCTAATTTTTCAAAACCGCGCTCATCTCTAAATGTTATAATTAGAGATGAGCTAATCAAAGCCGACTAAGTGGAATTCGATCCAAATTTCAGGAAAAAATTTGGTTTGCACCAAATGCGAATTTCCTCGCGCTTCGTGGTAACGAATCACATTTTTTCCTAAAATGGCTGGAAATGGGGCAAGGAACTCTGGGAAGGCGGGATCACCCATACTGACATGCATGCAGCCAATCAGAAGCCAGCCAGGCCTGTGATGTCACAGCCCTATAAATTCGGTGGCAATCTTAGATTCTGCCATTCACCAGCGTACGTCTCTCCCTGCAGGCTCTAGGGACAGTGATGGGAAAGACTTGATTGTGGTGAAAAAAAAAACTATTTACAAATGCATGGAAAGATTGCTCAAGGTGTAGGGAAAGGATAGGGAGCAGCCATTCCACCAGTGTTGAACAGGGTTCAGTCGGGGAGGTGACAGTGTGGGTAATAGGAACAATCTGATTATACCTTGCTGCACTGACTGGGGATCCAAATTGCCATTATACAGCTTTGTAATTCCAGCAAACCTTTCCTATTAGGGTGCAAGTGCTGTTTGATACAGACATTGACAGGGTTTATTACAAGGCAATATTTCCGTGTTTTATTTGCCCTTGTGCGGTGCAGTTATATGTTCTAAACAGTAGCGTAACTAGAGTGTTATGGGCCCCAATGCAAACTTTGGTTGCCTCCCCCCCCCCCCATTTTTATAAAGAGGCGGCAGATTTTATTTACACTAAGGCTTCTTTCACATCTGTGTTGTGGGGATCCGGCGTGCACTCCATACGGCGCATTGCTCACATAACATAGCTATGTGAACCATGAGACGCAGGGACCCGGTGACGTCATCGAGGAGCGCCCCGGCCGCCGCATGGAAGGTAAGTAGCTTCTCCACCGGCTCCCCGCTGCTTTTCCATGGCAGCCGGGACTTTATTAGCGTCCTGGCTGCCATGGTTACCATTCTCAAAAGCTAAACGGATACGGCGATGCACCGAAACGACGTTTAGCTTACAGTCGAATCCGGATTAATGCTTTTCAATGGGCATTAATTCCGGATCCGTCCTTGCGGCATGTTTTCAGGATTTTTGGCCAGAGGAAAATCCGCAGCATGCTGCGGATTTTGCTACGGCCAAAAAACGTGTCAGTACTGAACTGAAGACATCCTGATGCATCCTGAACGGATTTCTCTCCATTCAGAATTCATTGGGATAATCCTGATCAGTATCTTTCCGTCTTAGAGCCCCGAGGACGGAATTCTAGAACGGAAAGCAAAAATGCAGATGTGAAAGGCGCCCAAGGGCTCTTTCACACAAGTGGATGCCGTGCGGGTAATCCGCTGCGTGAAAGAGAGCCAAGCCCCGTTACGGATAGCAGAGACACGGAGCATTAACATGATTAATAATGCTCTGTGCCTCTCTGTGACCTTTGTAGTACAAAATCACAGTGAGATAAAGTTGTCACTGTGATTTTGTAGTAAAAAGATCACAGAGGGGCATGAAGCATTATCAATCATGTTAATGCTCTGTGTCTCTGCTGTCCAGAGCAGGGCTTGCCTCACTGTCACGCAGCGGATTCCACGCACTGCATCTGCTCATGTTAAAGAGCCCTAAGCCCAATATCATGACTACACTCACCCAGTCCTAATAAAATCTGGTCCTACCTCATCCAGGGTGTTGCTGGCATCAGCGTGATGTCCACTGGATCAAGAACAAGGTCCCTGTGGTCATAGAGAAAAAAAGAATAATCACATAAGGAAGGGATGGTGACTGCCCCTGGGAAATCACCAGAAGGGGGCACTGTGCTGGCCTGTAAGACTGAGCCATGCCAATGTATAGCAGGGTAATCTAGGACATTTCCCCTAAGTGCTACTACACAGTACTAATGCCGACATTGTGGCCCCACACAGTACTAATCCCCACCTTGTGGCCCCTAACAGTAATTAAGCCCACCTTGTGGTCCCTTCAAAATAGTTATGTCCTCCTTGTGGCCCCTCACAGCAGTTATACCAGATATGTATACCTACTTTTGTGCCCCCTCACTGTAGTTATGCCCAGATATGTGCCCCCTCACAGTCGTTATGCCCACATATATGTGCCCCCTCACAGTCGTTATGCCTAGATATGTGCCCCCTCACAGTCGTTATGCCCACATATATGTGCCCCCTCACAGTCGTTATGCCCAGTTATGTGCCACTCGCAGTAGTTATAGCCAGATATGTGCCCCTCACAGTAGTTATGCCAGATATGTGCCCCTCACAGTGGTTATACCAGACATGTAACCCCTCACACTAGTTATGCCAGAAATGTGCCCCATCACAGTAGTTATGCACAGATATGTACCCCCTCACAGTCGCTATGCCCACATATGTGTCCCCTCACAGCAGTTATGCCTAGATTTGTGCCTCCCTCACAGTAGTTATGCCAGATATGTGCCCCCTCACAGTAGTTATAGCCAGATATGTGCCCCATCACAGTGGTTATGCCAGATATGTGCCCTCTCACAGTAGTTATGCCAGATATGTGCCCTCTCACAGTAGTTATGCCCAGATATGTGCCCCCTCAAAGTAGTTATGCCCAGATATGTGCCCACTCACAGTCTTTATGCCCAGATATATGCCTCCCTCACAGTAGTTATAGCCAGAAATGTGTCCCTCACAATAGTTATGCCAGATATGTGCCTCCTCACAGTAGTTCTAGCCAGATATGTGCCACTCACAGTAGATATGCCATATAGGTACCCCCTTACAGTGGTTATGCCAGATATGTGTTCCTCAATGTAATTATGCCCAGATATGTGCCTCCTCACAGTAGTTATGCCCAGATATGTGCCTCCCTCACAGTAGTAATGCCAGGTATGTGCCCCCTCACAGTCTTTATGCCCAGATATATGCTTCCCTCACAGTAGTTATGCCAGATATGTGCCCCCTCACAGTAGTTATAGCCAGATATGTGTCCCTCACAATAGTTATGCCAGATATGTGCCCACTCACAGTTATGCCAGATATGTGCCCCTCACAGTAAATATGTCAGATAGGTGCCCCCTCACAGTAGTTATAGCCAGATATGTGTCCCTCACAATAGTTATGCCAGATATGTGCCCACTCAGTTATGCCAGATATGTGCCCCTCACAGTAAATATGCCAGATAGGTGCCCCCTCACAGTGGTTATGCCAGATATGTGCCCCTCAAAGTAGTTATGCCCAGATATGTACCTCCTCACAGTAGTTATGCCCAGATATGTGCCTCCCTCACAGTAGTAATGCCAGATATTTGCCCCCTCACAGTAGTTTAGCCCAGATATGTGCCCCATCACAGTCGTAATGCCTAGATATGTGCCCCCTCACAGTCGTTATGCCCACATATATGTGCCCCCTCACAGTCATTATGCCCAGATATGTGCCACTCGCAGAAGTTATAGCTAGAAATGTGCCCCCTCACAGTAGTTATGCACAGATATGTGTCCCCAGATATGTACCCGAACCATCAAAAAATGTGGTGATAAGAAAGCAGGATGCGCTCATACCCATATGCAGTTGTGCATTTCTGTAGGGGAGCACATCCTGCACTTGTAGTCCGTTGCTAATGGCAATCACCAGCAAAAAATGCATACAATGGATGATGCCAGCAACGGACTACAAGTACCACAATGGACATCCTACATAAGATGAAATTTATGTGGATGTGGCAAGAATTCAGAACAAACACAGAACCAGAGATAGGTGCACGCTGCCGTCACACTAACCCTCACACTGATGTTAAAAATTGAGAGTTAGTTCAACATATCCTACTAGGAGGACGTGTCTTAAGCCTCGGGCACCAGCGTCAAGGTCTCTCAAGTAGCCCGTGGGCCCTAACACTCACCTACCTGCGCCATATGGGCGATATCAGGGGCCAGTGGGCAATTACAGGAGCATTAGGACGACTCACAAACATCTCCTCTGTTACCTCCAGCATGTGGCCATGCTTGCAATGGGAGGTGGGAGGTGTCTATGAGCCCTACCCAAGACTGACTGATATAGCCCAAGGCCAAGCAGGTGCACCCAAATGTGACCTGAAGATAAACAACAGGCACATTAAAATTGGAGTTTATACACCTCCATACATATATATATAAACCATCAAAAATGTGGTGATAAGAAAGCAGGATGCGCTCATACCCATATGCAGTTGTGCATTTCTGTAGGGGAGCACATCCTGCACTTGTAGTCCGTTGCTAATGGCAATCACCAGCAAAAATGCATACAATGGATGATGCCAGCAACGGACTACAAGTACCACAATGGACATCCTACATAAGATGAAATTTATGTGGATGTGGCAAGAATTCAGAACAAACACAGAACCAGAGATAGGTGCACGCTGCCGTCACACTAACCCTCACACTGATGTTAAAAATTGAGAGTTAGTTCGACATATCCTACTAGGAGGACGTGTCTTAAGCCTCGGGCACCAGCGTCAAGGTCTCTCAAGTAGCCCGTGGGCCCTAACACTCACCTACCTGCGCCATATGGGCAATATCAGGGGCCAGTGGGCAATTACAAGAGCATTAGGACGACTCACAAACATCTCCTCTGTTACCTCCAGCATGTGGCCATGCTTGCAATGGGAGGTGGGAGGTGTCTATGAGCCCTACCCAAGACTGACTGATATAGCCCAAGGCCAAGCAGGTGCACCCAAATGTGACCTGAAGATAAACAACAGGCACATTAAAATTGGAGTTTATACACCTCCATACATATATATATAAACCATCAAAAAATGTGGTGATAAGAAAGCAGGATGCGCTCATACCCATATGCAGTTGTGCATTTCTGTAGGGGAGTACATCCTGCACTTGTAGTCCGTTGCTAATGGCAATCACCAGCAAAAATGCATACAATGGATGATGCCAGCAACGGACTACAAGTACCACAATGGACATCCTACATAAGATGAAATTTATGTGGATGTGGCAAGAATTCAGAACAAACACAGAACCAGAGATAGGTGCTCGCTGCCGTCACACTAACCCTCACACTGATGTTAAAAATTGAGAGTTAGTTCGACATATCCTACTAGGAGGACGTGTCTTAAGCCTCGGGCACCAGCGTCAAGGTCTCTCAGCAGCCCGTGGGCCCTAACACTCACCTACCTGCGCCATATGGGCGATATCAGGGGCCAGTGGGCAATTACAGGAGCATTAGGACGACTCACAAACATCTCCTCTGTTACCTCCAGCATGTGGCCATGCTTGCAATGGGAGGTGGGAGGTGTCTATGAGCCCTACCCAAGACTGACTTATATAGCCCAAGGCCAAGCAGGTGCACCCAAATGTGACCTGAAGATAAACAACAGGCACATTAAAATTGGAGTTTATACACCTCCATACATATATATATAAACCATCAAAAATGTGGTGATAAGAAAGCAGGATGCGCTCATACCCATATGCAGTTGTGCATTTCTGTAGGGGAGCACATCCTGCACTTGTAGTCCGTTGCTAATGGCAATCACCAGCAAAAATGCATACAATGGATGATGCCAGCAACGGACTACAAGTACCACAATGGACATCCTACATAAGATGAAATTTATGTGGATGTGGCAAGAATTCAGAACAAACACAGAACCAGAGATAGGTGCACGCTGCCGTCACACTAACCCTCACACTGATGTTAAAAATTGAGAGTTAGTTCGACATATCCTACTAGGAGGACGTGTCTTAAGCCTCGGGCACCAGCGTCAAGGTCTCTCAAGTAGCCCGTGGGCCCTAACACTCACCTACCTGCGCCATATGGGCGATATCAGCGGCCAGTGTGCAATTACAGGAGCATTAGGACGACTCACAAACATCTCCTCTGTTAGCTCCAGCATGTGGCCATGCTTGCAATGGGAGGTGGGAGGTGTCTATGAGCCCTACCCAAGACTGACTGATATAGCCCAAGGCCAAGCAGGTGCACCCAAATGTGACCTGAAGATAAACAACAGGCACATTAAAATTGGAGTTTATACACCTCCATACATATATATATAAACCATCAAAAAATGTGGTGATAAGAAAGCAGGATGCGCTCATACCCATATGCAGTTGTGCATTTCTGTAGGGGAGCACATCCTGCACTTGTAGTCCGTTGCTAATGGCAATCACCAGCAAAAAATGCATACAATGGATGATGCCAGCAACGGACTACAAGTACCACAATGGACATCCTACATAAGATGAAATTTATGTGGATGTGGCAAGAATTCAGAACAAACACAGGTCACATTTGGGTGCACCTGCTTGACCTTGGGCTATATCAGTCAGTCTTGGGTAGGGCTCATAGACACCTCCCACCTCCCATTGCAAGCATGGCCACATGCTGGAGGTAACAGAGGAGTTTGTGAGTCGTCCTAATGCTCCTGTAATTGCCCACTGGCCCCTGATATCGCCCATATGGCGCAGGTAGGTGAGTGTTAGGGCCCACGGGCTACTTGAGAGACCTTGACGCTGGTGCCCGAGGCTTAAGACACGTCCTCCTAGTAGGATATGTCGAACTAACTCTCAATTTTTAACATCAGTGTGAGGGTTAGTGTGACGGCAGCGTGCACCTATCTCTGGTTCTGTGTTTGTTCAGATATGTACCCGCTCACAGTCGCTATGCCCAAATATGTGTCCTCTCACAGCAGTTATAACCAGATATGTGCCTTTCTCACAGTAGTTAGTCCCAGATATGTGCCTCCTCACAGTAGTTATGCCCAGATTTGTGCCTCCCTCACAGTAGTTATGCCAGATATGTGCCCCTCACAGTAGTTATAGCCAGATATGTGCCCCCTGTGGTAAGGTGCAGGGTGCCGTCGTGGATGGCAGGTATGTGTCACCGAGGTTCATAGCCTCGGTGAGGTAAGAGCCGTTTTTGTTGATGTCAGCAACAGCTAGTGCTACTGACATAGTTGTTAAATAGCATGGCTGCAAAGCCGATCCGGGCCGGCTCTTACCGGGAGCAGCTAAAGTGTAGGGTGGGTGGCTGCTCCCCACGACCCAGTCCTGGTTTTGGGCTGGGGTTAAAAACACAGTCAGCACCAGCAGGTGGTGTGATTGTCCTGGAGCTGCTGTTGGCTGTGGAATCATTTGAATTTGGGAGTTCTCTGGGCTGGAAGCAAGAACCCAGCAAGGAGGAGTGCAGACGGCCTGGAAACCTGACGTCGACTGTCTTGCGGCTGGACTGACAGCCAGGTGCGAACCTGCACCTAAAACCTCCCAGTTGACTGAAACCTGTATGGGACTGTTTTGTTTTGCCTTAATACTTCTGATGTGTGTGAATTAACACCAAGAGACTGTTTGTCGTTTATTTTTGTGCAAGTGTGAATAAAACACTGTTGATTGCACATTCTGGACTCCCTGTTTTGCCTCTGTACTGCACCCGCACCGCTATCTACCAGAGCGACTCCCCACACCCCCTCACAGTAGTTATAGCCAGATATGTGCCCCCTCACAGTGGTTATGCCAGATATGTGCCCTCTCACAGTAGTTATGCCCAGATATGTGCCCCCTCACAGTAGTTATGCCCAGATATGTGCCCCCTCACAGTCTTTATGCCCAGATATATGTCTCCCTCACAGTAGTTATAGCCAG
This sequence comes from Bufotes viridis, assembly GCA_033119425.1. Classification (NCBI taxonomy): domain Eukaryota; kingdom Metazoa; phylum Chordata; class Amphibia; order Anura; family Bufonidae; genus Bufotes; species Bufotes viridis. Next base: position 94,034,989 of record CM065589.1, read on the forward strand.
AAATGTGCCCCTCACAATAGTTATGCCAGATATGTGCCCCTCACAGTAGTTATAGCCAGATATGTGCCCCTCAAAGTAGATATGCCATATAGGTACCCCCTTACAGTGGTTATGCCAGATATGTGTTCCTCAAAGTAATTATGCCCATATATTTTCCCTCTCACAGTAGTTATGCCCAGATATGTGCCCCCTCACAGTAGTTATGCCCAGATATGTGCCCTCTCACAGTTGGTATGCCATATTATGTGCCCCCTCCCAGTAGTTATGCCAGATATGTGCCCCCTCACAGTAGTTATAGCCAGATATGTGTCCCTCACAATAGTTATGCCAGATATGTGCCCACTCAGTCGTTATGCCAGATATGTGCCCCTCACAGTAGATATGCCAGATAGGTGACCCCTCACAGTGGTTATGCCAGATATGTGCCCCTTAAAGTAGTTATGCCCAGATATGTGCCTCCTCACAGTAGTTATGCCCAGATATGTGCCTCCCTCACAGTAGTAATGCCAGGTATGTGCCCCCTAACAGTAGTTATGCCAGATATGAGCCCCTCACAGTGGTTATGCCAGGTATGTGCCCCCTCACAGTAGTTATGCCAGATATGAGCCCCTCACAGTGGTTATGCCAGATATGTGCCTTTTCACAGTAGTTATGCCCAGATATGTGCCCCCTCAGTCTTTATGCCTAGATATGTGCCCCCACACAGTCTTTATGCCCAGATATATGCTTCCCTCACAGTGGTTTTGCCAGATATGTGCCCCCTCACAGTGGTTATGCCAGATATGTGCCCCATCACAGTAGTTATGCCAGATATGTGCCCCTCACAGTGGTTTTACCAGACATGTAACCCCTCACACTAGTTATGCCCGATATGTGCCTTTTCACAGTCGTTATGCCCAGATATGTGCCCCCTCACAGTCTTTATGCCCAGATATGTGCCCCCTCACAGTCCTTATGCCCAGATATATGCTTCCCTCACAGTGGTTATGCCCGATATGTGCCTTTTCACAGTAGTTATGCCCAGATATGTGCCCCCTCACAGTAGTTATGCCCAGATATGTGCCCTCTCACAGTTGGTATGCCATATTATGTGCGCCCTCCCAGTAGTTATGCCAGATATGTGCCCCCTCACAGTAGTTATAGCCAGATATGTGTCCCTCACAGTCGTTATGCCAGATATGTGCCCCTCACAGTAGTATATTTACCAAAGACGAGGCAGCACTCCAGGTGTCGTTGAATAGTGAACCCTCTTTATTAAACCCACAAAGCGACGTTTCAACTGCTCATTGCAGTCTTTTTCAAGCTACTTGAAAAAGACTGCAATGAGCAGTTGAAACGTCGCTTTGTGGGTTTAATAAAGAGGGTTCACTATTCAACGTCACCTGGAGTGCTGCCTCGTCTTTGGTAAATATACTACTGTGATCGCCTTGCCAGCGATTTTGTGGATTTGCACCCGACCGCTTGTTTGCTGTGCTGCTGTTTTTCTTTGGATTGCCCCTCACAGTAGATATGCCAGATAGGTGACCCCTCACAGTGGTTATGCCAGATATGTGCCCCTTAAAGTAGTTATGCCCAGATATGTGCCTCCTCACAGTAGTTATGCCAGATTATGTGCCCCTCACAGTGGTTATGCTGTTTTGTGGTTATGCTCTAGTTTTTGCCCCTTTTTGCAGTTTTATGGGGGAAAAAACCAAATACATACTTACCCTCTTCCTTAATGACGCGCTCCCACACTCACATCGCGCTTCTGGCTGTGCTGGAGGCCGATTCCCAGGCCTTCAGTGCTCCTGCCACAGTCAGCAGCGCGATGTGCGGCCAGTAGGCGGAGCGCCTGAGCTCTGAAGAATAGTGAAGCAGGGAGCGAAGAGGTCCCTTTGCTTCACTCTGAAAACAAACAGCCCGACAGTGACAAGAACTGCCGGGCCAAGTAAGTGGTTCACCCCCCTCCTTGCCTCTGCGCCCCCTCATGTTTGAAGAGCGCTCTGACGGGGCCCGGGATTCTCACTGTACTTCATGCTGGGCCCCGTCGGAGCACTCCCATTATACGTGAGTGCAGCGGGCCCCCTCCCCCCGCCGGGCCCGGTAGCGGTCACAACCTCTGCGACCGTGTCCGTTATGTAGTGGTGAAATTTGTTATATGAAACAGGCTTTTTGGGGGGAAATTGATATGGTGACTGTACACCTCCTTTTGCGGTACTGGCCGAATTACGTATTTGATAAAATTGGTAATATGAAACTTTTTTTCTAGTCAAATTCATTGGTGACTGTACACCTCCTTTTGCTGTATGGGCCGAATTACGTAGTGGTGAAATTTGGTATATGAAACTGGCTTTTTTTCGTCACATTTATGGGTTATTGTACACCTCATTTTGCTGTATGGACCAAATTAAATAGTGGTGAAATTTGTTATATGAAACAGGCTTTTTTTTCATCACATTTATGGGTGATTGTACACCTTGTTTTGCGGTATTAGCCAAATTACATAGTGGTGAAATTTGTAATATGAAACTGGCTTTTTTCATCACATTTATGGGTGATTGTACACCTCCTTTTGCGTTATGAACCAAATTACTCAGTGGTGAAATTTGTTATATGAAACAGGCTTTTTTTGGGAAAATTGATGGGTGACTGTACACCTCCTTTTGCTGTATGTGCCAAATTATGCAGTGGTGAAATTTTTAATTTCAAAGCAAACTTCTCTGCTCTGTATCTCTTGTGAGGTCAATGTCTCCAACTATGCCCCACGCGCAATTTACACCAAATACATTATTTTCATGTAGAGATCCAAGAATTATATTGGAGGCATGTACTGTATGCAAGCCATGTGCAACCCCTCTCATCACTCTCACACTTTTCTGCCCATGGTTTGCCTGGGTGAATGGAGTCACACAGGGAAGGAACTGCTCTATGTCGTTCATCAAAAAATCGAATCCTGGCTTTCTCTGCGACAACTGAAAATTAGAACCTTTGTTACCAACAATGGGAAGAACATGTCGGCGCTGCATCAAGGGCTGAGCCATGTGCCCTGCATGGCGCACGTGTTCAATCTGTTTGCTAAGCGGTTCCTGAAGTCTTCCACCCATCTGCAAGATATCCTAAAAATAGCCAGGAAACTTTGCATGCACTTCAGCCACTCGTACACCCTCCTTGAGTTGCAGCGGCAGAATGGCATCCCCCAACATCGGCTGATATGCGACGTTTCCACCCATTGGAATTCCACCCTCCCTATGTTGGACCGACTGACAAAGGCATTTCTTGATGATCCAAGTGGACTGGAGTAGTCCCCTGTGTAACTTGGATGTCAGCTAGTGGGAGCTCATGCGTGAGGCCCTTTGAGGAGGCCACTTTATTTGTCAGTCGGCAGTACTACGGGATGAACGATGTAATTCCACTGCTTCATGTCCTGGAACAGATGCTGGTAAATCTGGCTGGTCAGGGGACTGGAGACGTGGCGCCTAGAAAGATGGCGGCAGAGTTTGATACAAGATCTCTGCTTACAGTCAGTGAATGGGAACATCATTTATCGCAAGGATATGCAAACACCAATCAATGGGGTGTTAACCAGCAGAAGTACGTCATTAGCGCGAAGAAGCAGTCATTTTCACAGCCCGAGGTATCTTCCCGGAAGCTAGACCTCTGCACGTCAACTGTCTGCATTGTGAAGCCTGTCTAAAACAAAAATCCCGCAGTGCACCCCCTTGGAGGAAACTCTTGATCCGGCACAAGCTGCTTTGCTCCTTCAAAAACAATGGACTCTGTACAGCCTGACACTGATGTATAACTTCTTATGCACCAGACTGAAAGAGTATTCCAAGCGCCTGTCTGCCCACACAGCTGCCGAGAAGCAGAAGGGTCTTGCCATTGAAGTGGGCTCAGTGATGGACCTTAAAAGCCAAATTTTCCTGTTTACCTAGACTTAAGAGAAAGGACAGATCCACTGGCTGTGCTCATACAGATTTCATCCAAAGCAAGCACAGAGGACCGGATTGTGTGGACAGGTTGGTTCTGCGGGACATACACAGAGGGCGATCTATTGGAGGTGTTACCAAAGACATTTACTTGCCTCCCGCTCTTCCTGTGTAACGGCTCTGAGGCACTCACGGCTTTTGTAGGGAAGTGGTTCCAAAGAAACTTTGACTGTTGTTTCAGTAAGCTGGTGATCAGTTCTCAGGACCTTATGTGGGTAGCAGCGATGTGAACCGGGTATGACATGTCTATATCAGTGTCGACCACAGAGCTTGTTTTCTCTGTGCCCGTCAAACCTCTCATGGACATTTCTTATGCCATCCACACAGAGGACTTCAAGACTTTATGGAATGATATTCATAAATCAAAAAACGAGGTCACGTTGGAGGAAGTGGACAATTTATTCCAATGTCTTTACTCGCATTTCTTCAGACACTTTAGAATCCACCTATTAGCAACCCAGCTCGTCAAGGAGACAGCATTTATGGCATCAGCGCAGTGGGAAGGAAAAGTTCCTCAGTAAGGACTACCTAATCCGAGTGCTGGGATTTATCACTGAGCTGGCTATCAATAACATCCAGTATTAAACACATGGACAACTCTCATCTCGGTCATTGCCCACAATGTTTGGGACCCCCCCGGACATCTTACATGTCTTAGACATGATCCCTGCAGTGTCTACTACATGTTATACCGCTTCTTACCATTCTGCTACAGCGGTTGTGAGACCTGCACATACTAAGGCTTATTTATGAAGATTTTCGGGTGTTGTCTGTACCGACCAGTTACCTTCCAGCTGTGACTGTGTTTCCTGCACTATAGGAATGAGCTGGAGTCGGCTTGTTTGCTGGACTGTCCTCCAGTTATCAGCCATAACCCCATACATTTAATGATCAATATTCATTACCATCGTGGTCACCCCGACACTGGTCATCATTGTCAATCCATTCTTGTTGATGAAGCACTGTGTTTTTTTTTTTCAGTTTATCTTTTATATTTTGTGGTTTTGCCCTTCTGTGTTGTATTTTATTTGTGTTAATGTCTTGTTTGTTAAATAAAGTTTTTTTTTCTCCCCCGTTCATAAAAAGCTGGAGTGGGTACAAAACACAGAAGACATGCAAATAATTAATTCACGTGTCATCTTTGTTTTGGATCCACTCCTGTTTTTTTTGGCATTAGCAATACTGATGGATTACTGACCAAATGCTAATCGAGTGAAGGCAGGTTCTCCACAAATAGGTTCCTTTCTTGGGGGGTTATTGTTCTGACGGATCAGAGGAAGGGCAAAATAATCAGTGACATCAACACAAACTTACTGCCGACACCCTCTCCACTCTGTGAGGGGGCTCTATTTGTATAAGCGTTCAATAGAACAGGTTCTGTTTACATCTATGTGGAATCAGCTGACGATGGTGTAAAAGGAGTGTGCTTCTTCTTGATGCTAACATTGACCTGTAAGGCTGAGTTCATACTTGAGTTAATAGGTCAGTGATGCCTGTCATCTGCATGTCATACGGACTCACAGAATTATTTTGCTACAAAAGCAGACTCCATATGAATGTTAGTGCAAGGCACAGTGTTCTACACCACTATATAGGCTCTCAGAAGCCAGGAAATACATGTTTTTTAACGTAATTCGCCACGAATATATTTGGATCTAACCGAATTTTTCCCCAAAAGTTCGGCGAACCGGCGAATCGAATTTTTGAAATATTCACTCATCTCTAGGTATAATCACACTCATGAAAACATTTGTCAATTTGTGTTAGGTATTCAAAATGAATTAAGTCCTATGATTAAAACTGCTACTAGATATTTCTGAAGGAATATAACTAACTGTGAGTGCCTTTAAAATAAAAGAGACTGCTAAGTTAAGATAGAAAATGTACATCTTCTCGCTCATCTCTGTCTACTACCCTAACCATGCTCTTCATTCATCTTATGACTTATGAATAACATCCACCTTAATCCCAACCTCTCACTCCCGTCTCCAAGACTTCTCCCAAGCTGCACCAGTTCTCTGGAATGCTCTACCTGAAGCAATTAGGTTAATCCATAACATCCACAGTTTTATGCACTCTCTAAAAACACCTATTTTTAGGTTATCCTATCACTTCCCCTGATCTAACCCTTCTCCATTCACCCCTCCTCCTTCAGAATTCCTCTGAACCTGATCTTTCAGTATCCATCACACCCCATGCACCCAGAAGCACTACAGATATCAGCTGGTGACTGACTCATTCAGCCTTGTATATACTCCCCATTGTGTTAAGATGGGCAGACCATTGTATAGAACAAGTACTTTTTACCTTTGTTTCACCCCTATCTCCGCATAGATTGTAAGCTCTCGCGAGCAGGGTGCTTAGTCCTCTGGTTTTAATTGTTGACCTGTTTGCTGCTATGTTATGTCTGACTCTATTTGTGCTTGAACCCCTTGATTGTAAAGCGCTGCAGAATATGTTGGAATCTGTTGGCGGAATTTGTTGCAGACTTCCCAATGTCTATTACTCCTTGGTTTGACACACCGTCAATGTGCTGTGCTAGTAGGCTGTACTTGGTACTCATCGCTCTGCATTTATGGTGCTGAGAACACAAGTGCACAGCAATTTCCCTGGAGATAGAACATTAGCTGTGATTGACAGCTATAAACAGAAAAAACTCAGATTACCACCGTTTAACCCTTGTGAAGCTTCATCCAATAGCAATAATAAAGGATCAGTCAACTCCTGATCCTCAACCACAGTTGGTGCTAATGGTTTCAAAGAGAGCTCTAATAAAAGTCCCTAGGGCTGTCCTGTCTGTTGTCTTGTTAGGGCACACCTGTTAGGGCATTTTCTTGCACAAGCAGTAATACATTAATTTATAAATAATGATATGTATGGAGTATTCAAACGCAATAAAATAATAAATTCAATTGTAAAATGAGTCAAAAAACAATTTTTTTAAGTTTAATACGATATTTTGTATAAAACACAAAATAAAGAATAAACAATTATTTTTAAGCACAATGTATTCTACCAAATAAAATTGTATATTATAGATCTAATTAACCAGTGCAATCAGTAAAATATAGTTAGGACATTTCACTTTTAATAACTGATATAATATCTGATGTTTGTATCAGTATTCATTAAATAAAAAACCTTTAGAAGGGAAACACAGATAGGAACTTTCCCATGTAAATTCACTGGACCACGTAGCCTTATTTGCTTATAAAGTACTCCCTAAGGCCTAATACCCTGGTTACATTTAACTTTAGAGTTCCTTTCCAGTGCACGTGAATGCATTTTCTCAGCAAATTGAAGCCATGGGAACTCACTAAAGTAAAAAGTTTAGCTCACTTGCACGCCTTTTTTTTTCCAGCAGTCAATTTTTGCAGTTCAAATGCACATATGTGTTCAAATACTAGTGAAATGTGGACAACAGCTTAAGATGAAGTAAAAATGCCTACTCAGCATGATGGGTCCTTTGAACTTACAGCTGTTATGACATTATTGTACGTGTACAACCGCACAATCTAGAAGTGAGTCAAGATTAAGGCTGGATTTACACTTTGGCCCAGTCTCAATAAGGCTGCCGGTGCAGGGTTTTAATTTATGGCAAGGCGCATCATAAGTTAACCCTTTCAGGACATGGCCTAATTTTATTTTTTCGTTTTCTTTTTTCCTACCTTGCCTTCCAAGAGCCATATACATTTTTGGGTTTCTGTTCCCATCACCACATGGCGGACAAGTTGCATTTTGTAATAGCACTATTTATTTTACCATAGCTTGTATTGGAAAACTGGATAAATTCTTTGTGGGGTGAAATTGAAAAAATGGCAATTCCACCAATGTTTTTGGGGGTTTGCTTTTGCAACGATTACTGTGCTCTTAAAATTACATGACAACCTTACTCTGAGTGCCACTATGATTATGGCGATAGTAAATTTGTATCGTTTTTATTAAGTCTTACTACTGTTAAAAAATAAAAACTTTTGAAAAAAAATGTTTACTTTGCATTACCATGTTCTGACACCCAGAATTTTTTTGTATTTCCATCTGCAGAACTGTGTGAGGGCTAGTTTTTTCAGGGTAAACTGTAGTTTTTAATGGTATAATTTTGGCGTACATACAACTTGTAATTAAATTTTTGGGGGTTAAATTGTGACCAAAATGGTGAATTCTGTATTTTTTTCCATTATGGAGTACACCACGCAGTAAAAATATTTTTAAATTTGAAATGTTCTGAATTTTATGCATGCCGATTTGAATTTTTGAATTTTTTATATGTTTGTGTTGTTTTTTTACTTGTTAACTTTTTACACGGTAATTTTTAGTCCCCTCAGGGGATTTGAACTTGCATTTGGTGATCGCTTGTCCTATAGACCGCAATAGAATACCATTGTGATCGATAGGATTTTATTTGGAGGGTAGCACCTAAGGAGCAGGCTTATAGGGCATATATGCTCCTCTGGAATTCTGGGAAGAAAGGGATGCAAGTGAGCTTATAGCAAGCTCTGCCTTTAATGCCATCAGATGTAAGGCAGCTCTCCTTTTTAGATGTGCCTCAGACACAGCTTTGCAGGCTTTTAGCCATGACAGACCTGGAAACCTTCTCAAAGCCTCAGGCTGCCATGGCAACCAATCGGAGCCCTGCCATTTTGCAGAGATGGCTCAAACCGAAAGGCAGAGGGCGACCCCTCCCTCTTCCTAATCCAACAAATGCCACAATCGCTATTGACCGAAGCAGCTAATCAGTTGAAGGACCAGGATTGGTATCATCACGGATCCCAGTTGTTGTGGCTGGGTGCCAGCTGTAATATACAAACCTGAGCCTGCTCCGTGCACTTTACACTGCACCATGACGTAACTGTATCTCGAGGCGTGTGTAAGGGTTAAATTCCTCCTCTGGCAGTCCATTCACCAGACTGAAATAAACTCTAGTTCGTAGCTAGGGTAGATTTCAGTCATCATTTATGCCAGTTTGTAGCTTATGATGTGTCAGGGTTTGGTTTTGACCCACATTCTACCCTCACCACGCCCCTTTTGGAAACTGGCGAGAGCAGCTTAAAGGATAACTGTCACATTTAGACCCTAATTTCAGTTTTCATATATGTAGTTACTAATATGATAATATTCCTGAATCAATAACTATTAGACTTACTTACCCCTTATTTAATAAGATTCAGCCCTTAGCAACCAGTCTGCATAAAACTGCAATATCAGAGAGAGGCCAAGCAAGTTATAAGAGCTTCTAAAGCTCAGGCAGAAGAGAAATTAGCTCAGTCAGTGAAAAAAGGTGATAAGACATTCTTCAGATACATAAATGAAAAAAGGAAATTAAAACAAGGAATTACCAAATTAAAAACAAAAGAAGGAAGGTATATGGAAGAGGATAAAGAACTAGCTGACTGCCTCAATGAATACTTCTGTTCAGTGTTTAGTTATTAAAGGAAAATGAAGGAGAAGGACCTCAGTTAGGAGGAAGACTAATGAATCCTTTGATGCATGTGTCTTTACAGAGGAAGAGGTTCTAAGTCAGCTGTCCAAAATTAATACAAATAAATCACAGGGGCCTGATGGGATACACCCAAAGCTATTAAAAGAGCTTATAGGTGTACTAGCAAATCCATTAACAGATTTATTTAGCCAATCACTGGTAACAGGTGTCGTCCCAGAAGATTGGAAATTAGCAAACGCTGTGCCAATTCACAAGAAAGGTAGTAGAGAGGAATCAGGCAACTATAGGCCAGTAAGCCTGACATCAATAGTGGGGAAATTAATGGAAACCATACTCAAGGAGAGGATTGTGGAACATCTAAAAACCCATGGGTTGATTGATAAAAACAGCATGGGTTTACTTCAGGAGATCATGTCAAACTAATCTTATTGACTTTTTTGATTGGGTGACTAAAATAATAGATGGCGGAGGTGCAGTAGACATCGCTTATCTGGACTTTAGTAAGGCATTTGATACTGTCCCACATAGAAGGCTTATCAATAAACTGCAGTCTTTGAGCATGAGCTCACATATTGTTGAATGGATTAGGCAGTGGCTGAAGGACAGAAAACAGAGGGTTGTAGTCAATGGAGTATATTCAGACCATAGTATTGTTACCAGTGGGGTACCTCAGGGATCTGTTCTGGGACCCATATTGTTTAATATCTTTATCAGCGAAATTGCAGAAGGCCTCAATGGTAAGGTGTGTCTTTTTGCTGATGACACAAAGATTTGTAACAGGGTTGATGTTCCTGGAGGGATACACCAAATGGAAAAGGATTTAGGAAAACTAGAGGAATGGTCAAAAATCTGGCAACTAAAATTTAATGTCGATAAGTGCAAGATAATGCACCTGGGGCGTAAAACCCAAGAGCAGAATATAAAATCAGTGATACAGTACTAACCTCAGTATCTGAGGAAAGGGATTTAGGGTCATTATATCAGACGACCTAAAGGTGGGCAGACAATGTCATAGAGCAGCAGGTAATGCCAGCAGAATGCTTGGGTGTATAGGGAGAGGCATTAACAGTAGAAAGAGGGAGGTGCTCATGCCGCTCTACAGAGCACTAGTGAGACCTCATTTGGAGTATTGTGTGCAGTACTGGAGACCATATCTGCAGAAGGATATTGAAACTTTGGAGAGAGTTCAGAGAAGAGCTACTAAATTAGTACATGGATTGCAGGACAAAACTTACCAGGAAAGGTTAAAGGACCTTAACATGTATAGCTTGGAAGTAAGAAGAGACAGAGGGGATATGATAGAAACTTTTAAATACATAAAGGGAATCATCACGGTAAAAGAGGAGAGAATATTTAAAAGAAGACAAACTGCTACAAGAGGACATAGTTTTAAATTAGAGGGGCAAAGGTTTAAAAGTAATATCAGGAAGAATTACTTTACTGAGAGAGTAGTGGACGCATGGAATAGCCTTCCTGCAGAAGTGGTAGCTGCAAATACAGTGAAGGAGTTTAAGCATGCATGGGATAGGCATAAGGCCATCCTTCATATAAGATAGGGCCTGGGGCTATCCATAGTATTCAGCATATTGGGCAGACTAGATGGGCCAAATGGTTCTTATCTGCCGACACACTCTATGTTTCTATGTTTCTATGTTTCTATTCTGTTAAGATGGCCGCCCTCAGCCCTGAGGCTAATCCATAGGATGCCTGCAGTGAAGTTAGTGAAGACTAGCTCTGTATAGGGGGGTCCTGCAGTGAAGTTAGTGAAGAACAGCTCTGTATAGGGAGGTCTTGCAGTGAAGTTAGTGAAGACCAGCTCTGTATAGGGGGGTCTTGCAGTGAAGTTCCCAGGTCTGGCTGAAGCCTTTAGTCCTTCTACAAGCTCTCCTTTTATCAGATAAGGCTGTCATTTATACACTGGGCTCTACATTGTCCTTCACTGATAAGGGAGTGTCTGCCAAGTACAGGCATGTGGAGAAGTTCACACACACAGCCCAGCACTGTTATCTGCTGTCAGGAAGAACCTGGCTTTTTATACATTCCCTTACAATGTTGACTAACTATCAGTTCCTAGTGCACGCAGCGTGCTCCGTCCTCTCATCTGGTAGACGGAAGGAGCATAGCAACCTGATTTTATCTCAGGTAACAATAGCCAATACTGGGGACTTTTAGGTGGCTTTTAGGGGTTATTTATTTAAGAATCAGAAATTAAAACAGGGCCAACAAGGTAATATTAATCACCAGAATCCAATAGTAAAAAAAAAAAAAATTGACAGTTATACTTTAATGCCAGTTGTGACTAAATTTACTTGCAATGGCATGTAAAAAGTTGCAAAACCAGGTTTTGCAATTTTTTTTACATCAAATTTGTGGCATAGGGGGATGATAGTTTTCCACCTTTTATGCTTTGTTTTATGTGATGTTTTCACAAGCACTTTAAACTGTGTTTTTGAGTATAAATATGCTGCTGACAGATATTAAAAGCCTATGGTAAACATATTGAATAGTGTATATATGCAGCAATTTGTTTTTTGGGGGTTAGTGGTATTTGTTTCCCAAAATGCAGCATGCACAGATAAGAGTAAAACGTAAAACAAACTGTAAAAAAAAAAAAAAAAAAAAACACCATTTACTGGTATACTGATTCTCTACTGAAAACACATTTTCAATTGCTGAAAAGTCTACATGCACATCATTTTTGTTTTTGTTGGATTGCAGTAGTGTTCTTTTCTTCTTTTGTAGAATCTAGAATTTATTCTCATAGGCTTTTCTGCAAGAATGAAAAATGTCAGAACAAAATACATGCTTAAAGTGTTTCAAATTGAAAAGACCACCACCAAAATGGCTTGTAAAAAATCCATCAAGATACTTGAAATTTATGCCATTATTTTTATAAGTGTGTAACAATGTTTTGCTTTTCAAGAGCTACAGAGCACGGTATACTGATTCTACCTGTGTCTGAAGATTACAATCTACCATTTTGGAAAATTTAGGTTGAATGCTATTTTGCGCTTATTTCTCTAAAATTTATATATTTTTAGCCCAGTTTTATTACCTTCTTCCTAAAGAGGGCCTGGCTATCACCTCTCCTGACAGGTCTGTTTTAGTAACCACTTGCATTTTTAATGCAATAACAATTCTGAAGTATCTATTCTTATGACTTTAAAGAGGCTCTGTCACCAGGATCAACTCTATTAAACCAGACATACTGCCTGGTAGGATTCATGATACTGATTAAAACTATACCTTTCATTTGTTTGTATGATAAAAATCAGCAGAGAAATCTGCATTTTTATTCATATGCAAATGAGAAATTTGAGCACTAGGAGGCGGAGCTGAATATTCTGAGCACTGCTATATAACATCCCCTGTGCTCTGCACACGTCCCTCCCATTGACTGACTGGGCTAGACATCAGGCTGAGGGCAGAGCTGTGTCCTAGAGCTGTGTGCTAGCATAAAATAATCACATACACTATAGCTTCACTACCCTGAGATCTGCTCAGAAGGTTAATCTACATATAACTGTGTTCACAGGCACAATGTATAATTATAAAGACACCAGTAATGTATGTTAGCTTATAAGCAAAGAAACAGCTACGTTTATGTGATAATGCTATAGCTTGGTGATTAAGTGATTGGTTTTGTATGTAAAGATCCCAGGTTTGAATCTTAGGAGAGACATCACATTTTTTTTTCTTCTACATTTATCCCATAAGAAAAGTCCATGTCCTATCATATTGAGAATAATGTGTTTTCTTTTAGAAAGCTAATAAATATTACTGGCTTCTTTATAATCATATATTGTGTCTGTGAATAAACCAGTAATAGGTTTTTTTTTGTTTGTTTTTTTTGCAACAAAAAAAAAACACTTTTCTCAATATAGTAAGGCCTTATTATTATATAATTCTGTTTTGTGCTGTGAATACAGCAGTAATTATATATATATATATATATATATATATATATATGTATATATATCTTTCTGAGCAGATCTCAGTGTGGTGAAGCTATTTAGCCCTGTCAATCAATGGGAGGGGCGTGTGCAGAGCACAGGGGGTATTACAAGACAGGGATCAGAATATTCAGCCCCGCCTCTGAGTGCTCAAATTGCCCATTTGCATATGAATAAAAACGCATATTTCTCTGCAGCTATTTGTCATAAAGACAACAGAAAGGGACAGTTTTAATCAGCATGATCAGCACTACAAGCCAGTATGCCTGGTTTAATAGGGTTGATCCTGGTGACAGAGTCTCTTTAAGGTATGCCCTTTCCTCTATTTTTCCTAATAAAAGTTTGTGAATGTATTGCAATTAGTCTGGCAACATGTAGCAAAACATTTCTTTACATGGGAAATTGTAGTTTTCACCTGAGTTCTTTATAGAGAAGTTATGATTTAGTATGATCAAACCTGCTGGACTCATGTGACAAAAGATAACACATTTGGCACCATTGTTCTAAGGCCTCTTTCACACTAGTGTTTTAGCTTTCCGTCCTAGAGATCCATCCTCGGGTCTCTAGGACGGAAAGCTACTGATCAGGATTATCCCCATGCATCCTGAATGGAGAGAAATCCGTTCAGGATGCATCAGGATGTCTTCCGTTCAGTATGTCAACGTTTTTTGGACGTTGACAAAAGCGCAGCATGCTGCGGATTTGTCTCCGTCCAAAAATCCGGAAGACATGCCGTAACGCCGGATCCGGAATTAATGCCCATTGAAGTGCATTAATCCGGATCCGGCCCTAAGCTAAACGTCGTTTTGGCGCATCGCCGGATCCGACGTTTAGCTTTTTGTCAATGGTTACTATGGCAGCCAGGACGCTAAAGTCCTGGTTGCCATAGTAAAGAGTAGTGGGAGCGGGGAAGCGGCATAATTACATTCCGTGCGGCTCCCGGGACGCTCCAGGATGACATCAGGGCTCCCCAGTGCATAGATCATGTGATTGCATGGATCACGTGATCCATGCGAGCGGGGCGCTCTGACGTCATTCAGGAGCGCCTCGGGAGCCGCACGGAATGTAAGTATGCCGCTCCCCCGCTCCCCACTGCTACTATGGCAACCAGGACGCTAGTAGCATCCTGGCTGCCATAGTAACACTGAAAGCATTTTGAAGACTGATCAGTCTTCAAATGCTTTCAGTTCACTTGCGTTGTGCCGGATCCGGCGTGCATTCCGGCGACGGAAGTGCATGCCGGATCTTCACAACGCAAGTGTGAAAGAGGCCTTACTCTTAGAGCTCATGCACACGACCGTATGCCCTCCGAGATATACGGTCCATGAGCGGGCCATATGTCCCAGAGCAGCATTGATCGTGGCACCGAAGTACACAGCATCATATATTACAATGATGCTGTGCACGTCGGGCCGCACGCGGGACAGTTGTCCCACACTCATATGATCTTATGAGTGCGAGACAATAGTCCTGTGGGCAGCCCCACATGCACAACATCATTTTAATATTTGATGCTGTGTACTCCCGTGCGCACGGCCGATGCTACTCCGGGACATATGGCCCGCTGTCGGACCGTATGTCACGGAGGGCATACGGTTGTGTGCATGAGCCCTTAAGGTATGTCCACACGTTCAGGTTTCCTGGTGCAGTTTTGGAAGCCAAAACCGGGAAGAATTCAGTTTCTGAGATCCATTATTTTAAATAGAAAAAAGGTCCTACAGAAAACTAAACCCAGCGTAAGTCCTCATGCATACAACCATTTGTTTGCTTCACATCCGATCAGCATTTTTTGTAGCTCAGATGCGGACCCATTGATTTCAATGGGACCGCAAAATGTCCGTATCCAAACTTAAGTTCCATGGACTTGCAAAAAAAAAAATGGTGATGCTCCACCTATAGTAATAATCTCCTGGTGGGGGAATTAGAAGGGTAAGTACATCAACAACATATTTATTTTAGATGTCATCCCTTTGTTAAAAACTGCACAAGGGGAGAATGACAAAGAAAGGTAGAAACAGATCCATAGGGATTTAAAGTGAACATGTCAGGGGATCTTTGGTTCCTAATCCTAAAGCAACATATGAAAAAGGAGAACTCTGGGATAAATATAGGTTTCTATGGTTTGGAGCAGGATTTGCAAGTAAGAAGTAGAGTAAATCCTGACAGAACTCCTAGGAGAGACAGTGAGAATCCTATTTATGTTGCCCACAGTCCTGATTTCCTGAACCACACAGGAAGATTGATAGCTTTCTATATACGCACACTGATACAAGGAAATCGGTGAATCATTGTGTGTGGCAATGGGGTAATCAGGACAATTCTCCGCAAACACTACATTGTTTTATATGTGTTGGTGGACACATCTGAGATCAGACCATGTTTTAGTACAATAAATTAATTGTCAAATAATTGATATTACATGCCTATTTGAAAGACATTTCACTGCAAAAATTGCATTATTTTATTCCCAAAGTAAATTATCAATACCAGTGTGCAGTGTATTCGTTCAAGGGGAAGGACATTCAATTTCGCCTGTCTTTAAATTACAGAAACACACTTGCAATTTTGCAAGTGCCATTTAATAATCTTAAATTTGTGACTTTTAATTTAAAGGAAACCTGGGACTTTTAATTTATAGGCCTCATAACAAAATGTATCGAAAACAGAAGAGTGTAATACCCAGGCTTTGTCATCTCAGACTCAGAATGTGAGTAGTAGCAGCACCAGCCATCCGGCCAGTAGTAGTATAGTAGTGGCACTTGTAGCCATTGTGGTGGCAGTAGAGGCATTAGTAGCAAAAGAAGCACTCAGGGCAAATACAGAGCAGGGAATTGAAATGGGGCCGAGGAGCCCACAATGACATATCACAGTCTGATAAAAGTGTTGAGGAGGGTGAGAACTATGATAAGGATTGTGTTGGAGAGGACCTAAGTGGTGAATTGGGGTGCGGAGGAGGAGATAACATCAGAGCAGGAGGGCGGTGGCCACGGTGGAAGCAATAAAGAGCGGAGGCAATGTATGGCCAAAACCTCCCAAGAAACTGACAGGACCAGATCTGCTTCTCTTGTGGTCAGCTTAGAACTGGTGATGCCACTGATATTGTGGACACATGCTAAAATGGGGCAGACCTAGGCCATGCTTGGCCGTCTCTAGCTCTGTGCGAGCAATTTCCATATGGCAGGTTTTCTACACAAGGCTGGCACACAAAAGCACAACCACATGCAAGAACTGCAGGATTAAAATAAGCCCTGGGCATTAAAATAGACTAGAACGTTATTACAGCAGATGAGATCAATTCATTGGATCCTGGGAAAATAGTACTGGCCGACAATCTGAATCAGTGGCCTCCCCTTGATGAAGTGGATTTGTTTATTATACTCATTTATATAGCACTGACATATTCCGCAGCACTTTACACACATTAGCATCACTCTGTCCCCAATGGGGCTCACAATCTAACTTCCCTATCAGTATGTCTTTGGAATGTGGGAGGAAACCAGAGTATCCAGACAAAAAGCCACGCAAACACGGGTAGAACATACAAACTCCATGCAGATGAAAATTAAAAAAATATATACATGTCAGAACCCAGGACCCCAGCGCTGCAAGGCAACAGTGCTAACCTGTGCAAAATGTGTTAAAGTTTTCCTGTAGCTGAAACACTGTGTACGCAGCCCCTGTCTCATCATCTCCGCTACCACGAGCAGCAGAAGCTGCAGCCAGTTTAATATCATCAACATGATGGAGCAATTTATCATGTACTATGCCAGGCTGATGCAAATTAGAAAATGAAAATGTACCACCTCAACACCCAGGTTCAGGTTCAGTCCATGTTCACTGACTCTATGGACTTCTGGGCAGCCATATTTGAACAGTGGCCTGAACTGGCCCAGTATGCCCTCTCTGTTCTTTCTTATTCAGCCTCCAGTGTAATCTCAGAGAGAGTATTCAGTGTGGCACGAGGCATCATGACACCCAAATGAACAAAGTTGTCCTCCTCCAGTGTACAAAACATCAAGATTGTCAAAAGGAATGAGGCATGGATCCGTGAGTATTTTCACACACCTCAGACTGAAGTTAATCAACAGGTCTGCCGTTGCTTACAGTGCCAGCCACTGCCGCTGTCTGCCTGCCTACCATCATGCTCTGTACTGTATGGCTGCTGCTTCTGCCACCATCATGCCACTGCCGCTGTCTGCCTGCCTATCATCATGTTCTGTACCTCATAGCTGCTGCTGTGGCTGCCGCCATCATGCCACTGCCACTGTTGGCTTGACAACCATCATGTTCCATATGGTATGGCTGCTGCCACCACCGCAGCTCCTACTCCCTCTTGCTAATCCCCTACTGCCACTACCATTACTGCTACAGAACCACCACTACCTGGTCACAGCAAGCCACTGCTTTTTTTAACCCATAATAACATCATGTGTGTTTAAACACCATCTGCCCAATTTTTGGATGCTTTTTAATATGAAAAAGCATAACATCAACCATGCGTTTACCTATAGCTACAGTATATGTGTCAATGTCATGCTGACAATATTTGCTATTGCTGTCCATAACCTATAAGAAAAAGCTAGTCCGCATGCAAAATAAAATTCCTGATCTTTATTACTTCTGTCAGAAAAACTACCTTAGGGAGTCAGGGAGAGTAAAAAATAAACCAGGGACAGTCAGAAATCATTCAAGCTTGTATTCTATTGCCAGGGAGAGTAAAGGCAAAGGCTAGGATTACATCGAAGAATTGTGTGTGTAGAATAGGGACAAGTAGGGAAGCTGACAGCTGGGGAGGAAGGACTGAGGATATGTGGCTGCTGTGCCTCCCAGCAGAACTGCAGATGTTGCAACCATCAAAAGCAACTTCGTCAAAGGAAGTTGCCATCATGCCATTGCTGTGACCTGCCGACCATCATCTTCCGTAAAGATGCTGCTGCCTCCATCATGCTGCTGCCTTTCTGCCAACATGTACCATATGGCTGCCACTGCATCAGCTGCTCCTCACTGTTAATCCCCTACTGCCACCACCATTAACACAAAGCATCTACTGCCAATATCACTACTACTACTACTACTACTACTATTGCTACTAACGATAGACAGCCTTGTACTGTATGTTCCATGTTATACTGCTCCTGCAGCTGCCATTATTGCCGCCGCATGCCCCTATATCCGTACCAAACCCTTTCCACATTGCACTGCCACTGCTCCTAATTAAAAGGGAAAAATGTTTAGACTTGATCATAACAAGCCACTTTTTCTTCTGACAATCAACCTATATGCGTGTTGTATGTGCAGGCATTCTGACCCTGTCAAGGCGTAACTTTTGGACGCCCCTTTATTTTATTTTTATCCCATAACACCGTGTGTATCTAAACCTCATCAAGTAATCATCATCAATTTTCATAAAAAATCCTATGAGACTAGAAGTTGTTGTTATATACCAACTTTTAGGACAATTGGAGCAACTTCCATTCATGTAGAATCAATTTGGGTATAAATCAAACTTTTTGAATTTCAAGAAGTTCGCTCTTTACTACTCAATATCTCTCCTAGGAGTCCTCTAAGGATTAGGGCTCACACACACGAATGTATTTTCTTTCCATGTCCGCTCCATTTCAATGGGTCCACAAAAAAATTCCGGATACATTCCATTTCTGTATGTCCGCATGTCCACAAAAAAATAGAACTTGTCCTATTATTGACCGCATTACTGACAAGGATGGTACTGTTCTATTAGGGGCCAGCTGTTCCGTTCTGCTGAATACGGAATGCACATGGATGTCATCCGTATTTTTTGAGGATCCGTTTTTTGCGGACCACCAAATACATAGTGTCATGTGCATGAGCCCTTACTCTGCTTTTTCCTCAGAAATCCTGCTCTAAATTATATATGTAAATATGTATAATGTGGCGTAACTATAGTGTTATAAGCCCCAGTGCAAACTTTGGATCGCCTCCCATCATTTTTACAAAGTGGCGGAAGATTTTCTCTACACTAAGGGCTCTGTCACACGAGCAGATGCCATGCTGGTAATCCGCTGTGTGAATGAGAGCCAAGCCCCGTTCCGGACAACAGAGACACAGAGCATTAACATGAGTGATAATGCTCTGTGCCTCTCTGTGTAATTTTTACTACAAAATCAGAGTGAGATAAAGTTGTCACTGTGATTTTGTAGCAAAAAGATCACAGATAGGCATGGAGCATTATCAATCATGTTAATGCTCCATGTCCGGGGCTTAGATCTCTTTAACGCAGTGGATTACCCACACAGGATCACTCGTGTTAAAGAGCCCTATGCATGGCTACACTCACCCAGTCCTAATAAAATCTTGTCCTACCTCATCCAGGGTGTCGCTGGCGTCAGTGTGATGTCCATGATGTCCACTGGATCCAGAACAAGGTCTCTGTGGTGATAGAAAAAAAAAGAATAATGACATAAGGAAGGGATGGTGACTGCCCCTGTGAAATCACCAGCAGGGGGCACTGTGCTGGCCTGTAAGACTGAACCATGCCAATGTATAGTAGGGTAATTAGGTCTACCACACAGCACTAATGCCCACCTTTTGGCCCCTCACAGTAATTATGCCCACCTTGTTGTCTCTTAAAAATAGTAATGTTCTCCTTGTGGCCCCTCACAGCAGTTATACCCAATTTTGCTCCTGCCCAGATATGTGCCTCCCTCACAGTCGTTGTGCCAAATATGTGCCCCTAGTAATGCCAGATATGTGCCCCCTTACAGCAGTTATGCCAGATGTGCCCCTAGTTTTGTACATTTCATAAGCGGTGCACATACATAATACAGGCAATTGCCTTAAGCATGAATGAGAGTAGTTACAGACTGGTACAGAAGGATAAAGGGCCCTGCCCGTGAGGGCTTACAATCTACATGGTATGGGGGGAAGGAGACAGTAGGTGAGGGTGAAGCTGGTTATAGCGGTACAGAGACAGCAGTGTCACTGGTTGTAGGCTTGTCTGAAGAGATGGGTTTTCAGGTTTCTTTTGCAGGTGAGAGTCTGATATGTTGGGGTAGCGAGTTACAGAGTATAGGGGATGCCCGGGAGAAATCTTGGAGGCGAGTGTGGGAAGAGGTGATAAGAGGAGAGGAGAGAAGAGAAGGAGGTCCTGTGAGGATCGAAGATTGCATGTGTGGATGTATCGGGAAAGTAGCTCAGAGATGTAGGGAGGGGACAGGTTGTGGACAGCCTTGTATGTGTTGGTTAGTATTTTAAACTGAATTCGCTGGGCAATGGGGAGCCAGTGCATGGACTGACAGAGGGGAGAGGCAGAGGAGTAACCGGGTGAGAGGTGGCTTAGTCGGGCAGCAGAGTTGAGGATAGATTGGAGGGGTGCGAGAGAGCTAGTTGGAAGGCCACAGAGGAGAATGTTGCAGTAGTCTAGGCGGGAGATGATGAGGGAATGTACAAGCATTTTTGCCGATTCAAAGTTGAGGAAAGGGCAGATACGGGAGATGTTTTTGAGCTGGAAGCGGCAGGTGGTGGAAAGGGCTTGGATGTGTGGTCGGAACGAGAGGGCAGAATCCAAGGTCACTCCAAGGCAGCGGACTTGGTTGACCGGGGAGTGTGTGCAGCCATTGATTGTGATAGATAGGTCTGTTGGGGGGGGGGGGGTGAGCAAGATGGGGGAAAGATGATGAATTCTGTTTTATCCATGTTAAGTTTTAGAAAGCGAGAGGAGAAGAAGGAGGATTTGCGAAATAGGCATTGTGGTATTCGGGATAGTAAGGTGGTGATGTCTGGACCAGAGAGGTAGATTTGTGTGTCATCAGCATAAAAGTGATACTTAAAGCCATGGGACTTTATATGCTGTCCCAGGCCGAAGGTGTAGATAGAGAAGAGCAGGGGTCCTAGGACGGAGCCTTGCGGGACACCAACAGAGAGGGAATGAGGTTAGTAGGTGGTGTGAGAGTAGGAGATGCTAAATGTCCGGTCTGTGAGGTATGATGTGATCCAAGAGAGGGCCAGGTCAGTGATGCCAAGAGATGAGAGAGTTTGCAACTGAAAGGAGTGGTCGACAGTGTCAAAGGCAGAGGACAAGTCAAGGAGAAGGAGGACAGAGTAATGTTTTTTGGTTTGAGCAAGTAGTAGGTCATTGGTGACTTTGGTGAGGGCAGTCTCAGTTGAGTGGTGGGGTCGGAAGCCAGATTGTAGCCGGTGTACCATGAAAAAACCTTAAATCATGAACAAACCTTAAGTCAGCTGATTTCAGGGGGTGTGTTCATGGTGTGTCCTTCGGCGCATGCGCATTATGCGCACTACGCCGAAACAGGTCTGAAGCCAGAGGCGCGGGGTTGGCACAGGTGTATGAATAAACCTGTGAGCCCCCCCATGTTGCGCAGAAAACCACAGGTCAATTCAGACCTGCGGTTTTCTGCGTGACAGTCTCTGATCCCCGCAGTCTGTGACCGCGGGGATCAGAGACCTAAATTTAAAAATTAACCCCGCTCACCTCCTTTGAAATGTTTTCCCTGGTGGTCTAGTGGGTATAGCAGGGGGTCAGCACATTGCTGACCCCCTGCTATAAACTGCTGACATCTCTGCTGCAGATGTCAGCAGTTTAACCCCTTCCATACGGACCGCGGTATGGAAGGGGTTAACAGGGAGGGAGCTCCCTCTCTCTCCCATCGGGGAGACCTGCTTCTGCGTACTGCGCTGAAGCCGAGCGCGGGCTGCATAGAACACACCCCCTCAATATGTAATGTGAGCCGAGAGCTGCCTGAATGGGCTGCATAGAACACACCCCCTGAAATCAGCTGACTTAAGGTTTGTTCATGATTTAAGGCTTTTTCATGGTACACCGGTCAAAGAGGGAGCAGGAGGAGAGGTGAGAGGACAGTTCAGAATGGACATGTTGCTCAAGTAGCTTTGAGGCATATGGAAGAAGTGATATGGGGAGATTACTGGACAAAGAAGATGGGTCCAGTGAAGGCTTTTTGAGGATGGGTGTAATGGTAGCATGTTTAAAAGCAGAGGGGAAGAGACCAGAGGTTAGTGATAGTTTGAAGAGATGAGTTAGGGCTGGGATATGTGCCCCTTACAGCAGTCATGCCAGATATGTGCACCCTTACAGCAGTTACAGTATGTCAGATATGTGCCCCCTTACAGCAGTTATACACACATCTGTACCCCCTCACAGTAGTTGTTATACCCAGATATGTGCCCCTTACAGTGGTTATGCTCTTTTGTGTCCTCTCACTCTAGTGGTTGCCCCCTTTTTGCAGCTTTAGGGGAAATAAAACACTTAATACTTACCTTCCTTCCTGGTGACCCGCTCCCACACTCACATCGCGCTGCTGGCTCTGCGGAAGGCAGATTCCCGGGCCTTCAGCTCTCCTCCCACAGCCAGAAGTGCAATGTGTGGCCAGCAGGGGGAGCTCCTGAACTCTAAAGATCAATGAACCAGGGAACAGAGAGGTCTCCCTGCTTCACTGTGGAAACAAACAGCCTGGCAGTGACAAGAACTGCAGGCCGAGTAAGTGCATCCCCCCCCCCCCTTCCTCCTTGCCTCTGTGCCACCACATGTTTGAAGAGCGCTCTGACTGGGCCCAGCTTTCTCACTGTACTTCATGAAGGGCCCTGTCAGAGCGCTTCCATATGATGTAAGGGCAGCGGGCCCCTCCCCCAGCCTGGGATTGTTACGCCCCTGAGAGCTCAACTTCTTTCCATTTATCATATTCAGCTCTTTTACAGGGCAGCAAAAATCAGCTGACAGGTTTACTGTGATATTTTATGGGTGGTATTTTCAAAACTGCACACATCCCTTTCATCTCTCCCCCCTTCCTCCCATTTAATAAAATGCTGGTAATATTTGCAATCAGCACATATTAAGAGCATTTCAGGATTAAGATTTAACCTTGAGTGTGAGATGTGCAATACTGTAGCTGCAGGGTGATGTTGGAGGGAGTAATACATTACCCCAGAGGTAACAGCAGTTAAACACAGTTGACAAATGTTACATGTACTTGCTTATATAAATAACTATCCAGTGTTATTTTAACCTGAGCCGTCTGTCCATTTACTGAAAGTTTGTGGCATAACAATCCTCTTGTTTCCATTTATCTCCGTTTATTGATGTACCTTTTGGTGTCAGTACAGGCAATCAATTTCTCTGCCACTTTGGAAGCTAAAGGAAATGTTAAGTGAAGTTATGGGAGATAGTGTGAACAGTCCGCTTTCTCCTGAGCTAACTTTCCCAATCATATATTGGCATTGAATCTCATAAATCTTGTGAGTGACCCCAATGAACTCTTCAGTTTAGACCTCACTAAAAATGTTCTTGCCTCTGGTTAGTTTTATCAGTCTTTGCACTGACAAGTAAAAAGTTCAACACATGTACAAAGCAGATACCTATAATCACTCTTAACCAAATGGTACAAAGGAAAGGCAAGGTAAAGGGAGATATTGGCTGTCACTTTAGTATGCTGCTTAAGTGCCATTCCATCAATTATCCACTATTTATCTTTTTTTGGCATGTAAATTATCTAACATTTGTGGCAGAATTGATCATTGGAATGTGTGAACTCTATAAAACAAAGGCTCAGAGATAATAAATAATACAATGCATAGTTTCTCCAGTTTTATAAATGTTGATAGGTCCACGAGGAGCTAGAATTCTACATTTCTTATAATTAGTCCAAGAGATTGTCCCAGATGGGAAAAAAATGACCTAGGAATGTAAACCACAATTTTTTTGGTATTCAAAAATACAGCATCAAATTCTTGCATCTGTTCTCCACGCCCCTTAGGTTCAATGGTGACCTAAAGTTGACTTTATCTCTCATAGAATCTTCTCATCTTATTCCTAATAATCCCAATATTTCACCTACGCTCTGGAATGCCTTGACTTGGTCAGACTAATTTTCATAGTTAAACTGAAGCTGCATGCTTGTCCTCTATTCTGTTACATCTTTCCATTTTCACTTAAAGGGTTTGTCCAGGATTATAAAAACTTGCCTGCTTTCTTTCAAATATAATGCCACACCTGTTCACTCCACAGGTTGTCTTTGTTACTGTATTATATATTGACAGGAGTGATGCAGTTTCTGGAAGAAATCAGCCACATTTATCTAATTCTGAGAAACGCCTTTAAAATTTCCTACACCTTTTACCAAAGGCATATGGAAGTTCACAGGCTTAAACCCTTTCTTCCATGCCTTTAAAGTGCCTTCTTTGACATCTTGTCAAAGTTTAGATTTCCTGGTATGTCTCTTCAGTTAAAGGGGTTATGAAGTGCTACAATATTGATGACCTATCCTCAAGATAGTGTTTTTACAGTACTTTCACTTGAAAGGGATGAGCAGATGTAATTACATTGCACCTCCTCTACAAAGGCGACGACGCACAGGTAATTTGTGAAGTGCTAATATTCAATGTTGTAGCACTGCATAACCCCTTTAAATGCTCTATATTAGAGCTTTTAATATTAATGATGCATTACTAGTTTAGGTGGCTGTAGTCAGAAGAAGATATCATAACTCTACTATACAGTGAAGGATGGAGACAGTAAAATGGCGTCTGTTCTGTAAAGGACATTATCAGATTGTAGGCAGTAGGCATATAAACTGGCATTATAGCCCGCTTCTTAACTGAGCAATGGCTTTTCAAACACAGTATAGCATTTTGAGGATAGTGTTTGGCATTATGTGTGTTGAGTAATATGCAACAAACAACTATACTGTACATCTGCTCTAGAAAATTTAGGTCTGTCCGCCTGCCCCCCCAGTAGTAAGAAGAAAGAGTGCTTAAATGAGGAATCTAGTCAAAGTGATTGTTGCTGTTACATTAATGAGCAGATCACGTTGTTTTGGACCACCTCTGATAAAGAGGACTCTACAAAGTGCTTAAACCCCTTTGGCAAGTCTCAGATTTTTGTTACTGAAAATCTGACAAAACATCCTAGGCAAAGAGGTTTTCACAATAATATCAGTATGCAATGCACAATGTTATGTCAGGTTTCCAGTAACAGAAATTTGATCATTGCCAAAAGGGTTTTAGTATTATGTAAAGTTCTTTCATTCTGGAAATCAGTGGTAGTCCAAGAAATTTACCAATGTGATCTTATGTGTATCTATGACATATCAGAAGACCAGTTTTACTAGGTTTCCCTTTTAAATACAAGAATGACACAGGTGTGTACAACAAGAATATAGAAGGTAATTGCCTACTATACAGGCACTAGGACATTGTACATATTCTGTGGTTTTCTCTTCACACAAAGTACTGTCAGTGTGCTATTACTGTGTGCTATTGCTGTGTTCCAGATGGGTATTCCCATCTGGCCCATTTATGACCTATCTCTAGAATATGTCATAAATGTTAGATAGGCCCCATCTCTGGAACCTGCTCCTATCTTCAGAACCTCATGCACAGCTATTTTCAGATGTCCTGTAGTAGTGAATGCAGAGGAGACGGCGGCAATAACAGAGAGCCAGTAAACATCCCATAGACTGCTAAAGTATGCTATTGCAGTCTATGGTAGAAGTAATCAAAGCAAGGAAACTGGCTTACATTTAGACCAGCAGTGGATGCACCAAAGTGCCTCGGCGTATCCACTGCCAGCACAGGGGCTTATTAAGACCAGCATCTAAAATGCTGGTCTTAATAAATGACTCCCTTGGTGTGCAAAATGCTTTATTCATCCCTGTCAACGTGATGTTTCAGTCCTGTCACAGAGTGCTGTCTTTTTTCCAGATCTATCTATCTATCTATCTTTCTATCTATCTATCTTTCTATCTATCTATCTGTCTATCTATCTATTTCAAAAATTTCAATCATAACACATAGAAATATTGAATGCATAAATATATATTCCATAATGTAAGATAAAAAAAGTAAAATATGTGTTGGAGTATACATAATGGGAGAGATTTATCAAAGCTAGCGTAAAGAAAATTGGCTTAGGGTGGGTTCACATCTGCCTTCTGGATTCCGTTATGGCTTTCCGTTATAACATGGTTTTAACGGAAAATACCGGAATCCATAAGACGGAAGTCAAAACGGAAGCCTTTAAGAGGCATTCCGTTTTGATCCATCATAATAGAAGTCTATGGGAATCATATCGGATCCATCTGGTTCCCGTTATGCAAGACAGAAAACAAAGTCCTGTTGACGGGACTTTTTTTTCCATTATGCATAACGGAAAATAAAATGGATCCATTATGATCCCCCATAGACTTCTATTATGACGGAAAGCAAAGAATGCCTTATAAATGCTTCAGTTGTGCATTCCGTCATAATACAAGTCTATGGGCAGCATAACGGATCTGTCCCGTTCCCGTTATGGAGGACTGGACACCTGCATAATGAAAACCAGGACGGATCCTTTCTGCTTCCCATAGACTTGTATTATGAAGGATCAAAATGGAATGCCTCTTAAAGGCTTCCGTTTTGACTTCCGTCTTATGGATTCCGTTATTTTCCGTTGAAGCCATAATGCCGATGCAAATCCATCCTTAGCTGCAATAGAAACTAATTAGATTCCACCTTTCTTTTTTCAGAGCTCCTTTTGAAAATGAAAGGTGAAATTTGATTACATCAGTTTTGATAAATCTCCCTAAGTGTGATTATTTAAAAAAAATGCAATTGCCTAAATGAAAATAAACCTTAAAGGGGTTGTCTCACTTAAGTAAGTGGCATTTTCTATCATGTAGAGAAAGTTATTACAAGTAGTGTTGAGCGCGAATATTCGAATAGCGAATTTTTTTGGCGAATATCGGCACTTCGCTAATTCGCGAATATTTCGAATATAGCGCTATAAATTCGCTATTTCGAATATTCGTTTTTTTTTTTGTTTTTTTTTTAGTTATATTTTTTTCTTTCCCTCTTCCCAACAGTAGTTCTTACCTGTCCTGAGGATTCCTGGCTTCCTGGCTGCTCTAGTCAGTGCCCATTGCCGCTTCTGCCGACTTCCGTGCTCATGGAGCGTCCCCATCCATGGGAACGTCTCCATATACTAAAATGTACTGTCGGATTTGAGGAATTACGTTAAAATCGCAATGCGATTAATTCAAGTTATATTATTCGCATTGCGATTTCAACTTAGAGCTGGGTTTATAATGGGTCAGCTTGCTAGAATGAACGAAGTTAACGAATATGGAATATAGCAGCACTGCTAAGTTGAATTCGCAATGCGATTAATTTAACTTAAAGTAATCGCATTGCGATTTCAACTTAGCACTGCTAGTGCCACTGCTATATTCCATATTCGTTAATTCTAGCCTATGTAAGATAGCAGTGCTAAGTTGAAATCGCAATGCGATTACTTCAAGTTAAATTAATCGCATTGCGAATTCAACTTAGCAGTGCTGCTATATTCCATATTCGTTAACTTCGTTCATTGAATCGTTAACTTCGTTCATTCTAGCAAGCTGACCCATTATAAACCCAGCTCTAAGTTGAAATCGCAATGCGATTAATATAACTTGAATTAATCGCATTGCGATTTCAACGTAATTCCTCAAATCCGACAGTACATTTTAGTATATGGAGATGTTCCCATGGTGATGGGGACGCTCCATGAGCAAGGAACTTTATGGTTGGCTTGGTAGAATTAGCGAATAGCGAATATGACGAATGTATTCGTCATATTCCTCAAAACGAAGATAACGAAGTATTCTACATCTTCGTTTTAGCAACCTATTCGTCAACCTCGCTAATTCTAGCAATCAAATAGGAAGGTTGACTACTATAGAGACAGCTGTGTTAAATTCGCTATGCGATTTTTTTATTTTTTTTAAATAGAATAATTATATTACTTGATATAATTATTATAATTATTCTATTTATTAAAAAAATATATATAAATAATCGCATAGCGAATTAAACACAGTTGTCTCTATAGTCAACCTTCCTATTTGATTGCTAGAATTAGCGAAGTTGACGAATAGGTTGCTAAAACGAAGATGTAGAATACTTCGTTATCTTCGTTTTGAGGAATATGACGAATACATTCGTCATATCCGTCATCTTCGCTATAATTCTAGATATGAAACCAATAGGAAAGTAGCCTTAAGTTAAAATCGCAATACGCGATTATTTAAATCGCATATTAATCGCGGTAACTAGAATAATGACGAATATTCGATTTCGACGAATATGAAACGAATATTCATTCGAATATTCGCGAATTTCGTCGAAATCGAATATGGCACCTGCAGCTCATCACTAATTACAAGACACTTACTAATATATTGTTATTATTCATATTGCTTAGTTTGCTGGCTGGATTCATTTTTCCATTACATTATACACTGCTCGTTTTCATGGTTACAGACCACCCTGCAATCCTTCAGTGGTGGTCGTGCTTGCACACTATAGGAAAAAAGCGTAAGCCTTTCTGGTGGCCGGGACCATGGGAGCGCACATAGGCTGTTGCTTTTTTTTATATTGTGCAAGCACGACCACCACTGAAGGATTGCAGGGTGGTCTGTAACCATGAAAACGAGCAGTGTATAATGTGATGGAAAAATGAATCCAGCCAGCAAACTAAGCAATATGAATAATAACAATACATTAGTAAGTGTCTTGTACTAACTTTCTCTACATGATAAAAAATGCCACTTACTGAAGTGAGACAACACCTTTAATATTTCACCTATGCATTAGTTATTTGTATGGTAAAATATATAACGTTCTAAATGAACAATACAAAAAGAAAGGTTGAATGTAATGCAATGTGTTTTTCATTCCATGATAATTCATAAATAATCACCAACATTCTGTAAAGAAAGAAAGAAGAGGTGTCTGATCTTTCAGTTTGTAGGTAAAAGCTAAAGGTTGCTGGTGCCAGATGTTTCCCCAAATTAATGTGTCCTTCCTTACATGGGCATGTACCTGTAATGCATTTTTGACCTTGCAATCAAACTGGAATTAAACTGGCTCAACAACTGCCCTCCATGACCTGCTATTGACTGCATGAACTTCTAGACTAGGGTCATTTGGGGCCCAGAAAAAGAGGTCAAAAACTGGTCAGCACTCTGCAGCCCTGGTATGAAAGACTTTACTGCTGTGATTTATGCAATTTGTACAGACAGGTTAAAGAGACCTTAAAACATAGCACAATGTTCAGCTTACACGCCATGCTCTATTCACTTGAAAAATAAATTTTGTCTGACCAGTTAAGTCTCTAGTGGATTCCTTAAATGTGCTTTTTCCTGCATGCTCTTTTTATTAAACCTTCCCAAACTGCCTTAAAATAATTTGTTTTACATAGATTTAAAACATAGATGTAGAATTTTAATATCATTTTTAAATTAATCCAGCTCAGTGATTAGCCTCGCTACCTTACAGTGGATCAAATCTAAGGACAACATCTGCATGGAGATTGTACAGTCATGACTAAGTGCACCCTCTTTAAATTGTATGGTTTTATGTAACAGGGCATAATAAAAAAATAAAAATATCAGATCCTTAGAAGGTCTTAAAATTACGTAAATACAATCTCAGATGAAGAACAACAGACAACAGATTCTACAGTTTCATTATCTATACAATAAAAATGAAGCCAAAATGGAAAAGCCGTACTGTATGTGAAAAGCTAATGTAAGTACGCCCCATGAATCAATAGTTTGTAGAACAACTTTTACCAGCAATAATTTGAAGTAATCATTAACTGTATGCCTTTATCAGTCTCTCCCATCATTCTGGGGGAATTTTAGCCAAGTCTTCTTTACAACGTTGCATCAGTTCATTGAGGAGTGTGGGTATTCGATTATGCACAGCTTTCTTGAGGCCCCACCACAGTATTTCAGTAGGGTTGAGGTATGGACTTCGACAGGGCCATTGCATCTCCTTGATTCCTTTCCATTCCAGACATTCTGTTGAAGGTTTGCTGGTGTGCTTAGAATCGTGGTCCTGTTCCATGACCCAGTTTCAGTCAAGCTTTAGCTGTTGGATAGATTGGACTCACATATGGGCAGCATGGTGGCTCAGTGGTTAGCACTGGTGCCTTGCAGCGCTGGGGTCCTAGGTTTGAGTCTGTCCAAGGACAACATCTGCATGAAGTTTGTATGTTCTCCCCATGCTTGCATGGGTTTTCTCTGGGTACTCTGGTTTCCTCCCTCACTTCAAAAATATACAACTAAACAAAAATTGGCTTCCTACAAAATTGACCATAGCATGTGTTTTGTGTCGGGGTCAAGTACTTATATGGTAGCCATTGACTTCCCAGGAAGTCGTCCCAACCGCACAACTATCCGTGATCTTTGAGCCCCTGTGAGAAAAGCACATTACAGGTGTTTGTCATTGTCTCATGTCTGACGCTAGAATATCTTGGTATACAGAGGACTTCATGGTTGACTCAAAGACTGCAAGGTCCCCAGGTCCTGTGGCTGCAAAACAAGTGCAAATCATCACCCCTCCTCCACTGTACTTGACAGTTCGTTTGTGTTGAAATGCTATGTTTGGTCCCCGCTGATCAGCTGTATGAAGAGAATGCAGCGCTTGTACAAGCGATATATTCTACTCACTGTTTACCCTGCTCCTGGTAGACATTACAGTGGTGAGCAGGTAATTACAGCTCCTTTATCCGAAATCCATCCCTCTGTCTCAAGTGTAAATGAGGGAGCTATCCCATTTTAATGACTGGGATAGAGGAGTTGTAATTACACTGCTCTCCGCTACAACGTCAATACTGTGCAGGTAAACAGTGAGGACAACACAGGTCTCATATGAACGCTACGTTCTCTTCATACAGCTGATTGGCGGGGGTGAAGGCACTCAGGCCCTTACTGATCTGATCCTGAGTATAGATTATCAACATAGGATAAGCAGAAAACCCCTTTAAATGGGCACCCAGCTTTAAAGAGAACCTGTCAAAACTCATGACATGTCTGTTTTAGTAAATAATTTTATTCCACATGAAATGACAACTCTGGAGCATTTATTCTTACGACACTGTGTCTTGCAATCCCTCTATTATTCCTACAGTAAGTTTATGAATAAATGTACAACTGGGTCATATCAGTTGGAATGTGTCCCTGCAAAGACTGATATTGTTTAACCACTTCAGCCCCCCTAGCTTAAACAGCCTTAACGACCAGGCCACTTTTTACAATTCTGCACTATGCTACTTTCACCGTTTATTGCTCCGTCATACAACTTACCACCCAAATTAATTTTACCTCCTTTTCTTCTCACTAATAGAGCTTTCATTTGGTGGTATTTAATTGCTGCTGATATTTTTACTTTTTTTGCTATTAATCAAAAATGACCAAAATTTTTGCAAAAAAATGACATTTTTCATTTTCTGTTGTAATTTTTTTTTTTTTTAAACTACATTTATATATACATTTTTCTCTAAATTTATTGTTCTACATGTCTTTGATAAAAAAAAAATCCAATAAGTGTATATTTATTGGTTTGGGTAAAAGTTATTGCGTTTACAAACTATGGTGCAAAAAGTGAATTTCCGCATTTTGAAGCAGCTCTGACTTTCTGAGCACCTGTCATGTTTCTTCAGGTGCTAGAATGCCAGGATAGTATAAATACCCCCCAAATGACACCATTTTAGAAAGAAGACACCCCAAAGTATTCGCGGAGGGGCATGATGACTTCATGTATCATTTCATTTTTTTTCACAAGTTAGCGGAAAATGACACTTTCTGAGGAAAAAAATAATAATAAAGTTTGCATTTCTGCTAACTTCTGGCAAAAAAAAAAAAATCTCCCACGGACTCACTATGCCCCTCAGTGAATACCTTGGGGTGTCTACTTTCCGAAATGGGGTCATTTGTGGGGTATGTTTACTGTTCTGGCATTTTGGGCGGGGCTAAATTGTGAGCAACCTTGTAAAACCTAAAGGTACTCGTTGGAATTTGGGCCCCTTTGCGCACCCAGGCTGCAAAAAAGTGTCACTCATGTGGTATCACCATACTCAGAAGAATTAGGGCAATGTGTTTTGGGGTGTATTTTTACATATACCCATGTTGGGTGAGAGAAATATCTCTGTAAACTGACAACTTTGTATAAAAAAATTTAAAAAGCTGTTATTTACAGAGATATTTCTCACACCCAGCATGGGTATATAGAAAAATACACCTCAAAACACATTGCCCTACTTCTCCTGAGTACGGTGATACCACATGTGTGACACTTTGTTGCAGCCTGGGTGCGCAAAGGGGCCCAAATTCCAATGAGTACCTTTTAGGAGGGCATTTTTACGCATTTTTCTTCTCACGCTTTAGGGCCCCTAAAATGCCAGGGCAGTATAAATACCCCACATGTGACCCCATTTTGGAAATAAGACACCCCAAGGTATTCCGTGAGGGGCATGGCGAGTTCATAGAAGATTTTTTATTTGGCGCAAGTTAGCGGAAATTGATTTTTTTATAGTTTTTTCTCACAAAGTCTCCCTTTCCGCTAACTTGTGACAAAAAGTTAAATTTTTCATGGACTTACTATGCCCCTCAGCGAATACCTTGGGGTGTCTTCTTTCCAAAATGGGGTCATTTGTGGGGTGTTTGTACTGTTCTGGCCTTTTTCGGCGGGGCTAAATTGTGAGCATCCCTGTAAAACCCTTAAGCTACTCGTTGGAATTTGGGCCCCTTTGCGCACCCTGGCTGCAAAGAAAGTGTCACTCATGTGGTATCGCCGTACTCAGGAGAAGTAGGGCAATGTGTTTTGGGGTGTATTTTTACATATACCCATGTTGGGTGAGAACAATATCTCTGAAAATTGACAACTTTGTATAAAACTTTATTTGGACCCCTAAAATGCCAGGGCAGTATAAATACCCCACAAGTTACCCCATTTTGGAAAGAAGACACCCCAAGGTATTCCGTGAGGGGCATGGCGAGTTCACAGAAAAAAAATAAAAATTTGGCACAAGTTAGCGGAAATTAATAATTTTTTTTCCCACTAACTTGTGACAAAAAATAAAATTTTACACTCACCATACCACTCACGGAATACCTTGGGGTGTCTTCTTTCTAAAATGGGGTTACATGTAAGGTGTTTGTACTGCCCTGGCATTTGAGGGTCTCCGCAATCATTACACGTATGGCCAGCATTAGGAGTTTCTGCGATTCTCCTTATATTGAGCATACGGGTAATGAGATTTTTTTTTTCCGTTCAGCCTCTGGGCTGAAAAAAAAAATAAAATGACCGGCACAGATTTTTTCATTCGCATCGATCAATGTGGATGAAAAAATCTCTGCCAAAATCTGTGACTGCGGTTCAGTGGGCTGGGCGCTAACTACCTAACAAGTAGCTAACTAACTGGCGGTGATAAGGGACCCTTATGCCCCATTCACACGTCCGCAATTCTGTTTGCGGATTGGAATTGCGGACCCATTCATTTCTATGGGGACAGACCTTGTCCCGCTCGGATCCGGAATTGCGGATCCGCACTTCCAGGTCTGCACTTCCGTTCCGCAAAAATATAGAACATGTCCTATTCTTGTCCGCAATTGCGGACAAGAAAAGACATTTTCTATATAGTTCTGGCAATGTGCGGATCTGGAAAATGCGGAAAGCACATTGCCGGTGTCCGTGTTTTGCGGATCCACGGATCCGTGGACCTGTGGATCCGCAAAACACATATGGACATGTAAATGGAGTCTTACAGGGGGGTGATCAGTGACAGGGGGGTGATCAGGGAGTCTAGATGGGGTAATCAGGGGTTAACAAGGGGTTAATAACTGACAGGGGGGGGGGGTGTAGTGTGGTGCTTGGTGCTACTTTACATAGCTATCTGGTCCTCTGGTGGTCGATCCCAGCAAATGGGACCACCAGAGGACCAGGTAGCAAGTATATCAGACGCTGTTAACAAAACAGCGTCTGATATACATGTTTGATGCCTTTTATTTTAGATCTACAGCCTGCCAGCAATTGATCATCGCTGGCAGGCTGTAGTTTAACTCCTGAGACGCGATCTGTTGTGAACGCGTGCGCGCGCGTTCATAGCATATCTCGCCTCTTGCGAGGTGATGCGCCGCTGCGTCAAAGAGGAATAGACCTGCCGCCGCCTGGTCATTAGAGTTGCCAGTGTCAAAGTAGGCCAGTGTTCTAGTAGGACTAATAGAGGGATGGCATAGCATACCCGTTGTATGAAAAGGTGCTCCCAAATTGTTATTGATTGCAAGTAGTTTCTAAAACAGACATGTCAACAGAGGTGACAGGTCCTTTTAATTCAACTGCAAAAACACTTTGAGGAAGCCAAGCGTGTAATCAGCAATTCCTTCTACTGCAACATGATCATGAATTGTCCAAGTAGTAATAAGTTTGACTCATAGTTGAAGTCAGAGATAATGATGCACAAATAAGAATGATAAATGCAGAATTTTGCTCTTAGCTGTTGGTCCAAGTTATGCATTGAACAAAGTCTACATAGTTAGCATTCCTGTGTTCAGGACTATTAGATATTTACTACCAGAGAACATTTCAAGAGATCCACCACCTACACAGAAAAGCAATAGCGCTTATGCCCCTCCATACAAAAGTGATCATCACATTACAAAGTTTATATTAGCTTATATTCATCTCTATACAGAGCATACACATACACTGAATTCACACAATACTGGAGCAATCTAGTCACAAGATACATGCAGTTGCACAATATGTTTTCAGAGAGATGTTCACACCAACACAAGGACAACCTAGAATGTTTCCTCAATGTTAAACTGATCCCAGGGTGCCGCACTGCTGCAACTCCCAGCAATTACTTGTAAATTACGCTTGTTGCCAGATTTCTCCAAAGATAACAGTCTGTATGTAATTCTGTCTGACTTCTGCTGGTAAAGGTATTGCTGTCTGGCCTCAGCTTTCACCAGCAGGTGGCAGACAACATGACAAGCAGACAGCAATGGAGTATGATAGAAGAGGGAGATGGAGGGGAGAGCTTCTGCACGGCTCTATCTTCAGCTCAACACTGTTGACCGGAGCAATCATGTTTTCCTGTGCCCAGGCGTGCCGCACTGCTGCAACTCCCAGCAATTACTTGTAAATTACGCTTGTTGCCAGATTTCTCCAAAGATAACAGTCTGTATGTAATTCTGTCTGACTTCTGCTGGTAAAGGTATTGCTGTCTGGGCTCAGCTTTCACCAGCAGGTGGCAGACAACATGACAAGCAGACAGCAATGGAGTATGATAGAAAAAGGAGATGGAGGGGAGAGCTTCTGCACAGCTCTATCTTCAGCTCAGCACTGTTGACCGGAGCAATCATGTTTTCCTGTGCCCAGGCCCTTCTGTGTATAAATCCACAGGACTAGCCTACAAATGTAAGGCTCTGCAGTTGGGTCTGTCCCAGGTGCCAGCTCTCTGGGGGTGCCAGAAGCAATGAGCGCTTCCATCACTACAGATTACCGTTTAGCTCCCAGCGCTCTTCCCCTTCTCCAGGTCGGCGGCACTCTGAATGGTTAAGCAGGTAGACTTCTCCCCGCTCCACCATTCAGTCTGCAGACACAGATCGCGCTACCAGCATGTGTAGGCGGAGCTTGAAGCCCAGAAATCTGCATAAGTTCCGCCCATAAAGTGCTGCAGAGCAATCTGTGCCTGCAGGGGAGAGAGGTATGTGAGATTCAGGAATGGGACAAGCCGAGTAGTTTCTGTGTTTTAGTTATTTTTTTATACAGAGGGGGCACAGAGGACTTTATTACTATGGAGGGGGCACAGAGGACCTTATTACTATGAAGGGGGCACGAGAACTTTATTACTATGGAGGGGGCACAGAGGACTTTATTACTATGGAGGGGGTACAGAGAACTTTATTATTATGGAGGGGGCACAGAGGACTTTATTATTGTGGAGGGTGCACTGAAGGCATTATTACTGTGAAGGGGACACAGCGGGCATTATTACTGTGAAGGGGGAACAGTGGGCATTATTACTGTGAAGGGGGCACAGAGGACTTTATTACTATGGAGGGGGTACAGAGGACTTTATTATTATGGAGGGGGCACAGAGGACTTTATTATTATGGAGGGTGCACTGAAGGCATTATTACTGTGAAGGGGACACAGTGGGCATTATTACTATTAAGGGGGCACAATGGGCATTATTACTGTGAAGGGGGCACAAAGGGCATTGTTACTATAAAGGGGGCGCAATGGGGATTATTACTATGAAGGGGACACAATGGAGATTATTACTATGAAGGGGGCACAATGGGGATTATTACTATGAAGGAGGCACAATGGAGATAATTACTGTGAAGGGGGCACAATGGGGATTATTACTGTGAAGGGACAACAAAGAGGACATTACAACTGAGAAAGGGGCACAGAGAGGGCATAACTACTGTGAGGGGGGCACAATGTGGGCATAACTACTGTGAGGGGTCACACATCTGTACAAAACTACTGTGAAGGTTGTATAATGAGGGCAATACTACTGTGAGGGGTTACAATTTTTTTTAAGTATTGGGGATGAGGGGGTGCCAGAGAAAGGACCTGCCCTGGGTGCCAAACACTCTAGGCACGCCACTGATGTTAGCGCCAAGAAGAAGTGCCCTCCTTTTACACCGTCGTCAGTTGATTCCACATAGATGTCTACAGAACCCACTCTATTAAATGCTTATACAAGTAGAGCCCCCCGACAGAGTGGAGAGGGTGTCAGCAGTAAGTTTGTCACTGATTATTTTGCCCTTCCTCTGATCCGTCAGAACAATAACCACCAAAAAATGGATCCTGTCTGCTAAGCATCCGCCTTCACTCGCTCAGCATTTGGTCAGTAATCCATCAGTATTGCTAATGCCAAAAGAACCAGGAGTGGATCCAAAACAGAGATGACACATGAATAGCCAATGACAGAGTCTAGAGGTGGCGGCAGCATCAGGAGGAGGCCACAAAGTGGCACAATGATTGTGTGGAGATGGCGGCAGCATCAGGAGGGCACAAAGCGGCATAACGACAGAGTGTGGAGGTGGCGGCAGCATCAGGAGGCCATAGAGTGGCACAATGATAGTGTGGAGGTGGCAACAGCATCAACAGGAGGCCACAGAGAGGCAAGGTGCCATAGTGTTGAGGTAGCAGCTGCATCAGGAGACCACAGAGTGGCAAGGTAACATAGTCAGGAGGTGGCAGTAGCATCAGGAGACCACAGAGTGACCCGGTGACAGAGTGGGTAGGTGGGTGGCAATACGAGTACCAGTTGAAGATGGTGGGTGAAAGTAGGAGCACTTGGCATCAGATGTGTGGCATCAGGAGGGTGGCAGCATCAGAATAGTAGCTAGCCAGAAGATACCAGGGTCTTTTGTCAAAGAATGTTGTAGCACCATGGATGATCTAGTCTGAGGCATCAGGCGGGTGGAAATCCTGGCTGATCCACACCTAATTCATCTCGACAAAGGTCAGTCTCTCCACATTTTGGGTGGACAGGTGAGTTCTTCTTGGGGTAACTGGCCCCTGCCGCACTAAACATCCGCTCTGAGGCCACCCTACTGGCCGTGCAGGACAGCTTTTCCAGGACAAACTCTGCTATTTGCGGCCACAAATACAGTTTGGCTGCCCAGTAGCCCAGCAGATCTTCATTGTGGGGTGGAAGGGTACTGTCCAAGTATGCCACCACCTGCTGGTTCAGGTCCTGCTCCAGGTCTAGCTGCTGCTGCTGCTGCTGGTGAGTAGTTTCTTCCCTAGGCGGGTGAAAAAAGCTGCTCATCAGCGACTCTAGACTCAAGTTGCTGCTTATGAAGCTGGAACTGCTTCAACCCCCCCAATAGAACATATAACTGCAGCGCTGAACGGCAAATATATTTTTCTTTTTTCCACTTATACACTCCACAAAAGGGATTTAGAACATATATCTGCACCGCTGAATGGCAAATATATTTTACTTTTACCACTAATACGTACATAACAAAAAGGGCTTTAAAACATATAACTGCAGCGCTGAATGGCAAATGTATTTTTCTTTTTTCCACTTACTGTATACACTCCACAAAAGGCTTTAGAAGATATAACTGCACCGCTGAACAGCAAATAAATGTTTCTTTTTCCACTTATACATGCCACAAAAGGCTTTAGAATATGTAACTGC
This sequence comes from Bufotes viridis, assembly GCA_033119425.1. NCBI lineage: Eukaryota > Metazoa > Chordata > Amphibia > Anura > Bufonidae > Bufotes > Bufotes viridis. Next base: position 94,073,344 of record CM065589.1, read on the forward strand.
ACCGCTGAGCGGCAAATATATTTTTCTTTTTTTAGCCTATACATGCCACAAAAGGCTTTAGAACATATAACTGCACCGCTGAACGGCAAATATATTTATCTTTTTTGCACTTACAGATGTAGTAGAGTTAACACACATGCTTTATGAGACGTGTTATCTAAACTAAATGAGTTAAGCAAACACCTTTAATTGCTTTTCAACAGCTTTTGTTTCAAGATAACCCGATGAGTTAAGAGTTTGTGTGTTAACCCTTCTACATCTGTATACACGACACAAAAGACTTTAGAATATATAACTGCACTGCTGATATGTTTGCACTTCACCACACAACGGCTAATAAGCCCTTTTTTCCCACTAATACAAGCCAAAAAATGCTTTAGAACATATTACTGCAATGCACAAGGGCAAATAAGACATAGAAATATTTCCTTGTAATAAACCCTGTTAATGGCTGTATCAAACAGCACTTGCACCCCAATAATAAGAAAGGTTTGCTGGAATTACAGAGCTGTATAATGGCAATTTGGGTCCCCAGTCAGTGTAGCAAGGTGTAATAGGATTGTTCCTATTACCCAGGCTGTAACCTCTCCTACTGAACACTATTTAACATAAATGTTGTGGAATGATTCCTCCCTATCCTTTCCCTGCACCTTGAATAATCTTTCCCTGAACTTGTAAATCGTTTTTTTAGCACAGTTAAGTTTTTTCTAACACTGTCTCTAGCGCCTGCTGACGTCTCTCCCTGCAATAAGCACATTGGTGAATGGCAGAATCCAAGATGGCAGAGGCTATTTATAGGGCTGTGACATCAGAGGGCTGGCTGGCTGCTGATTGGCTGCATGCATGGCATGATGGGTGATCCCACCTTTCCAGAGTTCCTTGCTCCATGTCCTCACATGTGCAGCAGCAATTTTAAGAAAAAATGTGATTCGTTACCACGAAGCGTGAGGAAATTAGGATTAGGTGCGAATCGAATAATTCCTGAAATTCAGATCGAATTCCACTTAATCAGCATCGATTCGCTCATTTCTACTTGTCATGTTAGCAGTCGTACTTAAGGACTGACACCTGTGAATGCAGAGTCATACAGAAATGTCTGTCGATCACAGGTAAGACCGCCCACTGGACTTCTAAGCATAGAAAGAGCAGGAATTTAAAAGAATAAAATACAAAATTCTTTCCAATAAAATTGCCTATCAATCTGCTCAGCTCCTCCTGCGCTGTTTCCTGCTTCCTGCAGATTGTACTGCATTTTATGGCAACAGGATCTCTTGAAAGGGATTTGCAAAGGTGTTTTAAAATGGGTTTTCTAATCATTTCATATACATTCCATACAAGTTGCTCCAGTGGGACTTAAACTTACACTATCAGTTCTACAAGAAAATAATGATAAAACCCATGTAATTATCCACATTAATAAATGGCTATAAAAAGCCACACTTTTGCTATTCTTTTTATTTTTTTAAATTCATTGGTTTAGTGGTTAGCACTGGTACCTTGCAGTGATAGGGTCCTGGGTTTGAATCCGACCAAGGATGAATCTGTATAAAGTTTGTATGTTCTCTCCGTGTTTTTGTGGGTTTCCTCTAGGTACTCCGGTTTCCTCCCATACTCCAAAGACATACTGATAGGGACCTTGGATTGTGAGCCCCATTGTGGTCAGGTTGATGCTAATGTCTGTAAAGCGCTGCAGAATATAGTAGCGCAATATAAGCGCATAAAATACATAAAATAAATTAATATTTAACTACTTGTGCACCACCCATTGGCTATATCTGGGCGGTCTGCATGTATCTTTGGAAGGACTTTCTTTAATGTTCTTGTGGAGATGGCAAATTTATCCTAATCATGCAACTTCTGGAGCTGGTAGCTGTTGGTGACAGCCAGCTCCCCATAGAGAAGGAAGGTATGTTGAAATGCCCCCCAAAAAGTTTTAAATGACCTTTAGGGGTAGAGGGCACAAAGTGTAAAAAAAAATGAAACAAAATAAAGACAAAACAGAAAAATAAAGAAAGAAAAATGCCACGCCACAGCTTCTAACCCTGCCTGTGGCAATCATAAATATCTATATCCCCTACATTAAAATTACTGTTATGGAAAGGAAACATAATAACATAATTTAAAGATTGAGATTTCTCAGTGGGAATTTTTTTTTTTTTTTTTAAAGGAACAAAAATTATTCACTAAAACTAACAGAAAAGAAAGGTGTGACTTTTAAAGATGCATGTACTAAAAATATAGAAAACCTGTCTGGTCAGGAAGGGGGTGATTGGTCTGGTCTTGAACTGGTTAAACATGGGATAGACATAACACATATAAACAGTAATTTTCACTGTTTGATTTTACACAGATAGCTGAAACCTTTGTGCTCATTTACAGACCTAAGAGAAGACAACTGATTTATCGGGAAAGGCTTAATAGCTACTTAAGGATGGTTACACAGAACTGATAACAGAAACTACTAAAATGTATCCTGACAAGCAATCCAGAGTAGAGAGAATGTGTGTACATTTCTTTTTCCCAGTGTCAGCTGCTCTAATCTCAGTCATTGTAGTGAAATCTGCCATTCTGCTAGGTGACATGGCTGACGTTGTACAGGCCCACTTACTTCAAAGCTCCCCCAGCCAGGTGTGTTTTAAATAAATGGTGTCAATTAGTCCGCTTGACATAGCAGTCATCATCAGAAACTCAGCTCGCAGGATAAAAAATTCACATTGTAATTAGAGAACCAACTAAGAATAAGACTCACCTACATAGATGTCGTGTGCTTTAATTAGCGATCTACAATTATTATCCCATAATTAGTCTCAATTGGAACATTTTCCATGACATTATTGTTGCACAATACTTAAAGGGAATGCTGAACTCATTTAAATGCTCTCCAGTATTGGCAAGTAGTAAAATAAAGGAATATCCGTATATCAAACTTGCCGTTATTGAAATGTCTTTAAAATGCCCTTTAGGAAGAATCCACTTTGCATATAGCATATAAAATAGTGGTGGCATTTGAATAATAATGGAAAGCCACCAGCTTTTCTAGCAAGAAAAGCACCGGCATGATTATTTGTTAGTGTCCGGACAACAGTGAATTTTTTGTATGTTTTTTCTTCTAAATGGGGGCAATTATATCCCCAAGAGAATGGCTATTGAGCCACCACTGCTGCACACCAGGTAAGGTTGTATGAAATTTTCAATCTAATTATTCCATTCAAAGAAACCCTTTACAGAGATTCTCCATTGGCATCGTTTATCTGCAGATAGAAGATTTTCTAGTGGTGCAGTAGGACTTAAAAATTATTAATAGAGGACCACTAGTTGGAATGCAAAGGAATCAGGAATACGGAAATAGGGTAGGATTTTGAGTTTGTACGCAACTGTATTTAATTTAGCCAGTGTACATAAGGACCGTGTAGTTTGATGGAGGGTAGATATAATGGATTTTTTTATGTGTTTGTGAAAATATTATAAGGACTTATAAACTATAAAGCCTAAGCCAGGCATCCTCAAACTGCGGCCCTCCAGATGTTGTAAAACTACAACTCCCAGAAGGTCCTGCTGTAGGCTGATACCTGTAGGCTGTTCGGGCATGCTGGGAGTTGTAGTTTTGCAACAGCTGGAGGGCCGCAGTTTGAGGATGCCTGGCCTAAGCTAAGATCACAGCCAGAAAGGGTCAGAGGAACCTCTCATTTGGGCATTTTTACAGTTGAACAAGATGTGGTTAAGCTGGCAAATTGTGATTTTAAGCACAAGGAACAGTGTTGGACAACTAGCAGCTTATTGCCACATGTAGCCCTGACTTCCCTCTTCCATATGTTTGCACAGAGCTTGGCATGTGCTCGGCTGACCGGTTATTGTGCTGTTCTGTGTGCTCAAAACTTTCATCTTAAGGCTTCAGAGTGATCTGGCACATTATAAAATACAAAGGGGAACAGATACATCAGGCTTTTGGTATAAACATGTCACAAGACATGCCAATTGCAACTTTTTTGTAACATTTCTTCAACATTTAGAAGACATGCCAGTTATCAAAATATCTAAATTATTCCCATCTGAGACAATAGGGACATGCTGTATCACCAGGATATGTCCCCCTTGTCTGATAGGTGCGGGTGCCACCGCTGGGAGTCCTGCCATGTGCCCCTACAGCAGTTCACCACCAAATATGGGATGTTGCCATATTTAGGAGAAAAAGGATAACAAATTATGGGGTGCTTTTTCTCCTGTTAACAATTGTAAAAATGAAAAATTTGGGACTAAAGCAACATTTTATTGAAAAGGTGCCATTGCACCTTTGTTTTTACGTTTGTATGTGTATTTCATCATAGCAACGTGCACCTGCGTATTGGGTTGTGCTGACTGCAATCCCCATTTTAACGTTTTATTGGAAGAAATTTAACTTTTCATTTTCACAGTCAAGTGTTTCCAAATTCTGTAACACACTTATGGGGTCAAAGTGCTCATTACCCCCCTTAATATATTCTTTGAGGGATATAGTTTCCACAATGGGGTCATTTTTTGAGGGTTTCCACTGTAGGGATATGTTAGGATCTCTTCAAATACAAAATGGTGCCCAAAAACCATTCTAGCAAAATCTGCCTCCAAAACCATATGGCGTTCCTTTCCTTCTGACCACTGCCATGTGCCCCGACAGCATTTTACAAACACATATGGGGTATTTCTGTAAACTGCAGAATCAGAGGAATGTATATTGAGGTTTATTATGTTGGTAACCCTTGCTGTGTTGCACGAAAAAATGAATTAACATAAAAAAATATACAAAAATATGAAATTTGGAAATTTCACCTCCGTTTCCTTTTAATTCTTGTGGAACACCTCAAGCATTAGCAAAGTTTGTAACATCAGTTTTGAATAATACAAGGGTTGTAGTAATTCATGGGTGGTTTCCATTACGTAAGCCCCTCAAAATTACTTTATAACTGAATTGGTGCTTAAAAAATGGTTTTGGAAGTTTTCTAAAATTCCAAAACTTAAAAAATTGTAATGACATTTACAAAATGATGCCAACATAAAGTAGACATATGGAAATTGTAAAACGTTAACTATTTTGTGAGGTATCACTATCTGCCATAAAAGCAGAGAAATTCATATTTAGAATTTTTCTCTAATTTTTGATTTTTTTTTATAAATAAAGGTAAAGCATATTGAATCAATTTTGTCATTAACATGAAGTAGAATGTGTCACGAGAAAACAATCTCAGAATGGCTCGGATAAGAAAAAAACATTCCAAAGTTATTCCCACATAAAGTGGCACATGTCAGATTTGCAAAAATTGGCCTCTGATTTAAGGTGAAAAGTGGCTTGGTACTGAAGGGGTTAATACATGTCTAATAAAATGGGTTATCTGGTTACAATGTTTTCATTTAGTTGTTGCTGCTGCTAGTACTTCTATGTGTATTTGAAACACTGTCAGAAAAAAACTTAATTTCTTTTTTTAAATTGAGAGTCATGTGTATTCATGTGTTGCTAACATCTCTTAAAACATTCTAGACTACAGCATGCCTGTGGCTAAGTCCAATATTCCTGCATTGAGCCGGCCTCATAAAACTGCAATGAATTGAGACTGGAATGTAATGTATTTACTGTATTACTATAGTCAATTGTTTGCCAATTTATGTTACTCAATTTAGACATCTATAAGCTGCAATGATGATGTTAAAAGGGGTTATCTCATGAATAGAGATGTTGCGAACATAAAATTGTCCGTTCACGAACAGCGAACGCGAATTTCCTCAAATGTTCGCGAATGGGCGAACTGGGCGAACTGCCATAGACTTCAATAGGCAGGCGAATTTTAAAACCCACAGGGACTCTTTCTAGCCACAGTAGTGATGGAAAAGTTGTTTCAAGGGGACTAACACCTGGACTGTGGCATGCCGGAGGGGGATCCATGGCAAAACTCCCAAGGAAAATTACATAGTTGACGTAGAGTTGGGTTTTAAACCATAAAAGGCATAAATCACCTAACAATCCTAAATTTTTTTGAACAACGTGGTTTAAAACATCCAGTGTGTGTATCCGATCAGGTATGATGTTGTATCTATCAGGTAGTGTAAGGGTTACGCCCGCTTCACAGACATTGACAGACCAAACTCCCCTTTTAATGCACCGCAAACAACCGCAAACAGTCCATTTGCACAACCGCAAACTCTCCATTTGCACAAGGTTGGATACCAAGCAAGCCATGTCCCGGTGATGTCATTGAAGGTTTCTTCCTCCACCCAGCCACGTACAACACCAAGGGTCCCCGAAAGGTGAATTGAATTGATTTTTCGAATGGGGAGATGGTTAAAAAACCGCTGGCTCCCTCCCCTTTGTTTTAATCCACGGTCACTGCGTCTGCACCGTGCAATTTACTCTCACACCCGATATGAGTGTTATTTTCTGTAGTTCTCTTCTCATCAGTTTAATCCCTGTTACGTCCCCAATCTGGGGTCCATTTATTGAATTGATTTTTCGAACGGGAAGGTGGTTAAAAAAACGCTGGCTCCCTCCCCATTGTTTTAATCCACGGTCACTGCGTCTGCGCCGTGCAATTTACTGTCACATCCGATATGAGTGGTATTTTCTGTAGTACTATTCTCATCAGTTTAATCCCTGTTACGTCCCCTATCAGGACTTGTATTGAATGGATTTTAGACAACTGTTGTCAAAAGTTGACAAACTCCTTGCAGAAATGTGATTTATCTGTGTGCGTCCTTCTTGTTACTTCCAATTTGGGGCACTGCGCGTGTGCCGTGCAATGTACTCTGCCACACGGTATGAGTGGTGTGTTAACTAGTACTATTCTTATCAGTTTAATCCCTGTTACGTCCCCAATCTGGGGTCCATTTATTGAATTGATTTTTCGAACGGGGAGATGGTTAAAAAAACGCTGGCTCCCTCCCCATTGTTTTAATCCACGGTCACTGCGTCTGCGCCGTGCAATTTACTGTCACACCCGATATGAGTGGTGTCTTAACTAGTACTATTTGTATCAGTTTAATCCCTGTTACGTCCCATATCAGGGATTGCCTTTTGTGAAAAAAAAATGTAGGCCCGGGTACCTTCGACTGCCTTCACAGTGACAGAACAAACTCTCATACACCAAACTGAATTAATTTTAGGAACCGGAAGATGGAAAAAGCAGCTTGGTCGGTCCTCTTACTCCTAAATTGGGGCACTGCACATGCACAGAGCAATGTGCTGAGACACCCTATTTGAGTGGTGTCTTAACTAGTACTATTCCTATCAGTTTAATCCCTGTTACGTACCCTATCCGGGGACGTGTGTCGAATTAACGAACCATTACGACATCATGAAATAATTTAGTTCTGAGCTCTGTACTTGCTTTGTATTGGAATTGATGGGGATTTTTTTAATTGTCTGCATTATTTCTAATAAACTATTAAGAGACTTTATTATGATTTTATATTTTATGTATTAAAAACCCATGCAACTTAAAAAAAAAAAAAAAGGTAAATTAATGTTTTTTCGATAAAATATTATCCAGCCGTCCGATCGCTTTTGGTCTGACCATAATGAAGCAACGGCCTTATCATCTGGGGTGTGGCAACATTGCCAACACACTCATAGAGGTGATGATTGTTTCATTGTGATAAGCAAGCCCCTTCACCACAACAAGGTAACGATCACGAAGGGGAATTGACACTTGTATGTGCCTTTTTTTTTTTGATTTTGCAGCCACAGTGCTGCACAATAGGACAGAAAAATTAGGCATGTACACATGCCTGAAAAATAACAGCATTGTTTCAGCCGCTGTTGTAGCAGCGGCCGGAAAAATGGATCTTTTCCAGGCAGAAAAGTGACTAAAACATTGCGGCTTGAACCCTAGTTGTTGGCGGAGAATTCACGAAAGTCATCCGGTATGCAGACATTAAATACAGCAGCGTGGGGACCATTTTGAGGCCAAGGCATGTCATCAGGCCTTTTGTTAGTCAAACATATCCCCCACTGTCAGTCCCTTCGGGATCCATGCCTCATTCATCTTTATGAAGGTGAGGTAATCAACACTTTTTTGACCGAGGCGACTTCTCCTGTCAGTGACAATGTTTCCTGCTGCACTGAAGGTCCTTTCTGACAGGACATTTGAAGCAGGGCAGGCCAGAAGTTCTATCGCAAACTGGGATAGCTCAGGCCACAGGTCAACGAGTTCATCGCTCCTCAGAGTGTCGATATCTGCTGTTAAGGCGAGGTAGTCTGCTACCTGTCGGTCAAGTCGTTCTCTAAGGCTGGATCCCGAAGGGCTGTGGCAATGTGTAGGACTGAAAAAGCTCCGGATGTTCTCCATCAACAACACATCTGTAAATCGTCCAGTTCTTTCCTGCCATGGTAGGAGGAGGATTACATTCACCTCTTTCCCAGTTAGATTCCCGTTGTGCTGTGACATCCCCCTTATAAGCTGTGTAAAGCATATTTTTTAGTTTGGTTTTGAACTGCTGCATCCTTTCCGACTTTCGGTAATTTGGTAACATTTCTGCCACTTTCTGCTTATACCGGGGGTCTAGTAGCGTGGCCACCCAGTACAGGTCGTTCTCCTTTATCCTTTTTATATGAGGGTCCCTCAACAGACATGACAGCATGAAAGACCCCATTTGCACAAGGTTGGATGCAGAGCTACTCATTTCCTGTTCCTCGTCCTCACTGATGTCATTGATGGTCTGTTCTTTCCCCCAGCCACGACTCCTGTTCCTTATACTCCTCTTCCAGTGTTGCCGCAGGTCCGGCAAGCGATGATGACAAGGCTGTTTCTGGTGGTGATGGTGACCACAACTCTTCCTCTTCACGCTCATCTACAGCCTGATCCAGCACTCTTCGCAGGGCACGCTCCAGGAAGAAAACAAATGGGATGAGGTAGCTGATGGTGCGTTCGGTGCGACTGACTAGGTTTGTCACCTCCTCAAAAGGACGCATGAGCCTACAGGCATTGCGCATGAGCGTCCAGTAACGTGGCAAAAAATTTCCCAGCCGTGGGCACTGGCAGTGGGCACACTACAGTCAGTGGAAGTCGGCCTGACACACACTGGCTGGCAACTAACCTTAGATTAAAGGGTAAAAATGAAATGCCTTATTTATTGGCAAGCTACTGTGCCACCTGGTATGAGTAGTGGGCACACTACAGTCAGTGGAAGTCGGCCTGACACACACTGGCAGGCAACTAACCTTAGATTAAAGGGTAAAAATGAAATGCCTTTTGTTATGCAAAGTCCTGTGCCACCCGGTATGAGTGGTGGGCACTGGCAGTGGGCATACTACAGTCAGTGGAAGTCGGCCTGACACACACTGGCAGGCAACTAACCATAGATTAAAGGGTAAAAATGAAATGCCTTTTTTTGATGCAAAGTCCTGTGCCACCTGGTATGAGTGGTGGGCACTGGCAGTGGGCACACTACAGTCAGTGGAAGTCGGCCTGACACACACTGGCAGGCAACTAACCTTAGATTAAAGGGTAAAAATGAAATGCCGTTTTTTGATGCAAAGTCCTGTGCCACATGGTATGAGTGGTGGGCACTGGCAGTGGGCACACTACAGGCAACTAACCTTAGATTAAAGGGTAAAAATGAAATGCCTTATTTATCGGCAAGCTACTGTGCCACCCAGTATGAGTGGTGGGCACTGACAGTGGGCACACTATAGTCAGTGGAAGTCGGCCTGACACACACTGGCAGGCAACTAACCTTAGATTAAAGGGTAAAAATGAAATGCCGTTTTTTGATGCAAAGTCCTGTGCCACATGGTATGAGTGGGGGGCACTGGCAGTGGGCACACTACAGTCTGTGGGCCTGCAGCTCCTCATACACGGGCAGGCCAGGCAACTGCAATATATATATGGAGGAAAAAAAATAAAAGCAGACTAATGTAGCAGCCCTAAAAAGGGCTTTTTGGGGTGCTATGACGCTGTCCTTACAGCAGATGAATCTGTGGACACAGTACACTGGCCTAGCTAATGCTTTCCCTATGAATTCAGAATCATCAGCACAGCAGCAGCTGCAGTCTCCCTGCTCTCACTAACATGCAGCTTCAGACTGAATCTAAAATGGCTGCCCTTTTTATAGGAGGTGGTAAGGTGTGGGAGGGAGGGTGCTGATCGGCTGGAATGTGTCTGCTGACTGTGAGGTACAGGGTCAAAGTTTGCTCAATGATGATGTATAGGGGGCGGACCGAACATCGCATGTGTTCGACTTGCGAACGCGAACAAGCTATGTTCGTCGGCGAATAGTTCAGGACATCTCTACTCATGAATTTAAAACATTTTCCCTCAGCATATCTGGAGGACTTTTTTCCCTTTCTCTGGGTGGATAGCAGTTCATCAAGCACCTAGATCTACCCTTTAACACGGTAAAAGCATTTTTATAATGCAGCACTCAAGAAATCTAAACACAACAGAATGAATGATACTGGTGAAAAGCCTTAAGTAGAACATCTGCATCTGAGACATTTTCACCATGTGATCCTTTACATAGATTTTATATCACAAGCACAATTTAAAGTCGTTCATGGCTAGTGTCAATGCATATGTTCCTAGAAATTATTATTATTGTCTTTTTTAATGATTTTGTGATCAGGATCTATAATATTATTACTCTGCCAATAATGAAAGACAAGTAGAAAATACATCCGTAACAAAATTATCAGCTGACCTATGCAGGGAGTGCAGATAGAAGAGAATCACACCAGAAAAAGCAGCCTAGAATGTCATATATAAAAAAAAAAATTGCAAAGAATAAAATAGTAGGGAGCAAATTTAAAATTTGTTTTATTCAGATTTGTCAAAATTGGCTAGGAATTGCAATTCTGATACAAATCGATTCTACCCAAATTGAAAATGCTTGCAAAATATTTCCCTCTCTCTAAAACACCACTAAATAATTCTACTGAATCAGAATTTTTATTAAAAAATTCAGGTTGAATTTCGATTTGCACATATCTATCTCAGAACCATTTTTTAATACAGTACCTACCTAAACCCTTTTAATCACAGAGATAAGGGTGTTGCTGGTGCTACAATAGGCTAGTGGTCATTATACTATAAAAATCTTCATGGACAGTGCTTTCTGTTTTCCTTTCAAGCTTTACAGAGCCTTATCAGTCAACTCTTCTATACTGGAGGAATGATCATATACAGGGTAGGCCATTTATATGGATACACCTTAATAAAATAGGAATGGTTGGTTATATTAACTTCCTGTTTGTGGCAGATTAGTATATGTGAGGGGGGAAACTTTTCAAGATGGGTGGTGACCATGGCGGCCATTTTGAAGTCTGCCATTTTGAATCCAACTTTTGTTTTTTCAATAGGAAGAGGGTCATGTGACACATCAAACTTATTGGGAATTTCACAAGAAAAAGAATGGTGTGCTTGGTTTTAACGTAACTTTATTCTTTCATGAGTTATTTACAAGTTTCTCTTTGTTTACAGCCATTGACATGTCGCCGAGGTTAACACGTGATGAGCGGATAGAAATTGTGTTGATGTCTGGTGAACGCAGTAACCGGGTCATTGCAGCAGATTTCAATGCAAGACACCCTACTGTGAAGATATGAGATGTGCAGCACCTGAAACTACGGATACTGGAAGCCTGTGCTAGCATTTCTCCTGTGGTGTTGCTATGAGTGTGTGAGGAGTGGGAGAAGAGGGTTTCATTGACAATTCAACACAATGGGCAGCACATTGAACACATTTTATAAGTAGTCAGAAACTTGTAAATAACTCATGAAAGAATAAAGTTACGTTACAACCAAGCACACCATTGTTTTTCTTGTGAAATTCCCAATAAGTTTGATGTGTCACATAACCCTCTTCCTATTGAAAAAACAAAAGTTGGATTCAAAATGGCTGACTTCAAAATGGCCGCCATGGTCAACACCCATCTTGAAAAGTTTCCCCCCTCACATATACTAATGTGCCACAAACGGGAAGTTAATATCACCAACCATTCCCATTTTATTAAGGTGTATCCATATAAATGGCCCACCCTGTATATTCATTGTTACCATGCACATGTGACTTTAGGGCATTAGGGTGTATGCACAGCAGTTTTGCTACAAAGCATACAGGATTAGAAAAACAAGGCTGATGTCTTAAAAAATAATCCCCAAACTGTCCAAGAGTTGTGTGTGGTATTGTATTACAGTTACATTAACCTCAGTGGAGTTCAGCTATACTACCAAACACAATCTATGGATAGGTATAGTGATGCTTTTGGAAGAAGGCAGTCATGTTTTTTTCTAAATAGAAGTCTCCTCCAAGTGGTCAAACAAGGAAATAGTTTTATTCCTACACCTTTGATCCTCCAAGTATTTCTATAAGCGCAACTAGCATATGCAGATTCAGTGAGTAAATGTGTACATACATTTAAATCATCCCATTATAAAATAAAAAGAGTACTAATGGTACATCATGGTTGAGGAAGAATCTAGAATACATCCAGGTTAGGAAGAAACAGCATAGCACTTGCCTTAGGACAAATTCACCTTCTTTTATTAGCTCCACAACAGGTACATATCACGAGTGTAACTGGATACACACAAACTGACCTATGGCTGTTTTACGTCAATTGATGCTTCCTCAAAGCCTTGATAAAGCATTGCCTTGACGCTACGTTGTTTCTTCCTAATCTAAATGTATTTCACTGAGCACCCATGGACGTTGTGGAACCACAAGTCACAGGACATTGATTGAGGTGAGTGATAGTGCCGACTATAAATCTCTTTATTGGATTGGTAACAATATAGAATATATTCCTAAACATTTGTTTGTTAATATAGGATCAATGTTTAAGTTCACTGAGTCTGGTAAAAGAACAAAAACATTTTTCCCATTCTTCCTATTTCTTTCAACACTCTAGCAACTATTCACATTTAGACAGAGGAATGTCAGATCAGTAGCCAGCCTACCACTAGGACCACCCTCAATCTATAGAAGGAGAAAATTCCCTTGTGAAGCTGAAGCAGAGATCTCCCCTCTCAATCCTAGTAGTTACAGCAGGTAGCACAAAACCAGTCACATTAGAGCTTTCCCCTGACAGTCACAGTAAAGCCCTCCCAAATTCTCACAGTAGTTAAATCACAACGCACCCTACGCAGGCCCTCCACACCATTTCCCAGTAGTCACAGAAGCAACCCCCATTTCAGAGTCAAATCATGCTCATTTTACACTACTCACTGTATTTTGACCGACCTCCAGTACTAACTCAGTACTCATAGTAGAGCTCCTTATTCCACAATAAGAGTCACAATTGGGTCAATGTTCTCTTAGCAGCCCACTTAGCCCTGGTAGTCATGGTATTGCCTCAACTTTTTCTAGCATGATTATGCCCCCATACCTCTAGTTCTCTGAGCGGAATCCCTTCCACAGAGTAGTCACAGTAGAAGTACCCTCCCTTATATATTAGTCACAACAGTTTCCCCATTCTCCCGTATGGCCACCCTCCCTAAAAAGAAGAAAAAAATACTTGAAAACGAATGCTCTAACCATTTATGACTAATCTTCCAGGTCCTTGAAAACTACATGGTTACCAAATGATGATTATATATCTCATTATACAGTCATCTTTGACCATAATAACTATCCTGTGTGGCAACCAGGGGCATACACAGATCTCATAAGAGCTTCCTAACTCGTCCTTCCTGGTAATTGCCCCGATTTTTGGCCTGTGTAAAGGGGAGTAAAATTGAAAATAGAGACTGCTGCATAATGCGAATGTGTGACGGACATATGTTTCTATGAGACCACATTGTGACAATACTGGATTGGAACTGCTATAGAAATTTTTGAAAAGACTATTTCTTCTGTAAGATTTTTGTTCCAGCGCAAGGCTAGCAGAAAACACCTTGTAGATTTCACTGTTACAAGAACAAAGGCCAAGGTTTCAGCAACCTGTGATGACATTTTGCCTCTAATCTTGATGGCCTTATCCTCTTTTTAATGATGTGCTGGCAATATAGACAGCAGTGCTGAGGGATATATAAACTGTGATTGTTTGGGTAGAGTCGCACTTCTGTCAGTACGTGTTAAATTTGTACAGCAGACTAAGATTAAAACATGACAGTAAAGACTTTGAGATAGACAGTGTACTGTTAAAATTAATTGGAAAAAGCCTGTATTATCAATTCCATACTCTGCAACTATAAAAAACATGACTTTGTTGCATGTGATTTAACTTTGAACTTGTACACTTATGTACACTGTGTGGGGGGGAGGGGGGGTAATCAAGCCCTCTACTTCAGAATTCTGACTTCAAAAAGTAACAGAATACAGCTTTGGGACTTTTTGGCATTATTTGCCCAAAAATGTTTGCAACTTTTCTTTTACTCTATTCATTCCATTATTGAAAAGAGGGTGGGAAAGTGAGTGTGGTTATGCATGTTCATTAGTTTCATTCCAGATTTATCACCTTGTCTTTTTTAGTCACTGTAGTGAGAGATGTTAGTTTTAAAGATACACCAAATTTAACAAATAATAACATATTACACTTGATAAATTTGGAGCAAAGTACAACAGTGCAGACTCAAGCAAAACTGACTAAATTTTTATTGATGAAAATACTTATGCCAATCTAGCCCGAATGTATGCGTGCCTATCTCTGATAAATAATCTTTGGAGATAAATATTCTGGTAAAATCTAAAGTATGCATTTGGACTGAACATTTTTGCTGAATGTATACTCTATGTATTTGGATTCATAAAGTCGATGGGTCTACCACGCTTTCAACTTATCTGGAGTCCTGCCTCATTCTTCTATTAATATATCCATTGGCTTCCAACCCATGGCCTGGGGGGATTGCATCCAAATCCTTTTCACACTTTTGATATGTGCTGCTGTGTCTTGTGTTGTAGATAGATAGATAGAGACTGATAGTTTAGAAAGAGATAGATAATTAGATGATAGAGAAATAGATAGATAAATAGATAGATAGATAGATAGATAGATAGATAGATAGATAGAGGCAAGACCAGGACCTAACCAAGGGCAAAATATAAAAATAAGCATTTTTCTGTATTAGAATCAGATTTTAGCAAGAAAGGTAAGTTTATGTTTTGGACCACTAACTCTATATGTCAAAATTCTTTAAAACGGATTTTGTAAGTGACAGACTCCCTTTAAACGTTTCCCTATCCTGTTAGTATTCGTTCAGTCTGTCCATCCATTTGTCTATCTATCTATCTATCTATCTATCTATCTATCTATCAATCAACAAAACTTTATTGGCAGGTCTAAAATTATACATTAGTATTGTTAAAGCATGTGGGAATAGGGGGTTGAGGAATGGGACACACCCGGGGCCAGTGTATAGGAGTCCGTAGCGTATCATGACAGGGCGGGAAGGGGTGCGGACACACCCCGGGTCAGGGTATAGGAGTCCATGGCATATCACGCTACTCTGTGACAGGCACTGATATATTGTGCCTATGTCCACAATGTTCTCTTCTCCCAGCAGGATGGGCAGTTTCTCTTTCTCCTCCATGGAGCTAAAGTCTGGGAGTAGATCACAGAGTCTCCTAAAGTGGATGTCCCTCACTGCTGAGTATTTGGGACAGTATATCAGGAAGTGGGCCTCATCCTCCACCGCCTCCAGGTGGTACTGCTGGCACAATCTGCTTTCTCTAGGCATTTAGCTCTGTCGATGCCGTTTGTGGGCGCTCAGTCTGTAGCGGCTCAGGAATTTCCAGTCTCTGGGGTTCCCTAGTTTCTCTAGATATGCGGGCTCTGGTACACCGTCCTCTATTCACTGACGTATTCCTCGTGTCTCTTG
Source organism: Bufotes viridis (assembly GCA_033119425.1). NCBI lineage: Eukaryota > Metazoa > Chordata > Amphibia > Anura > Bufonidae > Bufotes > Bufotes viridis. The sequence goes on from CM065589.1 coordinate 94,089,119, forward strand.
TTTACTGTGTTCCTGATGCTGGCTTTTGTGAGGTGGTGTGGGGTGATTTTCTGGTCGGGCTGGGTTTCAGTAAGTTGATTTTGGGGCTTTGCCTTGACTGGGATTCCTTGGTGTAGCAAGGCTTTGTGGTGATGGGAATCTTCACTACTACCATGTAGATGGCCCCAGGATGATAGTGCCTTCTTCTGGATTGTAAAGTGTAGAGGGAATCTGCCCAGCTCCCCTCGACAGGCACTGTTAGATGTGCTACGATGGACCTGGAGGAGCTGCTTACAGAATTCCAGGTGGAATATTTCTGTTGGGCTGGAATCCCATCTTGACCAGTTGGGGTACGTGTGAGGGCCCCAGATTTCACTGCCATACAGGAGGATTGGTGAAATAATGGAGTAAAAGATTTTAATCCAGACCCTCACGGGTGCCTTGAGGTGGTACTTTGTCTTTCAGCTCCTCAATGGCTGATTTAAAGCTTCCAGTCTGGTCAATTATCAGGCCCAGGTAGGTGTACCTGTTTAAGGCTGCAAGAGGGCGGTTGTGTACCGTGAAGGTAGGGGACCTGGCTGACTTCTTCTCTGGAACACCACAGTGTTGGTCTTTTTTAAATTAATGGAAGGGCCCATTTCTACATAATGACTAGCTGGTGTTGGAGACCTTTCTCAGTTGGTGATAGTAGGAGAAGGTCATCTGCATACAGGAGAAATTTCACCTCAGTGTCATGGAGGATGAGACCTGGTGTTGAGGAGGACTCCAGAGCCGCTGCCAGCTCATTGATGTAAATTTTAAAGAGAGTTGGACTGAGGCAACAGCCCTGTCTGACTCCCCAGCTCTTCTAGAAGTAAGCAGTTCTTTTCCCATTTACCTTTACTGCATCGGTTCTCGGTGTAGGAGCTTTTGATGACATTGTATGTCTTTCCTCCTATTCCTCTCTCCAATACTAATGAGCGAGAGGTGCCATATTCCATTTCGCGATATTTTGCGAATATTCGATTGAATATTCGTCATATATTCGTCGAAATCGAATATTCGTCATTATTTTATATATTGCGAATTTTACGCAAATTTATATTCGAGTCGCGAATAAGACTTAGATCTGAGTTCCTAATGGTTAACTTGTATTGCTAGAATTGACAAAGATAACGAATATCACACGAATATAGCACTATATTCTCAATCTTCGTTATATTCTAACAATACAGCCACTAGGAACTTAGCTCTAAGATCAATTCGCAATCCGAGTATATGTTCGCCTCGCGAATGAAACTTAGATCTGAGTTCCTAATGGTTGTTGCTAGAATATAACGAAGATTAAGAATATAGTGCTATATTCATGAATTCGAGATATTCTCAATCTTCGTTCTATTCCAGCAATACAACCATTAGGAACTCAGCTCTAAGTATTATTCGCGAGGCGAACATATACTCGCATTGCGAATTGATCTTAGAGCTAAGTTCCTAATGGTTGTATTGCTAGAATAGAACGAAGATTGAGAATATCTCAAATTCACGAATATAGCACTATATTCTCAATCTTCGTTATATTCTAGCAATACCACTATTAGGAAGTCAGCTAGCTCTAAGTTTCATTCGCGAGGCGAACATATACTCGCGTTGCGAATTGATCTTAGAGCTAAGTTCCTAATGGTTGTATTGCTAGAATAGAACGAATATTTCAATGCGAATAATTCAGGTTATATTAATCGCATTGCAATTACAACTTAGTCAAATTTGTGAGATCGTGATTCTCACATCCAACAGTACATTTTAGCATGGAGGCGTTCCCATAGGGATGGGGACGCTCCATGCACACGGGAAGTCGGCAGAAGCGGCAACGGGCATTGACTGAAGCGGGCAGGGAGCCAGGAATCCTCTGGACAGGTAAGAACAGCTTTTGGGAAGTGGAAAGACAACCAGAGAGCAACAAGAATTAACAACTAAAAAATAAAAAAACAAATATTCGAAATTGCGAATATATAGCGATATATTCGCAATATTCGTGAATTATCGAAGTTGCGATATTCGCGATAAAAATTCGCAATTCGAATATTCACGCTCAACACTACTCACCAATAGTTTCAGGAGCAATCCTGGGCACCACGCCAAGTCAAAGGCCTTTTTGAAGTCCAAGAAACAAGCGCATATCTTTCCCTGGTTTGTGTTGTGGACATGGCTCTGGATGAGGCGGTGCAGGGTGTAGATGTTGTCCGTGGTGCAGTGGTTTGGCATGAACCCTGCTTGGCTTCTACTGAATACATTGTGCTGGGTGAGTAAGCCGAGCATTCTCTGGTTCAGGATACTGTTAAATAGTTTCACCAGATTGCTGCCGACACATATCCCTCGGTAGTTGGACGGGTCATACTTGTCCCTGCTTTTGTGTATTGGGGTTATGACACCTTGTTTCCAGGAATGGGGGAAGAAGCCAGTGCTTAGCACAATGTTGTACAGTTTTGCTATGGCTGCCTTTATTGCTGGTGGGTAGTGTTGAGCGCGAATATTCGAATAGCGAATTTTTTTAGCGAATATCGGCACTTCGCTAATTCGCGAATATTTCGAATATAGCGCTATAATTTCGAATATTCGGTTTTTTTTTGTTTTTTTTTTTGTTATATTTTTTTCTTTCCCTCTTCCCAACAGTAGTTCTTACCTGTCCTGAGGATTCCTGGCTTCCTGGCTGCTCTAGTCAGTGCCCATTGCCGCTTCTGCCGACTTCCGTGCTCATGGAGCGTCCCCATCCATGGGAACGTCTCCATATACTAAAATGTACTGTCGGATTTGAGGAATTACGTTGAAATCGCAATGCGATTAATTCAAGTTATATTAATCGCATTGCGATTTCAACTTAGAGCTGGGTTTATAATGGGTCAGCTTGCTAGAATGAACGAAGTTAACGAATATGGAATATAGCAGCACTGCTAAGTTGAATTCGCAATGCGATTAATTTAACTTAAAGTAATCGCATTGCGATTTCAACTTAGCACTGCTAGTGCCACTGCTATATTCCATATTCGTTAATTCTAGCCTATGTAAGATAGCAGTGCTAAGTTGAAATCGCAATGCGATTACTTCAAGTTAAATTAATCGCATTGCGAATTCAACTTAGCAGTGCTGATATATTCCATATTCGTTCGTTAACTTCGTTCATTGAATCGTTAACTTCGTTCATTCTAGCAAGCTGACCCATTATAAACCCAGCTCTAAGTTGAAATCGCAATGCGATTAATATAACTTGAATTAATCGCATTGCGATTTCAACGTAATTCCTCAAATCCGACAGTACATTTTAGTATATGGAGATGTTCCCATGGTGATGGGGACGCTCCATGAGCAAGGAACTTTATGGTTGGCTTGGTAGAATTAGCGAATAGCGAATATGACGAATGTATTCGTCATATTCCTCAAAACGAAGATAACGAGTATTCTACATCTTCGTTTTAGCAACCTATTCGTCAACCTCGCTAATTCTAGCAATCAAATAGGAAGGTTGACTATAGAGACAGCTGTGTTAAATTCGCTATGCGATTTTTTTTTTAATAGAATAATTATATTACTTGATATAATTATTATAATTATTCTATTTATTAAAAAAATATATATAAATAATCGCATAGCGAATTAAACACAGTTGTCTCTATAGTCAACCTTCCTATTTGATTGCTAGAATTAGCGAAGTTGACGAATAGGTTGCTAAAACGAAGATGTAGAATACTTCGTTATCTTCGTTTTGAGGAATATGACGAATACATTCGTCATATCCGTCATCTTCGCTATAATTCTAGATATGAAACCAATAGGAAAGTAGCCTTAAGTTAAAATCGCAATACGCGATTATTTAAATCGCATATTAATCGCGGTAACTAGAATAATGACGAATATTCGATTTCGACGAATATGAAACGAATATTCATTCGAATATTCGCGAATTTCGTCGAAATCGAATATGGCACCTGCCGCTCATCACTACTGGTGGGCTGTACTTAATCATTTTAGGTGGGATGCCATCTGTGCCGCTGGATTTCTCACCTCTTATTGTTGATATTCTCTCTGATATCTCTTGCAGTGTTATGGGTGAGTCTAGCAGGTTTTGGAAATCTTTAAGTATCTCTTCCATGCTCTTCAGTTTTGACCTCATTTATTCTTGGTCTGGGTTACGCTCTTCTTTTGGGATGTCTCTGTAGAACTCTCTGAAATAATGGAGCCAGATGTTGCCATTCCGAATATGGAGGTTGTTTTTCTTCTCATTTGTGCCCAGGTGGTTCCATAGTTCCCAGAAGGAGTTATCTTGGAGAGCATCTTGAAGCTGTGTAAGTTTGGTTGAGGAATATTCTTGCTTTTTCCTTCCTGAGGAGGGTTTTGTATTGCTTCTACGTTGTGTCGTAGACTTCCCGCAGGTTGGTGTTGTTGGGATCTTTATGCTTTTTATTTGAGGCTGATCTTAAGGTCTTCCATGCAGCTCTGCACTCCTCATCAAACCAAGTGTTGGGGTTATCTTCTTTTTGCTTCAGGTGGCTATACTTTTTCAGGTCAGAAATTTCTGCCATGGTGTAAAATATATTATTAAGATCTCTTACAGCTTGATTGACTCCTTCTGGGTTTATCTCAAACACCTTATTGTTGAAGTAGTAGAGCATCCCTTGGATTTCTGGTTTATTGTGAACCTTTTTATATTTCTGAGCCAATGTCTTGGACCACTTATAAGATGGAGGTAGTGTGAAGAGCCCGGCCTGCTGAGGTATTTGTCCTGGTGGTTTGTTTGTGGACTTAATATATAGGCATATTTGGTTGTGATCAGACAGGTGCGATTGTGGCCTGACTATGAAGGCCCCAATGTTTGCGGGGTCCGTGTCTGTGATGGCATAGTCCACCACGCTGCTACCCACATTGGAGTTTAATGTAGTCCTTCCTAGAGAGTCTTCCTTGGTTCAACCATTAAGGATGTGGAGTCCTAGGCTTTAGCAAAGATTCAACCATTTTTTGCCAATATCGATGTTTCAATCTGTGGTCAAGTAGTCTCTTTCCCTGCCTGTTCTGCCATTGAGGTCTCCCATGATAAGGACTTTACCCAGTGTTTGATAGTGGGCGGCTTCCCTTTGCAGGATCTCAAAGCATTCTGGGTTGTAGAAGGGGGAGTCAGGTGGTGGTATGTAGGCCGCACAGAGGTAGATGTCAGACTGGGAGGTGAGGATGGAGCAGTCTATTCTTATCCAGATGGGGATGTTTCCCTGTTTCACTGGTCTGATCTGCTCATAGAGCTCCGCTTTATACCACACTAGTATTCCTCCCGAACAGCAGCCGAGTTTGGTGGTTTTATTTTTCAGGACCGGGACTGAGATTTCCTGTATCCAGTGGGCACCAGGGACTCGCTATCTGCCTTAGTATATGTTTCCAGAAGGATTCGAATGTCGATGACGTGTTCAGACCTTGGATGTTCCAGCTGCTCATTATAAAGGATGTCATAGCGGGTCCTTATACCTTGTAATAAGCTGGTTTCATAGGACGAGCTGGGGGTCTGACTGGTTCTGGTATGATAAATAAGGCTTGTGTTGTCCAGTCACTTGAATGTTCTACATAAAGTTCTGAGCAGGATTTTTATCTCGTCTAGGTCTCTGCTCTGTATTTCTCTGTGTGAGGCGGGTCGTTTCCTCCATGGTTTTCGCCTCTGGTGGCCCGCGTTAGGGTACAGGGCCTTGTTTCCTGTTTGTGGTGTGGCGTTTGATACTTGAGGTCTTTGTGTTGTCGGTAGACTTTCCCTGTCGTCTCCAAATTTGCCAGTGTAGGGTCTAGGCTGGGGGCGGGGGGGGGGGGGGGGTCTGTTTAGTACAATGTCATTCATTTCTTTGGCCACGAGGCTGACTCCTTGCTTATTGAGGTGTTTGCTGTCATATAGATGAAGGCAGTTGATGGCGGATTGTTGTGCCAGGATGACGTTTGGCACAGAGCTGATCTCAGCTGCTAGTTCAGTGTTTATGGTTTGGATGGTATCTTTGGGCTCATGCTTTCTGGGCAGCAGGGATGACACTATTATTTTACTGGCCGGGAACTTCTGTTGTGCAGTTTTTGCCAGCTGGGTCAGCTGTTCCACGATCTGCTGCTGATGGAAAGTTGTTTGTACCCGTATATATGATGATATTGGTTGAATTGGTGAAGTGTGGATCGTTGATAACTGCTGTGACTTGTTCAATCGTTGCACAATTAATTTTTGTTAACCTTTTCTTTTGGGAAAAGCTGCCTCATGTTCAGGTATTTCCCATTGGAGTCTATGATTTATTCTGTATCCGGACATTGGGGCTTACAGGCCACTTGCTGTTTGGTGGAGGTTTCCTGGGTGCTGTTCCATCTTGTTACTGGGTCTTCATGTTGGTTTGTTCTTGGGATTGTAATAATTGTTGGCTCTGTCTGTCTGCTCTGTAGCAATCCGTTATTGGTTGGTGTGGTTACATTTATTTCTGGTGTTGTTAATGTGTTATGGATCTTTGGTATAAAGTTCTGGATGCAGGTTTTCATTGTGTCTGTGCTCTTCCCTGCCACCCCTTCCTGATTCTGTATCTGTGTCTTTAGATCTGTTATCTCTTGGTGGCAAGAGGTGGGATGTTTTTATTCTGCTAGAGCTTGGTTTACGTGATTATTCCCTGCACTAAAGGACTGGCTATAACCTTGCGAGGATCTACGGCAGTTCTACAAGGATGGGCTCAGTGCTTACTGTGAGACATATACGTACAAACAGTTTCCCTCCCAAGCTTTTCTTTCCTATTTTTAATTTGGCGAAACCTGCCTTCTGAGATTGCGGCCTGTTGAGAAAAGCAGAGCAAAGAGCCTCTGCTCCAACTCTGAAAACAGGACCAGGATGATTTTTGAATCGATGGGACAGGAGGAGGAGCTGCACCAGGTGGAACCTGGGCAAAGTCACCATATGGCTCAGGGGAGCCAAGCAATAGATGGTACTGCTATAACTTTTCCTTCTGAGGAAACCAACAACACCATTCTTTAGGAGAGTGTGGACCTAGCTCTACAGGGGATTTTATAACAGATGGGTGGATGTGACCCTAACATGCGTCTGCAGCTCATTTCGCAACATCACCAGCGGCTGAATGTCAAGCCACGAGGGAGGCCGCAGAACGCAAAGCCAAGAGAGAGGCTGCAGAACGCAAAGCCGAGAGGGAGGCTGCAGAGAGGGAAAGGGCTTTTCAGCTAGAAATGTTGAGAATTCAACAGAGCAGCAATTCTTCACAAGCTCCATCTCAGGATGCACACCTAAGGAGACCCAGGGTGGAGAACTTTCCTAAGTTAGAAGAGGATGGTGACTTGGACATTTTTCTGCAGAGTTTTGAGAAAACGTGCAGACACTACCAACTGCCCCGTGAGCAATGGGCACAGTATCTGACACCAGGGTTTAAAGGCAAAGCCCTGGATGCATTTTCGGCTCTTCCTGAAGAGCAAGATGGGGTCTATGATGCCATAAAAGAGGCAGTGATCAAAAAGTATAATCTCACCTCAGTGGTCTACCGTAAAAGGTTCAGGAGAATACAAAGGACTTCTACCAACAGCCATGCCGACATTTTAAGCAGCTTGAGGACTACCTTTCGGCATTGGACAAGAGGACTATCTGTTTCCACCTTTGATGAGTTGGAGGACCTCATGATCAAGGACCAATTTCTCCATATCTGTCCTGTGGATGTAAAGCAGTTTATCTGTGACAGAGATCCTAACACAGCAGACCAGGCAGCACAAATGGTGGACTCTTATACAGCCAACAGGATGCACAACACCCGGAAGCCACCTGTGACCAGCTAGAAGGGATTTAGGCCAGTGGGAGCCCACACTCCCTTCCCCAGCCGATACATAGGGCATCCTACTTCTATATCTGGGGCCCCGGGAACCAGGCCTGTTTTATCAGATCCCTGCAGATGTTTTACCTGCAACAAAATGGGACATTTAGGTCGTAATTGCCCTCAGAATAGGAAATCCAATATCCCAATGGAACTTAGTGGATAAACTTTGACTGTCCTATTTGTCACGAGAACAGGGGGCAGGAACGCTGATCACCTGCAATCCGTCACCATCGTAACCAGGTCACTATTGGTCTGCGAGATACTGGAACAGAAATCACCCTTGTGCGTCCAAAACTAGTGAACCCCAAAAATATAGTCCCTGGAGCAACACTGGCTGTGAAGGGAGTTGGAAGGATGGACCCTGCAATCCCCATGGCACAAGTATTTCTGGATTGGGGTGCAGGTTGTGGAGTTTGTACCAGGGAGTAACCAATGCCATCCCTACTGATGTATTGCTGGGAACTGACTTAAGGTGACTTGTATCCCAGTATGTGTCCACACCAACTAAGGAGAACACACCAAGTCTAGATGGACTGTTTCTGAGGAATCTTATCAGTGAACCTGAAGTGCCAGGGGGACAAACCTTGTCAAACCTCCCCCACAAGGTGGGAAGTGGCCGCGTTACAAAAGAGTCATGTGACTTGCAATATGGAAGTCCTGTCAAGGACTCTATTGTGCAAGAAACCAGACATCAATTTATGGACATTATTAAAGAGGATCCCATTGATAGTGATAGTAACATTGGAGGCAGTAATCTTATCAAAGGGTCCCTTGATGTCGGAGCAGAAGATTCTTGTGGTGTTGCAGAAAAAGATATAAATTCTGTGGAGGATTCTATTGTCCAAGGACCAAGAGATGAGGGTATTGACATTATTTCCAAGGATGTTATTGACAAATCAAAAGACAAAACAGAAGACAGTAAAACTGCAAACGAACCCCTTGATGCAGAGACTGTAAATTACGTCAATGTGGAAAAGGACAATCTCCTTATAGAGATGCAGGACATGGAGCCTAGCAAGGAGGAGCTACTCAGTGAAACTGATTCAATTTGTACACCAGCCATTGCAGAACAAGTACTAACTACAGATTCACAGCACCAATACTCTGGATTTACAAACATAAATGATAACAATGAGCTAGGTACTGAGGCCTACCAGGATTTAACAGAGGAGCCAACCATTGCAGATGATGAGCTCCATCTGACAGCTAAAGCTTCTGGTCAGGATGGTGAGGAAACCATGGGACCAACGGAACCTGTCTGACTTTTTCTTAATATGGCCTCTGATGGATTACTGGATGAAAAGCTAATTAATTTGGATTATGTGGGTCATCTGATGTCATTCCTATTACCCTCTGTCACTCTGTCACCATAACTGGAGTTCCAGAAGGGATGGAAATCCATCAGACCCTGTGTGCAGAACCAGATGTAAAGCCAAGAATGGAAGTAGTGACTCTCTCAAGTTCAAACCAGAAGCTTGACCTGCAGATGGGTGGGCAGGCCACTGAGAACCTGTCATGGAGATGTGCTTGGGAACCGAACTGTAGTCAGTTCCCATGGCACATTATAAATATGATGTGATGGTGCATACTTGTAGTAGCTATTATAGAATTATATGTGTTGTGTATCTGTGGTATAAGGTGTGATTTCTGCTGGATAGAAGGGTAATTTACCAAATGGCTGACTGCTTTGAACTCCGGTCTATCCCAGCAGGGTGGAGCCGGGCAGGCTGGGCCTCTGCCAGCTACAAGAGATATGGCCAGTTCTTCTCATCATCCTGTCGCATCTAACACCTCTGGCTGCCAGGTACTAACTTCAAAGAAGCATCTGCTCCCCCGTGCTAAACCGGATACCGGAGGAAGGGAACTGATTTTGGAGGGAGATTTGAAAACTTTAAAACAAAGAAATTTCAATATTCAATGCCCTCCACTCCCCTCATTAATTTCCCCCAATGGAAGAACTGGGATTTGGTTATTTAATGACTGGGCCGACCAGAAACTGGAAACCAATCCCGGTTCTATAAAATGGTGCATGGACGTATTTCATTTGTTACACCATGTGGGAGTCACTGCCTAGCTGGCGGGTAGCCATTTCTTCCCCTTCTACCGGGGGCAGTAAGTTCTTATTACTGTTTTTACCCATTTATTTTACTTTTACTGTTTGTGTACCTTATTTTTACTTTGTCTCATTTTGCAGCTGTTTTTGTAAGCACTGCACTATTTTTTGTGTATAAAATATTCCCTTTTATAAGTCCGCCTTGTTGCTCTAAAGAATCCATAGCCTGAACGTGTGACTGTGTGATTGCTTGTGAGCAGAAGGTATATACAGTACGGGGATGGTGCAACGTTTCCGACTTACGTCAAAGTCGGTGGTGGCAGCTGGTGTTTGGGGTGTTGGGTCTATGCGTTTTTGGGGTGATCTACACTCACTTTGCGGCCTGAGTGTGTGGTGTGTGTGGAGGGAGAGCTTGGTGGTAGTCTGGACCCTGGCAGATCCATCCCTGGTTGCGAGATGCGGGTGCGTACGTGTATCTATCTATCTTTAATTTTCTTTTTCCTGTGCTAGACTAGGATAAAATGGCAATCTGAAAATGTAAGATTTTACTGGGAAAAGTCTTATCTGTCATGTGGTTAATGCAACAGACAACAGGCAGCCATGACGTGAACCAGTCCCAATGACGGCTCAGAGCCCATGTGAGTAGACAGGCACATGGGTAGAAACTGAAGTCTTAGCCTTTGTATATTTAACACAATCCTTGTGAATGACATATTCTTGGAATACATCCAGAGACCTTGATCACAGGATGAACTTTTCTTGACTTTGTGAAACATTAACATCCAGTGCACCCAGGGACATGGGCATGCATATAAATCTGTGGCACAAGTCTGTCTGTGTATTTTTTTAATGACTTGCTTTAAATAAGTCCTGACAACACATTCCAGTTGTTCAAGAGTTTACTGGTAACAGCTGAATCTCTATTAAAACATTTTCTTTAAACATTTTTAATGCAGTTAATGAACTAATTTGTTGCATCGTCGACATCGGTTGTTTTCTTTACAATAAAAACTTAAGAAGGAAAAATAAATGCCAAATATCTGCTCCTCACATCCAGGGGAAACATTGAAGAGCATTTAACAAGGTGACCTGCAATCATCTATTAATATTATATCATCTTAAGTGTTGTGTTAATTGATGGGTGAGTTCAGTAACAGTTCATGTAGGAGGTCTGTGAAGTGTGAGGTCCTTTCATTTATTAGAACAGATGCTGTATAGTTTATTGAAAGTCAACTTTATATGCAGACCCTCGAAGGGAGCTCTGCAAATTTCTGTCTGTAAAAAATAGTCTTCTTTTGTATCTCTGTGGCTAAAAGTGGACAAAAAGATCATTTGTTTTTTCTCTGAAACTGTTTAAAATGATATTCTTCATAGATCCCTCTAAAATATGCAACTTTATGTTTGGGCATAACAAGCATAACAACAAGGATAGCAGGCATAGGAGCTGTTCTGGGGCCCAGCAGGTGAGGGGGCTCATCTTCACTTTTCGGTGAAGTGCAGATAGTATTACACAGTCAAGTCACATTATTCTGACCGCTTACTACTTTCTACAAAATAAATGGAGCTAGTAGTAGCACTTATGGCAAATCAGTAGCCAAAAAGTGGTGGTGCCAGCAATGATGGGTATCAACCTGTCATACCCTCATTATCCAAAATAGAGTGAAAAACCAGAAGACGCTTCAGTCTTCAGATGCAAAGTTGTTTATTCACCAAGATAGTGTGACGTTTCGACCTGTGTTGGAAAAAAGACCAACACAGGTCGAAACGTCGCACTATCTTGGTGAATAAACGACTTTGCATCTAAAGACTGAATTGTGCTGCGGTTTTTCATTCTATTTCCACTTACTACTTTCAACGTTGGAAGTTCCTAGCTCGTGGAGTACCATGGGGATCAGTATTGGGCCCTATTCTCTTCAATATTTTTAGTAATGATCTTGTAGAAGGCTTGCACAATTAAATATAATTTTTTGCAGATGACACTAAACTGTGTAACATAATTAACACAGAAGAGGACAGTATACTGCTACAGAGGGATCTGGATAGATTGGAGGCTTGGGCAGAGAAGTGGCAGATGAGGTTTAACACTGACAAATGTAAGGTTATGCACATGGGAAGGAAAAATGCAAGTCACCCGTTCATACTAAATGGCAAAACATTGGGTAACACTGACATGGAAAAGGACTTAGGAATTTTAGTGGACAGCAAACTAAGCTGTAAAAACCAGTGTCGGGCAGCTGCTGCCAAGGCAAATACAATTATGGGTTGCATCAAAAGGAGCATGGATGCCTGGAATGAGAACATAGTGCAGCCAGTTTACAGATCCCTAGTCAGACCACGCATGGAGTACTGTGTACAGTTCTGGTCTCCTGTGAACAAGGCAGACATAGTAGAGCTGGAGAGGGTTCAGAGGAGGGCAACTAAAGTAATAACTGAGATGAGGGGACTACAGTACCCCAGAAAGATTATTAAATTTAGGGTTATTAACTTTAGAAAAAAGACGACTGAGGGGAGATCTAATAACTATGCATAAAAATATCAGGGGTCAGTACAGAGATCTCTCCCACTAGAATATGCATCTTTTTATCCCCAGGACTGTGACTGTGACGAGGGGATATCCTCTGCGTCTGGAGGAAAGAAGGTTTTTACACAAACATAGAAGAGGATTCTTTATGGCAAGAGGAGTGAGACTATGAAACTCTCTGCCTGAGAAGGTGGTGATGGTGAGTTCACTAAAAGATTTCAAGAGGGGCCTGGATGTATTTCTGGAGTGTAATAATATTACAGGCTATAGCTACTAGAGATGGGTCATTGATCCAGGGAGTTATTCTGATTGCCTAACTGGAGTCGGGAAAGATTTTTTTCCCCCAAAATTAGAAAAATTGGCTTTTACCTCAAAGATTTATTTTTGTTTTTTTGTTTGCCTTCCTCTTGATAACATGCAGGATAATAGGCTAACCTGGATGGACACATGTCTTTTTACAGCCTAACAAACTATGTTACTGTGTTACTATGAAGGAAGCTTTAACGCTACATGCACACGACCGTATTTGTTTTGCAGCCCGCAAATTGCGTATCCTCAAAAAAAACGGATGACATCCGTATGCCATACGTTTTTTTTTTTTTTGAGGATCCATTGTAACAATTCCTAAAACTGACAAGAATAGGACATGTTCTATTTTTTTTTTGCGGGGCTACGGAACGGACATACTGATGCGGACAGCACACGGTGTGCTGTCCGCATTTTTTGCGGACCCATTGAAATAAATGGGTCCGCATCCTATCCGCCCAAATAAACAGAATGGACACGGAAACAAACAACGTTCATGTTTATGTAGTCTAAGGCAAAGGGGGCAGTAATTTTTGACCCCTTCCTGACCAGCGGCGTAATAGTACTGTGCAGCGGGACGTGACTCGCCACCCAGCGCCATAATATTACAACACGCTGATCGGGTGGGTGCCGGAGCTGCGCCCGCCTGATCATCTGCAGGGGACCGGCTGTTCCGGTTGGACGGACCCCTGATGTATGCGCCGCCATCAGTGAAAACACCGTTGCTGGCACATTAACCACATTTATGTCACAGTCAGCGCTGACCGCAACATAAAAGGGGTTTGTGTGGGGTGAGGAAGCCCATCGAGTCCCTGCTGTAGCGGGGACCCGATGGGTGAGAAGGCTGGGTCTCCTAGGCAACCTGTTAGGGTATGGCTCAGTGTCATACACTAACCGGCAATGCATTAAAATACGGATGTATTGTAATGCATTGCAGAGGAAATCAAACCCCCAAAAGCTAAAATTAGAAATAAATTTAAAAATAAAAAAGTAAAAAAAAGTGTTTTCTAAAAAATAGAAAAAAAAAAGAAGAAACACACATATCATGTATCGCTGCGTCCGTAACAACTGGCTCTATAAATATATAACATGATCCACCCCGTCGGATAAACACGATAAACAATAAAATAAAAACTGTGTCAAAAAGCCATTTTTGTCACCTTACATAACAAAAAGCGAAGGTGTATGTCCCACAAAATGATATAAATGAATCCGTCACCTCATACCGCAAAAAATTAGCCCTACATAAGAAAATCGTTCAAAAAATAAAAAAACTATAGCTCTCAGATCATGGAGACACTAAAGGATCATTTTTTTTGTTTCAAATATGCTATTGTTGTGTTAAAGTGAGAAAATAAAAAAAAAGTTACATATTGGATTTTGCCACGTCCGTAATAACCAGGTCTATAAAAATTTCACATGACCTAACCCCTCAAGTAAACACCGTAAAAAATAAAAAAATATAAAAACTGTATTAAAAAAGCCATTTTTGTCACCTTACATCACAAAAATTGCAACATCAAGCGATCAAAAAGAAATATGCCCCCCAAAATAGTACCAATCAAACCGTCACCTCATCCCACAAAAAATGAGACTCTACGTATGACAATCGGTCGAAAAATATAAAAGCTATCGCTCTCAGAGAATGGAAACACTAAAATGTTTTTTTTTTTGCTTCTAAACTGCTATTTTTGTGCTAAAGTCAAATACATTTAAAAAGTAGACATATTAGGTATTTCCGCGTCTATAATAACCTCACGAACCAACTGAAAGGTGGCATAAAGCAGGATGTGCTCAACCAAAAAATGCAGTTGTGCATATATATATAGGGGAGCAGATCCTGCACTTGTGGCCCGTTGCTAATCCCCAGCAAAAATGCATACGGTGAAGGATGCCTGCAGCGGACCACAAGTACCACAATAGACATCCTACACAAGATGGCAATTGTGTGGATGTAATAAGTAATATAACAATTGCCATCTTGTGTAGGATGTCTATTGTGGTACTTGTGGTCCGCTGCACCGTATGCATTTTTGCTGGGGATCGCCATTAGCAACGGGCCACAAGTGCAGGATCTGCTCCCCTGTATATATATGCACAACTGCATTTTTGGGTTGAGCACATCCTGCTTCATGCCACCTTTCTGTTGGTTCGTGTATATATAATTGTTTGGAGGTGTATAAACTCCCATGTAAATGTAGCCTGTTTTCCATCCACAAGCTATATTTAGGTGCACCTGTGAGGCCTGGGCCAAATCAGCCAGTCTTGGGTGGGGCTCACAGCCTTCTCCCTCCTCCTATTGCAGGCATGGTTACATGCTCGAGGTAACTGAGGAGTCTGCTGCGAGTCGGCCTAATACATTCCTGTAATTTTGCCCACTGGCCCCTGGTATTGCCCATATGGCACAGGTAGGTGAGTGTTAGGTCCCGAGCTACTTGAGAAACCTTGGCGTGGTGCTCGGGCTTAAGACATGTCCTCCACTGCAGGACATGTTGACTAATCTCTCAATTTTAACATCAGTTTGAGGGCTTAGTAAGACCGCAGTGTGCACCTGTTTTGTCATTTGTCTATAATAACCTGCTCTATAAAAATATCACATGACCTAACCGCTCAGGAAAACACTGTAAACAAATAAAAATAAAAACAGTGCCAAAAAAGCCATTTTTTGTCACCTTACATCACAAAAATTGCAACACCAAGCAATTAAAAAGGCTTATGCCCCCCAAAATAGTACCAATCAAACTGTCACCTCATCCCGCAAGGAGACCCTACCTAAGACAATCAGTCCAAAAAATAAAAAAGCTATGGCTCTCAGACTATGGAGACACTAAAACATCATTTTTTTTTGTTTCAAAAACACTATTATTGTGTAAAACTTAAATAAATAAGAAAAAGTACACATATTAGGTATTGCCACGTCTGATACAATCTGCTCTATAAAAATATCACATGACCTAACCCACCTGGTGAATGCTGTAAAATAAAATTAATAAAAACTGTGCCAACATTTCAAATTTTTGGGTCACCTTGCCCCATAAAGTATAATAATGAATGATCAAAAAATCACAAGTACACAAAAATGGTTCCAATAAAAACTTCAACTCTTCCTGCAAAAAACAAGCCCCTGCACAAGACGATCGGCAGAAAAATAAAAAAATAAAACGTTCAGAAACAGAAAATAGAGACACAAAAACATACTTTTTTTCAAAAATGCTTTATTATGTAAAACTGAAACAAACAAACAAAGAAAGTACACATTTTTTCATGAATAAAGGTGAAATATATTGACTCAAATTTATGGCTATCATGAATTACAATAGGTCATGAGAAAACATTCTCAGAATAAATAAAAGTGTTCCAAAGTTATTACCACATAAAGTGATACGTGTCAGATTTGCAAAAAATTGCCTGGGCAGTAAGGTGATAACTTGCCTGGGGTTGAAAAGGTTGAACTGCGCAGTTTGTAAACTATTTATGTGTCGCTGTGGTGAAAGTGTATCATGCGTGGGCAAATAAGTGACATGAGAACTGTGGCGCTCCTCTTGCCATTGTTGTAAGAGGAAAACATCAGCTATGAAAGTGCACAAGGGCGAACCGTCATGCTACAGTGGAGCAGCTCACTGCCAAAATGAATTAGGGGGCTAAAAGATGTGTGTCTAAAACAATAGTTCTACTGCTCCAAAGCCGATAGATGGTCACTGCACCTCTGCTAACAAAGTTGCATTGGTAGAAAAGGCTTACATTTTCACAGCAGTATTGGAATTGTATATCCGCAATTGGCAAAGGGATGCCATCTATCTGCTTCATCGAACATGTCAGAGAAACTGACACAAATCCAGTACTGAGCCACGCCCCCTGCACTGATCACATGACAGTGACGTCACCCCAGGACCTTCGGCTGTTCAACAGTTCGGGTTGGTGGAAGCCACCCCTTATGGATTCCATATGCCGCCATAGTCCGCGGTAGTGGAATCCATAACGGGATGCGCGAGTTACCACAACCCGAACGCCGAACGCCAAACTTTTTTTTAAAGTTCGCTCATCTCTACACACGATACATGCAGAATAATATGTACACCTCCCAGGTCCTCATATAGCAGAGCCCTGGTCCACATTTTAGGATGGGTGTCCATTGGTTTTTCTTAAACACCTCAGTGAAATCTCAGTCTTACATCAAAGGTTGTGGAACTACTGTTCCAACCAACCAGTTTGACTTTGGGCTAGATCTTAGGGCATTATCATGGCAGTCCCCTAGTAATGAGCCTTTAACCCCTATACAGGGATCTGAACTACGCTGCAGGGAAGCCATCAGGCCACTACCTCTTGAAATACACCAGTGCATGACACCAAGGGAACAGGCAAACAAGCAGATGACAGGGCTGGCAGAGTTCGCGCAAATCCGTCAAACAATCCAAAGGTCAGGGCAAGTGGCACAGAATAAGTGGGGTAAACAAACACAGGTCAGGACAAGCCACAGTCCGGATTCAGAATTCATGCAAAAGTAGGCACACTGGTGAAAAAATTGATTATAGCTCTTTGTAAACTCTACCTGCTCTGTAGAGACCAACAGAAATACATTTCAGAGGCAAGGAAGTAAGGTCAGCAGCACAGCAACATAGAAGCAGCTAATTAGCAATTGACAGAGCCAAGCAGCAGTTCACAGAGCAGGAGAAGATTAACAGTAGCAGTGCCAAAGACAGAGGTACAATGAATATAAGCCCTAATTCACACACAGGACCTACGCACACAGGACAGTGGAGGCCATAAACCTCCATAGCAACACTCAGTAGGCTCTACTTTCCTATGGTATATTGCAAAAAAAAATAGTATACCAGCTCGATCCATAAGTGGGCACTCTTTTGACATTTGTTTTGCCCGCCCAATTGTTAGTCATTATTGTGTGCTTTTTCTACTATCATTTGGCAAGAGACATATGAACAATAGCTCAGAGTGAGAAATTTCAACATTTGGGGTATCAAATGTTTGAATGGACTCGTAGAACATTACAGCCGTACATCTTTAAGCAAGTGGAATTTATTGCACACATTTGTCTTTCCACTGTACAGCCAATGATGGCTTAACTTAAATGATTGTGCACATTACTCATATTAAACTCAGTTACAAAGACTTTGCAAAAACTGCCTAGTGTCCGGCAAAGGATATATTTTTTTTCTGGGGTGAAATTCAATTGCCAAAATAGCAATACCATAAATCAGTGGTTTCAGCTGTGGCTGGCCAAGATTAATAGTGTCCGTCACAGGATAGATTTTGTTTTGGGGTGAAATGTAAATGCCAAATAGCAATACCCTGAATCTGGTGTTCCAGCTGTGACTGGACAATTTCCCTAGTGTCTGTCAAAGGATATATTATTTTCTGGGGTGAAAGTCAGTAACAAAAATAGAAATACAGTAAATCTGGTGTTCCAGCTGTGGCTGAACAAGTTTAATAGTGTATGGCAAAGGATTTATTATTTTCTGCGGTGAAATTCAGTTGCAAAAATAGAAATACAGTAAATCTGTTGTTCCAGCTGTTGCAGGCCTAGTTTAAATCTGTCCGTAAAAGGGTATATTTTTTTATGGGGTGAAATCTAATTGCCAAAATAGCAATACCGTAAATCTGGTGTCCCAGCAGTGGCTGGCCAAGTTTAATAGTGTCTGTCAAAGGATTTATTATTTTCTGCGGTGAAATTCAGTTGCCAAAATAGAAATACAGTAAAATCTGGTGTTCCAGCTGTGACTGGACAAGTTTAATAGTATCCGTCAAAGGATAAATTTTGTTCTGGGGGGAAATTTAATTGCCTAAATAGCAATACCCTGAATCTGGTGTTCCAGCTGTGACTGGACAATTTCCCTAGTGTCCGTCAAAGGATATATTATTTTCAGGGGTGAAAGTCAGTAGCAAAAATAGAAATACCGTAAATCTGGTGTTCCAGCTGTGGTTGGACAAGTTTAATAGTGTCTGACAACGGATATATTTTTTTCTGGGGTGAAATTCAATTGCCAAAATAGCAATAACATAAATTAGTGGTTTCAGCTGTGGCTGGCCAAGTTTAATAGTGTCTGTCACAGGATAGATTTTGTTCTGGGGTGAAATTTAATTGCCAAAATAGCAATACCCTGAATCTGGTATTCCAGCTGTGACTGGACAATTTTCCTAGTGTCTGTCAAAGAATATATTATTTTCTGGGGTGAAATACATTTGCAAAAATAGAAATACAGTAAATCTGGTGTTCCAGCCGTGACTGGACAAGTTTAATAGTGTCCGGCAAAGGATATATTTTTTTCTGGGGTGAAATTCAATTGCCAAAATAGCAATACCGTAAATCTGGTGTCACAGCAGTGGCTGGCCAAGTTTAATAGTGTCCGGCAAAATATTTATTATTTTCTGCGTTGAAATTCAGTTGCCAAAATAGAAATATAGTAAATCTGGTGTTCCAGCTGTGACTAGAAAAGGTTAATAGTATCCGTCAAAGGATAGATTTTGTTCTGGGGTGAAATTCACTTGCCAATATAGCAATACCCTGAATCTGGTGTTCCAGCTGTTGCAGGCCAAGTGTTAATCTGTCTGTAAAAGGGTATATTACACTCAGCGTGCATCTCCAAGTATATTTTTTTCCGTAAAAGGGTATATTACATGACCTAACTGGTTTGCACGCTGTTCCATCAGAGCCTGAAGCGAGGCATTAACGTTCTGAACCTTAGCACAGGCATGTCCAAACTCCGGCCCTCCAGATGTTGCAAAACTACAACTCCCATCATTCCTGGACAACCTACAGCTATCAACCTACAGAATGGGATGATGGGAGTTGTAGTTCTGCAACACCTGGAGGGCCAGAGTTTGGACATGCCTGCCTTAGCACAACCTGCATGACCAGGCATCTACATGCAAAGCATGAACTGCAGTGGAGTAAAAACCTTAAAAACAAGGAACTCACTCAGGCTCCCCCTGCTCCCTCTTTTGCTGCTGCCTCGGCCTCTTCCTCCGCCTCGGGAGGAATGTTGGCACCTTCCGCCCACCAAACAGAGGATGTGCCACCGACACCACCATCTGCGTCACCAAGCATCTACACCATGTCACACAGCAGTGTTCCATCTCACAAACCTCGGAGAGAAAGCGTAAATTCCCACCTAGCCACCCTCGAGCCCTGGGCCTGAATGCCAGCAGTTCTAAACTACTGGCCTTTGAAATGCTGTCATTCAGGCTAGTGGACACAGACAGCTTCAAACAGCTGATGGCGATGGCTGTCCCACAGTATGTTGTTCCCAGCCGCCACTACTTCTCCAAGAGAGCAGTGCCTTCCCTGCACAACCAAGTATCCGATAAAATCAAGTGTGCACTGCGCAACGCAAGGTCCACCTAACCACAGATACGTGGACCAGTAAGCACGGCCAGGGACGCTATATCTCCCTAACAGCACACTGGGTAAATGTAGTGGCGGCTGGGCCCCAGGCGGAGAGTTCTTTGGCGCACGTCCTTCCGCTGCCAAGGATCCCAGGGCATCATTCTTTGCCTCCTGCAGCCTTCTCCTCCAACTCGGCTTCCTCCTCTTCTGCTTGGACCTGCTCATCCAGTCAGCCACACACCTTCACCACCAACTTCAGCACAGCCCGGGGTAAACGTCAGCAGGCCATTCTGAAACTCATATGTTTGGGGGACAGGCCACACACTGCGCAGGAGTTGTGAAGGGGTATTGAACAACAGACCGACCAGTGGATTCTGCCGGTGGGCCTCAAGCCCGGCCTGGTGGTGTGTGATAATGGGCGAAATCTCGTCGCAGCTCTGGGACTAGCCGGTTTGACGCACATCCCTTGCCTGGCGCATGTGCTGAATTTGGTGGTGCAGAAGTTCATTCACAACTACCCCGACATGTCAGAGCTGCTGCATAAAGTGCGGGCCGTCTGTGCTCGCTTCTGGCGTTCACATCCTGCCGCTGCTCGCCTGTCTGCGCTAAAGAGTAACTTCGGCCTTCCCGCTCACTGCCTAACATGCGACGTGCCCACCAGTGGAACTCCACCTTGCACATGCTGGCCAGACTGTGCGAGCAGCAGCAGGCGATAGTGGAGTTTCAGCTGCAGCACGCACGGGAAAGTCGCTCGGCAGAACAGCACCACTTCACCACCAATGACTGGGCCTCCATGCGAGACCTGTGTGCCCTGTTGCGCTGTTTCGAGTATTCCACCAACATGGCCAGTGGCGATGACGCCGTTATTAGCGTTACAATACCACTTCTATTTCTCCTTGAGAAAACGCTTAGGGCGATGATGGAAGAGGAGGTGGCCCAGGAGGAGGGGGAGGAGGATGAGGGGTCATTTTTAGTACTTTCAGGCCAGTCTGTTAGAAGTGCCTCAGAGGGAGGTTTTTTGCAACAGCAGAGGCCAGGTACTAATGTGGCCAGCCAGGGCCCACTACTCGAGGACAAGGAGGTGGAGGAGGAGGTGGAGGAGGATGAGGATGAAGCAGGTTCACAGCGGGGTGGCACCCAACACAGCTCAGGCCCATCACTGGTGCATGGCTGGGGGGATACGGAGGACGATGACGATACGCCTCCCACAGAGGATAGCTTGTCCTTACCTCTGGGCAGCCTGGCACACATGAGCGACTACATGCTGCAGTGCCTGCGCAACGACAGCAGAGTTGCCCACATTTTAACGTGTGCGGACTACTGGGCTGCTACCCTGCTGGATCCCCGATACAAAGACAATGTGCCCACCTTACTTCCTGCACTGGAGCGTTATAGGAAGATGCGCGGGTACAAGTGAACGCTGGTAGACATGCTCCTGAGAGCATTCCCAAATTTCACAGGGGAACAAGTGGAAGCCGAAGGCGAAGGCAGAGGAGGAGCAAGAGGTCGCCAATGCAGCTGTGTCACGGCCAGCTCCTCTGAGGGCAGGGTTAGCATGGCAGAAATGTGAAAAAGTTTTGTCACCACGACACAGCTAACTGCAGCACCACCTGATATGGAACTTGTTAGCAGGAGGCAGCATTTCACTAACATGGTTGAACAGTATGTGTGCACACCCCTCCACGGACTGACTGATGGTACGGGCCCCATTCAACTTCTGGGTCTCCAAATTGTCCACGTGGCCAGAGCTAGTCTTTTATGCCTTGGAGGTGCTGGCCTGCCCGGCGGCCAGCGATTTGTCTGAACGTGTATTCAACACAGCAAGGGGTGTTATTACTGACAAACGCAGACGCCTGTCCACAGCCAACGTGGACAAGCTGATGTTCATAAAAATGAACCAGGCATGGATCCCACAGGACCTATCCATCCCTTCTGCAGAATAGACATTTATAACGCCCCCCCCCCCCCTCAACCATATATTCTTGTACTCCTGGGCACTTCTTTATTGAATCCTCTTTTTTTAATTTTACCATTATATTGCAGTGCAACCAAAAGTTGAACAAACCTCTCTTCCATCTAGGTGCCAGAGGCCTAATTATCCGAAAGTGGCCTGTTCCAGTGGTGGGTGACATGACGCCTGATTCTCTGTTATACGACCTCTGTCCTCTGTCTGGGTGCCGTGGGCTAAATGTCTGGAAGTGGCCTTCTCTATTGCTGGGTGACATGAAGCCTGATTCTCTGCTATGCGACCTCTCTCCTCCGTCTAGGTGCCAAGGGCCTAATTATGAAAAAGTGGCCTTCTCCATTGATGGGGGAAATGACGCCTGATTCTCTGCTATGAAACCTCTCTCCTCCGTCTGGGTGCCAGGGGCCTAATTATCGAAAAGTGGCCTTCTCCATTATTGGGTGACATGACGCCTGATTCTCTGCTATGCGACCTCTGTCCTCTGTCTGGGTGCTGGGGCCTAAATAAATGAAAGTGGCCTTCTCCATTGGTGGGTGACCTGAAGCCTGATTCTCTGCTATGGGACCTCTCTCAAATTGATATGGCTTAATTTTTATTTATTTTATGTTATTTTAATTCATTTCCCTATCCACATTTGTTTGCAGGGGATTTACCTACAGTTTGCTGCCATTTCCTAGACTATTTTACAGCCTTTTTAGTGCCCAAAAGTTCGGGTCCCCATTGACTTCAATGGGGTTCGGGTTCGGGATAAAGTTTGGGTCGAGTTCGGATCCCGAACCCGAACATTTTTGGGAAGTTCGGCGGAACTTCTCGAACCCGAACATCCAGGTGTTCGCTGAACTCTATCCATGAACATAACACAAACTGGCATCTTTTACAGCAATGAGAAGCAAAGATCTTCAAATGTCATCTCGCGATAATCAGGCCATAGAAGCAAATAAAAAATTCTAGATCAACCAAGTCCTGACATTGACAAAGGAATGTACATAAGATCTGAACATATTGTAGGACCCAATTTATTGAAAACGTTGACTGTAATATCGAATAATAACCTGCAACATAAAGAGATTGAATAAATTGTAGTAATCATAAATACTGTATGTCATAAGCCTTTAGTAGTCAATAATGGCAGTACCTATAGGCCCACTCTTGAAAAGATTCAAATGCTGTGTTATTACTGGTGGCAAATCAGAAAATTTTGTATATACAGGGTCACAATGGCCTACCATAAGATAATACATTGGCCCTACAAAGAAAATGACCCCATTTGGAGATGACTTTGGAGACAACCAATTCTCTTTAGGGTCTTTTTCTCATAGGATGATTGACAAACAACTAATTTCATCTTATTGATGGCCTTTCCTGTGTGTGCAGTGATAATGACAAAGTTCAAATTTCAATGAAAATTGGATGTACACACAGATTTTCTATAGATGGATAGTGAACTTTCAGAATAATTTTCATTGATGGGACCAATGAATCCCAGTCCAACACTGAGTACATGGCACAGGGAAGTTCCCTTGTTGTTCTTTGAAACCTATATATTATTTTAAGGTAATCTTTCATGCCTTACTCAATATATACATAAAAATAAGTTTATGCCTTAAAAGATAACTGTCACATTTAGACCCTAATTTCAGTTTTCATATATGTAGTTACTACTATGATAATATTCCTGAATCAATAACTATTAGACTTACTTACCCCTTATTTAATAAGATTCAGCCCTTAGCAACCAGTCTGCATAAAACTACAACTTCACTATTCTGTTAAAATGGACGCTCTAAGTCCTGAGGCTAATCCATAGGACACCTGCAGTGAAGTTAGTGAAGACCAGCTCTGTATAGGGTGGTCTTGCAGTGAAGTTCCCAGATCTGGCTGAAGCCTATAGTCCTCCTACAAGCTCTCCTCTTATCAGATAAGGCTTTCATTTATACACTGAGCAGCCAGCATATCTCCCTGGGCTCTACATTCTCCAGAACTGCTAAG
Source organism: Bufotes viridis (assembly GCA_033119425.1). Lineage (NCBI taxonomy): Eukaryota > Metazoa > Chordata > Amphibia > Anura > Bufonidae > Bufotes > Bufotes viridis. The sequence goes on from CM065589.1 coordinate 94,113,116, forward strand.
GGAGTGTCTGCCAAGCACAGGCATGTGGAGAAGTTCACACACACAGTCCAGCACTGTTATCTCCTGTCAGGAGATGGCTTTTTATACATTCCCTTACAATGTTGACTCACTATCCGTTCCCAGTGCACGCAGAGTGCTCATCCGGTAGACGGAAGGAGCATAGCAACCTGATTTTAATCTCAGGTAAAAATAGCCAATACTGGGGACTTTTAGGTGGCTTTTAGGGGTTATTTATTAAACAATCAGAAATTAAAACAGGGCCAACAAGGTGATATTAATCACCAAAATCCAATAGTAAAAAAATAAAAATAAAAAATTGACAGTTATACTTTAAACTAAGTTGCCTTTTTACCTGCTCCCCTCCTCTTCATCAAGTCCCAGCTTGTAATCTACCAGCACTGACTGGCCGTAGTGGTGATCCCCACTACGTGAATACCAGTGGCGTAACTACTGGGGAAGCAGGGGAAGCGGCTGCTTCGGGGCCCGGGCTGCCAAGGGGCCCGGCACCCGGCAGCTTGTGTAACAGTTTATTTTCAAGTTAATAATAATGATTGTCCTGCACTGTGTTATGTTATAAAGTTGTTCAGGGCCCCTTCACAGCAGCAGCGGTGGGACCCCCCCTCTCTCTAATCTCTATGATCTATTCTTACTGTCTGTCAGGTCTTAGTACAGCGCGCAGGCTGTATTAAGCCCGCCCACATAGTGAGTCTGAGCAGGGAGCGGCAGGCGGCAGCAGTACAGGAGAGCACAGCACGTCCAGCACCAGCGGTCCAGGGCCCAGCCCAGCGAACAGACAGAGTAGGCTAGGAGTAGCTGCCGCCCCTACTCAGAGTTATTGAGATTGAGAAGTCAGCACGTCCTGAGCTGCATCTGTGGGGAGGGGTGAACAAAGATGTGTTTGTGGCAGTCCTGCAGCCTGTGTGAACTCTGCAGGCAGTTAGCACCTGTCAGTTCTATGTGCCACTAAGCGGGCACCTCATCAGACACCTATGACAGTCTCAATGCTGGCTTCTTTTCACCCCTCTTCCTTGATGTGTGTGTATGGAGGAGGTGAAGCCCTTAACTGCAGCGCGGGAATTATTTACCTTGAACACTGCAACATCTCTAGTGATTTATGACTGTGACCCCGATCTGTAAGTTTCACTCTTAACTCTTACATGCTGGGGATGCTTCTGAGGCTGCTATAGTTCTGTACAGGGGCAGCTTCAGTTGTGTGACTTGTATCAGCCACCTTGCCCACACCCACTCAAGATGGAAAGGGGGGCACACAATCTGCAAGAAGTCCTGTGGAGGAGGGGGACCTGTCTCCTCCATCCCCCCATCACCCCTGCCACCCCCTGTCTCCTCCCTGCCCCCAACATCGCCCCTGCCACCTTCTATCTCCTCCTTGCCCCAACATCGCCCGTGCCACCTCCTGTCTCCTACCTGCCCCCAACATCGCTCCTGTCTCCTCCCTGCCCCCAACATCTCCCCTGCCACCTCCTGTTTCCTCCCTGCCCTCAACATAGCCCCTGCCACCTCGGATCTCCTCCCTGCCCCCAACATAGCCCCTGCCACCCCCTGTCTCATCCCTGCCCCCAACATCACCCCTGCCACCCCCTGTCTCCTCCCTGCCCCCAACATCACCCCTGCCACCTCCTGTCTTATCCCTGCCCCCAACATCACCCCTGCCACCCCCTGTCTCCTCCCTGCCCCCAACATCGCCCCTGCCACCTCCTGTCTCCTCCCTGCCCCCAACATAGCCCCTGCCACCTCCTGTCTCCTCCCTGCCCCCAACATAGCCCCTGCCACCTCCTGTCTCCTCCCTGCCCCCAACATCACCCCTGCCATCCCTTGTCTCCTCCCTGCCCCCAACATCACCCCTGCCACCCCCTGTCTCCACCCTGCCCCCAACATCACCCCTGCCACCTCTCCTCCCTGCACCCAACATCGCCCCTGCCACCTTCTATCTCCTCCCTGCCCCCAACATCACCCCTGTCTCCTCCCTGCCCCCAACATCACCCCTGCCACCCCCTGTCTCCTTCCTGCCCCCAACATCACCCCTGCCACCTCTCCTCCCTGCCCCCAACATCACCCCTGCCACCTTCTATCTCCTCCCTGCCCCCAACATCGCCCCTGCCACCTCCTATCTCCTCCCTGCCCCCAACATCACCCCTGCCACCCCCTGGCTCCTCCCTGCCCCCAACATCACCCCTGCCACCTTGTGTCTCCATTTTTCCCACGGTGAGAACAGCCAGTTCTTGGGATTCGGCATAAGCCAGAAAGCGGACGAATCCCAATACAGACTATGGGGTTCGGCGGTGCACGGCTGTGCCGGATCTGGGATGCTGCAGATGGGAACTAGTTTGCGCAAGCACAGTGGGATTCTAAATTCCACTCAGCAGACAAGCATTTTACTGAGCTAGGAAAAAGAAAAGTGGTATCACATGATTGGAGGATCGGAGCGCTCTGTGATTGGCTGCTGTGCCACGTGACAGCAGAACACGGAAGTTACCGGAGAGGAGCAGCAGGTACGGGTGAGGTCATTTGTTATACACAGCATATATAATACTGTATACCGTGATATGAGGGTTGGTGCATTATCAGCCTCTCTTAGGCTCTTCGCACTACCGTTTCTCTTTTCCAGTATTGAGATCCGTCATACGGTCTCAATACCAGAGAAAAACACTTCCGTTTTATCCCCATTCATTGGTAATGGGGACAAAACGTAACTGAACAGAAAAGAATGCTCCAAAATTCGTTCTGCTCTCATACTGAAGAGCAAACTTCAGCATGCTGCGGTCGTCTTTCTATCATGGGATGCGGAGCAAGACGGATCCCACAATGTAAGTCAATGGGGATGGCTCCATTTAACTCTGACACAATAGAAAATGGATCCATCCCCCATTGACTTGCAATAGAGTTCATTACGGATCTGTCTTGGGTATGTTAAAGATAATACTGCCGGATCTGTTCATAACGGATGCAGCACCGATCAGGATAGGGGAAAAAGCGTTAGAATCAGGGGACTAGAGCACATGTGACACTTGACCTGGATTACCATGGAGGTATGTGGTGACAGATTTTACATGGGCCTGACCACTGGCATCCTTAGGCCTCTTTCACACGAGCGTGTCCGGATTAGGTCCGGATGCGTTGCGGATGTGTTCAGTGAAAACTGTGCGATTTCACAGGCAAAGCCATTCAATTTTGCCTGCGATTGCGTTCAGTTGTTCAGTTTTTTCCGCGCGGGTGCAATGCGTTTTGATGCGTTTTTCACGCGCGTGATAAAAAACTGAAGGTTTACAAACAACATCTCCTAGCAACCATCAGTGAAAAACGCAACGCACCCGCACTTGCTTGTGGATGCAATGCGTTTTTCACGCAACGCACAAGTGATGCGTGAAAAAAACCGCTCATGTACACAGCCCCATTGAAATGAATGGGTCAGGATTTAGTGCGGGTGCAATGCGTTCACATCACGCATTGCACCCACGCGGAAAACTCGCTTGTGTGAAAGGGCCTTACCCATCTTGAGATTGCGGCATTATCTGTACACTTATTCTCAAACCTACAGGTCATACAGTTATGGCATATCCAACCAATTTAAAGGGGTTGTCTTGTCACCCATTTAATGCGGGAACCTGAGCAGAAATCAGCTGATCCCTTAAAGTCAGACTCCCAGGGGAGTCTTAAAATATACAAGTAATATTTTTGTTTATGCTAATGGTAGAGTGGGCCCCCAAAATAAATTCCACTGGTGGGCCCTAGGCACCCCAGTCCGACACAGGTAGGACTAGTCACAGATCGGCAGCCAGGCTATCAGGTATGGAACGTCTGGGACTGCAGTTCCTGTGCCTCATAATTCATTGTACCCCTTTGTTGTGCCTTTCCCAGCAGGCAGGAGTGATGCAGTGATATCCTGCACCTCCGGGGCTGAGTAGAGGAGTGAATGAATCATTCCCCTGGCCTGTCAGTGTGGAAATGAGGTGTGAATTAGAACTGACAAATTCAGGGGCTTCTGTAATACTAAGGGTCATAACTACTGTTTGGTTGCACTAGGGAGGCATAACTAATGTCTGGGTGCACTAAAGGGACATTATACTGTGAAGGGGCACTAAGGGGCACGATTATGGGATGTAACTACTTTGTGAGGCACTATGGGGGCTATAAGGGATGCGTGAGGGGGGGAGGATGGGGGGTGATCTTGACTAGTCACAGGAGTGTGGGGGCTACATAGGAGGAGGGTTAAGACTTTGACAGGGGCCCCACAACAGTATCATACAATGAGACTACATGACAGGCAGTGTGTGTGTGTGTGTATATATATATATATAATATATAGGAAAAGGATGGCGTGGCGGCCTGGTCTGGTCTAAATCGTGACTTGCCAAAGGAGTGGGGTTTACACAGGAGGAGGGAGGTGCGAAGCGCACTTGGGGGGGGGGCCCTTACAAAAATTTGCTGTGGGGCCCAGTCACTTCTAGTTACGCCCCTGGTGAATACTATATATAATACACACTGATTGAAAAGTACCAGTAAAAGATATAAGATATGTTTCCACATTGTTACCGTTATTTCATTCTCCAGTTCATGTGATATTAACGCATAGAGTATAGCTATGGACTATACATTATCTCAATTTGCTTAAGTAACATAGTTTATAAGGCTGAAAAAAGACATATGTCCATCCAGTTCAGCCTGTTATCCTGCAAGTTGATCCAGAGGAAGGCAAAAAAAAAAACCCTGTGAGGTAGAAGCCAATTTTCCCCACTTTAGGGGAATAAAATTCTTTCCCGACTTCAGTCAATCAGAATAACTCCCTGGACAGGGGCGTAGCTAGAAATGACTGGGCCCCACAGCAAATTTTTGTATTGGGCCCCCCCTACCCGCGCGTTTCGCTCCCCCTCTATAATGTGCCAGCCATTTAGCCCCCCTATAATGTGCCAGTAGTCAGCCATATAGCCCCCCCAGCCCCCCTATAATGTGCCAGTAGCCAGCCATATAACCCCCCTATAATGTGCCAGTAGTCAGCCATATAACCCCTCCTATAATGTGCCAGTAGTCAGCCATATAACCCCCCCTATAATGTGCCAGTAGTCAGCCATATAAACCCACCCTATAATGTGCCAGTAGCCAGCCATATAGCACCAGATGCCCCCATAGTGCTCCTCTCCCCATAGTGCCCCCTATAATGTGCCAATATCAAGTGCCTCTGTCTTCCCCCATCCCAATATCATAGTGCCATCCTCTCCCCCTGCACACTAATGTGTGTGCCAATATGAAGTGCCTATCTTCCCCCCATTTGCCAATATCATAGTACCAATAGCCCCTCCTCCCCTGTGGCAGTAAAGTAAAAGTCCAGTATTTAAAAAAAAAAAAAAAAACAACACATATACTTACCTCCATGTTAGGCAAGCCTCATTTATCCTGTCTTTCAGAAAAGTTTGTGAGGGGAATCGAACCCGTGACCATTAGGATGAAAGGCAAGACACTTATCCACAAGACCATATCAGCTGCATATCCAGGTAGCTAAAAAAAAAAAAATTAGACCTCTAGATAAGGAGAACTTTGACAGTGTATCTATATACATTACAGCTGCCCCAACACACCAAGCTCTGCTACATCCATATACAATGTGCTGGTGCAGCTGTAATGTGTATGGATACACTATCAAAGTTCTCCACATCTAGAGGTCTTATTTTTTTTTTTTTTTATAGCTATCTGGCTATTCAGCTGATATGGCCTTGTGGATAATTGTCTTGCCTTTGAACCTAATGGTTGCAGGTTCGATCCCCAGGGCAAGCTTTTCTGAAAGAAAGAAAAAATAAGTTTTAAATAGACAAGGGCGAGAGGACAGTGCGATTCACTGAGTAATTAGCGAAGGGAGAGGAGTGAGGACACGTGCTGATTACCCAGGGGAGGAGAGGAGTGAGGACAACACGTGCCTGCCGGGCCCCCTGTAAGCCTGGGCCCTGAAGCAACTGCTTCCCCTGCTTCCCCGGTAGTTACGCCCCTGTCCCTGGATCAACACCCCATCTCTAGTAGCTATAGCCTGTAATATTATTAGACTCCAGAAATACATCCAGGCCCCTCTTTTATTAAACTCACCATCACCACCTCCTCAGGCAAAAAGTTCCATAGTCTCACAGCTCTTACTGTAAAGAATCCTCTTCTATGTTTGTGTACAAACCTTCTTTCCTCCAGACGCAGAGGATGTCCACTTGTCACAGTCACAGTCCTGGGGATAAATAGATGATGGGAGAGATCTCTGTACTGACCCCTGAAATATTTATACATAGTTATTATCTCATCTCAGTCGTCTTTTTTCTAATGTGAATAACCCTAATTTTGATAACCTTTCAGGGTACTGTAGATCCCTCATTCCAGTTATTACTTTAGTTGCCCTCCTCTGAACCCTCTCCAGCTATGCTATGTCTGCCTTGTTCACAGGAGCCCAGAACTGTACACAGTACTCCATGTGTGGTCTGACTAGTGATTTGTAAAGTGGTAGGACTATGTTCTCATCACGAGCATCTGTGCTCCTTTTGATGCAACCCATTATCTTATTGGCCTTGGCAGCAGCTGCCTGATGCTGGTTTCTACAGCTTAGTTTGCTGTTCACTAAAATTCCTAGGTCCTTTTCCATGTCAGTGTTAGACCTCATCTGCCACTTATCTGCCCAAGCCTCCAATCTATCCAGATCCCTCGGTAGCTGTATACTGTCCTCTTCCGTGTTAATTACTTTACACAGTTTAGTGTTATCTGCAAAAATTGATATTTTGCTGTGCAAGCCTTCTACAAGATCATTAATAAATAAATTGAAGAGAATAGGGCCCAATACTGACCCCTGAGGTACTCCACTAGTAACAGTGATCCAATCTGAGTGTGCATCATTAATAACCACCCTCTGTTTTTCTATCACTGAGCCAGTTACTTACCCACATACAGACATTTCTCCCAGTCCGAGCATTCTCATTTTTTTTTATATACTAACCTTTTATGTGGTACAGTGTGAAATGCTTTGAAGAAGTCCAGATATACATCCATTGATTCGCCACGGTCAAGTCTAGAACTTACCTCCTCATATTTAATATCTAATATTCCATGTACATACATATGCTAAATATGTTTTTTTACTGCTGCACATCTTTTAAGTTCATTGCACAGCTACCATTCTGATGGGACATGTCACACATCTATGGAAAATAAGTAATTTTGCGTAAAGTCAGCAAGTGTGAAAAATTGTGTTGTATCTGCCTTAGTTACCATGTTTATGAGATGCTTACTCTGAAAGTGAATTTACAAGTTGCCAATGAACTATAGAAGGTTCCACAGCTAGGCTTTTCAAAGGTTAAAATGCTTTTGAGCTAATGGGGCTAGATGTACAATTTCCCATCTAGCATATGGAGCCGTAAGTCAGTGCCAACATGGTGAGAAGAGTTGTTAGACTAGTTTCACATCTGTGGCTGTTTTCTCCGGCAGGCTATTCCTGCATAGAATAACATGCTCGAGTTTTCCAGATTCGGCATGGTTGGATACTGTTATCTGACAGTATATATTGACTATAATGGGGTCTGGCAGAGATCCGAACGCTATCCGGAAAATATTCCCCAAATAAATTGGACAAAAACGCTGCACACAACAGTTTTTGTCTGGCTGATTTCTGACATGCTATGCCAGAACTGCCTTCCGGAAGAGACAGTTGCAGGTGTGAAACTAGCCTAAAGAAGCCTTTACCTGAATCTTTGTATTATCCCAAGACAATTCACTCATGTAAAGTTAATAATATTTATTCAATAGTCAAATCTACATTTTAAAAAATCTGATCAAATTTCGCCATACATACATTTCTGATCAGCAGTGTTAGACCATGCACAAATATATATTTCACGGTGTCATTTTGCTGCATTGCATGTTTAGAGGTCATCTGTCAACCCTATTAAAACCACTATAATTGCTGGTAGAGGTGACCTTTCTTGTAAGAGGTTTATCTATCAGAAGATCACTCTGCAGTTATTGTACTTAATGAATCGATATTGATGTATTTGCTTCTGTTGATGTATCCAGAATACTTTTGAACATTATGGTAGTTGTTTACTTAGAGGTAGAGTTCAGTGTTGGGTAGTGGTAGTCCTTTAGGAAAGTAAAGAGGCGCAGACTGGCCCACCGAGGGAGCTAGTGAAATTCCCTCCCCCAGCTTGTAGCTTCCAGCTATACAGCAATAGTGCTGGCAACACTCACAGGCCATTGCCCTGGTGGTCAGACCTCATTGCAATGCTCACTCGGCAGCTTACCCTCTCCAAGTGCTCATTCAGACGACCGTAGTGTTTTGCGGATCTGCAAAACATAGATGCCAGCCCGTGTGCGTTCCTCAATTTGTGGACAGCACATGGCTGGGACTATAATAGTTCTATCTTTTTTTGTTCTATCTTTTCTGTGTGCTGTCTGCATCTTTTGTGGCTTCATTGAAATGAATGGGTCCGCATCCGTTCCGCAAAATTCATACAGCCGTGTGAATGGGGCCCAAGGAGAATACAGGGAGGTTCTGATTCAGCAAACGCAGGAATAATTAATTACCTTCTATTTCAGACATGGACTAACTGGCTATAGACCCTACAAGGAAATTTCATGGTGGGCCGATGCCCAGGGGACCACCCAAGCCCTCCTCATTGTACATAGCAAGCTGATGTTCTTATGGCCCTAGCTAGTGGCAGAAAGTGCCATCCTACATTCAACTGTATTGCTGTCCTCAGGATGGTGACGCAGTTGAATACTGCAGCTTGGACGACAGTATTTTTTGCTGGACTGTTGCATTTGGTTCTTTTGAGGTGGTATTTTCTGCTGCAATACAATATTGCTGGCTCTGCCTTCTGACACTTTTAGGTTATTTCCATGGCCATGTTAAGTTTCCAGTCTGGCCCTGATTTCAGAGGGAACATAATTATTGTTTCTAGTAGGTGGCAGCTAGAGATGAGCGAATTTTCGCTTATGAAATTTGTTCACACTTCGTTTGGTGGTAAAAGGTGAATTGCGTTATGAATTTCATTACCAGAGACCATAACGCAATTCTATGATGGAATGCATAACGGAATGCCTTTAGAGGCATTCCGTTATTCCTTTAGTCATAATAGAAGTCCATAGGCTGCAAAACGGATCACTTCCGTTCTGTCTATTCCATTATAGAATTGCGTTATGGTCCATGGTAATGGAATCCATAACGCAATTAACCTTTTACCACCAAACGTAGTGTTAACGAATTTCAAAATATGAAATTCGCTCATCTCTAGTGGCAGCATCACACAGTGATGCTGCCTCCTACTGGTGTAAGATACAACAGGAGGCCCAGCAGTATCTGGAACGCCTTGCAAATTGATGGCTGTGAAGAAGGGGAAAAAGAGAACTTGCTACCATTAGATATGGCTGCTGTAAAGCACTCCTCTGTGGTGCTGAGCAGATATCACAGGTCAGTGCATGGATACAGTAGTGAGCTGTAGAAGAGGAAGTAAGGCAGAAACAGGGAATTTGTTTATAGTCTACCTATATATGTGTATGCATACTGCTTTCTGCAGTGTTCTGCCTAAAGGGCCCCAGTCATTCCTCTCTACTGTCCCTGCTACAAAGTCCTACCTAATGCCTTTTCTCTATGTGCCCCCCCCAATGGCTCTGCTGTAGGTGCCCCTGATCACAGTATCACCCCTGCTCTAGGTGCCCCCCCCCAATGCCTTTGCTCTACATATGCCCGCACTATTGCCCCTACTCCAAATGCCCCTCTTCCAGGTTACCACTAATGCATATACCTCAGGTATGGCCCTCCTTTAATGGCCTTGCTCCTGTTGCCCCCCTAGCACCTTCCCTTGGGCCATGTAAAGGGTGTGACCTGCAAAGAGGGTGGGACTTATCTTCAAAAATATTCTGCACAGAGCATTACATTCTCCAAGTATTGTTTACATGGTGCAGTGTCCCACTACCCACGTGGGTACTGCAAATTTGTTGTGTTATGCTTTGTACGCTTTATATAACCTGTTTTATGCTGCAGTGCATCTTTATGCATAATTTCTGCCTACAGGTGTGTTAGATTACATTACACTGAGCCTACCACTAGGGAAGGGGGGGACAACACATCCCATATATAGCCCAGCTCAGGACTAGTTAGTGAGTCTTCAGCCCTGAGCTGAAGTGGTCCACATCCTGTTCAGAACTCTACTAAGAGTAAGTGGACATCATCAGCTAGAAGTTTAGCTTCAGAAAAGGATATTAATCCAGAAAGATGTAAAAGAACATAGACCCAAAGGGTTATGGCCATCGCTATAAGCACCTTAGGACCTTTGGAGTTAAAAGTGAAGGACTTACCAGCCTCCGGCACCCTCATTGACCCGCACTGGGATAAAAGGGACCAGCGTTGAAGTCAACTACCAGTGAGCTTAAAACCTATATCATTGGTCTTCCAGTTCCGGCGCCAGCATGATCTGTCGCATCCATTAGAGCTCCGCTCCCTCTGCTTCACAAATCTTTGGCTCCCTGCCCAACCAGCAGTGCAAAGTCGAGAGGGCTCATAGAGGACGACCAGCTCAACCACCCAGCACTAAAGCAGCACCCAAGACAGGTTATAGCTAGATACCGGGACTTTTCGGAGAAAAATGCTATTTTGAGGGCGCTAACAGACATCGAAGCCGGGGAGGATGTTTCTCGTTCCCCATCGAAGAAACGACAAGATCCGGAGCTCGTGCCAAAGGAGCAGCGCAAGAGATCCCGAGATGTTCCAGGATTTCACTCATACCTCGCCGAATCGGGTGGAGTATAATATACCGCAGTAGTTTGCAGTTTTTTTTAATGGTTATATGACTCTTATCAATATTGGCTAGATATCTCTACTAATGGGAATGCTAGTCAACTTATTTGAGTTTTGTCAACTTTAGTTTTTTGGGTCCCTTGCCATTTTGATTTTATTTTACTAGAACTATAAAACACATATTGAAAAACTTCTTGCCATTTAGTTCAAACTGAACTCTCTAACCGAAATAAGGGGTTTCGCTGCCAGCCTATGGGAATTTCAAATGGGAGAGACTGTTATTTTGAGAAGTTAATTTGGAGGGAAGCTCATGCAGAGAGCGTCCGAGGGAAAAGGGAAATACCATGCTGGGAAGAAGAGAAGTACGAAATAATTCAATAATGTATATGTTCGATTTATTTTACCTGTTACATTGTTGGGTATTACTGTTATTCTGTTATGGGGGATTATTATGGTCTGTCAACTGGGTGGCCTCGTGACTCTAAAAACATATGTACTCAGCTATATGTACTCAGCACTTTCACGTGGAACGTGAAGGGTCTAAAGTCTCCTCAGAAAAGGTTAATGGTATTGAGACACCTAAAGCGTTTAAAAACTGATATTTCCCTACTTCAAGAATCCCACTTAGCGAGGAAAGGCTTTGACCGCATGAAGAAACTGTGGGAGTATTTGGTTCCCCCTCTAGAGGTAATAAGGGAGGAGTTTTAATATTGCTTCATAAAAATCTGACACAAAGAGGACAAAGAGGGGAGATGGGTTCATATGACGCTTAGTTCTTCCTCAGAATCCTTCCACATTAGGAATGTATATGGTCCTAATGGAACCAACGGCAAATTATTTGGGGCACTGAGAGACCTGATACTCCAGAATTCCCACCCCTGCCAGATAGTGGCGGGAGATTTCAATGTGGTCATGACATATGCAGAAGACCAAAAAACAAATAGCTTGGTAGAGACCGCCATTAGAAACAAGGATCAGAATTTGGGAAAAATTATTCAAAATCTAGGTTTGCTAGATGCGTGGGAATATACCCACTTTTCTGCGGTACATGGCTCATGGTCCCGTCTCGACTTCTTTTTAGTCTTTGACAAGGTACTACAGAAAACTACATCAGTAGAAATTCAGGATCTAGTCATATCAGACCATGAACCAGTATTGTTGGAAATCATTAACACCACCCCAAAGGGATCTGACTTTTTATGGAGATTCCCTTCAGATCTGTCACAAAACGAGACTTTTGGAGAACTACTCAAATATTGGTGGATTGACTATTTAGATACCAATTCAGGGGATGGAGATACTCAACTAATATGGGGGGCTGGCAAAGCAGTATTAAGGGGCAAAATCTTGGCATATACTGGAAACATGAAGCTTAAAATAAATTCCCAGATCCAGACATTAAATTATGCTCTAAGGGAGTCATATACAGCATATAAACTAGACTCAACGGGTTCTAAAAAGAAAACTTGGATATCTGCAAAAGCTGATTATGACAATTGGTGCAAACAAGAGGAGGAGTACCATGGGTATAAACGGGAAGCCAGTTTTACAAGTTTGGGAACAGATTGGGAAAAGTGCTAGCAGCCATGGCAAGGGGACGTAGGAACCCAGCTTTAATTCCTAAGCTCAAAAACTTACAGGGGACACTATGCACCCGCCCAACTGAGGTAGTAGAAATATTACAAAATTTCTATAGTGCACTATACACGGAAGAGGATAAGGAAAGAACTGGTAGTAAAAGTTGGCTTGATTCTGTACCCTTACCTAAAATATCTCCCGAAGATTTAGCTGCCCTAAACCAGCCTATCTCTATGGAAGTAACATTGAAAGCTATTCGTCAGTCTAGTAACGGTAGGGCCCCAGGGCCTGACGGCTTCACTATCGAATTTTATAAGAGCCTGGTGACCAACATCTCCCAAACTCTCACCAAAGCGTATAACCAAATCCTGCAAGGGCAGCCGATCCCTGCTGATATACGCACTGCTTATATCAAAGTGCTACCTAAACTGGGGAAAGACCCTTCACTCCCATCGCCATATAGGCCGATATCACTAATTGATAATGACCTGAAGTATTTGTCTAAAATACTGGCAGATAGGCTGTCGCTTTATCTCCCTAAACTTATCTCTATACTGTACATCAGGCAGGGTTCATAAAAAATAGATCAGCAGTCTGTAACATAAGGAAAGTCCTAGCTGTACTGGATAGTATCAAGAAAAAACCCCACCTTCATCCAATTCCAGCTCTATTGGCCATAGATGCAGAAAAAGCTTTTGACAATGTGAGCTGGACGTGGCTGAATGCAGTCCTAGACACCATGGGCTTTGGTGGATGTTTTAGAACATACATCTCTGCTCTCTACAGTTCACCCCTAGCACGCATTTCTATACCAGGTTTCCTATCTAGGCAGAAAGGAAGTAGGCAGGGTTGCCCCCTTTTCGCCATTACTATTCAACATAGCACTTGAACCCCTGTCATTACTGCTGCTAAAATCACAATCTCTCAAAGGGATCTCGGTGGGAGACGTGTCAGTAAAGCACGCATTATTTGCAGATGATCTGCTATTTTTCTTGTCTGATCCCAGAGAGGAACTCACGGAGATCTTTGATATTCTAACTAACTTTGGGAATTTCTCGGGCTTCCGAGTGAATGTCTCTAAATTCTGGATATTTCCCCCACTCAAACTTTGAATCAGCAATCCTTGGGCAACACACCGGTTACGATTGCACCTCACTTCATACGCTATTTGGGAATAAAGATAGGCAAAATTCCGGAATCCTCATACTCACTAAATTATCCCCCTCTGATAAGGAAAATTACCTCAGAGTTAGCGTAGTGGACGAGCTTACCTTTACGCCTACTTGGGCGATGTCATCTGATCAAGATGATGAGTTTTAGCAAATTATTGTATCCCATGCAAACTCTGCCTTTGCTATTGAAACATGATGATGTCAACATATTAACAAGAGCATATTGTTCTTTTCTTATGGCAGTCCAAACGACTGAGGATTTCTCTAGAAACCCTATACAGACATAAATCTAGAGGAGGAGTAAGCCTTCCAAACATTAGGTTCTATAATCTGGCTTGTTTGATGAGGCACTGTTTGGATTGGCTCCAGGGCACCTCACATCATTCGGTACTAAGGCTACATGCACACGACAGTGAAAAAAAACATCCGTTTAAAACGGACACACTGTCAGTTTTTCATGGCCATTTTGCATCAGTGTGTGCATCCATTTTCTGTCCATGTGTCCGTTTTTAATGTCCGTTTTGCATCAGTTTTTCATGTCCGCTAAAAACGGACATGAAAAATGGATAAATTTGATTGCCAGTTATTTCTAGACCCACCTTTCTGAGAACACCCACAGGATGGTAGGCCCCCAGCAAAAATAATGTCCCCCATAGTGTAGGAATTTTTTATTTTATTTTTTTGCTGCCTCCAGCTTTAATAATGCCCCCATGTAGGCCCTCATCTAAAATAATTTCCCCCATAGGGTAGGATTTTTTTTTTTTTACTGTCCCCAGCTTTAATAATGTACCCTATTTTTGCCCCAGCTAAAATAATCATCTCCCACAGTGTAAATAATATTTTTATAGTGCCCCCAGCTTTAATAATGCCCCCAGGTAGGATCCCAGCTTTAATAATGCCCCCCATAGTGTAGGATTTTTTTTTACTGTCCCCATCTTTAATAATGCCCCCAATGTATGTCCCCACCTTAAATAATGTCCCCATCTAAAATAATTTCCCCCATGGTTTAAATCAGGCATCCTCAAACTGCGGCCCTCCAGATGTTGTAAAACTACAACTCCCAGCATGCCCAGACAATCTACAGCTATTAGGCTACAGCTGGGCATAGTGGGAATTGTAGTTTTACAACATCTGGAGGGCCGCAGTTTGAGGATGCCTGGTTTAAATAATGCCCCCATAATGGCCCACTGCTGTTTCTGTTTTGTTGATTTTACCCATACAATCTCACAGCACCGCACCCCCCCATACAATCTCACAGCAGTGCAACCCCCATACAGTCTCACAGCAGTGCACCCACCCCATACAATCTCACAGCAGCGCACCCCCCTCATACAATCTCACAGCAGCACCCCCCACCTCATACAATCTCACAGCATGAGCAGCAGAACCCCCCCCCCAATACAATCTCACAGGAGCAGCAACAGCACCCCCCCATACAATCACACAGCAGCACCCCCCCCAGTATATAACCACATACAGCAGCCCCCCCCCAGTATATAATCACACACAGCAGCCCCACTCCCCAGTATATAATCACATAAAGCAGCCCCCCTCCCCAGTACATAATCACACACAGCAGCCCCCCTCCCCAGTATATAATCACACACAGCAGCCCCCGCTGCATACAATTCTCAGCCCCTCTTCAGCAGTCACATCCCCCTCTCACTCACTGCTACAGACGCTGTTGAGCAGCCATCCGTGACCTTTCCAGTCGGCCAGTGCTCGTGATAGAAGAGCGCGCCGGCTGCCGACCCACGTGACCTAGGGATGTCATGGGAGCAATATTTAAAACCATGGGGGACATTTTATTTAACTGTGTACCCGTTTTTAACGGCCGTTAGACGGGCGCACTACTGTCAATCGGCCGTTAAAAACGATCCCATGTCCTATTTTTGGACGGACGCTTTCCACTGGCCATTAAAAGAACGGCCATGTGAATAGCCCCATAGACTTTCACTTGTGCTAAAAATGGCCGTGTGACTGCCGTTACTTAGACGGCCGTCACACGGCCATTTTTAACTGTTGTGTGCATGAGGCCTAAGTGTCGAGAAGGAATTAGCTAAACCATTTAGGTTGGGAGCCTTGCTTCACTCAAAATTCTCAGAAACACCTAAATCAATAAGACATAGTGTACTGCTGTGGGACACATCTTCTGCATGGAAAGCGGTCAGGAAGTTATATAATCTACCAACGACCATTTCAAAACATATGCCACTATGGGATCAACCAAACTTTCCAATCAAATTGATTAATAAGCAATTTGTGCAATGGGCGACTAAAGGTATAGTCAGAGTTTCACACTTATTGAATTGCCCCGAAAATAGATTCCACTCCTTCCAGGAACTTCAACAAACACATCAAATGACACCTGGCCACTTCTTGGCCTACCAACAGATTCTAACATTCTTAAAATCCAGAGTCAAAGATTATTCAGCTGAATTCAAGGCAACTCCTTTCAACACACTTATGAAGGGGGGGGGGGGGGGGGATACTTTGTCAGCACTATATGACTCTCTTAGAGAGGTATCCTCGAAAAAAGGGGATTATAGCCTATTCAAGTCATGGCACAAAGATTTTCCAGAAATAAATGATCCTGACCGCCTATTGGAAGGCTGGAACAAAATTAGGAAGGTAGCTCCAAGTGAACTTTGGAGAGAAACTCAGTTTAAAATTCTACTCAGAGCAATATATTGCTTTCATTCCCCGAAAGAACCAAGACAGGCCGCAGAAGGTAGAATACCTCATTGCCCTAAATGTCAAACCACTAATACAGACATTACACATGGACTCGCAGTACCAAGAAGTGCAAACTTTCTGGATGAGGTTCTTGGACGAAATAAAATCTAAGAGTAACACAACAATTCGACTAGATCCAGAATTTATATTATTCCACACATTGGCAGAATCGCAATCGACCACATTTCCCCAGATATTACACCTGCTACTTTTGGCAGCTAAAAGAAGTCTCCTGAAAAACTGGCTATGTCCAGAGGTACCTGCTATACAGGTCCCTTTTCAATTGACAACAAATTGTCTCCACATCGAAAGACTAGAGACGGAGATGCACAAATCCAAGTTAACGAAATCTTTCTTTGGGAAATGGAGGCCATATATGGAATCGTTTCTACCAGCTGAGGAGGTCAGAGTAGCTCTAGATCCATTTAAACATACAGAATGGTTCCTACGATTGAGGGAGATGGACCAATGGCGTAATCTTTAGCAGAGACAAACCCAGAATTATGGATAGATCTATTGTGTTGAGGGTGGGGGGAGGGGAGGGAAGGGAATGTTATGTTGTCTGTTTCAGATAATTCCTTTATATTTTCTGTATCTGGAAGTATGCTTCTGAAAATTTACGATGACTGTACTTTGCTATGTATGCACTGGATATCAAGATTTCATAGAATTGTAACTGTTATATCCTGTCTTGTATGGAAAAAAAAGGGGGGGTAAAGAAATGACCCCTATTTACATAAATAAAGATTAAAACTATATATATATATATATATATATATATATTTATATATCATTAATAGCCTGAGTGACAGACATCCCACCTGTGTGCATTGGACCCCTTGCAGCTTTACCTATGTCCATACTGTATTTCATATTTGAATGTACTAAAGACTGTACCCTTTTGGATGTAACCTGCTGCAAGATACCAACGTTCAGTAAAAGTTCACAAGTTGGATTGCAACATCCTTGTCTCAGTCTCCAATTCCTCAGTTAACACTACAGTAAATGGTTGTACCACCATAAAAGGTACTGGCGTCACAACAACAAGGGACCTTGCCATAGGAACATTAATACAGACCATCAAGGGCACCTCAGCCACCATCTGGCCCGTGTCCCTTACAACTGAGCAAGCCCCAGAGAATCATTGTCCTGTTCTCCTTTTCAATTTTCCATGCGAGCCTGCCCAGGGTCTACAGAACCGTGAGTAACCTGAACTGTATTTACCTCGGCCCACTTAATGCTCACGCCATGACCTCACTAATAGTTCTCCTATAGGACTGGCACACTGCATAGGGAAAATAAATTGGCGTCACGAACAGGATGCGCTAATCCCTGCGCAATAATTTAACTTATTACAATGACAAAAGAAAGCGCCATTATGGACTGCCTATTGTGAATGAGCCCCAATCTGTTTGACTGTTTTACTGGGCAAAAGAACTGTTTGAAACACTTAAAAAAGTGTCTGCATGTATTGCGCTCCACTTCTACTACAAAATTGCATCTTTAAAACTGCAAAATTGTAGATTTGTTTGCTTTGTTTAAATGGACTGTTTTGCACTTAAAATGTCCGCCTAAAGGACTTGTGGTTGTTTGCTGCCCCATCACTGAGCAGCCTGGGGGAAAAGTTAAGTTACAACCCCTCTGAGAGCGGGAAAAAGTTGGTGCGCCACTCCATATGCAAAGGAATAAGTAAAAGTTCAGCCTACCACTCCTGTAGCAATCTGGGAAGGCCGAGCTGTATGCAAAGTGGAGCGCTGCCCCTCCTGGCTGTGGGGCGCGTTGAAGCGAGGCGCGGCACATGGGAATTGAGTGTGACGTACTCTCGAGCATTGCGAGATCTGGCATGCGAGAAAGAGAGAGGAGAACCGTTGCATTGCCAGCCAACCCCCACGGGATAAGCGCAAGTAAAGGCCCCGACCGTACTCCTTAGACTGTGAAAAATCCTCTATCAGTAGCAGGGGGGCATTTAATAAGAATTTTCCTCAACAGTATCTCTGGCCTGCACCGCACGTCTTAAAGGGCCATACATCCGCAACGGTTGCCTATAGCAACCCCATTCAAAAATTGTATAAAGTCACATTTAGCCTGCAGCATTTAAATAGACTGTTATTGCCATATCTGCTCAGGAGAAAGATGCGCAGCCGCAGTGCACCACGAGCCATTGCAGCAGCCAGCATGATGCCACTAACCATGCCCTACTACTTTGGGGCCCAAAAGTAGCCATTAGTATTCTGGGAAAGAGTCTGCAACCAGAGTCGGCTAAATCTGTTGAAACTCATGTCCATACGCCTGTTACCCCTTCCACGTGTTATCCATTACCCAGTCAGGCAGCTCAAACTCTGGTTCCTGATGCCGTAGTGGCCTTGACAGAACAGGTTAACTTCTTGACAAAAAGCCTGGAGAAGGTGTGTCAAAAATTAGAACAGTGGGAAAAGCCCTTATTGTTGGAGGATGAAAAATCGTTACCAAGAAAAAGTTCCCCTCCTGACTACAAAGATATATATTCCAGAGCTCCTGGCGGGCGCCTAAATGACCATTCCAACGCCCGCTGGTGACCTATTTGCACCTACTGTCATAAGTCAGGGAATATGGAAATAATGTGCTGCGGTTAAAAGAGCAACCCTTGAGGCCAAGGACCGACCATCGGGAGGTAAACCAGTAGGTCCACAAGATTCCAACTGGATTCCCAGATATGTAGGATCCCATCCAGAAGTAGCAATCTGAATTAACAGAGTGCCCTTTGTCGCCCTATTGGACACCGGGTCTCAGGTCACTACCATCCAAAGGCCTGCATTTGATAAATATTGGGACCAGAGCCAACTTACGCAACCGCCAGTATCCTGACTGGATCTTACAGCCAGCGAGGGGAAACCAGTGTCAATCCATAGTTATTGGGAGTTAACTCTGTAGGAGAAACTACTCTACCCCAAAAAGGTATTATTGTTGTACAAGCCGGAGACAAAGGTAGCCCTCCAGTAATCCTAGAGATTAATGTCCTTAGGAATTGTTTCACCGAAATGCTCAAGGCATTACACCAATTTATGCCTACTGCTTCTCCTGCCTCCAAAAAGGTCATACTACAGACCATCCGTGTGTTGAGCGCACAACAGAAATCCACCAATGAGAAGGGGAAAATCTGCTGTGTCCGCATCAGAGGTAACCAACACAACATGTGATCATTAAACCAAATGCCGAGACACTCATATGGTGCCGTGCTGCCCTTGGAATTCAAGGTCAAGACTTCCAAGCCATGGTAGAGCCCTTCACACTGGACGATCAACCTCTAGTCAGAGCTGCAAGGAGCTTAGTGACTGTTTCCCAAGGTAAAGTGCCTGTCCGTCTCCTAAACTTGAATGATCACCACATTACTCTCAAACACTATCCTGTTGCTCAGTTATTGCAAATCTCTTTCCAGGATGTCATCAGAGTGCCTGCAATTAAAGTAAAACAATCTGCGCAGGCCTCCAGTACTCCTGAACATGCTCCGCCTCCATTATTGTGGGAGGAAATCAACGTGGGAGACAGCTCTACGCCCAACAACCAAATTGAAAGAGTTTTGAACATCGTGAAGGAACATCATCAAGCCTTCAGTGAGCACTCTACGGATTATGGGGAAGTCCGTGGAATCAAACACACTATCCCTACCGGCTTTCACCCTCCAATAAGAGAAAGTTACCATCCTATACCACCAATGATGTACCAATCCGTGAAACAAATGATCCGAGAGATGAAGGATTCCAATATTATCCAAGACAGCCATAGTTCAAAGGCTGCACCACTAGTTCTTGTCCGGAAAAAGGATGGTAACATTAGATTCTGTGTGGACTACAGAAAAATTAATCAAATCACCCACAAGGATGCTTATCCTTTCCCCAGAATTGAAGAATCCCTGTCAGCACTGGGGTCATCAGCCTATTTCTCTACCCTTGATCTGACCAGTGGATACTGGCAAGTACCTATGGCTCCTGAAGACCGAGAGAAACAGCTTTTACTATCCCTATGGGCCTATTTGAATTTAATTACATGCCCTTAGGACTTTGTAATGCATTTGGAAGAGTAATGGAACTCTGTTTAGGCCATAGAAACTTCAAGACTATCCTGCTCTATCTGGGCGATGTCATTATTTATTCAAAATCCTACGAAGACCACTTAAAAACATCTTGCAGAAGTCTTCCAAGTCCTTATTAAACATGAATTCAAGATCAAACCATCTAAGTGCTACCTGCTGAAGCCAGAAGTCAAGTACCTGGGACATGTCAGCGCAGAAGGTGTTAAACCAGATCCGGAAAAGTTAGCTGCTGTCCGGAATTGGCCTACTCCTACCACAGTAAAGGAGGTGAGAAGTTTCCTTAGTTTTGCAGGATACTACAGACGCTTCATCCCTCACTTCGGCCAGAAAGCTGAGCCAATTCAGGAACTCCTAAGAGGACATCCAAAGAAGTATCAGAAGATTTAGATACTTGTGGAGTGGAATGAAGACAGAGAAATTGCCTTCCAACTCCTGAAAAAGAAGCTGACCGAATCGCCTGTCTTGGGATATCCTGATTACCAACAGCCATCTCTACACTGATGCCAGCAAAAAAGGCCTGGGAGCTGTTCTGTCCCAAATGCAAGAATGACAAGAAGGAGTGATTGCTTACGCTAGTAAATCCCTGAAAGGAGCTGAAAAGAATGACCGGAACTACAGCTCTTTCAAGTTAGAGTTCCTCGCACTTGTGTGGGCTGTCACCGAAAAATTCAAGGACTACCTTGCAGCAACTCCCTTCATAGCTTTCACCGATAACAACCCAATGGCACATTTAAGATCCACTCGACTACTGGGCAGCCAAACAGGACTTGTGGTCGCAACTAGCCGAGTTTGCCCTGAAAAAGCTGCCCTTACCGACCAGTAGTGTGGCATCAGAGTGGGTGTTTAGTGCGGCGGGGGCCATAGTTACCCCAAGGAGAACTGATGCCAAGTGCTCCTTCTTACACCCACCATCGTCAGTGGGTACTGTTAATGACACCCACCTCCCCACTCTGTCACCGGGTTACTCTGTGGTCTCCTGATGTTGCTGCCACCTCACCATTCAGGATTCCTCATGCTGCTGTTGCCACCTCCCCACTATTTCATTGTGCCACTCTGTGGTCTCCTCATGCTGCTGCCACCTCCACACTATGTCACCTTGCCACTCTGTGGTCTCCTGATGCTGCTGCCAACTCACAACTGTATCTCTGGGCCACTCTGTGGCCTCCTCATGCTGATGCTTCTGCCACCTCCACCTTCCCACTTTGTAGACTCCTCATGCTGCTGCCAACTCACAACTGTGTATCTGGGCCACTCTGTGGCCTCCTCATGTTGCTGCTGCTGCCACCTCCACACTCTGTCATGGTGCAACTCTATAGTCTCCTCATGCTGCTGCTGCCACCTCCGTACTCTGTCATTGTGCCACTCTGTGGCCTCCTCATGCTGCTGCCACCTCCACACTATGTCACCTTGCCACTCTGTAGTTTTCTCATGCTGATGCTGCCACCCCCACACTATGTCACCTTGCCACTCTATGGCATCCTCATGCTGCTGCCAACTCACAACTATGTCTTTGGGCCACTCTTTGGCCTCCTCATGCTGCTGTTGCCACCCCCAAACTATGTCACTTTGCCACTCTGTGTCCTCCTTATGCTGCTGCCAACGCATAACTGTGTCTGGGCCACTCTGTGGCCTCCTCATGTTGCTGCTGCTGCCACCTCCACACTATGTCATTGTGCCACTCTGTGGTCTCCTCATGCTGCTGCCAACTCACAACTATGTCTCTGGGCCACTCTGTAGCCTCATCATGCTTGTGCTACTGCCACCTCAATACTATGTCATTGTGCCACTCTGTGGTCTCCTCGTGCTGCTGCCAACTCACAACTCTGTCTCTGAGCCACTCTGTGGTCTCCTCGTTCCGCTGCTGCCACCTCCACACTATGTCACCTTGCCATTCTGTGGTCTCCTCATGCTGCTGCTGCCACCTCCACACTCTGTCATTGTGCCACTCTGTGGTATCCTCATGCTGCTGGCACTTCACCACTCTGTGGTCTCCTCATGCTGCTGCCACTTCACCACTCTATAGTTTTCTCATGCTGCTGCCACTTCACCACTGTGTGGTCTCCTCATGCTGCTGAAACATTACTACTTTGTGGTCTCCTCATGCTGCTGCCAACTCAACACTATGTCACTGGGCCACTCTGTGGTATCCTCATGCTGTTTCCAGCTTACCACTCTGTCACTAGGTCACTCTGTGGTCTCCTCATGCTTCTGCCACCTCACCACTATGTCACTGGGCCACTCTGTGGTCTCCTCATGCTGCTGCCACCTCACCACTATGGCATTGGGCGACTCTGTGGACTTCTCATGCTGTTCCCATCCTCCCCACTCTGTGACTGGGCCACTAGTGTCCCTGTTTGGCCTGGTTGACATAATTTATTTGACTCTTCTTCTGATCTGTCAGTAGGAAGGAAAAAATGAGACACAAAATGGATACTGACTATATAGCAGCTGTAAGGCATGTATGTTCCCATCAGAATTGCCTTATGATTTGGTATCCAAAAGCAGGAGTGGGAACAAAACACAGAAGACATGCAAATATTACTTTCACATGTAAAATAGTAACATAGTAACATAGTTTACAAGGCCAAAAAAAGACATCTGTCCCTCCACTTCAGACTGTTAGCCTGCAAGTCAATCCAGAGGAAGGCAAAAAAAACCTCTGTGAGGTAGAAGACAACTTTCCCTACTTAAGGGGAAAAAAATTCCTTCCCGACTCCAATCAGGCAATCAGAATAACTCCCTGGATCAATGACCCATCTCTAGTAGCTATAGCCTGTAATATTATTACACTCCAGAAATACATCAAGGCCCCTCTTGAACTCTTTTAGTGAACTCACCATCACCACCTCCTCAGGCAGAAAGTTCCATAGCCTCACTACTCTTAGGCCTCTTTCACACTAGCGTTGTGAGGATCCGGCATGCACTTTCGTCGCCGGAAATGCCCGCTGGATCCGTCACAACGCAACACACCTGAAAGCATTTGAAGACTGATCAGTCTTCAAAATGCTTTCAGTGTTACCATGGCAGCCAAGATGCTACTAAAGTCTCGGCTGCCATGGAAAAGTAGTGGGGAGCAGTGGAGAAGCTACTTACCGTTAGTGCGGCTCTCGGGGAGCTCTACAACTACTTTTCCATGGCAGCCGGGACTTTAGTAGTGTCCTGGCTGCCATGGTTACCATTCAGAAAGCTAAACATCGGATCCAGCGATGCGCTGAAACAACGTTTAGCCTAAAGTCGGATCCGGATTAATGCTTTTCAATGGGCATTAATTCCAGATCTGTCCTTGCGGCATGCCTTCAGGATTATTGGCCGGAGGAAAATCCGCAGCATGCTGCAAATTTTGCTACGGCCAAAAAACTTTGAGTACTGAACTGAAGACATCCTTATGCATCCTGAACGGATTTCTTTCCACTCAGAATGCATTGGGATAATCCTGATCAGTATCTTTCCGTCCTAGAGCCCCGAGGACGGAACTCTCGGACGGAAAGTTAAAACGCACATGTGAAAGAGGCCTTTCCGTAAAGAATCCTCTTCTATGTTTGTGTACAAACCTTCTTTCCTCCAGACACAGAGGATGTCCTGTTGTCACTACTGATGAGCGGGACAATATTCGAATTTGCAATATTTCGTGAATATTTGGGCAAATATTAGTCATAAATTATTATTATTTTCTTGATTGTGAAAATCGGCAATATAATATAAACGTAATGCATGTGAAATACAGGTGTGGGTCACTATTAAATAGTAGAAATAGCAGGCACACTCATATTTGGGATATAATAGATATAATTTTATTCAGATAAAATATCTAATAAGAATTAACTAAAAAATTAACTAAAAAAGTTGATGGTATTGGGTAAGGTGAGGATGATAAATAGTAGTGGAATTTATTTGTGATCTGGTACCAGATGGGGTATGTGGGCTGTTGGTGACAGCATAAGTGCTAGTGTAAACTAAAATATCACTTAATTTGCATAAATGTATAGGTAGTGATCATATAAATGAGTACAAGAGGGGAGTGACGCACTGGTCTTCTCAGAAGAACTAATAGGGTGCTCACAGCAAAGATGGTTACACCCTCACCATCCAATCAACGCACAAAAATGAAACTAATAAATACTGGGCACTCCAAGGATATAGGGATTAAAACTGTTATATTTATTTTTAAAATCAATATAAAATAAATCTATTATATGTCTTAGCAGCACCATAAACAATCAGAAAGCAGCGTTTGAAAGCCAACTGGTACCTAGAATAAAATACCGCGGTCGCCAGTAAAATCTGAATAATGCAGTGAAATATAAATTAGTATTGTGTCATATTCGTAAGTACAAACACATAAATAAAGTGCTAGTAGTGCTCAAGTGCCAAAAAAAAGGTTGTGCAAATCTGCAATCACACTACAATCCCATCAACAACAATTAGTAAATGTGCACAACAACTGCAATTCTGATATACAGATAATCCTAGTATGACTATATTTTCTAGACAAAATATTAAATAGAACCCTAGTGGGAACTATGGATAATAAGTGGTCAACAAGATATATATGTGGTCAACAAAAAAAAAAATATATATATATATATGATCAAAATAATAAGTGTTCCTGAAGACCATCTATACTCCAAATTCCACGGATCCACACCTAATGATTTAAATGTGCATAATAGCATTAAACAGTCAGTGCTACACAGAACCTTAGGATGATTATTTTTTATTTTTTTGACCACATATATATCTTGTTGACCACTTATTACCCACTGGGGTTCTATTTAATATTTTGTCTAGAAAATATAGTCATACTAGGATTATCTGTATATCAGAATTGCAGTTGTTGTGCACATTTACTAATTGTTGTTGATGGGATTGTAGTGTGATTGCAATAAATATAACAGTTTTAATCCCTATATCCTTGGAGTGCCCAGTATTTATTAGTTCATTTTTGTGCAGTGATCATATAAAGCTTAAAAAACAGCCTGAGCAATATAAAAGCATGAAAAATGTAAAAGCATAAATAACAGATACAAGTTCTCTGTGAAGGTATACCATTTTAAGTGGTTTCTGATATAGTAGTAGTATATATTTTTCTTACTAAAGTCCTCTATTCAAACTGGCAGAATAATATGCAGTCTTATTTTAGGATTGCAGAGCTGGGGGAAAAGAGACGTTATTCTGAGCCTAAGTGCGGCGTCCCGCACTGTTTATGGCTCAAAAGTCACTTGTGGGATGAGCTAGCAGAGCGGTAGGGAAACGGAGGCTGGCCAATTCCCCCTACAACTAACTGGCTGATGTGTGCCCGGAGCCAGCGGTGGGGTAAGGCCTAGATATGTGGGCCACCCAAGGAGACGAGTTATGAGAAAAAGGGGTGGGAGGGAAACACCGAAACGGCCGGTGCCCAAAGCGAGGGGTTTAGTGTTGAGCGCGAATATTCGAAAAGCGAATTTTTTTAGCGAATATCGGCACTTCGCTAATTCGCGAATATTTCGAATATAGCGCTATAAATTCGCTATTTCGAATATTCGTTTTTTTTTTTTTTTTTAGTTATATTTTTTTCTTTCCCACTTCCCAAAAGTAGTTCTTACCTGTCATGAGGATTCCTGGCTTCCTGGCTGCTCCAGTCAGTGCCCGTTGCCGCTTCTGCCGACTTCCGTGCTCATGGAGCGTCCCCTTCCATGGGAAAATCTCTATATACTAAAATGTACTGTCGGATTTGAGGAATTACGTTGAAATCGCAATGCGATTAATTCAAGTTATATTAATCGCATTGGGATTACAACTTAGCACTGCTATCTTACATAGGCTAGAATTAACGAATATGGAGTATAGCTATGCACTAGCAGTGCTAAGTTGAAATCGCAATGCGAATACTTTAAGTTAAATTAATCGCATTGCGATTTCAACTTAGCACTGCTGCTATATTCCATATTCGTTAACTTCGTTAATTCTAGCAAGCTGACCCATTATAAACCCAGCTCTAAGTTGAAATCGCAATGCGATTAATATAACTTGAATTAATCGCATTGCGATTTCAACGTAATTCCTCAAATCCGACAGTACATTTTAGTATATGGAGACGTTCCCATGGTGATGGGGACGCTCCATGAGCACAGAAGTTATGGTTGGCTTGGTAGAATTAGCGAGGATGACGAATATGACGAATGTATTCGTCATATTCCTCAAAACGAAGATAACGAGTATTCTACATCTTCGTTTTAGCTACCTATTCGTCAACTTCGCTAATTCTAGCAATCAAATAGGAAGGTTGACTATAGAGACAACTGTGTTTAATTCGCTATGCGATTTTTTTTTTTTTTTAATACAATAATTATATTACTTGATATGATAATATTATTATAAGTATTCTATTTATTAAAAAAAAAAAAAAAAAATCGCATAGCGAATTTAACACAGCTGTCTCTATAGTCAACCTTCCTATTTGATTGCTAGAATTAGCGAGGTTGACGAATAGGTTGCTAAAACGAAGATGTAGAATACTTCGTTATCTTCGTTTTGAGGAATATGACGAATACATTCGTCATATTCGTCATCCTCGCTAATTCTAGATATGAAACCAATAGGAAAGTAGCCTTAAGTACAAATCGCAATATGCGATTATTTAAATCGCATTTTAATCGCGATAACTAGAAAAAATGACGAATATTCGATTTCGACGAATATGAAACGAATATTCATTCGAATATTCGCGAATTTCGTCGAAATCGAATATGGCACCTGCCGCTCATCACTAGAGGGGTTGGCTGTCTTATAAACAGATAGTCCCTCCCACAAATGCAGGCTGCAAGCAGCCTTCAATACTTACCCACCGGCTGGGGTTATTCTTTGTATGGCTCTCCGGCGTGTCCTCCTTGCAGTGCGGCCGTGGAGTTGGCGGCGTTCCTCGTGGTTTCTGGGCGCGGCTCGCGCACCTGTTGTGGGGTTTAGTAGACGTCAGAGGGTCAGGTGATCGGGACTTTGACGGCTGCTTTGATTAAAACAGTCCTTCTTTCTCCAGGAGCGCTCCACTAGGGAATTGTAGTTTTAATGTTAGTGGATCGCCATGCTTTGTAAGTGGTTCTGCTACCATTTTAGAATAGTCTGTTAGCAATCCTGCCACAAGCTTGTTGTATTAGTCTGTTAACAATCCTCCACAAGCTTAAACGCGTTTCGGGACCTTATCCCTTCATCAGTAAGCAGCATGGGACACTATTGCTAAATTTTTCAAGCTGCTAGAAGTTTCCTGAGACTGGAGAAAATGGTTGGCACAGCAGAACATTACAATAGCTTTATATGCAGATGGAGTGCTCTGATATATTCGCGATTGTACAAATCGGCAATTAATGATGCGCATATTTTTGCGCAATATGTGCAACTTCACAGTATAGCAGGTATGACTACATATTAGTGATTGGTGCACTAAGTATTGTTGTGAACTTGCCTGTAGCATGTATTTATGGACAGCAGAACGTATCACACTACCTAACACCCTGCACTGGAGCCTATCAGCTACACTATATCACAATCTAAGCTACACTGACTATCTCTCACTAACTATCTGTAATATATATATATATATATATATATATATATATATATATATACTAACTAACTATCTAATGTAATGTGACACAGTAAAGTAGAGAGAACAGCAATGACACTGCTGTCTTTCAGAACACAAAAAAAACCTTCTGAAAATGGCTGCTTTGGAGGTTCTTATATAGTAAGGGGTAGGCAACTTTCCTATTGGTTGCTAGGGGTGTTGCTAAGCTCAGACAACGACATTGCAGCCTTCTCATTGGCCCACAAGCAAGAAGCAGGGATGGATCATAGGTTCAGATGAAATAAAATCTAGAATATTCAAAAATACGAATATATAGCACTATATTCTAAATATTCACGAATTCTCGAAGTGGCGATATTTGCGATAAAAATTTGCGATTCGAATATTCGCGCCCAACTCTACTTGTCACAGTCAAAGTCCTGGGGATAAATAGATGATGGGATGGGATAGACAGATAGATCTGTACTGACCCCTGATATATTGATACATTGGTATTAGATCTCCACTCAGTCGTCTTTTTTCTAAAGAGAATAACCCTAATTTTGATAATTTTTCAGGGTACTGTAGTCCCCCGAGGGTACTGTAGTCATCTCTGTTTTGGATCCACTTCAGTTTTTCTTTTTTGGCTTTAGCAATACAAATGGATTATTGACCAAATGCTGACCGAGTGAAGGCCGATGCTCAACAGACAGGATACGTTTTTGGGGGTTATTGTTCTGACGGATCAGAGGAAGGGCAAAATAAATAGTGACGTCAACACAAACTTACTGCTGACACCCTCTCCACTCTGTTGGGGGGCTGTACTTGTATAAGTGTTTAATAGAACAGGTTCTATAGCCATCTATGTGGAATCAGCTGACGACGGTGTAAAAGGAGTGCACTCTTTCAGACTATAGTAGGATCTTGATCCTCTGCATGGTTCTTTATACCTGGCGCTAACATTGACCTGTAAGGCTGAGTTCACACTTAACTGCCCAAATAAGTGAAGTGTGCAGTGATTCTAAGAGTGACGCCTGTCAAGTGCGTGTCATACTGACTTACAATATTTTTTCACTACCACAGCATGTGCCCTATGCATGTTACTGCAAGGTACAGTGTTTTACACCACTATACAGGCTCTTTGCAGCCAAGAAATAGCATTTTTTTTAACACAATTTGCCACAAATAAATTTGGATCAAATAGAATTTTTGAGAAATTCGCTCATCTCTAATCATAGTGATAAGGTTGATTCTGCTTAGGACAGGAGCAAGCCCCTGGCATTTTATGTGTGCATATTATCGGATGTTTGTGAGTATAATAAATTTCTATATTTATTTTATCCCTATGGTTCTACGCTATGGTGTTTTTTCGTGTGTAAAGGTACTTATTGAAGGAACCGATCTGTGAAGTGTGAGGATATTAGGACGCTCAGACTTGTGACGCGGAGGTGGATGCTGTATTAACACGTAGATGTGGACAACACCGTTATACAAGAACTAGGATCGTTTGCAAGCGCTCGTTCCATCCGGTATTTTAGGCAGGAATGGAGGGCTAATACGGTCCATGAATGTGTGTGACCTGAGGGACTGAAACACTGGGTAGAAAATAAAAGTTGGTACATAAGGACTGATTCACATATATCCGCTCTGTGTAAGGTATTTAATCTATAATACATACAGTTTCATTGCTGCAAAATGCCACAAGGAGGCCCATTGAGACTTTATCGTCCAAGGGCCCATATGAACCTGGAGCCAGCCCTGATTAAGAGGCATGCGTCTCTTAGTAATTGTGGTGTTCCTGATGCCAAAGGAGGATACATTAGGATCAGTGTGTAATATGCTGAACTTAATACATATAACCCTAACCCCCAACCCTCTATGTGTGTATATTTATGCTATTATCTTGTTCACATGTAAATCCATGAGTAAAGTTTTGCCTACTACCTACACTGCCTATGATTTTTTTTCTTCAACTGTATGGTAGAATTATATGGTAGACCTACAGATTATTAAAACAATATTAAGGGTAGGACCAGATGGGTTGGCAGTCATGCATGTCACAGCAGTTTTTTTTATAAATTGTTAAAAATTCTCAGTTGCCTGTTTTTTGTTACACAGTTTTGCAGGTTTACTAGTAAAACCGCGCTGCCACTAAGAATAAGCAAGCAAATGACAATCAATTTTTAATGGTCTATAGAAAACAACTGCGACTTGGCCATGCAGTTTTTGGCCACATCCTTGCTGAGTCTCAAGCACCCACAGACCACCATGTCTGGTCATGTCCTAAGTAATTTTATATTTTTATGTAACAAGACCTAGTTGCTTGTACAGCATTCTAATGTCCTATGAATATGGGTAATACCCCTGCGTTCTTTCTCTGCATTAGTTCTATGTAGCTTTCATAAATAGAGAGCAGATTTCTCTATGAACATTCCAAATCTTGAATCTTGACATTGTTAGATAAAATCTGTGGAAAGCTTCTTTAAAGCTGTGTACACATATGTGAGCTTTGATTTGTAGCAGTGATTATCTAAGTCTAAGTGAGACAATAAATTCCTCACTTCAATAGGATATGAGTTGTAAAACCTGGACTTCATCTCAGGTCTCAAATGACATCCAGCAGTCTGGTACATTTTAAAGTGAAGTCTAACATGCTTTGACTTGTGAACTTACAGAAGGCATCCAGAAGGCCAGCTGCAGAAGATTACCTTTTACTTTCCCTATTATACATGCTTTCGCTCTAATACATCGCCAATAAGTCTCCATACCATGAAGCACTTCCAGTAAGTGTCCAGTAAGTCTCCACTCAGGGATGGTCTCTTTGAGGAGAGCCAGTGCACTGCATACAGCCAGAATACTACTCCGTACTGATTAGGGGCAAGCACCCCGAAACAGCTGTCTTCGGATGGATATCTGGCCTGGCTATTTTCCCTTGTCCTCCTCTAACGGTTGTTAAAAAGTCAGATTGTGACTAATAGGAAGCCACTGACACTTTTGCATTTTGCTTGTATACCTGCACAGATGCACACCCCAAAATGTTCTCATACATACAAAAATACATCACTTTCTTTTCAGCCCCTCTATCTCACCACTACAGGGTGAATGGGTAGTGTAGTATCCTTAAGAGGTATTTACTGGATCTGCCTAGGGGTTGTTCTGTAGGTATAGAGAGCACATTTTTTGGTGTATATTCCACACTGCTACGCAAACCTTTTGTCACATCTTAAGATGCAAATGCAGATGAGAAAGGGGTCCTCCCTATAGTAATGTAAATACCACTTTCCAAATGAAATAAGCAAGGGACCCGGATGATATTCCCTAATTAAGTTAAGCAAATTATAGGGTAGATTTACAAATACTATCTCATTTTTAGAAAGTATAAACATGCAGCAGATTTACCACAGTGGCTAGTGCTGGATGATAAACCTAAAGCATACATAAATTTACACCGCCTATTAGTTGGCTTACTTTATGCCAGAATCATGTTCCCAAATATTGGCACATTTTTTGCAGCCTATTGTTGCATACCTCTTTATGGTAGACCACACCCCTTCACCAAGTCACAACCCCT
The DNA here is from genome assembly GCA_033119425.1 of Bufotes viridis. Taxonomy (NCBI): domain Eukaryota; kingdom Metazoa; phylum Chordata; class Amphibia; order Anura; family Bufonidae; genus Bufotes; species Bufotes viridis. Next base: position 94,144,550 of record CM065589.1, read on the forward strand.
TTTCAAAACAAGTCAACACTTAGAAGATGGGGCAAAGTATGTACGCCAGTACTTTATTTTTTATTTTTTTTGTGCAGATAGTACTAGAACTCTGGTTCATTTTAGAAAATCCTCCTATTTGATGCAAAGCAGAATGTAAGTAGAGATGTTGTGAACATAAAATTTTCCGTTCGCATATGGGGAACGCGAATTTCCGCAAATGTTCGCGAACAGGCGAACCGGGCAAACCGCCATATACTTCAATAGGCAGGCGAATTTTAAAACCCACAGGGACTCTTTCTGGCCACAATAGTGATGGAAAAGTTAGTTCCAGAGGACTAACACCTGGACTGTGGTGTGCCGGAGGGGGATCCATGGCAAAACTCCCATGGAAAATTACGTAGTTGACGCAGAGTCGGGTTTTAATCCATAAAGGGCATAAATCACCTAACATTCCTAATTGTTTGGAAAAACGTGCTTTAAAACATCCAGTGTGTGTATACGATCAGGTATGATGTTGTATCGATCAGGTAGTGTAAGGGTTACGCCCGCTTCACAGTGACAGACTAAACTCTGACAGACCAAACTCCCCGTTTAACGCACTGCAAGCAACCGCAAACAGTCCATTTGCACAACCGCAAACTCCCCATTTGCACAAGGTTGGATACCAAGCTAGCCATGTCCCGTTCCTTGTCCTCACTGACGTCATTGAAGGTCTCTTCCTCCACCCAGCCACGTACAACATCAAGGGTCCCCGAAAGGTGACAACAAGCCCCCTGGGACGCCTGCTGTGATTCCACCTCCTCAAAGCCACCTTCCTCCTCTGACTCCTCTTCTTCAGACTCCTCTCCCCGCGTTGCCGCAGGTCCAGTAATCGATGACGACAAGGCTGCTTCTGGTGGTGATGGTGACCACAACTCTTCCTCTTCATGCTCATCTACGGCCTGATCCAGCACTCTTCGCGGGGCACGCTCCAGAAAAAACGCATATGGGATGAGGTCGATGATGTTGCCTTGGGTTTGACTGACCAGGTTTGTCACCTCCGTAAAAAGACGCATGAGCCTACAGCCATTGTGCATGAGCGTTCAGTAACGCAGCCAAAAAATACCCAGCTCCGCAGAGGCTGTCCTCTTTGTTTTAAATAAAAAAAATCTGTTCTTACCAGTTTAATCTCTGTTTTGTCCCCTATCAGGGGCCGGTGTATGGAATAGATTTTAGGAAGCGGGAGATGGAAAAAGATGGTTGGTCGGTTCTCTTCCTTTCAATTTGGGGCACTGCGCGTGCGGCGTGCAATGTACTCTGCCACCCTATATGAGTGCTGTGTTAAGTAGTACTATTCCTATCAGTTTAATCTCTGTTACGTCCCCTATCAGGGGACGTGTATCGAATAGATTTTAGGAACCGGAAGATGGAAAAAGATGATTGGTCGGTCCTCTTTTTTCCAATTCGGGGCACTGCGCGTGCGCCGCACAATGTACTGTGCCACCAATACAAATAGTGTGAACTACTATTCTTACCATTTTAATCTTTGTTAAGTCCCCTATCAGGGGACGTGTATTGAATTGAATCCTTGCATGGGGAGATAGAGAAAAAATCTTGCTCTGTCCGCTTCCTTCTAATTTTGGGCACTTGCAATGGATTTTGCCACCAATGCAACTAGTGTTAACTAAGTACTATTCCTATCAGTGTAATCTCTGTTTTGTCCCTTATCAGGGCAAGGGCCGGTATAGTGAATATATTTTTGGAACCGGGAGATGGAAAAAGACCCATGCTCAGTCCGCTTCGTTTGAATTTTAGGTCACTGAGCGTGCACCGTGCAATGTACTGTGACACCCTATATGAGTGGTGGGCAGTGGGCATAGTACAGTCTGTGGGCCTGACACACACTGGCAGGCAACTGAAATTATATTAAAGGGTAAAAATGAAATGACTTTTTTATCTGCAAGGTACTGTGCCACCCTATATGAGTGGTGAGCAGTGAGCACAGTACAGTCAATGGGCCTGACACACACTGGTAGGCAACTGCTATTATATTAAGGGTAAACATTTAATGACTTTTTTTCTGCAAGGTACTGTGCCACCCGATATGAGTGCTGTGTTAAGTAGTACTATTCCTATCAGTTTAATCTCTGTTACGTCCCCTATCAGGGGACGTGTATCGAATAGATTTTAGGAACCGGAAGATGGAAAAAGATGATTGGTCGGTCCTCTTTTTTCCAATTCGGGGCACTGCGCGTGCGCCGCACAATGTACTGTGCCACCAATACAAATAGTGTGAACTACTATTCTTACCATTTTAATCTTTGTTAAGTCCCCTATCAGGGGACGTGTATTGAATTGAATCCTTGCATGGGGAGATAGAGAAAAAATCTTGCTCTGTCCGCTTCCTTCTAATTTTGGGCACTTGCAATGGATTTTGCCACCAATGCAACTAGTGTTAACTAAGTACTATTCCTATCAGTGTAATCTCTGTTTTGTCCCTTATCAGGGCAAGGGCCGGTATAGTGAATATATTTTTGGAACCGGGAGATGGAAAAAGACCCATGCTCAGTCCGCTTCGTTTGAATTTTAGGTCACTGAGCGTGCACCGTGCAATGTACTGTGACACCCTATATGAGTGGTGGGCAGTGGGCATAGTACAGTCTGTGGGCCTGACACACACTGGCTTTTGTTAAGTCCCCATCAGGGACGTATTGAATTGAATCCTTGCATGGGGGAGATAGAGAAAAATCTTGCTCTGTCCGCTTCCTTCTAATTTTGGGCACTTGCAATGGATTTTGCCACCAATGCAACTAGTGTTAACTAAGTACTATTCCTATCAGTGTGATCTCTGTTTTGTCCCTTATCAGGCAAGGGCCGGTATAGTGAATATATTTTTGGAACCGGGAGATGGAAAAAGACCCATGCTCAGTCCGCTTCGTTTGAATTTTAGGTCACTGAGCGTGCACCGTGCAATGTACTGTGACACCCTATATGAGTGGTGGGCAGTGGGCATAGTACAGTCTGTGGGCCTGACACACACTGGCAGGCAACTGAAATTATATTAAAGGGTAAAAATGAAATGACTTTTTTATCTGCAAGGTACTGTGCCACCCTATATGAGTGGTGAGCAGTGAGCACAGTACAGTCAATGGGCCTGACACACACTGGTAGGCAACTGCTATTATATTAAAGGGTAAATATTAAATGACTTTTTTATCTGCAAGGTACTGTGCCACCCTATATGAGTGGTGGGCAGTGGGCACAGTACAGACAGTGGGCATGACACACACTGGCAGGCAACTGCAATTATATTAAAGGGTAAAAATTAAATAACTTTTTTATCTGCAAGGTACTGTGCCACCTGATATGAGTGGTGGGCACTTGCATTGGGCACAGTACAGTCTGTGGCCCTGACACTTACTGGCAGGCAACTGCAATTATATTAAAGGGTGTGAGGCAGTGACAGGCCTCATGGCTGATAGAAGAGAGGAATGGCAGGATTATCCATCTCTTTCCCATCAGTGGGCAGGTCTGAGGCAGCAACAGGTGCCACAATCAAGAGAGCATAAAGCTGTCCTCACAGTGAGATGGGTGTGTCCTGTGAGGTACAGAAGCCTGGAGTGGTTCTGTGTGTGGTTTGATCTGGGAGCGCTGAGAGACCACAAGGCTGGGAGTAGCCTGAAGTTTGGGGGGTCCCGCGACGCCTAGGGATAAGGGTCGCATGGTCAGCGTCGGGTGGACGACTGGACCACAATCCCCCAAAAGATACCGGTGAGGTAACAGCCAGGAGGCTGATGGACATTGGGCTGGGAAAGCCGCATGGGTGCCGTGTGTGTGAACAGTGTCTTAGGTGAGTCAGGGACACACTGTGTTAAGTTAGAGCCCAGCCGGGCAGGTGTTTGTTTTGAATTTCATTTATTTATGTTGATGCTGGGACAATAAAGCGATGTTTTGGCCCCTAAAGCTGCGGTGGACGACTATCTGTATGTGAACGATCCTCGAGACCAGAGCTAACCCCCCACATTGGTAAAAATTAAATGACTTTTTTATCTGCAAGGTACTGTGCCACCCGATATGAGTGGTGAGCACTGGCAGTGGGCACAGTATAGTCTGTGGGCCTGACACACACTGGCAGGCAACTGCAATTATATTAAAGGGTAAAAATTAAATGACTTTTTTACCTGCAAAGTACTGTGCCACTCGATATGAGTGGTGAGCACTGGCAGTGGGCACAGTATAGTCTGTGGGCCTGACACACACTGGCAGGCAACTGCAATTATATTAAAGGGTAAAAATAAAATGACTTTTTTATCTGCAAGTTACTGTGCCACCCGATATGAGTGGTGTGCACTGGCAGTGGGCACAGTACAGTCAGGGGGCATGACACACACTGGCAGGAAACTGCAATTATATTAAGGGTAAACATTTAATGACTTTTTTTCTGCAAGGTACTGTGCCACCCGATATGAGTGGTGGCACTGGCAGTGGGCACAGTATAGTCTGTGGGCCTGACACACACTGGCAGGCTAATGCAATTATATTAAAGGGTAAAAATTAAATGACTTTTTTACCTGCAAAGTACTGTGCCACTCGATATGAGTGGTGAGCACTGGCAGTGGGCACAGTATAGTCTGTGGGCCTGACACACACTGGCAGGCAACTGCAATTATATTAAAGGGTAAAAATGAAATGACTTTTTTACCTGCAAAGTACTGTGCCACCCGATATGAGTGGTGTGCACTGGCAGTGGGCACAGTACAGTCAGGGGGCCTGACACACACTGGCAGGAAACTGCAATTATATTAAGGGTAAACATTTAATGACTTTTTTTCTGCAAGGTACTGTGCCACCCGATATGAGTGGTGGCACTGGCAGGGGGCACAGTACAGTCTGTTGGCCTGACACTCACTGGCAGGCAACTGCAATTATATTAAAGGGTAAAAATTAAATGACTTTTTTATCTGCAAGGTACTGTGCCACCCTATATGAGTGGTGGGCAGTGGGCACAGTACAGTCTGTGGGCCTGACACACACTGGCAGGCAACTGAAATTATATTAAAGGGTAAACATTAAATGCCTTTTTTTATCTGCAAGGTACTGTGCCACCCGATATAAGTGGTGGGCACTGGCAGTGGGCACAGTACAGTCTGTGGGCCTGACACACACTGGCAGAAAACTGCAATATCTATATAGAAAAAGTAAATAAAAGCAGACTGATGTACCAGCCCTAAAAAGGTCTTTACAGCAGATGAGTCTTTGAGGACTGGAGTGGACACAGAACACTGGCCTAGCTAACGCTTTTCCAATTAATTCAGAAGCACTCTTCCTGCTCTAACACTGCAGCTTCAGAATGGCAGGGTCTGGGAGGGAGGGTATGCTGATTGGCTGGAATGTGTCTGCTGACTGTGAGGTACAGGGTCAAAGTTTGCTGAATGATGATGTATAGGGGGCGGACCGAACATTGCATATGTTTGCCCGCCGCGGCGAACGCCAACATGCGATGTTCGCCGGGAACTGTTTGCCTGCGAATAGTTCGGGACATCTCTCAATGTAAGGTCACAAAACTACAAAAATGACATGTCTTGTGTTCCCCATGACATCATGGCGCATATTTTCATAGGACTCTTCATTCTTCTGACAATCCTCCTGGAACTGTTTAAATAATTTTCTAAAGGATAAAAATAAGACTGTCACAACACAGGGTAATTTATCTATTCTTGTTTGAAAAATTCACAAAATAGGGCTTTGCAACTTTTTCAGTGTATTTGCACATAAAAAAATTGCTAAATTATGCATTTTTACACCACAGTTTTAAAAAGTGCATTGGAGAGCAGCCATGGTTCACCTGTTGAGCTAATTTACGCTAGATTTATCAATTGCAGTGTTTTAAAACGTCACTACAATTGTTGCAATCTTACTCTGGTAAAGGGGTGGCATAAAAACTGAACAAACATATCAAGACAGAAGTGACGTAAAGATGCCCCAAATTTATCAGACATCATGGGACATTTGATAAATCATTTTATTATTGTTTACTTTTGAGTGCCATTAATTCCATGACATTATATATCCTAGAGGTTTTACACAAATACATTAAGCATTAAACTATTAACATTCAGAATGGTAGAGGACCCTGTCTGCAAAAACGTACACTCTACCGGTGAGAGTAAAAACTGTTCATCTGGGTCTTCTCCCCCTCTGTTCCAGTTTATTAATTTTCATGTTTCACTTTTATCACTTTTATCATATTTATATGTGTTATATTATGTATGTATAACCCTCTCTTTATTTATAGCACCATGGAATTTATGGAGCTTTCAAATAAATAATAATAATGATAATCTAGCTGTGCAGTGGCAAAACACTTAATTATGAAAAATACAATTATTTACTAACTAGACATGTCAGGAGAGGAGACAGCTCTTCTTTAATTATTATCTAGATCAGCCCTTTGTAAACCTCTTACTCTCCTATGAAATCTTCCTTAGCACTCTTGATATTTGTGTCTGATCAGAAGATACAAATCAAGAGGTCTCATGATGGATCACATATTATCTATAATGCCTACTATTCGTGGTGCTATGCATTACAAGAGAAAGTGGACACATAAAGTGATAGGAAGTTGTTTTCTTACTGTAGGCCTCCTCTTTGCTTCACCACTTCTTCAGCTCTGACAACAGTGTCATTGCCCTACTAGTTTAAAGGTTAAACAAAGCACCAAGTGTGTCAAAGTGAGTGGAACCAACTGGTTCTTGGCTTTTAGGAGATAATCAGTGCTTAATAGGTACATAATAGCTAACAGCAGAGCTGTTAACATGGAGATACATCACAGGAGACAGAACGCAGGCTTCTCTGCAGTCACAACTTAATCAAAACAACTAAGGCCTTGAGTGTCTACAAGCTAAAACAAACTAAAAAACAGATTCTCTTCTAACAGAAATAAAAAAAGGTCCATTTCAAAGGGAGATTCATTACTGTTTAATTAAACACGTGGATTATTGCATGTAAAGTCCTTACCATCCAAGGTTTGATTTAGATTATATTGGATGATGGTCATTTTTGGGGGACCCATTTAAAAATGCACAACATTTGTGAGTTTATCAAATATTAAAAAAAAAATTAAACTCAGTTTGTAAAAAGATGTAGGCTGAGTTTCCACATTCAGGTTTCTTGATGCAGCTTTTTGAAGCAAAAGCCAGTAGTAGATCATAAACGAGTGCATACATAAAGGAAGGAATGAGTCTTCTCCTCTCTTTGGATACACTCCTGGCTTTGGCTTCAAAAACGGCCTCAAGATGGGATGTGGAAACCCAGCCATAAGGTTTCACCAAATAATCGACATTATCAGCTTTTCAATAGTTATCTCTTTCAAATAGAATTTTCCTTCTGGATAAGGGAACTATAGTTATTATAGCCATGCAGGAGCAGGATAGTATTAGGCAGAGTAGGCAGCTGCCTATAGAACCATTATAGGGCAGACAATTTATGGTGTAATTTAAAACCAAATAGAGTTTGTATCAAAGCTATCAACTTTTATTACAGCTGATGTGGCCCAGTGTACAATCCCTTCAGTATATTGGAGGAGAAATTGTACTTTTCATACAAATATGTAATGGTTGTAGGGTACCCATACTAAGCATTGATTAATGCACATATGCAAAAAGAGAAATTGAAAGTTTGCATTATGATCATGAAGTCTATGAATTGGAAGGCAAGTAATTAGGGTGAGAGAAAGGTATATTTATGAATGTCCGCTAGACAACTACCATGCTGAACTTCATGGGCCAAAGGCAGAGATATATTTCAAAATCCTTTCCAGGACACTAAGAGGATATGTCCCAACTGTCCAAGCCATAGTTTATAGAAGTCTTACCAAGGTCAAAAATGTTTAATTTGATTTTCTACAGCAATGTTATCAGTAAATTTTTAATTTCAGAACATTTTAGAAGTAAAATGTACTCATACATACCTAAATGCCAACATTATTCTTTTTTGTGTGTTTATATTTTAGAAACAGCATATAATTACCTGTTTGTACATTTTCTTATGTAATGTTGGCTTCACACGTTAGATGAATATCAGCCGAACCCACAAATTTCAGCATGACCAGTCTGAACTCTCTGTGTTCGAGGGTTTTTCTACTGTCCCATGTCGTGGCAAAGAAGGATCGAGCATGTTGGATTTAAATATACCTTATGGTCTTTTCTCACAGGAGAAAAGCCATTGCTTATTTCCCTATCCCTATTGAGAACACTTTGGAAGGAATAGCCATAGGTTCAAAATCTACTAAGGCGTATGGCCACCTTTACAATATTTAAAAAAAAAAACTTTTGTATGTTGTGATTCAGAGGTGGTGACTGCATTTATAGGTGCTTTTAATCAATGATGAGTATAGCTAGCTTACATGTAAGTTTGCCACAGGTACGCCAAGGCTCGAAACTCTGAAGCCATTCACTTAAAGGGGTTATCCAAGTTCTACAAAGTGAATCTAAACTTCTTTGTATATCTGTCTAAAACATTTTTGTAAATGACTTTCTTTAGAAATAATGCGCCATTTGGATATTATAGAATGTGGTCATTGGACCACTGACGTCACCCTCCCTGCTCCGTTTGTTTACATGCTGCTCCCTGCTTGAGCGAGTGGCCCTGCTTGTAAACGGGACGTCACTGGATTTTGTGCCCGCCCCTTCTGCCTCTCGGTCTTCATTCAGCACGGGTCTGGTAAGGATCGCGCATGCGCGATCCTTACTAGAGCCGTGCTGATTGAGGAGAGACAGAGAAGGGGAGGGCACCAAAGCCTGGACGCTGATGAATCTGTCTGCACGGCTCGGTAAGCGAGGGGCGGGCACAAAATCCAGTGACGTCCCGTTTACAGGCAGGGCCACTCGCTCAAGCAGGGAGCAGCATGTAAACAAACGGAGCAGGGAGGGTGACGTCAGTGGTCCAATGACCACATTGTGTAATATCCAAATGGCGCATTATTTCTAAAGAAAGTAATTTACAAAAATGTTTTAGACAGATATACAAAGAAGTTTAGATTCACTTTATAGAACTTGGATAACCCCTTTAATCTTTTTGATATAATGCAATGAATCATGATTGTGGCAACAAATATTTGTTGCAAGTTTTTATTTCATAAAGTTATGCCAAATAAAAAAGTGCATATATTAACTATTCTCTTTTTACAACCTGTAAAATAAGTCTAATGTCAGAATGACAGCAAAATAAAAAATATGCTAAAGGCAGAAATTTGTGAAGTTTTCAAAGGGATTGGCTGAGATTTTGTGAAATTGTCAAAGAGTTGGAAATTGTACAAAATAAAGAGAAAAAACACTACAAACCACTTAAATGCACCTCTGCTCCAGCAACACCACTCTGCTCCTCACTGGCCCTGCAGCAAGTTACATGCTGTTCATCATTCATGTGACTGTGGCAGCCAATAACTAGCCTCAGCGATCACATGTGTATGAAAAGTGAGTGACTGCTTTGGGTGCTGATTTTTGGCAACCTTGATGTGAATGATGAGCATGACACTATGACTGTAGGACCAGTGGGGAATAGAGTAGCAGTGACAGAGCAGCATTGGCATGGTGGGACAATTAAAGGATAAGTTATGTGTTTCTTCTTCCTGCTCTGCCAATTTATTTATTTTTTTATCTCAGACAATTCCTTCAAGTAGTCAATAAACAAAGTAGACCCTGTTTTTACCAGTATTTACCAGAATTTTTAATTTCTTTCAAATTCAATGCCTATTATCTTGAGTGATTGTTTGTTTGTCATACATGGAAAAAGGCACGTTTTGTACACTTACTGGATAAGTGAAAATAGGCAATATATTTAACCAATGAGATGCACAGACTGCCAATAATTTTCAAACTGATCAAATATCATGTGAAATGAATGTCTGGGCTATAATTCAAATTAACATAAGTCCCTTTTACAAGTAAAACATTTTGTACATGGTTATAAATTCCAGGCTCTGACTGTAATTTTATACCAAGAGAAGGTAGACAGGAAAGAAAGAAGAACGAATCTTATTTGTTACTTATATATCACATTTGGTAATCATCACCAAGTCTCGCAATTAAGCAAATAAGGTCAAAATAGTTAACCCACATACAGCTACAAATTAGATTTAGCAGATTGTCCTGATCTCTATTTATGGTATGTCCATGCCAATTTACATATTTAATTATACATGACCAAGATTCAGATAAGACTATAGTCTCTAAATGATTTTATTACTTTTCTTGACCTTTTCTAATACCAGCAGCTTAAGCCACTGTATATTCCTCTGGTTACAAGAGGTAGCTGGTGTTTTAGATTTCTTTTTATATACTACAGAGAATTTTTATTACATTGTTATTATACATCTATTTGGACTTACTACTATTCTTAACAATTTTAATATCCAGTGAAACACTTCCTTGTATTTTTTAGGCCTCCATCACAAAGACATATTTTATGCTTTTTAAATTGCTGGTAGAAAACACCATGTGACTCAAGCATTCTTCCTGCTATTTTTTGAGTTTTATGGAGAAATCTATGGAAAAAAAACACCCTACCTACCCGAGATTATGTTTTGATTAAAATAATATTTTTACTAATATTTCTGGGGCAGATTTCAGATTTTTATACAAATCCTAAAAGTAGATACAGATAGTAAAATTGAACAAATGAGTCAAAAATATTTTTAGTTTGATTATTTTTTTATGAAAATATCACGTGGCTCTGAGTGGAAAACATATGTGGAGTCAGACCTTTCCTTTCAGTATCTGGTGTGACCTCCTTGTGCAGCAATAAACTAAATACTTCCAGTTATTGTTGATTAGTCCTCCACATTGGCTTGGAGGAATTTTTGCCCATTCTTCCATATAAAACAGCCTCAGCGCTATTATGCTAGTGGGTTTACCCACATGAACTGCTTGGTTCGGCTCCTTCCACATCATTTCTATTAGATTAAGGTCAGGACCTTGACTTGGTCATTCCAAAAGTTTAACCTTATTCTTTAATCATTCTTTGGAAGAACAACTTGTGTGCTTAGGGTCATTCATTGTCTTCATGTATGAACCACGTCCTCTTGAGATTTAGCTCACAGACTGTTTTCCTTTAGAATTTGCTGGTATAATTCAGAACTTATTGTTCTATCAATGATGGCAAGCCATCCAAGCCCAGATGCAACAACAGAAGCCGAAACCATGATACTACCACCGCTGTGTTTTACAGGTCCAGGTGATCTTTAACAAAGTGCAGATGTTATTTTTGTAAAGCAGTAGCTTTCTCCTACCAATCCTGCCATGCGTACCATTCTTTTTTTGTGCCTCCTATTGGAGGACTCATAAACATAAGCTAATGTGAAAAGGACTTTAGTTGTTTAGTGGTTACCTTAAATTCCTCTGTGACTTCACAGACTATTATATGCCTTGTTCTTGGCGTGATCTTTGTTGGTCAACCACTGTTTAGAGATGGTTTTGTAACCTTTCCCAGCATGATGAGCATCGATTATTTTCTTCTGAGAACCTCATAAATCTACTTATTTTGTGCCATAATACACTTCGACAAATGTGTTGTTAAGATCAGACTTTGATAGATCCTTTTTCTTTAAATCAAACAGGTCACCTGAACACATCTGTAGGTTCACCTTCAAATTATCTGTTAATCCTAAAGATTCCCATAATTTTGCCATTCACAGTCATGTGATATGGGATAATTTTCCTCTCTTTTGACTCATTTGATTTGGGTATCATTGTCTACTTTTAGGACTTTGAAAAAAACAATTCTGAAGGGAATTTACCTTTAAAGCACCACTGTATATGTTTGTAAACTTTCTTAAATTTCAATATAGACTTTACCTTCACAAATTTTGGTCTCCTTCCTAAATTGCAGTGAAAAATAACTCTTGAATATTTTAAAATGCTGTATGTGATTGCAGCTTTAAATAAGTGTATGATATTTTAAACATATGGCTGCTTTCTTCCAGAAAAAGTACCACATGAATGGGACTACAATGCCAAATCAATAAGACTATCACTGTTTCATTCCAGTAGTCAAGTAGACATGTTAATTTAATCTCAAAAAACCCTTCAAGGGCACATCCACATGAAATGCATAAACTATAGATTTGCCACCATAGATTTGTGTGCAGCAAATCAGTAATATTTTACAATACCACTGAAGTGGATGAGATTATAACTAAACAAAATCTGCAGCATAAATTGACCCACGGGGTGGATTTTATATGTGCAATTTGCCAATTTACTCTGCCGCAGATTATATCGATTGCAATGTATAGGATGAAATCTGAAGCAAAAAAGCTGCAACAGATTCACAACTGATATTCCACCATGTGTTGCATACCCTTAAATGCATTATCCTAGAATGACAACTTACCCCCTTTTAACAGGTTGACTTATTGATGGGAGTGCATTTGCAAGAATCCATAGCAATCACAAGAACAGAGTTTCTTATTTTAACCTATTCTACCCCGGGGCAGTTTTCACCTTCCTGCCCAGGCTGTTTTTTGCAAATCCGATGTGTCACTTTATGTGGTAATAACTTTAAAAAGCTTTTACTTATCCAGGCCATTCTGAGATTGTTTTTTTTTCCATCACATATTATACTTTATGTCAGTGGTAAAATTGAGTAAAAAAAAATTCATTTTTATTTATAAAAAAATACCAAATGTAAAAATAAATTAGAAAAATTAGCAAATTTCCAAATTTCTATTTCTCTACTTTTATAATAGGTAGTAATAACTCCAAAAATAGATATTACTTTACATTCCCCATATGTCTACTTCATGTTTGGATTATTTTGTGAATGCCATTTTATTTTTTGGGGACATTAGAAGGCTTAGAAGTTTAGAAATAAATCTTTAAATTTTTCTGAAAATTTACAAAACCCACTTTTTAAGGACCAGTTCAGGTCTGAAGTCACTTTGTGAGGCTCACATAATAGAAACCATCCAAAAATGACCCCATTTTAGAGACTACACCCCTCAAGGTATTCAAACAGATTTTACAAACTTTGATAACCCTTTAGGTGTTCCACAAGAATTAATGGAAAATGCAGATGAAATTTAAGATTTTCCATTTTAATCAATTTTGTTCCGCTAACAAAGCCTTGCTTAACAGCCAAACAAAACTCTATTTATTGCCCTGATTCTGTCGTTTACAGAAACACCCCATATGTGGTCGTAAACTGTGGTACAGGCAAATGGCAGGGCACAGAAGGAAAGGAACGCCATATGGTTTTTGGAAGGCAGATTTCACTGGGATAATTTCAAGTTTCCATGTCACATTTGAAGATTCCTAGAGTAGAAACTCCAAAAAAATGACCCCATTTTGCAAACTACTGGATAAAGTGGCAGTTTTGTTGTTACTATTTTAGGGTATATATAATTTTGGTTGCTCTATATTACACTTTTCGTGAGGCAAGGTAACAAAAACAACTGTTTTGGAACAGTTTTTATTTTCTGTTATTTACAGTGTTCACGTGGTATTTTTATAGAGCAGGTTGTTACGGATACGACAATACCAAATGATTTTTGAGTGTCTACATATTCTGAAAGCCATGGTTTTTTTACATTTTGGGTGACTGTCTAATGTAGGGGCTCTTTGTTTCTGTATGAGATGACGGTTTGATTAGTACTATTTTAGGGTGCATATGCTTTCTGATTGATTAGTATTACACTTTTTGTGATGTAAGGTGGCAAAGAAGGCATTTTTTACACACTTTTTTTTACGGTGCTCATCTGAGTGGTTAGGTCATGTGATATTTTAGAGAGAAGGTTCTTACGGATGTGGCGATACATAATATGTTTATCTTTTTTATTTATTTCATTTTAGCACAATAATAGCAGTTTTGAAGCAAATAAAATCATATTTTAGTGTTTCCATTGTCTGAGAGTGATAGCTTTTTAATTGTTTGGGCAACTGCCAAATGTAGGGGCTCATTTTTTGTGGGATGGGGTGATGGTTTGATTGGTACTATTTTGGGGGGCATACGCCTTTTTGATCGCTTGGTGTTGCAATTTTTGTGATGTAAGGTGACAAAAAATGTCTTTTTTGGCACTGTTTTTATTTTTATTTTTATATGGTGTCCACTTCAGGGATTAGTTCATGTAATATTTTTATACAGCAGGTTCTTAAAGTTGTGGCGATACTTAATATGTATACTTTTTTTAAATGTATTTAAGTTTTACACAATAGCAGCAAAGAAACAGCAAAGAAGCAAAAAAAAATCATGTTTTTGTGTCTCCATAGTCTGAGAGACATATTTTTTTTATTTTTTAGGCGATTGTCTTAGGTAGGGTCTCATTTTTTGCAGGATGAGATGACGGTTTGAAAGGTATCATTTTGGGGTGCGTATGACTTTTTGATCGTTTGGTATTACACTTTTTATGATGTAAGGTGACAAAAAAAAGGCTTTTTTTACACTGTTTTAATTTTATTTTGTTTACGATGTTCATCTGAGTGGTTAGATCATGTGATATTTTTATAGAGAAGGTTCTTACAGATGCAAAGATACCTAATATGTATACGTTTTTATTTATTTAAGTTTTACACAATAAGGCTACATTCACACGCCCGCAATTCTGTTCCGCATTTTGTGGAACGGAATTGCGGACCCATTAATTTCTATGGGGACACACTATGTCCCGCCCGGATCCGGAATTGCGGATCCGCACTTCCGGTTCCACACTTCCGTTCCGCAAAAAAATAGAACATGTCCTATTCTTGTCCGCAATTGCGGACAAGAAAAGGCATTTTCTATGAGAGTGCTGGCGATGTGCGGTCCGCAAAATGCGGAACGCACATTACCGGTGTCCGTGTTTTGCGGATCCGTGGATCCTTGGATCCGCAAAACACACACGGATGTGTGAATGTAGCGTAACAGTATTTTTGAAACAAAAAAAATCATGTCAGTGTCTCCATAGTCTGAGAGCCATAGTTTTAACATTTTTTGGGCGATTGTCTTAGGTAGGGTATCATTTTTGACGGATGAGACTACGGTTTGATATGCACTATTTTGGGGTGTATATGACTTTTTGATTGCTTGCTATTACACTTTTTGTGATGCAAAGTGACAAAAAATGGCTTTTTTTACTCTTTTTTTTAAGGTGTTCACCTGAGGGGTTGGTTATGTGGTATTTTTTTTAGAGCAGGTTGTTACGGATGCGGCGATACTCATATGTCTACCTTTTTTTATTTTTTTACATTTAACACAATAAAAGCATGTTTTAGTGTCTCCATAGTCTGAGAGCCATAGTTTTTTATTTTTTGGGTGATTGTCTTAGGTAGGGTATAATTTTTTGCGGGATGAGGTGACGGTTAGTTTAGTACTATTTTGGGGGGGCATATGCCTTTTTGATCGCTTGGTGTTGCACTTTTAGTGATGTAAGGTGACAAAAAAAATTTTTTAAGCACAGTTTTTATTTTATTTTTTTGACGGTGTTCATCTGAGGTGTTAGGTCATGTGATAATTTTATAGAGCCAGTCGATACAAATGCGGGGATACCTAATATGTCTACTTTTTTCCTTATTTAGTTTGTTTTGGAAAAAAGATGCTTTTTTATAGTTGAAACGTTTAATTTTTTTGCAAAACTTCAACTTTTGGGGGTCTCATCGCCTTTACAATGCATTACAAAATACTTCTGTATTGTAACGCATTGGCTGTAAGTGTATTACACAGTGTAATACACTTATAGCTTTCTGCCTGTGAGATCCAGGGGGCTGGATCTCACAGGCTGTTACGGAAGGCAGCCACGATGCCTAAGGAAGGCATATGGCTGCCTTCCCTGCCATTGGGTCCCAGACACAGCAGTGCGGGGACCCAATGGCTGCTCCAATCCCCGCACGGACATCACACATGCCGCGGTAAGCGCTGACCGCTGCACATCAAGGGTTACTGCGCCAGCATCGGTGTTTTCACCAGTGTTGGCTCGTACAGCAGGGGTCCGGCTATCAGTGACTGCCGCTGATCATGTGGGTGCAGCTCCTTCACCCGCTCAATCAGCGTGCCGTAATAGTACGGTGTTGGGTGGCAAGTCACGTTGCGCTGTACTATTACGGCGCTGGGCGGAAAGGGGTAAATGAAGCAGCAGTCAAGCACTATCCAGTGCTGAGCCAGCTATTGTTTACAGTCCCATACAGCTTGAATGAAGTGGCAGTGCACATGCTCTTTTCATTCAAATGGGAAACATGAATTCCCCATTCCTATGATCAATGGGGGCCCCAGTTGTTGGACCTGCTACAATCAGAAACTTTTCACCTATCCTGTGGATGAGTGATAAGTTTTTACTCTGACACAACCACTATTTGTATTGCAGCTAATATGTTTGTTTTCTTTTACTATTGTATAATGCTGTATAATAATAGTAAAAGTATATTTAATTAACAATGCTGAGTAAAAATAATGCTTATTATTATTTTATTTAAATTATGATCAGTAGTAGCAACAACAGCAATAACTATTAATATGATTAATATTGTTAATAAACCAGTATGGGTGGGTTCACACTAGCGTTATGGTTTACGTTATGGCCTTACGTTATAACGTGGTTATAACGGAACATAACGGAATCCATAAGACGGAAGGATGGATCCGTTATTTTGCCCATAGACTTCTATTATGACGGAATGCAAAACGGAAGCCTTTAAAAGGCATTCCGTTTGCTTTCTGTCATAATACAAGTCTATGGGAAAGCATAACGGATCGGTCTGGTTCCCGTTATGCAAGACGGAAAACAAAGTCCTGACATGTTATAACCGAAAGCAATAACGGAATCCCTAACGCTAGTGTGAACCTACCCTAATAACAATAATAATATTGTACACTTTTTAATTCTGATTATTAGTATAGCAACATGAATAATCCTAATATTAGCATTCTTAGATATTGTTATTGCTGTCCCTATATAACCAAAATATTATTATTTCTCATGAGTAAGTATTACTTGTGACCTATAACATGTTAGTCACACCTTGTATCTGGCTGAAAAGAAAGAAAAAATGTTTTGCGGTCTATCCTGTCTTTTATCTGAAGAGGTTACAAATGTTTCACCCTGAAAGCAATACCAATTCCCAGTCGGTCAGATATTCAAGAGGTCCTGTAGTCAAAAAGTTTCAAATGGCTGAAAGTGATGTGACACTACTAAATGTCACATAATTTAAATGCTTATAAAAAAACATCACAAATATTTGTCCTTTCCTCAAGTCTGTCATTTCACACAAAAAGATTCAAAGAATAAAGAAAACAGACCGCCAAGGATGTAAATGGATGTATATCTGCAATGAGACAAACCAAGGAGGCACTATTGGGAATATACGACATAAACATCAAAATAGGTGCAAACTGGAAAATGTACTATTTGGACAAAAGTACTGAGACCAGTGAAGAAAATAAATCTCACTTCCCACCACATTGTATGCAACCGTAAATGGTGCTATTAGAAAGTGCATCTTATCCCACAAAAAATAAGCCCTCATATGGCTATGTGATTGAAAAAATAAAAAAATGATGGCTTTTGATGACTGAAAATAATCTGGTCTTAAAAGGGTTAAAAGGGAAAGGAGGTATCCTGAATCTTGAAAATAAGCAGGGAGAGATGTCACAAATCTATAAAATTGACAATTCAAGTATTCCAAAAAGTGGCTCGTCAGGGAACCCATCCCCACCACTATCGACCCACCTGTAGTTTTTTTCTGCAATTTAGGATGGATGTAAACATAGGGGTTAGATGGATGCTGTATTAAGATATCATCCTTCTATCTTCATTCAGCAGGACCTGCACTGATGTCACCACGCTCACCACGTGGTGAGCATGATTACGTCTACACAGGTCCTTTTGCAGGTCCTGCAGGAAGAAGAAAGGAAACAATACCGGCTGTACAATCAAGTGGATGAGGTGAGTTTATTTTTTTAATTTTTTTAACCCCTTAATGGGCATTTTAGTTAGCATTCTGTATTAACAATGCTATTTTTTCCCTTATAACCATGTTAGAAGGGAAAATAATAAAATCAACAGAATACCTAACCCAAAGACGAACTTCAGTAACATAGTAACATAGTAACATAGTTTATAAGGCTGAAAATATACATTTGTCCATCCAGTTCAGCCTGTTATCCAGCAAGTTGATCCAGAGGAAGGCAAAAAAAAACTGTGAGGTAGAAGTAAATTTTCCCCACTTAAGGGGAATAAAATTCCTTCCCGACTCCAATCAGGCAATCAGAATAATTCCCTGGATCAACGACCCATCTCTAGTAGCTATAGCCTGTAATATTATTACCCTCCAGAAATACCTCCAGGCCCCTCTTGAACTCTTTCATTGAACTCACCATCTCCTCAGGCAGACAGTTCCATAGTCTCACTGCTTCTTCCGTAAAGAATCCTCTTTTATGTTTGTGTACAAACCTTCTTTCCTCCAGATGCAGAGGATGTCCCCTCGTCACAGTCCTGGGGATAAATAGATGATGGGAAAGATCTCTGTACTGACCCCTGATATATTTATACATAGTTATTAGATCTCCCCTGGTCTTTTTTCGTCTTTTTTCTAAAGTGAATAACTCTAATTTTGATAATTTTTCCGGGTATTGTAATTCCCTCATTCCAGTTATTACTTTAGTTGCCCTTCTCTGAACGCTCTCCAGCTTTGCTATGTCTGCCTTGTTCACAGGAGCCCGAACTGTTCACAGTACTCTATGTGTGGTCTGACCAGTGATTTGTAAAGTCGTAGGACTATGTTCTCATCACGGGCATCTATGCCCCTTTTGATGCAACCCCTTATCTTATTGGCCTTGGCAGCAGCTGCCTGACACTGGTTTTTACAGTTTTGTTTGCTTTTCAATAAAATTCCTAGGTCCTTTTCCATATCAGTGTTACCCACTGTTTTACCATTTAGTATGTGCGGGTGACTGTGCATAAGCTCACATTTGTTAGTGTTAAACCTCAACTGCCACTTCTCTGCCCAAGCCTCCAATCTATCCAGATCCATTTGTAGCAGTATACTCTCTTCTTCCGTGTCAATTAATTACTTTACACATTTTAGTGTCACCTGCAAAAATTTATATTTTACTGTGCAAGCCTTCTACAAGATCCTTAATAAATATATTGAAGAGAATAGGGCCGAGTACTGAACCCTGAGTTACTCCACTAGTAACAGTGACCCAATCTGAGTGTGTACCATTAATAACCACCCTCTGTTTTCTATTACTGCGCCAGTTACTTATCCACATGCAGACATTTTCTCCCAGTCTGAGCATTCTCATTTTATATACTAACCTTTTATGCGGTACAGTGTCAAATCTTTGGAGAAGTTCAGATATACGACATCCATTGATTCGCTGCTGTCAAGTCTAGAAATCCTCATAGAACTGATTAAATTAGTTTAACATGCGTTATTTGCTTATTTTCATTGAGGTGCTCCAAGATAGCATCTCTTAGAAAACCTTCAAACAGTTTACCCACGACAGATGTTAAACTTACCGGCCTATAGTTTCCGGGTTCTGTTTTCGGACCCTTTTTGAAGATTGGTTCAACATTGGCTATGCGCCAATCCTGTGGAACACTCCCTGTCAGTATAGAGTCCTTAAATATCAGAAATAAGGGTCTGGCTATGACATTACTTAATTCTCTTAGGGAATGGGGGTGTATGCCATCTGGTCCTGGCGATTTGTCTATTTTAATCTTTTTAAGACGCCGTTGTACTTCTTCCTGGGTCAGACAGGGCACTTTTAATGGGGAATTTACTTTTACATTCTGCATTTCATCTGACAGTTTCTTTTTTTCAGTGAATACAGCGAAGAAAAAAATATTTAATAGCTTTGCTTTCTCCCCCCTCATCACTCTGTAAAGGGCCGACACCTTCAGATTTATACTTTTACCATTTATATAATTGAAGAACATTTTAGGGTTAGTTTTGCTCTCTTTGGCAATTAATCTCTCGGTCTCTAGTTTGGCTGCTTTTATTTGTTTTTTACATATTCATTTTTTTTCCTTATAGTTTTTCAGTGCTTCCTCGCTGCCCTCCTGTTTTAGTGATTCAAATGCTTTCTTTTTGTATCATTTATTGCTTTCTTTACAGTTCTCTTTATCCACATTGGTTTCTTCTTATTTCTTAACCTTTTATTCCCATAAGGTATGTACCTCACACAATTAGATTTTAGGATGCTTTAAAGTTTGTATTTTTGTTCCTCCCTGAAGAAACACTCTTTTGAATGATAATTGAAAGGTTATTACTTTATCGTCACTATTTCCCAGGTGTCCCACAACCTGCACATCTGTTGTTCTGTCAGGTCAATTGGTTAATACTAAGTCCAGTATGGCCGCCCCTCTAGTCGGGTCCTGAACCAGTTGGGAAAGGTATGAGATGTACAGGCTTTATGAGATGTACAGGCTTCAGTTTCCCAGTCTATATCTGGGTAGTTGAAATCCCCCATAATAACTACCTCATTATGATATGCTGCCTCATCTATCTCGTTTAATAGTAGATTTTGTGTGGACTCTGGTATATTAAGTGGTTTATAATAAACTCCTATTAGTAATCTATTATTGTTTTTGCCTCCATGTATTTCTACCCACAGTGACTCCACATGTTCATGTCCCTCACTTATATCTTCTCGGACATTGGGCTTTAGACAGGACTTTACATAAAGGCAGATCCCTCTCCCTCACTGATTTTGGAGATCCTTTCTAAACATACTGTAACCCTGTACATTAACTGCCCAGTCATAGCTTATCATCTAGCCATGTCTCAGTTATTCCCACTATGTCGTAGTCCTCCTCACATATCACTAATTCCAATTCCCCAGTTTTATTAGTCAGGCTCCTGGCATTAGTATACCTACATTTAAGAGGTTTATTTATATTTTTTACCCTACACCTTTCCCTCTGAACTGGTCTAGTCCTTCATTCCACTCCTCCTCTAGTCCTACTACCTTGCCCCTGGTCTCTATCTGCACTATCTTCCCATCCTATAATGTAATTTTCCTCCCCCCAGTCCTTAGCTTAAAGCGAACCTGTCACCTGCTTTTTACCTCTTAAGCTGTTAACTGTACCTTATAGATCTTTGTAACCTTGTTTCCAAACAGGTGTTGTTCGTTTTTCTGGGGTTTATATTACTGAAAAAATCACTTTATAATCTGCTCTGCTGCGTCTGAAGTCACCAGACAAGTCAAGGAGGCAGACCCTTCTTGACTGCTGGATGCGACTCCCCCGCCCTAACCCCGCCTCTCATCCCTATGATTGACACTAGCTCTTCTGCCCGGGACCGCGCTGGTCTCGGCGGCGCATGCGCCGTCTGCCTTCATAGCAGCGCGATCCCGAGCCTCACGCTGAGTGATCTGCATTTCACCAGCGGCCCGGCTAGAGAGGAGAGAAGTGCGCAAGCGCGATCTAGCAAGGGGATCGCGCTTCACTGAGTGCGAGGCTCGGGATCGCGCTGCTATGAAGGCAGACGGCGCATGCGCCGCCGAGACCAGCGCGGTCCCGGGCAGAAGAGCTAGTGTCAATCATAGGGATGAGAGGCGGGGTTAGGGCGGGGGAGTCGCATCCAGCAGTCAAGGAGGGTCTGCCTCCTTGACTTGTCTGGTGACTTCAGACGCAGCAGAGCAGATTATAAAGTGATTTTTTCAGTAATATAAACCCCAGAAAAACGAACAACACCTGTTTGGAAACAAGGTTACAAAGATCTATAAGGTACAGTTAACAGCTTAAGAGGTAAAAAGCAGGTGACAGGTTCGCTTTAAACACTCCTCCAACCTTATAGCCATTCTCTTCCCCAACACAGCTGCCTCTTCCCCATTGAGGTGCAGCCCATCCCTACGATAGAGCCTGTAGCCAACAGAGAAGTCGGCCCAGTTCTCCAGGAACCCAACCTTTCCTTCCTACACCAGTTCTTGAGCAACTTATTAACCTCCCTAATCTCCTGCTGCCTTTTTTTTGTGGCTCGAGGTACAGGTAGTATTTTGGAAAATTGCCCTAAGCTTGTGACCTAAATCCCTAAAATCATTTTTAAGGACGCTCCACCTACCTCTAAGTGTGTGATTGGTTCCGATATGGACCATGACAGTTGGATCTTTTCCAGCCCCTCCCAGTAATCTGTCAAACCGGTCCGCAATGTTTCAAACTTGAGCGCTAGGAAGATAACACACCGTTCGATGATCCCGGTCTTTGTGACAGATTGTCCTATCTGTACCCCTAATAATTGAGTCTCCCACTACCAGCACCAGTCTGGCCTGCCCTGCTCTCCTGATCCCCTGCTTACTGGAGCTGACATTCCCCTGAATGGCAGAGGAAGTGTCCGTCTGCAGCAGTGCTCTCTCTGAACTGTCATTCCCCTCAACTGCCAACCTTGCAAACCTGTTGGGGTGTGTCAGATCAGGGCTAGCCTTCCTTGCACTCTTCCCTCTACCCTGCTTTCTAACTGTTATCCAGCTAGCTACATCACTTTCCTCATCCTCCTCGCTACTACCCTCCCCCACGTCTACCCCATAGAGTGCTTGCTCAGTGAGCAGCAAACTCTTTTCCAAATTGTTAACGCCTCTCAGTGTTGAAACTCCCCCGGTTAGATACTCATTGTGCGATTCCAAACGGGCAATTTGCTCACATTTTGAACAAAGATATGCACCTTCAAACGGCTGTTCCAGGACTGCATACATTAGACAAGATGTGCACTGAACTGCGTTGTCAATAATGGAACACACACTAAATTGGGATTACTCAAGAAATAAGAAAATACAATATAATGCAGTGATAAGAAACTGATTTACTGCAGTCTCCCACTAAAGTCCCTGAAGAAGTCCAGATTCGGGTCTGTGTACCACATTTAATTTTTTATCATGCGCATGCAAAATGTATTGCACTCGCTTGGAAAAAAACGAACAACGGAACGCAATCGCAGACAAAACTGACTGAAATTGAGCGCCTACTCGCGTGGGTTTCCCGCAGTGCACCCGCATCGCATCCGGCCCTCACCCGCGACGCTCGTGTGTAAGAGGCCTTAGACTTCATCTAGTGTATTTCCTAAATGTACTATTATATATCATTCTTGTGGAAAAAGCCCTAATCACAGGTTTTCCATCCCTTTGCTCTAACCTACTGTATTTCTCCTTAGGAACTCCTTCTTTTTATTCTTACAAATTATTGCTGTCCCTCTATAACTTCCTCTTTCATAATATCAGAGGGAGCAGTCTTTGTACATGCCAACGGAAATATAGGTTTATGAATAATAACCCGCGGCTTGCTATTAGTGATGGGCGAGCATGCTTGGCCGAATATCTGTTTGGCTCGAGCATCGCTATGCTCGGCACATGGCAGTACTCGACCGATTACCGCATATGCTCTAGCGCAATGCCCGAGTCTCCGCCCCGCATGTTTCGTGGGTTTTAAGCAGCCAATAAAGGTGCAGGTAAGTACTGCCCTCACTGTAATGCCAGTAGTCATGTTGGCTGCTGGCATTACAGTGATTGGCTGTCCGGAACGTGTCATCTGGCTGGAACGCCTGTTATATAGAACCTGATGATGCATGTTCACCTCAGACGTAGACAGTGAGAGCAGAGCGTAGGGTGGGAAAGACAGTATAGGGAGCAATTTTGGCCAATCTGGGCCACTAGTGTCCATAATCTGTGGTGTTCTCTAACAAATAGTAACCAATAGTGTAGAACATCTGCAAACAGTGTCTGTATTACAAATTCCAATAATCTTCACCTAATATAGTGTCCATAATCTGTGGTGTTCTGTAACCAATATTGTAGAAAATCTGCAAACAGTGTCTGTATTACAAATTCCAATAATCTGGGCCAAATATAGTGTCGATATTCTGTGGGTTTCTGTGACATATACTGTCCTGCATCCGAAAACTGTGTCTTTAGCGGACAGTAAAACAATCTGTACCATATCTAGTGACAAAACCATTAATATAAAGAAGGCGAGCACTAAGGGACAGGGAAGTGCACGTGATGCTGATGGTGCACGCAGAGGCTGTGGCCCTGGGCGCAATGAAACTGAGTAAAAGAATGTAGCTGAGGGCCTTCCGGGGCGCTAACCCTCTAAAACAGTGATGGCGATGGCGAACCTTTTAGAGTCTGAGTGCCGAAACTTGCAAAGTGCCCACACGGTCATTTACCCTGAATACTACAGTCCAATATAGTAGATCTTCAATATTCCTTATCATTTAGCTATAGCTGTAGAGTGCCAGTTTGTGCCACATGTCCAGCTTGGACACCCAGTAGTTGTAAGGCACAGAGGGATCACTAAGTACGCTGACACAGTCTGATATGTACTTCTTCACCATCTTCCAAATTTTTTACATCCTTGTGACACTAGGCCGCACATCAAGATGAGGGTGCTGGCGGGGGGTCATGAAACTGTCCAAGGCCTTGAAGAGTGTTGTCCTGCCTCTGTTGGAACTGCTGTGTGTTCCCCTCATCTCCCCTCCTGGGTTGCCCAAGGAACTACGTACTCTGCCACCAGCGTTGTCAGATGGAAATTTATGGAGCAATTTTTCAAGAAGGACCTTCTGGTATTGCACCATTTTGCTTGTCCTCTCCACCACAGGAATGAGAGATGAGAAGTTCTCTTTGTAGCGGGGGTCGAGAAGGGTGAACTGAACAACCAGTAATCGCTGTTGTGCAAAATGCGTTGAATGCGAGGGTCACAGGAAAGGTAGCATAACATAAAGTCATAAAGTCAGCCATGTGTGCCAGAGTCGCAACAGAATAGACTTTGCTGTCCTCATCAGGAGGATGACTCTCAATCTTCTTATCCTCTTCCTACTCTCCTGCCCAACTATTGTGAACAGATGGAATAAACCTGCTATGGTTACTACCCTCTGTAGCGAAGGCAACCGTCTCTTGCTCCTCCTCCTCCTCATCATCATCATCCACTTCACACTGAGAAGACAAACTGAGGGTGGACTGGCTAGCACCCTGTGTAATGGCTTTCCCCGTAGTTCCATCTCTTCCACATGTAAAGCGTCCGCCTTCATTGTTAGCAGCCAGTGTTTCAGTAGACACAGAAGTTGAATGGTTAGGCTAATAATAGCAGCATCACCTCTCACCATCTGTGTTTATCTCTCAAAGTTGCATAAAAACACACAGAGCTCAGAGATACAAGACCATGTTGCAACTGGTATTCCACTACTGCCTTCTGCTGCTCACAAAGCCTGGCCATGTGGATTTCCAGTGCATGCTCACGTCGCACAACAGTAAGTTAGCTGGTAAATACAAGCGCTGCAGCAGCAATGCCAGACCGTCGGCAGCTGTAGATGACTTTCTGAAATGGGCACACACACGGCACACCTTCACCAATAGCTCAGGCAAATTGGGATAGGTTTTGAGAAATTTCAGAACACGTGGGCTAGGCATGGTTTGTCCGGATCCCGGATATTAAAGAGGGATCCACATGGCCCTATCATCATTTTTTCCATGTACAATTTAGCTTTTTTCACTGGGCAGAGGTGGTTTTCTGTCCAGTGATTAAGATTCTATTATTAGGACAGGTTTTTGAGGGACAATTTCCCAACGTTTTGCTGTGTTCACTGGGCAGAGTTGTGATTCTGCCTGGTGAGGGCCGTGATTGGCTGAGGGCTGGGCCTGTTATGTTCCATTGTTTGAGTTTTTATTGTTATGGTTTGAGTTTATCACTACGCTTTAAAATATGTTATGGTTATTTGGTTATTTATTCTTAAACAAGCCATGCCATTAGTTTACCTCCACTCTCGTGTGTTATGTTTTTATTTATATTAATGTATAAGTTTGGGATGTTTGTTGTGCATGGTACATATATGCTGTATGATTGCCATGTGTGTGAGCTTGCCAAGCTACAAAGCTGCCAACAAGTTATGGCCATTATCAGACACAACCAACATGGTCCCTTATACCCTGCCACAGCTCTGCGGCGGTGTGCTCTTTGTCACCCAAGCAAATGAGTTTCAGCACGGCCTGTCGCCGCTTCCTCACTGCCGTGCTACACTGCTTCCAGCTACTGACTGATGGTTGACTGCTCCGCAAGATAAGAATTCAGAGTTTGCAGTGGAGGAGGAGGTGGAGGTGGAGGAGGAGAAGGGGGGGTTGAGGCCACTAATGTATGTGGTGGTGGAAATCCTGATGGGAGTAGGGCACGCAATCCTTGGCGTATGACTCGCTACCGGCCTCCACAAGGATCACCCAGTATGTCCCTGGCCAAAAGCACTTGTCCATGTGTCCGTTGTTAAGTGGACCTTCCCAATAACAGCGTTGGTCAGGGCAGGGTGATGTTATGGGACACAATTGCTGGTGTAATGCGGGGACGGCACACCAAGAAAAATAATGATGGCAGGGGACTGAGTTACGATGGACAGCCACCGCCATGATGCTGAGGAAAGCCTCAGTGTCCACAGGCCCAAATGACAACATTTCCAGGGCCAGAAATTTTGAAAGGTGCGCAGTTAGTGCTATGGCCTGTGGGTGGATGGCTGGTGAATGGCTGGGTATTTGCGCTTGCGTTCGAAGACCTGGGGTAAGGACATCTGTACGCTGTGCTTTGACACATAAGTGGGTGTGCTAGCTTAGGGTGCTTGCGAAGTCCCAGCTGCAGAGCGGGAGTCATCCAGGCCTGCGTCTAGGACAGAAGATTGGCCAGCATGTAACACAGGGTTGGAAGAGGAGGCAGTGGTGTGACCCACAGACACTGATTGTGGACCTAGGGGTTCGGCCCACCTATTAGGGTGCTTTGATGCCATGTGGCGGATCATGCTTGTGGTGGTGAGGTTGCTAGTGTTCATATCCCTACTCATTTTGCCTCCAGTGTACTGTCTTCCCCCATTATGTTCCCGGGTTTGAGTTTTTATTGTTATGGTTTGAGTTAGTCTATGAATAGGATGCAAAATATGTTATGGTTATTTAGTTATTTTTGAGTTCATATTTTGGTATGGCACAGTTTGCAAATTACAATTCGTTTATCACCCGCCCCTTCCTCAAAAAAGCGCCAGACTGCAGGACACCTACCCCTTGGCAAGAGAGATTTCTGCAAGGGGGAACAGTTGTGGGCCTGTTTGATGTGGCCCGCCTTCTCCCTTTTGCTACCCCACAGCCTATTCCAGCCTGTTGCAGTGCTGTGGATCCCTGCCCCTCTGTCCTGCTGTCCTTGCTTGGCTTGCCACCTTTCCAGGTTGGGTCAGTGATGTCATCGTCCCCCATCTCCTCTTCCACTTCCTCACTCTGGTCATCCTCCTGACTTGTGTTGCCCTAACAAGACCCTCACTAATTGACAACTGTGTCTCATCCGCATCATCCACCTCGTGAAACAGTAATTGCCATTCCCCACCATCATGAGCAGACCGGGAAAACTGTGAAAAAGACTGCAAGATGCATCTGTCCATCTGCATGACAAGCGGAGAGAAGGATCCGTTCTTGCAATGCATTTGTAGACGGATCCGCACCCGGTAAAGTGTAAGCATCCCTAAAATATCAGTGACATCCAGTGTACTTTTTACCTACACGGTGTCTGCTGCGGACATTTAAATTATCCGCGCCACATCTCCTGTTTAAAGTGTGCCCATCCTTAAAATGTCAGTGACATCCAGTGTACTTTTTCCGTAGATGGTGTCCACTGTGGACAGTTAAATTATCTGCGCCAAATCTCCTGTGTAAAGTGTGCGCATCCAAAAAATATCAGTGACATCCAGTGTACTTTTTCTGTAGACGCTGCGAACAGTGACATCACCTGTGGTACCTCTCCTATATATCATTTCCTCATCCCAAATATCTGTGACATTCCCTGTAATTTTTAATTAGCTGCTAGTGACAGCATTGACATTATATGCGGGATATCTCCAGTGTAACGTGTGCATTTAAAAAATGTATCTGTAACATACAGTGTACTTTTTCAATAGACGGTGTCCGCTTCTGAGAGGGACATTACCAGGGGTACATTTAAAGTGTAACGTGTGCATACAATTTTTTTATCTGTGACATATAGTGTACTTTTTCAATAGACGATGTCTGCTTCTGAGAGTGACATTACCAGGGCCACATCTAAAGTGTAACGTGTGCGTTTAAAAAATGTATCTGTGACATACAGTGTACTTTTTCAATAGACGGTGTCTGCTTTTGAGAGT
The DNA here is from genome assembly GCA_033119425.1 of Bufotes viridis. NCBI lineage: Eukaryota > Metazoa > Chordata > Amphibia > Anura > Bufonidae > Bufotes > Bufotes viridis. The sequence goes on from CM065589.1 coordinate 94,172,608, forward strand.
GACATTACCAGGGCAGTGGGGTGGCAAAGGGGAGAAGGAGGGCCACACCAAAAAGGCCCACAACTGTTCCACGGGGCACCCGCTTGCGGAAATCTCCTTTGCCAAGTATGGCGCTATTTTGAAGAAAAGTGCAGACGACAAAAGAATAGTAGTTTCGGTGGTGTTTCCATCAATTTCTGAACTTTTCCTATGAACCAGGCTCTTCAGAGCAGGAGATGCCTGGTGTTCCGGATGTGTTCGGCCCGAGCACTTGAGCCCTTGGGTGCTCGATCAACACTAATCAGCACTGTTTAGAATGTGGGCAACTCGACGGTCGTTGCATAGGCACTGCAGCATGTAGTCGCTAATATGTGCTAAGCTTCCCAGAGGCAACGACAAGCTGTCCTCTCTGGGAGGTGTATCATCTTTGTCTTCTTTATCCTAGCCACGCTCCAGTGATGCCCATGAGCTGCTTTGGGTGCCCCCCTGCTGCGAACACGGTTCCTCCTCATCATCATCCTCCTCCAGGACTGTGCCCTGGCTGGACAGTTGTGTACCTTGCCTCTGTTGGTGCAGGAACCCACCCTCTGAGTCACTTGTGATTACTGGCCTGATAACCGTGGAAATTATTCCTCTTCCTCCTCCTCTTCCTCCTGTGCCACATCCTCTTCCATCATCCCCTGAAGTATTTTTTCAAGGAGACATAGAAGTGGGATAGTAACGCTGACGCTGAGGACGGCATCATCGGCACTGGCCATGTTGGTGGAGTACTCGAAACAGCGAAACACGGCACACACGTCCCGCATGGAGGCCCACTCGTTGGTGGTAAAGTGGTGCTGTTCCACAGTGTGACTCATACGTGCGTGCTGCAGCTGAAACCCCACTATTGCCTGCTGCTGCTCGCATATTCTCTCCAGTATGTGCAAGGTGGAGTTTCACCTTGTGGGTACTTCGCATATGAGGCGGTGAGCGGGATGGCTAAAGATATGCTGCAGCGCAGGCAGGTGAGCAGCAGCAGGGTGAGAATGCCGAAAGCATGCACAGATGGCCCGCACTTTCTGCAGCAGCTCTAACATATCGGGGTCATTTTTCAGGAACCTCTGCACCACTAAATTCAACACATTCAGCACAGGTAAGGGATGTCCGTCAAACCAGCTAGGCCCAGAGCTGCTACGAGATTTCGCCTATTATTGCACCCCACCAGGCTGGGCTTGAGGCTCAGTGGCACCAACCACTCATCGGTCTGTTGTTCCACAGCTCCTGCGCGATGTGGGTTTTTTCCCCCAAACAGATGAGTTTCAAAACAGCCTGCTGTCATTTCACCCTGGCTGTGCTGAAGTTGGTGGTGAAGGTGTTACGCTGACCGGATGAGGAGGTGGTAGAGGAGGAAGCGGAGTAGGAGGAGGAATCAACCGGAGGCAAATAGAAACGTCCCGCAAATCTCAGTGGCAGAAGGACATGCGCCAAACTGCTATCTGCCTCAGGCCCAGCCGCCAATCCATTTACCCAGTGTGCAGTTAGGGAGATATAACATCCCTGCCTCGTGCTTACTGGTCCACATAACCGTGGTCATATGGACCTTGACACAGATGGCATTGCAGTGCACACCTAATTTTGTCCGCCACTTGGTTGTGCAGGGCAGGGATGGCTCACCTGGAAAAGTTGCGGTGGCTGGGAACCACGTACTGTGGGACTTCCACCGCCATAAAGGTTTTTAAAAGTCTCTGTCTCCACCAGACGGAATGAAAGCATTTGAAAGGCCAGTAATTTTGAAATGCTGGCATTCAGGGCCAGGGGTAATTTCTCTTTCTCTCCAGTGTTTGGGAGATGGACAGCTGAACGCTTCCATGGGACAGTGTGGAGATGCTTGCTGACGGTGATGGAGGTGGTGGCATTGCTGTCACTTCCTCTGTTTGTGGGGTGGAAGGTGCCACTGTCACTCCAGAGGGGGAGGAAGAGGCCGAGACCGCAGCAGAAGCGGGACCAGGAGGAACTCCTTTGCAGCTCGTGCTTTGCATTTAGACGCCTGGTCATGCAGGTGGTGCTCAGGTTTAGAACTTTTTTTGCCTCGCTTCAGGCTCCGATTGCACAGCATGCAAACCACTCGGATCTTGTCGTCAGCACGTTGTCTGAAGAACTGCCACGCCAGGGAACTCCTTGGAGCTGGCTTTCGTGTGCAAATTCCCTGGGTGTGGTGGACAGTAGCAGGCGTACAGGCTAGAGGACGGCCACTCTGCTTTTGAACCTGCTCCCTCTTTTGCTGATCGACTGGTGCTGTGTGACCACCACCTCTTCCTCCGAACTGCACACCTCACTCGCATGACCTTGATTCCATGTGGGGTCTAGGACTAGAGATGAGCGAACACCTGGATGTTCGGGTTCGAGAGGTTCGGCCGAACTTCCGGAGAATGTCCGGGTTCGTGATCCGAACTCATCCCGAACTTCATCCCGAACCCCATAGAAGTCAATGGGGACCCGAACTTTTGGGCACTAAAAAGGCTGTAAAAGACACCCAGAGGGATAATATACCGCAATAAACGCATTGCGATTACAACTTTGAGCTAACGATCACCATCATCATTTGCTTAATCGCATTGCGATTTCAACTTAGCATTGCTAAATAATTCCATCCATATCGTTAACTTACTGAGTCAGTAAGTTAACAAATATGGGTGGAATTATTTAGCAATGCTAAGTTGAAACGGCAATGCGATTAAGCAGATATATAATAATCGCATTGCGATTTCAACTTAATTCTCACATCCGACAGTACATTCTACTGGAGGAGGCGTTCCCATGGTGATCGGTAGCTCAAAGTTTTAATCGCAATGCGATTAAGAATACATAAGAATCGCATTGCGATTCCAACTTTTAGTACTCAACTTTTAAAATCGTACACCACTTTAAGTTCCAAAGTTGCAATCGCGTTCGAATAGAACTTAAAGCTGTCTCTTAGTCAGTTTTAGTATTGGTGTGTTGTAATAGAAGTTACATTCGTACGCGAATATAACTTAGAGCAATACAGTCAACTTTACACTGTTAGTTTTATTATCGCGATAATACAACTATTCAAGAATCGATGTACGTGCGTCTGTACGTGTGTGCGTTACCTCGGACACTATTCTATTTTGCCAGCCACAGCTGAAACCACTGATTTATGGTATTGCTATTTTGGCAATTGAATTTAACCCCAGAAAATAATCTATCCTTTGCCAGACAGCAGACAGTATTATACTTGTCTAGCCAAAGCTGGAACACCAAATTTAGGGGATTGGTATTTGGGCAATTGTATTTAACCCCTTAATAAAATATTGAAATTTCTTTCCTGAGTTTCTAGGGGTGACAATTAGCACAGCCAAGCCCCTGATGTAGGATATAGCAAAAAAAAAAAAACTAGTATTGATGGATTGATGGACTTGGTGGCAGCTTCTTCTGGCGCACCACAAATCACAAAATGGCCGCCGATCAACCCAGAAAATAAGTGACAGAAAAACGCTCTGTGCAGCCTAAAAACCAGCGAGCAAGTAACTAGCAGAAGTTCAATGATTCTCAGCTGTAAATCGATCCGTTCATTAGGTGCTGTTGCTGACTTTTACCTGCCTAATCTCGCCCTGACAGAAGCTGAGTCCTCTCCCTACACTAATCAGAGCAGTGTGACGTGCGGCGCTACGTGACTCCAGCTTAAATAGAGGCTGGGTCACATGCTGCACTTGGCCAATCACAGCCATGCCATTAGTAGGCATGGCTGTGATGGGCTCTTAGGGCAAGAAGTAAAACGCTAGCTGATTGGCTGCTGTGCAGCCCTTCAGAAAGCGGGAAGTAATCGACGAACACCGAACCCGAACCCGAACTTTTTTGAAAATGTCCGGGTTCGGGTCCGGGTCCCGGACACGCCAAAATTCGGTACGAACCCGAATGATGCTCAAACTGTTCGCTCAACACTATCTAGGACCTCATCATCCTCCACATCATCTTCCACCCACTCTTCACCCTCTTTGCCGGCCTGCACACTTTACCCCGGTCACAGTACACGCGGGTAGATCAGATTGTCACTGATGACACGGAAAAAAACCACGCTATGACTAGAAAGTTCTTAAATAGGAGTTACCCTGAGACCATTTTAAACAATGCTCTACAAAGTCTAAAAGAAACTCCCATGCCACGACCCACATCTAACAATCAAAGCAGAACAGCTGGCCTCGCATATGTTAGGGAGACAACACAACATATTCGAGACTGAATAAGCAAACGCAAGTCAATTATAAGACTTGGCCATACCTTCCTACCACATCATTTTTCGGACAAGAAACATCAAATCTCGCAACTCCGTTTCCAGGTTTTGGCACAAATTCATCCACCCAGGAGAGAGGGCAACCGAACACTCCTCCTAAAACAAAGGGAGGCATTCTGGATCCACAAATTAGGGACCCTTTCACCTAACTGTCTGAATCGCAAATGTGACTTCTTCATTAATGTATAATTGTAGATGATATGTATATGGTCTAAACATTGTTCTATTTTTTCCACAGACCCGCTGAAAATAAATTTTATCTGCATTGGGTGAGGGTGAGATAACCGCCACCCCCCCACCCCTTTTCCTTTCTCCACCTATTCCCCCATTTTATTTTATTTCATTTCATTATATTTTATCACATAGTGTCTCTTTCCTTCTCCTTTTCCTATACTGAATTATGTCCCTTCAGTATTTATATAATATACCATCTCCATCCCCTTAGTAGTATTAATTGTATCCATCCTCCTAAGATTGCCCCCCAGCGCTATTCCTACATTATATAATGGTGGAACGCAAACCCGGGTCTCTACTGCTCACGTGACGTCTCTGTGGAACGCACACGTGCTTCCCAGGCGTCACGTGACTTCCAGTCACATGACCGGAACTACAATGAGCCCGCATATTTTAGCAATGGAAGGCGCGATCCAGATGCCGCACATCCAACGCCCTGAGACCCACCATTCCCGCCAGAACAGGTACAGAATTCTCTAATTCTTTCATCCCTTACAGGTTTTCTAGTGAATGGAACTAATGTACCCAACACTCTCCAATGGCGGATCCACCATGAGCCTCATAATACTATCTTTGGGGGAGATATTATATCATGTGTATTCAGCATAAATTTTTTATATATATCTGACACAGATTACATGTACTCAGCGGTCCCCACATGTGGGTGATATTATATATACTCAGCATTAATTTTGTATTCAACATAGAACACATGTACTGAACGGTCCTCACATGCTCTGTAATTGTGTGTATACTCATTATACATTCTGCATTCAAAATGCGCAATTGTATGTATTTAGCAAGGATTGCATATACCCAGTGTCTGTCATATACTCAGCTTTGATTTACTATGTGATTGCTTGAATTTATTGATTATATATACCCGGCACTATTTCTTACATATGCCCAGTACCGACCATAAATGTACTTACCATTGCCTCCTAACAGTACTTGGGGGATAGTGTAATATACTTTCATCTAATGAGCCTGAATTTGGCACACTATTATAAAAATTGTGTATGTGCGAACCTTATTAATTATGCAAAAATCCGGACTAAGTTTCAATATAATTCCCTTCCATGAACTTTGTGGATTGTCTATTATATTGTGTATATTATATTGTGTATCTTATATTCAGCACCACCTTGGACTTATTCACTTCCATATTTCTGAATGCATGTACCTTGACCCTTTCTGTGTTTCTAGTCCAGCTCACTTCAATTATTTTATGTTATTGCAGTTAAAATGTGACCGCTGATGAAGGTCTAATATGACTGAAACATCCGGTCTACGAATTCTGTTCACACTTAATGATGCAAATACTGGGCAATTGGGTGAAACTACTGTATGAATAAATAAACCCTTTTGGAATTGCAACACTAAAAATCTGTGTGCCTCAACTTTACTACATGTACATTGGTTGTTTTTAGTCCTTGATTGGCACCAGAGCCTGCCAGAGTGCGGTTCTCCAACTCATTACAAATTCTGCACACTGCAGAAAGCAGCAGCAGTTGGCACCTGTGTTTCGTCATCATCAGAGACATGCTGCGTGGTTGGGCATCGGTGCACTCAATCTTTTCCACTTCTGGGGCAGGGCTATGTGGACGGCCCATGGAAACCCTGCCAGCAGAGTCATCAAAAAGCATAAGAGACTGCTGCATGACTTGGGGCTCAGACTGCTTGGCTGATTTGCAAGGGGGTGAGGTGAAAGACAGATGCCCATGGGCTGCAGGTGCCAACTCTGCGCTTTTAGCAGGGGACCGAATGGGAGACAATGAGAAGGAACTGGAGGCACTGTCAGCCACCCAATCTATTACCGCCTCTACTTGTTCTGACCTCACCATTCGTGCATCGGTATTCGGGCCTACAAAATACGTTCTGTCACCTACGTGCACCTGAGGAGGGTGTTTCATTTGGGCGTGTAGCTGGCACAGATCGACCACGTCCTCTCACTGCAAGAGGAGCTCCACCAACACCAGCAGCACCACGACCAGGGCCACGTCCCTTATTTGATGCTCTGCTCATTCTTTGAGGTCAACCACCAAACTAACAGACGGATTAACTATATTTATTTCAATCTCAGGTAAGCAGTGTAGGTGTACCTCACAACAAAAATCTAACAGACGAATTAACTATATTAATTTCCCTGTACCTCACATAAAAATTAGGTATATGTCACCCACCGAACTAACAGACAGATTAACTATTATATTTTTGTGTCAGGGGTACAAAGATGGTGGATTGCACCCACCAAAAATCACTATAGGTCACCCACAGAATTAACAGCCAGATTAATTACTGTATTATATTTCTGTGTCAGGAGTGCAAAGATGGTGCACTGCACCCACAAAAGATCGCTGTAGGTCACCCACAGAATTAACAGCTAGATTAATTATTATATTTCTTTGTAAGGGGGGCAAAGCTGGTGTATAGCACCCACAATTTTTTTTTATAGAGGTCACCAACACAACAAATAGCCAGATGAGATTCCTAACACTGTCCCTCACTTCAGCTGCCTGCTTTCTGTCCTTGCACTACTCAGAGCTGATGGGTTGTGCTACACGTCATCCAGCTTTTATAGAGGCTGGGTCACATGATGCACTGGCCAATCACAGCCATACCATTACTAGGCATGGCTGTGATGGCTTCTAAGTGCCCACAGCTTAAAAGCTTGTCGATTGGCAGCCCTGCAGCCTTTCATCAAGCTTTACTAAATGCCCAAACACCGGACTCGATCCCAAACTTTTCCAGTAATGTTTGGGTTCGCTCAACACTACAGGCAACCACATCCCAAACACAGCACATATGTGCTGTGTGGCCATAGACTTATTTGCCAGGATAAATCAGTATAATACTGTTATTACTGTGTTTTTTTGTGTACAGAGCAAGTTAGAAGTGAAATGGGGGGAACAGAACAGCTAGCTTAGGGGTTGATACAAATGTTGGAGCTTCTCTTTAAAATGTATATATACCGCTACAGCCAAAGCATATCTGGTAAATTAATTTAAGTGTCCTCCTCCTCACTCAAGAATTTTTTTTTAAAGAATTTAAGAACTAAAAATGTGCTGTTTGCAGTGATCTGGACTGCTGCAGCTTTTGTGGTTTGTTTTCTTTTTTAACTTCTGGTTCAAGAAAACTTCAGTAACTTCCACTTTAAATACAATACATTACAGTATAGACATGAATATAAAAAATCTGGTTTTATATGCACATTGTGAAGAATCTTTGGAGGCTACTGAGTATGCTTGGAACTGTACACTGATGATACCAAGCATGCGCAGTAGTGGGAAAACTACTTCCAGCCGCACAAATAACATGTCACTGATAATGTTTTGACTACTGAGTCAATGGTATGCAGACATTGTACAGAGAATACATTTTTCCAGCAAAACTGCCGTGGCCACAATCCATGTTACCAAGCTAGAAAAAATAAATACCATTGCCACATTTTAACCATAAGCAATTATGAAAGTTATTACATGTTAGTAGTAAAAATTTAAACAATCCCTTTAATTGCCTTTTGGAGACACGTGGCTAGTGGGTAGTCCTGATGCTGGAGACTACTGTCATCAACTATAATTGTCTAAGAAACCCGTGTACAATCATTCATTTTCTTCAGTACAAATATTTAAAAAAAACACTGAAATTAAAATAGTGTTAAACATAACCTCATCTTTACTCATTTAGCATGTCTAATTGGAGAATCGGAGCAGCTCTTGCTACATTTCAGTTTGTTTTTAAAGAATCTGTTTCACAATAAGTCAGGCATTTACCCATATCCATACATGTTACTGTCACTTTAAGATTACTAACACTGGCTCGGCGTTAAAGAGCTTTAAACGAATTAGATAGAGTCTTAGTAGACCCCAGACCCAATTGGAGCATCTTCGATTTGGTTCGATCAAGTCACCCAACCGATTTGGCCAAATTGAATCTGAATCGAATTTCAAGAAATTCACTCATCACCACATTTACCCTAGGTACACACCTAAGCATTTTTCAGCGCGTTCAAATGCGCTGTAAAACGCACAACATGTGGAAAACATGCTTCCCTATGGGCATGGTTCACAGTCGGGCGTTTTACAGCGCGTTTGAACGCGCTGAAAAACGCCAAACGCTGTCGCTTCAGCATGAGCTTCTTTTGGGCGTTTTAACGCGCCTATGGACCATGCTGAAATAGGGGAGAATCACTGAATCTCGCGTATGATGCGTGTTTCTTAGTTACAAAAACGCGCATCCAAAAACGCGTGTAAAACGCGCGTCATACACGCGATTCAGAAACGCTTAGGTGTGTTCCCAGCCTTAATGCATCTTTGGTCATCAAAAGAAACTCTGAGCTCCTGTCAGCACTTCACCTGCTATCATAAAAGTATTTATTTTATTTTTTTGTCAAATTCATTTAGCTAAATAAAAACATTTCAAGAAAATATTTGAGAACAGCAGACATTTCCAAACAGATACACTGTACATTTTCATCTATCAGAAAGGAATGGTTTTATTGCTGTTTTTCTTTTCTATTTAATTATTTATACATCTTGTTTAAATGTATACTAATTTGTTGTGTCTTATGAATACATTTGAATGTTATTAGATGTATGATGCAAATGTGACTATACAACACATACAGTTAGCATAATCCCTAGAATACCAGCGTCACAATTTATAAATGTAAATGTTTAAGTTTCACAATTTGAATAATAGAAATCGAAACAAAGAGGTCACTTGATTCCATTCGAAACTAGTAAATCTAGGAAAGTAAGGATATCTCTATGACCTTATGAAATATGAATTTAATTATTAGATTTATTTAACCCTATGCATTCAATGAACCAGTTTAATCTAAACTATAGCTTTAAAGTATAGTATAGTACAAATGCAATAGAGTTAACATGCATGCTTAACTAGATTTGTTAACTTCCGCCTCATTCACATTTCCGTGTCAGCATCCTTATTTAATCCATGAAGATGTCCGTGAAGGATCCGTGGATGTTTTAATTTTTATCCTCTGTGTGTCATTCATAATCCACAGACCCTGCTCAGCAGAAAATTGATTTCAAGAGCATTTCCTATCAGTATTCTGTGAAAAATGGACACATCACGGACCAAAGCAGCGCATATCTCCGTGATTATTTTACTGACCCACGGTTAGTAAAAAAATTCTGATATGTGAAAAGACACATTTAAATCAAATGGGTATATGCAGTGTCTGACTGGGGTACCTAGGGCCCACCAGTAAAATTTATTTTGGGGGCCCACCGTATGGATACATTTAAATATAATAAATAATTTAACAAGTTTTTTTTATATGAACATAGGCTGGTTGAGGTGCTGTACATTGAATATATGTATGTAGTGCAGTAAATCTAATGTTTTATGTGCTCAGGGGCCCACCGGGGGATTCCCCTGTACCCCTGTGGGCCAGTCCGAGCCTGGGTATATGTGCTGTCCATGGAAAATGTAGAGAGCACATGTCTGTGAAAATATGGCAGAGCATATGAGGAGCAGTCTTGCACATGTGCAATGTGCTGTGAACACAAGGTAAGGCCTCTTTCACACGACCATATGGCTTTTTCAGTGTTTTGCGGGCCGTTTTTATAGGATCCGTTATTTTCCGTCTTTTGTTTCCGTTGTGTTTCCGTTTCTGTTCCGTTTTTCCGTATGGAATATACAGTATACAGTAATTACATAGAAAACATTGGGCTGGGCATAAAATTTTCAATAGATGGTTCCGCAAAAAAAACTGAACGGATACGGAAGACATATGGATGCATTTCTGTATGCATTATGGTTTTTTGGCGGACCCATCGACTTGAATGGAGCCACGGATTGTGATTTGCAGGCAATAATAGGACATGTTCTATATTTGAATGGAACGGAAAAACGGAAATACGGAAATGGAATCCACACGGAAACACTTCTGTTTTTTTTTGAGGAACCATTGAAATGAATGGTTCTGTATACGGACCATATATGAAACGCAAAATAGCGATCCGTACACTCGAAAAAAAAAAGTTCATGTGAAAGAGGCCTAAGAAAGATATGCTAATATATTAAACAATATAATATATTAGTTTTGGTGGAGCTTGTCAAGCAGGTTGTGTAACAACCGTGCTCACAGCAAACAACATTTATAATGTAGACAAAATTAATACAAGTCACTAATATATTGCCTCCTTTCCTTGCCTTTTTTATTTGTTTCATCACATTATGCATTCTTCGTTTCCAGAGGTTATGACTAGAAATGAGCGAATCGAAGCTGACGAAGTGGAATTCGATCCAAATTTCAGGAAAAATTCCATTCGCACCGAATGCGAATTTCCTCGCGCTTCGTGGTAACGAATAACATTTTTTCCTAAAATGGCTGCTACACATATGAGGCCATGGGGCAAGGAACTCTGAAAAGGCGGGATCACCCATAAAGCCATACATGCAGCCAGTCAGCAGCCAGCCCTGTGATGTCACAGCCCTACAAATATGGCGGCCATCTCAGATTCTGCCATTCACCAGTGTGCTTAGTGCAGGGAGAGACGTGTCTGCAGGCGCTAGGGACAGTTATAGGAAAGACTTGATTGTGGTGAAAAAAAGGTGTAGGGGAAGTATAGGAAGGAATCATTCCACCAGCATTTGTGTTGAGCAGGGTTCAGTCGGGGAGGTGACAGCCTGGGTAATAGGAACAATCCGATTACACCTTGCTGTACTGACCCAAATTGCTATTATACAGCACTGTAATTCCAGCAAACCTGTCTTATTAGGGTGCAAGTGAAGTTTGATAAGGCATTAACAGGGTTTATTACAAGGAAATATTTCTACGTTTTATTTGCCCTTGTGCGGTGCAGTTATATGTTCTAAGGCATTTTTTGGCTTGTATTATTGGGGGTAAAAAGGGCTTATTAGTCGTTGTGTGGTGAAGGGAGAAAATTACAGATTTTTGAATTAGTGGCAAAAGTAAAATATATTTGCCGCTCAGCGGTGCAGTTATCTGTTTCAAAGCCCTTTTTTGCGCTTATTAGTGTAAAAAGTAAAAAAAAATATTTGTCACTCAGCAGAGCAGTTATCTGTTCTAAGGCCCTTTTTTCCGTGTATTAGTGGAAAAAGAAAAAATATCTTTGGGCTTAATTGACGTTCTGCTGTGCAGTGATATACTCTGAAGCCCTGTTTGCAGTGCATTAGTGGCAAAATAAAAATATATTCGCTGTCCAGCATTGTACTTATACAATTATAATATCTGTTTTCTCTATGATAAATCTACAACGTGGGGGACCCGTGTGGCTTCCACACACTTTCAAAATAATCCTTCAGCGGGGCAAATAGATGCCAGATAACCGGGACGCTCCATGACCTTTCAAGGAGCTGCTGTCGGGAGCAGCAGTTCATTTCTGAGATGTCTGTATAGTGCGGGGGAATCCAAAGACCCTCTCCATATCTGTGCACGACAGGATGTCCTCCTTCCCATCCAAGATGACTGGGAACTCGTGATGTTTTCCCTGTCGAAGAGACCATGGGCTGGTAGTTATGATTTGAACTTTGATGAACTTCGTAACTCTTCCGGGCCTGTTCATGCCAGGTAGGTTCTCCAAGAAGTATCTGGCTCGATGAGCAGCCGATACCACACTTGCATAAATCTTGACAGGATTTGTCTCCAGGTGGAGAGGAATAGTTTTTTGGAATACTTTCTCCATCGCAACCACGTTGTCGAATAAACAGAAGACTGGAAGATTCTCTCCTGACTTAGGCAACACTTAATTTTTTTAATTAAATTTTATTAAATATTAAATTCAACCAAAACTTGATTAAAATTATAAGAAAGTTAACTTAAATACACCAATATATTATCCAAATTTTCGAGGAAAATTCACGAAAAATCAATTTGCCAAGCCTTTTGTGCTGGAGAAAGTGTATTAATAAATCGTGTTTTATGCAACACTTTATAAATTTGAGAAATTTTAACCTTCTGTTCTGTCCCATATTCCCTATAAGTGAATAGACGAAGCGGCCACTCTGTGACCTCCTCATGCTGCTGCCACCTATGCAATCTCTGATTATGGTGCCACTCTGTGGCCTCCTGATGCTGCTGCCACCTCCACAGTCTCTCATCGTCATGGCACTCTGTGGCCTCCTCATGCTGCTGCCACCTCCGCAATCTCTCGTTGTCGTGCCACTCTGTGCCCTCCTGATGCTGCTGTCATCTCCGCAATCTTTCATTATTGTGCCACTCTGTGGCCTCCTCATGCTGCTGCCACCTCCACAATCTGTCTTTGTGCCACTCTGTGGTCTCCTCATGCTGCTTCCATCTCACCACTATGTGATAGGGAGGGCCACTTTGGACTTCTCATGCTGTTTCCACCCTACCCACTTCATGACTGAGCAATTTTTTTGCCTTTTTGGCTTGGCTGACATCATCTTTTATTTGACCCTTTTCTGAAGGAAGGAAAAATAAGATGCACAACAGATCCTCTCTGTGTAGCAGATGTAAGGCCTGTATGGTCCCATCAGAATTGGCTTGTGATTTGGTAGCCAAATCAGGAGTGGGTACAAAACACAGAAGACATGCAAATATTCCATTCATGTGTCATCTCTGTTTTGGATCTACTCCTGTTTTTTTTGGGCATCAGCAATCCTGATGGATTACTGACCAAATGCTGACCGAGTAAAGGCAAATACTCTACAGACATGATCCATTTTGGGGGGGTTATTGTTCTGATGGATCAGAGAAAGGGCAAAATAATCAGTGATGTCAACATAAACTTACTGCTGACACCCTCTCCACTCTGTCTGGGTGGGGGGGGCTCTACTTTTATAAGCGTTTAATAGAACAGGTTCTGTTTACATCTATGTGGAATCAGATGACGACAGTGTAAAAGGAGTGTGCTTCTTCTTGACACTAACATTGACCTGTAAGGCTGAGTTTATACTTGAGTTATTTGGTCAGTTTTGTCCCCGTGACTGCCCAAATAAGTGAAGTGTGCAGTCATTCTAAGTGCAACGTCTGTCATCTGCATGTCATACGGACTCACAGTTTAATTTTACTACCAAAGCAGACTCCCTATGCATGTTACTGCAAGACATAGTGTTCTACACCACTATACAGGCTCTCTGCAGCCAGGAATTAGTGGTTTTTTAATGTAATTGTAATTTAATGTGCTTGAAATGTGTTAATTTCTGTGGAGTATATTGAATGCTGTCAGTAGTATTTGGCAGCATCTATGTCATCTGTGTACAGTATATTCACAAAAACACCATTCATCATTTGATTTGATCGATACAGAGGATCATTATCCATTATAATGAGCTTAGTTCATTTATGCTTACGTTATAGCAGATGACATTGAGATTTAATACATTGAACTTGTTGGACAGTACTGAATTTAATAATAGTTTTGGTTTACAGATAGTATATGTGCTGTACCATTAGGAGGCTAATAACCAGACTATATGAACTTACTAGGAGCAGCATAGCTTTATGCTGACGGGAAGAATGACACAACCAATTTATGCGGTAATATATCTTGCTGCACAGTCTTTTGCATGGTTTAATTCTGCAAGATTAAAACTCTTTCCAGCAGATGTATTTCCGTAGTTTGTATTCCTCCCAATACTCCTGATGAAAAGAGAGATGCAGAGCAAAATAATGTCCTTGTCTGTCCCTTCCTCATACAAACCTCCAATCAAATTTAATAAAGCTAGTTTGATACAATGCCAGCCTACACTTGGTTTACCCTTGGTCGACTTTAATAGGGTCAAAAATATTTTCACATTGGCAGTGTACGCATTAATCATTTTTCCAGAGGATTTAGAAAATTGAAAGAGACAAGGCCAAGCAAAATTTTAAATTAATTGGGCCTACCCCAGCATTCAAGGGTCACCTTGTGTCAGTTGTCCCACATTTTCCAGGTCACAGAGTTCCTGTGTATCCTACAACTGCCATGAGGAGAGATCCATGCTGTGGGCTCACAAAGGTGAAAGAATTTCTCTCAGAAAGTGCGAGTTTTCTTACAAGCTACTGCAATAATTACAGCTTCCAGATAGTCGCCAGACACTAACCACTTAAATAATGCACGCTCGGCTGACGCTTCTACTTGCACCTTCTCTAATGCAGTAGCAGTGAACATTGGAAAACACTCTGTCACTTGCTATAAATCTGCTACCAGCCCAAAAATATGGATTATTTAAGAGAAAACTTTTTAATAACATTTGTCATAAAACTTGTTTTTTTGTGTGAATTTGAATAATACGATTACATCTTGTCTAAATCTTTCATGGAAAACACAATTATTGGAAATTCTAATAAATACATTGATTAAAATATTGGAATATCGTGACACTACAATTGTCACTGATAAATACTGGAGATCATGGAGCTTTACTGTTACACCTTGTATTTCTGGTATAATTTCATCGAAGGTAATTAAACTAAAGCTGGTTATGAGTGTTTCTGTTTAGGTGACAGCTAGTCCTCCTGACCCCATTCAGCTGAATGTGCACATGTTCTCAATAGGTACAGTTGAAACCAGAAGTTCACATACAATATATAACAGACACATATGCATGTTTTTCTCAATATCTGACATGAAATCAGAATAAACCCAGGGATCTCAAGTCTCCCGGACGTTCAGGGAGTCTCCTGCTATTAGATAGCGGCTCCCTGATGCCCACATGAGAAACAATATATCCCGGAAAGCAGGGGGAACGGGTGGGAACCGCGTTCCTGCACTTTTTTCACAGCAGGAATGCTGTTCCCGTTTAGGGCAAAAGGACCACTTCCTGGTCCTCGGCTGTCGGCTCTGCAGCCTGCTCGCTAGAGTGAGTCACTCTGTGACCTCACGCTGTTCGCAGCCTTCACAGCACAGCCGACAGCAGAAGAAGAGGAGCGGCAGCGTCCAGGAGCAGGAGAGGGTAAGTTTTTTTTTTTTTATATTTTATGGACTAGTGAGAGGCACTGGGGGCTAATGGAGAGGCACTGGGGGGCTGATGGAGAGGCACTGGGGGGCTGATGGAGTGGCACTGGGGGGCTGATGGAGTGGCACTGGGGGGCTGATGGAGTGGCACTGGGGGGCTGATGGAGAGGCACTGGGGGGCCAATGAAGAGGCACTGGGGGGCTGATGGAGAGGCACTGGGGGGCTGATGAGAGGCACTGGGGGGCTAATGAATGTAATAAAAATTTTGTGAAAAAGAGAAAAAAGAAAACCTCCCTGAAATGAGAAGTGCACCTCCCTGAAATGAGTTTTCGCAGGTTGGGATGTCTGTAAACCAGTCATTTCTCCTGACAAAGCTGGTGTAACTAAGCCATGTTTGTTGGTCGCCTGGCTCGCACCTGCCTTTTCAGCTTTGCCCATAAATTTTCAATAGGATTGAGATCAGGGCTTTGTGATGGCCACTCCAAAACATTGACTTTGTTATCCTTAAGCCACGCTGTAACCAGTTTAGAAGTATGCTTCGGGTCATTGTCCATTTGGAAGACCCATTTCAGCCCAAGCTTTAACTTCCTGGCTGATGTCTTGAGATGTTGCTTCAGTATTTCCACATAATCTTCTTTCCTCATGATGCCATCTATTTTGTGAAGTGCACCAGTCCCTCCTGCAGCAAAGCAACCCTGCAGTAGGTCTTTGTTCCTGTGTGCATTTGCAAACATTAATCTGGCTATTTTATGCTTTTTTTTGGAGTAATGAACTTACTGGCAGAGTGGCCTTTCAGCCCATGTTAATACAGTACTCGGTTCACTGTGGATATTGAAACAATCTTACGAGCTTCTGCCATTATCTTCACAAGGTCTTTTGCTTTTGTTCTTAGGTTGATATGCACATTTTGGACCAAAGCACAGTCATCTCTGGGACACAGAACCCGTCTTCTTCCTGAGCGGTATGATGGCTGAACATTACCATCTTGTTTGTACTTGCATATAATTGTTTGTACAGATGAACGAGGCACCTTCAGGTATCTTGAAATTGCACCCAAGGGTGAGCCAGACTTGTGCAAGTCCACAATTCTCTTCCTGATATCTTGGCTGATTTCTTTAGACTTTCCCATGATGCTACACAAAGAAGCAGTGTGTTTCAGGTGTGCATTTAAATACATCCACAGGTGTGTCTCTAATTAACTCAGATATTGCCAACAAACCTAACAGAAACTTCCAAAAACATGACATCATCATATGGACAGTCCAGAATTGTTTAAAGGCAAAGTAATCTTAGTGTATGTAAACTTTTGACATTCCAGAAAGTAATAAAAAATGCCTTAAAACATTCTCTCTCTCATTATTCTGGAATTTGGCAAATAATAATAATTATGGTAATCCTATATTCTGATTTCATGTCCGATATTGAGAAAAACATGCATATGTGCCTTTTTATAGTGTATGTAAACTTCTGGTTTCAACTGTATAAGATAACAATCCGCTCGTAGCCATCTCTTACAGTGGCTTATTTCACATGAAAACAAAAGGGTCCTCAGCGATTAGCACTGGTGCCTTGCAGCGCTGGGGTCCTAGGTTCGAATCCGACCAAGGACAACATCTGCATGGAGTTTGTATGTTCTCCCCGTGTTTGCATGGGTTTTCTTCGAGTACTCCAAGGGAACTTAGATTGTGAGATTCCACTGGGATCTTCACATACAGTTGTGTTCAAAATTATTCAACCCCCAATGCTGTAATGGGTTTTAGGGAATTTAGTGTACATTTGTAATTGTGTTCAGAATGAAATCTTACAAGGACTTTTTAAAGAACCAAATGCAACTAAAATGACATCAATTGTTTTTGTAATACAGTATTAATTTTTTTTTTGTGATTTCTTCATTAACACAATTATGCAACCCCTTAAAGACTACCACTCTTAAGAACAGAGGTTCATTCAAGTGTTTTCGATCAGGTATTGAAAACACCTCTGGATGTCAAGGAGGAGCAATCAAGTATAATAAGCACCAATTAGGCAGATTTAAAGTGACTGTGACATTCAGCTCCTTCTAGACATTTACTGGTGTGTTTACAAACATGGTGAAGTCAAGAGAATGTTCCAGGAAGACAAGAGAAGAGGTGATTTCTCTTTACAGGAAGGGCAATGGCTATAAGAAGATTGCAAAGATGTTAAACATACCAAGAGACACCATAGGAAGCATCATTCGCAAATTCAAGGCAAAGGGCACTGTTGAAACGCTACCTGGTCGTGGCAGAAAGAAGATGCTGACTTCGACTGCTGTGCACTACCTGAAGCGCAAAGTGGAGAAAAGTCCCCGTGTGACTGCTGAGGAACTGAAAAAAGATTTGTCAGATGCGGGTACTGAAGTTTCAGCTCAGACAATAAGGCGCACACTGCGTAATGAAGGCCTCCATGCCAGAACTCCCAGGCGCACCCCCTTGCTGTCTCCAAAGAATAAGAAGAGTCGACTGTAGTATGCCAAAAGTCATGTGGACAAACCCAAAAAGTTTTGGGATAGTGTTCTGTGCACTGATGAAACAAAATTAGAACTGTTTGGGCCCATGGATCAACGCTATGTTTGGAGGAGGAAGAACAAGGCCTATGAAGAAAAGAACACCTTGCCTACTGTGAAACATGGTGGGGGGTCAATCATGCTTTGGGGCTGTTTTGCTTCTACAGGTACAGGGAAGCTTCAGCGTGTGCAAGGTACCATGAATTCTCTTCAGTACCAGGAGATATTGGATTAAAATGTGATGCAGTCCGTCACAAACCTGAGGCTTGGGAGACGTTGGACTTTTCAACAGGACAATGATCCCAAGCATACCTCCAGGTCGACTAGAGCATGGTTGCAGATTAAAGGCTGGAACATTTTGAAGTGGCCATCGCAGTCACCAGACTTAAATCCGATTGAGAACCTCTGGTGGGACTTAAAGAAAGCAGTTGCAGCGAGCAAGCCTAAGAATGTGACTGAACTGGAGGCTTTTGCCCATGAAGAATGGGCGAAGATACCCGTAGATCGCTGCAAGACACTTGTGTCAAGCTATGCTTCACGTTTAAAAGCTGTTATAACTGATAAAGGATGTTGTACTAAGTACTAAGATTGAATGTCACTTGGGGGTTGAATAAAACTGATAATGATGTCAGCACAGAAAAGACATTTGTGGTTATTTCATTATAAATGTTAAGTTATATTTGTCTGACTTACAAGTGCCTCTTGGATTTAATTGTAAACAAGATGACTGAAATGATCAAAATCAATGTCAAACTGGCTAAAACACTCAATTTTAGTGGGGGTTGAATAATTTTGAACACAACTGTAGATTGATGGAAGGATGAAGAAAGTACAGAACCTGTGTAAGTGACATTTCAGACAATACAAATGTGCAAATTAGTGCTGGGGCCAGTGGAAAGAGTGTGAAGAGAGATTTTATAGCAGTCACTTGAGAGTGCCATGGTGTTGACTTTGCAAAAGAGACTGTTAATATATAGGAGCCCATGGGTGCATATTGTGGACATAGTATTATATCTGCCTGGAGACAGACTCAATAAGGATAGGTTGCCAATGGCCTAGTAAAGGTCCACTATAGTATCCGCTTAAAATGTTTGTTGGGATCAGAGAGACAAGACAGGCATCTGCATTGGTTAAACTAAAGCCATTGTTGGTTGCTAATTCTCCTCCTGCAAGTGTAATGTATAAAAGTAGTTACAAGTGGTCAGAACAAAGTGGTCAAGTTGTGAAGTTTTGTTGTAAAGAGAGAAATATTGTTAAAGGTGAAAAGTACAAGTTTATTGTATTGCTGTGCTACTGTTACGTATAGTTTTCTGAAAATGGAGATGGAATCCCTGTGTTGAAAACACTAAAAGGGGAAATTTACCAAGCCTTGCAATCCAGAATTCTGGCAAAATAGGGCTTTTGCGACCTTTTGCATTCTTACGCCACTCACTCCAGTTTTGAAAAGTGGGTGGGAAAGTAGGGATGGTTAGCTATGTTAAGGAGTTTCATTTCAGATTTAAGACTGCAACTTTTTAAAAAAGTCACCAAAAAGTCCTAAATCCACTACAGTAGATAGGTGGTGCAGAAAACTGGGGTAGCATGTCTAGACAAACGTGCTGGTTGCAAAGATACACACAATTTAACAAACAATCTACGTATACTGTTAAACTGATAAATTTGGCAGAATGCCAGTTCAGATTCAAGGAAAAATTACATCAATTATTTCCCTCATGATAAATTCCCCCCCAAGTGTTGGCAGCATGCATATTTGTTTGGCCAAAGTCATGGGTAGTCAAGAAAATTCCTGAGAAAGGTAACAAACTTAAGGTCATGTGGACCCTTGGAGGTGCTGGAGCAATTGTAAATATAGGCTGGCATAACCCTGTAAAATACGACCTAGACGTGGAATACTGGTAGGCTCCCTGGTGGATAACGGTGTAGACAAGAGTCGTCAGTCATCTTGAGAACATTGTGAGCCTCTGGAGAATAAATGGTATAGCATTCTATACCCTGGACCTTGGCAAGAGAAGGCTAAGTAGACAAACCAAATTGGTGTTCTGCAAGTTGGTGTTTTTTCTTATGTTCAAGTCCAATGAGTGTGAGTGTTACCACTAAGCATTGTATACCACTTGAACTGTTAGTAATCACCAAGTATGTTGTGCCTAAGTTTTAGAAAAGTAATAAAAAAGCAACATTCCAGTGTGGTGTCACCCCCTTACAAGTGTATCATATTTTTACAACAAAAAACAGATTTCAAGAACATTGTTGTTAGAGCATTTTTATCTATGGCCTTTTTTTGTTGTTTTATAGGTAGTTAAATATCTTGGTTTATTAAGTTTTTCCAAAATCGCTTCGCTCAAAACTTTGTTTCAATGCTGTACAAAGATTCGAATTTGTACAGCATTGAAATGGGCTCCGGCAAGACCAAATAAGTTATCACTGGCGTTTGATTATTAAACTTGAAAAACATTTTAAAACAGGTATCCAAAGTCGACTTTGGAACCAAGTTTTAAAATGGTTTTCAAGTTAAAAAATATAATCTCATAGTTATTCAACAACGTCACCAGAGACTTTGCTGCTAACGAATTTGGCTCGCCGGAGCCAATGCATTTTAATGCTGTATGGAGATAAATCTCCGTATAGCATTAAAACAAAGTTTTGAACGAAGCTCCTTCAGATCTAGGATTCGAAGCTCATTTTTCTAACACGTATGTACCCGTTGTATGTATTATTATTTCTAGGCCCTGATGAAGGTCTATCGCTAGACCGAAATGTACGCCTTTTTGAATGTACCGAATATTATGGTGGCGGAATAAAAACTATCCTTGCAGTCGCAAGAGTGCCGTGTTCTTTACATTAATTGTACATTTTGGGACTTTCCCGGTACACTGAGCGCCACCAACAAGGTGGAGTGCCAGCCATTTTCAAGTTACTATTTGAGTTTCTGAGCTTGGGCACCCACCAATGTCAGCGACAACATTTTCGTATGATGTTTCTACAGCAGAGGATATAGTTTCACGGGTCAAGACGTCGAGTGAATTTCTTCATATTCCACATAGCAAGTTTCGAACTCCGGACTGGGAACGTTAATCAAGGAAGTTTATAGCCTCTGAAATACACTGTACCACACTGGCAGAATATTATAAAAATGGCACGGTGGCAACCGCATATATGCACAGGCTATCTTGCCCTGTATCCGCTATGCCTAATTGTATTAAATTAGATGGTCTAACTCGCTAAGATTATAACTATCTCCTAGAGATTAGTTAACCCTGTCTTGTGCATATGCTTAGTGCCTGCAGTGCACGCCGCTCTATGCTCTAGTGTTCAGCCATATAAATTTAAGAGCTAACAGGCAGCTCCCCCTACATGTTTCGTCCTCAGTAAAAATGGAGCTGCTAACGACTGATAGCTATGCCACTGCTTTTAGGTTCAGAATCATGAAATGATTATGAAAACAAGGGCATAAAAGAAGCTAGAAATATAGCCCCTTAATGTACAATATTCAATTGTTCCATGGTGATCATTGTAAGTTGAAAACATTGTAACTTGTGACATTTGGGGTCATTTACTAAGCTGGAATATGCCTAAATTAGGCGTATTTCAGGCACAGATGGCAGAACAATGTTTAGTTGTGCCGCTATCTGCGACTTCGCCCCGCTCACGCCAGGTCTAAAATTGTGGGCGTGATGAGGGGGGAGAAGAGGACGGGCCTGCAGACCAATCTCATTCATAATTTTCTACGCCTGTTTTAGGCATAGATAATGGTCTAAATGTAAGACAGCTAAGAAGTAGAGTTGAGCAAATCGGAACTGTAAAGTTCAGGGTCGTACCGAACTTTATCGTTTTTGGTACCTGAACCCGGACATTTCTGTAAAAGTTCGGGTTCGGGTTCCGTTTTTCTTGGAGCTTTTTGAAAGGCTGCAGGGCAGTCAATCAACAAGGGTTTCACTAGTCTGCCCTTAGAAGCCATCACAGCCATGCCTACTAATGGCATGGCTGTGATTGGCCAAGAGCAGCATGTGACCCAGCCTCTATATAGGCTGGAGTCACGTAGCGCTGCACGTCACTCTGCTCTTCTCAGTGTAGGGATAGGATGCTGCTGCTGCTGTGAGGGAGAAATTAGGGAAGAATTCTGTTGAACTTGGTGATGTTCAATCTTCAAACTACAGCGATTTTTGAGGGTGCTATGCTACATATTTGTACCCAGCCCTGAACCCAGTGACACTGAAAAATAACTTTTAATCCATCTGCTAGTTCGGTGGGTGTCACAGCCATTTTTTCAACTGAAGTCCACTTGCAACTGCATGTGAACTATATGTGTTTTATATGTGTTTATTACTTTAATTCTGTTCTGGTAGCTCAGTGGAGGACAAATTCCCTTTTGTGGCCAGTCAAGTAGCCCTGCAGCCTGCAGTGCATACCTGGCAGTGAAAATTATTTAATTACATCAGTCTGTCACATATTTTTGTGACAGTCCAATAAAAACGTTAAATACAGCAGTTACCTTGCTGATATAAAAAAGCTCACATTTTTTGCTAGATTGTAAATTTACGGGCTATGCTGCATTTCTGACAGTCCAATTAAACCGTTACATACTGCAGTCACATTGCTGCTATAAAAAAGCAAATTTCTTGTGCTAGATAGCAGATTTGTGTGCTATGCTGCATTTCTGACAGTCCAATACAACTGTAACATACAGCATTTACATTGGTGCTATAAAAAAACACACTTTTTGTGCTAGATAGGCGACAGGGATGTGAATTTGTAAAAATCGTCTGTTCCATTGGTGGGTGACGTTCTACCATTTTTGCCGTATACAAACCCCTGCTCTGCATTAGTGACAGGGAGGTAAATTTCTAAAAATCGCATTCTTGGGTGACATTAACCCAGTTTTGCCATAAAGAAACCCCTGCTCTGCATAGGTGACAGGGAGGTAAATTTCTAAAAATCGTCTGATACATTTTTGGGTGACATTAACCCAGTTGTGCCATATACAAACCTCTGCTCTGCACAAGTGACAGGGAGGTAAATTTAGTAAAAATGTCTGTTACTTCGGTGGGTGACCACAAAAAATAAGGAGAGGCTGACAGTGCCTCCAGTATCTTTACATTGTCTCCCACCAGGTCCCCTTCTGAAAGCTCAGAGTTGGCACCTGCAGCCCATGCCCATCTGTCTTTCACCTCACCCACTTGCAAATCAGCAAAGAAGTCTGAGCCCCAAGTCATGCAGTAGTCTCTTATGCATTTTGATGAGTCTGCTGGCAGGGTTTCCCAGGGCCATCCACCTAGCCCTGCCCCAGAAGTGGAAGAAATTGAGTGCACCGATGCCCAACCACTTATGTTTCAGGATGTGGACATGGGAGGACCACCGTAGCATGTCTCTCATGATGACGAAACACAGGTGCCAACTTCTGCAGCTTTCTGCAGTGTGCAAACCGACAAGGAGGGCAGTGGTGAAGACTGGGTGGAAGATGATGTGGAGGATGATGAGGTCCTAGACCCCACATGGAATCAAGGTCATGCGAAACTAATGCATATAAAGAAAATATTTACATACTAGACATTAGGCCCGTTACAATAACGGGCGCTAGAACATTAGTTCTGACAGTGTTATGGGGGATCTGTGGCTGACACTGTTATGGAGGGGATCTGTGGATGACACTGTTATGGGGGATCTGTGGATAACACTGTTATGGGGGATCTGTGGATAACACTGTTATGGAGGGAATCTGTAGAGGACACTGTTATGGGGGTCTGTGGCTGACACTGGTATGGGGGATCTGTGGATAACACTGTTATGGGGGGGATCTGTGGATGACACTGTTATGCGGGATCTGTGGATGGCACTGTTATGGGGGATCTGTGGATGACACTGTTATGGGGGATCTGTGGATGACACTGTTATGGGGGATCTGTGGATGACACTGTTATGGGGGATCTGTGGATGACACTGTTATGGGGGATCTGGGATGACACTGTTATAGGGGATCTGTGGATGACACACTGTTATGGGGGATCTGTGGCTGACACTGTTATGGAGGATCTGTGGATGACACTGTTATGGAGGGGATCTGTGGATGACACTGTTATGGAGGGGATCTGTGGATGACACTGTTATGCGGGATCTGTGGATGGCACTGTTATGGGGGATCTGTGGATGACACTGTTATGGGGTATCTGTGGATGACACTGTTATGGAGGGGATCTGTGGATGACACTGTTATGGGGGATCTGGGATGACACTGTTATAGGGGATCTGTGGATGACACACTGTTATGGGGGATCTGTGGCTGACACTGGTATGGGGGATCTGTGGATGACACTGTTATGGGGGATCTGTGGAGGACACACTGTTGTGGGGGATCTGTGGAGGACACACTGTTATGGGGGATCTGTGGATAACACTGTTATGGAGGGGATCTGTAGAGGACACACTGTTATGGGGGTCTGTGGCTGACACTGTTATGGGGGGTCTGTGGCTGACACTGTTATGGGGGGGTTTGCGGCTGACACTGTTATGGGGGATCTGCGGATGACACTGTTATGGGGGATCTGGGATGACACTGTTATGGGGGATCTGCGGATGACACACTGTTATGGGGGACCTGCGGATGACACTGTTATGGGGGATCTGGGATGACACTGTTATAGGGGATCTGTGGATGACACACTGTTATGGGGAATCTGCGGAGTACACACTGTTATGGGGGATCTGTGGATGACACACTGTTATGGGGGATCTGTGGATGAAACTGTTATGGGGGATCTGGGATGACACTGTTATAGGGGATCTGTGGATGACACACTGTTATGGGGGATCTGCGGAGGACACACTGTTATGGGGGATCTGGGATGACACTGTTATAGGGGATCTGTGGATGACACACTGTTATGGGGAATCTGCGGAGTACACACTGTTATGGGGGATCTGTGGATGACACACTGTTATGGGGGATCTGTGGATGAAACTGTTATGGGGGATCTCTGGAGGACACACTGTTATGGGGGATCTGTGGAGGACACACTGTTATGGAGGGGATCTGTGGCTGACACTGTTATGGGGGATCTGTGGCTGACACTGGTATGAAGGGGATCTGTGGCTGACACTGTTGTGGAGGGGATCTGTGGCTGACACTGTTATGGAGGGGATCTGTGGCTGACACTGTTATGGAGGGTCTGTCGCTGACACTGTTATGGGGGTCTGTGGCTGACACTGTTATGGGGGGTCTGTGGCTGACACTGTTATGGGGGTCTATAATGGGGGATCTGTGGCTGACACTGTTATGGGAGTATCTGTAGATGACACATAGCATTGTATGCTATGTTTCATCCACAGATTCCCCCATAACAGTGTCGCTGCTTATTGTGAATGTAATGGTATCGGGCCCCGCTCAGAATAGAAATACTATGAATAACTGTACTAATAATAACAATCGTCACCTCTTCACTTACTACATAGTGAGGCAGGAGGCTGGGCGGGCGGGTGGTCACTGGCAGAGTAACTCACTAAGTGACGCCCCTGCTCCGCCCACTTTATTAATGAAGCAGGCGGTGCAGGCGCATGACGTAATCAGTTACGCTGCCAGTGCCCGCCCGGCCTCCTGCCTCACTATGTAGTAAGTGAAGAGGTGAAGATCGTTATTATAAGAACAGTTATTCATAGTATTTAAACTCTGAGCGGGGCCCGGTGCAATACTGATCCATGGGGGTCCCTCCCCGTCGCCGCCCCAACCAACCCGCCGCCCCCTCCCCAATGAAGGGTCTGCAAGCAGCGGCTGAATGAAGGGGCTGCACACAGGAAGGGTGAATGAAGGGGCTGCACACGGGGGGTGAATGAAGGGGCTGCACACAGGGGGTGAATGAAGGGGCTGTACACAGGGGGTGAATGAAGGGGCTGCACACGGGGGGTGAAAGAAGGGGGCTGCACACGGGGGGTGAATGAAAGGGCTGCACACAGGGGGTGAATGAAGGGGCTGCACACAGGGGGTGAATGAAGGGGCTGCACACAGGGGGTGTCGAATGAAGGGGCTGCACACGGGGGGGTGAATGAATGGGCTGCACACGGGGGGTGAATGAAGAGGCTGCACACGGGGGAGGGTGAATGAAGGGGCTGCACACGGGAGGGTGAATGAAGGGGCTGCACACAGGGGGTGAATGAAGGGCTGCACACGGGGGGTGAATAAAGGGGCTGCACACCGGGGGTGAATGAAGGGGCTGCACACAGGGGGGGTGAATGAAGGGGCTGCACACAGGGCCGGGTGAATGAAAGGACTGCTGCACATGGGGGGAGGGAGGAATGAATGGGCTGCTGCACATGGGGGGGGGAATGAAAGGGCTGCTGCACATGGGGGTGAATGAAAGGGCTGCTGCACAGAGGGGGTGAATGAAAGGGCTGCTGCACATGGAGGGAGGAATGAAAGGGCCGCTGCACGGAGGGGGGAATGAAAGGGCTGCTGCACGGAGGGGGTGAAAGGGCTGCTGCACAGAGGGAGGGGAATGAAAGCGCTGCTGCATAGAGAGCAGAGGTGGTATGGAGCAGGCAGGCACGCTGGCAGCACATGAGGAAATACAAATACTTTGATCCCTCCACCCCCTTTGGCTTACCTTGTTGCTGGGCCAGAGAAGGGAGGGAGCAGAGAGGGGACGGGAGGGAGACAGTTCCGGGCCCACGTTTCCTCCTGCTGTCGACCGCTGTCAGAGGGAGGGGGCCGCACTGGCCACCAATGATTTTAATTAGGGGGTAGGGGAGGCCGCACTGGCCAATGATTTTAATACTGGGGAGGGAGGGGTCCGGCCCCTGCTGCCTGGCACCATCTGATCTCTTACAGGGGCTGTGATCCCCACAATTAACCCCTCAGGTGCGGCACCTGAGGGGTAATTGTGCGGATCACAGCCCCCTGTAAGAGATCAGATGGTGCCAGGCAGCAGGAGGCCGGTCTGTCACACATCTCAGTATATTCTAACTGAGCGTCCCCATCACTATGGGAACGCCTCTGTGTTAGAATATACTGTCGGATCTGAGTTTTCACGATCTAACTCAGATCCGACAGTATATTCTAACACAGAGGCGTCCCCATAGTGATGGGGATGCTTCAAGTTAGAATATACTGAGCAGTCTGTATATACCGGCCCCCTGCCGCCTGGCAACATCTGAACAGTGTCCGTTGAGTGTGTGCCAAATGCTCTGTGCGCCGCGCATGCGCAGTTGAGTATTCGGCACACACGCACGGACGTTACAGGGATTTTATTAGTATAGATAAATGTCAGAAATCACTGCTGGAGGGTGAAAAGCACTCTCTAATTAGAGGGCTGGAACTTCTTCAGGGCTCTGTACAGTATTCAGTGTGTGAGTAAAATAAAATAGATCCTTCCTCACCTTGTGTCCAAAGGAGCAGCTGATCCTTACACTGATAAAGACCAATATAATGCATGTAGCTCTGCGCTGTACTGTAGAGAGGCAGTACAATCCTGCCAATTAATATAGGTGTTTTACCAGTTTTACCAGTTAAGAGTCCATGCTGTTTGGAGGGGGGGGGGGGGTAATCAAGGCAATTGTGTGCCGTAGATTTAGGCCTCGGTGAGATTGTACTTGAATATAATTTTAAGTTACAATGAACCCAGAAGGACCATAATATGTAGAAATATTGCACCTTGAGAATGTTTTACTTCTATGATATCAATAAATAAATAGCAAGGTTTGACTTAAACTCATACTTCTAAAATACTCCACCACTCATCTGGATGGGTTTTCCAAGGTATGGACTAGATTTTGAGGTATTTGAGGTATTAAACCATACTGTGGATAAACCAATGTGGATAAATGGAACCGTAAAGAAGGCAATAAATGACAAAAAGAAAGCATATAAATCGCTAAAACAGGAGGGGAGTCAGGAAGCACTGATAAACTATAAGGAAAAAAATAGAATATGTAAAAAACTAATAAAATTTGCCAAACTAGAGACCGAGAGATTAATTGCCAAAGAGAGTAAAACTAACCCTAAAATGTTCTTCAATTATATAAATAGTAAAAAATATAAATCTGAAGGAGTCGGCCCTCTACATAGCAATGAGGGGGGTGTTGCAGAGAGCGGCGAGGATAAAGCAAAACTATTAAATATTTTTTTCTCCACTATATTCACTGAGGAAAATAAACTGTCAGATGAAATGCAGAATGTAAAAGTAAATACCCCATTAAAAGTGCCCTGTCTGACCCAGGAAGAAGTACAACAGCGACTTAAAAAGATTAAAATAGACAAATCGCCAGGACCGGATGGCATACACCCCCGTATCCTAAGGGAATTAAGTGATGTCATAGCCAGACCATTATTTCTGATATTTACAGACTCTATAATAACAGGGAATGTTCCACAGGATTGGCGCATAGCAAATGTGGTGCCAATATTCAAAAAGGGTCCAAAAACAGAGCCTGGAAATTATAGGCCGGTAAGTTTAACATCTATTGTTGGTAAACTGTTTGAAGGGTTTCTAAGAGATGCTATTTTGGAGTATCTCAATGAAAATAAGCAAATAACACCATATCAGCATGGCTTCATGAGGGATCGGTCATGCCAAACAAATTTAATCAGCTTCTATGAGGAGGTAAGTTCTAGACTTGACAGCGGCGAATCAATGGATGTCGTATATCTGGACTTCTCCAAAGCATTTGACACCGTACCTCATAAAAGGTTAATATATAAAATGAGGATGCTCGGACTGGGAGAAAATGTCTGTATGTGGGTAAGTAACTGGCTGAGTGACAGAAAACAGAGGGTGGTTATTAACGGTACATACTCAGATTGGGTCACTGTAACTAGTGGGGTACCTCAGGGGTCAGTATTGGGCCCTATTCTCTTCAATATATTTATTAATGATCTTGTAGAAGGCCTGCACAGTAAAATATCTATTTTTGCAGATGACACTAAACTGTGTAAAGTAATTAACACTGAAGAGGACAGTTTTCTGCTACAGAGGGATCTGGATAGATTGGAGGCTTGGGCAGAAAAATGGCAGATGAGGTTTAACACTGACAAATGTAAAGTTATGCACATGGGAAGGAATAATGCAAGTCACCCGTACATATTAAATGGTAAAACACTCGGTAACACTGACATGGAAAAGGATCTAGGAATTTTAATAAACAGCAAATTAAGCTGCAAAAACCAGTGTCAGGCAGCTACTGCCAAGGCCAATAAGATAATGGGTTGCATCAAAAGGGGCATAGACGCCCGTGATGAGAACATAGTCCTACCCCTTTACAAATCACTAGTCAGACCACACATGGAGTACAGTGTACATTTCTGGGCTCCTGTGAACAAGACAGACATAGCAGAGCTGGAGAGGGTTCAGAGGAGGGCAACTAAAGTAATAACTGGAATGAGGGATCTACAGTACCCTGAAAGGTTATCAAAATTAGGGTTATTCACTTTAGAAAAAAGACGACTGAGGGGAGATCTAATAACTATGTATAAATATATCAGGGGTCAGTACAGAGATCTGTCCCATCATCTATTTATACCCAGGACTGTGACTGTGACAAGGGGACATCCTCTGCGTCTGGAGGAAAGAAGGTTTGTACACAAACATAGAAAAGGATTCTTCACTGTAAGAGCAGTGAGACTATGGAACTCTCTGCCTGAGGAGGTTGTGATGGTAAGTACAATAAAGGAATTCAAGAGGGGACTGGATTTATTTCTGGAGTGTAATAATATTACAGGCTACAGCTACTAGAGAGGGGTCGTTGATCCAGGGAGTTATTCTGATTGCCTGATTGGAGTCGGGAAGGAATTTTTTTCCCCTTAAGTGATGAAAATTGGCTTCTGCCTCACAGGGTTTTTTTTGCCTTCCTCTGGATCAACTTGTAGGAAACAGGCCGAACTGGATGGACAAATGTCTTTTTTCCGGCTTATATACTATGTTACTATGTTACTATGTTACTGCTGTATTTACAGGGGGTCCTCTATAGGGAGATGCTGGTACTGCAGATGTAGTAGCCCTCATTGCCATGCGGGTTAGACACATGTAACAAACAGGCAGAGATAACTGAATTCACATTGACTTTACTCCAAGGAGGCTTTTTCAACCTTGGCTTTGAAGACTAGTGTGGCATCATGGGTTCAGGTCATAGAAGGTTTGATTGGGCTCCTGCTGTTTTTAGTAGGACCCAACTTACCACACAATAATTGGCATGCTTTCCTGGTCGCCCATGTCTTTTCTCAGGTGAATTCTTTCTAGACTTCTCCTCCAAGACCACTGTGTCCCTCTCTAGGCAAATTCTCAGCAGGAACTGTGCATGGACCTAACTTCCAGTCCACCATCAAGGTGTCTTTCTACATACCCAGCAGCTTCAGCAGACAGTTATGTCACACACCTTTTGGTAGGAGTCAATACCTTTTATCGGCTTATCTAGTGATACCACCACAAGTCCACAAGGAGTCCTTCCTTCAACTATGCATCACGCTTGTGTGTGGGAGGGAGAAACCACACCGGACGAAGAAGGAGAGGGAACGAGGAACAAGAACTGAAAGCCAGGAAAGAAAGAAGGACACCTCTTAGTCAAATACTAAGTCACAGTCCTTACTGGCTATCAGAATGAACAGACCCCAAAGGTAGGTAAGCTCATACGCAGGAGTACCTAGAGTCCTAACTCACCCTATAAAACCCTGGTGATAGTGACAGAACTGAGACTACCTGTTCCTCCCGAAAGGAAGGATGAACAGGAGTCTCCATCAGGCCTACAATAAAGGGCAGGGAAAAACAACACACAGATAATCCAAAAGAAAATGTTAAAGGAAAAGGAAACACTTAACTTTCCAGTAGCTAAAGCAGCAACAGGAACCCAGCCGAGAACCAAACACCAGCAGACCACAGATACCACTGAAGCTATGAGCTGCACACCATTGTTGGAGAAGCAACTATAAATAAGGAAAGTTAAATGACCACAATAGAAACACCTAGAGGTTAGAGGTGTGGCCAGTATCAGAAACAACACAGACTCCTATTGATCCACAAGGAAACCTGTCAGAGCAAAGCACGTGTTGGCAGTCTCACAGATCTGTCGCGGGGAGGTCCATATTTCACTATGCTATTAATGCTTTCACAATAATTCCCTGGTGAAGAACCACCATCTTAGTACAAATCATCATTACATTGCATATAGAAAAATATACAATGACTGTACAACACCTCTAACCCTTTAACTCTTCCCATCCCAGACAATCCATCCTGAAAGGAAACAGAAACATGCTAAACATATAACATTCTCCAAATAAGGGAACTAAACACATGCAGCATGATTATTTTAAGGGGCAGGTGCTGCCATCCCCTAAATTCCATTGTGAACAAAGCAGACTATTACCTTCATAGCAGTCTGTACAGCCGTCTCCACTAAGTAACAAATATATCTGGGCAAAGCACATTGTAGTTTAAATGTCCCTGTCACTCCCTGATCTAATTCCTGAACCATCCACCATCAACCAGATTTGAAAGATATTTGATAGTTAACTGCAGGCAATGTCGGTCACTTCTATAGTGTTTAAAACAACAAAAAGGTGGAGGGTCACTACTATAGAAATAAACACTTACACACCTACCTGCACTAGTGTAACCTTTTAACTTGCACAGATTTCATATTTCCTTTGCTAAACAGAAAAGATTCTTGCTGCTAGAGCAATCTTTATAATAGCTTTCTACTGAGTGTGTGTCACTTTTAAACTGATATCTAGTAAACTAAATAAAATAGATTTGTGGTTATGGAAATAAGCTAATTTCATATACCTACAATTTAGAGATGTTGTAAGGCATTTTATTTTCAGAGACTTAGCCTAGGCTTACCACTGGTAAAATTACATAAAAGAGATTTGCGACTATGCTAATAGGCTAGCTTTCCTTCTCTCATTTCGGTGTTATATGGGATTTCATTTTCAGAGGCTAACCTGCAATTATAGACTCATACGTTTTATTCCTGTTTCCAGAACAGAGAATGTTTTCTCCTTCATAACAGATTTGCCTATTGGGAAATAAGTGCATGAATTCTTCCAAAAGTTTTCAAAGGTATTTTATTAAAACATTTTTCTAACCCTGAGTTGATTTAGCGATTCTATTCATTTTGGAATGCAGTATAAAAAAATAAAAAGAAAAGAAGAAAAGATCTAATTCAGTAAACACATTAACAAGTTGATGGAGTTTAAATTCTTACTTCCATGTGCTAGTGGACCAGACCTGGAAAATATTTATAAAAATAAATAAAATCAGAGGACACAACAGAGCAGTAGTAATGAAATTGATCAAATCATTTAAAGGCTATGTACACATTTGGGGGTCATTTTTTATCCTTGCATTTGACTAATTTTGGGCTGAAAAACATTATTTTTTTGTTGTCACTTATTAAAAATTTTCAACAGTTCAGTTCCAGTGTATCTATGAACTATTGTTCTCTGTCTCATACTGAATCCATCAGCAAGATGCTCTAATGGCTAGATCAATAGTGCTTATCTCTGAACACCTGACAGCTCATAAACATTTAAGTTAAAATCATACCACACTGATAATAATTGAGCTATAAATTAGATATTGCAAAATAACACAATTATAAAAAACAGTAATGAAAAAAAATAAACAAAAACAATAACCATAACATATAGAGATGAGAGAATTTCTCAAAAATTCGATTCGGCCGCTTAACAGAATTTTTGGGAAAAAACGGCTATTTCCTGGGTGCAGAGAGCCTTTATAGTGGTATAGAACACTGTGCCTTGCAGTAACAAGCATAGGGAGTCTGCTGTGGTAGTGAAACAATACTCTGAGTCAGTATGACATGCAGATGACAGGCGTCGCTCTTAGAATCACTGCACATTTCACATATTTGGGCAGTTGCAGGTTCAAAACTGACCAAATAACTCAAGTGTGAACTCAGCCTTACAGGTCAATGTTAGCGTCAAGAAGAAGCGCACTCCTTTTACACTGTGGGCAGTTGATTCCACATAGATGCCTACAGAACCTGTTCTATTAAACGCGTATAGACATAGAGCCCCCCGACAGAGAGGAGAGGGTGTCAGCAGTAAGTTTGTGTTGATGTCACTGAATATTTTGCCCTTCCTCTGATCCAACAGAACAATAACCCTCAAAAAACAGATCCTGTCTGTGGAGCATCCGCCTTCACTCGGTCAGCATTTGGTCAGTAATCCATCAGTATTGCTAAAGCCAAAAAAAATAGGAGTGGATCCAAAATAGAGATGAAACGTGAATGGAACATTTACATGTCTTCTGTGTTTTGTGCCCACTCCTGTTTTTGGCTACCAAATCATAGGCCTAAAGGCAAAATACTCGAAGAGGAGACTGGCCAGCACTTGAGTGGAAGGGTGACATTGTGTGGAGGTGGAAGCAGCAGCAGGAGACCACAGAGTGACCCGGTGACAGTGTGAAGAGGTGCGTGGCAACACCAGCACCAGCTGAAGATGGCGGGTGAAAGAAGGAGCACTTGGCATCAGATGTGTGGCATCAGGCAGGTGGCAGCATCAGAATAGTAGCTAAGGCAGGTAGCTAGAAGAAACCAGTCTCTTTTGTCAAAGTGTTGGTGTGGCACCATGGATGATCTAGTCTGATGCATCAGACATTGGTGGGTGGAAATCCTGGCTGATCCACGCCTGATTCATCTTGACAAACATCAGTCTCTCCACATTTTGGGTGGACAGGCAAGTTCTTCTTGGGGTAACTATGGCCCCCGCACTAAACACCCGCTCTGATGCCACACTACTGGCCGGGCAGGACAGCTTTTCCAGGGCAAACTCTGTCCAGCGGATCTTCAATGTGGGGTGGCAGGGTGATGTCGAAGTATGCCACCACCTGCTGGTTCAGGTCCTGCTCCAGGTCTAGCTGCTGCTGCTGGAGAGTAGTTTCTTCACTAGCCGGGTGAAGAAAGCTGCCCATCAGCGACTCTGGACTCAAGTTGCTGCTTATGGAGCTGGAACTGCTTCTACCTCCACACTCTGCCACAGCAGCCTTGGAAGAGGAACGTGAGCGCAGAGGGCCTGCCTGTCAGACTTGCGAGAGGATGAACGATGGCGCAGATAGGCAGCGGCCAACTGACTACATAGGATGTCTCTATAGTAGTTGAGTTTGTCCTCCCTATAAGCAGGTGTAAGAAAGGCCCCCATTTTGGACCGGCAGTGAGGGTCCAACAAGGTGAGAGCCAGAAGTCATTCCTCTGCCGAATAGTAATAATTTGGCAGTCACTGCGCAAGCAAGTGAGTATGCATCAGGTCATTTGTGCAAGTGCACATACTGCCAGGGTGTGTCTGGGTCCTCATCCTCTTCATTGACCTGTAGCTCCTCTGATTGTTCCTGCTCCTCCTCTCCTATCACCTGTGTAGAAAAAGCACCCATTTTGTTACACATTGCTTGAGCTCCAATGTCCTCCCCTTCTCCAGTTCAGCCCCCACAGGGCTCATGTGGCCTTGAGATCTAGGTGCCACGTCTCCAGTCCTCTGACCAGCCAGATTTACCAGCATCTGTTCCAGGATATGAAGCAGTGGAATGACGTTGTTCATCCCATAGTCCTGGCGACTGACAAATAACGTGGCATTCTCAAAGGGCCCGAGCAAATGGCCTGTGTCACGCATGAGCTGACATTGAAGTTACACAGGGGAGTATTCCTGTGCGCTTGGATCATCAAGAAATAGTTTATGGCCTTTCTATTTTCGTATAGTCGGTCCTACATATGGAGGGTGGAATTAAAATGGGTGGAAACGTTGGATATCAGCATATGTTTGGGGGATGCCGTTCAGCTGCTGCAGCTCAAGGAGCCATTTTTAGGATGTCTTGCAGATGGGTGTAAGACTTCAGAAACCGCTTGACAACCAGATTGAACACTTGTGCCATGCAGAGCGCATGGCTCAGCCCCCACTTGACACAGCGCTGACACCATGTTATTCGCGTTGTCGGTCACCATGGTTCCGATTTTGAGTTGTCGCAGAGAAAACCAGGATTCTATTTCTTGATGAAGGACATGGAGCAATTCCTCCCTTGTATCACTCTGTTCACCCAGGCAAACAAGGTGCAGAACAGCGCGACACCGCCATGCTTTGCACATGTGGTATGCTGGAGGAGCACTGTGAATTGTCCCTGCAGTGGAGGCTGAGGACATGGTGGAGGATGAGGAGGGAGAGGCGGACATTGTCGCAGGACCAACGTCGTGAGAACATGGAGGTGGAAGTGGCGTCACCTGGCTAAGTTGCTGGTGTGGCTGTGCAGGAACCACATTAACCCAGTAGGCCACAAAGGATGTGCATTGTCCCTGTCCATGGTTACAGCTCCACACGTCGGCTCTGCCGTGTACTTTGGCAGACACCGACAGGCTAAAGCACTGGCCCACCTTCTGTTCTACATACATGTGCAATGCTGGTACTGTCTTTTTGGCAAAGAAATGATAGCTTGGAACTTTCCACCTCGGCTCAGCACAAGCCATCAGTTCTCTGAAAGGTGTAGTGTCCATCACTAGAAAGTGAGGGACTGCAGCACAAGCAACTTGGTCAGGAGCACATTCAGCTTCTGCGCCGTTGGATAAGTGCTCACATACTGTTGTCTCTTGGCAATCACTTCGGTGATCGATTGCTGACAGAATGACTGAGGAGTAGGAGGATGAGGAGCAGCATAATTAGGACAAGCAGATGATGGGAAAGACAGACAGCTCCCTTCGGCTGAGGTGGTGGAGCCTTGACTGCCTGAAATCAGGTGCGTGCCACTGGGTGATGCAGCGGTTGCTGAGGCAGGCTGGACCACCACATCAGAGCCATGGTTCTCCCAGGCCACTTTATGGTGACTTCTGCCCACAGATTCTACAAATGGCCATGTTCACCTACTCCTCCGAAGGCTTAAAAAAAACTTCCACAATGCCGAGTAGGTGATTTTACTCCAAACACTCCACACTGATTGATTGCTACAGCCGCTGCTTCTCTGAACCCCTACACCACTACTTTCTGGGCAGGTAGGCTCCTGCGAATCTGGTAGTCTACCCCGGGCACGTTTCGCTCACGACCTCCCACTGCTGTCATCCTGCTGACTCCCGGCCACGCTAGCGGCTTGCCGGCTCCGCTGTTGCCTCATGGGCAAGCTGCGACCCTCTTCTCCCGATGATAATGAAGCTCATACTTCACCCGGCTCCCAAGTGCGATCCGCTACATCATTATCATCGAGTACTGTCTTCACGTCACTAACATCCTCCTCAACGGTCTCTGGGTCAGGAGCCTGAACGCTCGCACCAGCTCCCACGCCACTCTCCTCATCACTATTTGCTCGCCTACCGGAGGAAGCGGCGGATGTCTCCTCCACATCTTGGCTGGCCAGTAGCTGCTGACTGTCTTCTAGTAGCTCATCCTCACTGTATAGTGGAGCTGAGCCCACAGCATATAATACTTCTCTGGCTGAGGGAACAGAAAAGGAAAAGGCAGGCTGAGGACAGGTGAGGGCACAGGGCCTGCTCCCGGGCCATGCCAACTAAGGGATGTGTCTGACAAACCCAACGACTCTTGGCTGGGGCAGGCTGATGACTGAGTCAACCATTCAAGAACCACTGGGTGGCTGGTCAAGACATGACTTCTAGATGAAACCGGAGCTCAGGCCTCTTGCTGCGACTCCGGCTGTCACACCCACTTACTCTGCTGTGACCTCTGCCTGCGCCAGAAATATTTCGGCCTCTGCCACTCCCCTGTGCAGGGCCTGGCACTTTTCTGTCTGACATACAGTTAGATAAAATAAATAAATAAAAAGGAAATTAAAACACCTAAGAGTAAGAGCATTAAAACTATGGAACTCACTGCCTGAGGAGGTGGTGATGGTGAGTACAATAAAGGAATTCAAGATGGGACTGGATGTATTTCTGGAGTGTAATAATATTACAGGTTATAGCTACTAGAGAGGGGTCGTTGATCCAGGGAGTTATTCTGATAGCCTGATTGGAGTTCGGGAAGTAATTTTTTCCCCTTAAGTGGGGAAAATTGGCTTCTGCCTCACAGGTTTTTTTTTGCCTTCCTCTGTATCAACTTGTAGGAAACAGGCCGTACTGGATGGACAAATGTCTTTTTTCGGTCTAATATACTATGTTACTATGTTACCCCCAAAAGTCTCTAATTTTCTCACTTTACCACGCAACGGCTAATAAGCCCTTTTTTTTTCCAGTAATACATGGCAAAAGGGGCTTTAGAGCATCTAACTGCACCACTGAACAGCAAATATAAATATTTTTTTGCTCCTAATACATGCCAAAAAGGGCTTTAGAACATATTACTGCACTGCTGAACAGCAAATAGTAGATATTGTTTTGCCAATAATACATGCTAAATGGCTTTAGAACATATAACTGCACTGCTGAACAGCAAATAGGCACTTGTTTTTTTCCACTTATACACTCCACAAAAGGCTTTAGAACAAATAACTGCACCGCTGAATGGCAAATGATATATATTTTTGCCACTTACTGTATACACGCGATAAAAGGCTTTAGAACATATAACTGCACCACTGAACGACAAATAATATATCTTTTTTTGCCACTAATGCACTCCAAAAAGGGCTTTTGAACATATAACTGCACTGCTGAACAGCAAATAATATATATTTTTTTGCTCGTAATACATGCCAAAAAGGGCTTTAGAACATATAACTGCACCACTAAATGGCAAATAATAAATATTTTTGTGCCACAATACATGCCAAAAAGGGCTTTAGAACATATAACTGCACCGCTAAACAGCAAATAATATATCTTTTTTTGCCACTAATACACGCCAAAAAAGGGCTTTAGAACATATAACTGCACCGCTGAACGGCAAATAGGCCCTTATTTTTTTCAATTATAAACTCCACACAAGGCTTTAGAACATGAAACTACACCGCTGAACGGCAAATAGTATATATTTTTTTGCCACTGATACACAACGAAAAGGGCTTTAGAACATATAACTGCACCACTGAACTGCAAATAATACATATTTTTTTGCTCCTAATACATGCCAAAAAGAACATATAACTGCACCACTAAATGGCAAATAATAAATATTTTTGTGCCACCAATACACGCCAAAAAGGGCTTTAGAACATATAACTGCACTGCTGAACAGCGAATAATACATATTTTTTTGCTCCTAATACATGCCAAAAAGGGCTTTAGAACATATAACTGCACCACTAAATGGCAAATAATAAATATTTTTGTGCCACCAATACACGCCAAAAAGGCTTTAGAACATATAACTGCACCGCTAAACAGCAAATAATATATATTTTTGTGCTACTAATACACGCCAAAAAGGGCTTTAGAACATATAACTGCACCGCTGAACGGCAAATAGGCCCTTATTTTTTTCAATTATAAACTCCACACAAGGCTTTAGAACATAAAACTACACCGCTGAACGGCAAATAGTATATATTTTTTTGCCACTAATACACGCCAAAAAGGGCTTTAGAACATATAACTACACCGCTGAACGGCAAATAGTATATATTTTTTTGCCACTAATACACGCCAAAAAAGACTTTAGAACATATAACTGCACTGCTGAACAGAAAATAATAGATATTGTTTTGCCACTAATACATGCTAAAGGGCTTTAGAACATATAACTGCACTGCTGAACAGAAAATAGGCCCTTATTTTCTTCCACTTATACACTCCACAAAAGGCTTTAGAACAAATAACTGCACCGCTAAATGGCAAATAATATATATTTTTTTGCCACTTACTGTATACACGCGACAAAAGGCTTTAGAACATATAACTGCACCGCTGAACGGCAAATAATATATATTTTTTTGCCACTAATACACGCCAAAAAGGGCTTTAGAACATATAACTGCACTGCTGAACAGCAAATAATATATATTTTTTTGTCACTAATACATGCCAAAAAGGGCTTTAGAACATATAACTTCACCGCTGAATAGCAAATAGGCCCTTATTTTTTTCCACTTATACACTCCACAAAATGCTTTAGAACATATAACTGCTCAGCTGAACGGCAAATAATATATATATTTTTGCCACTAATACATGCTAAAAAGGGCTTTAGAACATACAACTGCACTGCTGAACGGCAAATAATATATATTTTTGTGCCACTAATACACGCCAAAAAGGGGTGTCATTTTCTCACTTCACCACACAACAGCTAATAAGCCCTTTTTGTTTCCACTAATAGAAGCCAAAAAATGCTTTAGAACATATAACTGCACCGCACAAGGGCAAATCAGAAGTAGAAATATTTTCTTGCAATAAACCCTGTTAATGGCTGTATAAAACAGCACTTGCACCCCAATAACAAGAACGGTTTGCTGGAATTACTGAGCTGTATAATGGCAATTTGGATCTGCAGTCAGTGAAGCAAGGTATAATAGGATTGTTCCTATTACCCAGGCTGTAAAGTCCCCTACTGAACCCTGTTCTGCTTCAATACTGTGGAATGATTCCTCCCTATCCTATCTCT
Organism: Bufotes viridis; assembly: GCA_033119425.1. Taxonomy (NCBI): domain Eukaryota; kingdom Metazoa; phylum Chordata; class Amphibia; order Anura; family Bufonidae; genus Bufotes; species Bufotes viridis. The sequence continues at coordinate 94,211,992 of CM065589.1, forward strand.
GAACTTCTATACAGCAAAATAAAAGTTTTAAAGTCTTTGCTAGCACTGTCCCTAGTGCCTGCTGACGTCTCTCCCTGTTCTAAGTACACTGGAAAATGTCTGAATCCAAGGAGGCTGAGGCTATTTATAGGGCTGTGACATCAAAGACCTACTGGCTGCTGATTGGCTGCATGCATGGCATTGGGGGTGATCCCTCGTTCCCAGAGTTCCTTGCTCCATGTCCTAACACGTGCAGCAGCCATTTTAGGAAAAAATGCAATTCGTTACCATGAAGTGTGAGGAAATTCGGATTCGGTGCAAATCAAATTTTTCCTGAAATTCGAATCAAATTCCAATTTGTCAACTTCGATTCGCTCATCTCTAATAATATACTTACAGCATGTAAAAATTACAAACAAAAATGAACTTCTATGACTAGGCACTTGTATATAAACTCAAAGTTTAAAGCCAGAATTTAAATGGCAATTACCTTACGGCAGAATGTCACTTGATAATATCATACATGAAGTTAAGACATCATTGATGTGAATATAATCCTACCAGGTAAATGTCATTTAAGCTCCAAAACCAGAAACAAAGGACCGAATTCCATTTCACAGTAAAGAAAACCCTAACATCATTCATCAATTAGATTCAGGAATTAGGCAGGCAGGAACCAAGACTGTGGCACAGACTACTTAAATATGAATTGGAACTGAAACTGAGCTGTGGGGTCAGGATGGTTGCACAGACAGGAACACAGATTGGATAACGGAAGAGAATCTATGAAGTATAAGTCTTCCCAACAACTTTCCTGATCATAGGGAACCTTAAGCTCAGGCATTCTCTGCCTGGATAGAGTGCCTTAAATACCAAGCGATTTTCAGATGCGCGCACTGTGCTGGCTGGATGAATTTTTCCATTACAATATACTCTGCTCGTTTATATGGTTATGACTACCCTCCAATCCATCAGTGGTGGTCATGCTTGCACACTATGGGAAAAAGCGCCAGTCTATTTGGTGGCCGGGAGTGCACCTAGGCTAGTGCTTTTTCCTATAGTTCAGGCATGCTCAACCTGCGGCCCTCCAGCTGTTGCAAAACTACAACTCCCAGCATGCCTAACCAGCCTACAGCAGGGCATGGTGGGAGTTGTAGTTTTACAACAGCTGGAGGGCCGCAGGTTGAGCAACACTGCTATAGTGTATAAGCATAACCACCACTGATGGATTGCAGGGTGGTCATAACTATGGAAATGAGCAGTGTATAATTTGATGGGAAAATTAATCCAGCCAGCAAAGGAAGCAAGATTGATAAGTTTTGAAAAATGTATTTTGGCAACTTCACCAAATTTAGCCAAGAAATTAGATTTGTTACACATTAATTAGTCACAAATTTCTATAAATAAGGTATACCCAGGTCACTCTGCCTTAGGCTGGGTTCACACTTGAGCGTATTTGATCCGCGCGTTTTACGCGCGTTTTTGTCGCGCGTATTACAGCGCGTTTTTGAAATAGGAAACGCGCGTCGTACATGCGTTTGTGTGATTGACCACTGTGGCGTCAATCACAATACGCGTGACAATACGCCCCAAAGAAGCTACTGTACTTCTTTGGGCGTAGGGCGTTTTTTACAGTGCGTTCGTGCGCGCTGTAAAACGCTCAGGTGAGAACCATGCCCCTTGGTGAAACATGGGTTTTCGCCTGTTGAGCGTTTTACAGCGCGTAGGAACACGCTGTAAAATGCTCAAGTCTGAACCCAGCCTTATGCTGGGTTCAGACTTGCGCGTTTTACAGCGCGTTCAAACGCGCTGTAAAACACTCAACACATGAAAACCAATGCTTTCCTATGGCCCTGGTTCTCACTTGAGCGTTTTACAGAGCGTTTGAACGCTCAGAAAAACGCCCTACGCTCAAAAAAGTTCTTGAGCTTCTTTGGGGCATTTTGTCGCGCGTATTGTGATTGACGCCACAGTAGTCAATCACACGAACGCGCGTACGATGCGTGTTTCCTATTTGCAAAAATGCGCTGTAATATGCACGTCATAAACGCGCGTTTTACGCGCGTATCAAATACACGCAAGTCTGAACCCAGCCTTAGGGTAAGGCCACTTGGAGTGGGCATGTTGCGGGCAGGTTGCGGCCATGTTGCGGTGAAGAACCGCGCAGTCAATTAGCCCGCAGCTGCCTGTCATTTATAATGAAGACCGCACTGTATAGTCCTTCTTCAGTGTTAAAGGCCGCGCAGCACTTTTGAACAGGGGCAGTTGCTGGTATGGTGTTTGGCTGGTTAGGTGGGGGGACAACATGCATATTATTGCTGTTTGTGCCTGCAATCTCCTGCAGGTTATTTGACAGTAAACACAGTATATTAATCAGATTTGGCATACTAACTTCTCCAACCCCATATTAATATTGAATTACATATCTTAGTTTACGGGTAATGTAGAAATAAATAAGACTGACACAACATAATTCTCCCTTCACTCCCCCTCTCCAATATTCTTCTATTAATCATTTTTAGCAACACTGTTCCTAGCGCATGAGCATTTGCCACGTCTCTCCCTATGCTCAGCTCACAAGACAATGATGAATCCCGAATGGGATGAGGGTTTTATAGGGCTGTGACATCACGGGGAATGGCTATCTGCGGGTTAGTTGCACTATGCATTATGGGTGATCTTGTGTTTCCGGTCTTGTTACTTTCAATTTGTAACACATGCAGCCACCATTTTAGGAAAAAGCTGATTTGTTACCACAAAGCATAAGGAAATTAGAATTCGTTGCGAATTGAATGTTTCCTAAACTTCAGACCAAATTCCACTACGAATGTTTCGCTTTGTTCAACAATAATAACAATACATTAGTAAGTGCCTTGTGTTAACCTCATCTACATAATAAATGCTAGTTGGGGTGAGAACGCGCACCCCAAGGCCCCTTTCACACGGGCGTGATTTCCGCGCGGGTGCAATGCGTGAGGTGAACGCATTGCACCCGCACTGAATCCTGACCCATTCATTTCTATGGGGCTATGCACATGAGCGGTGATTTTCACGCATCACTTCTGCGTTGCGTGAAAATCACAGCATGCTCTATATTCTGCGTTTCAGGCAACGCAGGCCCCATAGAAGTGAATGGGGCTGCGGGAAAATCGCAAGCATCCGCAATCAAGTGCGGATGCAGTGTGATTTTACCGCAAAGTTGCTAAGAGACGGGACACGATCTTTATTATTTTCCCTTATAACATGGTTATAAGGGAAAATAATAGCATTCTCAATACAGAATGCTTAGTAAAATGTGGATTAAGAGGTTAAAAATAAAAAAATAAACTCACCTAATCCACTTGATCGCGTAGTTGCCGATCTCTCCTCTCTTCTTCAAGCATTAGCTACCAGCTAAAGGACTTGCGATGATGTCACATCACATGGTCCAATCACATGGTCCATCACCATGGTGATGGACCTCTGATTGGACCATGTGATGAGTTCAGTGACCTCATCACAGGTCCTTTAGCCGACAGCTAATGAATGAAGAAGAGAGAAGAGAGATCGGCAACTACGCGATAAAGTGGATATGGTGAGTTAATTTTTTTATTTTTAACCCCTCCATCCACATTTTACTAAGCATTCTGTATTGAGAATGCTATTATTTTCCCTTATAACCATGTTATATTGAGAATGCTATTATTTTCCCTTATAACCATGTTATAAGGGGAAATAATAAAATCTACAGCATACTCAACCCGAAACCGGACTTCATTGATGAAGTCCGAGTTCGGGTCTGGGTACCAAACATGCCGATTTTTCCCACACGCGTGCAAAACGCATTAAATTGCGCATTTTCCCGCAACGCACCCGGCTCTAACCTGGGAGTCAAACGTGACGCCCGTGTGAAAGAGGCCTAAGGAAACAGAGATTTGAGCAACGGAGACAGTAGCTTGCAGGATGCGGGGCAGCATGGTGAGTAACAGGGCAACAGCAGGCATGGACTGCTGACCTAACAACTAGGCAGATAGGAAAGCTATAAAAACATTTCAGAATGATTGGTGTTTTGGTCATTGGTAAAGAAGAGGCTAATGGAAACAACATTGGTGGTCTATGCAAGTGAACACATTAAGGCCTCTTTCACATGGGCGTCATGTTTGACGCCTGGATAAGAGGCGGGTGCGTTGTGGGAATATGCGCGATTTTTCCGCGTGGGTGCAAACGTTTGTAATGCGTTTTGCACGCGCGTGTGAAAAATCGGCATGTTTGGTACCCAGACCCAAAGCCGGACTTCATCACTGGAGTATTCTGGAGAATTTATTATTTTCCCTTATAACATGGTTATAAGGGAAAATAATAGCATTCTTAATAAAGAATGCTTAGTAAAATGAAGATGAAGGGGTTAAAAATAATAAAAGTTAACTTACCTTAGCCACTTGATCACGTAGTTGCGATCTGTCTTCTCTTTTCCAGCATCAGCTAACAACTAAAGGACCTGTGATGATGTCACATCACATGGTCCAGTCACATGGTCTATCTTATCATGGTGATGGACCATGTGATTGGACCATGCGGGAAAATCGCACTGCATCCGCACTTGCTTGCGGATGCTTGCGATTTTCCCGCAGCCCAATTCACTTCTATGGGGCCTGCGTTGTGTGAAAAACGCAGAATATAGAGCATGCTGCGATTTTCACGCAACGCAGAAGTGATGCGTGAAAATCACCGCTCATGTGCACAGTCCCATAGAAATTAATGGGTCCGGATTCAGTGCGGGTGCAATGCGTCCTCCTCACGCATTGCACCCGCGCGGAAAACTCGCCCGTGTGAAAGGGGCCTAACTCTGAGTCAATTATCTAGTGATTTACTGACTTCATCAGGCTCTAACTCTATACCTCAAGCACCATACCAAACCCCTGAATAATCAGACCCCAAAATAAATACAGACTAGGGATGAGCAAACCCGGTGAAGTTTGGGTTCCCCGGGTTCGCCCGAACTTCAGGTCAAAGTTCGGGTTCGTGACCCGAACTTGACCCGAACACACAGCTCAGACCCCATTATAGTCAATGGGGACCCGAACTTCACTTTATTATTTTCTGTTATATAACGGAAAATAATAGCACTCTTAAGATAGAATGCTAAATAAAATAGCCATTGAGGGGTAAAAAATAATAAAAAAAATCTCACCTTATCGTCACCTGAGCGCGGTGACGTCATCGCAGGTCCTTTTGCAGGTCCTGAAAAAAGAAGAGGATACCGGCTGCGCGATCAAGTGGATGAGGTGATTTATTTTTATTTTTTTAACCCTTCAACCCTGCAGTTTGGGTTTGCTCACCCCTAATACAGACCCCAGCATAATCCAGGTATGCACCCCAACAAACCAAGACAAAAATAAATGTAGAGCCAAGCTGAAAAGTAACAGACCCCAGAATAAATTAATACCTTAAGACCCTAAATAAATATTAAACCAGACCAAACAACTGAATAAATTTAGATGCCAGACCAGAACCACCACATCCTTTAAATCAAAACGAAATAAATACAGTATCTCACAAAAGTGAGTACAACCCTCACATTTCTTTTTTATATTTTATATTTTATTATATCTTTTCAAGGGACAACACTGAAGATATAACACAATTTAAAGGTGTGCCCTCTAAATAATTCACCACAGAGCCATTAAGGTCTAAACTGCTGGCAACAAAAGTGAGTACACCCCTAAAATGACCAAATTGTGCCCAAAGTGTCGATATTTTATGTGGTCACCAGTATTTTCCAGCACTGGCTTAGCTCTCTTGGTCATGGAGTTAACTAGATCTTTACAGGTTGCCACTAGAATCTTCTTCTACTCCTCCATAACAACATCACAGAGCTAGTGGATGATAGAGACCCTGCGCTCTTCCACCTTACGTTTGAGGATGCCCCACAGATGCTCAATAGGGTTGGCCAGTCCAGCACCTTGACCTTCTTTAGCAAGGCAGTGGTTGTCTTGGAGGTGTGTTTGGGGTCATTATCATGTTGGAATACTGTCCTGAGCCCCTGTTTCTGTAGGGAGGCGATCATGTTCTGCTTCAGTATGTCACAGTACATGTTGGCACTCATGATTCCCTTAGCCCCTTAAGGATGAAGGGCGTACATGTACGCCCTTCGTCCTCACTTTAAAGATGGCGCCCGCGGGCATGAGCTGCGGGTAAACGCTTGATTCATCAAGCTGACACCCGCAGCTCATGTCTGCGACCGGCAGCGATGCCGATCGCGGACATTTAACCCCTCAGATGCCGTGGTCAATCCTGACCACGGCATCTGATCGCGCAAAACCGAAAGTTTCACTTTGGTTTTGCTCGGCTCCTGATGGCCACAAGGGGAGCCGGAGCATGCATGTAGTAGCCTAGGTTTCTGTGAATGAAACCTAGGTTACTACATAGTATTCCTATGGAGCCTATGACTGTAATAGGCTCCATAGGAAATATGCGATTTTCTCATATATTCCAATGCTATTGCATTGGAATATATGAGAATAGCAATCTGATGATTGCATCTTATAGTTCCCTATGGGAACTATAAGAAAGTGGTAAAAAAAAAATAAAGTTTAAAAAATAAAAATAAAATAAAAAAATATAAAAATTCAAATCACCCCCTTTCCCCAAAATGAAAATAAAATAAATAAAAAAATAAAAAAATTACACATAATGGGTGTCGCAATGTGCGAAAACGCCCATACTATAATAATATTAAAAATATTCACCATACGGTAAACATAAAAACGGAAAGAAAGCGTCCAAATGGCTAATTCGCCATTTTTGGACGCTTCATTTCCTAAAAAAATGAATAAAAAGTGATCAAAACATCATACGCACCCCATAATGGTATCAATTAAAAGTTCAGATTGCCCCGCAAAAAATGAGCCCCTACACTGCTCCGTACGCATAATTACAAAACATGGCGACAAAAAAATAAAATAAAAAAATTCCCACTTTTAATTTTTTTTTCACTATCAAACGCAAGAAAAACTATACATATTAGGTATTGCCGGATTCGTACTGACCTGAAGAATAAAATTAACCAGTCAGTTTTATCGCAAATCTAACGTTGTAATTTAAAAACCCGTAAAACTGTGGTGAAATTGCTTTTTTTTTGCAATTTCACCCCATTTGGAATTTTTTTCCGTTTTCCACTACATCACATGCAAAAATAAATGGTAGCGTTAAAAAGTACAACTTGTCCCGCAAAAAACAAGCCGTCATATGGCTATGTGAGCGGAAATATAAAAATGTTATGGCTTTTGGAAGACAGGGAGCGCAAAACAAAAACGCAAAAATCCCAAAACCCCCGGTCCTTAAGGGGTTAAATAACTGCAGCTCCCCAAAGCCAGCAGCACTCATGCAGCCCCAAACCATGACATTCCCACCACCATGCTTGACTGTAGTCAAGACACAGTTGTTTTGCTGCCAAACATGCTTGACACCATCTGAACCAAATAAGTTTATCATGTCCTGTGTCATCAGTAGAGATGAGCACGAAGTGGAATTCTTTCCGAATTTCAGGAAATATTCATTTCGTATAGAAGCCGAATTTCCTCGTGCTTCGTGTCAGCAAATCAATTGAAACTCAAACTTACCGCCTCCATTTGCGCGCGAAGGGCCGCCAGCCTCAATCTTGCTTGAAGATCTCGGCATAAATCCTGTGCGGTACGTGATGACATCATACGTCACCACGCCGGCCGGCATGATGACGTAATCTTGCGCCGCACGTGATTTTGGCCGAGATCTTCAAGCAAGATTGTGGCGAGCAAATGGACATTGTAAGTTTGATGTAATGTTTTTTTTTTATGTTAATTTCACACTGTACACTCAGATGCCGCAATCATGTATGAACGTCTGATGAAACTGAGCCAAACGGATCCGTCCTGGCACACAATGTAAGTCAATGGGGACGGATACATTTTCACTGACACAATCGGCACAGATGAAAACAAATTCTGACTCCCAATGGTGTTCAAGACGGATGCAGATGGCTGCATTATCTGAACGGATCCGTCCATGACGGATGCGCACAAAACGCAAGAGTGAAAGTAACCTAACAAGTCACATGACACCAGGGAGATAAAATGACTAATTAGGAACATTTTGGCCATTTTCACTTAGGGGTGTACTCACTTTTGTTGCCAGCGGTTTAGACGTTAATATCAAAATGACAAAACTTCAGTGCTTAAAAAGATAGAAAATATTTACAAAAATGTGACTGGTGTACTCACTGTTGTGAGATACTGAATGTAGCCTAGAATAAATACATACTCGTATCAGACCTCATAATACAGAAAGCAAAAAATAACTACAGACTCTGTAAACATATATGGATCTGAGGCCTCAGACCAGAAAACCCTAAATAAATTCAGTCCCCAGACCATATTTCCTGAATATATACAGACACCATACCTCCTAAATAAATACACAACCCTAGAATACTTACCTCAGACCAGACTCCATAATACAGACCACTCAATACATTTATAGTTCACAACTGATACAGACCTCAGATCACATCCTGAAATAAATAGACCCCCAAAACAACTAATTGGACCTTCTAAGCTATATCATACTTTAGACCCTAAAAACATAGACACCAGAATAAACCCCTTAAATAAATCCAGACCCCAGAATAAATATATACTTTAGAACAGATCCAGTGATAAATACATAACAATAGACAGAATCAGTAACAGCACTCCTGGCTGTGCATGGGTCCTGGGTAGAGTTGAGCAAACAACAGGAAGTTCAGGTTCGCCGGGTTCGGCAGAACTTTGTTGCAAAGTTCGACCCAAACCTGACCCGAACTTGACCCCGAATCCAAACCCAACTATTGAAGTCAATGGGGACCCGAACTTTGGGGCACTAAAATGGCTCTGAAAAAGTAATGGAAAGGGCTAGAGGGATGCAAAAGGAAGCAAAATGGGGATAAGAGCTAGACAATTGCATTGAAAACAAATATGGATAGGGAAATGACTTAAAATAACATAAAATACCTAAAAATTGTAAAAAAAATCTTGAACTAGGAGTAGGAGGTCCATATGGAGTAGGAGGTTGAGGAGGCGGTGGACATGGCGGTGTAGGTGGAAGCGGTGGTGGAGGAGGTAGTCGCCAAAAACACTGTATTTTGTTTTTAACTTTTTTTTTTAAATTTGGGTAGACCCCAAAACATTGGGAAATATAGAAAAGAAAACAAAGAGAAAGTGCACTGGAGTATAATAAAGGCTGGGTGAGGTGGGTATACATGTATATTCTGCACAAGGTACGGACAAGTTCTGTGGGATCCATGTCTGGTTCATTTTAATGAATGTGAGCTTGTCCACATTGGCTCTGGACAGGTGTCTGCGCTTGTCTGTGATAACGCCCCCTGTCGTGCTAAACACACGTTCAGACAATACACTGGCTGCAGGGCAGGCCAGCACCTCCAAGGCATAAAGGGCAAGCTCAGGCCATGTACCGAATTTGGAGACCCAGAAGTTGATTGGAGCAGACCCATCAGTCAGTACGTGTAGGCATGTGCCCACATACTGTTCGACCATGTTGTTGAAATGCTGCCGCCTGCTAAGACTTTCCATATCAGCTGGTGGTGCTGGTTCTTGTGGCATGCTGACAAAGCTTTTCCATATTTTGGCCATGCTAATCCTGCCTTCTGAGGTGCTGGCGGTGCCCCAGCTGCGTTGCCGACTTCTTCCTCCTCCTCTGCCTTCGCCTCGTGCTTCCACTAAGGCCCTGGTGTTAGGTGGGAATGCCATCAGCAGCGCGTCTACCAGCGTACAGAATATATTTTCCAGTCAAGTATGCAGTGCAGGGGTAGTGTGAAAGAAAAAAGGGGTACAGATCACCCAATAATGTAAACGCCGCCAAATTTACAAAATATATTTCCCTGTCAGGTATGCAGTGCAGGAGTAGTGTGAAAGAAAAAAGGGGTCATGAAGCGTTCCCGTCAGCTATTCGCCCCGCTGAAGGATTATTCTGAAAGTGTGTAGAAGCCACATGGGGCCCCCACGCTGCAGATTTATCATGGAGACATCATGGAGATTTTACAGCATATAACAACAGCACCCAACAATGTAAACACCTCCGAATTTACAGAATATATTTCCCAGTCAGGTATGCAGTGCAGGGGTAGTTTAAAAGAAAAAAGGGGTCATGAAGCGTTCCCGTCATCTATTCGCCCCGCTGAAGGATTATTTTGAAAGTGTGTAGAAGCCACACAGGGCCCCTACGCTGCAGATTTATCATGGAGACATCATGGAGATTTTACAGCATATAACTACAGCACCCAACAATGTAAACGCCGCCGAATTTACAGAATATATTTTCCAGTCAGGTATGCAGTGCAGGGGTAGTGTGAAAGAAAAAAGGGGTAAAGATCACCCAACAATTTAAATGCCACCGAATTTACAGAATATATTTCCCAGTCAGGTATGTAGGGCAGGGGTACTGTGGAAGAAAAAAGGGGTACAGATCACCCAACAATCTAAACTCAGCCGAATTTACAGAATATATTTCCCTGTCAGGTATGCAGTGCAGCAGGAACTCACCCTCCAAGCCACTTGTGAATGACTGGCCTGATAACCGTGAAAATGTCCACCCACAATCTAAGAGCTGCATTTACTGATTATATTTCACTTTCAGAAATGCATTGCAGGCCGCAAATGTACTTTTTGGCCAAAAATAAGTGTTTTTTTTCACCAACAATGTCACATTTGTATTTACTGGTCATATTTAACTCTCAGAAATATAGTGCAGGCCGCAATCGTACTTTTCAGAAAAATAAATTTTTATTAGTCCCCCCAGAATCTAACAGATAGATTTACTGAATTGATTACACTGTGACATATGCAGCACAGGTACTTTACAGAAAATAATGTGAGTATGTCACCCCCTGAGTTCCCTTCCCCTGGCACATATGCAGTGCAGGTGCACTTAAAAAAAAAATATATGTCGCCGACTGAACTACAAGAACAGGATTAAATTATTGTCCTTGGCAATATTGCACAAAATGGCCGCCGATGCCCACCTAACTAACAAACGGATTAAAAAAAATTTTTCTGTGTCACTGGGCTCTGGGCAGGGTACAAAAATGTTGCATTGCACCCACACAAAATTTTTTTTATGTAGATCGCAGACTTAACACCAAGCTCTGAAATCCGATTCTTTCCTAATCTCTCTCCCAGAGCAGCAGCATCCTATCCCTACACTAGTAAGAGTTGACTTGACGTGCGGCGTCACTCTAAGAGCTGGATTTACTGATTAATAACTTCAAAATAACTACAGGACCGAACCTCTAGGTAAAAACAGACTCCAGACCAAACCCTGCAAATAATTACAGACAGGACCCCCTTAATACAGACCCCAGAGAAGACTTCTTAAATACATAACCCAGACAAGACCCAAAAAATAAATACAGACCCCTAAAATTAAAGTGCAGACTTCAGACACTTATACAGAACAACTCACATTCTCCTTCTCTGCGGAGCTTTATATAGCAGCTACATAAATTGGCTTCAGGACCTTTACAGATGGCCATTTGACCAGAGGTCCTTCAATAGTGATATCATATTACTGTTTTATCACAGTTTTTAGCATGACTTGGAGCAAAGATGTAACAACCTTGTAACAGACATTACATTCCTGTAATTTTTAAAGGAAATCGCCTCTCCTCCCATCTTTGCTGCCAGATGGAACCCTAGGCAAGCACCTATACTCGCCTACACCTCATCTTCGAGATCGAGCATACTGATGTACGTACTGACACTTACAAAATAGCCTGTTATATCAGTAACTCAATAATGTTGATCTTTATTTGTTCACATATTTCTAAGATGATGAGTAGTTTGCAACAGCATTGTTTATAGTTACCAGTTTCATCGAGTTACTTCAGTAATTTTTTTTAAAAATTCTTATCTCATGAGTGTCCCACACCAGTAGTTGAGTCCACCTGGGGGCCTGGAGACTAGAAATATGGTAAGTGCTGGTATTGAACAGTATGGTATCCAGCAATAACTCAATATATTTGTCATGGCAGTGCTCATTTTTTCCATTCTCTTCACAGCTGTATTCATGTAAAATTTGCTGCAGATCTTCCTTATGCAGAGATGTTCGTTAGTTATTTGCTGCACTGGTTGTCATCTGTGTAATCTGACAGCATACTAAATTCTTGTTCTCAACTACAGGATTTGTTTAGCTCCAGGCATCTGTGTTTGGATTACAAGAATGCCTATTGGTTCACTGCCAGGGGGCACCAAAAGGTCGTGCTTTTCTTTTAAAGACTTTTTTAAATTTAAGAGATGGGTTCATTAATCAGTGTTAAACGGAAGGGGACTAGCCAGTGGGTTAAAACTCATGGCTTTGTAAGGGCATCAAAATAATGAAAAGCTCAAGGTTGGTGTGAAAGGTTGAGTAGATTTTTGTACCGATTACATAACCTATATTCATCTTACAAATAGCATTGAACAGGAAAAAAAGATAATGTATGTATTTTATGATATTTCAGGCCTTGATTATGACCCTCTAATTGTTCATCAGTAATGCATTCAAAGATCACAGGAAGCAAATTAAGATACCTCCTCCATGCCATTTCCGTCCATGCATATTTTTCAGTCATAGTCATATTTGATTAAAGAAACATTCCAGACAAACTTGTAAACTGTGTTATGCTTCGCACAGAACCTGATGAGTAAGAGCAAGGTCTAAAGTGGGTCCTGAGCCAGGACTTTCTAGCTATGACATCAATATATCTAAATAGGGCATATGAACATGGGTTGTACTACTAAGACAATACTCTATAAAGGAGCACCAAATCCAGAAAAAGCTCAAAAAATCATAGCACTTCCTCCCTAAATCTCCCCCTTTTCTTTAATTCTATTTTGTCTCATATTACAATTAAAACTAAAAAATACGTAAATAAATCTTATTGTGTCCCAAAAGCTCAACTGTGTCTCTCCTCCACATTCTCACTGTCATATGACTGGCTGTAAGGCAAGTGTCAAGAGCAGGAGCTTCCCTCCTTTTTCACTGTCCGCAGTAGGAAAAAATTATTATTAACCCTGACTCCTTATCTAAGTTGTTTATTACAAAAAAAAAAAAACTAACAGCTAAATCGTTCATTAGCAAAAAATGGAACCAAAGAGCAGGAAATTAACCCCCTATGTTCTTTAGAGGATTTCTCCAAGCCTGCTTGTTTCAGGAACAATACCCTGCAGACTAATCAACAGTATGGACAAGTTTATCTCCTATGTACATTGACCATTCAGTCATACTTTTAGTAAATCCCCCCCTGATCATGAGAATGAGTGTCTCGTTTTTCCTGTTTGATTGAAGAGTGGCCAAGCATCTGTGGAACTGAGAAAGAGCTGTACTGGGAAATAAGTCCCATAGACTTTGTATGCTGCATGTCAAGTTCAGCAACTGCACTCAAACAGGGACACAAGACCCCAGTTACTACAATCAATGATGGTGAGACCCCAGCAATTAGACACATAGGGGGAGATTTATGAAAATGGTGTAAAGTAGAAGTGGCTTAGTTGCCCATAGCAACCAATCAGATTCCACCTTTCATTTTCCAAAGGAGTTCTGAAAAATAAAAGGTCGAATCATATTGGTTGCTTTGGGCAACTACATCAGTTCTACTTTACACCAGTTTAAATCTCCCCCATATTCCCTAAAATTAGTGGATAATTTTGATTCTGGGGGATGGGGAAAGGCTTTTCCTGCCATCCTCTTATCACTGTGCATGTTATGCCTATGTTAGTACAGATCATGGGTGGAGGACTGGTTCCTGCGCCTTTTTTATATTCCTGTTCTCTTGAAAAAACAAGCACTTTTTTCCTCTTGTGTCACTCTGCTCATAGCCTTTAGATCAAAGGTGCACATGCGGCCCTTGATACAATTTTGTGCGGCCCCCAACCATATGGTAACAGACATGTATGTCTATGTCTTGTGGCTGCTCACATGTATTTTTCATGTATTTCTCCCATTAGATGGGAGTCCTGGAACTGGAACTAGACATTAATGGTATATACAGTGTGTTCAATATGCCATAAATACAGTATTTCAGTTATTAATACCCCTTTAAATTTTCATTTTGGCCCTCATCTTTGGTTCAGTCTGGCAATGTGGCCCCCAACCAGGAAACGTTGTGCACCCCTGCTTTAGATTGTCAGCTCTGGTGAAGACCCTGTGGATCTTTTTTGTCCTACTGCCAATATTAAATGTTCATTTTTTTGTATAGTTTTCTAGCAAACAGAACTGATGTTTGTATCAGGGATGAAGCTCAGTACTGTAATTACTAGCTGACATTTATTGTAAAAATGTGAAATGGTAACAATGCGGCCACAGGAAATAGAAGCTTCTTGTCCTAGCTCATTCACTGTTAATGGAATGAAAAAGATTTCATCTGATCAAAATAAATAAAAAGTAAAATGCATCTTTCATTACACTGATTAAGACACACAAAGTTTAATTAACTGGAGCATGAAAACATTGCCAATAGCATTAACACAATGCCGTGAAGATACTGTATTGTCCTCGTAATCTATTGACAATAATAATCATATTCTGAAAGAAACAGAAGTAACACAAACAACATGTAAATAACACAGAAGTCGCACCTATGTTCAGGACTTTATTCTGTATTTTATAGATACTTTTCATTTTGTGCTATTAAATGCTTATTTGCTTTTTAACCAATTCAAGACCAAGCCTCCCTTCCTGACCAGAAACATTTTATATATATTTTTTTTAAATACATGCATCTCTGAAAGCCATAACTTTTTTGTCCATGACTTTATTTAATTAATTTTGAGATACACCAAAGTTATTAAGAGGCCTGTGCCTTTTAATAAATTTGGTGCATTTTGAGCCAGCAGACGTTATACTTAGACTGGTATTGGAAAGCCATTCTTAGTATATCTGCTCTAATGTGTGTGTGCTGTTCTTTCTTTGCCGATAAGATTGTAACAGACCTTAAAACCAATAGAGAAAATAATGTTAAAAAAAAAGATTATAGTAGGCATAGGGTACAGTGTCTATTCTTCCTCCTCCACACTAGTATTTCCTAGCATGATCAAGATTTTTCAAACAATGCTTCTGTAGAGCTATAGATTATTAGAAAAATAATTGTATAATGACTTATCACGCAGTGTAGGGCCAGAAGACTTTGAAATGTGACTGTATGGAGCTAAATGATCGTTCTAACATTTTTTGATCCCTATACAGTACAATGATCTGCTCCATTTAAATTTTACTAAACAAGCATTATTAATCAGCATTCATTTTTCAGGCAAAATATCAGCCCATGTAAATAGGCCCTTAGGCTGAATTCACATGTGCAGATTCCAAACAATTTTCATTGCCCAAACATGGGTATCGTGACTCAAAATGAAAGCTTCATTGATGTCTGTGATACTGGGAGTTTCGGTTATTAAACCTATGGTCGGTCCAGGACGCACATGCAAAATCTGGAGTCTGAAATGTAGACGTGTGGAGAAACCTTAAGGCCTCTTGCACTCAAACGTTTTTTTTTTCCGTTTCCGTCCTGTTTTTGCAGGTTCTGTTTGCGGTCCGTATGCAGAACCATTCATTTCAATGGTTCTGCAAAAAAAAAAAGGAATGTACTCTTTATCCATTCTGTTTCCGGATTTCCGTATATCCGTTCCGCTAAAAGATAGAACTTATCCTATTATTGCCCACAAATAACAATCCATGGCTCCATTCAAGTCAATGGGTCATCAAAATATGGAATGCATACGGAACACATCCGTATGTCTCCCGTTTTTTGCGGATCCATGCCCACTTTGTCCATGTGTTTACTGTTAAAACACATTACTGTACATTACATTAATGATTAAAACATTTTTGTCTCTGTTTGCGATCCCCAAAAAACAGATCGCATACGAAAACCATACAGAGAGTTTGTACCAAACTACGGAATGGAAACGGAACGGAAATAGAAACACAACGGAAAAAAAAAGAAGGTACAATGGATCTGTGAAAAACAGACCGCAGAACAAAGAAAAAGCCATATGGTCATGTGCAAGAGACCTAAGGCTGATGATGTTATTAAGCTCCCTGTTAAATCATAGAATGAGCAACCTGAAAATGATCATCAAAACTAGGGGTCTACAACCAAACATACGGTTACCAAAGTGAAGAAAGTTGGTAAGGTTAAATATATTGTGTTTTTCCCATACTTTTAGCAATTTATACCATTGCTAGTCTTTAACGCTAGTCTTTAACGCAATAGCTATATTATAATCTATCAGTAATTAAACTATTCCCGTGTACATGGTTTATACTTAATATTTATAAATCACTTAGCATAGGAACATTTTTAAGAAAATATTTTTAGGTTCTACAGATATAAGGCGCCATTAATCAATAGCACAAGTTCATAAATTATTCTAAAAAGCTTGAGAAACTCTAAAACCGGAGATAGACGATAGATCTACATTAGGATAGGGAAACTACAGTGTGTAAGTGTTTAAGTCTTCTGTTTCTGGCTTTTACCAGGATTATAAATTAAAAGATAATGCCGCACACAATGAAATCACATCAAAGAAAAAAGAATCGGCTCCTCGTAATCCCAAAGCCAATTTTTAAAAGCTAGTGCTGTTTTAAAATATATATCTCTCCATTCCCACATGTGGCTCATGTTAATGCCCTTTTCTGCCGTTGTAGCACAAGCTTTATGTTCCCTTGCTTATACATTTGAAAACTCACATGTGGTTATTCCTGACCTTACTTATTTCCAATAGCCATAAATCCATTCTCCGCTGAAGTTAAAACACTAAACTAATTAAGCAGCTCGCTCTATTCATCTCCTTATGTCTAAGTAAAGGAACACAACATTTCGGCAGCTGATTCAGTGTGTGCTTATAATTCGATATATCCTGCATCTCTTTTTAAAACTCTAACCTACATGATTTAATAGAAGTGATTTAATAAACCTGCAATCTTTTCCGATTTACAATCACAGCCACAGCTTATTGCTGATTATTTGGAAAACATTCCAACATTTCTTAAACATAAAAAATATATTTTCAGTCTTTTGGGGGGTTGTTGGCAATGTACATGTTTAGTAAGTGGATATATTTGCTTGTAAAATTTTACTCCTGTAATAAGTTAAACGAGGAATTTAGGAGATGATACTTAAAGCTGGCAAGTTCCAGGAAAGCAAATCAGAAAATGCAGGATAAAAGATATCACAGCTCTTATGTGATGAAAACGGAGGCTAGCTGTGAGTCAAGTGGGTGGAGCAGGAGCCTCCATGCTGTGCCTTGTCTGCAATAGGATGAAAATATTGTTAAGCCCCACTTGCTCCCCCCCCCTCAGACACAAATGGAACAGATCAACAGTGAATCAACCCCCTGTAATCTCTGTAGGATTTCTGCAACACTGTAGCAGACTGACAAACAGTGGGGATAACTATATTTCCTGTTTATTTTTAGCATTTCTCATTAGTAGGACTTTTTTTAAGACCTTATCTTTTGGGGAACATAAATTATAGTTTTTAAAGCTGAGGACAGCCATTGAAAAGGTCGGATCAGCTAGTGGGCAAGGCTGTGTAACAATAATGGGGACCTAATATACCAGGGCCTAAAAAGGTCTAGCAGAAGAGATCCTTCTTTTAGAACTTACTTTGGAGCTAATCAGTTGTCACTAACATTTGCAACCCAATCTTCAGGACCCGTATAGACCTAACTGAGTATATGTCTAGCATGGGCAATGATCAGTGTTAAGCGCGAATTTTCGAATCACGAATTTTAATTGCAAATATTGCCACTTCGAAAATTCACGAATATTTAGAATATAGTGCAATATATTCGTATTCGCAAATAGTGTTGATCGCGAATGATCTAATCGCAAATTTATCGTGAATATTGACACTTAGCAACATCCCTAGTAACCAATAGGAAAGTTGCCTACCCCTTAGGGTTGATCGCGATTTTTTTGCGCGAATGTATTACATGGCCGATTTTCACAATCATGTAAATAATGACTGGAGATCACGAATTCTCGAATTTCAAAATATGGCGAATTCGAATATTGCCTATGCCGCTCATCACTAGCAATGATTACAACAAAGTTATTCTGTACAAGTGGAAAAATTTTTTATTTGAGCTCAAATAACCAAAGTCTAACCAAATTGTTGTCCTGTAAAATATTGTGTCATTTTGTTTATTAATGAGTTATCGTCTCGATCCGAATTTATTTGCGGCAAAACGCGTTAAAAAACGACTTTTTCCTGGCTTCAGAGATCCTTTATAGTGGTGCAGAAAACTGTGCCTTGCAGTAACATGCATAGGGAGTCTGCTGTGGTTGTGAAATAATATTGTCAGTTTGACATGCAGATGACAGGCGTCACTCTTAGAATCACTGCACACTTCACTTACTTGGGCAGTCACGGGGCCAAAACTGATCAAGTAACCTTTTACACCGTCGCCAGCTGATTCCACATAGATGTCTACAGAACCTGTTCTATTAAACGCTTATACAAGTGGAGCCCCCCGACAGAGTGGATAGGGTGTCAGCAGTAAGTTTGTGTTGATGTCGCTAATTATTTTGCCCTTCCACTTTATCAGTCAGAACAATAACCCCCAGAAAATGGATCCTGTCTGTTGAGCATCCGCCTTCATTTCAGCATTTGGTTAGTAATCCATCAGTATCGCTTAAGCCAGAAAAAACAGGAGTGGATCTAAAACAGAGATGACACGTGAATGAGGAGACCACAGAGTGGCACTTCGACAGTGTGGAGGTGACGGCAGCATCAGGAGACCACAAAGAGGCACAATTACAGAGTCTGGAGGTGGTGGCAGAATTAGGAGACCACAGAGTGGCAAGCTGACATAGTCTTGAGGTAGCAGCAGCATCAGGTGACCACAGAGTGGAAAGGTGACATAGTGTGGAGGTGACAGCAGCATCAGGAGACCACAGAGTGGTGTTGTGACATAGTGTGGAGGTGGCAGCAGCATTAGGAGACCACAGAGTGGCAAGGTGACATAGTGAGGAGGTGGCAGCAGCAGCATCAGGAGACCACAGAGTGACCCGGCGACAGAGTGGGGAGGTGGGTAGCAATACCAGTACCAGCTAAAGATGGAAGATTAGTTAGATGTCAAATGTCTCCACATATGATCATGCCGCCTTCATGCGGGAGCTGTTTTGTCCATATAGCGCACACATTCATTGATAAAGCACTTAGTGTTGTGACATTCACTTTCTTCTGCCTTTTGGCACTATGTATGTCTTACTCACTGTTCTGTTGAACCAGCTTTTCGTAGTTTGATCGTATCACCTCTTGTTGGAATGGTCCTCGCTAGACATGCACCTTCGCTGGCTTGGTCTTCCGTCGGACGCTCTCTGGCGCCTGTGCTCAGAGATATCCAGGACACCGGAGCTTTGCTGCAAACTAGTACTTTGCTGAGAGCTAGGATCGTAGATAGGCTTCTAGGTTTCCGTTCACATTAATCGACCAACACTCCTCAACTACAACCATTTATTATATACGTGAGCTCCGCATTTAAAGGAGGATGAGGAGGAGAAAAAAGCAGGATTCAACCATATACACTTTTTGTGGTGGAAAAGGTGCATGGGAATACACTACATTAGACTGAGTACATTATAAACAATACATTGAAATTGCCTTCATGTTCATCATCAGCTCAGCTCTCCTCTGGTGGAGTTGAGAAGTCAGGGTCAGGAGTCAACTTGTCAGCATTGTCAGTGGACAATCGGATACACTTCACAGTTATAATGCCACCAGCAGCACTAAATACACGCTGAGACAAAACACTGGCAGAAGGGCAGGCCAGCACCTCCAAGGCATCGAGCGCAAGTTCGTGCCATTTGTCCAGCTTGGACACCCACTAGTTGTAAGGCACTGAGGGATCATTTAGGACGCTGACACGGTCTGGATGCATTCCTTCACCATCTTCCAAAACTTTTTCCTCCTTGTGCCACTAGGCCGTGCTTCAGGGTGAGGTTGCTGGCGGGTTGTCATAAAAGTGTCCCATGCCTTGGAGAGTGTTACCCTGCCTTTGTTGGAACTGCTGTGTGTTCCCCTTGTCTCCCTTCCTCAGTTGCCTAAGGAAGTACCAACTCTGCCGGCTGTGTTGTGAGATGGAAAATTTTGGAGCAATCTCTCAACAAGTACCTTCTGGTATTGCACCGTTGTACTCATCCTCTCCACCATAGGAATGAGAGATAAAAAGTTATCTTTGTAGCGGGGGTCGAGAGGGGTGAACACCTAGTAATCTGTGATATCTAAAATTCATATAACGCGATGGTCGCAGGAAAGGCAACCTAACATGAAGTCAGTCATGTATGGCAGTACCAACAGACAAGGTTGACCAGGATGACTCTTCATCCCCTCATCCTCCTCCTCTTCTTCTGCCCATCCACGCTAAACAGATGGAATTAAAGTTCCATAACCAGACATTTCCTCCAACTTATATGTAAAGCACAGATAGGCCAGATAACCTAGTCGGACCACGCTTCTCTTAATATTACAATAAAGGAATTAAAGTTCCATGGGTACTATCCTCTGTAGCAGAGGCAACTGTCTCCAGCTCCTCCTCCTTCTCCTCTTCATGGCCCAATTTGTGCTGAGAAGACGAACTGTGGGTGGTCTGGCTATCACCCTGTGTAATGTTCTCCTGTATTTCATCGTCTGCCAAATTCAGAGCATCGTCCTCAATTGTGAGCAGCGATCGTTTGAGTAGACACAGCAGTGGGATGGTTACGCTGATAATTGCGTTATCGACACTAACCATCTGTGTGGATTCATCAAAGTTTTTTAAAACCTCACAGAGGTATGACATCAATGCCCACTCCTCGCTTGTGAATAGTGGCAGTTGACTGGAAAGATGACGACCATGTTGCAGCTGGTATTCCGCAACTGCCCTCTGCTGCTCACAAAGCCTGGCCAACATGTAGAATGTAGAGTTCCAGTGCGTGCTCACATCGTACAACAGTTGGTGAGCTGGAAGCCGCATGCTCTGCTGCAGCGTTGACAGACCGCAAACTGACCGCAAACCTAGATTGTGGACCTAGGCATTCGGCCCACTTATTAGGGTGCTTGAATGCCATGTGGCGGATTATACTGGTGGTGGTGAGGTTGCTAGTGTTCACGCCCCGGCATAGGTTGCAAACTACCACTCTTTTGTCATCTGCACTTTCCTCAAAAAAGCACCATACTGCGGAACACCTACCCCTTGGCAAGGTAGATTTACGCATGGGGGCGCTCTGTGTAACGGTTGCGGACCTGTTTGGTGCGGGCCGACTTCTCTCTTTTGAAACCCCACTGCCTCTTCCAGACTGTTGCGGTGCTGCGGATCCCTCCCCCTCTGAACTGCTGTCCTTGCTCGGCTTTTCACCTTCCCATGTTGGGTCAGTGACCTCATCGTCCACCACCTCCTCTTCCACTTCCTCACTCTGCTCATCCTCCTGACTTGACCTAACCACAACCTCAGTGATTGATAACTGTGTGTCATCATCATCCATATCGTGAACGAATGATTGCCGTTCACCACCGTCATCTTCTTGAGACTGTGAAGGCTCAAGAGGTTGGGAATCAGGGCATAATATCTCAGGTACCTCTTCAAGCGTGCTTGGCAAGAGAGCCGAACCAAGTACTGGCGATGAAAAGAGGTCATGTGAATATCCGAGTGTGGGATCACTTGTTTGGCCAGACACAACATGGTGGGAGGAAGGATGATCAGAGTGAGATTTGGTTGACCATACTCTTGGCTACAGAGTCTGCACTTAGTGGAAGAGAGGGTGGTGCTTAACCGACTGGAAGCATTATCTTCAGCAATCCAACCTACCACATGTTCGCACTGGTCCGACTTGGACAGTGTTGTCCTGCGCCGCCCAGTTAAGTTGGACGTAAAGTTGGGTAAGGTGAATTTTTTTGTTTTTTCTGGTGCACTGGCAGCAGGCACAGTTTCATTGCGCCAAGGGCCACGGCCTCTGCTTGCACCATCACCA
The DNA here is from genome assembly GCA_033119425.1 of Bufotes viridis. Classification (NCBI taxonomy): domain Eukaryota; kingdom Metazoa; phylum Chordata; class Amphibia; order Anura; family Bufonidae; genus Bufotes; species Bufotes viridis. The sequence goes on from CM065589.1 coordinate 94,233,970, forward strand.
TCACGCCCACTTCCCCGTCCCTTTGTGCTCGCCTTCTTCATATTAATGGGTTTGTCTTTAGATGTGGAGCAGATTGTTTTACTGTCCGCTAAAGACACCGTTTTTTGATGCAGGACAGTATTAGTAACAGAACACCACAGATTTTGGACACTATACTAGGCCCAGCTTAATGGAAGTAGTAATATTGACAGTGTTTTTAGATGCAGTTCAGTATTGGATACAAAAACCAACAGATTTTGGACACTACACTAGGCCCAGATTAATGGAAGTTGTAATATAGACAGTGTTTTTAGATGCAGTTTAGTATTGGGTATAGAACACCACAGATTACGGACACTATATTAGGCCAAGATTATTGGAATTTGTAATACTGACAGTGTTTTATGATGCAGGACAGTATTGGTTACAAAGAACACCATAGATTATGGACATTATATGTGACCCAGATTATTAAAGAGTCAGTCTACGGATGATGTACAGTATATGTCACTAATAGTTATATAAAAAAATATCTTGTTGTTGTCAAACACACACACAGTAGATTTTAGGTTCTTTAAAAAGCTTTTGGTATTGAATACAGCAAATTTCTCTCCCTGCACTATGTTTCCGATTCTTAGCACGGATGTCCCTGACACTGCTGTTAAATATATTGTTGATCTAAAACATACACACAGTAGAAGTGGCGTAACTAGAAATGACTGGGCCCCACAGAAAATTTTTGAATGGGGCCCCCTCCCCCAGTAATTTTTTCACAACTCCTTCCTTTCATGCCACCCACTTTCCTGTGGTTAGTAAAGATCACTCTCTCAAACCAGGCTGGCAGCTGTTCCATCCGCTTTCTACACTGTCTATACTGCCACTGTGTATAATTTCATTTTGTCATACTGTTGAGGGGCCCTGACAAAATCTTTTCTTACTTCTCCTCCTCCTCTTGGATGGGCCCCTTCTGGGTCAGGGCCCCTTCTGTTACGCCCCTGCATGGTAGTCCTTAAAAGGACTTTTGGATCTTTCATAAGCTTTCTCTAAATGTGCTCCCTGCTATGTCTTTTCCTTCCTACCTGATGCTCTCCCTGTCTATGTCTGAGCCGAACATGTGTCATTGGGTGCTATATAGCACCCGATGACAAGTTTCGGGCAGCCAATTATTGTAATGCCAGCAGCCAACATGGCTACTGGCATTACAGTGAGGGCAGTACTTACCTGCACCTTTATTGGCTGCTTAAAACACGCGAAACGTGCGGGCGGAGACTCAATCATTTCGCTCAAGCACAGGTGCCAAGCATAGCGATGCTTGAGCCAAACAGATATTCAGCTGAGCCTGCTCGCTCACCAATAGCAACCAACCAATTTTCCCCAAAAAGGTTGTATCACAAACAAATTTCACCACTGAATAGCTAATCGACGTAACTCGGTTCATACAGAAGAAAGTCTACAAGCACCTATCAATTTTCCCTTATTCTTTTTCCTATTAATACACCCCAAAAAATAAATATAGCAATCGCAATTCACCGCAGAACGGCAAATAGGACGTACGTATCTATCCAATTAATACACCCTGTAAACGGCTGTAGTACAATGGAACTTCAACGCTGAACAGCAAATATTTTTTTTTGTCACTAATACACACCAAAAAGGGCTGTAATATTCTCACTTCAATACACAACGGCCGTTTTTATTTTTTCCCACTAATACACGCTAAAAAGGGCTTTAGGACATATCCGCTAAATGGCAAATATATATATTTTTTTGCCACTAATACATGCCAAAAAGGGCTTTAGAACATACAACTGCACTGCTGAATGGCAAATATATTTTTTCTTTTTTCCACTTACTGTATACACTCCACAAAAGGCTTTAGGACATATAACTTCACCGCGGTACGGCAACTATATTTTTCTTTTGCCACTATTAAATGCCAAAAAGGGCTTTAGAACATATAACTGCACCGCTGAACAGGAAATATATTTTTATTTTGCCACTATTACATGCCAAAAAGGGCTTTAGAATGGCATGGCTGAACGGCAAACATATTTTTCTTTTTCCCACTTATACACGCCAGAAAAGGGTTTAGAATATATAACTGCACCGCTGAACGGCAAATATATTTTTATTTTTTCCACTTATACACGACACAAAAGGCTTTAGAATATATAACTGCATCGCTGAACGGCAAATATATTTAATTTTTTTCTACGTATACACGACACAAAAGGATTTAGAACATATAACTAGTGTTGAGCGAACAGTTCGAGCATAGTTCGGGTTCGTACCGAATTTTGGGATGTTCGGGACCCAGACCCGGACCCGAACATTTTTAAAAAAGTTCGGGTTCGTTGTTCGGGGATTTCTTCCCGCTTTCTGAAGGGCTGCACAGCAGCCAATCAGCTATTGTTTTACTTCTTGCCCTAAGAGCCCATCACAGCCATGCCTACTAATGGCATGGCTGTGATTGGCCAAGTGCAGAATGTGACCCAGCCTCTATTTAAGCTGGAGTCACGTAGCGCCGCACGTCACACTGCTCTGATTAGTGTAGGGAGAGGACGCAGCTGCTGTAAGGGCGAGATTAGGCAGGGAAAAGTCTGCAAAAGCAGCTAAAGAAGTGATCGATCTACAGCTGTGAATGATTGAACTTCTGCTAGTTAATTGCTCACTGGTTTTTAGGCTGCACAGAGCGTTTTTCTGTCACTTATTTTCTGGGGTGATCGGTGGCCATTTTGTGACTTGTGGTGCACCAGAACAAGCTGCCACCAAGTCCATCAATCCATCAATACTAGTTTTTTTTTTTGCTATATCCTACATCAGGGGCTTGGCTGTGCTAATTGTCACCCCTAGAAACTCAGGATAGCAATTTATAATAGTGTCCACCAAAACATATATTTTGTTCTGGGGTGAAATTCAATTGCCAAAATAGCAATACCATAAATCAGTGGTTTCAGCTGTGGCTGGCCAAGTTTCATAGTGTCCTGCAAAGGATATATTTTGTTCTGGGGTGAAATTCAATTGCCAAAATAGCAATACCATAAATCAGTGGTTTCAGCTGTGGCTGGCAAACTATAATAGTGTCCGCCAAAACATATATTTTGTTCTGGGGTGAAATTCAATTGCCAAAATAGCAATACCATAAATCAGTGGTTTCAGCTGTGGCTGGCCAAGTTTCATAGTGTCCTGCAAAGGATATATTTTGTTCTGGGGTGAAATTTAATTGCCAAATAGCAATACCCTGAATCTGGTGTTCCAGCTGTTGCAGGCCTAGTTTAACTCTGTCCATAAAAGTATACCTTTCATCCAGGGCCTAAATACTAGCCCTAAAAGAGATATTCCCCTAAATCAGTGGTTACCGCTGTGCCTGGATTAGTGTAATACGCTACATAAATAAATAGGCAGATAGTGTTAGGTGCCTGTAAAAAAAGGCCTGAATTTGAAATCAATACATTGGGCCAAATATTTTTTTCTTATTGTGGTGCTTGGTGAACGGTAACAATGATGAAAACATCTAGTAAGGGACGCGGACGCGGTCGTGGTGGTGTTAGTGTACCCTCTGGTGCTGGGAGAGGACGTGGCCATTCTGCCACAGCCACACGTCCTAGTGAACCAACTACCTCAGGTTCCAGTACCTGCCAGAATTTACAGCGATATTTGGTGGGGCCCAATGCCGTTCTAAGGATGGTAAGGCCTGAGCAGGTACAGGCGCTAGTCAATTGGGTGGCCGACCGTGGATCCAGCACGTTCACAACATTATATCCCACCCAGTCTTCTGCAGAAAGCGCACAGGTGGCGCCTGAAAACCAAGCCCATCAGTCTGTCACATCACCCCCATGCATATCAGGGAAACTGTCTGAGCCTCAAGTTATGCAGCAGTCTCTTATGCTGTTTGAAGACTCTGCTGGCAGGGTTTCCCAAGGGAATCCACCTAGCCCTTCCCCAGTGGTGGAAGACATAGAATGCACTGATGCACAACCACAGATGTTTCCTGATGATGAGGACATGGGAATACCATCTCATCGCAGTCCGCACGTCTCCGATGATGATGAAACACAAGTGCCAACTGCTGCGTCTTTCTGCAGTGTGCAGACTAAACAGGAGTTCAGGGAGGAAGACTGTGTGGAAGACGATGCAGGGGACGATGAGGTCCTAGACCCCACATGGAATGAAGGTCGTGCCACTGACTTTCATAGTTCAGAGGAAGAGGCAGTGGTGAGACCGAGCCAACAGCGTAGCAAAAGAGGGAGCAGGGGGCAAAAGCAGAACAGTCGCCTCCAAGAGAGTTCGTCTGCTACTGGCCACCGCCACCAGGGACCGAGCACCCCAAAGGCAGTTTCAAGGAGTTCCCTGGCATGGAACTTCTTTAAACAATGTGCTGACGACAAGACCCGAGTGGTTTGCACGCTGTGCCATCAGAGCCTGAAGCGAGGCATTAACGTTCTGAACCTTAGCACAACCTGGATGACCAGGCATCTACATGCAAAGCATGAACTGCAGTGGAGTAAACACCTTAAAAGCAAGGAACTCACTCTGGCTCCCCCTGCTCCCTCTTCTGCTGCTGCCCTGGCCTCTTTCTCTGCCTCGGGAGGAATGTTGGCACCTGCCACCCACCAAACAGAGGATGTGCCACCGACACCACCACCTGCGTCACCAAGCATCTCCACCATGTCACACGGCAGCGTTCAGCTCTCCATCTCACAAACCTTGGAGAGAAAGCTTAAATTCCCACCTAGCCACCCTCGAGCCCTGGGCCTGAATGCCAGCATTTCTAAACTACTGGCCTTTGAAATGCTGTCATTCAGGCTAGTGGACACAGACAGCTTCAAACAGCTGATGTCCATAGCTGTCCCACAGTATGTTCTTCCCAGCCGCCACTACTTCTCCAAGACAGCCGTGCCTTCCCTGCACAACCAAGTATCCGATAAAATCAAGTGTGCACTGCGCAACGCCATCTGTGGCAAGGTCCACCTAACCACAGATACATGGACCAGTAAGCACAGCCAGGGACGCTATATCTCCCTAACTGCACACTGGGTAAATGTAGTGGCGGCTGGGCCCCAGGCGGAGAGCTCCTTGGCGCACGTCCTTCCGCCGCCAAGGATTGCAGGGCATCATTCTTTGCCTCCTGTAGCCTCCTCCTCCTACTCGGCTTCCTCCTCCTCTGCTTCCACCAGCTCATCCAGTCAGCCACACACCTTCACCACCAACTTCAGCACAGCCCGGGGTAAACGTCAGCAGGCCATTCTGAAACTCATATGTTTGGGGGACAGGCCCCACACCGCGCAGGAGTTGTGGCGGAGTATTGAACAACAGAACGATGAGTGGTTTCTGCCGGTGGGCCTCAAGCACGGCCTGGTGGTGTGCGATAATGGGCGAAATCTCGTCGCAGCTCTGGGACTAGCACATCCCTTGCCTGGCGCATGTGCTGAATTTGGTGGTGCAGAAGTTCATTCACAACTACCCCGACATTTCAGAGCTGATGCAAAAATGCGGGCCGTCGGTGCGCGCTTCCGGCGTTCACATCCTTCCGATGCTCACCTGTCTGCGCTACAGCGGAACTTCGGCCTTCCCGCTCACCGCCTCATATGCGACGTGCCCACCAGGTGGAACTCCACCATGCACATGCTGCAGCACGCACGCGTCAGTCGTACTGCGGAACAGCACCACTTCACCACCAATGATTGGGCCTCCATGCGAGACCTGTGTGCCCTGCTGCGCTGTTTCGAGTACTCCACCAACATGGCCAGTGGCGATGACACCGTTATCAGCGTTACAATACCACTTCTATGTCTCCTTGAGAAAACGCTTAGGGCGATGATGGAAAAGGAGGTGGCCCAGGGGGAGGAGGATGAGGGGTCATTTTTAGCACTTTCAGGCCAGTCTGTTAGAAGTGGCTCAGAGGGAGGTTTTTTGCAACAGCAGAGGCCAGGTACAAATGTGCCCAGCCAGGGCCCACTACTGGAGGACGAGGAGTGTGAGGAGGAGGTGGAGGAGGATGAGGATGAAGAAGGTTCACAGCGGGGTGGCACCCGACACAGCTCAGGCCCATCACTGGTGCGTGGCTGGGGGGATACGGAGGACGATGACGATACGCCTCCCACAGAGGACAGCTTGTCCTTACCTCTGGGGAGCCTGGCACACATGAACGACTACTTGCTGCAGTGCCTGCGCAACGACAGCAGAGTTGCCCACATATTAACACTAAACACTGCGGACTACTGGGTTGCCACCCTGCTGGATCCCCGGTACAAAGACAATGTGCCCACCTTACTTCCTGCACTGGAGCGTGATAGGAAGATGCGAGAGTACAAGCGCACGCTGGTAGACACGCTCCTGAGAGCATTCCCAAATGTCACAGGGGAACAGGTGGAAGCCCAAGGCGAAGGCAGAGGAGGAGCAAGAGGTCGCCAACGCAGCAGTGTCACGGCCAGCTCCTCTGAGGGCAGGGTTAGCATGGCAGAAATGTGGAAAAGTTTTGTCTCCAGAGAGAGAGAGAGAGAACAAGGAAAAGGAAGTCAGTAAGCACATCCCGATCTGCAGGTGCATGTTGCTTGATAAATAATACTGCAACATACACCACATTAATAATGTGATAGACTCTAAACACTTCTTCTGTGATATAACATCCTGCTTCTGTATCTGATTGGCCACCATCTACCAATATTAAGTCTTTAGTTCCAATGCAAGATCTACACCTTAGATATTGATCAGGACAGGGCATACCCCTGAAACTACTAAATACAGTATCTTTTGTTTTCTATATCTGATATCTTATCTGATAGGTCTATCATATCGTATGTGATACGCCCCCAATTATGTATTGCTGTTAACTTTAATAATGATACTTATGTGCAGTATATACAGTAGTTAGTAATGGGCGTGAGATAAAAGTGGATGAGGCAATTTTGACTGTTTTTCTAGAATGTCAGTCATTATATGGCCATGCAATTTTGTGGAAACTACCAATAAATGGTGGAAAATCTTTTGAAATTCAGGACTTTTGTGTTTATTTTCTTTAACTGGTAGTTCACCATTACCTAATAATGACCTAAATTCATTCATGTTTTCTTCTGTAATGAATTCTATATTTTACACTAAAATAAGCAGATTTGTTCACACAAATCGTAAACCAACGTTTCTCCACCACTTTTTATCCTAGTATGAGTTAGCAAAGGTATACATTTCGTTTCCATATTCAGGTTTATTTTTTTATATGTTGTTTTGAAAGCCAAATTCCTGAGAGGATTATAAAAAGAGAGTAAGTAAAAAGTACAGATACTAACTTTTTTTTAAATCCACTCCTGGTTTTGGATCCAAAAACTGAACACTTAAAAGTGTAAACCCAGCCTAAATGAAAAGGTTTTAAAGGGTTCCATTTGTAAGCCAGACATTCACATACACCAATATAAAGCTACATATAACGGTGATTAAAAATGTCTTCCATATAATATGTTGACAAGTAGCTACTAAGGAAAGAGTTAACTGAGCTAGTTTTTCTATAATGATATTACTAGTGTTGAGCGAACAGTTCGAGAATAGTTCGGGTTCGTACCGAATTTTGGGGTGTCCGGGACCCGGACCCGAACCCGGACATTTTCAAAAAAGTTCGGGTTCGGTGTTCGTCAATTACTTCCCGCTTTCTGAAGGGCTGCACAGCAGCCAATCAGCTAGCGTTTTACTTCTTGCCCTAAGAGCCCATCACAGCCATGCCTACTAATGGCATGGCTGTGATTGGCCAAGTGCAGCATGTGACCCAGCCTCTATTTAAGCTGGAGTCACGTAGCGCCGCACGTCACACTGCTCTGATTAGTGTAGGGAGAGGACGCAGCTTCTGTCAGGGCGAGATTAGGCAGGTTAAAGTCCGCAACAGCACCTAATGAACGGATCAATTTACAGCTGAGAATCATTGAACTTCTGCTAGTTACTTGCTCGCTGGTTTTTAGGCTGCACAGAGCGTTTGTCTGTCACTTATTTTCTGGGTTGATCGGCGGCCATTTTGTGACTTGTGGTGCGTCAGAAGAAGCTGCCACCAAGTCCATCAATCCATCAATACTAGTTTTTTTTTTTTGCTATATCCTACATCAGGGGCTTGGCTGTGCTAATTGTCACCCCTAGAAACTCAGGATAGCAATTTCTATATTTTATTAAGGGGTTAAATACAATTGCCCAAATACCAATCCCCTAAATCTGGTGTTCCAGCTTTGGTTAGACAAGTATAATACTGTCTGCTGTCTGGCAAAGGATAGATTATTTTCTGGGGTTAAATTCAATTGCCAAAATAGCAATACCATAAATCAGTGGTTTCAGCTGTGGCTGGCAAAATAGAATAGTGTCCGAGGTAACGCACACACGTACAGACGCACGTACACGATTCTTGAATAGTTGTATTATCGCGATAATAAAACTAACAGTGTAAAGTTGACTGTATTGCTCTAAGTTATATTCGCGTACTGAATGTAACTTCTATTACAGCACACCAATACTAAAACTGACTAAGAGACAGCTTTAAGTTCTATTCGAACGCGATTGCAACTTTGGAACTTAAAGTGGTGTACGATTTTAAAAGTTGAGTACTAAAAGTTGGAATCGCAATGCGATTCTTATGTATTTAGTTAATCGCATTGCGATTACAACTTTGAGCTACCGATCACCATGGGAACGCCTCCTCCAGTAGAATGTACTGTCGGATGTGAGAATTAAGTTGAAATCGCAATGCGATTATTATATATCTGCTTAATCGCATTGCCGTTTCAACTTAGCATTGCTAAATAATTCCATCCATATTCGTTAACTTACTGACTCAGTAAGTTAACGATATGGATGGAATTATTTAGCAATGCTAAGTTGAAATCGCAATGCGATTAAGCAAATATATAAGAATCGCATTGCGATTTCAACTTAATTCTCAGATCCGACAGTACATTCTACTGGAGGAGGCGTTCCCATGGTGATCGGTAGCTCAAAGTTGTAATCGCAATGCGTTTATTGCGGTATATTATCCCTCTGGGTGTCTTTTACAGCCTTTTTAGTACCCAAAAGTTCGGGTCCCCATTGACTTCTATGGGGTTCGGGTTCGGGATGAAGTTCGGGTTGAGTTCGGATCACGAACCCGGACATTTTCCGGAAGTTCGGCCGAACCTCTCGAACCCGAACATCCAGGTGTTCGCTCATCTCTAGATATTACTTATGGTATTTACTATTAGTTCGAACAGATGGCTTTGATCCATAACAATGTTATACACATAATGTGTGAGTATCTTTATGTGTGAGTTACATATCCTTTCCCTCTAGTTCATTAGGATTTGGAGAAATATAGTGTTTTTTTTTCATGTTCCCATCTTGTTATTTTTACTAGTAGAAAACATACTAAATACTATATAAGAATGAGGGCTTAGGTGCAGAGTGGTACATTTATATCACTCTTCACCTCTAGTTTATCAACAGAATACACTCCAATTGCATGTCATTGTGATACTTCATTCTCCGTGTAATAAAGAATAAAATAGGAGACATAAGTTTATGGCGGGCAATCTAGTTGACAGAGATACATGAAGTCTGCCACTCTATTGGCATTGTATTACTAAATTAAACTGCTGAAAAATACATTTTCTCCTAAGGCTTCATAGTCTCATGATAAATGTATGGAATAATAGATGAATTGCAGTAGAAAAGCCGGGAATAATTCTACTAGAAGAACTCTGACATTATAAACTATGAGAGTGACATTTTGACTGTATGATGCTCCTGACAGTTTAAATAAAAAATCACGTTGTGTGAGTCCAGAAACACTTTTACCTGTGACATCACGGACATGAATTATAATGATTTGCTAGCTCTATAACTCATTGAGAATACCCTCTCTGGAAAACTCGACTTGCTATAATGTATGTAGAATTTTGACAATTAATTGTTTTAAAGAGGACCTGTCACCATTTTGGGGGTCCAAACCACTTTTTGATAATTTTTTATTTTATTTCATTTTTCCATTTTTATTCGGAGGCATGGTGACTAAAATGTCAATTCTAGGATTTTTATTATTATTATTTTTTTATTAAGGCGTTTACTGTGTATGATAACTAACCTAATATTTTGGGATTCGACAATTGCAATAGTTTTTTTTGTCTCTATACAATAAATGGGCTAAGTTTTTTATGTTTAATATTTGTGGGATTTTAATATTTTTTAAATGTTAAATATTTTTAATGTTTTTTTTGGTCACCTTAGTAAACTTGAACTGGCAATCGCTTGATCATTTGTACAATACACTGCAATACTTATGAGGCAGGTTTTAATAAGAACTCTAACATGGCATGCCTGGGGCCTTCATGATTAGAAATGAGCGAAGTTTCACAAATAAATTTGGTTCATGATGAATTACTTTGTCACAAAGCGCATCTCTTTGTATGTAGTGGCTCATGTTTATCGGTGATCGCTGCATCTGAGATTAAAATTAATGTCTTTCGGGGGTTAATACGGTTAAAATAAACACACTCACTTGATACATTTGATCGCGGAGAGGCCGTTGCAGCCATCTTGATTAAAGACACCACACTAAATCTCTCGCGGTGACATGATGACATCGTCACGCTGGCCAGGTGCGATGATGTTATCATTACCAGCGCAGTAACGTGGTGACGTCACACATCACCCTGCACAAGATCTTGCGCAGTCTCTGCAATCAAGGTGGCCGTGATAGCTTCTTCGCGCGCAAATGGTTAAGGTGAGTATCAGGAAAAATTGATTTGTTACCATGAAGCATATGGAAATTCGGCTTCACGGCGAATCAAATTGTTCCTGAAATTCGGATCGAAGTCAGTTTGTTTGGCTTCGATTCACTCAACAATATTCATGATGTCCCTTGCTACCATGACAACTGCTTGTGATTTATGATGGAGCCCTTTCCTTCTGTCTAACCACTGAAATTCTACAGTCACTATGACCAAAGGTCTACAGGTATCAGAGTTACTCTGATCCCAACCACTGCCTGCGTTGTGTTATTGGTGTAACATATGTTACACCCACCATTTATAGAGCCGACTTCCTGAACCCATTTCATACACTATTCGTGCACCTGTGATACAAATGTACATCTAGGTGCACAAAGGGGACAAATGTGTCCATTAACTAACACCATAATCAGTGGGTTTTGCCAAACAATGCAAACCAGACATTTACTCTGTAGTGACAGCTCTCTGTCCTGGCTAATAGAGGTGGGTCCTGGTGGGAACCTCCTTCCATCATGCTTATATAACCTAAAGGGACATATGACAAGTGTTATTTTTATGAAATAACCTTTTTAAGGATTCTATTTTTTATTTATTATTTAGTCTATTCATTTATATAGTGTCAACATGTCGCACAGTACGGTGCACAGATCCTCACGTTAGTCCCTGTCCCCATTGACGCTAACAGTCTAAATTCCACATTAACCTATCGCTATGATTTTGGTGTGTAAAAGAAAAATTGAGATCCTGGGGAAAACCGATGCAAATATGAGGAGACCATTCCATCTCCACAGATACTTAAAGTTACAAAGTAATGTTCTGCAGTCCTGTAGTCACAAGGGGCCATCATCCAGAATGCTTTGCATTGCTTACATTATATCCATTTAGCTACTAAACATTAATTGTCTGCATCGGCTATTATGTACTCATTAAAACTCAGTTTATATAGGAAGGATTCATTACAATGTGTTAATGAGCTTATGTTCCCCCAGAATGTATTGGTCTTGCACTCTACAATAATGAATCAAGCAAGCATAATTAAATTGTAAAAATTGTCAGTTACCAATAATCTTATCAATCTGCTGTATTAGAAGCATACTCATCACATTGTTTATAAAAAAAAAAAAACATTCGCTAAGGCTTTCTCTGTATTGGCACATTAAAGGTTTGACAACATGTAATTTTTACAGAATAATGCTAATCTTGTTTTATATTTGGACTTTGTAAATTTAGAAGTTTAGACTAGACAGTCTAAAGATGTTCCAAGTCACTATAAATCTAGTTTATCTTTTAGACTAAATTTAGTCCACCTAAAGGTTTGCTTGTTTTGAGCCAAAATTTTGCTGCAATATAGAAATACCAACATGCTGAACTTAATTTCATACAAATGTTCATATCTATATTAGTACATAGAAATAAGGCCAGGTTTATGTCACCATTTCATTTTCCATACTTCTGATCCATCAGAAGAACAGAAAACAACAGCAACAAAAAAATCTGATCCTGTATTTTAAGCATCTCTTATGCTCAGTTATGCACATTTTGAATCCATTCTAGCTATTTCCATCTGAGAGTCATTCGTTTAGATGGAAAGTCCAACATGAAGAAAGGAAAACGAAACAGTGATGTGAACCCAGCCTGACTGATCAATTTAAAATTAACTGAGTGTGTTACAAGTTTCCAAAATATTTTACTTTCTAGCTGAAGTTTTGACAATTCGATTCAGATGCATTGAGTAAAACGGTGCCCACCTTTTTACATGTCAAATTCAGTACACTAGTGGCAGGGAAGATGAAGATGGAGAATTACATAACTCTTGTAAACAGTTTTCATGCTACTGTGGTGAAAGTTTATCATGAGTGGACAAGCGGCACCATTGTGAATAAGCAATGTGGAAACTGTGGAGCACCATGTGCTTTTCATCTGGGGGGTGAATGTCAGTTAAGAAGGTGTGTGAAGGCAGATTAACCACTTCAGCCCCTCTAGCTTAAAGGGTTTCTGTCACCAGGATTACACATTATAAGCTGTCTGACATTAGCTATGTGCTAATGTCAGAGCAGCTTGATAATGTCTTTTTTATAAAAATCCGATGTATATTTAGGCTAAAAAACGTCTTTTTATAATATGTAAATTAGCCTCTAGGAGCAGGGGGGGCGTTGCCCTGCTCCTAGCGGCTCCGTGCGGCAACCTGCTGGCACGCCCCTTCTTTCTTTGATTGACAGTGCCGGGCAGCGATCCTCTCCTGCCTCCGGCACTGTCTCCCTGCTAAATCCTGGGCCGCCGCTCTGTATTCGGCACATGCGTTGTGAGCTGAGGACAGCAGAAACCCTTTAAACACCCTTAATGACCAGGCCACTTTTTACAATTCCGCACTACACTACTTTCACCGTTTATTGCTCCGTCATGAAACTTACCACCCAAATGAATTTTACCTCCTTTTCTTCTGACTAATACAGCTTTAATTTGGTGGTATTTCATTCTTGCTGACATTTTAACTTTTTTTGATATTTAACTTTTTTTGATGAAATTTTTGCAAAAAAATGACATTTTTCCCTTTCTGTTTGAAAATTTGTCAAATAAACCTACATTTCTATATAAATTTTTCTCTAAATTTATTGTTCTACATGTCTTTGATAAAAAAAAATGCAATAAGTGTATATTTATTGGTTTGGGTAAAAGTTATAACGTTTACGAACTATGGTGCAAAAAAGTGAATTTCCGCACTTTGACTTTCAGAGCACCTGTCCTGTTTCCTGAGGTACTACAATGCCCAGACAGTAGAAACACCCCATAAATGACCCCATTTCGGAAAGTAGACACCCTAAGGTATCCATAGTGAGTTCATGGACATTTTTATTTTTTGGCACAAGTTAGCGGAAATGTATTTTTTTTTTCTTACAAAGTCTAATATTCCACTAACTTGTGACAAAAAATAAACTTTTACATGAACTCACCATACCCCTCACAGAATACCTTGGGGTGTCTTCTTTCTAAAATGGGGTCACTTGTGTGGTATTTTTACTGCCCTGGCATTTTAGGGGCCCCTAAACGTCAGAAGCAGTTTGGAATCCAAATGCGTAAAAATGGCCTGTGAAATCCTAAAGGTACTCATTGGATTTAGGGCCCCTTTGCGCATCTTGGCTGCAAAAAAGTGCCACACATATGGTATTGCCGTACTCGGCAGAAGTAGGGCAATGTGTTTTGGGGTGTATTTTTACATATACCCATACTGGCTGTGAAAAATATCTCTCTAAATGACAACTTTTTCCATTTTTTTATACAAAGTTGTCCATTTACAGAGATATTTCTCTTACCCAGCATGGGTATATGTAAAAATACACCCCAAAACACATTTCCCTACTTCTGCCGAGTATGGTGATACCACATGTGTGGCACTTTTTTGCAGCCGAGATGCGCAAAGGGGCCCCAATTCCAATGAGTACCTTTTAGGATGGCATTTTTGCGCATTTTTCTTCTCACGCTTTAGGGCCCCTAAAATGCCAGGGCAGTATAAATACCCCAAATGTGACCCCATTTTAGAAATAAGACACCCCAAGGTATTTTGTAAGGGGCATGGCGAGTTCATAGAAAATATTTTTTTGGCACAAGTTAGCGGAATTAGATTTTTTTTGTTTTTTCTCACAAAGTCTCCCTTTCCGCTAACTTGTGACAAAAAATTCAATCTTTCATGGACTCAATATGCCCCTCAGCGAATACCTAGGGGTGTCTTCTTTCCGAAATGGGGTCACATGTGATGTGTTTGTACTGCTCTGGCATTTGAGGATCTCCACAATCATTACATGTATGACCAGCATTAGGAGTTTCTGCTATTCTCCTTATATTGGGCATACAGGTAATGAGATTTTTTTTTTCCGTTCAGCCTCTGGGCTGAAAGAAAAAATGAACTGCACAGATTTCTCCATTCGCATCGATCAATGTGGATGAAAAAATCTCTGCCAAAAAATATGCAAGAAAAAAAGAGGGGCCTGACGATTGCCAGGACATAGGGGCTCCACCCAAAAATCCATACCCACTTAGCTCCTATGTCCTGACAAACGTGATTTCTCCATTCACATCGATCAATCGATCATTGTGGAGGAAGACATCTTTGCCAGATTTTTGATACAAAGTGTTTGCCAAAGCATATGAACTCCAACACCACTCCTCAGCTCATATGCCTGGGCAAACGTACCAGTCCTGCAGAGGAAAAAATCTCGTCTTGCAGCACCGCATACACCGACTTCACGTGTCTTCTGACAGCAGCGCAATCCTTCTCTCAGAATTCACATCAGTGCTACAGCGTTTTCATCAGTTGGTCCGTTGGTCTACCTGGAAAACAACACGTGGTTAGGGGAAAAAAAAGAAGAAAAAACAGTCAGCAGGCTCATAACTTGAACGTTACAAACTTTATAAAACATGAATGAAACCTGAACTTTTAAAACTTGAACTAACTCAAGATTTTTTTTTCTTGCTACCTGTTTAAAGTTTTTTTTTTTTTAACCATTTCACTCTTTATTTTCCTAGCAGAAACCTCTCCTTTCCCATGGGACAATGTGTAAAGTGTAAATCACACAGAGATGGTGCGAAGTACATTATGCACTTTATCCCAAGTGAAAGGAGAGGTTTCTACCATTTCACATATCTGCAGTAGCACAGCAGCACCCCTATGTGTTAGGGTCTCTCAAAACCTAGTATCCTGAGAGACCTTAGAGCCTGAGTGGAAAAAACTACCTGTGTCGTGCTGTCCCTATGTCCCTAAGTGTACCTGAGTGTGGTACTTCCGGAAACACTCCCCTAGGCATAGTGCAGGGTGGTCAGGACAGTCAGGACAGAAATAGCGGGTGTCACGCCTTATTCCACTCCTGCTACAGACACAACATTTTTTTCGGGGTGGCGGTTGGGTTGAGGTACCGGTAACGACACTGGGGAAGTGTCGCTCGTGTAGACGGCTCACTACACTGGCGGTTGGGGCCACGGAACCTCCTGGATACAGGAGGCTCTCGACGATCTCTTCCTGAAATTTGAGGAAGGATCCTGTTCTCCCAGCCTTACTGTAGAGAACAAAACTATTATATAAAGCCAATTGAATTAAATATACAGACACCTTCTTATACCAGCGTCTGCTGCGTCAGGAAATCAAATACGGGGCCAACATCTGGTCATTGAAGTCCACCCCTCCCATATGGAGGTTATAGTCGTGGACTGAGAGGGGCTTTTCAACGACACTGGTTGCCCGTTCAATTTGGATTGTCGTGTCTGCGTGAATGGAGGAGAGCATGTAAACGTCACGCTTGTCTCTCCATTTCACCGCGAGCAGTTCTTCGTTACACAATGCAGCTCTCTCCCCCTTGCAAGACGGGTGGTAACGAGCCGTTGGGGGAAGCCCCGGCAACTAAGTCGCACGGTGCCACAGCAGCCAATCTGTTCTAGGAACAAATGCCTGAAGAGGGGCACACTTGTGTAGAAATTGTCCACATAAAGATGGTACCCCTTGCCGAATAAGGGTGACACCAAATCCCAGACTGTCTTCCCGCTGCTCCCCAGGTAGTCAGGGCAACCGACCGGCTCCAGGGTCTGATCTTTTCCCTCATAGATCCAAAATTTGTGTACATAGCCTGTGGCCCTTTCACAGAGCTTATACAATTTGACCCCATACCGGGCGCGCTTGCTTGGGATGTACTGTTTGAAGCCAAGGCGCCCGGTGAAATGTACTAGGGACTCGTCTACGCAGATGTTTTGTGCGGGGGTATACAAATCTGCAAATTTCTGGTTGAAGTGGTCTATGAGGGGCCGAATTTTATGGAGCCGATCAAAAGCTGGGTGGCCTCTGGGACGGGAGGTGGTGTTGTCGCTAAAGTGCAAGAAACGCAGGATGGTCTCAAAACGTGCCCTGGACATGGCAGCAGAGAACATGGGCATGTGATAAATTGGGTTCGTGGACCAATATGACCGCAATTCATGCTTTTTTGTAAGGTCCATGTTGAGGAAAAGGCCCAGAAAATTTCTAAATTCGGAAACTTGGACTGGTTTCCACCGGAAAGGCTGGGCATAGAAGCTTTCCGGGTTGGCGGTTATAAATTGAGTTGCATACCGATTTGTTTCTGCCACGACTAAGTCATAGAGCTCCGCAGTGAAGAACAGCTCAAAAAACCCCAGCGCCGATCCGATCTGAGCTGTCTCCACCCGAACTCCTGACTGGGCGGTGAAAGGGGGAACTAATGGTGCGGCTGAAGATGGGGGCTGGCAATCAGGATTTGCCAGCACCTCAGGGATTCTAGGGGCTCTACGGGCCTGTCTGTGCAGTGGCTGCGACGGGGAAATTACTGCACGTGCCACCGTACCAGCTTCAACTGCCCTTCTGGTGCTCGCCACTTCACCATGTTCTACGGCAGTGCTGGTAGAAGGTCCAGGATGGGCTGCGCTTCTGGTGTATGCCTCACCATGTAATCCGGCATCGCTAGCCCCACTCTGCTGCCCTTGAAACTGATCCTGCGCTACCTGCGGTCTACGGGGCCGGGTACGCCTGGTGGTATCAGGGACCTCAACCTCCTCGTCCGAACTTTGGGTCAGACTGCCACTGCTTTCTACAGGTTCGTATTTTGACCCACTGGATTTGTCAGATGAGGGTTCCCATTCCTCATCCGACTGGGTCAGAATCCTGTAGGCCTCTTCAGAGGAATACCCCTTCCTTGACATTTGGACAACTAAATTTAGGGGGTATTCCCTGAGACTACCCAAGAAAAAAAGCAAGCCTGTCTTACAAATGGGAGGCTAGCGAAGTACAGAAGCTGCTGCGATTGATAAAAAATATCAAAACTGATTTTTTTATCGCTGCAGCGCTTGTGTAGTGATTGTACAGTGATACAAATAAAATATTTTTTTGTCACTGCGGCGGGGCGGGCGTGGGTGAACGCATGTGTGGGCGACCAATCAGGCCTGATCGGGCAAACACTGCATTTGGGGTGGAAGCGAATTAAGGTGACAGTAATACTATTATAGATCTGACCGTGATCACTTACAGATACTATAAAAGTACAAACGCTGATTAGCGCTATGCTAATCAGCGAATCAGTGACTGCGGTGCGGTGGGCTGGGCGCTAACGCTAACTACCTACCGAAGTGGCCTAAACTAAACTAAGACTAACAGTCAATCCTAGTGAAAAAAAAAAAAAGGGACAGTTCACAAAAGTGACACTGATCACTTTTTTCCTTTTCACTATGTATTGACAGGGAGTGATCAAGGGGTTAATTGGGGTGATGGGGGGTGATCAGGGCCTAATATGTGGTGTTTGGTGCACTTACTTGGGATCTGTGCTCTGTGCTGGGTCCAACCGATGAAAAGGACCCAACACATGGCACAGAGCCCTTATAACATCATTATATTTATAAATATAACTTATATTGTCTTTTTCCATAGGTGATTTTAAAAATCATCAGCCTGCCAGCGCTGATCATTGGCTGGCAGGCTGGTGACTCACTTCTCCTGCATCCGGCGGTGCGTTCCACCGGACGCATGGGCCGGGAATTCTCGCATCTCGCGAGAGGACGCGCCCGCGCGTCCAGGAGGAATAAACAGACCGCCGCCAGGACGCGATCCTGCATATGGCGGTCGGACGTGGTTAACACTCTTCATTGCAGAAGCTTACTTCAAAACTGAATTAGGGTGCTACCAGAAATGTGTCTAAATCAACAGTTCCATGAACTCTATTAGGTTTGGGACTCTGATGAGTCACATTTTCTACTTAATCGAACGGATGGACATTGGCGTGTCAGGTGAGAAACATAGGAAAACAAACACCTTGCAACCATTGCTGGGAGAACACAAGTTGGTGGTGGCAATGTTATGGCCTGGTGAATGTTTTTGAGGCATTCTCTGGGCCAACTCATCCATGTGGAAGGCACTCTCAACCAATTCTGGTATGAATCCATCCTTGCAGATCACGTGCACCCATACATGCTAATTGTCTTCTCTAGAGCAGATGGGATCTTCCAGAAAGATAATGCAACATGTCACATGGGCTAACGCTGGTTGGAGGACCTTGCCCAAGATTTCGAAGTACTACCCTGTCCCCCTAATTTCCTAGATTTGGACCTAATTGAACATCTGTGTGACCACCTCAGTCATCCAGTTTGCTCTATGGATTCTACCTCACGCACCCTCCATCAGCTGTGGGATGCATTGCAGCGAGTATGGTTCCAGAAACCTGTGACAACCTACCAGAACCATTCTCTCATTTCCTTTGAAACGTATTGGTACAACGAGAGGACTTATTACAAAGTAGGTCCCCATCTAAAAAGGTCACTTTGTTATGATGTTGTGCATGAGCAATATTCGACCTGTTGTTATCCTGTTGAAAATCACTCCTGGGATACTTTGGAGAAATGGTCAATACCACAACAAAATCAATGTAACACAAAACTGTTAGTGTACCTGAAATAAAGGCTAGAGGGGTATAACTACTGTAAATATGCCACCCCACACCATAATCCTGGCAGAAGGACCAGTATGACATTCCCTCGTGAAGGCCTCTTCATGGTGTTGCCCATGTGGTCTCCAAACCAAACTCTCGTTATCACTTCTATTGATGAGCGAATTTTTCAAAAATGTGATTCGCCGGTTCACCGAATTTTTCGGGAAAAATTTGATTTGATCCGAATATATTTTCAGCGACTTACGTTAAAAAACGTCTATTTCCTGGCTGCTTAGAGCATTTATAGTGGTGAAGAACAATGTGCCTTGCAGTAACACGCATAGGGATTCTGCATTGGAAGTAAAATAATACTGTGAGTCTGTATGACATGAAGATGATGCTCTTAGAATCACTGCATACTTCACTTATTTGGGGAGTCACGGGGCCAAAACTGACCAAATAACTCAAGTATCAATTCAGCCTTACAGGCAGATGTTAGCGTCAAGAAGAAGCGTACTCCTTTTACACCCTCGTCAGCTGATTTCACATAGATGTCTACAGAACCTGTTCTATTAAATGCTTATACAAGTAGAGCCCCACTGACAGAGTGGAGAGGGTGTCAGCAATAGGTTTGTGTTGACATCACCGATTATTTAGCCCTTCCTCTAAACTGTCAGAACAATAACCCACAAAAAACAGATCCTGTCTGTGGAGCATATGCCTTCACTCGGTCAACATTTGCTCAATAATCCATCAGTATTGCTAAAGGCAAAAAAAACGGAGTGGATGTAAAACAGAGATGACACGTGAATGGAAGATTTGCATGTCTTCTGTGCTTTCTACCCACTCCTGCTTTTGGCTACCAAATCATAAGCCAATTCTAATGGGACCATACAAGCCCTAAAGCTGCTACACAGACAGGATCCATTGTGTGTCTCATTTTTCCTTCCTTCTGACTGATCAGAAGAAGTGTCAAATAAATGATAATGTCAGCCATGCCGAAAGCCAAAATAGTGGACCAGTCATGAAGTGGGGAAGATGGGAACAGCATGAGAAGTCCACAGAGTGAACCTATGACATAGTGGAGAGGTGAAAGCAGCATTAGGGAAACCACAGAGTGGCCCAATGACAGGGTCTGGAGGTGGAAGAAGTATGAGGAGGCCACCGAGTGGCACAATGACAGAGTCTGTGGGTGGCAGCAGCAGCATGAGGAGGGGACCACAGAGAGGCACAATGACAGAGTCTGGAGGTGGCAGCAGCATGAGGAGAACACAGAGCAGCACAATGAAAGATTCTGTAGGTGGAAGCAGCATGAGTAGGCCACAGAGTGGCACAATGACAGAGCATGGAGGTGGCAGCAGCATGAGTTGGCCAGAGAGTGGCACAATGACCGAGTCTGGAGGTAGCAGCAGCATGAGGAGACCACAGAGCGGCACAATGACAGAGTCTGTAGGTGGCAGCAGCATGAGGATACCACAGAGCGGCACAATGACAGAGTGTGGAGGTGGCAGCTACATGAGTATACCACAGAGCGACACAATGACCGAGTCTGGAGGTGGCAGCAGCACGAGTAGGCCACAGAGTGTCACAATGAAAGACTGTGGAGGTGTGGAAGCAGCATGAGTAGGCCACAGAGGGGCACAATAACAGAGTGTGGAGGTGGCAGCAGCATGAGTAGGCCACAGAGTGGCACAATGACAGAGTGTGGAGGTGGCAGCGGCATGAGTAGGCCACAGAGGGGCACAATGACAGAGTGTGGAGGTGGCAGCAGCATGAGTAGGCCACAGAGTGGCACAATGACAGAGTGTGGAAGTGGCAGCGGCATGAGTAGGCCAGTGAGTGGCACAATGACTGAGTCTGAAGGAGGCAGCAGCATGAGGAGACCACAGAGCAGCACAGTGACGGAGTCTAGAGGTGGCAGCAGCACGAGTAGGCCACAGAGTGGCACAATGAAAGACTCTGGAGGTGGCAGTAGCATGAGGATACCACAGAGCGGCACAATGACAGAGTCTGGAGGTGGCAGCAGCATGAGGAGACCACAGAGCGGCACAATGACAGAGTCTGGAGGTGGCAGCAGCATGAGTAGGCCAGAGAGTGGCACAATGACCGAGTCTGGAACTGGCAGCAGCATGAGTATACCACAGAGCGACGCAATGACCGAGTCTGGAGGTTGCAGCAGCACGAGTAGGCCACACAGTGTCACAAGGAAAGACTGTGGAGGTGGAAGCAGCATGAGTAGGCCACAGAGGGGCACAATAACAGAGTGTGGAGGTGGCAGCAGCATGAGTATGCCACAGAGTGGCACAATGACAGAGTGTGGAGGTGGCAGCAGCATGAGGAGACCACAGAGCGGCACAATGACAGAGTGTGGAGGTGGCAGCAGCATGAGGATACCACAGAGCGGCACAATGACAGAGTCTGGAGGTGGCAGCAGCATGAGGAGACCACAGAGCGGCACAATGACAGAGTCTGGAGGTGGCAGCAGCATGAGTAGGCCAGAGAGTGGCACAATGACCGAGTCTGGAACTGGCAGCAGCATGAGTATACCACAGAGCGACGCAATGACCGAGTCTGGAGGTGGCAGCAGCACGAGTAGGCCACACAGTGTCACAAGGAAAGACTGTGGAGGTGGCAGCAGCATGAGTAGGCCAGTGAGTGGCACAATGACCGAGTCTGGAAATGGCAGCAGCATGAGTATACCACAGAGCGAAGCAATGACAGAGTCTGGAGGTGGCAGCAGCACGAGTAGGCCACACAGTGGCACAATGAAAGACTGTGGAGGTGGCAGCAGCATGAGAATGGCAAAAGAGTGGCACAATGACGGAGTCTGGAGGTGGCAGCAGCATGAGGATACCACAGAGCGGCACAATGACAGAGTCTGGAGGTGGCAGAAGCATGAGGAGACCACAGAGCGGCACAATGACATAGTGTGGAGGTGGCAGCAGCATGAGGAGACCCCAGAGCGGCACAATGACAGTGTGGAGGTGGCAGCTACATGAGTATACCACAGAGCGACGCAATGACCGAGCCTGGAGGTGGCGGAAGCACGAGTAGGCCACAGAGTGTCACAATGAAAGACTGTGGAGGTGGAAGCAGCATGAGTAGGCCACAGAGGAGCACAATGACAGAGTGTGGAGGTGGCAGCAGCATGAGTAGGCCACAGAGTGGCACAATGACAGAGTGTGGAGGTGGCAGCGGCATGAGTAGGCCAGTGAGTGGCACAATGACTGAGTCTGGAGGAGGCAGCAGCATGAGGAGACCACAGAGTGGCACAATGACAGAGTCTGGAGGTGGCAGCAGCATCAGTAGGCCAACGAATGGCACAATAAAAGACTGTGCAGGTGGCAGCAGCATGAGAATGGCAACAGAGTGGCACAATGATGGAGTCTGGAGGTGGAAGCAGCATGAGGAGACCACAGAGCAGCACAATGACAGAGGCTGGAGGTGGCAGAAGCATGAGTAGGCCAGAGAGTGGCACAATGACCGAGTCTGGAGGTGGCAGCAGCATGAGTAGGCCATGAAGTGGCACAATGACAGAGTCTGGAGGTGGCAGCAGCATGAGGAGACCACAGAGCGACACAATGACAGAGGCTGGAGGTGGCAGAAGCATTCGGAGATCACAGTGCGGCACAATGACAGAGTCTGGAGGTGGCAGCAGCATGATGAGACCACAGAGTGGCAAGGGGACATAGTGTGGAGATGGAAGTAGCAGCATCAGCCTCAGGAGGATACCATAGAATGGCAAGGTGACATAGTGTGGAGATGGCAGCAGCGGGATACCACAGAGTTTCAAGGTGACATAGTGTGGAGATGGCAGTAGCAGCAGCAGCATGAGTAGGATACCACAAAGTGCCAAGGTGACATAGTGTGGAGATGGCAGCAGTAGCAGGAGGAGACCACAGAGTGGCAAAGGGACATAGTTTGGAGGTGCGGTAACATCAGGAGGCTACAGGGTGGCAAAGTGACATAATGTGGAGGTGGCAGCAGCAGCAGCATCAGGAGGATACCACAGAGTGGCAAGGTGACATAGTGTGGAGATGGCAGCAGCAGCAGGAGGAGACCACAGAGTGGCAAGGGGACATAGTGTGGAGATGGAAGTAGCAGCATCAGCCTCAGGAGGATACCATAGAATGGCAAGGTGACATAGTGTGGAGATGGCAGAGGTGGGATACCACAGAGTTGCAAGGTACATAGTGTGGATATGGCAGTAGCAGCAGCATCAGGAGGATACCACAGAGTGGCAATGTGACATAGTGTGGAGATGGCAGCAGCGGGATATCACAGAGTGGCAAGGTGACATACTGTGGAGATGGCAGTAGCAGCAGCAGCATCAGGAGGATACCACAGAGTGGCAAGGTGACATAGTGTGGAGATGGCAGCAGCAGCATGAGGAGACCACAGAGTGGCAAGGGGACATAGTGTGGACATGGAAGTAGCAGCATCAGCCTCAGGAGGATTCCATAGAATGGCAAGGTGACATAGTGTGGAGATGGCAGCAGTGGGATACCACAGAGTTGGAAGGTGACATAGTGTGGAGATGGCAGTCGCAGCAGGAGGAGACCACACAGTGGCAATTTTACATAGTTTAGAGGTGGCGGTAGCATCAGGAGGCCACAGAGTGGCAATGTGACATAGTGTGGAGATGGAAGCAGAAGCAGGAGGAGACCACAGAGTGGCAAAGGGACATAGTTTGGAGGTGCGGTAACATCAGGAGGCCACAGAGTGGCAGCGTGACATAATGTGGAGGTCGCAGCAGCAGTATACCACAGGCTGGCAAGGTGACATAGTGTGGAGATGGCAGTAGCAGCAGCATCAGGAGGATACCACAGAGTGGCAATGTGACATAGTGTGGAGATGGCAGCAGCGGGATATCACAGAGTGGCAAGGTGACATACTGTGGAGATGGCAGAAGCAGCAGCAGCATCAGGAGGATACCACAGAGTGGCAAGGTGAAATAGTGTGGAGATGGCAGCAGCAGCAGGAGGAGACCACACAGTGGCAATTTGACATAGTTTGGAGGTGGCGGTAGCATCAGAAGGCCACAGAGTGGCAATGTGATATATTGTGGAGATTGCAGCTGCAGCTGCATCAGGAGACCACAAAGTGACCCAGTAACAGAGTGGGTCAGTGGCTGGCAATACCAGTACCCGCTGACGAAGGTGGGAGAAATAAGGAGCACATTGCATCAGATGTGTGGAATCAGGCGAGTTGCAGCATCAAAGTAGTAGCTGAGGCAGGTAGTCTGAAGAAACCGATCTCTTGTATTAAAGTGTTTGTGTGGCAATATGGATTATCTAGTCTGATGCATCAGGAATTGGTGGTTGAAAATCCTGGCTGATCCACGCCTGATTCATCTTGACAAAGGTCAGTCTCTTCACATTTTGGGTGGACAGGCGGGTTCTTCTTGGGGTAACTATGGCCCACACCCGCTCTGATGTCACACTACTGGCCGGACAGGCCAGCTTTTCCAGGGCAAACTCTGCTAGTTGCGGCCACAAATCCAGTTCGGCTACTGGGCTACCCAGTAGTCCAGCAGATCTTCAATTTGGGGTGGCAGGGTACAATCCAAGTATGCCACCACCTGCTGGTTAAGGTGCTGCTCCAGGTCTACCTGCTGCTGCTTCTGGTGAGTACTTTCTTCCTTATTCGGGTGAAGAAAGCTACTCATCAGCGCATCAGCGACTTTAGACTCGGCTGCTGCTGATAGAGCTGGTACTGCTCCTGCTACCCCACCCCTCCCCAGAAGCCATGGCAGTAGAAGGTAAGCGCAGAGGGCCCCCCCCCACCCCCGGTCAGACCTGCGAGAGGATGGACGATGGCGCAAATAGGCAGCGGCTAACTGACAACATAGGATGTCTCTGTAGTAGTTCAGTTTGTCCACCCTCTCGGGGGGTGTAAAAAAGGCCCCCATTCTCGACCGGTAGCGAGGGTTCAACAAGGTGGAGTGCCAGAAGTCATCCCTCTGCTGAATGGTGACTAGTGATGAGTGGCAGGTGCTATATTCAATTTTGCAATATTTCGCAAATATTCGATTGAATATTCGTCATATATTCGTCAAAATTGAATATTCGTCATTATTCTATATATTGCGAATGTTACGCGAATTTATATTCGCATTGCGAATTAAACTTAGAGCTGAGTCCCTAATGGTTGTAACTTGTATTGCTAGAATTGACGAAGATAACGAATATCACGAATATAGCACTATATTCTAAATCTTTGTTATATTCTAGCGATACAACCATTAGGAACTCAGCTCTAAGTTTAATTCACAATGCGAACATATACTCGCATTGCAAATTCTACTTAAAGCTGGCTTCCTAATGGTTGTATTGCTAGAATATAACGAATATCACGAATATAGCACTATATTCTCAATCTTCGTTATATTCTAGCAACAACCATTAGGAACTCAGCTCTAAGTTGATTTCTCAATGCGAGTATATATTCGCATTGCGAAATCAACTTAGAGCTGAGTTCCTAATGTTGTTGCTAGAATATAACGAAGATTGAGAATATAGTGCTATATTCGTGATATTCATTATTTTCTAGCAATACAACCATTAGGAACCCAGCTCTAAGTTGATTTCGCAATGCGAACATATACCCGCATTGCGAATTCAGCTTAGAGCTGGGTTCCTAATGGTTGGCTTGCTAGAATATAACGAAGATTGAGAATATAGTGCTATATTCGTGAATTCGTGATATTCGTTATATTCTAGCAATACAACCATTAGGAACCTAGCTCTAAGTTAAATTCGCAATGCGAGTAATTTAGGTTATATTAAACGCATTACGATTACAACTTAGTCAAATTTGTGAGATCGTGATTCTCACATCCGACAGTACATTTTAGCATGGAGGCGTTCCCATGCACACGGGAAGTCGGCAGAAGCGGCAACGGGCATTGACTGGAGCGGGCTGGGAGCCAAGAATCCTCTGGACAGGTAAGAACAGCTTTTGGGAAGTGGGAAGACAACTAGAGAGCAACAAAAAAAACGAATATTCGAAATATCGCTATATTCGCAATATTCGTGAATTTGCTCAGTTCCCCAAAACTCGCTAAAAAATTCTCTATTTGAATATCCGCTCACAACACTAATGTGACAATTCGGCTGTCACTACGCAAGCAAGTGAGCATTTATCCAGCCATTTCTGCAAGTAACTCGGAGGGACTCCCTGCTTCCATCTCCACTGCATACTGCCACGCTGTGACGGGGTCCTCTGTCTCGTCTTCCTCATGGCCCTGTAGCTCCTCTGGCTGCTCCTGCTCCTCCTGTCCTCTCAGCTGAGTAGAAAAACCACCCATTTGGCTACACATTGCCTGTGCCTGTGCCACCATCTGTTCCAGGACATGAAGCAGTGGAATGACGTCGTTCATACCATAGTCCTGGCGACTGACAAATAACGTGGCATCCTCAAAGGGCCTGAGCAAACGGCAGGTGTCACGGATGAGCTGCCACTGGCTGACATCAAAGTTACACGGGAGAGTACTCCTATCATTAAGAAATCGTTGATGGCCTTTCTCTGTTCGTATAGTCGGTCCAACATATGGAGGGTGAAATTCCAATGGGTGGAAACGTCGCATATCAGCCTATGTTGGAGGATGCCGTTGTGCCGCTGCAGCTCAAGGAGGGTCTGCTTTGCGGTGTACAAATGGCTGAAGTGCATGCAAAGTTTCCTAGCCATTTTTAGGATGTCTTGCAGATGGGTGAAAGACTTCAGGAACTGCTTGACAACCAGATTGAACACGTGTGCAGGGCACATGGCTCAGCCTTCCTTGACACAGCGCCGTCACCATGTTGTCGGTAAGCATGGTTCCGATTTTCAGTTGTCGGGGAGAAAGCCAAGTTTTGACTTTTTGATGCATCACACAGAGCAGTTCCTCCCCAATGCAAACCAGGTGCAGAACAGCGTGACACAGCCAAGCCCTGCACATGTGGTATGCTGGAGGGGCAGTGTGACTTGTCCCTGCATTGGAGGCTGAGGACATGGTGGAGAATGAGGAGGCAGAGGCGGACATTGTCGCAGGAACAATGGCGTGACAACGTGGAGGCGGAAGCGGTGTGACCTGTCCAAGTTGGTGGTGTGGCTGTGCAGGAACTAAATTCACACACAGGGCCGTAAAGTTAGTTACAGCTCCACGCGTCGGCGCTGCCGTGCACTTTGGCAGACGCATGTGTGTGGAGAGCTGGTACTGCCTTTTTGGCAAAGAAATGACGGCTTGGAACTCTCCACCTCAGCTCGACACAAGCCATCAGTTCTCTGAAAGGTGAGGAGTCCGCCACTTGGAAAGGGAGGGACTGAAGCACCAGCAACTTGGACAGGAGCACGTTCAGCTTTTGCGCAGTTGGATGCGTGCACGCATACTGTTGTCTCTTTGAAATCGCTTTGGTGATCTATTGCTGATGAAATGACTGACGAGGAGCAGGAGCATATGGACCAGCAGGAGAAGGGATTGACAGAAAGCTCCCTTCAGCTGTGGTGGTGGAGCCTTGACTGGCTGAAACTGGGTGCGTGCCACTGGGTGATGTAGTGGTAGCTGTGGCAGGCTGGACCACAACATTGGAGCCACAGTTCTCCCAGGCCACTTGATGGTGATGCTGCATATGTTGACACAGGGCCGTGGTGCCAACATTGGCCACACTTCACCTTCTGCCCACATATTCTACATATGGCCATTTTGACCTCCTCCGGCAGCTTCACAAAAAACTGCCACACCGCCGAGTACCTTATTTTCCCCCCAACACTACCCACTGGCTGACTGCTAACGCTGCTGCCTCCGTGAACCCTCCCCCCCCCCTTGCTTTCTGAGCAGGTAGGCTGCTGCAAAGCGGGTGGTCTACCCAGTGCCCATTTGGCTCCCGACCTCCCATTGCTGCCACCCTGCTGACTCCTGGGCGCGCTAGCGACTTGCTGGTTCAGCCGTTGCCTGAGGGGCAAGCTGCCACCCTCTTCTCCTGATGATGATGAAGCCCATTCTTCACTCGGCTCCCAAGTGTGATCGGCTTCATCATCATTGAGTAGTGTCTGCACATCACTGATGTCCTCCTCAACGGCCTCTGGGTCAGGAGCCTGACCGCTCGCAACTCAAGCTCCCATGCCACTCTCCTCATCAGTACTTGCTCGCCTAGCAGAGAAAGTGGTAGATGTCTCCTCCACATCTTGGCTGGGCAGTAGCTGCTGACTGTCCTCTAGTAGCTCTTCCTTGCTGAAAAGTGAAACTGACCCCACTGCTTGTAGTACTTCTCACAGAGAGGGAACAGAAAAGGTCAGAGGCAGGTTGAGGACAGGTGAAGGCACAGGACCTGCTCCCAGGCCATGCCAACTAAGGGTTATGTCTGACGAACTCACCGACTGTTGGCTGGGGGTGTCTGATGTCACTTGGGATGACGTGAATGACCGAGTTAACCAATCAAGAACTGCTGGGTTGCTGGTAAAGACAAGGCTGGCAAATGACTCCGTGAGCTAAGCCTCTCGCTGCGACTACTGCTGCCACAACCCCTTACTCTGCTGCGACCTCTGCTTGCGCCAGAAACATTCAGGCCTCTGCCACTCCAGAAACATTCATGGCCTGGCACTTCTCTGCCTGACATACTTGTAGCTGAACTAAACAAATGAAATGGAAATTAAAACACCCCTATAAGCGACTAATATATTTTTCTTTTTGTACTGAAATAGGCCACTAAGCGCTTTCACCACAATTAACTGCGAATTAACTGAGAATATAGTTTTCTTGTTGTACTAAAATACGACCCTATATGCTTTGACCAGAAAAAAATTAAAGAGTGAAGTATTATTTTGCCGTAATACGCCCCTATACCCTTTCACCAGAAATAGCTGCAGAAGTGACCCGAGAATATGTATTTCTTGTTGGATGGAAAAAGGCCACTATACGCTTTAACCAGAAAACAATTAACGAGTGAAGTGCGTATATATTTTTCTTGTAGTACTGCAATATGACCTTATACACTTTCACCATAAATAACTGCAACAGTGCAGTGCGTATATATACTTTTCTTTTTTTACTGTAATACGCCCCTCTAACCTTTCACCAGAAATAACTGCAGAAGTGACCCGAGAATATATAATTCTTGTTGGACGGAATAAGGCCACTCTATGCTTTAACCAGAAAACAATTAAAGAGTGAAGTACGCATATATTTTTCTTGTAGTACTGAAAAATGACCCTATATGCTTTTACCAGAAAAAACTGCAACAGTGCAGTGCGTATATATATTTATCTGTTTTTACTGTAATACGCCCCTATACGCTTTCACCAGAAATAACTGCAACAGTGCAGTGCATATATATTTTTATTTTTCTAATGAAATAAGCCCCTATACTCTTTCACCAGAAATTAATGCAACCGTGCAGTGCGTTTAAATGTTTTGTGTATTACTGAAATACCGCCCTATACTCTTTCACCAGGAATGACTACAATCATGCAGTGCATTTATATTTTTCGTGAATTACTGATATACCACCCTAAACTCTTTCACCAGAAATGACTACAAACGTGCAGTGCATTAAAATTTTTCGTGTATTACTGAAATACCGCGCTACACTCTTTCACCAGAAATGACTGCAAACGTGCAGTGCATTTTTCATGTATTACTGAAATACCACCCTATACTCTTGCTCCAGAAATGACTGCAAACCTGCAGTGCATTTAAATTTTTTTCGTATATTGCTGAAATACCGCCCTATACTCTTTTACCAGTACGGTGTCCATATTAGGACATCATCAGACATCATCCACAACTCCATCCTCCATCAGGCAAAACACCCTCCTTCGTCAGCCCAAACTCCATCAGTCCTCTTCCCTCAGGCAAAACTCCATCCTCTGTCAGCCAAAACTCCTTTCTTCCTCATACAAAACTGCCTCCTCCCTCAGACATCAGCCAAAATGCCCTCCTCCCTCATAGAAAACTGCCTCCTCCCTCGGACCTCAGCCAAATCGCCCTCCTCCCTCATCCAAAACTCCATCAGATGTCAGACAAAACTCCCTCAGACCTCAGCCAAAAATTCCGTCAGATCTCAGCCAAAACTGCCTGTACACCAGAAATGACTGCAAACGTGCAGTGCGTTCATATTTTTTGTGTATTACTGAAATACCGCCCTAAACTCTTTCACCAGAAATGACTGCAAATGTACAGTGCGTTAAAATTTTTCGTGTATTACTGAAATACTGCCCTATGCTCTTTCACCAGAAATGACTGCAAACTTGCAGTGCATTTATACTTTTCATGTATTACTGGAATATCGCCCTATACTCTTTCACCAGAAATGACTGCAAACTTGCAGTGCATTTATACTTTTCGTGTATTACTGAAATATCGCCCTATATACTTTCACCAGAAATAACTGCAAATGATTTTAGCATAAATAACAACAAAAATGACCTGCGTATATATTTATCTTCTTCCACAGATAAAAGCCAGTAAAGGATTTTCAACATAGCACTTGCACCCCAATAACTAATTGCTGGAATGACAGAGATGTATTATGAGACTATCTAGATCCCCAAGTAATGTTTCCCTGCACTTGTAAATCATTTTTTTTCACAATGAGAATTTTACAATGACTCTCCCTAGCATCTGCACACGTCTCTCCCTGCCTGTGAAAGGATTCCTCTCACTATCCTTTCTCTGCACTAGTAAATCGCTTCTTTCCTTTTTTTCTTAACAATTAGTTTTTCCTTCACTCTTCCTAGCGCTTGCATACACATCTGTCCCTGAACAAAGTATGATTGTGAATGGCAGAATCTAAGATGGCCACTGTATCTATAGGGCTGTGACATTACTGGGCTGGCTGGCTGCTGATTGGCTGCATGCATGGAATAATGGGAGATTCCGCCTTCCCAGAATGCCTTGCCCCTTGTCCTCACACGTGTAGCCGCCATTTTAGACGCCATGTTAAGAAAAATTACAATTCGTTACCACGAAGCGTGAGGAAATTCGCATTTGTTGCAAGTCGAATCTTTCCTGAAATTCTAAACGAATTCCCCTTTGTCAGCTTCGATTCGCTCATCTCTAATAACTTCAATTGAAACTAAAGTGTGACTTATTGCTGAGGAGGATAGACCTGCTGTCTCGCTGTGCTCCATGATATACTTTGACAGTGGTGGTGTGAGGTCAATGGAACACCTGTAGCTTAATGGCTCATAGTCCAATGTAATGAAAATGCATTCTGATGGTTTGTGTAGACACTGTTTGCCACCCTAGACTTGGGATGTGAGGTCCAATTTCACTTACAGAATAGAATGGATCAATACGCAACATTCTTCTAATTAGACGGTCCATCCGTGAAGAGGTTCGCCTCTCTGCAACTTTTGCTGTCATTACAGTTCTTTGTTCTTCTCTCAACACCAGAGTTGATAACTGGCATGTTAATAAACTGGAGACATTGCACAATTACAATCATCCCATATGACTTGATTTGATTTTTGAGATTTCACATCCTCCCCATATTGGATCAAGGTGCATGAAAATTTGATCACCTGCAGATGTTAGCAACATCTGCTACTTCCTCAATTAGCAAAACCTTATGGTTTGTCGTTGTTGTTGCAATTTCAATGTTGAGGAGAGTATAATATTCTGGGGTAGTAGTAGTTATCAGAACAGTCTCACTGGACATTGGTTTGTCATGGTGTTGAGAAGTCAGGAGCTGCATGAAAGAGGAAACAGTAGCATGTGACTACCGAGCCACACTATGACCATCCTAGGTATTGAGGCTAAGGCATAAAGCTTGTCTATTGACCAGTGAGTGACCAATATTTTAAGCATCCTTCTAGAATATTCTCAGTTAGAGTCCCATATTCTTTACCTCCATCAACTACCTGGAACAGGGAGTCGTCGCATACAGTGTCTCCCTTTGCAAGTGCACGTAGCCATGTCTGAAAGCACAAAAGCAAAAACAAACACAATGCAACAGCCCTCTGCAAACACAAGTAGCAAAGTAAATACAATTGTGTCATACTCCGTATAGAAAATCTACTAATGCTAATGCTACATTACTAATGTAATATTATTGGCAAATGCATTTTGCATGAAATTATTTGTGACTACCCACCAACGGCAAGGCGATCTCTTTAGGACGGGGTCCTACACTAATTACTACCTCCTTTCGTGCCATAATGGCCTATATTAAATTCAGTGAATGTAAAAAGATCACCTTGCGGTTGGCCAGAATCTCACATTTGTAACATAGCATCAACTTCTCCTCAACTTTATCCCTGACCTGCCTGGTGTGTTCCATGGTTTTCATGATGCTGTTTGATCACTAATGTTCTCACACACACACACACACACACACATATGGACTTTATTTACTAATTAGGTGACTTATGAAGGCAATTGGTCACACTGGATTTTATTTTGGGGTATCAGAGTACATGGAGCTGAATACAAATGAGTGCCACACTTTCAAAATTTTATTTACTAAAACTTTTGAAAACCAAGTATCATTTTCTTTTCACTTCACACATACTTGCTACTTCTGTTGGTTAATCACATAAAATCCTAATAAAATACTGTTCATTTAAGTTTCTGGGTGTAGATGGCACTGTAGATGCTCATTCTATGCCAAGCCGATTATCTTCTCAGTATGTTTGTGGGAGAAACTATCCAAAGGAAACCCCCGCAAACATGAGGTGAACATACAAACTCCATGTAGATGTTGTCCATACTTTGATTCGAACCCAGCACTACAAGGTACCATGCTGCCAGTTTCTTCTACAGATTATATCTGACCAATGATGGATTTAGCTGTGGGATTCTCTGTGATAAAATTTTCATTAGGGAACTTTGTATCAAAATAAATTGCCAAAAGAGGACAACTTCTTTCAGAGATTGCTAGATGGAAATTTCTGATTGGTTAATGCCACATGTTGCAGTCACTTCAACATTTAAGTTAGTGCACATAAAACAAGTACTTAATCAATATTCATTCCGACAGAGCCCTAGCTGCAGGTGATCTCTATATGTCACTGTTTATTTTCTATCCATTCCAAAGATGTATAGCTGCTTTAAGTTGTCTCCAGCTGCATTAAATAACTTGTAAACCAAAGACAAGGGTCTAAAATGTAGAAGCAATAAACATGAATGCTCTTTTGATTGTTTTTGTCTTAAGTAATGGATTTAATTTACGGTCATTTTTATGCACCATAACCTTACTGTGTCTTCAGCTTTACAACTAGTTCTAATTATAGGAAGTAAAACACTTTCTGCAGTTTTGCAGTTTATAGTTGTTTGGTCTATTGTCACTATGGGCTCTGCAAAGTTACTCATTAGACTAGATATTTTCCTGTTTGTTTTAAGACTAAGTTGCCTTTTTAACATCAAATATCCTGTTTGTATGCAGAACCTAGGGTCTCATAATTACTTTTTTCTACATTCCTGGGCAAGTCATTACAATTTGTTGTCATTTAAATTGTACTTTTATTAACCCAAAAACATATGATGCAGTATTGGAATTTCCGTGTAAGGCATCATTCACATAGAGTAGCTTTGTTGATGTTCTTGAAGTTGTAAAGTTTTTGCCAGAGCCAGGAGTTGATCCATAAGAAAGGGCATATATTATAAATATACAAGGTTTTATGCCAAAACACAATAAAATATTGCACTGATTCCACCGTGTACCCCTGCCGATCAGCTTTTTAAAGAAGCTACAGAGCTCCAGTGAGCACTGCTACCTCCTGACAGCTTACCAAGTACAGCACCATAAATCATGTAGTGGCTGTGCTTGGTATTGCAGCCCAGGCCCATACACTTGAATGGGATTAAGCTGCAAATTGGTCATGTGAACGTCACGTTACTCCCTAGGAAGTGGCCGCAGTGTTAATCGTCTCCTCAAACTGCTGATCTACGGGGTTGCACAGAATCAGACCCCCAGCAAACAGATATTGATGACCTATCCTAAGGATATGCAATCAATATTAAGCCCCTGAAAAACCTTCTTAACCCTTTCTACCCCGGGCCAGTTTTCACCTTACTGCCCAGGCCAGTTTTGCAAAACCGACATGTGTCACTTTATGTGGTAATAACTTTAAAACGCTTTTACTTATCCAGGCCATTCTGAGATTGTTTTTGCGTCACATATTGCACTTCATGACAGTGGTAAAATTGAGTCAGAAAATGTAATTTTTATTTATAAAAAATACCAAATTTACCCAAAATTGGGAAACATTTGCAAATTTCAATTTCTCTACTTTTATAATAGATAGTAATAACTCCAAAAATTATTATTACTTTACATTCCCCATATGTCTACTTCATGTTTGGAAAAAATTTCGAATGCCATTTTAGATTTTTGGGAAGGCTTAGAAGTTTAGAAGCAAATTTTGAAATTTTTCATAACTTTTTAAGGACCAGTTCAGGTCTGAAGTCACTTTTTGAGGCTTACATAATAGAAACCACCCAAAAATGACCCGATTTTAGAAACTACACCCCTCAAGGTATTCAAAACTGATTTAGCAAACGTTGCTAACCCTTTAGGTGTTCCACAAGAATTAATGGAAAATGGAGATGAAATTTCAGAATTTCACTTTTTTGGCAGATTTTCATTTTAATCTATTTTTTTCCGCTAACAAAGCAAGGGTTAACAGCCAAACAAAACTCAATATTAACTGCCCTGATTCTGTAGTTTACAGAAACACCTCATATGTGGTCGTAAACTGCTGTACGGGCAAACGGCAGGGCACAGAAGGAAAGGAACGCCATATGGTTTTTGGAAGGCAGATTTCACTGGGATAATTTTAAGTTGCCAATTGTCATGTCACATTTGAAGACCCCCTGATGCACCCCTAGAGTAGAAACTCCAAAAAAGACCCCATTTTTGAAACTACCGGATAAGATGGAAGTTTGGTTGGTACTATTTTAGGGTACATATGATTTTTGATTGCTCTATATTACACTTATTACACTTTGAGGCAAGGTAGAAAATAGCTATTTTGGCACAGTTTTTATTTTTAATATTTACAATGTTCATCTGACAGGTTAGATCATGTGGTATTTTTATAGAGCAGGTTGTTACGGATGCGACAATACCAAATATGACTATTTTTTTGTTGTTTATTTCAGTTTTACATAATAAAGCATTTTTTTTTTAATTATCTTTTTTTGTGTCTCCATATTCTGAAAGCCATAGTTTTTTTAAAACATTTTGGGCAACTGTCTTACATATGTAAGGTCTCAGTTTATTTGGGATAAGGTGACGGTTAGATTGGTACTATTTTGGTGAGCATACGCCTTTTGGTTCGCTTGGTGTTGCACTTTTAGTGATGTAAGCTATACAGATTTTATTTTATTTTTTGACAGTTTTTGACAGTGTTCACCTGAAGGGTTAGGTCATGTGATATTTTTAGAGCTAGTTGATACGGACGAAACTTAAATTTTTTTGTAAATGTAATTTTTTGTTTTACTCTTGGACTTCAACTTGTGGGGGTCTGATCCCCTTTACAATGCATTACAAATAATATACACTGTAATACACTTCAGCCTGCTTCCTGTGAGATCCAGCCCCCTGAATCTCGCAGGGTTACATGGAAGGCTGCCACGATGCCTAAGGAAGCCATCTGGCTTCCTTCGCTGCCATCGGGTCCCTGTCTCAGCAGCCTGGGGACCCGAAGGTTGCTCCGATCCCCACACAGACAACGCACGCGCCAGCATCAAAAGATAATGCGCTGGCACATACCAGCACATACAACAAGGGTCTGGCTATCAGTGACTGCCGGACCCCGCTGCTGATTGGGTGGGCGCAGCTCTTGCACCCATCCGATCAGCGGGCAGTAATAGTACGGCGCTGGGCAGCAAGTCAAGTCCCGCTGCGCCGTACTATTACGGCGTTGGTCGTGAAGGGGTTAATATTTTTGTGTCTTTGGTTTACATTTTCAGTACAGTTACTGTTAATTTCTCAATAGCAGTTAATAAATAAATGAACCAGTGAATGATTCAGGAAATTAACCAAAATGTTGAATGGTAAGCAATCAGCAATCTTTCTTGCTGGGTTCATTTTGGCAAATTTGTCCCAGCACTGATTATATTTTTAGTAATAATACAATATTATTTTGTAATATTGTTAAGAAACCTTTGACATATCACTGATCACTAACAGCAGGAGAAAAAAAATCTTTCACAGAGAGCACTGTTTCTTCTTGCTGGAAAAGACATGCTTAAGCGAGGATAGACAATGGCTAACAGATGGGAGACCCTAAGGCCCCTTGTGACCGGATTAGGTCCGGATGTGTTCAGTGAAAACTGCGCGATTTCGCAAGCAAGTCCATTCAGTTTTGTCGGCGATTGCATTCAGTTTTTTTTGCGCGGGTGCAATGTGGTTTAATGTGTTTTGCACATGAGTGATAAAAAACTGAATGTTTACAAACAACATCTCCTAGCAACCATCCGTGGAAAACGCATCGCATCCGCACTTGCTTCCGCACGTGATGCGATTATCACGCAGCCCCATTCATTTCTATGGGGCCAGCGTTGTGTGAAAATCACAGAATATAGACCATGCTGCGATTTTCATGCAAAAACACAAGTGATGCGTGAAAACCAGCGCTCATGTACACAGACCCATTGAAATGAATAAGTCCGTATTCCATGCAGGCGCAATGCGGATGCAATGTGTTTTTCAGACAAAACTGGCTTACCTTGCTTGCAAAATGGTGCGAGTTTTACTGAACGCATCCGGAGCCAATCCATCACGTATGTGGTGAGCGCGGTGACGTCACCAAAGGTCCTTTTGCAGGTCCTCCAAGAAGAAGAAAGAAAACAATGCCCGTCTGCACGATCAATTGGATGAGGCGAGTTATTTTTTTTTATTTTTTAACCCCTCAATGCACATTAAAGGAAGTATTCTGTATTAAGAATGCTATTATTATTTCCCTTTATAACCATGTTATCATGGAAAATAATACGGTAAATTGACTTCAATCAATTTACTAACATCATCTCCTTAGCAACGATGCTTGCGGATGCTTGCAATTTTCACGCAGCCCCATTCATTTCTATGGGGCCTGCGTTGCGTGAAAAACGCAGAATATAGAACATGCTGCGATTTTCACGCAACGCACAAGTGATGTGTGAAAATCACCCCTCATGTACACAGCCCATTTAAATGAATGGGTCAGGATTCAGTGCGGGTGCAATGCGTTCGCGTTCACATCACGGAATTCTCGCCCGTGTGAAAGGGGCCTAAGGCTAGTTTCACACTAGTGGTAAATTCTGACGGCAGGCTGTTGCATCAGAGGAACAGATCATATCGGGCATAAGCGGAAAAGACCAGAACGCTGCCAGGCTCCTTTGACTATAAGCGGATTTGGCAGGGATCTGGCCCGTTTCCGGCATTAGTGCCAGGATTTGGCCGAACAAAAACCGCTGCAACGTTTTTTATCTGGTCGAATTCCGGCACCAATGCTGGAAACAGGTCGGATCTCCGCTGAGCCCTATTATAGTCAATAGGCTCTGGTGGGGTCCGGTAGTATTCGGCTATGCCAGATAAGATGTTTTCTGCTGCTCTGTACCACTTCCGAAACAGCCTGCTGGAAGAATTTACCGCTAGTGTGATACTAGCCTAATGTAACTAATTTATTTGGCAGTAAAATTAACCACACATTATCATGTGCTGACTTATAATGTGTACCAAGCTTTAAGCTCCATAACAATTTATTGTTCTTGGACTTATACTACTATTTTAAAAAAATTGAAGAAAAAAAAGTGAAAAAGACACTATCTGAAAATTTATAGGATTTATGGGTTAAATAATTCATGACATAGAAGAACAAAAATAAAATTATTTTGATGAATTATCCTCTTAAATTAGCAAGATGTTTTCTTTCATTCTTTAACATGAAGTTTCTCAAGAACTTGTGAGATAGTAACAATCAACTGAGACATTTCATGTTTTCCTGACTTTTAAAGTATTTTGTTTTAAAGTTACAGTAAATTTCTGCCAGATTTCTTTATTCTTAAAGCACATGACAGCTCTCTGATTACTTTGGAACGGAATAGAATTTGCTAGGTCTTTTGCCAAACTGAGAAAGATGCTTGTTAGGCCTCTTGCACACAACGGTATGGCTTTTTCTGTGTTTTGCGGTTCGTTTTTCACAGATCCGTTGTTTCTTTTTTTGTTTCTGTTGTGTTTCTGTTTTTGTTCCATAGTTCCGCAAATAATCTCAGTATGGTTTCCGTATGCGATCCGTTTTTTGTGGTTCGCAAACAGAAACATAACATTTTTAATCATTAATGTAATGTACAGTAATGTGTTTTAACAGTAAACACAAAGGCAAAGTGGGCATGGACCCGCAAAAAACGGAAGACATACGGATGTGTTCCGTATGCATTCTGTATTTTTTGCAGATCCATTGACTTGAATGGAGCCATGGATAGTTATTTGCGGACAATAATAAGACAAGTTCAATCTTTCAGCGGAACTGATATATGGAAATGGAATGCATATGTAGTACATTCCAGGTTTTTTGCGGGATTATTGAAAAGAATGGTTCCGCATACGGACTGCAAATGGAATCCGCAAAAACGGAACGGAAAGGGAAAAAACAAGTTTGTGCGCAAGAGGCCTTAGGGTCCATTCACACATCCGTAGTGTATTGCGGATCCGCAATACACCGGGCCGGCACCTCTATAGAAATGCCTATTCACAGTGCGTGCTGTCCGCATCCTTTCCGTCCCCATTGAGAATGAATAGGTCCGCACCCATTCCGCAGAATTGTGGAACGAATGCAGACCCATTCTATGGACATGTGAATGGACTCTTACTGTATGTTGCTGTTTGCTTCTTAGTTTCTCGCCTAGATGTTCAAAGGCTTTTTAAGAAGGGCACTAGCCAGATGGTTCTCTGTGTCTAGGACAGGCATGCTCAACCTGCGGCCCTCCAGCTGTTGTAAAACTACAACTTCCACAATGCCCTGCTGTAGGCTGATAGCTGTAGGCTGTTCGGGCATGCTGGGAGTTGTAGTTTTGCAACAGCTGGAGGGCCGCAGGTTGAGCATGCCTGGTCTAGGAGATAGCTTTTTGAATATTATTTTTCCATGGTGCATTGCCACTAAGTCTCCATACAAAGCTGGTCTCCTTAATGAGAATCAGTACCTCCCCTAAGCTGCATCCATGGGATCTTACTCAGGCACTCAGAATAGAATCTTACTCCATGCTGATGCATAGTTAGCTTGGCATTTTCCCTTGTCATGTTAAAATGTCAGATTGGCTCATAGTGAGCCACTTCCAAGAGATGGTACCATTAAGCTCATTCACTTTCTGCAGGAAAAATCTTTTTGCAAACCTGGCTTTGAGAAAGAGAAATGTAGAATATGCAGTACCCCGTTTGCAATTTTAAAATATTGTAAATTAAATACACAAGTTTGTGGAATATTAGTAACTGATACAGAAATAGAGATTGTGGCAGATAACTGATACAGATAAAGCAAGTCCTAACATGCAAACGTAAAGAAGTAGCTGTTGGAAGGTGTAATCACAGGTACTGTACAGTAAAAATAAAAACACTGTCATATAGGAGGATCAGCACTGCTCACCCATGTAACTGGCTCACATTATGCATCAGGAACCCACACTTTAGCAGCACTCGGTTGGCCAATAAAGTCCACAAGAATAATCAAAATAATGGAATGCTGCAGCACTCACCATTTAAGAGGTTCCCATACTTGATAATCATCTTACAATTCCATTGCATGGGCTTGGATGCAGTTAAACAAATCGCCAAGGCTGTTTAGTGTTGGCTTACGCTTCATAATCGTGCTCTTCAAAGGCATATCTTAAAATTTTTTAGGCCCACTACACAGTATGTAAGTAGTCAATTAATGCATAATGCTGCACATGTATGGCATTATGCACCCTAAAATGTAGGGAGCAGGCTGCTTTAGTGAGCCTACCCATACATGATGGATGCTGGCTGTATAATACAGATGGCACCCGGCCACGATGACAGGGAACGGCGACCATGCCGAACCCCACCAATTAACTCTTCAAATGCCACAATAAACAGTGATCATGGCATCTGTTCAGAGCCCCCGCAGTGAAATCTTGGCGCTCTAATATGTTAGCATGACAGCCTGGGGCCTGCTGAGGCAGTTCAGCAGGGAGCACGTCAAAATCCAATTAAGCCTAATAGATCTCTATTAGGCCCCTTTCATACGGGCAAGAATTCCGCGCAGGTCCAATGCCTGAGGTGAACGCACTGCACCCGCACTGAATCCGAACCCAATCACTTCAATAAGGCTGTGCAGATGAGCGGTGATTTTAACGCATCACTTGTGCGTTGCGTGAAAATCGCAGCATGTTCTATATTCTGCGTTTTTCACACAACGCAGGCCCCATAGAAATGAATGGGGCTGCGTTTAAATTGCATAGGATCCGCAAGCACGTCTTCTTTCTTCTTCTTCGAGGATACAGCAGGACCTACGCTGACGTCACCACGCTCACCACGTTGTGAGTGTGATGACATCATCAAAGGTTTCTTTGGCAGGTCCTCAAAGAAGAAGAAAGAAGACGAAGCCGTTTGCGCAATCAAGTGGATGAGGTGAGTTAATTATTTTTATTTTTTAGCCCCTCAATCCACATTTTAGTAAGCATTCTATATTAAGAATGCAATTATTTTCCTTTATAAACATGTTATAAGGAAAAATAATAAAATCTGCACAACACTGAACCCAAACCCAAACTTCAGTGAAGAAGTCTGGGTTCAGGTCTTGGTACCACATTTTGTTTTTTCTCACGCACGTGCAAAATGCATTGCACTCGCACGGAAAAAACTGAAAAACTGAACGCCACCACAGACAAAACTGACTGAAATTGCGTCCCTACTCATGCGGGTTTCCCGCAATGCGCCCTGAACGCATCAAGCCCTCACCCACAATGCCGGTGTGAAAGAGGCCTTAGGGTGAATAGGTAAAGGAATCAAAATATCCCAGGTTCTAGCCCCCTAAGGCAGCTAATAGCAATTAAATAAAAAGTGAAAAAAAAAAAAAATATTAAGTTCAAACCTCTCCACTTTTCAAATTTTACATATAAGAATATATAATCGGAAAAAAAATAAACATTAGGTATTGCCACATCCGAACATGTTTAAACTATTTTTAAATGCCTGTGCGGCGAACTCCGTAATGAAAAAAATTAATGAAAATACACACAATTCGCCATTTTTTGTCACATTGTCCACCTAAAAAAAATTAATAACAATGAGCAAAAAGTCATATGTAACGCAAAAATAGTACCAAATATAAAAAGACCAAAATTTCAAAAACAGGAAATCGCAAGGCAAAGAAAATTTTAATTTTCTTTTCAAAGGTTTTTTTATTTTTTTAAATTAAAAAACAAAATAAAACTATACAAAGTTTGCTATTTTTATAATAATTTTTAGTGCAAACCTTGGTGGAATTGTAATTTTTTTTTTTTTTTTCAT
This sequence comes from Bufotes viridis, assembly GCA_033119425.1. NCBI lineage: Eukaryota > Metazoa > Chordata > Amphibia > Anura > Bufonidae > Bufotes > Bufotes viridis. Next base: position 94,275,520 of record CM065589.1, read on the forward strand.
TTTTACCTCAAATATTTTTTTTCCTATTTTGCAATACAAGACATAGTGAAAGAAAAGATGCCATCAAAGAATTGATCTTGTTCCGCAAAAGATAAGCCCTCATATTGCCATGAGAAAAGAAAAATAAAAAAGTTATGGCTATTAGAACGTGGGAAGGAAACATCAAACATGCAAAAATTAAAATAGGCCCTTTAACCCTTTCGCTTTACATGTACTGTGATAGAGCGATAGGCAAACATGACACTCACTCACACATGCAGTGAGCGTCATTGGCCTGCGGGTCTCCTCTGTTTCAAACAGCAGAGACCTGCGGCTAATTACCGTGACAGGCAATAATGCAGATTGCAGTAATTTAAGCCTTTAGATGCTGTGATCAAGTGAGATCATGCCATCTAAAGAGTGAAAAACCTGAAAGCTTGTGCTTCTTGGCTTCTTAACGGCATCCTCTGACCAGTGAGGATGCCGGTAATTGATTTCAATACACTGAAGAGGCTGACGGCATTGAAGATGCAATTCTTATTGTGGCCATCAGGTTTTTAAAAATTCCTGATTGTTCAGAATTTCTAAAAAAAAAAATAAATTTTGTACACTCAAACACGATCTTGCAAATCATTACAAAAAAGTAAGAAACAAAACTGTTATTATATAAATATAAAAAAAAATTAAAAAATTCTAAAGTTTAAATCACCCCCTTTCCATATAATAAAAAAAATACATAAATAAAAAAAAATATAAAACATCATGGGTATCACCGTGACCAAAAATGCCCACACTATTAAAATATAAAAATATTTTTCTAATATGGCAAATGGCAATGACGTAACGCGAAAGAAATGTCATTGCTCCTCTTACCCAAAAAAATGTAATAAAATGTGATCAAAAAGTCACACACTCCAAAATGGTATCAATAAAAACTACAGATTGTACCACAAAAAATGAGCCCCTACACAGCTCAGTAGATATGACTATAAAAAAGTTATGGGGGTCAGAATATGGTGATGTAAAAAAATAATAATATTTTTTTTCAAAGTTTAAATTTAGTTTTACACTATTTAGACATTAAAAAAAAACTATATAACCCATATGGGTTATTGTTGTAATTGTACTGACCCAGAGAATGAAGGGCATGGCTCAATTGTGCTGCAAAAAGAACGCTGTGGGAACAAAACCCGTAAAAAGGTGGAGCAATTGCAAAGTTGGACCCTTTAAATAGGCCTTAAGACATGACTCAGATATTAAATAAGCCAGCACCTCATCTATAGACAGCTGTTTCTGGGGTGGTTTCCTGTCATCAGTGCAGAGCTCTCACTCAGTTAAGCCAGTACTCTCAGCTCTGCACTGATGAGGGGCAATCACTCCAAAACAGCTGTCTGCAGATGAGGTGTTGGCTTATTTAATATCCGAGTCTTGTCTTGCGGCCTATTTAAAGGGTCCAACATTGACTTATAGAATAGCTGCCTTACATCTGGTGGCATTAGAGGCAGAGCTTGTTAAGAGCTCATTTGAATCCATTTCTTCCCAGAATTCCAGAGAAGCATGTATGGCCTATAAGTCTCCTCACGCCTACTAAGGTTTTCTCTCCCAAGGAGAGATAGTAACCCTCAAAAGCCAAGTTTTTTGTGATATGTTGGCTAACCATTACAATTTATCATGATATTTGGAAAGTGTAGTTTAGTAAGGAGTATTAGAAAATTACATCAACACATAGCAATTATTTGACAATGTCGCGTAATATACCTTCTCATAGAAATACAGTAGGAATATAACACAAATTAATATATGTATTTTATTGACTAACTTAATATACAGTTTATGTGATATTAAAGCGTCTCTGTCACCAGGATCAACCCTATTAAACCAGACATACTGGCTGGCAGGGCTCATCATACTGATTAAAACTATACCTTTCTGTTGTCTGTACGATAAATAGCTACAGAGAAATCTGCGGTATTATTCATATGCAAATGAGAAGTTCAAGCACCACTAGGCATGGTTGAATCATTTGAGCACTGCTTTGTTACACCCGCTGTGCTCTGCACACTCCCGCCTCTCTTAGATTGACTGGGCTATGCATGCTGAGGGCAGAGCTGTGTACCTGAGTATACCCTCCTCCCTGAAATTGGGCGGGAGGGTTTCCTGGAAAAAGGTATATATAGCACAGAGGCAAGACATGCCAGTCAAGAATAAGAACCTACCTGTTCGAAACGCGTAGATTGAATCAGGACCTGTGAAAAAGTTTTATTGCCGTCTTCTTGTCACTGTAAATAAAGAAAATTTCACTCAAGAAAGAAGTGGTGCTGCAAAATCCTTCTTTATCGCTGTGTTCTAGCATGTACATATCATTTACACTATGTACTGTAGCTTCACCACACTGAGAACTGCTCAGAAAGCTAATATAGCTAATATACATATTATTGCTTTAGTCACAAGCACAATGTATAAAGACACCAGTAATATGTGTTAGTATGGATGAGTGAATTTCATATTTTGAACTTTGAGTTTGTGTTGTGGTATAAGTTGAATTGTGTTATGGATTCCGTTACCAAGGACCATAACGCAATTCCATGATGGAGTGCATAAGGGTATGCTTTTAGAGGCATTCTGTTATTCTTTCTATCAAAATAAATGTATATGGCCAGCATAACTGATCCGTCCGATTTCCGTTATAAAGGAGAGGACTCTTGAAGTAAAGCAAGTACACTTTGCCAAATGTAATCTTTAACTCCCACAAGCAACCAAGTCAAAGCTCATGCTCACGAACGTAAGGGCTCCATGCCCATGATGCGGACTGCAAATAGCGGTCCACAATGCACGGGCACCGGCCGCATGCACTCCATTTGAAGATGCAGACCCATTGAGATGAACCCAAAAGCACTTCCCAAAGCACTTCTTTGGCCATATCTTGCTGATAGTGGACCCATTCAAGTCAATGTGTCTATATTTGCAGCATGGCCAGTGGCCATATATCGTGGACCGGCCCGTTTGCGGTCTGCAGTACGGGCATCGACCCCTCACATCCATGTGCATGAGCCATAACACAATAGATAAAACAGGGTAGTATATCAATATAGCACAGATCTCTGAAAAATAGCAGGAGGGTACTGAATTCTAAGTATTGTTCTAGGATAGATGCAACCTTATGTGAGTCTCTGCTGCTGACAAAGTGGTAAGTGCAGCCAGAAAACAAGTCAAACATAGTCAGGTGCATTTCATAATAATAGAACTTTACCCTTAAATACCCATTTTTAAAGACTTTTCTATCTGCAACAAAACAGAGCCGATGAAGTTGCTTCAATACCTTATTAACCTTCATTTGAACTTACAGTGGATATAAAAAGTCTATACACCCCTGTTAAAATGTCAGGTTTCTGTGCTGTAAAAAAAAAAATGAGACAAAGATAAATCATTTCAGAACTTTTTCCACCTTTAATGGGACCTATAAACTGTACAACTCAATTGAAAAACAAACTGAAATCTTTTAGGTAGAGGGAAGAAAAAAATATTAAAATAAAATAATATGGTTGCAATAAGTGTGCACAGTCCACACCCTTAAACTAATACTTTGTTGAAGCACCTTTTGATTTTATTACAGCACTTAGTCTTTTTGGGTATGATTCTATCAGCATGGCACATTTTGACTTGGCAGGATTTGCCCACTCTTCTTTGCAAAAACATTACAAATCTGTCAGATTGCGAGGGCATCTCCTGTGCGCAGCCCTCTTCAGATCACCCCACAGATTTTCAATCGGATTCAGGGCTGGGCTCTGGCTGGGCCATTCCAAAACTTTAACTTCTGGTGAAGCCATTCCTTTGTTGATTTGGATGTATGCTTTGGGTCATTGTCATGCTGAAAGATGAAGTTGCTCTTCATGTTCAGCTTTCTAGCAGAAGCCTAAAGGTTTTGTGCCAATATTGACATGTATTTAGAACTGTTCTTAATTCCCTCTATCTTAACTAAGGCCCCAGTTCCAGGTGAAGAAAAAAAGCCCCAAATAATGCTTCACTGTGGGGATGGTGTTCTTTTGGTGATGTGCAGTGTTGTTTTTGCACCAAACATATCTTTTGGAATTATGGCCAAAAAGTTCAACCTTGGTTTCATCAGACCATAACACCTTTTCTCACATGCTTTTGGGAGACTTCTGTGTTTTTGCAAAATTTAGCCTGGTTTGGATGTTTTTCTTCGTAAGAAAAGGCTTTTGTCTTGCCACTCTACCCCATAGCCCAGACATATGAAGAATATGGGAGATTGTTGTCACATGTACCACACACCCAGTACTTGCCAGATATTCCTGCAGCTCCTTTAATGTTGCTGTAGGCCTCTTGATAGCCTCCCAGACCAGTTTTCTTCTCGTATTTTCATAAATTTTTGAGGGACGTCCAGTTCTTGGTAATGTCACTGTTGTGCCATATTTTCTCCACTTGATGATGACTGCCTTTACTGCGTTCCACGGTATGTCTAATGCCTTGGAAATTCTTTTGTACCCTTCTCCTGACTGTTAAAAAGTATCAATGAGATCCCTCTGATGCTTTGGAAGCTCTCTGTGGACCATGGCTTTTGCTGTGGGGTGCGACTAAGAAAATTTCAGGAAAGAGCAACTAGAGCAGCTGAACTTTATTTGGGGTTAATCAGAGGCACTTTAGATGATGGCAGGTGTATGCTGACTCCTATTTAACATGATTTTTAATGAGATTGCTTAATTCTGAACACAGCTACATCCCCAGTTATAAGAGGGTGTGCACATTTATGCAACCACATTATTTTTTATTTTTTTTATTTTTCTTCCCTCCACCTAAAAGATTTCAGTTTGTTTTTCAATTGAGTGGTACAGATTATAGGTCACATTCAGGGCTCGAGTCCTGCAAGAATGTGTGGGAACGGCGTTCCTGCACTTTTTTCATAGCAGGAACGCCGTTCTCTTTCAAGGCCGTCTTTAACGCTGGGAAAATAGGACCAGGAAGCGGTGAGGGCTTTGTACTCATCGCTTCCTGGTCCTCGGCTGTCGGCTGTGCAGGGCTGCGCACAGGCATGAGGGCTGAGGCGCTCTGTGATGTCACGCTGTGCGCAGCCTTCACAGAACAGCCGACAGCAGGAGGATGCAGATCGCGTAGGAGGAGAGGAGCGGCAGCGTCCAGGAGCAGGAGAGGGTAAGTGTTTTTTTTATGTTATATTTTGTGATGCTGATGGAGAGGCACTGACTGGGGGCTGATGGAGATGCACTGGAGGCTGATGGAGGGGTACTGGGGGCTGGTGGAGAGGCACCGGGGGATGGTGAGAGGCACTGAGGGCTGCTATGAGGCTACTGGGGGCTGCTTTCAGGGCCGTCTTTAATGTTGGGAAAAAGGACCAGGAAGCGGTAAAGGCTTTGTACTCACCGCTTCCTGGTCCTCTGTTGTCGGCTGTGCACAGGCATGAGGGCTGAGACGCTCTGTGACGTCACGCGGTGCGCAGCCTTCACAGCACCGCCGACAGCAGGAGGATACAGATCGCGTAGGAGGAGAGGAGCAGGGGCTGATGGAGAGGCACTGGGGGCTGATGTAGAAGCACTGGGGGCTTGTGGAGAGGCACTGGGGGCTGGTGGAGAGGCACTGGGGGCTGGTGGAGAGGCGCTGGGGGCTGGTGGAGAGGCGCTGGGGGCTGGTGGAGAGGCGCTGGGGGCTGGTGGAGAGGCGCTGGGGGCTGGTGGAGAGGCGCTGGGGGCTGGTGGAGAGGCGCTGGGGGCTGGTGGAGAGGCGCTGGGGACTGATGGAGAGGCGCTGGGGACTGATGGAGAGGCGCTGGGGACTGATGGAGAGGCGCTGGGAACTGATGGAGAGGCGCTGGGGACTGATGGAGAGGCAATGGGGACTGATGGAGAGGCAATGGGGACTGATGGAGAGGCAATGGGGGCTGGTGAGAGGCACTGTGGGATGCTATGAGGCTAATGGGGGCTGCTTTCAGGGCCATCTTTAACGCCAGGAAAATGGACCAGGAATCAGTGAAGGCTTTGTACTCACCACTTCCTGGTCCTCAGCTGTCAGCTGTGCAGGGCTGCTCATAGGCATGAGGAGCTCTGTGACGTCATGCTGTGCGCACCCTTCACAGCCGACAGCAGGAGGATGCAGATTGCATAGGAGGAGAGGAGCGGCAGCGTCCAGGTGCAGGAGAGGGTAAGTGTTTATTTTATTTTATATTTTATGATGCTGATGGAGAGGCACTGACTGGGGCTGATGGAGACACTGGGGGCTGGTGAGAAGCACTGGGGGCTGGTATGAGGCTACTGGGGGCTGCTATGAGGCATGGGGCTCTTATCTGAGGTCTAATTGGGGGTCATTCATATTGGGGTCTGAGCTGAGGTGTGATCTGAGGTCTTATTGGGGTCCTATTAACATCGGGGATCTTATTGGGGCTGTTAGCTGAGGTCTGAATAATATTGGGGGTCTCATTGTTGGTCTGACCTGAGGTGTAATGAAAATTTTTTTTTTTTTTATTGTCCCCCTCTAAAACCTAGGTGCGTCCTATGGGCCGGTGCATCTTATAGGGCGAAAAATATGGTACTTGCTTGCTCCTCCCCCCAACCTCCCCTGCCCTTTGCGTACACTGCGCGCTGTGACATCACGCGGAGGCACTGCAACGCTAGGGTGAGCCCCGGTCTCCTTCCTGAACTACAGAGCGGTGCCAACTTCCAGCCCTGATCCCAGCTGCCATGAGCACTGATCCGGAGCAGCTTGGAGAAAAAAGGCCTCACAATCTCCCACACTCCTTCTGCCCGGCAAAGCCAGCCAGCAACCCTGAGGCCAAGCCTGTCAGCACCCTTGAGGCAGCCTGCCAGCACCCTTGAGGCTAAGCCAGCCAGCACTCCTGAGGCCAAGCCAGCCAGCACCCCTGAGTCTTCATAAGTGTAAATAAATCATATATTAGGGGAGCTTATAATATGAAAGACGATTTACGCCTGAACAGACATGTAGCGCAAATTTCAGTTTTTGTTCTGACCACAACGTGTACATTTGGCTCAGTCCTTAAGGGGTTAAAAACACAGTCACTAAAGGGTGGCAAACAGATTTTGTTTTTGGGATTTTTTTTTTTTTTTGGGGGGGGGGGGGGGGTGGGGAGGTTTCGGGGTGGCAGTGGATTTTGCCCAGGACTTGACCCCTGTCACTTTAAAGGTGGAAAAAGTACTAAAATGATTTATCAATGTCTCATTTTTTTACAGCACAGAAACCTTACATTTTGACAGGATGGGTAGACTTTTTATATCTACTTTACATAGACTGTATGAAATCAAAATTTTTCTGCTGTGCAGATATGGATATTGTAGTAGTATCAACAGAATTTACTGATTTGAAAATGGATTTGCACAGTGGTGGAGCTCTCCATAGGAGATTTATTAAAGGTTTCATGCTGTTTATCCTAATATATCCTAAATAAGATGTATGCTTTTAAAACACATTTTTACGGGCAATTACACTGATCCAGGGATTTACTCTAATCACCATACTTGGACCTGGGAAGGACTTTTCACCTAAGATGAGAAATAGAGATGAGCGAATCGAAGTTGACAATGTGGAATTCGATCCGAATTTCAGGAAAAATTTCGATTTGCACCGAATCCGAATTTCCTTTTTGGCGTGTTAGTGGCAAAAAAATATATATATTTAACGTTCAGCAGTGCAGTTATATGTTCTAAAGCGGTTTGTTGCATGTATACTGTAAGTGGAAAAAAATAAGGGCCTATTTGCCGTTCAGCGGTGACGTTATATGTTCTAAAGCCCTTTTTGGCATATATTAGGGGGTGAAAAAAGGGCTTATTAGCCGTTGTGTGGTGAAGTGAGAAAACTACTCACTTTTTTGGGGTGTTTTAATTTCTTTTTTATTTATTTATTTGATCTTACAGCATGTCAGACAGAGAAGTGGCAGGCCCTGCACAGGGGAGTGGCAGAGGCCTAAGTGTTGAATGGTTGACTCGGGCATCCACTTCATCCCAAGTGACATCAGACACCCCCAGCTAAGAGTCGGTGAGTTCGTCAGACACAACCCTTAGTTGGCATGTCCCGGGAGCAGGCCTTGTGCCCTCACCTGTCCATAACCTGCCTCTGTCCTTTTCTGTCCCTTCAGCCAGAGAAGTAGTATGTGCTGTGGGCTCAGCTCCACTATACAGCGAGGACGAGCTACTAGAGGACAGTCAGCAGCTGGCCAGCGAAGATGTGGAGGAGACATCCGCCGCTTGCTCCGTTGAGGAGGACATCAGTGACGTGCAGACAGTACTCGATGATGATAATGTAGCTGCATTAGCTTGGGAGCTGGGTGAATTAGGGGCTTCATAATCAGTGGGAGAAGAGCGTGGCAGTTTGCCCGTGAGGCAGCAGCAAAGACAGCAATGGCGACAGCAGTGGGAGGTCGGGAGCCAAACGTGCCCGGGGTAGAACACCCGCTTCGCAGGAGCCTACCTGCCTGGAAAGCAGTGGTTTATGGAAGCAGTGGCAGTAGCAGTTCAGTCAGTGTGGAGTGTTGGGGTAAAATCCCCTACTGGGCTTTGTGGCAATTTTTTGTTAAGCCGCTGAAGGAGGTGAACATGGACATTTGTAGAATCTCTGGGCAGAAGGTGAAGCGTGGCCAGAGAGCAAATGTTGGCACCACGACCCTGTGTCAATATATGCAGCGTCACCATAAAGTGGCCTGGGAGAAGGCTTCGATGTGGTGGTCCAGCCTTCCGCAGCAACCGCTACATCACCCAGTGGAACGCACCCGATTTCAGGCAGTCAGGGCTCCACCACCTCAGACGAAGGGAGCCGTCTTTCCTTCCCATAATCTGCTGGTCCTGATGCTTCTGCTCCTCCTCCTACTCAGTCATTCCATCAGCAATCAATCACCGAAGCAATTGCCAAGAGGCAACAGTGTGTGTCCACTCATCCAACGGTGCAGAAGCTGAATGTGCTCATGGCCAAGTTGCTGGTGCTGCAGTCCCTCCCTTTCCAAGTGGTGGACTCTGCACCTTTCAGAGAACTGATGGCTTGTGCCGAGCCGAGGTGGAGAGTCCCAAACCGTCATTTCTTTGTCAAAAAGGCAGTGCCTGGACTGCACACATATGTAGAACAGAAGGTGGGACAGTCATTGAGCCTGTCTGTGTCTGCCAAAGTTTACAGCTGCACGACTTGTGGAGCTATAACTACGGTCAGGGACAATACATGTCCTTTACGGCCCACTGGGTGAATGTGGTTCCTTCACAGCCACACCAGCAACTTGGCCAGGTGACCACTTCCGCCTGCACGTTCTCACGTCGTTGGTCCTGCGACAATGTCCGCCTTTGACTCCTCATCCTCCACCGTGTCCTCAGCCTCCACTGCAGGGACAATTTACAGTGCCTCCAGAATTCCACATGGGCAGTGCACGGTGGCATCACACTGCCCTACACCTCGTTTGCCTGGACGAACTGAGTCACAAAAGGGGAGGAACTGCTCCGTGTCCTTCATCAAGAAATCGAATTCTGGCTTCCTCTGCAAGAACTAAAAATCGGAACCATGGTTACCGACAACGGGAAAAACATGGTGTCGGTGCTGCACCAAGGAGGGCTGAGCCATGAACCCTGCATGGCACACGTGTTCAATCTGGTTATCAAGCGGTTCCTGGAGTCTTCCACCCATCTGCAAGACATCCTAAAAATGGGCAGGTAACTTTGCATGTACTTCAACACTCGTACACCGCAAAGCACACCCGCCTTGAGCTGCAGCGTCAGAACGGCATCCCCCAACATAGGCTCATATGCAATGTTTCCACCCATTAGAATTCCACCCTATTTATGTTGGACCGACTATACCATGCATGCTCAACCTGCGGCCCTCCAGCTGTTGCAAAACTACAACTCCCAGCATGCCCGAACAGCCTACAGCTATCAGCCTACAGCAGGGCATTGTGGGAGTTGTAGTTTTACAACAGCTGGAGGGCCGCAGGTTGAGCATGCCTGGACTATACGAACAGAGAAAGGCCATAAACATCTTCTTGATGATCCAAGCGGACAGGAGTACTCCCCGTATGGCAGCTCATGCATGACACCTGCCGTTTGCTCAGGCCCTTTGAGGAGTCCACGTTATTTGTCAGTCGCCAGGACTAAGGGACAAATAACGTCGTTCCACTGCTTCATGTCCAGGAACAGATGCTGGTAAATCTGGCTGGTCAGGGGACAGGAGAGGTGGCGCGTAGATCTCACGGCCGCATGAGCCGCATGTGGGGGCTGAACTGGAGGAGGAGAAGGACATTAGAGCACAAGCAATGTGTAGCAAAATGGGTGGTTTTTCTACACAGGTAACAGGAGAGGAGCAGGAGCAGCCAGAGGAGCTACAGGGGAAGAGGAGGAGGCAGAGGACCCAGATACACCATGGCAGTATGGAGTGGAGATGGAGGCAGGGAGTCCCTCTGAATCACTTGCATGAATGGCCCGATGCATACTCAATTGCTTTCATAGTGACAGCCAAATTGTCACCATTCGGCAGAGGGATGACTTCTGGGTCTCCACCTTGTTGGACCCTCGCTCCCGGTCCAAAATGGGGGCCTTTTTTTTTATACATGCTCAGAGGGAGAACAAACTGAACTACTATAAAGACATTGTATGTAGTCAGCTGGCCGCTGCCTATCTGCGCCATCGTCCATCCTCTCACAGGCCTGACCGGGGGGGCACATTCCTCTGCCATGGCTGCTGTGGCAGAGTGATGGGGGGTAGGAGGAGTTCCAGCTCCACCAGCAGCAACTTGAGTCTAGAGTCGCTGATGAACAGCTTTCTTCACCCGCCTAGCGAAAAAACTACTCATCAGCAGCAGCAGCTAGACCTGGAACAGGACCTGAACCAGCAGGTGGTGGCATACTTGGACTCTGTCCTGCCTGGCCAGTAGTGTGGCATCAGAGCGGGTGTTTAGTGCAGTGGGGGTCATACTTACCCAAAGAAGAACTTGCCTGTCCACCCAAAATGTGGAGAGACTGACCTTTGTCTAGCTAAACCAGGCATGGATCAGCCAGGTTTTCCACCCACCAATGCCTGATGCATCAGACTAGATTATCCATGGTGCCACACCAGTACTTTGACAAAAGAGACAGGTTTCTTCTGGCTACCTGCCTCAGCTACTATTCTGACTGATCACTCTGTGGTTTCCTGATGCTTCTTCCACCTCCACACTATGTCACCTTGCCACTCTGTGGGTGGTCTCCTCATGCTGCTTTCACCTCACCACTATGTCATAGGGCAACTCGGTGGAATTCTCATGCTGTTCCCACCCTCCCCACTTCATGACTTGGCCACTATTTTGCCTTTTGGCCTGGCAGACATCATCATTTATTTGACCCTACTTCTGTCAGAAGGAAGGAAAGATAAGACACACAATGCATCCCGTCTATGTAACAGCTGTAAGGCCTGCATGACATAGTCTGTAGGCATTTGTAGACATCTATATGGAATCAGCTGCCGACGGTGTACAAGGAGTGCGCTTCTTCTTGACGCTAACATTGACCTGTAAGGTTGATTTTACATTTGAGTTATTTTGTCAGTTTTGGCCCCGTAACTGCCCAAATAAGTGAAGTGTGCATTGATTCTAAGGCCTCTTTCAGACTTGCATTGTGTGGATCCGGCGTGCACTTCCATCGCCGGAAATGCCCGCCGGATCCGTCACAACGCAAGACAACTGAAAGCATTTGAAGACTGATCAGTCTTAAAAATGCTTTCAGTGTTACTATGGCAGCCAGGATGCTACTAAAGTCCTGGTTGCCATAGTAGTAGTGGGGAGCGGGGGAGCAGTATACTTACAGTCCGTGCGGCTCCCAGGGCGCTCCAGAATGACGTCAGAGCGCCCCACGCACACAGATCACGTGATCCATGCTCATGGGGCGCTCTGACGTCATTGTGGAGCATCCCGGGACTCGGGAGCCGTACAGACGGTAAGTATACTGCTCCCCTACCTCCCCACTACACTTTACCATGGCAGCCGGGACTTTAGTGATGCGCCGAAACGACGTTTAGCTTAATGCCGGATCCGGATTAATGCACTTCAATGGGCATTAATTCCGGATCCGGCGTTATGGCATGTCTTCCGGATTTTTGGACGGAGACAAATCCGCAGCATGCTACGGTTCTGTCAACGTCCAAAAAACGTTCACATACTGAACTGAAGACATCCTGATGCATCCTGAACGGATTTCTCTCCATTCATAATGCATTAGGATAATCCTGATCAGTATCTTTCCGTCCTAGAGCCCCGAGGACGGAACTCTAGGACGGAAAGGAAAAACGCAGATGTGAAAGGGGCCTAAGAGCGACGCCTGTCATCTGCATGTCATACTGACTCACAGTATTGTTTAACTACCACTGCAGACTCCCTATGTGTGTTCTACAGTGTTCTACACCACTATAAAGGCTCTCTGCAGCCAGAAAATAGCCGTTTTTTAACGCGATTCGCCACAAATAAATTCGGCGAACTGGCTGAATCGAATTGTTGGGAAATTCTCTCATCTCTAATGAGAAACATTGATGTGTGCCTTATGAGTTTTTTTTTCCTTACGCTGAATAAAGACTGAGAAGTACAGGTTGAATGTCAGGGATCAGAGAGGAAGGAAAGAGGGTGCACTCTGACTCCACCCTCAACCCCTGTCCCTGCCTACTTACACTACGCGCCCTAGGCGACGGGGCGTAACTGGGCGATGGTCCCTTACTTAACGTAAGTGCACAGAGGAAAGATAAGAAGGGTCAACAAGCCAAAAGGTCAGAACCAGGAGAAGCGGGCCGTACAAATGGAACGAGCAAAAGCAAGGTCAACAGTCAAAGCCGAGGTCAATCCAGGAAAGCAAATACGTACAAAGGATGAGACGAAGTCGAGGTCAAAGAACGAGCCGAGGTCACAGGGTCAGGAGGTAAATCAGATAAGCAGCTGCAGACTAGAACCAAAGGACAAGGAAGCTCCAATAGACCAGTATCACAGGCAACCTGTGGCCAGCAGGTTGCCTGTATTTATAGTGGGAGTGAGGGTCATGTGACGTGGCCAGCGTCACATGACCGACAGACAGATAAGTCGAGCACCGAGTGATCAGCTCGGTGCTCAAGGCAGACCTAGGAGCAGGGAGCCTCCCAGCTAGCAAAGCTGCCCTGGGAACAAGGCTGAACACAGATCCTTGCTCCTGAAGTTAAGCAGCAGGTCTGCGGCTGATGGGAGACCGAGTGCACCTTCGGCGCCTCGTTACAGTACCCTCCCTTCTACGAGGGCCACCGGACCCAAGTCCTTGGGTACAAATCTCTCAGGATGCTCATTATGAAACTTTTTGATGAGTCTCGGAGCGTGGATGTCAGTAGCTGGGACCCAAGACCTCTCCTCAGGTCCATAGCCCTTCCAGTGGACAAGGTACTGCCAGGAGTTTCGGACCTTTCTAACATCCACAATTCTGGAGATTACAAACTCATCTTTATTGTCAATTTGTATGGGAGGAGGAGCTGACTGCGACGGAACAATGGGTGGAACATATTTCTTAAGCAACGATTTATGGAAAACATTATGAATGCGAAAAGAGTCCGGCAATCTCAATCTAAAAGATACAGGATTAATAACGCCAATAATCTCATAGGGCCCAACAAACCGTGGTGCCAGTTTCCTAGAGGACACCTTCAGCGGTAGATTTCGAGTAGACAACCAGACCCTATCACCAAGCTCAAAATTAACCCCTTAGAACGCTTCCTATTAGCCATCCGTTTTTGTTGTTCTTGGGCTTTTGCAGGTTCACTTGGACCCGTGCCCAAACTGTGCACAGTTCAGAAGTTACTCTATTGGCTTCAGGGTTAGAAGAAGGTATCAACGAGCTAGAGTTAAATCGAGGATGTATTCCAAGGTTACAAAAGAAAGGAGAAACCCCAGTAGAAGAATTCACACGGTTATTTATAGCAAATTCTGCCAGAGAAAGAAATTTTACCCACACATGTTGATTTTCAGAGATGTAGGATCTTAAAAATTGCTCAAGGGTCTGATTTAGTCGTTCCGTCTGACCATTAGTCTCAGGGTGAAAAGCAGACGAGAAGGCCAAAGAAATCCCAATTCTCTGACAGAAGGCTCTCCAGAATTTAGAAACAAATTGAACGCCTCTGTCAGAAACAATATTTTCCGGGATCCCGTGAAGTCGTACAATGTGATCAATAAAAACAGTAGCTAGACTCTTAGCACTAGGAAGTTTACTCAGAGGAACAAAATGTACCATCTTACTAAATCTGTCAACCACTACCCAAACCACTGACTTACCCTCAGAAGACGGCAGGTCAGTAATAAAATCCATAGAAATATGCGACTAGGGCCTACTGGGAATGGGTTGTGGTTGTAACTCCCCAGCAGGACGTGTCCTAACAGTTTTAGATCTAGCGCACACTTCACAAGCAGACACATATGCATTGACGTCTCATGACAAAGTAGGCCACCAGTATGCTCTGGAAACCAACTCACGAGTGCCTTCCATGCCAGGGTGACCACATAAAACAGAATCACGACACTCACCCAACAACTGGAGCCGAAAATGCGCGAGAACGAATAACTTATCTGAAGGTGTATGCGCAGGTGCCAGATGTTGAGCTGATTCAATATCAGAGGATAATGATGCCATGATGATATTGGCTGGAAGGATGGGTTCCAGAGGGATATCGGAAGACTGAAAGGCAGAAAAACTTCTTGACAAGGCATCGGCCTTTACGTTCTTACTTCCTGGCCTGTAAGTAATGGAAAAATTAAATCGAGTAAAGAATAATGCCCATCTGGCTTGACGAGGGTTTAAACACTTAGCGGAGTCAAGAAATAACAAATTCTTATGATCAGTAAGAACGGTAATTTTATGTTTTGCCCCCTCCAAAAAATGTCTCCATTCCTCAAATGCCCACTTAATAGCTAGCAGCTCACGGTTCCCAATATCATAATTCCTTTCTGTAGGAGAAAATTTTCTGGAGAAAAAGGCACAAGGTCTGAGGTTAGAGAAGTTAGAGGGTCCTTGAGACAATACTGCGCCCACTCCATCCTCAGAGGCATCTACCTCCACTATAAAAGGTTCCTCCAGATTTGGTTGAATTAAGACTGGGGCACTAGTGAAACTTCTTTTAAGATTCTCAAAGGCTTGAATGGCCTCCTCAGACCAATTGACTAGATCTGCCCCTTTTTGGTAAGATCTGTTAACGGTTTAGCGATAATGGAAAATTTTTTAATAAACTTACGATAATAATTGGAGAAACCCAAAAGCGCTGTAAGGCTTTAAGGGATGATGGCCTCACCCATTCCTGGATTGCCAGTACCTTCCCAGCATCCATTTTGAAAGAATAAGGAGTGAGGACATACCCAAGATACAGGATCTCCTGTACTCCAAAAATGCATTTCTCAAGTTTAGCTGATAATAGGTTTACCCTTAAAATGTCTAGTACTAGTCTTATATGTCTCACATGCGAGTCCCAGGTGGGAGAAAAAAATCAGAATATCATCAAGATAGATGATTAAAAACTTCCCAATGAATTCCCTGAAAATGTCATTCATGAAATTTTGGAAGACAGCTGGGGCATTACTAAGCCCGAAAGGCATAACTAGGTATTCAAAATGTCCCTCAGGAGTGTTAAATGCAGTCTTCCATTCATCACCCTCCTTTATTCGGATCAAATTGTAAGCTCCCCTCAAGTCGAGTTTGGAAAACCAGGCAGCTCCTAAAACCTGATTGAACAGGTCGGGAATTAAAGGGAGGGAATATTGATTTTTAACAGTAATCATATTTAATTTACGGTAATCAATACAGGGTCTGAGTCCTCCATCCTTTTTTTAACAAAAAGAACCCCGCACCCATTGGAGATACCGAGGGCCTAATGTGCCCCTTATCCAAACTCTCTTTAATATATTCCCTCATTGAATTTCGTTCGGGACCAGATAGGTTATAAATTCTTCCTTTGGGATATCGGGACCCAGGTACTAATTCAATAGCACAATCATACGGTCTATGGGGCGGTAATTCTTTTAGCTCGGATGACGAAAACACATCAGCATAATCCCTAATATATGGCGGAAGGGTTTGGGATATAGTATGAACCCCTGCTAAAGCAACCGATAAACAGGACTTACACTGAGAACCCCATCTTTCTATCTCACCAGTAGCCCAATTAATAACCGGATTATGTAATTGGAGCCAGGGCATACCTAATACTACATTTACGGGTAGATTCTCAAGAATTAGGAATGAACATCTCTCAGTGTGACACACCCCTACCGAAGAGAGATCTCCGGGTACAAAACTTGACCGTACCACCCGCCAGGAAGTGGAATCAATGGCTACAATGTTCACTGAGCGAGGAAGGGCTAAAATCGGAATTCCTATTTGGATAGCAAATTTACGGTCAATGAAATTAGATGCTGACCCGGAATCAATAAAGGCGTCACCAAAACCCCTGACTGTCCCCAGAGACACAGTAATAGGAACCAGCAGCTTTTTCTTACCACCCCAGGGAGTAACTTATCTGTTGAGCCCTCTGGTTTGGGTGGACCTCCGGAAGAAGGGATCTTAGGGCACTGTCGGACCCAGTGATCGGAGCCGCCACAGTAGAAGCACAGTCCACGACGACGGCGCTGTTCCTTCCTTGTCATGCCCAGCTGCATGGGTTCATCAGAGAAGCCTTCAGATTTTGCTATCACCGGACCCATCTCCATCTTGGGAACCATCTGTGGAACAAGAAGGTGTTCTCGCTGTCGTTCCCTAACCCGTCTGTCTAGCCTAATGGCTAACGTCATGGTTTGTTCTAAGGTTTCAGGGGTGGATAACACACTAGCATATCCTTGAGGGTGTCAGACAAACCGGACTTAAATTGACTTTTGAGGGCCGGTTCGTTCCACTCTGAGGAAACGCACCATTTACGGAATAAGGTACAGTACTCCTCAACCGGACGGTCACCCTGTCTGAGGATTTCAGCTGGGTCTCTGCTACCATAGCACGGTCAGGTTCGTCATATAACACACCTAGCGCCTGAAAAAATGCTTCAACGGATTGGAGGCATTGCGAATCGGAAGGCAACGAGAATGCCCAATCCTGGGGTCCCCCTGTAATAAGGAAATAATGATCCCCATCCTCTCTTGCTCAGATCCAGAGGAATAGGGACGTAAGCGAAAATAAAGCTTACAGCTTTCCGTAAACGTCACAAAGCTTCTACGGTCTCCTGAAAATCGGTCAGGAAGCTTAACGTGGGGTTCCATACAGTCAGGTGCCACTTGGGCAGCGATGGGAGGCACAGGAAGATCCCTAGCAATCTCTTGTGCGTGTAATCTCTCCCCCAATTCTTGAACTATTTGGGCCAGATTCTGCACGTGATCAGTCAGGCTCTGTAAGGGGTCCATGGTAAAAAACTTTTCGGCCTGTGATTCTGTCAGGGATCAGAGAGGAAGGAAAGAGGGTGCACTCTGACTCCACCCTCAACCCCTGTCCCTGCCTACTTACACTACCCGCCCTAGGCGACGGGGCATAACTGGGCGATGGTCCCTTACTTAACGTAAGGAAAGATAAGAAGGGTCAACAAGCCAAAAGGTCAGAACCAGGAGAAGCGGGCCGTACAAATGGAACGAGCAAAAGCAAGGTCAACAGTCAAAGCCGAGGTCAATCCAGGAAAGCAAATACGTACAAAGGATGAGACGAAGTCGAGGTCAAAGAACGAGCCGAGGTCACAAGGTCAGGAGGTAAATCAGATAAGCAGCTGCAGACTAGAACCAAAGGACAAGGAAGCTCCAATAGACCAGTATCACAGGCAACCTGTGGCCAGCAGGTTGCCTGTATTTATAGTGGGGAGTGAGGGTCATGTGACGTGGCCAGCGTCACATGACCGACAGACAGATAAGTCGAGCACCGAGTGATCAGCTCGGTGCTCAAGGCAGACCTAGGAGCAGGGAGCCCCCAGCTAGCAAAGCTTCCCTGGGAACAAGGCTGAACACAGATCCTTGCTCCTGAAGTTAAGCAGCAGGTCTGCGGCTGATGGGAGACCGAGTGCACCTTCAGCGCCTCGTTACATTGAACTTAAATGTCTTTTCAGACTTACTATGCTACTGTATTCCTCCAACATTTCCAAAGAGCAGTACCCCAGAAATAAGAAAGCCTTCTAGTCTCAAATGCTTGAGTGAGGCACATGGGTAGATGTTACAATTAGAGATGTGCAAATTATTGTATAAATTCGGAGTTCGATGCAGAATCAGAAGTTTTGGGCATTTGGTAAGCTAGAATCAGATAGAGAGAGAATTTTCCAATCACTGTACATAACGCTACTCTTCAGAAAGAGATGTGAAAATCGATTTTCATTCGAAAAGTAAAATAAATCTTTAGGTTTCTGTGAAATATATGCAAATTAGTTTGCCTTCAAAACGGAAAAGAAAGCTAAAGCATACTTGGAGCCCTCCATAATGAGAAAAAGTAACCCACTGGACCCCATCAATGACTTCTCAGCTAACAAGCCAGTTCTTTCTACCCAGCTTGAGGTTCTCCAGGAATTAAGAAAATGAAAATACTTAAATATTACTTTATTATAAATATATTCCCACGTATCTTTCTAATTATAATGGCTTGTTTTGTCTGGGGAGCAATCATCAGGGGAAGTAAATGGCATCTGTCCTATTAGTACTCACAAAGCCTGTCCTAATCACACAGCAGCGCAAGTTACTTCCCAAGACTGAACTAAGGAGCCACCTCATCCTCTTCTCTGCTTTACTTGTCAAGGATTATGATCTTGAATATTGTTTAAATTGATCTTTAGTTGATTGTCTATAGGAAAGGAGTGTATGAGGAGACATGAAGAACAGAGATTAGGTGGGGATGTGACTGATGAGCAGCAGCACCTGTATGCAGTCTACATTACCACAGTCTGTCCTGTCCATCCTCTGTACTTCATGTCACCTTATGAACTCCATTCCCACAAAGATTCAGCTAAAGTTATTATCAGCTGTATTCATGATCATAATCCCTGACAAGTAGAAGAGGAGAATGAGGCGGCTCTTTAGCTCAGTCTTGTGAAGTAGAACAGTGGCCACTTTATTTCTTCTAATGATTGCTCCCTAGACAAAAGGAGTCATTATAACTAATAAAGCTTATTTGGGAATATATTTATAATAAAGTAATATTTAAGTATTTTCATTTTCTATACCGTAGAACTCCTTTAAGGGCAATCACCCTGAAAGAGCTGTTTGCAGATGAATTGATGGCTTAGTTATTGTCCAAGTTAGGCTTTAAGGCCTGTTTAAAAGACTGAGTATTAGTTTTTGAGTAGCTATGTTATATCTAATGGTGTGAGATGTTAAGGTTTTTTTTTCTTTAGGAATTGCGCATCTATTTTTCCAAAGTAGTGTTACACACATCTGTCTGCCTTCTTTTTCTCTCTAAATATAAGTGCAATCAATTCGTACCCAGATTACACAATGCTTTTTGCATACATGCTACTTAGGGCCCTTTTACACAGGCAGATAATCGGAACAATTATTAGAAATGAGCATTCATACAAAAGCTCATTCCCAATAACTGACCTGTGTAAAAGCCATCAGCCAATAAGTGAGTAACTGCTTATTTGTCAGCTGATTGGATTATTCATGTCAACATAGAAATGCTTGTATATATGTGTATTAGTAGTATATCTGCGCAGGCTATTATTAGTTAATTCAGGCAGTGTATATTACTTCCTCACAAGTTCCTTTCAGTTCGCATGTACAACCGCATAACTTTCCTACCTTACAATGTTTGCAGTTCCTTGTAAAAAGGGCGAAGGGGATGGATCGTAATGAATTATTGAGGGACAAAAAAGAAGGGAATACGATGGATCAGTTTAATGAACAGAACGATAGCGACAAACTAAAAATCCCAATAATAACCAAATACAGTGAAGGGGTAGGCAAATTTTAAAGAAATGTGAAAAACCATTGGGACATACTGAGGCAGGATAAACTGATTGGAGACAAAATTCCCACACACCCCACCTTCACATTCAGGAAGGCACGAAATTTAGGCAACTTAATAGCACCCTCTATAAAACTGAAAAAATACCAAAATAAAATGGGCATGAATATGAAGAAAGGATTTCATCCATGTAAAATATGTAAGAACTGTAAAATAACAAAAAATCAAAAGAAAAATCAGATACTACTTGAGATAAACGGAGGCATGGATAGATATATAATAGAGGATTATATCACGTATAATACGAGGGGAGTAGTTTATTATACTACATGCCCATGCAAAAAAAATGTACGTGGGGAGGACTAAATGCCTATTAAAAATTCGTATTAAAGAACACATTAATAGCATCCGTAAAAAAAATTTGAGGGCCACCCGTTATCGCGGCACTATGTGGAGTGTCATGAAGGGAGATTCATTGGCTCCGATTTTGGAGGAATAGAAAAGGTTAAAAATGATATGAGGGGTTGAGATTTTATAAAACAAATGTCAAGAAGCGAAAGTAAGTGGATATTCAGATTAGACAGCCTTGCCCCGAAAGGGTTAAATCAGGAGATGGAACTCTTTGCATTTCAATAAATAATGAGAGAAAGGGTTAAAAGAGAATGGACAATGAACTAAAAGTAATGGACATAAAATGAATGGACATCGAATGTAATTGAATGGCAGAATGCAAAGAGAGCGTTGGTAAATCAAGCAGTTACCATGGGAACAGAATGCCTATATACTCCGCAGGACAACAGTGCTTGAACATCCCTGACAAAAGAGCCCGTAGGCTCCGAAACGCGTAGGATGAGAATTGTCCCGCGGAGGCATCAGTAGGAACGAGTGTGACGTCACATGTTTCCCGTGTACACAGCAGGCTCCTGCACGCGCGTCTGCCACCAGCTGGAGCGGCACGTGAAGTAGCAGTCGAGCTGAAGATTACAACATCCCGGAACAAACTCCTGATGCATGCCCGCATAAGAGGAAAAAGGAACTGCAAACATTGTAAGGTAGGAAAGTTATGCAGTTGTACATGCGAACTGAAAGGAACTTGTGAGGAAGTAATATACACTGCCTGAATTTACTAATAAGAGCCTGCGCGGATATACTACTAATACACACATTTATAACCTTATTCTATTGCCAGCCCTATCAGGGGGACCGGAACCTGTATCCAGCAGCGGCATCCAGCAGGACATAACATAGGATTTGCACATACGGGGGTCAGATGTATATTTTTACAATATTAATAGAAATGCTTGTAAAAAGAGGATGTGCTGCCAACATAATGTAAAATTATGTAGTAACAATCATTCATCTCCCCCTCCCCCATGTACTTTTAATTTGCCTGTGTAAACGAAAATGAGCCTCGATATCAGCTGGTTATGGCCTGGAATTAGGCTGTGTAAAAGTACCCATACAGCAGGTTTATCTATTTCAAGCATGGAAGGAATCATTTGATGCAAAGTTTATTGAAAGTTGTTCATATGAAGTACATGTTGTCACTTAACAGAGCATTTATATTCCTAAAGTATTTTAAAATTAGGCATTTTACAGCCATAAAGCATTTTCTATGTAGTGTTTGTTTCTGAGAATATTGCAATATGTAATATTTAATTACTTCCAAGCTGTTTTATATTGTACACATTTGCTTATTTTACTGCATTTTCATGTCTCAGCACATCTGTTACTTATTTTCATCAAGTCCACATGCTTTATTTTTTTTACAGTTTTTGGTATTGTGCAGATCTGATCTTTTATTGTTTATATACTTTCTATGAAAGCTAGACTTCATTTTACGGAGAATATGTATCCAATAGAATATGAAGGTTTGCAGGTTCGTCACCTGATTGCCTTTTTATATTCAAATAAACAATGGAGAGTTCTAGCAGTTACTATACTATGACCCCCGTCCCCCTCCCAAAAAATAAAAATCCATGAAAATGTTATATTCTGCTTTGTAATAATTTTTAACATAATACTTACAACTTATATATACTTATATTCATTTTTACAACAAAAGAATTCACTATTTTATATAGGAAAATACAAATAGTGTTGGGCGCGAAAATTCAAATCGCTAATTTTTATCGTGAATATCACCACTTTGAGAGTTCACTAATATTTTGTATATAGTGCTATATATTTGTATTTTTGAATATTCTAGATTTTTTTTCATCTGAAATCATGATCCCTCCCTGCTCCTTGCTTGTGGGCCAATAACAAGGCTACAATGTCTTTGTCTGAGCTTAGCATCATCCCTAGTAACCAATAGGAAAGTTGCTTACCCCCCACTATATAAAAACCTCCCCAGCAGCCCTGCAGTTTGTTTTCAGTTCTGAGAGACAGCAGTGTAATTGCCTTGCTCTCTGCTTTACTGTGTCAGATTACATTGTGTAGTTAGTTAGCTTATATATATATATATATATATATATATATATATATGTATATATATTATACAGATAGTTAGTGGGAGATAGTCAGTGTAGGTTAGATTGTGATATAGTGTAGCTGATAGGTTCCAGTGCAGGGTGTTAGGTAGTGTGAGAGGTTGTGCTGTCCATACATACATGCTACAGGCAAGTTCACAACAATTTTTAGTGCACCAATCACTAATATGTAGTCAGACCTGCTAAAATGTGAAGTTGCATTTATTGAGCAAAAATATGCGCATCAGTAATTGCCGATTTGCGCAATCGCAAATATATTGGAGCTCTCTATCAGCATATAAAGCTATTGTAATGTTCTGCTGTGCCAACCATTTTCTCCAGTCTCAGGAAACCTCTAGCAGTTTGAAAAATATAGCAATAGTGACTCACGCCTGTATTCCGCGCGCATTATGTGAATATTACATTGACGATTTTCACAATCAAGAAAATAATCGCGAATACTCAAATTCATGATGAAAATTCGAATATTGCCCCTGCCGCTCATCACTAAATACAAATAGTGGGGCAGATTTGCTAAGAGTCTCTAAAAATAAAACAGTCTTAAGGGACATTCACATTGCAGTTTTCGCCACTGCACTTTTGGCGCACACTGTGGTGCAATTCAGCCACACCCATTTTCCTCAGAAGTAATGTCTCTTAGGCTTCTTTCACACGATCTCCGGATGTGTTCAGGGTATGTTCAGTGAAATTTGCACCATTTGGCAAGCAAGTTCAGTCAGTTTTGTCTGCGATTGCATTCAGTTGTTCAGTTTTTTCGCGCGGGTGGGATGCGTTTTGATGAGTTTTTCACACACATGATAAAAAACTGAAGGTTTACAAAGAACATCTCTTAGCAACCATCAGTGAAAAACACATTGCATCTGCACTTGCTTGTGGACGCAATGCATTTTTCACTGAAGACCCATTCACTTCTATGAAGCCAGGGCTGCGTGAAAAACGCAGAATATATAACATGCTGCGTTTTTCACGCAACGCAGAACTGATGTGTGAAAAAAATGCTCATGTACACAGACCCATTGAAATGAATGGGTCAGGATTCAGTGCGGGTGCTATGCGTTCACGTCACGCATTGCACCCACGCAGAAAACTCACTCGTGTGGCTTTAGTTGGATGAGGTGTAAAATGGGTAGAAAAGTGCCTAAAACATTTAATTAAATGCAGTTCAAAGAATGTACAGCAGTATTTTGGTACACACGTTACCAAAAATCTGGCGCATTTTCAATAGTAAATCTTTCCCAGTGTATTGTTATTAGGTATATAGTAACTGTCAATTTTCTCAAAAAGTATAGCATGCTGCCCTGTATATTTATATGTTCATTTACACACTAATACTAAACTATAACAAAACTAGTGAATCTTTTCTTAGAGCTCTGTGATGTACCCATCCTTTTTTATTCTTCCTGGAAATATATGAATAAATTGGTAAATGGACGTTTAAAATTTCTTTTTGTCAATAGGCTATGTCCCTATGAAGTATGTGAAGACATTTCTAGGAGGAACAACAGAGAAATCACACTTCCCAGTATTCTAAGAACAGGTTTTCTATCATTATTTCATGGGACATACATGTTTTTATTACAACAGACATGTCAGGAGAGCCAGTAGCTCCTTTTTTTAAGCTGATTTAAAAAGGATTTCTACCTTAAATGTAAAAATGGGAATACCTTTGTAAAAAAGAAGATAGCGCAAAAGCCAAAGTTTGCTATTGATGCTATCAGTTATCTGTGACTTTGTTATTAAATAGGTCCAAAATTATGTGCTAATTCATTTCTTAATATAACCATCAGAGTTCTGTTTGTTAGAGATCTTCAAATCCCTGGCATAGCTATAGAGGTAAGGGATACAATCCTGTTGCCACTAGGGGGAGCAAATGAGTTTATACATCAAACCTATTAATAACTCAGTAGGTAGCAAGCTCCTGGGTTTCACTGAGAAGTGGCAGAATTTTATAGTTTAACTCTTTTTGACAAGGTAGGGAATTTGGAGTTCTTTCTCACAAAAATGGAACCCAAATTGCTAGAAACATACCTGTAGTAATTAGTATAGAATGTTTGGCATAAAAATAATGTTGGGCAGAAAATAATGGACTATAGATGCAAGCATAATATATGGACTAAGCCATCACTCTGATATGATAAAATACTAGACTCTCAGCCAATATATTTTGATTAAAACATATCTGTGCCCACCTACCCACGCCAAGGTGGTCTCAGTTAGGCAGTTCCTACTGTAAACATACCTTTTCCGTTGGACATCTACATTCAGAAGAGCAGACCCTGCACATATAGTGTGGCCACAGTGGTCACCTGCACCTCTTCAGCCATGCACTGGCCTCAAACTTTCTGGTGTCCTGCCACTTGGGGACACGTCACCACTGAGGCAATAGTGCACGTTTCTATGGATGAAACATCAAACTCCTGATACACTGGGGACAAGAAGGTAGGTGGATGGAATCTTGAGTACCGGAGCAGTAAAAAGGTGAGTGTTTTTATTTTTTTTATTTTTTCACTTTTTACACTTTCAGGACAATAAATATATGTTGGAGCCAGACACCCCCTTTCATGTTTATACACTCTTTTAACAGTATTATTTTATGCATCGCACCCTAGTGGCTGCATTGCCAAATGAATAAACCAATTTCTCCCAAAGAGTTAGATATAGAATTTATTTCTGTTGCATTGATCAGAAAGTAAACATGTATAACAATTCTTAACTACTAAGGAATATGTATGCCTGTATTTTTGCAGAAATTGTCTTGAATGAATGATTGATTGATTGATTGATTGATAAGTATATAATAAACCAAGTATAACAAAATGTATAATAATAATAACATAATAGAAAGTTACAAAATACAGCAAAATAAAGAATTAGGGTATGTGCAATTATTAGATTTTAATAAAGGTATATGATTTGGTGCCTACATAATTTTTCTTACTAGTTACTAGTGGCATTTAAAAAAAATGATTTATGGATGTTCATGTCTAACAGCAACTCACATTCATACTCTTACTGACATTGCAATAAACCTATCACCCCTACCAAAAGAAGAACCAAAACGACAGAGCCCACGCTGCCAGGAATGTAGTAGCCATCTATTCACTTTTAAATATTCTCCACACTTCAATGCACAGACCTAATTACTTTTCTACGTTCCCAATCCACTTTGCTGCAGTGCAATCAGAAACCTGGCATTAAAATATTTTAGGCTGTGAGGATCAAGGCTAATTATGGGGCTAAGCTGCACCTTTTCGTTTTCTATCACCCCCTTTTTTGCCTCTTTGAGGCTATTTTAAAGCACGCTCCGCTGGAAGGAAAGCTGCCCAGTCCCAGTTGGGGGTGAAGTTAAGAGAGAATGGAACAAAAACCAACTCAGTGCAATTCAGTAAACTTCAATACATGTGGTATCTTTAATTTGAACCCTCAGTTAGCTCCAGAATGGCAGCAGAAAGCAAAATTTGGAACAAAAAAGATATGTTTAAAGTTGGGCAAGGCCCCATAAGGCTCTTGTTGGTGTTTAAGTAGTTCACCAAAGTATTTAGTACAGAGGGTTTCTAAACATTCCAGCTGAGAATGAAACCATGGATTCAGCTTCTTAAAGGTTTTGGGGGCTGGGAAAGTAACCGCCCCTGTGAACTAAAAGGTCAACAAACAGTAGGAAAGATAATGTCATAACAATGATGGAGCCAACTATTACAGATTATTGTGATAGTAATAATAGCACTTTGAGAGTGACTAATCATACATATTAAATGGTGTAATTATTGTAATAATATCACCATTATAAGAACACCCAAGTGAGGGACATTTGTCATCTTAAGTACCAAAATGATCACTGATCCAGCACTAGAGGATAAAAAAAAAAAGCCTTCCAGATTTTTAACTAATTGCAAATTGCAAATTGTCTTAATCTCAATATTCTGAGCGCTTGCAGCCACAGTGTAATTCTCTATATTGCGGCAGCGGAGGACTTGTTCAATTAAATTTTGTAATATCAATAACAATTTCATAATTTTATCAAAATCTCTTTCTTTTTAATTTGTCATATGAATCATTTAAGGTAATGTGAAGACTTTTTTTTTTGCTTTGGTTTAATTCACTTCTTTTGCAGGCAAGAAGTGTTATTTGCAATCTTGGTAACTAAAGAGTGAAAGAGGAATGCTGATCTGAGGCTCCTTTTCTGTCGCTGTCATGGGAGGACAAAGCACACAGTTACCCAGTGTCTGTTAATGTCAGAGGGGAAAAGCAAATCCAGAGCTGAACATTCCAGTGCCAATAAGAAGTTGCCCGAGAGTGAATTAAATAGGACAATAAAAGAAAGTGGCACCCCCACAGTATGTTAGCATCCAGGCCTGGTGGTTTTTCCAGCTTCTGCTAACTTCTGGTCATATCTGATATTACCGTTTTCTACACTCATCAGGCTGGTAAAACTTAACATTTTTATAGGGATAAAAGCATAAAATGAAAATAAAGATTAAATATCTTCATATATAAGCATCATAACTATTTACATATGCATCCTTTATTGTTTTTTAACTCTTGGGGACCGCTCCGTGCATGGAGGCATTGTTTTTTTTTCAATGAGATATTGCCATAAAGAACATTCCACATGTCCTGTATAGATTAACATTCAGGGTGTACAACAACCCCTTCACCCCATTCTCCGCACATAGGGAATCAGACAGTTTTATCCCAGTGTCTCTTATGCATAAAAAAGAATATATATATATATATATATATATATATATATTCCTAATAAAAGGTCCACGGTATATATATCTATATGTCAACCAATCAGATTTCAGCTTCTGTTTCTCTGGAGAAGGTTTTAATATGACAGAAGTTTTCTGGTTGGTTGCTGTGGGCAATGCTCAATGTACAGTTTAAATTAAAACATTACCCCTTCCCACACCATGCCATAGAAGTGGTTCACACAAATTGACGGTACTGTGATTATGGCCATTATTAATCGACAGCCATCCTCCTAAACTATGGCTGTGACTGGAAGAAGGTAACATGCTCTATACCAGTGTGCCTCCAGATGTTGCAAAACTACAACTCCCAGCATGCCCAGACAGACTTTGGTTGTGCAGGCATGCTGGGAGTTGCAGTTTTGCAACAGCTGGAGGCACACTGGTTGGGAAACACTGCTCTATACAGATCACACTATCTAAGGCCTCATGCACATGACCGTATGTGTTTTGCGGTCCGCAAATCGCAGATCCGCAAAACACGGAAGCTGCTCCGCGTTCCGTTCCGCAATTTGCGGAACGGAAGCGGGCCATTGTAGAAATGCCTATTCTTGTCCGCAAAACGGACAAGAATAGGACATGCTCTATTTTTTTTGCGGGGCCACAGAATGGAGCAACGGATGCGGACAGTGAATGGGTCTGAAGTGAATGGGTCTGCGCCCGAGCCGCAAAATATGCGGCTCGGACGCGGACCAAAACAACGGCCGTGTGCATGAGGCCTTAGAGTGTGGACAAGGGAAGAAACATTTATTTGTTTCACCTGTGGCCTTTTGAGATTAATGGTTTTAAGTCCCTGCCACTCAGTTTTTTGCGGTCATTTAACCCCTTAATGACCCATTTCATTTTCACCTTAAGGACCAGGCCATTTTTGCAAATCTGACCAGTGTCACTTTATGTGTGAATAACTTTAAAATGCTTTTACTTATCCAGGCCATTCTGAGATTGTTTTTTGGTCACATATTGTTATTCATGACACTGGTAAAATGGAGTAAAAAAATCATTGTTATTTATAAAAAAAAATACCAAATTTACCAAACTTTGGAAAAATTAGCAAATTAGCAAATTTATTTTTCTCTACTTTTATAACAGATAGTAATAACTTCAAAAATAGTTATAACTTTACATTCCCCATATGTCTACTTCATGTTCGGATCATTTTGGAAATGCCATTTTATTTTTTAGGGACGTTTAGGCTTAGAAGTTTAGAAGCAAATCTTGAAAATTTTCTAAAAATTTCCAAAACCCACTTTTTAAGGACCAGTTAAGGTCTGAAGTCACTTTGTTAGGCTTACATAATAAAAATCACCCAAAAATGACCCCATTCTATAAACTAAACCCCTTACGGTATTCAAAACTGATTTTACAAACTCTGTTAACCCACAAGAGTTAATAGCAAACGGAGAAAACATTTCAGAATTTAGATTTTTTTGCCAAATTTTTCAATTTAATCAATTTTTTCAGGTAACAAAGCAAGGGTTAACAGCCAAACAAAACTCAATATTTATTGCCCTGATTCTGTTGTTTGCAGAAACACATCATATGTGGTCGTAAACTGCTGTATGGCCAAACAGCAGGGCATAGAAAGAAAGGAACGCCATATGGTTTCTGGAAGGCAGATTTTGATGGACTGGTTTATTTAAACCATGTCCCATTTGAAGCCCCCTGATGCACCCCTAGAGTAGAAATTCCAAAAAAGTGACTCCATCTAAGAGAGTACACCCCTCAAGGTATTTAAAACTGATTTTACAAACTTTGTTAACCCTTTAGGTGTTCCACAATAGTTAATGGCAAATGAAGATAAAATTTCTGAATTTTTATTTTTGGGGGGTAAATTTTTCATTTTAATAAATTTTTTCAAGTAACAAAGCAAGGGTTAACAGCCAAACGAAACTCAATATTTATTGCCCGGTTATTTACATCATTGATCTGACAGGTTATAGCGTGTGCTATTTCTATAGAGCAGGTTGTTACAGATGTGACAATACCAAATATGACTACTTTTTGGGGGATTTTGTTTCAGTTTTAAATAATAAATAATTATTTTTTAGTGTCTCCACATTTTGAAAGCCATATTTTTTTTGGGGGGTGACTGTCTTATGTAGGGGCTCATTTTTT
Source organism: Bufotes viridis (assembly GCA_033119425.1). NCBI lineage: Eukaryota > Metazoa > Chordata > Amphibia > Anura > Bufonidae > Bufotes > Bufotes viridis. Next base: position 94,304,745 of record CM065589.1, read on the forward strand.
GTGGGATGAGATGTCGGTTTGATTGGCAATATCTTGGGGGGCATATGACATTTTGGTCACTTGCTATTACACTTTTTGTGGTGTAAGGTGACAAAAATGACTTTTGACACCGTATTTATATATTTTTTTTTGCTGTGCTCAGCTGAGGGGTTAGGTCATGTATTATTTTTATAGAGCAGGTTTTTACGGACACGGCAATACCTAATATGTCTCCTTTTTTATTTTAGTTTTACACAATAATATTATTTTTGAAACAAAAAAAAATTATGTTTTAATGTCTCCATAGTCTGAGAGTTATATATTTTTATTTTTTGGGCGATTGTCTTAGGTAGGGTATCATTTTTTGTGGGATGAGATAACGGTTTGATTGTTACTATTTTGGGGTGCATATAACTTTTTGATCGCTTGCTATTACACTATTTGTGATGTGAGGTGACAAAAATGGATTTTTTGACACTATTTTTATATAAAAAAAATGTTTACGGTATTTAACTGAGGGGTTAGGTCACGTGATATTTTTATAGAACAGGTTCTTATGGATGCCGCAATACATAATATGTATACTTTTAGTTATTTATTTTACTTTAACACAAAAAAAAATGTTTTAGTGTCTCCATAGTCTGAGAGCCATATTTTTTTTACTTTTTGCCCGATTGTCTCATGTTGGGGCTCATTTATGGTGGGATGAGGTGCCGATTTGATTGATGCCATTTTGGCTTACATACGACTTTTTTGATAATTTTTATAACCTTTTTTGGAAAGGAAGTTGGGCAAAATTTCTATTTCATCATAGTTATATATTTTTGTATGGCGTTCACCGTTCGGGGAAAGTAACATCACCGTTTCATAGATCAGGTCATTACGGACGCGGTAATATCAAACATGTGTATTGCATTTTATTTTTTTAATCAGTGATTAATGTGTTTTTTTATTTTTACATTTTTTCACTTATTTTTTACATTTTTTTTTACCCAGACCCACTTGGTTCTTGAAGATCCCGTGGGTCTGTTGTCTGTATAATGAAATACAATAAACTATATAGTGTACTGTACTGTATTTCCACTTTACACTTAGTCTGATCAGACTTCTGCCTTTAGCCTGTGAAGGCATCCGGTTGCCATGGTAACCATCACCCGCTGCCAGAGCAGAGCAGCGGGTGATGGGGAGGGAGGGGGGCCCCCTCCCTCTGTGATCCTGTCAAGAATCGGGGGCTGAAACAGCACAGCAGCCCCAGATGGGAAAGGGAGGGATCTCCCTCCCTGTTAACCCCTTCCATATAGAGGTCCCTACAGACCACAGCATGGAAGGGGTTAAACGGCTGACATCTGTGCCAGCACAGATGTCAGCAAATTCAAGCAGAGTGTCAGCTGTATGTTGGCACTCTGTAAACCGCTCGGCCATCCTGAAAATGAGAGGGAAGAGGGGCGGGTGCCCGCACCGTATAGAAATCTCAAATGATCACAGCACTCTATCTGTTCTGACTGGTATGGGTGCATGTCCTGGTGTGTTCCTGGCACCACCTCTTGGAACTTGATTGGTATTAAGCAATTTCAGACAGCACTCCGTGAATGCTTTATTGATTTTTATTAATTAGCCGGACATGGTAGTACACTGAGCAACGTTTCAGGCAAAAAGAATGCCCTTCATCAGGCTGATGTACAAACGATAAAAGAAACGTATGAATACAATAAGTCATATAATACATGGTAGTAACAACATGGTCATTGGTGAAGAGACAACAATTCCATTTCATACATTTCATGCATCATAATTCCTATGCGGCGGTGATCGGAAATACACAGGACGTATATGTATGTCCTGGGTCCTTAAGTACCGGGACATCAGGGCGTAAAAATTGTCCCTTATTGGGGGAAGATAGTTTTTAAAAACAAATGGTGTTATAGGAAAAAACTGTGTCTTATTGTCAACGAGGATTCCAAAGATTATGCCTTAATGGGGCAGATGTCTGCCCCCGTTTACTGTATATACACACAAATGTTAATATCATAAGAAACAGTGGCTTCTTCTGAATGAGCCTGGAAAAACTTTCCCTTTTAAGCAGCAGCAGTACAGTGTGGATGTGGAAAGGATAGGGCAACAGTAGCATGTGGCAGCAAGATTAGCAGTAGCAGTGGCAGCACAGCACAGAATAGACAAGGCAGTAGTGTGTGTGTGGCTGTGTAGGGGTGGCAGGAATAGTAGCGGCAGCAGTAGCAGCTGTCACGGTAGGTGAGGGAAGGGAAGAAAACCGAATACAACAAAACACAAGACTCGGCCCCAACAGCTAGTGAAGAGGGAATGGTCACCACCTGACAATCCCTGATTCTGTCTCGAACTCCTGACAACATGAGCAAATCCTAAAGGTGGAAGTACTCATGCGCTGGAACGTAAACCCTGCTGACACTGAAAAAACCCTCAGCTAGGCAGCAGGAGACAAAACAACCAGATCCTTCCACAGTGAAGGAACCAGCGTCTCCCTGGGGCCTAGTCAGAACACACAACAAAAGGGAGGAAGGAGGACTTAGCTTTAGATGAACAGGGAGCAGGAAATGCACCAAACACTAGTTGAGAACTTCAGGAGGAAATATAAACCGCAAGGGCTGCAGTGAGAGGCGTGTATAAATAGAGTCACTAAACAGCTAATGAGCACAGGTGGGATCCTGCCCACAACAACAAGGAAAAAGACTATCAGTCTATCAGATCTTCTCAGACATCTCACAGGGCAGGCAGTGACAGCAGCATAGACAAGGCAGTAGAATAGATGGGTGTGCAGCTGTGTAGGAATAATAATATTAGTAGTCGTGTGGGCTGGGTAGGGCTAATGGACACATACCTTGTTCATTTTGACAGATAAACAAGGCATGACAGATGTGGTGCTTTGTACGCTGGGTGACAACTTTGGGAATGACAATGCCCTCTGCTGTGCTGAAAACCTTCACTGAAATGATTATTTGATACAGGAGATACTTGTAAAAAGCTAGTAGTAGTCAAACTTGACCTTGGTTTGACATGTTTGATCATGTTCCCACAGTATCAGTGGCATCACCAGTTTCCATGCTGGCCACAATAGAAGCAGATCTGGCTCTTCCAGTTCTTTTGGAGGATTTGGCTATATGTTGCTCCCAGTCTTTACTGCTACCGTGGCCACCTTTCTCCTCCTCTGATATCTCCCTTCTTCTCAGCATCCTGATCTGGATGCCAGGTCCTGTCCAATACCAAATCATCATGACATTACTCACCCTGCCCATTTTATCAGAATGGGATATGTCATTGTGGGTTACTTGGCCCCCCTCCCAATTCCTTGATCTGTAATTGTCCAAAGTGCCCCTACCACTGCCCCTACCAGTGCCACTGCTACTACTAATACTACAACCACATGGGGTCCCCTGCCTTCTCCTGAACCTCCTCCTCAAAGCTGTCTAAATGCTGAAGCTGACACTTCTCACACAACTCCACAATGTGGAGATGAGCGAAGTTTTCAAAAATTAGATTTGGATGCTTCGCTGAATTTCCCCAAAAAAAATGTATTCGAACTGAATTAATTAGTTATGAAGCACATTAAAAATAATGTTTCCCAGCTGCAGGGAGCCTGTACATCATTGTACATTACTGTGCATTGCATAAACATGCATAGATAGTTCTCTACAGTAGTGAAACAGTTACTGTACTGTGCATCAGTTTTACAGGCAGTTGAATCAGTTCATACTTCACTTATTTGGTCAGTTACATTGTCAAAACTGACCAAATAACTGAAGTTTGAACTCAGCCTTACAGGTCAATGTTAGCATCAGGTATAAAGGATTTAACTGTGCAGTGGCCCAAGATTGTACTATAGAGTGAAAGAGCAATCTCCTTTTACACCATCTGCTGATTCCACATAGATGTCTACAGAACCTGTTCTATTAAACTCTGATACAAGTAGTGGGCCCATGACAGAGTTGAGAGGGTGTCAACAGTAAGTTTGTGTTGACGTCATTCTTTATTTTTCCATTTTTATGATCCGTCACAAGAACAACCTCAAGAAAACGGATACTGTCTTTTGAGCATCCACCTTCACACAGTCAGCATTTTGTCAGTAATCGATCAGTTTTGCTAAGGCAAAAAAAAAAACAGTAGTGGATCCAAAACAGAGTTGACATGTGATTGGACTATTTGGGTGTCTTCTGTGTTTTGTACCCAGTCCTGCTTTTGGCTTCCAAATCATGGTGTCACTCCTTTATGAACATAAGTTTATCAATGGGACCCTCATGTGTCCCTGACCTCTTGCAACACGTGCTCCCACATATGCTCCCATCATTCCTCCAAGTCTGTGCTGGCCTGTAACCTCTGACTATCCCCACAAAGGTCATCACCATTGAAAGGCGGAGCAAAGACAGCAGCAAACATTACTTGGCTAACAGACAGAGCAGCAAAAGCAAGAGGCAGGTTCAGGACAAGCTGAGTGCATAGAGACTGTTCCTGGGCCATGACAACTAAGCATGGTATCAGAGGGACCTATCAATTGTTGGCCGTGTGTATTGGCTGTAACTTTAGATGATTGTGAAGAGCGAGTCAACCATTGTAGTACAACTGGATTGTTGGTCAAAACATGAACACTGGATGACAGTGGCAGCTCTGGCCTGTTGCTGCTGCTGTTATCACCACCGTCCCCCTTTTGCGGCTACTTGTGCCAGCTAAAGCATTATTTATGCTGCTTCTCATTCCATTGGAGGGCTCAGGCAACTGTCTGTGGCCGTAGTATATAACAACTGAATCGGTAACAGAAGGCATTTGCTATCATAAATTTAGCTCCACTTCACACATGTACAGGACTAAGTATTTAACTGTAGTCTCATACTGACACTATGTAACTCAACAGCTAATAGAAGGCATTCGCTATAATCAATTTATTTCTACTGCACACACGTACAGGGTGAAATATTTAACCGTGGTCTAATATTGATGCAATGTAATGCAACAGCTAAGAGAAGTCATTCACTATAATCAATTTACTTCTACTGCACACATGTACAGGGCAAAATATTTAACCATGGCCTTATAGTGACACTATGTAATGCCACAGCTAACAGAAAGCATTCCCTATAATCAATTTCAATTAAAGGAAAACCTGATTCATTACCACGAAGTGCGAGGAAATTCGGTTTTGTTGTGAATCGCTTTGAATGCTTTGTTTCACTCAAAACTAGTGATGATCATAGCAATTTTTAATAATAATGAGCAGAAAATTATGAGCTGCAATAGGAAACAGCATGACCAAGACAGACTATTCCACATGAAACAGAAAATGTCACCAATCTGTTTTGTCAATGATTCCCCTAATAATGTGATTTGATGACTTTTATATGTTATGTTGCAGATACATTTTTTGCATCAGTTGATCAAGAATTGAAAATGAAAGACTAAATGGTATAAATATATTGATTAAATTAATTTTCCATTAAATTATGCTATGAATGCTGCAATTTAAATTGTTTTCAATGTTCTGCAAGTAAAACAAGTGATGATTTGGTCCCATTGAGACCAAAGTGTTCTGTAGACAGTCTGTAAGGTATTCCAGGCTGTGGACATCATTTATTCAAGTGCAGAGCATAACTAAACATGGCATGTTAATTTGGCTAAGCAGGGAGTACATTAAGAATGTAGTTGAGGTGGGTAAGAGATATAATGGTCGCCAAAGCCTGGGACACATATTCCTAAACTTCAATACAAAATCAGGAGTGTGAGTGTTCCCCTAGTACTTTCATATCTCCGACAGGTAGGAGAAACAGTAGTAAAAAGTGTGGGAAATCAGGTGTGTGGTACCAAAAACAAAAGTGTGTTATAATGATACTTGTTGTAGGATACACAATGAGATGTTTTAGCAGCCCAGTGTCAAATAAGTGAGAAGGATATTTACCATATGTCAACCAGGCATTGGGGAATGCATTACTAAGTATATCATAGATAAGGTTACTTTACTTCTTCATTTTTGCTGGATCCGTCATGGGTTCAGCCAAAAAACGCATCCGGTATATAATACAACCATTTACATCCACTGAGAATGGATCCGGTTGTATTATATCCCAAATGAATAAGACAGATCTGTCACTAAATCCATTGTAAGTCAATGGGCGCAGGATCTTTTTTTTGTTTCCAAAAAAAAACGGATCCGTCACTATTACCTTACAATGTGTTTCATGACCGTCTTGATCAGTATCCCATGACAAACACAAACACACTGCTTCCAGCGCTTTTGTGTGCGTCATGGGAATGCAACGAAACAAAACAGAATGCATTCTAGTGCACTCCGTTCCATTCAGTTCAGTTTTCTCCCTATTGACAATGAATTGAGACAAAACTGAGGTGTTTTCCTCTGCTTTTGAGATCCTCTTTGAGATCCTATGATGGAGGACCTTTAATGATGTCACTAGTAGGTGGGGCAACACCAGGAAGAGGAATACTGTGGTGTAAGTTTAGTGAAATACATGTGTGTGTTTGAGAGAGCGAGATTTGTTTGTGTATGTCAGGTGTGTATGTAGCAATGCTGTGTTTGTCAGCTTTATATATAGCAGGAACTGTTTGTGTGTGTATATATTTATGTCTGGTGTATATATAATAGCTATATTTTTTCAGCTGTGTATGCAGCAAAGCTGTGTTGTCAGCTTTCTATGTAGCAAAGCTCTGTGTGTGTATATGTCAGTTATGCATATGTATACAGAATGATGTGTTTGTGTATATGTATAATGTGTGTGTATAATGTGCATACCACAGAGCTGTGTGCGTGTGTATTTGTATAATGTCATGATCATATAGAGTAATAAAAATATAATAACATAATGACATAGCAGGTCAAGCTTGGCAGAACACTACAGAGCAATGACAGTAAAAAATTGACTTGGATACGTACATTTAATGAGGTGGCCACATGCGCCATTGCTGTTTGTTTCAATGCTCTGCAGATGTTTCAATGGTCACACACTAAGGTTAACAGGAGCTAACCAAAATTATTAAACAGTACACTAGACCCCAAAGTTAGTGACATTGAACCCCTCTACTTCATTGAACCATCAGGGAAGGTTTAATAAATAGAAATATGTGTTCCGAATTTTTTTGTTGTCTACCACTTGGGTAGGCAGGTATGGGAAAAATGCTGCAAAGTAAGATTGCTTTGAAAAATTGAAGAGTTAATAGTTTATCAATTATCAATTATGTTGTAGCAAAATACAAAGTGAATGAACAAATAGAAATCTAAATCCAGTCAATATTTGGTGTGACCACCCTTTGCGTTTAAAACAGCATCAATTCTTCTTTTTCCACACCTGTCTAAAACTTTTAGACAGTATTGTTAATATTTATTATAAATTTATTTTGCGCCATTACATTTTACCAAATAAATTATACTTTTCTGTTATTCTTTAACCTCTTGGCACGCAAAAAGGCATGGCTATCCAGGCAGCCTGTCATAATCACATTAGACTGCAATAGTATTCTATTTCAGTCTATGGTACAAATGATCAGAAGATTGCTGTAAGAGGGTGCAAGGTGCCATTGTCGACGGAAGGTACGTGTCACCGAGGTTCCTGGCCTCGGTGAGGTAAGAGCCGGGTTTTTGGTGTGTCAGCAGCAGCTAGTGCTGCTTGACACCTTGCTATTTAGTTTGGCTGCAAAGCCAATCCGGGCCGGCTCTTACTGGGAGTAGGCAAAGAGTTGGGTGGGTGCCTATTCCCCACGGTCCAGGCCGGACTTTTCCAGGGCCTTTATAACACAGCCAGCACCAGCAGCTGGGTGTGTGGGTGTGTGATTGTCCTGGAGCTGCTAACAGTGCTGTGGAGCTCTCTGACCTGGAGGAAAGAGCTCAGCAAGGTGGTGTTTTTCCTGGCAACCTGAAAGTGGATTCTCCTGCGGCTGGGCCGACAGCCAGGTGCGAACCCGCACCTAAACCTCCCAGGTGACTGGACCCTGTGTTGGCCTGTTTTGTTTTGCCACATTATTTCTGATGTGTGTGAATTACCACCAAGAGACTGTTTATCTGTTTATTTTGATGCAAGTGTGAATTAAACACTGTTTGCTACACTTTCTGGACTCCTGTTTTGCCTCTGTACTGCACCCGCACCGCTATCTACCAGAGCGACTCCCCACATTTGGTGTCGGATGCGGGCATGCGCAGTGAGGCTGGCGTGAAATTTTTGTTTTTGCTGGGCACGAGTGCATGGCATATATTAAACCGGCAAGGTTGCAAGCATGAATTTCCTGACAACATGGAGGCGGTTGTAAAAGCTCTCATGGAGGCTAACCTGCAGCAGCGGGAGGCTAACAAGCAGCAGCAGGAGACTAATCAGCTGCTGTTACAAGCACGTGATGGCGTTACAAGCGGCAGGAGCGTCCCAACACGTCCATGATGCCCGGAAGCGGTCCGTGCGGCGATCCCAAAGATGACCCCCTCAGGCGACGTTGAGACATATCTGGCGGTCTTTGAAAAGGTGGCCGTGAGGGAGAAGTTACCCGTGACCAGTGGGCTGAAGTGGTCGCTCCGTTCCTGGCATCCGGACCCCAGCAGGTTTTCTCTGATTTAGCAGATGACCAGGCTGCTGATTACCCCACGGTGAAGGGGGAGATCCTGGCCAGGCTGGGGGTAAACGTGTTAGTCCGGGCTCAGCGGGTCCACCATTGGGACTTTAAAGCGGCTGAACCTGCCCGGCCGCAGTACTATGAGTTGCTGCACAGGTTGCAAAAATGGCTGCAGCCTGATATTCTCAGTCCAACTGCTATGTTGGACCGTCTGCTGGCTGTCATGTTCTGGAGGGCTTTGCCTTACCCCCTTCAGCACTGGATCGGCCAGGTATCACCCACTAATGCCCTGGAAATTGTTGACCTGGTGGAGCGCTATGAGGCCACAAAAAACTTGAAAGGGGGTGTTGTTGGGAGGGGGCCGGTCAAACCCCGGAGGTCTCCCATCCAGTCCCGACGACTGGTACCCGAGAAACCTGCTCGGGGTGTACCCCCTGTAGACCCGGCCCTGATAGTCTGCTGGCGGTGTCACGAGCCTGGCCATGTGAGGGCCGACTGTCCACAGTGGGGAGAACCCATGGAGACTAATTATGGGTACCGGGCTTCCATGTATGCCCGGAGACTGTGTGCAACCGGCACCCCGAGACAATAGACAATCGTCATCTGTGCCAGGTGCAAGTGGGTGATAATCTGGCAGTGGCGCTGCTGGACTCAGGGAGCCTAGTAACCCTGGTAAGTGCTGCCCTGGTACAGCCCTCCCAGTATACAGGCCGGAAAGTTGGTGTGGTGTGCATACATGGAGACTTAAAGGACTATCCCACTGCCGTAATGTCTCTGTCCACGGTGGCCGGCACATGGACTTGTGAAGTGGCGATCTCCACAAAGCTACCTTATGAACTAATAATTGGGAGAGACTTCCCTCGTTTTCCGTCCCTATGGCCTGAGATGAAAGTGACTAGTAGCCATGAGACAGGGGTAACCCAAGCAGAGTGGCCTGGTTCCAGTGGGAGGCCAGAGCCCTGGGAGCCCGAGTCCGAAGGACCTGTGGTAGGGGTGACCACCACTTCTGTGATAGAGGGGGCGACACTCCCACTGAGTGTTATGGTGGGAGACATGGAGGACTTGCCACCAGGACCTGAGTTGGCAGACCTCCACGTCTCCGGAGACAATTTTGGGACCGCCCAACACTGGGACCAAACCCTAACCAGGGCCTGGGAAAATGTGGTGGAAGTTGATGGTAAACCCCAGAAACCAGGGGCTGAGTTAATATTTCTCCGCTTTGTTGTTCACCAAGAAATGTTATATCGGGTGAACCAAATCCTGAGTGAACCTGTTGAACAGTTGGTGGTGCCCACAGCGTATCGCAAGCTTGTCATGGAGCTTTCCCACCAACATGTTCTTGGGGGACACTTGGGGTGGCAGAAAACCCAGGACCGCATACTGCAGCAGTTTTATTGGCCTGGTGTGTTTAAAGAGGTAGAAGAATATTGTAAATCTTGTCCAACCTGTCAGGTAAATAGCCCCCAGCCACATTTCCGTAGTCCCCTTGTGCCTCTTCCGATCATTGAGGTCCCGTTTGAGCGTATCGCTATGGATCTAATCGGGCCTGTACCAAAGTCTGCCAGGGGCCACCAACACATTCTGGTAGTTCTCGACTATGCCACTCGGTATCCGGAGGCGGTGCCTCTGCGACATACCTCAGCTAAGCTCATTGCCAAAGAGTTAATGGAAATGTTTTCCCGTGTGGGCCTGCCAAAAGAGATTCTGACAGACCAAGGGACCCCTTTTATGTCCAAAGTTATGAGGGAACTGTGTAAATTATTGCGTATAAAGCAATTGCGGACGTCCGTTTACCATCCACTAAACGGACGGTCTTGTCGAAAGGTTTAACCAAACTCTAAAAAATATGTTAAAAAGGGTGGTGTCTAGAGATGGGAAGGACTGGGACCTGCTTCTGCCCTATCTCATGTTCGCAGTGCGAGAGGTGCCCCAGGCCTCTACTGGGTTCTCGCCCTTCGAACTGCTTTATGGCAGACACCCTCGGGGCCTGTTGGATATCGCCAAGGAAGCGTGGGAACAACAGCCTGTCCCCCACAAAAGTGTCATTGAGTATGTCACCCAGATGCAGGAACGGATGGAAAGGGTGTTGCCGCTGGTCCGGGAGCATATGGAGGCAGCGCAACAAGCCCAGAGTAGGGTGTATAATCGTCAGGCTCGGGTACGGGACTTCAATCCGGGAGATCGGGTTTTGGTTCTGGTACCCACCCTTGACAGCAAGTTCCTAGCTAGGTGGCAGGGCCCCTATGAGGTGATCGAGAAGGTAGGGAAGTAAATTACAAAGTACACCAGCCAGGGCGGCGCAAGCCGGAGCAGGTGTACCACGTGAATTTACTAAAGCCGTGGAAGGATAGGAACACGGCCGACGACAACAGCCCCGGCCAGGGCTTCTAGGTGAAAAGGGTCCAGCCCCACAGTTCGAGGCCTGTGAAGCAGTAACCACGGTAAAATTGCAGACAGCCTGTCTTCCAAACAAGTTCAGGAAGTCAGGGAGTTCATCAGTCGGAACACGGATGTATTCTCGGACCTCCCTGGCCGCACGTCTCTCATCCAACATGACATCGTCACTGAGCCTCAGGCCAAAATCCGGTTAAAACCATACCGGGTACCCGAGGCTCGGCGACGGGCCATCATGGAGGAAGTGCAATTAATGTTGAAGCTTGATGTCATTGAGGAGTCGAAAAGTGAGTGGGCCAGTCCCATAGTCCTAATACCCAAGCCGGATGGGACGTTGCGGTTCTGCAACGATTTTCGCAAGTTAAATGAAGTGTCCAAGTTTGATTCGTATCCCATGCCCCGGGTAGACGAGCTTGTTGAGAATTTAGGGCAAGCCCGTTATTTTTCTGTGCTAGACCTCACTAAAGGGTACTGGCAGGTACCCTTAACGGAGTCGGCCAAGGAAAAAACGCTTTTGTTACCCGCAGGGCCTGTATCATTACAAGGTGTTACCCTTTGGCCTGCATGGCGCCCCCGCCACCTTCCAAAGGTTAATGGATATTGTGCTGCGACCTCATCATCGGTGCGCCTCGGCCTACTTAGATGATGTAATCATCCACAGCACCGACTGGGAAAGCCATTTGACCAAAGTGCAGGCGGTAGTGGATGCCCTGAGGAAAGCTGGACTAACCGCCAATCCAAAGAAGTGTGCGATTGGGTTGGAAGAGACCAAATATCTGGGATATGTCATTGGGCGGGGAGTCATCAAGCCTCAGGTAACTAAAGTAGAGGCCATACGTAATTGGCCCCGACCGGTCACCACCAGGCAGGTAAAGTCCTTCCTGGGAATTGTAGGGTACTACATGCGGTTTGTGCCCCACTTTGCCACAATAGCAGCGCCGTTGACAGACCTGTTGAAGGGGCGAAAGTCTGGGAAGGTTCGCTGGAGTGAGAAGGCGGAGGAGGCTTTCTCTGCGTTGAAGTCGGCACTGTGTGGGTCCCCGGTTTTGGTGACACCCGACTTCAACAGGGAGTTCGTCGTTCAGACTGATGCCTCGGAGGTAGGTCTCGGTGCGGTACTGTCTCAGGAAGTCAATGGGGAAGAACATCCCGTTGTCTTCCTGAGCCGTAAGCTCAGTCCCGCCGAGACCAGGTATAGTATAGTGGAGAGGGAGTGCTTGGCTATCAAGTGGGCACTCGAATCTCTCCGCTATTACCTGTTAGGGAGGAGGTTCCGTCTGGTGACCGACCATTCCCCTCTCAAGTGGATGAGCCAGGCCAAGGAGAGGAATGCTCGGGTCACCAGGTGGTTCCTGTCCTTGCAAAATTTCAAGTTTTCGGTAGAACACAGGGCAGGCCGCTTGCAGGGTAACGCAGATGCCCTGTCCCGCGTCCACTGCCTCACATGTGTTCACCCCCTCAGGGTTGAACAAAGGGGGGGGGTGTGTAAGAGGGTGCAAGGTACCGTTGTCGACGGGAGGTACGTGTGACCGAGGTTCCTGGCCTCGGTGAGGTAAGAGCCGGGTTTTTGTGTGTCAGCAGCAGCTAGTGCTGCTTGACAACTTGGTATTTAGTTTGGCTGCAAAGCCAATCCGGGCCGGCTCTTACTGGGAGTAGGCAAAGAGTTGGGTGGGTGCCTATTCCCCACGGTCCAGGCCGGACTTTTCCTGGGCTGGGTTTAAAACACAGCCAGCACCAGCAGCTGGGGGTGATTGTCCTGGAGCTGCTGTTAGTGCTGTGGAGCTCTCTGGGCTGGAAGCAAGAGCCCAGCAAGGAGGAGTGCAGACGGCCTGGAAGCCTGAGGTGGATTGTTTTGCGGCTGGGCTGACAGCCAGGTGCGAACCCGCACCTAAAACCTCCCAGGGGATTGAAACCTGTATTCGGACTTTCTGTTTTGCCTCACGTTTTCTGATGTGTGTGAATTAACACCAAGTGATTGTTTTCTGTTTATTGGATGCAAGTGTGAATTAAACACTGTTTGCTACACTTTCTGGACTCCGTTTTGCCTCTGTACTGCACCCGCACCGCTATCTACCAGAGCGACTCCCCACATTATGTACAAGTCCCCTAAGGGAAGTAAAAATGAAATTAAAAAAATTCGCAAAAATCTAAAAAAAATTAACCACACCTAATGTTGAGCGAACCCGAACTGTAAAGTTCGGGTTCGTACCGAACATTATGGTTTTTCTAACCCGAGCCCGAACATTTCCATAAAAGTTGTGTTGATCGGCGATTTCTTCCCGCTTTTTTATTGGCCAGCCTCTAGTTAAGCTGGAGTCACGTAGCGCCGCACGTCACTCTGCTGCTCTTAGTGTAGGAACAGGCTGCTGGTGCTCTCAGGGAGTAATTAGGGAAGAAATCTGTTGAACTTGGTGGTGTTAACTCTTCAAACTACAGCAATTATTGAGGGTGCTATGCTACATATTTGTACCCAGCCCTGAGCCCAGTGATACTGCAAAATAATTTTTAATCCAGCTGTTTCTGAGGTGGGGGTCGGAGGCCATTTTAGCAACTGCAGTTTCCTTGGAACTGCATGTGACCTGCATGTGTGCCAGCCTACCAGTGACATCAGTCTAATTATTTTTTGGTAGCTCAGTGGAGGAAAAATTCCTTTTTTCTGGCAGGTCAAGTCCCCCTACATTACCTATTTTATAATTTTGGGGTGACATAGTGCATTTCTGTAGTTGGGGGAATGAACCCGTACTGACGTACCACAAAGCACTTTTGCATACACCGCTGAAAAACCTATTTTAAAATTTTGCAGTGACATAGTGCATTTCTGTAGTTGCTGTAATAAACCTGTACTGTCGTACCACAGAGCACGTTTGCATACACCGCTGAAAAAACTTTTTTAAAATTTTGCAGTGAAAAACTGCATTTCTGTAGTTGGGTTAATAAACCCGTACTGTTGTGCCACAGAGCACGTTTGCATACAACGCTGAAAAAACTATTTTAAAATCTAGCATTGACATACCGCATTCCTGTATTTGGGGGAAATAAACCCGTATTGTTGTTTCACAGAGCAGTTTGGCAAACAACGCACAAAAACGTATTTTAAAATTTAGCAGTGACATACTGCATTTCTGTAGTTTGTTGCAATAAACACTGGTTTTGTGCTACATAGCAGATCTGAGGCCTACCCTGTATTTCAGTCGTTTTAAGTAACCTTTTGAATTCCGCATTTACATAGTTGATTGCAAACACACTGGTTTTGTGGTAGATAGCACATTTGTGGTGTACGCTGCATTTCTGACAGTCAAATTAAACCGTTAACTTCTGCTTTTACATTGTTGGTTTGAAAAATCAAATTTTTGGTGATAGTGAAGTAATTGTATTAAATTGCTCTGTTACACTGTTGTGTGACCTAAAGAAATGTATTCTGTTTATGACACGGACATGGCCTTACTGTTAGTGAACTTAATTGTTGACTATTGGCAGGAGATAAACCATCTGTTAGTTTGGTGTGTGAATGTAAATAAGGAGGAGAACATCAAATAAGGGATGTGGGCATGGTCGTGATGGTGTTGGTGGAGCTCCTGTTGCTGGGAGAGGAAGTGGCAATTCAGCGCCAACTAAAGGTCCAAGTGAAACACCTTCCTCAGGTGTGAGTAGGCGACAGAACCTGCAGCGTTATTTGGTAGGCCCGAATGTCCCTCTACGAATGGTGAGGCCAAAACAAGTACAGGCGCTAGTAGATTGGTTGGCTGACAGTGCCTCCAGTACCTTAACATTGTCTCCCACTGTTGAAAGCTCAGAGTTGGCACCTGCAGCCTATGCCCATCAGTCTTTCACCTCATCCCCTTGCACATTAGCCAAGCAATCTGAGCCCCAAGTCATGCAGCAGTCGCTTATGCTTTTCAATGACTCTGCTGGCAGGGTTTCCCAGGACCATAACCATAGCCCTTCCACAGAAGTGGAAGAGATTGAGTGCACGGATGACCAACCACTTAGGTTTGAGGATGAGGACATGGAAAGACCACCGCAGCCCGTCTCTGATGATGACGAAACAAAGGTGCAAACTGCTGCGGCTTTCTGCGGTGAGCAGACTGACAAAGGAGGCAGGAGTGAAGATTGGATGGAAGATGATGTTGAGAATGATGAGGTCCTACACCCCAAAATATACCACTTAAATCCATGTTATTCATAGGTGGTGAAAAAAAATCATATTTTTTAAGGCCAGGAATTACCTTTGCGGCCTGTGCTGCATATGTGCTGGGGACAATAATATAGTTAACCCCTTAAGGACGAAGGGCGTACATGTACGCCCTTGCGTCCTGGTACTTAAGGACCAAGGGCGTACATGTACGCCCTGTGAATTTCCGATCACTGCTGCGCACATGGCGGTGATCAGAACAAGATGCCTGCTGAAATCAATCAGCAGGCACCTTGGCACAATGCCCAGGGGGGTCCTGTGACCCCCCCATGTCAGCGATCGCAGCAAACCGCAGGTCAATTCAGACCTGCGGTTTGCTGCGCTATCTGTAGTCTCTGATCCCCGCGGTCTGTGACTGCGGGGATCAGAGACTAAAATATGCCCCAAACCTATAAATTTTAACCCCCCCCCTGCACCCCACCATATTAGTGTCCCCCCCGGGCGGTGCAGGGGGGGGGGATTGCGGGCGGTGCTGCGGGTGGGCGGCGCGGGAGGCACATTTCTGACCCCCTGCTATAAACTGCTGACAACTGCTGACACCCAGAAGGTGTTAACATGGAGGGAGCTCCCTCCCTCTCCCATCGGGGGGCTGCTGTACCTTTGCAGCCCCCCCGACGGTATAGGATAGCAGAGGGAGGGAGCTCCCCTTCCTTCCCATCACCCGCTGCTCTGTAATGGCAGCGGGTGATGGTTACCATGGCAGCAGGACGCTTTCAGAAGCGTTCTGCTTGCCATGGTACTGAAACTCTGAATGGGCTTTTGCTAAAGGCAAAAGCTTATTCAGACTTTGTAAAGTAAAAAATACAGTAAGTACACTATATAGTGTACTTACTGTATTATATAGACACCAGATCCACTGGATCTACAAGAACCAAGTGGGTCTGGGTCAAAAAAAATGTCAAAAAAGTGAAAAAAAAATAAGAAAAATACATATCACTGAATAAAAAAACAAAAACAAATACACTACACATATTAGGTATCGCCGCGTCCGTAAAAATCTCCTCTATAAAAATATCACGTGACCTAACCCCTCACGCAAATACCGTAAAAAAACACAAAAAATGGTGTAAAAAGCCATTTTTGTCACCTTGCATCACAAAAAGTGTAATACCAAGTGATCAAAAAGGCGTATGCCTCCCAAAATAGTACCAATAAAACCGCCATCTCATCCCGCAAAAAATGAGTCCTTATATAGGACAATCGCCCAAAAAATAAAAAATATGGCTCTCAGACTATGGAGACACTAAAACATAATTTTTTTTCTAAAATGCTATTATTGTGTTAAAGTAAAATAAATAAATAAAAGTATACATATTATGTATCGCCGCGTCCGTAAAAACCTGCTCTATAAAAATATCACATTATCTAACCCCTCAGGTAAATACTGTTAAAAAATAAAATAAAAACAATGTAAAAAAAACATTTTTGTCACCTCACATCTCAAAAACTGTAATAGCAAGCGATCAAAAAGTTATATGCACCCAAAAATAGTGCCAATCAAACCGTCATCTCATCCCGCAAAAATGATACCCCACATAGGACAATCACCCCCAAAAAAAAAAAAAATAGGGCTCTCAGACTATGGAGACACTAAAACATGATTTGTTTTGTTTTAAAAAATGATAATATTGTGTAAAACTTAAATAAATAAATAAAAGTATACATATTTGGTATCGGCGCGTCCGTCGCAACCTGCTCTATAAAAAAACACATGACCAAACCCCTCAGGTGAACACAACAAAAAAAAAAATACGGTGTCAAAAGCCATTTTTGTCACCTTACATCACAAAAAGTGTAATAGCAAGCGACCAAAATGTCATATGCACCCCAAGATAGTTCCAATCAAACCGACATCTCATCCCGCAAAAAATGAGCCCCTACATAAGACAGTCGCCCAAAAAATAAAAAAATATATGGCTTTCAGAATGTGAAGACACTAAAAATCATTTTTTTCAAAAATGCTGTATTATGTAAAACTGAAACAAAACCCCCAAAAAGTAGCCATATTTGGTATTGCCGCGTCCGTAGCAACCTGCTCTATAGAAATAGCACACAATCTAACCTGTCAGTTCAACGATGTAAATAACAAAAATAAAAACGGTCCGAAAATAGCTATTTTTTTGCAAATTTTCCATTTTAATCAATTTTTCCAGTAACAAAGCAAGGGTTAACAGCCAAACAAAACTCAATATATATTGCCCCGATTCTCTAGTTTGCAGAAACACCCCATATGTGGTCGTAAACTGCTGTATGGCCAAACGGCAGGGCGTAGAAGGAAGGGAACGCCATATGGTTTTTGGAAGGCAGATTTTGCTGGACTGGTTATTTGACACCATGTCCCATTTGAAGCCCCCTGATGCACCCCTACAGTAGAAACTCCAAAAAAGTGACCCCATTTTGGAAACTACGGGATAAGGTGTCAGTTTTGTTTAATTATTTTAAGGTAAATATGATTTTTGGTTGCTCTATATTACACTTTTTTGAGGCAAGGTAACAAAAATAGAAATTCTGAAATTTCATCTCCATTTGCCAATAACTCTTGTGGAACACCTAAAGGGTTAACAAAGTTTGTAAAATCAGTTTTGAATACCTTCAGGGGTGTAGTTTCTTAGATGGAGTCACTTTTTGGAGATTCTACTCTAGGGTGCATCGGGGCTTCGAATGGGACATGGTGTCAAAAATCCAGTCCAGCAAAATCCGCCTTCCAAAAACCATATGGCGTTCCCTTCCTTCTGTGCCCTGCCGTTTGGCCATACAGCAGTTTACGCCCACATATGGGGTGTTTCTGCAAACTACAGAATCAGGGCAATAAAATTGAGTTTTGTTTGGCTGTTAACCCTTGCTTTGTTACTGGAAAAATGGATTCAAACGGAATATTTTCCAAAAATCGAAATTCTGAAATTTTATCTCCATTTGCCATTAACTCTTGTGGAAAACCTAAAGGGTTAATGACGTTTGTAAAATCAGTTTTGAATACCTTGAGGGGTGTAGTTTCTAGAATGGGGTCATTTTTGGATGGTTTCTATTATGTAAGCCTCACAAAGTGACTTCAGACCTGAACTGGTCCCTAAAAAGTGGGTTTTTGAAAATTTCTGAAAAATTTCAAGATTTGCTTCTAAACTTCTAAGCCTTGTAACGTCCCCAAAAATAAAATGGCATTCCCAAAATGATCGATACATGAAGTAGACATATGGGGAATGTAAATCAATAACTTTTTTGGGCAGTATTACTATGTATTATAGAAGTAGAGAAATTGAAACTTGGAAAATTGCAAATTTTTCCAAATTTTTGGTAAATTTTATATTTTTTTATAAATAAAAATGAAATTTTTTGACTTAATTTTACCAGTGTCATGAAGTACAATATGTGACGAAAAAACAGTCTCAGAATGGCCTGGATAAGAAAAAGCGTTTTAAAGTTATCACCACATAAAGTGACACTGGTCAGATTTGCAAAAAATGGCCTGGTCCTAAGGTGAAAATGAGCCCGGTCCTTAAGGGGTTAATCCGTCTGGGAGTTCAGGGGTTGACATATTCCAATTTTTTGCTGTCAAGTAACCCTGCACTGCATAGGTGACAGGAACCAAAAATTTTAAAAAATCTTATTTTGAATTGTTGGGTGCAAAATGACAATTTTTGCCGGGTACAAACCCCTGCACTACATAGGTGGCAGTGACCAAAAATGCGTAAAATCTTCTTTTAAATTGTTGGATGAAATATTACCGTTTTTGCCGACTACAAACCCCTTCTCTGCATAGGTGGCAGTGACTAAAAATGCGGAAAATCTTCTTTTAAATTGTTAGGTGAAATATTACCATTTTTGCCGGGTACAAACCCTTGCTCTGCATAGGTGACAAGGACCGAAAATTTGAAAAATCTTCTTTTAAATTGTTGGGTGCAATATTACCATTTTTGCCGTGAATAAACCCCTCCTCTGCCTGGGTGTCAGGGGCCTACATTTTTGAAAATCGCCCGTTCCATTGTTGGGTGACATTAATCCCGTTTTGCCATGAATTAACCCCTCCTCTGTCTGGGTGCAAGGGGCCTACATTTCTAAAAATTGGTTGGTGAACCCGAAATTCCAGGTGTCCGCTCAACTCTAATCACACCTTTTACCAATTTTGCATATAAAAATAAACACAATAGGCATCACTGTGTCCAAAAGTGGGTGACATCAAACGAGAAAAACCCCCTGCTCTGCCTGGATGCCAGGGGCCTACATTTTTAAAAATCGTCTGTTCCATTGGTGGGTAACATCAACCCAGTTTTGCCCGTGAAAAACCCCTGCTCTGTCTGGATGCCAGGAGCCTACATTTTTAAAATCTTCTGTTCCATTGGTGGGTGATATGAACCCGTTTAGCCATTGAAAAACCCCTGCTGTGCATTGCTGACAGGGAACCAAATTTGGTAAAAACGTCTGTTAATGATCGACAGATGCGTGACTACAAACGCACGTTGGTAGACCTGCTGCTTATTGCATTCCCACCTGACGCCTCCTCAATCTCCTACTCCACATCCGTTTTCTCCTCCTAGATCAAGATTTTGATTTTTCATTTTTATTTATTTTATTTTAAGTCATTTCCCTATCTACATTTGTTTGCAAGGCACTTACCCACATTTTGCTTCCTTTTTCTGCCCTCTAACCCTTTCCAGGACTTTTTACAGCCATTTTAGTGCCCAAAAGTTCGGGACCCCATTGACTTTAATGGGGTTTGGGTTCTGGGTTAAGTTCAGATCCCGAACCCGAATTTTTGGGAAGTTCAGCCGAACCCGTCGAACCTGAACTTCCAGGTGTCCGCTCAACTCTAATCACGCCCTTTACCAATTTTGCATATAAAAATAAACACAATAGGCATCACTGTGTCCAAAAGTGTCTGACCTATTAAAATATAAAAATAATCCTCCATCACAGTGAAAGTCATGATAGAAAAATAAATACATTCTAAGCATCCTAAAATGCTCAATTTGATATTTTTGGGTCACTTTGCCCCTTCAAAAAGTTTACTAAAAAGTCATCAAATATAGGTATGTAATACTATGTACCCCCGAAATGGTACCAATAAAAACTTATCCTGCAAAAAATAAAAATAAAATCCTTCACACAGCTCTGTAGGCAAATACATAAAAAAAAGCTATGGGTGTCTGAATATGGTGATAGAAAGAAAATTTAAATTTTTTTCAACAGCTATAGTAAAATATAATAAACTATATAAATTTGGTATTGTCATAATCATAGCGGCCCACAGAATAACCTTGTCTTCTCACTTTTAGCATATAATGAACACGATAAAAACAAAACCCAAAAAAACAAAAAACAAAAAAGTTTTTCCTGTTTTTTAGTACAAGATATAATGAATGAAACAGTGCCATTAAAAAAAGTACACCTTTCCCAGCAAAAGATATGCCATTATAAGGCCATGTGAAGAGTAAAGTAAAAAGAAGTAATGGGTCTTGGCAGGCAGAGAAGAAAAAACAAAAATGCAAAAATAAAAATTGGCTGGGTCCTTAAGGGGTTAACAAAAACCCATACAATGTACTGGTATATATAGAAAGATGTATCTGTAGACACCAGTACACTATGAATGGGAAGAATATTATTGAGAATTTTGGTAAAAAAAAATCCTTCCATTGACTATAGGTAAATCTGTGGCATAACTCATAATGTACCTGTCTACCATACAGCAGATTCTTGGTTCAAGACTCCATAGTAAAGAGCAGGGACTCTTTAGAGCTGTCTCAGGGAAGGAGATGGGTTGAACATAACTCCATAGAGAGAAGAGCAGGGACTCCTTGCAGAGTCTCAGCCAGACCCCCAACCCTGGGGCCCTATAGTTGCCGTGTAGTCTACCTCCATTGATGGTACGCCACTGTGGTCAAACCTGTTTACACTTATCTTAAAGGAAATGTGTCACCTACAATATTTTTTTCCAGATATATATAGTCTGTTTTTATTTTCTGATTGTCGATTTGTTTATTCTATTACCTGAACATGATTATGAGGGCAGCCATCTTGCCTTAGCTGTTGTTAACAATAGTTAGAGACCTTTACAGCAGCCACTATGGGACATAGAAATAATAGACCAGAGACTTCTATTGGAGGAGTTTTCTAGACATACTCTGTGACCTGTCCAGAGGTCATTGTACATGGAAGGAATAGATAAAATTTGACAATCACCAACTGTGAATTTTGGATCCTTTGTTATGTATATAAAGGTGATATTTGTTATTTCAACCCTGCCTATGATGATAATGAGATGAATGATGAAAAGTGATCTTTATAGAACAGGAAGTGTCATATATCATTAGGCTTGTAGACAAAGCAAAAACTGCAAGAAAAGAAAAAAGATTTTTATCATATCACAGTCCCTTTAAGGCAGTGGTGTAACTAGAAATGACTGGACCCCACAGTGAATTTTTGAATGGGCCCCCCCACCAGAGCAACTTCTTTGCAACCCCCTACTCTCCTGCAACCCCCATTCCTGTGGTTAGTCAAGATTGCTCTCTCAGATGAGACTCGGCGGTCGCTCCATCCGTTTCCTTAAGTGTCTTTGTATATAATGTCATTTTATAATACTGTTGAGGGTCCCTGACAATAAAATCTTTTAGTCCTCATCCTGGGTGGGCCCCTTCTGAGTTTAGGCCCCAAAGCAGCAGCTTCCATCACTTCCACAAGGGATGAATATGGAGATATCATACCCATCTGAATGACCGGGTAGGTGACCGGGTCCATAAAAGATTGCACTTTTAGAGCAGTCCTAAAGCACAAACTACCGCCCTAACAAGTAAACTACTGTGCAGGTTATGAAAAGAGATACATTCATGAGCACAAGCAAAGTTTTACTATATAGGCAGAGACATTTTACTTTTTGGATGAACCTAAGAAATATCACTTTTGAAAAGCATGTACAATTACGAAATGAGATCCAAATCCAACTCTTCATGCTACATACAGTAATCTATTTATAGAGCCTCCATTTTCATCAGCGCCTAAGGAAATCCCGAAACTATCTATTCTCAGACATTGCTGATGTCTCAACTATTTAGGGAGGCTCAGGTCTCATACTCATTGAAGAGCTATCATCTTGATCGGAGCTCCAAAGCCCCCTAGGCTTTTAGTGAGTTAAATGCCACTGAGCGATGTATCTGAGCTCTTCAAAAGGAGACAGATGTTTGTGTTTTGTAGTGAATGAGAACAAATATTGTCACAGATTTTACTTTAATAAGCATCCATTGTAATTGTTAAATCTCAGTTTTTTGTTCTCTTTCTCTCTTTACAAGAAAACCTACTTTTAACTCCAGATGAATGCAAGCAAGTTCTGTATCTTGCATTGTTAAGCTTCACATTTTATATCCAAATTCAGGCAGGCAATCTGTTTTTTATTAGTTGATTATTGATATCCTAAAATACATAAAATAACACAATTGGATAAGTTTAAATAGCCTTTCAGGCTTTACAATCAGTGCAACTTATTAGCCATATGGCTGAAAAACCCTACTTTTTTTTTGTTCATGATCATCAAAGGGATGAAAACTTTGCATCTTGTGTGAAAGAGGAAGGGTTAAGATAATATTTTCCTCTACTTATAACCCACGGGGGGATTCTCAATAAAAACATGAAAGTCAAATAGGTTACATCATTATTATAATATTACCTTTCTTCTTAATCTGAGCTCTCTGCCTGTCAACAGCAATGCACAAGATGAGGATACCAGTAACAGCACTAATTACCTTGTAGAATGTGCTCTGAAAACCAATAATGCCATAAACCTAAAATAGACTTTTTTATCACAGTATTTTTCCAGCCTAAGGAGTATAATAAGAGCCAGGGCCTTATTATGACCCTTTCTAATTGACGGTGAAAAGTAAGCTTGAAAAAATGTAACGGTAATAATCATGAGTGCTTTCTGCATAAAACAATCCATGAGCCGAGGTCAGGGTTCAGGCACTCAAGGGTATACCTGTGTCACACACACTCGGCTTGCACACAAAAGAAATTAACTGATTCTTGAAGGTGCTTTATGGAGGTTAAATATTTTGAATGCCCATAGACTGCTCATTTCTTGAAAAAAATACTTCAAATAACAATATTAATCTATTTTTACAGTACTTACCTGCACAAAAAATTTCTGTATCATTTGCGAGTTTTAAAAATGTCAGTGTTGAAAAAGAAAGTAGTAAGAAATTTCTGCTGTGAAGTATAACCGTGAACATTATAATTTCCAATTAACTATATAAATATATATATATATATTTATATATATATATATATATATATATATATATATATATATTTATATTAGATATATAGATACCGAGAGAGAGAGTTACGGGTCTGGGAGTGTGGACCCACTGGTTTGGTTTTGGGCTAACTGGTTTGGTTTTGGGCTGAACCCTAAGGGCATTATTCTGGCTCTCCCCTGGTACTTACCATTAAATCCATGTACAGGGATATGGGCTTTGCTGCAGAGGAGCAATCAGATAGTTTCCTCTTGGGATATTCCCAGTATAGTTGGCAGCTGACCCACTGGGGTGTCCGGGACTCTGATGCAGGAAAATGCACCAAAACGGCAAGTATAGTCTGAACAGTCACTTGACACAAAGCTTGAGTGCTTTGAGTGCTGGTCTTGAGGTCTAGGAAGCACACTGGAAGTGTGGTTGAATGCAGACACAGGAAGGCTCGTGTTTGGCAGGAATACAGTCTAGGCCATGGGTGGGGAACATATATGGCCTGTGGGATCGTCTCATGTGGCCCCAGCCCCCTGTTAGAACACAATGGAAATGATAATGACCGCTTCCATTATGGAAGCAGTCATTAGCATGCGGGAGGCACAGGAAGATAAGAACAGCACTGCACTGGCTGCCCTCACCTTCCCTGGTCATCTTCTATCCCCACTCTGTGTCCTGACACCTACAGTGTCAGGACGTAGTGCACATAGACGCGCACTATGACCTGACAGGTCACAGTACAGCACAGCGAGAAGAAGACCAGACAGGGTAAGTGAATCTGCCGAGTGGCAGTGCCATCCGGAGCTGGAAAGATAAGTTTATTTTTTATTTTTTTTAAATGTGTGATCTGAGGTCTGATTGGATGATGGGGGTCTGATAGGGGCTGCTCTGAGGCTAATGGAGGGTGGGGGGGGGGTTTGATAGGGGTCTGATCTGAGGCTGGGGAGGGTTTGATGGAAGTCTGATCTAAGCTTGGGGAGAGTCTGATGAGGGTCTGATCTGAGGTTGGGGTCTGACCTGAGGCTGGGGGGTCTGATCTGAGGCTGGGGAGTCTCATAGGGGTCTGATTTGAGGCTGGGGGGTCTAATGAAAGTCTGATCTGAGGCTGGGAGTCTCATCTGAGGCTGAGGGGTCTGATCTGAGGCTGGGGGGTCTGATCTGAGTCTGGGGGGGTCTGATGAGCATCTGATCTGAGGCTGGGAGGTCTGATGGGGTTTGATCTGAGGCTGGGAGGTCTGATTGGCTCTGATCTGAGGCTAGGAATGGTCTGATGGGGGTCTGATCTGAGGCTGGGAGGTCTGATGGGAGTCTGATCTGAGGCTAATGTAAGATGGAAGGTCTGATGGAGGTGGGGGTAAAGATCTGAGGCTGAGAATGGGACAAAGGCAGGGACAGTTGTGAAGAAAGAGGCAGGGACAGTGGCAGGGAAAACTGGATGAACCCCTCTGTGGACCCGCCTGGGTTTAGCTTGGCTGCTAAATAAAGAACTGAATGCATAACATGCTGAACATAAAATTAGATTGCTATGTGTGGTAAAAATGGCACCTGTACTATATGTAACAGATTTATTTTTATTGAACCGCAATTTATGTAACTTACTAAGTCAATTATATGTAAGACCAAATATAGGAGTCAAAGTTGAGAATTTTGTATGGCCTGCGAACAATGTTACAAATATCCAAATGGCCCTTGGCAGCAAAAAGGTTCCCCACCCCTGGTCTAGGCAGACAGGCTGGGAAAACTTAAACACAAACAGAACTAAACTAGACTAGACAGTGCAATAGTACACAGGCAGGGCAGGAACAGGCATAGAACACATCGGGAACACAGCATAAAACAGTATATTTGCTGGTCAACAGGGAAACTAAAGTTCAGGCGCCCTCTGCCTGGAGAGGGTGCCCTAAAGACTCAGGGACCTCCAGTCACTGGCTGGAGAAGGATCAGGTTGGAGCACAAGACAGCAGCATGGTGAGTAACGTGTCATAAAGACACAGATTAGGCCACATGAGGAGTCTTACAGTCAAGACAATTCTCCTCTGGGTATATAAATTAGCTTTCCTTCAAAAACAAAAGCTTGTAATGCCACCAGATATTAGGTATTAATCCAATAAGTCAATAATTAGCCTTTAAACAGGCTTTGAAGCATAACTTAGATTGCCCCTCATCAGTGCAAAGCAGAAAGAACTGGCTTAGGTTGGGTTCACATCTGTGCTTTTAATTCCCACAGTGTGTTTCGGCAGAGGAACAGACTAACGGACTTTACTGTATCCGGCGTACACATCAGCTTTCAGATGCACAAAAAATACTGCAAGCAGTATTTTTTGTCCGGCCAAAAGCCAGCACATATGCCGGAAAGTGGCCAGAGCCCATTACAGTGAATAGGTATCTGGCTGTACTGGACACGGTAAACTCCAGTAGTCTGTTCCTCCACTAGAGTTAAAACCACAGATGTGAACCCAACCATGGCTAGCCAAGAAGCCTTGATCAAGATTTGGGGGGTACTATTTATTTTTATAGAGTGCACCTAGTAGGTGTGAGCATGACAAGTATTGTAGGCCAGGCAATGCTTCTCTGGATTTCTGGGAAAAATATATGCATTGTGCAAATTAGCTTTCCTTTTCATTTTCTTTTTTGCTTTATTAGTAACTGAATCGAACTTATTTGCCAATTTGGACGAATAAGAACTAAACAAATTCGCTCATCTTTAATATATAATGCAGTATAATATATTCTGTATATAATATGGCACAATACTGCCATGTAGTGTCCAAATAATACTTTATTCCTAACTGATTAAAGCAGTAATCTTAATGCCTCCTGTGGACTAAGTAATAGAAAATTGCCTGGTGGTATAGGGTAATAGAGGTTTTAATAATAAAGTCCCCGATAGCCTAGAGAAGTTACTGCATCTGACATTAACATGGAGACTTTTCAGGTGTTAATCAGTGGTAAAATAGTAACTTAATCCATTTGCTCGCGGAGAGGCCATCATGGCCATCTTGATTGAAGAAACTGTGTGAAATCTCACTGATGACATCACTGAGCATGCCCAGCGTCCTGAGATGGTGACATCACACATGTCACACAATCAAGATGTCACTTCAATTCGCGCAACACTACTGATAAGGTTAGCCTGTCTAACTAATCAGATTTTCCTTCCACTCCAGCGTTGATAATACACATCAGTGAAGAAACAGAGAAAACGATGTGGTGCCAATCTAGTCTTGCCGATCTGCTATCGGCCGTGCCTGGTTACTGCAGCACTACCTCCATTCAGTTGTATAGGAAGAGCTCTGCAGTAACAGGCATTGCCACTGCAAGGTGGACAAAGCTGTGTAGTTCCGATGCCTGATTTCAGAACACAGCTGATCAGTGTAGGAGTTAACCCCCTCCCACCCCACCCCGCAGATCTGATATGATTGACCTATCCTAAGGATAGGTCATTAATGGTTATGTCCTGGAGAACCCATTTCGGGCAGTTGGATTCACACATGAGCTAACTTAAGTGACGGTGCTACCATTCACACTAACAAAAAGAAAAATTTTGAAAAAACTTCAGCTAAACCTAGAAACTTGACATATTCCCTTCAGTATTTTTTGCTTTGAAACAGAAAGATAAAAATTGTGGGTTTTTATGGGTTGTTGATGCCATATAAAATGCACAGCATCACTGATACCTTAAAAATGAGTTTTTATTATAAGTACTGTAACATAAAGGAATACTTTAAAACAGTTAGAGATCAATAAACAGATAATAGATAGATAGATAGATAGATAGATTGATAGATAGATAGATAGATAGATAGATAGATAGATAGATAGATAGATTTGCCATTCAGTTACATTTTAATTAACATGGCTTGCACAAAAGAAAGTTGTACTTAATGCGTCCAATATCTCTCATGTTATAGTGAGACGTTTTCCCTGGCACATTGGCATTAATATTATGTGAAATATGCATTGGAAAATGCACATGCTGGGCTTGATATGAATTATTCTCTTCCAATATACCTAGACAACTGTCATAAAGAATTACGCTACAGATTTAGTGATGTTAAGTGTCAATTGTAATTTGGTGACAGGCATTTTATTGCCTATGCATATTGCTGCGCTAGAATCTGCTTCTGAGTACAGAGGCCAGCATATCATTAAAACCCAGTGATCCCTTACTGATGACATAATTTGACTGGCAGAGAGAATGGCAAGGAACTGCATCATTTCACCTTCATAGAATCTGCTCTCTGTCAGGTTTGTATTTGACTTAAATTAGAAACAGTCCAGGAAATTTGGTGCAGTGACTCGTTTGAGTTTTTTTGGGGACGGTCATTGAAGGCATATTATTAGAATGCAACCATCCTGCATTTCAGATAGATTGGAGCCATGTACCCATACTCACTGGTTTATAGACAACCAGCTTTGCAATGAAGTTTTCAACCTTTGCTAAAATTAATTTGAAGCCTGCATTTCAGGAGATTACTAGTGAAGCCTGTCACCAAAATAATAGAGGAGGCATAATAATGTCTCCCATCAGTTATAGATATAATTATCAGCCCAGAGTTAAGGGAGCGTGCCAAAAGGGAAGAGTTTATGTTTATTGAGACACAATTCAGGTTTAAGAGTGACACATTATGATGGAGAAATCTGGAATTATTTTAGAAATGCTAAATATCAGAAATGTATCATGCTGAGCATTTTTGGGCAACTGCTTATGAATTGATAGAGCAATGTCTTCTTATATGTTAGTGAATGTTATTGCAGCACTCTGGTGGTACTATATTTTCTTTACATATATACATATCAAGGCTGGGACTAAAAAGCAGCCTTGGCACACAAATCCCACCAATAGGGTTGCCACCTGGCCAGTATTCCACTGGATTTGCTCTGAATACCGACACCAGCATTTTTTTACCAGACCATTGACTTGTTGTTTTTTTTTTTCTGCACTACTTGGGAGTCCCTGCTGGAACTCCATATATGGCTTAGGAGTCCCTGCTCTGACTACATATATGTTTGTGTTTATATATGGAGTCCGTGCTATTACTGTAAAGGGGGATTACCAAGCTCTGCCAGTAAGCCTTTGCATAGCCTTGTTACCCAACCCCTATAATGTCCCCAAATTGCCTGGGCCCCTCATACGGGTCGATCTTACTCTGCACCCCTGCACCCGAGTCACTCCTGATGCCCGCACGGCCGCCGTATCTCCCGGTTCAAAATATCATGCAAAGTGTGGGGGTTGTGCAGCCAATAGTAGCCCACTACATGAATGAGTGATGCTAGGAAGGCTTGCTCTCATTGCAGCCTGCTATTGGCTGCTGCCGCACAACAAGGTGATGCAGAGGTGGCCGTGCGGGCATCAGAAGTGACACGGGTACCCAGGATAAGTATCACATGATCACATGCCCAGGCATTTTGGGGAGCAAAGTGTGCGTTGAAGGCCAGAACTCTAAATACTGAGCTATAGGGTGCAACCTAAACAATTTTCTATGGCTAAAAACCTCAGTATTTTTCCCATGAGTTATGTATTTTGATGTAGAATGTACTGGAATCTATAGATATCTATCTATCTATGAGAACACAAATAAACAGCTGATCCGAGCGCTCACCGCAGTATAGCCCGGCCTGCTATACTACCTATCACTTGAATTGAAATACAAATAGATAAATGGCCTGCTGCTATTGAATTATTACAATCAATCACTTTTAATCATATTACACAAGTACACTGAATAAAAAAAAATGTAAATACTATCGGCATTGATATTATATAGTCACAGTCCCTCCTTTCTTACTCATGCGGAGCTCTCGCATAAACAGTAAGAATGTTAATAATGTCCCTTAGCGATATTTTTATATATATAGAAATCTCCTTGATGAAGCTTGTAAAGGTTTGTCAAAAACTGCTCTTTTATCTGCACTTTCCTGCAAACGTGCGGTTATACATATGTCTCTCTCAGATCATGTCCAATATCAATGCAACAGACTCAATGAAATGCTGCTTAGCAGTACAACGTCTAGGTCCGCTTTACAGATGAATATAATTCCACAAACCATACATATGCGTTGAAATCTAGTATCTTTTCCTGTTCATACTGTCGGTGCTTGTAATTCAGACCTCACGTCAGTGCCGGCACTGTGATTTCCTGCGCATTCGAAGTGGTGGTTGAGAGTCGGCCAATGTGTTCCGTGGTATGATGATATAAAGCTCCAATGTTACCGGTATGTCCTGATTACCGGACAATATAGATATCGCTAGCGGGATCTTGCTCACCAGATGCATTTCGAAACTGAAACAGTTTCTTCCTCAGTGGTATATATCATTACTTTAGTAATATGATTAAAAGTGATTGATTGTAATAATTCAATAGCAGCAGGCCATTTATCTATTTATATTTCTATATATGCATAGACATATATGCATAGACATTGAATCAGTTTTCCCCACTTTTCAAATGAGGCATAAAAAGGTAGAATAGGTAAGAAAAGTGACCGATACACTTGATACATGTGGTGCAAAGCACATACACTTTTTGTGTGCAAATTGCACCACAACACTGGTTCATGTTTAATACTAAAGTTGCCCCACTGTGTTGCCTTCCTGGCTGTAGGACTTACAAGACTTCATGCATGGCACAGAAAAGTGAAAGTCAAGAGGTGGAGTCAAACCTACAGAGCTGCATTGTTAAGGGCAGCATTGCCTCAACACAGAAACTATTACATGTAAAATATCTCAAATAATAAAGGGGCAGTCATTTTTTTTCACTGTACTCTGTTACACATATATATCACCTACTGGCCATTTATGTTCACTGTACAAGGAAGCTGTGAAAAGTGATTCATTTAAATGTTCCCTATTATAATGCAGAATCTGTGTCATGACTGATTCCAAATAACATAGGAAATCACCCAAGTCTCCCATACTGAGCACTATGTGAAGTGTAGAGGGCACGGCACAGCCTCTTTAAAGTGATGCGTATTAACAGAGTAACACATTTGCTCTTTATATAGAATAATGTCCTTTTACTGACTGGAAGAAAATAGCTCAGCATTGAGTTCTAGCAATTTCACATCATTTCACACCTATTTTCCAGCCTCCCGCTGTGAATCTGTTTCGCTGAGACTGTTGACAGTGTTCCCCTACTACTAGATTTCTCTTCTTCATATAAGTAGCTCTCTTTTTTGACATATTTAGTTTTGCTTTCTAAACAGGCAAACATATCCTGTAGACTACTGATATATCATGAACATTTCCCGGTGCCCTGCTTATTTTACTGTGCAATAAATAGCATAATTTATTCAGCCAATTTCAGTCCAATGATATAAATCATGCTTCAGCTGACATGCAGCTTCTGATAAATGTGTTGTTTAAACTGGAGGAAACATACCACCGGAGGTTTAATCAGAAGCTCTAAACATTTCAAACGTTTGCAGGCTTTTCTCTTGGCAAGAAACTGCTGTACTCTACTTGTTGCATCTTTTTTTTCCCCTTTGGGATTTTCTGCTTTCCCATGAGAATATTGAAGCTTTTCCATGCGGTGGAGAATTTATTTATAAATAGCTATAAAAAGTTCATTAGGGCAAATGTTAATTCCTTGGTGTTTTTGTTGTGAAGAAAGGCAGATTTCAATCAGAAATTGTATTATAATTTCAGAGGTAGTTTATTTTTTCCTGATTTAGAGTTTTGTGTAGACTTATACTCTAAATGTTTTAAGTGGAGCAAGCTCTGTCCTGTGGGGTCCACTGACCTGGCCTATAATTGACCCGTGAAGTGGAGGCACATTATACATTTTGTACCAATTATCACCCCTTAATTTGCTTTTATACTGTATTACTCAATACTTTTTCCATCCCCCTCTTTGATTGTTCCAAGGATTAGTTGATGTCTTACTGGCATATTATTTCTAAAAGTTTGTGATTTCTCAAAGTGGCATATTAGAAGTATTCATTGGTGGGGATCCGGGCACTGAGACCCCTAATGACTGCTGGAAACATTTGTTGCTTATGGCCTAGTCACAACAAGTCCTCAGCTAAAACTAGTTTCAGTGTTAGACACTCCATTAAAGGCCATTTAAAAAATTAGGACAAAATAGCATGGTGACAGGCTGCTCTATATTGTCTGTTAAAATGCTGAACTCCCTGATGGAAACCAGATGAACCCCATTATAGTTAATGGAGTCCATCAGATACAATTCATTTCCATCATATGATGGATCCAATGATGTTTCTTTTTTACTTTTGTTTTCATTTTATGTTCCTAGAATGGAGCACAAAAAACGTAAAAAAATGGTGCAGATATGAACATAGATCAAGTGCCGTGTCCCGATAGCTATCATCAGCTTCATTCCTTTGACGTACAGAGGAATGGGGTTAACGGTGAACAGGTCAGAAACTTTTTATTAGCCCATACACCAGTCTAAATAGACCTGGTTTGGTTGTCTAAATAGACCTGAACAAAGCCATACCCAACCCAAGTGGCACAGTTTTCGGTCATTGGTAGGGGTCTTTATCCCTACTAATTAAAACAATAGATACTCTTTATAGGGATTTTCAAAGCTTATCAAAAATCCAAAAAGTATCTATATATGTGTAAATGCTCTCCAGAAGATGCTACCATAGCTCTGAAATATTTTTCCTTTTCATTATCTTGTCTAGCACTGTACAGAGCCTTTTTTGATGCTGTGGTTTGTTGCATTACCATGTAAAGGATTGCAGTTCTCATATTTTTTATCCCTGCTATTTACAGCTACCTGGATATGTTATGTCTCTATTACATGGAGTAAGGTAATGGTTTAATTATTCCATGTCATCATAGACAACACAGATCTGCTACTGAGGCAGTGCTCTGCTGTCCTTCTACTGACTGACACTGAATTATTTGCTGCCCAGAATGTGAAACATGCTCCCTCAAGAGACAAGGACAGGGAGGGAGAGTTGGAGACAGCAGGGAGAAAAGAGGCAAGTGCTATCTTACTACTGGGAAAAAGTTGAGGGGGAATACCTATGTCAAAGTACAGGATGTCATACCAGCAGGACATAAGCACCAGGAGCATGGTTAATGCGACTACATGTGAGACTGACTTTCAAGGCATCACAGGTACAGACACTACATTTACACACAATTATTAAAGACTGGAAAATCCCTTTGATCAGCTTGTGAAAATGTTAAGTGGCTACTGCTAACATGCCAGAATTTTATGTAGCAGCACAGAGTTGCATTTTTCATACATTGCCATCCTCAAAATAGTTTGTATGTGAGAAGTATAGATAGATAAATAGATAGATAGACAGAGGAGATTATATCCAGAGTGGCACCCTCTGGTAGGATCCATAGAGTGTACATGATGATCGAGGTGGTCCCACAGATGCTTAATGGGGTTGAAGTCTGGGGAATCAGGGGGTCAGGTTGGTACTTGGAGGCTTTGGTCAAGTTCTTTTAACCAATGTCGGACATTTCTAGCCATGTTATATGTTGTGTTGTCTTGCTGGAAGATACCGTCCGCCCCAGGGAAGAGAATCAGCATGTATGGGTGTACCTGATCTGCAAGGATGGATTACCCAAATCAGCTGAGCGTGCCTTCTACATGGATGAGTGGACCCAGAGAATGCCACAAAAAAATTCCTCAAACCATAATGCTACCGCCACCAGCTTGTGTTCTTTCAGCAATGGTTTCAGGGTGTTTGCCAATGCAGATTTGCAGAGACCATCCGTCTGCTACAGAGCACCAATACGCAGTGGGGTGTGTTTTAGACACATATCTAGAAGCCCATGTTTCATTTTGGCAGTGAGATGCTCACTGTTACGTGTCAGTCTACCCTCATGCTCCTTTGTAGCGAACGTTCACCTCTCAAAGCAGTGACACGTGGTGATTTGAACTTTCCACACCACTCAATCGCACTGGTGCCATTTGTCCACTCACAATACACTTTCTCCACAGCAACAAGTGAACAGTTCATAAACTGCACAGTTTCAGAAATACTGCCACCTTTGGCCCGAAGACAATAATCATCCTTTTTTGCAACTCTGATAAATTGCCCCTTTCACCCATGACATAAATAAGGGATATGTGTGCAGATAGCCTATCACACACCTCATATACACTTCAAGCCAGTGCATTACACATGACCTCCTTCATGATCTACACGCTGCCGACATCAAAAATAAGAAGTGGTCATAACAATGTGACTCAACTGTGTCTATAGAAAAAAATAATAATGTGTGTGTATATATATAATATATATATATATATATATATATATATATATATTAGAAGAGATCACAGCACTCCAAACATAGATCTTTAGATCAAGGTCTGGATCACAAGCACCAAGCTTCTATCTATTGCAAGTTTCAGTGTGGTTGTTGTTTTTTTTTTTTTGGGTTTTTTTAACACACCTAGATAGAAATGACAGATTGCTGCAAAACTGAGCATACAGGTAGATCTAGAAAATTATTACAGGTGTAGTCTGATTAGACACTGGGTCTTGGTGCAGGAGGGCTTAAAAGTGCTTCCCCCGCTGCCCTATAAAAAGGCTATCAGAGGCAACTTTTGGATAGTGTACCTTTTGTTGAGATATCATTGACAGCAAGACATATGTCTGCAGTGCACTCAAAGACATTTTGCCCAGTTAACAGACTTTGAGAGGGGGATCATGTAGAGAAAGTTAATATAAGGCACTTACTAATGTATTGTGATTATTCATATAGCCTCTTGTGCTGGCTTTATTCATTTTTCCATCACACTTTTCCACACTGCGGTTTAGATAAAAAGTGTCTGGGACGGGAGCTTCTGTGCATCCATGCTCCCACGGTCCCAACCACAAGAAAGCCTGACACTTTTTCCCATAGTGTGCAAGCGTGGCCACCACTTCTGGATTGTAGGGTGATCATAAGTAGAGATGAGCGAAATGTACAAAAAAATTAGCTTCGTGTCACAAAGTGCATTTCTTTGTAAGTAGCGGTTGCAACGATGGCGAACTGCGGTTGCACCACAACCGACATTGAGCCCCTCAGATGCCGCCATTCATCGCTAATACTCACTTTATCCATTTGAGCACAAAGAGGCCGCCCTGGCCATCTTAATTGAAGATCAGGGCCGGCGAGTCCTATAAGCTGACTAGTCAGCCGCGTAGAGCGCCCCTTGGGAAGGGGCGCCGCTAGGAGAGCCGGCCCCCCTCATGCTGCAGCTACCCGAACGCTCTATATTGAGCCTCTGGCGGCTGCAGCACTGCCCGGGCTGGCGCGTCCATGAGGGCGCACCGCCCGGGCGCAGCAAGAGAAGAGGAGCTGACAGGAGGGAAGCACTCAGCGCTCCCTCCTGTCATTCCCTCATTGTAGCGTGGCCGAGCTCTGTATTGTCTGCTGGTACAGGGAGCATCTGTCTCTTGTACCTGGCCGGACTGACATGAAGTGCGCACACAGTGTGCACTTCCTGTCAGTCCGCTCGGGTACAGTAAACAAAAGCGCCTGTACCCGCGGACCATACAGAGCTCGGCCACGCTACACCAGAGGTAGCGGGGGGGGGGTAATGGGAAAGAGAATGACAAGGGGGGAGAGAATGACATGGGGGGGGAGAATGACACGAGGGACAAAGAGAATGACAAGAGGGACAAGAGAATGACAAGGGGGGGGGAGAGAATGACAAGAAAGGGAGAGAGAATGACAAGGGGGGAAAGAGAATGACAAGAGGGACAAAGAGAATGACAAGAGGGACAAAGAGAATGACAAGGGGGGGAAAGAGAATGACATGGGAAGTAAAAGAATGACAAGAGGGGGGAAAGAGAGAACTGGCGTTGGTTAAAGGGGTTCTGCAGTTTATTTAAACTGATGATCTATCCTCTAGATCAGTGTTTCCCAAAGGCTGTCTGGGCATGCTGGGAGTTGTAGTTTTGAAACAGCTGGAGGCACGCTGGTTGGGAAACACTGCTCTAGATCATCAGCATCTGATCGGCAGGGGTCCGACAACTGGTATCCCCACCAATCAGCTGTTTGAGCCTCGGACTTCTTGCTGTTTACCGCAAGCGCAGTGACGTCACGACTAGTATCACTGGCCTGGGCTAAGCTCTGTTCACTTGAATGAAGCTTAGCCCCACCCAGGCCAGTGATACTAGTCGTGACGTCACTGTGCCTGCAGTAAACAGCGAGAAGGCTGAGGCGCTACTGCCAGCGCAGCTGCCTTCTCAAACAGCTGATTGGCGGGGGTCCCGGGTGTCGGACCCCTGCCGATCAGTTTAAATAAACTGCAGGACCCCTTTAATATGGCAGATCATATGGGTGGGGCATTGTGATGGACATGGGGGAGGGGGCGCAAACTTTTCTTTTGCCTAGGGCGGCAAAAATCCTTGCACCGGCCCTGTTGAAGATTGTGCATGAAATCTTGTGCAGTGTGTGATGATGTCATCACGCTGGCCGGCGTGGTGATGTCATACGTAACTGCACACGAGATTTCAAGATTGCTGCGGTGGCCTCTTTGCGCTCCACCATTTCAATGGAAGTTGATTCGTTATCACCAAGCAGGAGAAATTGGGCTTCGTGGTCAACTGAATTTTCCCTGAAATTCTTATCGAAGTCCACTTCAGATACTTCAATTTGCTTAACACTAATCATAACTCCTGGATACGAGCAGTGTATTAGTGATGAGCAGGAGGTGCCATATTCGATTTCGCGATATTTTGCGAATATTCAATTTCGCGCTCAACACTACAGTGTATAATGTAAAGGAAAAGTTCATCAAGCCAGCAGAGAAGGCAATCACAAGTAAATGCCTTCACTTTGTCTACATGATAAATGCCATTTCTTGAAGTGAGACAACCCCTTTAGGGAGATATTGAGATTTACTTTTTGTAAGAAAGGTGCTTCTAAGTTCAAGATTCAATCTTTTCTATATTTCTATTTCTATTCAAATCAGTGTGTATATAGTCACATAACACTGACATATTCTGTAGTTCTGCACCGATATTGACAACCTTCTTAACAATCTATGAGAAACTATATAAACTATATACATAGGCAAAAAATAAATAAAATACCATATTTTCCGCTTTATAAGACACACTTTTTTCCCCCCAAAGTTGGGGGAAAATTTCAGTGCATCTTATAAAGCGAATACTAGTGAGCGCTTCCATTATGGATGCACTCACTATTATGCAAAAGTCGCTGGGAGAGAAGCTCAATCGGCACGCACCTTTCCCTGCTTAATCTTCTCTGGGTGCTGTGCTGCACTGTCCCAACTGCATAGGGCATCAGGATTTAGTCCGCACACTATGACCTGACACTGCATGCAGTCAGGTGACAGTGCAGTGTAGGCCTCAGAGAACATCAGGGAGTGCGACTGCAGCAGAGACCCCTAGACGAGTAGCGGTGGAGCAGGAAAGGTATGTGAATTTTTTTTTTTTTTTATATCTGATGGGCATGTGATCTGAAGTCTGACATAGAGCAGTGTGATGTGAGCTCTGAGGGGTGTCTAATCTAATATGGGGGTCTGATCTGAGGTCTGACATGGGGGTTCTGATCTGAGGTTTAATATGCGGCTCTTATCTGAGGTCTGATATGGGGTTCTGATCTGAAGTCTGATGAAGACTGAGGGTGTAATTTAACGTTCTGATTGGGAGTCTGTTTTAAGGTCTAATGATAAATATTTTTTTCTTATTTTACTCCTCTAAAACCTAGGTGTGTCTTATCATCTGGTGCGTCTTATAAAGCAAAACATAAAGTATTTCTGCCAGATTAAAAACATTAGTTTTTTTTACAAATTCATCTGATAAACTTGACAATGTTTCTGCACAGATGATGATTGTGCTGCTTTACATATTCACACATTTATTTTGCATGATTTCTTTTATGGAAAATGCCACATTTATAATATATATTAATATTCATAGAAAATTTTAATCCAAGCAAGTCAAAAAATTCTTCATCACCATCATGCTGAAAAAGTCACCCTAACCACCCTAGTCCCAGCTGGCACTTTGTGTGGGGATTTGTAGGAATTTGAGCGTAGGTTGAGGTTCTGGTTGGGGCCCCCCCTTGGGGCAAGGACCCCGTGTTAGTAGGCTCGGGAGGGTCAAACAGGCCAAGTAGGGCAGAACAGGGACAGCCTGTCATCTGGTATGTGCTCTGATACCCACCGCACCTGATCTGTAATCCTCTCCTCCCTCGATAATACAGCTGGGCCTCTCATTTGTGGCAGTGTGAATAGAGTTGAGTCTACATACAACCGGTAAGAATTTTCCATCTACTACCCGAACGGGTGTGTTTTTGAACTGGTATGGTGTTAGATTTGTGTTGTTTTGTTTTTTTTCTGATTGGGACTGGCAGCGCATTTTTGGACACGGTTCCCGTGTGCATACTCAGTTAGCCTGACTGTTCAGGTGCGCCTGTATTTCCACACCCAGTCGCTATTTGTTGTAAGGGGCCTTTGATGAGATTTTACCTATAACTATTAAAAGTTATAGTTTTAGCATGTTACTGCCAATTTTTGCATGTTGCATTTTCTATCTCTGAGCAGTTCTAGGGAGAGGTGTTCACGCACTAAGTTCCCTTGGGTGGGACAGCCACCGTTTTTCTTTATTTTTTCGGCTGTGTGAGGGCTCATTTTTAGCAGGGTGTACTGAAATTTTCAGTGATAACAATTTGAAGTGTGTGCGACTTTTTGATCACTTTTTACAAAAAATTTATTGGGGAGTTGAAGTGACAAAAAATGGCAAATTGGGTGTTTTTATTTTTTTCCAGTTACGCCATTTGCCGTATGCCATTAATATTGTTATGTTTTAATTGTCTGGGCATTTTCGCACACGGCAAGGCCCATGATGTTTTTTTTTATTGGTTAAGTATTTTTATTTTATTTTAAGGAAAGGGGGGGGTGATTTGAACTTTTATATTTTTTAATTTTTTTTATATTTGTAAAAACATTTTTTTACTTTTTTAAGTCACCATGGGTGACTATATAGCCATCATTGACGACTAAATTTCCAATATAACAATACAGTGCTGCCACCTAGTGGCCTGCATTGGTATATTCCTCTTATAAACTCCAAAGCCTGCTTGAGGCTTCAGTCTATTAGAGTAATATAACAGGTCTCCAGATCTCAGCCAGGGAACACTGTTACCGGAGCGGAAGCACCGCATCTGAAGGCCAAAATGTATGCGATCAGCCTTATGGCTGATCGCATACATATGCAGCAGTTGTCTGCGGGCACCATGTTTAAGGAACGGACTTCCACCATACATGTATGGTGGAGGTCCTCAAAGGGTTAAAAATAAACAATAAAAATATAAAGATCATTGGTACTGCTATATTCCAAAACACACGTATTATTAAAATATAAAAATATTTACCTTGTACCGTGAATAGCATGACAGTAAAAAAAATCAAATAACTGACTCACTGTCTTTGTTCGCTTCACCTCCCATAAAAATTGAATATAAAGTGATCATAAAGTCATACACACTTCAAAATGGTCTCAATCAAAACTACAGATCACCCTTGCAAACACAGCTCCATAGAATTAAATATAAAAAAAAGTTAAGGGGATCAGAATATGGTGATGCAAAGAAAAGAAATAATTTTTTTTTCAAAGTTTTTATTTTAAAAACACAACACAAGAAGAAGTGTAAAAATGCAGCATTGCTGAAGTCTTAGTTAACATGTCATTTTTTGCGGCTGAAAATATACATATGGCTGACTGCCGATGCAAAAGCACAAAAAAAATACAAAGGGAATTGATCAACTTACAGAAAAGATAAGCACTACTTTTACAATATACCTTGTAAAATGTTCCTAACTAGTCTCATCATAAGCATATAACTGTATCAGCTGTTAGTAAATAACACCGAATTTGAATTTTGCAAAAATGTCTTTGTTATTTCCTAATAATTTATGATATCCTTAGACCATACCCTAAATACCAGTCACTATAGAAAATATTATGTGTATTTGAAAAGGTCAAGGAAATGATTGCTTCCTGTAATCTAAGATTAGAAGACATTTTATCTTGTCATGCTCAATTATATAGACTTTGTGGGTTGAAAGGCTAATGTTTATATTTCTATAAAATCTCTTTCTGTTGAACAGCTGGGGACTTTCCAAATAGTTTTTCATATGAGCTCAGTTTCAAAATTTCTAAAATGCCACAGGAAATCCTTTGGTCTGATATTTTATGTCATTATTACTTTAGCCAAAAAGTGCTACTTGCCTAATAAACCATATCCTTGTTTTCTTTAGGTTTTCTATATCAATTTATATCATGTATTCATGTTACGAAAATTAAACACTTTACCATTCAAAATAAAATATCTTTTCTTGTTTTCTTCCAGCAGATTCCTCTCAAAGTAAATTGGCCTAATTTGTGGTTTAAGCATTTTTTGTGTCAATCATCAAGACATTCAACAAGTTCTATTTTAAACTTGTGGTGTCGATCTTACTCTAGACTTGATTTCAAGGCTACCTTTCATTCCATGTTGTGAACACTGTTCTGAGAATACATTTTTAAGAACTAATGTATAGTTTACTATTGCTATCTATTTTCATGGGCCTTAAAAATCTACAGTGGAAAAATATTATCAAAGCCGTTGGCACTTAACTTGTGCTACTCTTTATATTTTTCTAAATGCAACAGAATCAGGGGACTATAGATAATCTATAATACCAATAATTAAGTTAATGGGTTTTCCAGTTTAGTGCAATTTTTTAACTTTCAAGCCCAGCCTGCTGAACCTGTTGAAAAACCATACTAACCTTCTCCCTGCTGAATCACTCTGACTCCCTGGCTCTCTGCAGTAGTGTCCCCAAGCAGAGTGTGCCCTGATGCTTGGGCAAGTCACAATTGAGGCCAATCATTGGCTTCAGTGGAGCAAATAACCCGATCTGTCTGGCCGTTTACAGGACGGGGACCAAAAGACTGCAAAAGGGAGCAAGGTACTCAGGAAACCCAAATGGAGCAGCAGGAAGCAGGTGAGCATGGATTTTTCATTAGATACATCAGGTTGGACTTTAAACTTAAAAAAAGTGCACAAAGCTGGCAAACCACTTTATGATGACTTCCTTACATATAATGTAGGTAGCCTTTAAATCAATACTTCCTTAAACACCATTTTTCCAAAAAAGTAGGTCCAAAATTCTTTGGAGTAGTTGGAGGGTAGAGTAGTCAGAGCTCAGTTGTGATGGCACAGAGCCCCAAACCACCTGCATAGACCTTAAGTTAACTATTTAAGTTTTGACTGCTTATAGCCACCACTAGGAGGAGCTTTGTGGAAATATGCTGTGCTTCAAAGTAGAAGCAATGTATGGATTTGAGAATGTTCCTATAATTTCAAAGTAAATATACATTTTTACAAATTAAAAAAACACTCCCATCATTTTTTTTTTATCAAAACATGAAGATGAGTCTATAAGTACACCAAAACAGTTCTTACTGTTGCTTTATCCCAGCTACAAGTCTCCTTTGTGCTTTTTGGTTTTACAGTGCTGGTCGCCCATCTTTATCTGTCTTTTTTTCTCTATTGTATTCATTAAAAATTGCTTCTGCGCTTTTAAAATTCCTTCACCATGTTGTTCCTTCCTTCTAATGCTGCTGCTGCAGAATACTGCTATCCTAAGTGGGATAGTGTAAATAAGGGTGAGTGGTTTCCTCTGTAATATTGTTTCCCCCTACTGATCCTCCTCTTGGAAGCCTGTATTCTCATCCACCTGACAGCGCCTTATGATGTCACTCATCATGTGACCCCTTTTTCCAGACTTCCAAACATCCAAAAGCTTATATAATTAAATTATTATGTTTAAAGGGGTTATCCAAACAATATAAACACCCCCACAATGCTTGGACCCTCCTTCCGAAGATATTTACCCAATCCCTGGCACCCACATCCTTTCAAATCCCTGCATGGGTGCTGCTGCATCTTCCCGTCGCGTGAATCAAAACATCCAGCGGCGGGGGTGGTGCAGCCAATAGCAGGCTATGACAGCGACCAGCTCCCTTGCATCACGGGTGACCGTTGTGGCCTGTTATTAGATACAACCGGAGAGCCGCAGGTGCCCGAGACCGGGTAATTATCTTCCATAGAAGAGGCATAGGCATTGTGAGAAGGGTGGCCAGACATCTGGTTTTAGGCCAGACAGTCCAGTTTTCTGGTTCTCTGTCCTCGGTCCAGCAGAGGTTCTGGACAGACGCAGGAATATCCTCTCTTTCAGCAGCTAATGCTGATACAGCAGCATTGTGCTATCTGAGCATGAGCTGCAGCAACATATTAACTGAGCAACTGAGGCTTCTCTCACCTCCAGTCAGTCCCTAGAGCCTGCAGACATGGCTCTCTTTGGTTGACTGAGGGGGAGAGAAGCACTACCGGCCCCAGTACAGCTCACCTCACCATCTTCCATGGCAACTGGGGGTGTGGCCTGGCTGACTCAGGGGCATGGCTACAGTGTCCGGGTTTAAAGGGTGAAGCAAATAGTCACGCTAATTGTGAGGGTTTTTTTACTGTTGGATAACCTCTTTAATTTACTAATATAAAAGGGCTTATAAAATAGCCAACGTAGATCATTTTTTTGTATTTTTATTTTTCTAAGTACAATCCATGGGACCTGATCTAGTCACATGATCATGTGATGTCAAAAGATCCTTGTAGCTAAATGATTTTAAGCATTCCATGCCGGTGTGGAGGAGAAGGAGTGGGGGCTGTAGTGGGATGAATGAGGGGCTGCTGAGGGATGGAGTAGATAACAATCTGTCTTCTGACTCTGCTTGTAGTTTCCATCTGCACAGGAAGCACAGAAACTGGTTTTCTGGGGAACACATAAGGACAGAATGTCACATGATGCAGTAACTGAAAATAAAGATGTACATTTCTCTATAAACTGAGCATCTAAAATGTAACTTTATTAATAAAGGAGGTTTAATATCAGTTTGAAATGCAAGTCTAAAAAACATGGGAGTGGTTCTTTAGGCCCCTTTCACACGGGCGAGTTTTCCGCGTGGGTGCAATGCGTGATGTGAACGCATTGCACCCGCACTGAATCCTGACAATTCATTTTTATGGGGCTGTGTACATGAGCGTTTTTTTCACCCATCAATTGTGCGTAGCGTGAAAATCGCAGCATGTTCTATATTTTGCGTTTTCACGCAGCCCTAGCCCCATAGAAGTGAATAGGGCTGCGTGAAAAACGCTTTGCATCCGCAAGCAAGTGCGGGTGCATTGCGTTTTTCACTGATGGTTGCTAGGAGATGTTGTTTGTAAACCTTCAGTTTTTTATCACGCGCCTAGTGAAAAACGCATCAAAACGCATTGCACCCGAGCGGAAAAAAATGAACAACCGAACGCAATTGCAGGCAAAACTGAATGGCTTTGCCTGTGAAATCGCACAGTTTTCACTGAACGCATCCGCAACGCATCCGGACCAAATCCGGACACGCTCGTGTGAAAGGGGCCTAAGGTATCTGAAGCCTGTGTTATATATCACATATTTTTGTCAATAAACATAATATAAGAACCATGTCACTTTGCAGTTATGAAATCCAAAACTTTCCTTCTCAGGTTCAAGTTGATCTACTACAGTAAGACAAGGAACTAACCCACTGGAACCAACCCACTGCAAACTCTTTATCTATTTATTTCACAAAAATCTAGCTCTGATCTGAACTAAAATCCTGTGTACCTTAAGTGAAGATTTCTGGACATTCTTTTGTGAATCTTCCTGATTGTCTAAAATTGGGTTCCTCTATGTTATTTACTGGTGCCTCATTTGCAGAACATGTAGTCTATGCTACACATATTTAAAAATGTATCTTAAAATTTCTCTCCTGAAATCAGGGTCATAAATAGCAGACTTTAGAATGGGCCCTCACCACCCCCAGGTGGCATAACTAACATGTTATTCCCTGGGTCAGTATGATTACAAATGTGTTGTTTTTTATGTTTTAATACAGTTCATGGAAAAGGACAGGATAGAGACAGTGTAAAATGTAAACTTTATTGACATTTGTGTGATGCAAGTGTATAGTGGAGCTTATTTTACGCTGCAATCAAGAGGCTGGAATAAAATCTGGGGTCAATAAACGGCCTTATTAGGCACAGAAGTGATGATTAATAAGGCAAGCATTCAACTATTCACTCTTTTTCTACTAAATAAAAAACCCATATATGACAGACAGAGAGCAAGTATGCTCTGCGATTGATGGGGAGGATAAGATAAAACACACAAAAGTCTATATTAACCCTCTTGCTGGGGTCATGTACAATAGTTGCACAGGGAGAAGAGGATCCATATCTCTCTCCTCTATCTTCAGCCTGTCAGCAGGTTGCTCACAGCCACCCTCCTCTTAGACCATAGCCAGCTATAGGCGATGCTAGGTAACCTGCTTTATGCCAGGCTATGTAGCAGAAGATATGAGCCAGGTTTTATTGTAAAGCTAATATAATATTCTAAGCTTTAAAGACTGAACACTTTTAGAAACCAGAAGGGCAATGTGAACTTCTATAACAGTGGCGTAGTCAGGTAACACTCCAAATTCAGTATACCGATGAATGGTATTAGATGTAGTATGAAGCAGAGGCATAGTTGAATAACAGTCCAAGTTTGGAAACAGAGAAGCACAACAGTTTGTAGGAAGCT
This sequence comes from Bufotes viridis, assembly GCA_033119425.1. NCBI lineage: Eukaryota > Metazoa > Chordata > Amphibia > Anura > Bufonidae > Bufotes > Bufotes viridis. The sequence continues at coordinate 94,348,703 of CM065589.1, forward strand.
GAGGAGCAGTAACGGGAATAGAGGCTGGAACCACAATAATCTAGCAGGAGGGTGACAAGGCCTGGCTTAAATAGAAAGTCCTAGGGTGGAGCTAATTAGGCAATCAAGGCAAAACTATCATGGAGCCAGACACTGAGTAAGAAGAGTTGACTGGGACACAGGAGTTCCTGGGTTCAAATCGTAACATCTGCAGGTATTACTTGCAGATCTCATTCCTGACCAGATGGTGATATATCATGGTGTACTCCCTCAGGGCATAACTCCCTGAAGTTGGTGCTGTTAAGTAAGGCACTCTGTGTTCCCTCAGGGCACTCCCTGCCTGATGGTAATTTGGGGGGGTACTCTTGATGTTAATAAAATGTGGGTACTAGGCAGGGTACTTAATAGAAGTGTAACAGAGAGCATGTGGTGTTAAGAGAGTCAGTAGCTAGACCAAATTAACTAACAAAGGTCTCTCTGTACACAGATCAAATTCCTGCCAGATGTACAAGCATAAGCAAGCAGTTTGTTGCAATAGACCTCTAATTACTCTGGCTAGCAATTACAGTCTGGTAAATGTGGCTGTAGTGTCCACTAATCTGGGGTGCACAAGGTGTCTTAACTTGTTATACCTTTGCATGCAGCAGGGTCTGAAATGCATCTCAAGCAGGATTACCTTGCTGATTTGAACACTGTGCAAATCCTCTTTTAAAATTACCTCTCTTATCTCCTGGATCTCTTGTTGAAGTCTGGGGGAGAGGGACACATCATGTGAACCTCCTTCTCACAACTACTCTAACTGGAATTTTCTGGAACCAGGGGGAGTGAAAAGCCCCCACCCTAAGCGCCAGAGTGCCAGGATTGTTAGTTCTGCAGTAGGTGGGCGGGGAAAGTCAGGGGCTCATAAATATAGGGACTTGTTTGGCATGTGATGAGGCTGTTAAATACAAGATTTTAGCGAAATGGCTGGTTCAGTTAACCCCTTCACTACCGAGCTACTTTTCACCTTAAATCCCCAGCCGATTTTTGCAAATCTGACATGTGGTACTTTATGTGGCAATAACTTTAAAACACTTTTAATTATCCAGGCCATTAAGGGAATGTTTTCTTGTCACATATTGTACTTCATGACACTGGTAAAATTGAGTCAAAAAATTTAATTTTTATTTATAAAAAATACCAAATTTATAAAAAAAATTGGAAAAATTTGCAACTTTCCAAATTTCAATTTCTCGCTTTTAAAACAGATAGTGATACCTCATATAATAGTTATTACTTTACATTTTCCATATGTCTACTTTATGTTTGGATGATTTTGTGAATGCCATTTTATTTTTTGGGGACGTTAGAAGGCTTAGAAGTTTAGAAGCAAATCTTGAAATTTTTCAGAAAATTTCCAAAACCCACTTTTTAAGAATCAGTTCAGGTCTGAAGTCACTTTGTGAGGCTTACGTAATAGAAACCACCCAAACATGACCACATTTTAGAAACTACACCCCTTAAGGTATTCAAGACTGATTTTACTAACTTTGTTAACTCTTTAGGTGTTCCATAAGAATTATTGGAAAATTTCACTTTTTTGGCAGATTTTCCATTTTTATCAATTGTTTTACACTAACAAAGCAAGGGTTAACAGCCAAACAAAACTCAATATTTATTGCCCTGATTCGGTAGTTAACAGAAACACCCCATATGTGGTTGAAAACTGCAGTACGGGCACACGGCAGGGCGCAGAAGGAAAGGAACACCATATGATTTTTGGAAGACAGATTTCAGAGGGATAATTTTAAGTTGCCATGTCACATTTAAAGACCCCCTGATGCATCCCTAGAGTAGAAACTTCAAAAAAGTGACCCCATTTTAGAAACTTACACCCCTCAAGGTATTCAAAACTGATTTTACAAACTTTATTAACCCTTAAGGTGTTCCACAAGAATTAATGGAAAATGGAGATGACATTTTAGAATTTCACTTTTTTTAGATTTTCCATTTTAATCCATTTTTTCCAGTTAAAAAGCAAGGGTTAACACCCAAACAAATATTTATTGCCCTGATTCTGTAGTTCACAGAAGCAACCCATATATGGTCATAAACTGTTGTACAGGCACACGGCAGGGCGCAGAATGAAGGACACCATATGGTTTTTGGAGGGCAGATTTCACTGGGATAATCTTAAGCTGCCATGTCACGATTGAAGAACCCCTGAGGCACCTCTAGAGTAGTAACGCCAAAGAAATTACCCCATTTTGAAAACTATAGGATAAGATAGCAGTTTTCTTGGTACTATGTTAGGGTAGATATGAATTTTGGTTGCTCTATATTACACTTTTTGTGAGGCAAGATAACAAAAAAAAGCTGTTTTGGCACGTTTTTTATTTTTATTTACAATGTTCATCTGACAGGTTAGATCAGGGGTGCACAACCTTTTCTGGTCGGGGGCCACATTGTCAGCCTGAACCAATTCCAAGGGCCGAAAATAAAACTTAAATGGTTATTACCAACTGAAATACTGTATTTTTGGCATATTAAACATACAGTATATACTATAAATGTCTAGTTACAGCTCTAGGACTCCCATCTAATAGAAGAATACATGAAGATACATGTAGGAAGCCATAAGACATAGACCTGCATGTCTTTTACCAGATGTTTGGGGGCCGCACAGAAGGGTATCGAGGGCCGCATGTGGCCCCCGGGCCGCATGTTGTGCACCTCTGGGTTAGATCATGTGGAATTTTTATAGAGCAGGTTGTTACGGACGCAACAATATATCAAATATGTATACTTTTTTTGGTTGGTTATTTCAGTTTTATATAATAAAGCATTTTTGAAAAAAAATCATGGTTTAGTGTCTCCATAGTCTGAGAGCCATAGTGTTTTTTTTAATTTTTGGGAGATTGTCTTAGATAAAGTCTCATTTTTTTCAGTATGAGATCACGGTTTGATTGGTACTATTTTAGGGTGCATATGACTTTTGATACACTTTTTGTGATGTAAGGTGACAAAAAATGCCATTTTTGACACACTTTTTATTTTATTTCTTTCATGGTGTTCACATGAGGGGTTAAACTCATGTGAGATTTTTCTACAGCATGTTCTTACGAACGCGGCAATACCTAATATGTATACTTTTTTGTTATTTATGTAAGTTTTACACAATGATATATTTTTGAAACAAAAAAAAACATGTTTTAGTGTCTCCATAGTCTGAGAGCAATAGTTTTTTTATTTTTTGGGCAATTATTATGTAGGGTATCCTTTTTGCGGGATGAGATGATGGTTTGATTGGCACCATTTTGGGGTACATATGACTTTTTGATCGCTTGCTTTTACACCTTTTATGATGAAGATGATAAATAATGGCTTTTTTTACACCGTTTTTATTATATCTTTTTTATGTTGTTCACCTGAGGGGTTGGGCAGGTTGTTATGGATGCGGCAATACCTAATATGTCAACTTTTTTATTTTTTTTACATTTAACACAATAAAAGCATTTTTGAAACAGAAAAAAATCATGTTTTAGTGTCTCCATAGTTTGAGAGCCATGTTTTATTTTTATTTTTTGGGAGATTGTCTTAGGTAGGGGATCATTTTTTGGAGAATGAGGTGACGGTTAGATTGTTATGATATTGGGGGGGAATATGCCTTTTTGATCGCTTGGTGTTGCACTTTTAATGATGTAAGGTAGGTGACAAAAAATGTTTTTTAAGCACAGTTTTTATCTTATTTTTTTGACGGTGTTCATCTGAGGGGTTAGGTCATGTGATATTTTTATAGAGCCGGTCAATATGGCGCGGCGATACCTAATATGTCTACTCTTTTTTTTCTCTATTTTTTATTATAATTTTTTACTTTATTTTGGGAAAGGGACGCTTTTTTTTTACTTTAAACTTTTACATTTTTTTGTAAAACTTTTAAACTTTTTTTTACACTTTATTTTTTGTCCCACTCTGGAACTTCAACTTTTGGGGGTCTGATCCCCTTTACAATGCATCACAAAACTTCTGTATTTGCTGTAAGTGTATTAGGCTACCTTCACACTCGCTTTTTGTGCGGATCCGTCATAGACTGTTCCGTTCAGATAATACAAGCATCTGCATCTGTTCAGAACAGACCAGTTTTTATTATCTTTAACATAGCCAAGACGGATGCGTCTTGAACACCATTGAATGTCAATAAATAACTGATCCGTTTCCTATTGTGCCAGATTGTGTTAGTGAAAACATCCCCATTGACTTACATTGTGTGCCAGGACAGATCCGTTTGGCTCAGTTTCATCAGACGGACACCCGTTTTGGTGTCTGTCTCAAAAGCGGAATGGAGACTGAACTGATGCAAACTGATGCATTCTCAGCGGATCCTTTTCCATTCAGAATGCATTAAAATGCAAACTGATCCGTTTTGGACCACTTGTGAGAGCCCTGAATGGATCTCAGAAATGGAAAGCCAAAACACGAGTGTGAAAGTAGACTTACTCAATGTAATACACTTACAGCCTGCTTCTTGTGAGATCCAGGGGGCTGGATCTCATAGGCTCTCCCGGAAGGCAGCCACAATGCCTAAGGAAGGCATCAGGCGGCCTTCTCTGCCGTGGGGTCCCTGTAACCGCGGAGCAGGGACCCCAGGGACACCGGCACCCGTGAGGATACCGCATGTACCATGGTCAGCGCTGATCGCGGCCATGCAAGGGTTAATGCGCCGGCATCGGTGATTTCACTGATGCCGGCGCATACAGCAGGGGTTCAGCTATCAGTGAGAGCCGTACCCCTGCCTCTGATGGGGCAGGTGCAGTTCCTGTACTCGCCCGATCAGCATGCTGTAACTGTACTGAACTGGGATTTCTGTCCCACATTTCTGCACCGTACATGTACAGCGCTGGTATCCTAAGGGTAAGGGTTCATGCACACAAACTTTTTTTTTGTTTACGTTCCATTTTTTGCGTACCGTATACAGAACCATTCATTTCAACGGATCCACAAAAAAACAGAAGGTACTCTGTATGCCTTTCGTCTCCGTATTTCCATTTTTCCATTCTGTTCAAAGATAGAACATGTCCTATTATTTTCCGCATAATGGACAAGGATAGTACTGTTCTATCAGGGGCCAGCTGTTCCTTTCCGCAAAAAACTAAATGCACACGGACGTCATCCGTATTTTTTGCAGATCCGTTTTTTGCGGACCGCAAAATACTGAAAAAGCCATACAGTCATGTGCATGAGGCCTTAAAGAAAGTGACCCAGTATTTTGCTAATAGGATCTGTCACTAGTTTATGTTGCTCTTAGTTAGGACACCATAAAACCAGTGACGGATTCCCTATAACCTACAGATTACTTCATTTGCACAGTAATGTCAGGGAACCTATTATTGGTGGTTACAAGAAAAGTTTGCTGAATTGACAGAATTTTAATACAGGGCATATATTTATAAAGAGGTAGGAAGGTGTGAAGGAAATTATGTTCTTATATCTGCACGCTTTTCTGAAAAAGACACCAAAACAATAGCATAGATGGCTGTAATTGCATGCCAAAAGTGAAAGGCAAAATGTGTGAAAGACACATTTTTTGATTCAGTTGACAGTTTTGCCTATGCTATTAAGCAGTTGTCTTAACTTGACACTTCTCTGCAGTCTGTTAGAATGGTTAGTCCTATATATTAGAAGGTTGATTGCAGTCTACTAGTTATGATAGCTCATACTGACAGACCAGAAGATGTTAGGGCAATTTGAAAGGAAGCCAGTTAGTATTAAAGTAAAGTATGCTTTTGGGTTGAAGAAAACATGAAAGCTGAGAAAGAATCCTTGCAGATTTAAGCCTGGTTAAGGTCCAGCCCCAATTGTTATCAGATAGCAATACAATACATGAGGTCTCTTTTAAAGCCATCTGAGTTAAATAGCTAAGTCCACAAGGAGAAGGATAGTTCTGAAGACATAGTCTATTTTATGAAGCTTCTAAAGGTTTGAGAATTTGCTCTCAGAAGTAGTAGGATATTTTGATTCCCATATTTAATAATAGTCTCCAGAAAAAATAGTGTAAAATATATAACTGCATCACACTGCATTATGGTCAAAACAATGCTCTACAGATTAGCAGTAAATTGCTAGATTGCTAGACTTCCAGGTTCCACTTATTCCTCCAGTATACCAGGCTTGTTGTATGCTACATTGATCGTTTTCAAATAGCTAAAAAAAAATTGGATTCATTAGAATTATAATATTTAGAGTTTTAATTAAGGAGAATTTTTTGAGAGAGAGTTTAATAAATTCTCTCATCTATTGCCAAATAATTGTGTACTAATACATTAATATATATATATATTTTTTTTAGATAAACGTAGTGAAACCTTTTAAAATTATTTCTGATAGATATATTCCGTATTATGGAACCATATTCCCCACAATGGAGGTAACTTTATTCTAGATTACTATTTTAGCCTCTATTGACTTTTATGAGTGATGTATGGTTTCATAATATGAAATATCTGTGGACAAAACATCGGCAGAGAGCATTTTTAATGATTTGCTCATCGCTCTAAAAAGATAAAATAGCTGCATACAAGTAAAAAAAAATCACTAGCTATGAATGAATGCAAGACAAAAAAAAAAATTGATGAAATGGATGGTACTGTATGCCAGATTCACAAAATACTGTGGGAGTTCATCTGTGTTATTTGAAAAACCACAATCAGTCTCCCTGAGCTATCTCAACCTGGATTTCTGGGTCACTTGAGGCATTTATACTGCACTTATAATTAACATCTATTTTTAAACAGCAAAAAATGGAGCAGTGGTAAGGTATAAAAGCATTAAAATTGCCCCAGTTTTGCTATTGAATGGGACACACTACTGCAATATGCTTTAAGATCAAAGGGAGCTCAGAGAAAAATGAGTCAGGCTGATCAGTGGGGATAAATTGTTCCCATTATAGTGGTGTAAGAATAGGGTTCTTTCAATGGAAACAATTTAATAACCACATTCATTACACTGGTGTCCACTCCATTTTATCTGAACAGTTTTTCTCTCCTTTTTTGCATAAATGGGTAGTAAGTTTAAGTGAGCTTATTCTCTAGAAATTAAGACATGCAGACTTTGACATTATGAAATTAAGCACTAGTAGTCAGCATAGCAGTTGTCTGGAGATTCCCTCTGGATGGGGCTAACTTTGCCTACTGCTAATTATGCTGAATGCAAATGCTCTCTGCAATAGACGCAGCAAGGAAAAAGACATTATTGTAGCTCATTTCATGGCTTTTAATATTACATCAGCGGAGACAGTCATTTCATATTTCTTCATTATACAGACCCTAAGTATCTATTCTAGCATAGAATCCAGCTCTTCCTTAAACAGTTGCACCTGGAAATCGAAGGTTTAAGCCATGGGGAATGACTGCTGTTTTGTCTCAGTTCATCACTTCTCCAGATTAGAGAGATAAGACATATACGTTTAAAAAGGTTTTGCGCCTGCAGAGGAGGTTATTTATTCCTAAATTCATTTATGTTCTAGAAATGCACCTTACAACTAATTAGAAAAAAATCTTTGCAGGTAAAAGATAGCGCTATATTAACTATCAGGGGATTATGTATTATACGTAGAACTGTTTAAAAGTTCAATTCGGCAGCTTCGTGGCGAATTACTTAGTCACTAAGCCAATTTCTTTGTAAGTAGTGGGTGCAGCGAAATTTCTTGGCCGTTTCATGGATCAAACACCTGTTGTAAATTTTGACATTAAGCTCCTTGTTAGAGAACAGCAAGTTGTGCAAAAAGTACTGAAACATTGAACAGTTGGACATGTGCATTCAAAAGTTTAGAGAAGGTCACATTAAGTTCACCTGTAAAGATGTGGGCCCATTCAGACCGGCCGTGTGCAGTCCACAATTTGCAGGCCGCACATGGCCGCAACCATAATAGAAAATGCCTATTCTTGTCTGCGGACAAGAATAGGACAAGCTCTCTCTTTTCTGCAGAGCCATAGAACGGAACTACGGATGCAGACAGCACACGGTGTGTTGACCATATAATTTGTGGCCCCATTGAAATGAATGGGTTCGCACCCGTTCCGCAAAATTACAGAGCGCCGTCTGAATGAGTGCTTTTTAGGTTCATCATGAAATTTCACCCACACAACTTATATCCCTAACTTTTCGTGAGTAGTGTATAATGATCATATATTGGGAATGGAAAAATATAACTAAGTGTATTTTCGGCACAAGAGGTAAACCTGTCAATGACCTGACAGTTCGCATGGTAGTATCAATGATACGGCCACTGAAAGGTCTGATGGGTACACTATGTTTGGATACATGCTACTTCTTCTGATAGACTGTGTATGACTATACTGATCAGCTGAGTAAACAGCTTAATTGCCAGACAGAAACATTGAGATGGAATCACAGTCTTAATCTAGTGGTATCAGGACATGGATAAATTAATTATGGTAATGTGATGTGGTACAGTGAATGCAAATAGCTTTACAGGGTATTTTCTGCAGCTCAGACACAGCAAAAGCAAGTATAATAGAAATAGCGTAGGTTGATGAGCTTTGAACAGCAGGAGAAATAACAGAATGTTATTATAGAGACATACACTCATTTTAAAGGGACACTACCATCAATTTTTTAATTGCATGTCAAAAGTCTAAACGTGAATATTCTGTGTAATTGGATCACTGTCCTCAGTGATCTGCATATGGGGACAGTAGACAACACTTAGATAATTTCCCATAGTAGGAAAAATAACAATAATTAATAAACTAAATAATAAAATGAATAAATAAAACAAGACAAAATTAAAACATAAGGTGAAAAAATGATATTAAAAAGCCATAGACATAATTTTTAGATATTTTACATTATACAAATTAATTTGATGAACGCAGCATCTCAGGGGGAGGCGCAATCACCGTTCCCCATCATTGCACCCTCTACTTTTTAAAAGAAATGCACTTCGTAACAAAGTAATTAATCACAAACCAATTTTTTTTGTAAAATTCAGCAAGCAGGTGAATCAAATTTTTATCTCTAATGTTCTTGTCAGGAAGAATAAACATTTCCCCAAACATAAAATAATTACCCCCGACCACCATTTTTTGTCTGTTCTACCCCAACGTTATCTACTTTTGGGCATTTAATTAAAAAAAAAATCTGTAATTGTATAATTATCATCTATGTACAGATGCAGTGTCTGAAGTTGAGGGTGATACATTTAAAACTAAAAAAGAGTTTTTGTTTAAGACCCTATAGCGAGATCATATGCACAGTATAGTAAAAGCTGTCAGTCATCTGTAGGAGGGCTGGGGAGCCTGCTGCTCATGAATACTGAATACACTTTTTTTTTTTTTTTAAAGTACAGCAAGAAAAAAGTAACTGACCCAATACTGGAATTAGAGTCTCTGCCACTACTGTCTGCTGCCATCAGATAGAGCAGCATAAACCTGGTTACAGAGTCCTTCCTACAGGCAGCATGTTATAGAACAGGAGGAGCTGAGCAGATTGATAAATAATTATATAGGAAAATATTCAGTATAACTTATACATTGATGTTGGCCGTCCTGCTTACTGATTGACAGCCTTCCCTCTATTCTTACGCATGCAGAGTTAGCTGTTAGTCACTGATAGGGCTGCCCACATGGTACCAAGCATAGAAAGATTAGAGTTTTAAATGAATAACTTACAAGTTTTACTGAATATTTTCCTATATAACCATATATCAATTATAAGCTGCTTGCAGATTGCACTGCACTTTCATGGTGACAGGTCCCCAATGCACGGCCAACATTCATGCAGCGTCTGGGACGGAACGAGACCAATTCTACTTGAATGGGTGCCTGATCCGTCCGCACCGTAAAAAAAATAGAACATGTTCTATTTTTTTGTGGTGCGGAGGCACTGACAGAAACACTACGGAAGCACTACGGATTGCGGACCCATTCAAGTGGGTGATGTGGGGAGCACGCGGCCAGTGCCCGCGTATTGCGGACCGATTGTTTGCAGGCAGAAATACGGCCACGGCCGGGCAACGGGCGTGTACATGAGGCCTTAAAGAGAATCTGTCACCAGAGAGCTGCCTGTCTATTTGCATGTACACATAGCTTTGGTTCACCTGATTAAAACACTGTTTATCATTAGTTGATCCAAGTCTTGTTCCCAAGCTATGATACTTTTTCTTAATATACAAATTATGCATTTGGTGCAAAGAGGGTGGCATTGTAGCTCTTGTTGTCCTCAAGCACCACTCCTTTCTGTGGCCAGCTCCTCCCTGGCTGCTTTCATGGACAGATCCAGGTGATGGCCATAGAGAGAAGCTGAACTTGGGTGCAGTTGAGAGCACATTAATTTGCTCAACAAATGAGAAACAGAGTTTTAATCAGGTGAACCACAACTATGTGTTTATGAAAACCATTACATAGGGAGGTCACTGGTGACAGATTCCCTTAAGGTAGATAACTTCACACTAAGGGTCCCCTTACACAGGAGAAATTTGCAGGTGATTCTTGGGAGGGAAGCGTTCCTTACCAGCAAGCAACTGCTCATCAGTGAAGGACACCGATGCATTTACATGCAGGGATCCCCTCCACAGTATGCAGAGGACCCATCACTAATGCCATCACTCGTCCTCATACATAATCATTGTTTGCTGGCAACAGAGTACTGTTTAGATGGCACAATCTTCTGCGGACAAACAACAATTTAGGTGTATGCACAAATGAGCACATTAGCCTTTGAACGAACGTTTCGCTTGTTCATTGAGAAATCAGCAGCACCTTTACAATGCCAGATAATAGCTAACGAGTATTCCTATGATTCTCAGCCTGTGTAAACTACACTCACACAAGCCTGCCACTGAGGGATAGCCCTTGACTCGTGGCTGTTCTCCATCTTGGACTAACATTATATTTGCAATATTTATTTATTTTTTAGCTCATTTTAATCCTGTGCATTGAAGAATAAATCTTCTATCACTACCCAAAACTACCAAACCTCATCTTCTTATGTATCCTTGTTTAGGACTTTTAGTGCAAAACTGTGTTTTGCTGTGAATGGAATGTAGCTATAATTGATTTATTAACTTTAATATTACCTGCATCATAACTCAGTAATGATGAATAATACACATGTTAATAGTTCTTCTTGGAGGTAATATTCAGGTGCACAACACAAGTATGAATATCAGCTTAGTAATATGTTACGTTTGATATTAAGGACATTTCTTTTTATTTGGAGGTATTTCGGATGACGTATTGCAAACATATTTCCCCTAAGCATTGCTTCTAGGGTAGAATATCTTTATCAGTTGGTGTTGATCCAAGGCACCAAACTGCAGCAAACTGTTCCATAGTAGGGATCCCCAGGGATTCCATGTGCCACCACATGTCTTTGCTATGTGCATCAACACTAATATACTAGATCTCTCCAACCTGACACTATTAGAAATGTGAGTCTTTATATAACAATTAAAGACAACCTCTGCTCTGTCTGCGCTCTTGCAGACATTTTGTCTATGCAGACACTCAACCAGCAGGAAATGATGGTAGATGTTATTCAAGGGTGAGCCTACACTTTAAAGAGCATCTGTAACCTGTGCTGAAATGTCTGTTTTAGTAACTACTTGCATTTCTCATGTAATAACAATTCTCGAGCGTGTATTCTTATGACTCTATGTTGTGTCATTCCTTTAGTATTCTTCTAGAAATGATGGATGAATTAGTAGAAGTTCACAGTGAAGGGTGTCACCAGTTGGGGGTATGTCCCTGCCAGGCTTTACCATACCCCAGCCCGGTGTTACCAGTTGGGAGGGTGTCCCTGCACAACCTGACACTACTCAGTGCTGCCAGTGTTAGAATGTGCAGAGACATACCACCAACTGGTAACACTCATCTGGACCTTCATTACAAACTGCTAGCAATTCATTCATAAGTTCTAGTCATAGGAATAGATGCTCCTGAATTCTTATTACATGGGGAATGCAAATAATTATGAAAACAGATATACTGTATCAGGGCAGATTACAGGATCTTTTTAAAAAACATGTGTTATTGTTGAACTATAAAATATTTTTAACAAAAGTGCTTGTTTAACTAAATTTATCTATTTCACTACTAAAATACATATTTATCTTCTTAAGAGTTATGTGAAAGGCAACTTTAAACTTTAATTTTCCCGCCTCAGTGCTGACTGTGATACAATCTGTAACATATATACCTAACAAAATCAGTATAGAGCCACAGACCTGCTATAATGTTGAATCTATCTGGACGTTTCACAAAACATTCCATTATAGAGATAATACCCTGGAGTGCTCTCCGCCGCGCTTTAAGCTGAGGATTACGGCACTGCATCTGATGGACTTTTTGTAGTCCCTTTAAAAGCCAGTGAACCGTTTTTCTGCTTTATTTAAATAATGCCACTTAAAATGGATTTTTAGAGGTATAATAACTCCTCGAGAGTTAGTTATGCTAAGCAGTTTCTCTTGATAGAAACGCTGTACAACTCGTTAACTGTACAGTCTCGGAGGCAGACGTGGTAAATACTCATTGTCATGTGAACGGGCCAACCTTGTGAAATAATTCTACTGCTGCAGGATCATGCAGAAAGCAATGCGCACGCTACAGGCCACAAGGGGCTCAACCCTGACAGAAAATTACTTCAAGATGAATGAAAAGTGCTTGTTTCTCTTTATTAGTTTTTTAGAGAACAATGAAATAGTTGAATTGTTTACAGAAGGTCTGATTAAATGTGGTCAGGGAGGCTAAGTCCCTACTGCTTGCTGTTAGCCTCTCCCAGCCCCCACTGCCTACCACATGCATATTCTCACAGGCTATTATGGGGACACATCTGTGTGTGTCTGTGTGAAATGTGACATTCCTCTGTCGCTTACAAATATGCCCATGCCTTGGTTTGTTAAACAGTGTTGCTAAGTCTACCAAGTCCTTCAAACTGCTGGGTTTCTAAACATACATATATTATGTGTATATATATATATATATATATATATATATATATATATATATATGTAAATACACACACTCAAAAGGCCACGTCTGCTAATAAATATTTTATTAAAACACCTGGGCTATTATTTTTTATTGCAATAGTAATAATAATATCAATAATAATAATAATAGTAATAATAATTATTATTTTGTATTATTATTATTATTATTATTATTATTATTATTATTAATCCCTTAAGGACACGGCCTTAGTTCACCTTAAGGACCAGGCTATTTTTTGCAAATCTGACATTTATCACTTTAAGTGTGAATAACTTTAAAACATTTTTACTTGCCCAGGCCGTTCTGAGATTGTTTTTCGTCACATATTGTACTTCATGACACTGCTAAAAAAAATTCCAAAAGTTAATTTTTTTGTATTGAAAAATACCTAATTTTCCAAAAATTTTGAAAAATTTGCAAATTTCAAAGTTTCAATTTCTCTACTTCTAAAATACATAGTAATACCCCCAAAAATAGTTATTACTTTACATTCACCATATGTCTACTTCAAGTTTGGAGCATTTTGGGGATGCCATTTCATTTTTTGGGGATGTTACAAGCCTTAGAAGTTGATAAGCAAATTTTTAAATTTTTCAGAAATTTTCCAAAACCCACTTTTTAGGATCAGTTCAGGTCTGAAGTCATTTTGGTAGTCTTACATAATGTAAACCACCCAATTTTAGAAACTACACCCCTCAGGGTAATTAAAAATTGGTTTTACAGACTTTGTTAACCCTTTAGGTGTTCCACAAGAATTAATGGAAAATGAAGATACAATTTCTGAATTTCTATTTTTTGGAAAAATTTCCATTTGAATCAATTTTTTCTGGGAACAAAGCAAGTTTTTTTTTTTACACCATGTCTCTTTTCGAGCCCACTTGATGCACCGCTAGAATAGAAATTCCAAAAAAGTGACTCCATTTTAGAAAGTACACCCCTCAAGGTATTCAAAACGGGTTTTACAAACTTTGTTAACCCTTTAGGTGTTCCACAAGAGTTAATGACAGATGGATAAACAACTTAAGAATTTCGATTTTTTTGGAAAATTTCTCATTTGAATCCATTTTTTCTAGGAGTTAACTGCCAAACAAAACTCAATATGGGTAGCCCAGATTCTGTACTTTGCAGAAACACTCCATATGTGGTTGTAAACTACTGTTTGGCCAAACGGTAGGACATAGAAGAAGGGGAACACCATATGGATTTTGGAAGGCAGATTTTGCAGGACTGTTTTTTTTACACCATGTCCCATTTCAAGCCCCGTTGATGCACCCCTAGAATAGAAATTCCAAAAAAGTGACTCCATCTAAGAAAGTACACCCCTCAAGGTATTCAAAACGGATTTTAAAAACTTTTTTAACCCTTTAGAAGTTCCACAAGAGTTAATGACAGATGGAGAAACAATTTTAGAATTTCTAGTTTTTGGAAAATTTTCCATTTGAATCAATTTTTTCTAGGAACAAAGCAAGGGTTAACTGCAAAACAAAACTCAATTTGGGTTGCCCATATTCTGTACTTTGCAGAAACACCCCATATGTGGTTATAAACTACTGTTTGGCCAAATGCAGGACATAGAAGGAGGGGAACGCCTTATGGGTTTTGGAAGGCAGATTTTGCTGGACTGTTTTTTTCACACCATGACCCATTTCAAGCCCCCCTCACGCACCCCTAGAGTAAAAACTCCATAAAAGTGACCCCATCTTTGAAACTACGGGATAAGGTGGCAGTTTTTTGGGACTATTTTTGGGTAAATATGATTTTTGATTGCTCTATATTAAGTTTTTTTTATGGAAAGTAACAAAAAATATATATTTTTAATTTAATCTCCATTTGCCTATAACTCGTGTGGAACATCTAAAGAATTAACAAAGTTTGTCAAATCAGTATGGAATACCTTGAGAGGTGTAGTTTCTTAGAAGGGGTAAATTTTGGGGATTTCTACTCTATGGTTACATCAGGGGGGCTTCAAATGGGACATGGTGTAAATAAACCAGTCCATCAAAATCTGCCTTCCAAAAACCATGCGGTGTTTCTTTCCTTTTGCGTCCTGCCGTGTCGCCGTAAAGCAGTTTATGACCACATATGGGGTGTTTCTGCAAACTACAGAATCAGGGCAATAAATATTGAGTTTTGTTTGGCTGTTAACCCATGCTTTATTACCCGAAAAAATGGATTTAAATGGAAAATTTTGTTTTGGCACCGTTTTTTTTTTCTTTTTTTAACACTGTTCATCTGAGAGGTTGGGTCAAATGTTATTTTTATAGGGCAGATTCTTACGGATGTGGCGATACCTAATATGTCTACTTTTAAAAATTTATTTAGATTTTACACTATATTATTATTTTAGAAACAAAAATAAACAATTTTAGTATCTCCATAGCCTGAGAGCTACAGTCTTTTAATTTTTTCGGCGATTGTCTTAGGTAGAGGCTCATGTTTTGCGGGATGATATGGCGGTTTAATTGGCACTATTTTGGGGGGCATATGACTTTTACGCTATTACACTTTTTATGATCTAAGGTGACAAAAATTGTTACAGATGTGGCAATACCTAATATGACTACTTTTATTAATATGTTGGTTTCAGCTTGACATCATAAACCAACTTTGAAAAAAAAAATGGTTTTGTGCCTTCACATTCTGGAAGTTTTTGGTTTTTTTTTGGGTGACTTTCTTATCTAGGGGCTAATTTTTTGCGGGATGAGATGGTGGTTTGATTGGCACTATTTTGGGGGGCATTAGATTTTTGGATGACGTGCTATTACAATTTTTGGGATCTGAGGTGACAAAAAAATTTTTTTTTACATAGTTTTAAATTTTTTTTTTAAAGGGCGTTTATCTGAGGGGTTAGGTAATATTTTATTTTAATAGATCAGATTATTACGGACGCAGCGATGCCCAATATGTATGGCTCTCACACTTTGGAGACACTAAAACAACATTTTTTAAATACTTAAATACAATAAAATCATTTTTGGAAAAAAAGAGTTGTTTCCGTATCTCCAAAGTCTGAGAGACATAATGTTAGGTGTATTCTAGGGAATTGTCTGGGATTATAATAATTTAGAACTCCATGGAAGTGTGGTACTCCCTTAAGCAAACGTCAATGCAGAGGCCCGGTTGATCGGGGCACGTGTCACGCCGAGTGGTGGTGTATTTCTAGATCCCCCTCTTGCGACACAACCTGCACTTTTTTGGGGATCGTCCCTTCTTTCCAGTATGGGGGACCAAACCTGGAAAGGGTTGGCCAGGGACAACCCAGGCGCCTCCAGTTCCTGAGGTACTCCGACCTGCTCTTTCCCGGTCAGAAAAGATCATGTCCTTGAGGACTGCCTCATAGAACTGGAGGAAAGTCTCTGTGCTGCCAGCACTTCGGCATAGTACAAAAGTGTTGTACAAGGCAACCTGTACCAAGTAGACCGCAACTTTTTTGTACCATGCCTTGGTTTTGCGCATGGCATTATATGGCGTGAGGACTTGATCAGATAGATCAACTCCTCCTATATACCTATTGTAGTCAACGATACAATCGGGCTTGAGGACCATTGCCGTAGTACCTCGCACAGAGACAGGGGTGATGCCGTTACCATGGATTGTGGTCAGCATAAGGACATCCCTCTTGTCCGTATATCTGACCAGCAACAGGTTGTCACTGGTAAGGGCACGTGTCTGACCCCTGGTGATAGGTACCTGGAGGGGATGGGCAGGGAGGCCACATTGATTTTTCCGCACGGTCCCACAAGCAAACGTGGATCTGGAGGAGAGGGCCTGAAACAAGGGAATACCGGTATAAAAGTTATCCACGTACAGGTGCTAACCCTTATCCAGCAGTGGGTCCATAAGGTCCCACACGAGTTTCCCGCTAACACCCAGAGTGGGGGGACATTTTGGGGGTTCAATACGGGAATCTCGTCCCTCGTACACACGAAATTTGTAAGTGTACCCTAAGGCACTCTCACAAATTTTGTACAGCTTCATGCCATACCTCGCACGCTTAGAGGGAATGTACTGGCGGAAAATGAGTCTCCCCTTGAAAGCAACGAGAGACTCATCAACCGCGACCTCCCTTCCAGGTACATAGGACTGCACAAATGTGGCCCCAAAGTGATCGATGACTGGGCGTATTTTATACAGCCGGTAATAGGCAGGATCACCTCGGGGGGACATGCTGCATTATCTACATAATGCAAGCATTTCCAGAAGCCCTCAAACTGGGTGCGTGTCATGGCAGTACTGTACAGTGGGGTTTGGTAGAGGATGTCCCCACTCCAGTAATGCCTGACACTGGGTTTTTTGACCAGGCCCATGTACAGCACGAGGCGCGAAATCGTCCTCATCTCGGCTGCACTGACCGGGGTCCAGCCACCAGGCCTAGCCAAAAAGGAGCCCCGTTGTTGAGCAACGAACTGTTGGGCGTACAGGTTCGTTTGCTCCACCATCATATTCACAAGTGGGTTACTGAAAAAAAATACTAAAAAAGTAAATTACAGTAAATCCCACTGTGGAGCCAGGAATTACAGGCTCATATTTCCCTGGGGTGCACCAGTAGGGGGCTCAGGTGCACTTTACTAGTGGGCCGGAAAACTAGTACGAGCCCCAGGGCTGCTTGTACTAGTGCTGGCTACAGGGTCCCTAGCATGGGGCTCCTCTGGCTCCGCCTGGCGGCGTCTCCACCGCCTTGGGGGTTCATCGTCGTCAGATGATGATGAGGAGGATGCGGATGACAAAAGGAACGCTGGGTCATCCTCATCCTCACTTGCGCTCTTGGTGTCGAAGAGCATATGGGCGTATGCCTCCTCCACCGAGAACATCCTGCGGGCCATGGGAGTATTATCATTATTGCTATTAGTATTATTATTACTGTTATTATTATCTTTATTATTGTTATTATTATCAGTGTTGACTTTGATACAAATTTCAGGGAAAATTTGATTCACCGCAAAGTCGAATTTCATCATACTTTGCGGTAGCGAAACAATTTTGACCTGAATGGAGGTAAAAAAATTTAAAAATTCATATCGTCTGCAAACACTGTTTTATTACTATCAGATGCCGCAATCAGGTATGGATGCAGCATCTTCTGAGGGGTACAATGAGGGGGAGCGGCGCAATCGCTGCTTCCTGTCTTTGCACCGACTACTTACAAACAAATGCGCTTTTGTAAAATTCGGCAAAGCACCCGAATCAAAATTTTGAAATACTTCCCTTATCCTCACTAATCATTATTAGCATTATTCACACAATTCCGAGACTGGAGCAGTCAAACAACTTTTAACATTACCAAACAGCTTTAAAATTATCAGGTCATTGGATGTTACCGTACCATTCATCTCAGAACAAGTTTTTTAGGTGGATTCCACGAGGTGAGTCGTAGTCGATGATTTGCCTCCATTTTCAGAAAAATGTGGCAAATGCAAATGTACATGCATGAAATTTTGCAAAGGAGCTACAAGCTTTGCCATCATTTTGACAAAAATCACAGCAAAAACACAACAAAGCTGTTACCTGTGGATACACCATAAGAAACAAGGTGGCTGTTTACTCAGTATATATGTATGGGTTCAATTAGAGACAGCCATGTTTGCATCCCCCTTCTAGGTGGTAGAATGGTGAGCTGCCCTTGCAGAGCAGATGCCATCTTGGTAGAAAGGACATTTCCATGCATTATATGGACAACCATTCATTTGAAAGGCTGGAATGTAATACCACACAGCTGCTGCAGGAGAAATGTACTCATGATGTGTTAGAAGCAGGAAAATGGGCATGAGCAAGAACTTGAGTCACTTTGACAAAGGCCAGATTGTTAAGGCTAGACTTAATCAGAACATCTCCAAAATGGCTAGTTTTGTGGTGTATTCCCAGAATTAAGTGGTTAGTGCCTATCAAAAGTGGTCTAAGGAAGGGTGGGAGGTGAACTTGGACATCCAAAGCTAATTTATGTGCATGAGGGCTACAGAAGAACTACCGTATAATGCTGCAGTCCAAGAATACCACTTCATGGCAACAGTATTCCCTTACGCTGTCCTTACCCATTCAATAGCAGACTGAGCAATCATTCAGTCAAAATCTATATCTCCCGACTCCATCCCAACTCCCTCATGCACATACTTGGTCATTTCTTCCAACCTTGTATTTGTGGTCAATAGAGAGAGAAGAAAGCTGCTGCCAGCTTATCTCCTGTGAGAACAAAAGGTTTGAAAAAATGAATTCCCCCCTCAATCCTTAATCATCTGTTGGATCGAGTCGAGAGCCCGCCATACAAGTTAGATTGTCAGCCAAGCCCTTCTTCCTCAGTAGGTTTGGCCAACAATGCACTAATGTGTAAGAGGCCCTAAAGGCAGTGGCCCTTTTCAACAAGATAACTTGCCGGGCCACAAAGCAAAAACAGTTCGGATTCATGTTCGGAATATGACAAAGAGTTTGTTTTTACTATAATGGCTGATCATCTCACCAGTCAAGTAAAAATATCTTTTCTCTATATTTCTTTTTTTCATACAAGGAAACAAAGTCCTAAGATATTTACAGCAGCAGAGAGGTATGTAAACTTTCCCATGCTGCTACATTCCTGCAGGATGAAAGTCATCTGAAGAAATTTGAAAAATAATTTATAAAAATAGGTTAACCCTTGTGTACCTTTCTAGTGGCATGCCCAAGGCAGCCTTTTTTTAGTGTGCCTCCATTATTTTTAATGAGGCAGTAAGAGCTGTCTTATGTGGAACAACCATTCAAAAGGTCACAGCACTGTTGCATGACTATTAGTAATATGTCTTACAAGAAGAGGTGTGCTCATGTGTACATGAAATGGGCTTGTGCTCGCTGACTTTTAAATAGATAATATAATTGCGTGTATGTACTTGAAGAAAATGCAACTTACCAGAAAATGCTGGTTTTAGCCGCAGAAAATGCTTTTTAAATTCTAATGAGATTTTTTTCTTCCCTCCAACTATTTTTTTGGCGACTTGTAAAAAGTAAAAAATTTTAACAAATGTCATTCATTTTACTGTTTAATTTTAATATTGATAATTAAAATAAGCTTTGCAAGTAATGCTTAAGTGCTGCTTACTGCTACTCATTCTATAACAATTAATAAAAAATATAATAATAGTATAGACATGGACATATGTCATGTGTAATATCTGACTTGTTATTATAAAATCACCAAAAATATTTTTTTTTTTGGGGGGGGGGGGGTTGGGGGGGAGGCTTTGCATGATACTATGCTATAAATCTCTGGGACCCATCCCTTTACCCCAGAACGAACTACCCCAAGGTGAAGGGAGAGCAGCTGTGCAAGTGTAGCCACCCTAGGAGAAAATAGGAATATCATTGCTAATTGACAATATAACTGTGGATTCCTCACCAGAGATACAATATGTAAAAGTCTCATAATAAATCAGAATTATGTATGAAATGTCTTTTTTTTTTCTTATTCTTTAAAAAAAAAAGAAACAAATTAAATATCTGACCTCTGAAGATTCCTTTTATTTGAGGTTTAGTTTATCCTGCATGTTATTTCATGTCATTATTGTGTTCTCATCCATGCCCACTAAAATATTCCAAATCTCTTGTTTTCAGGTTTCGGCCACAGTCAGACACCTGCAGAATTGATCAGAACCTGCCCTTGAATACAGTGTAAAATTCTCAGCTTTATAGGTCACCTTTCTAGGGGAATAAAAAGGAAAGGAATACTCAGACAGCATGAACATCTTCTGGCTAATCAGTAATTGCATGTTGCATACCGTTTTTTTGTGATCAGAAGGAAATCTCTGAACTATATACTATTGTTGGCCCAATAAAAGCTAAACTCCCTATTTTACTTTTCTTTACTCCTCTAAGTAATTTAACTTGATCTTTTTAAAATTACAGGTCTTTCAAGAACTGCCAACAAACCTTCCATTAACGGGAGGAAAAGGATTACAGTGCTCACATAGGTCAGAGAAGAACGCCATTGTATGCAGCAAAAGATTATTTTAACACGTAAGTGTAGATTAAAGTAAGTCTTTTTAACATGTTAACTATTTATATTTTACATTAGTGACAGCATCTAAACTCGCTTTCAGTTGTATGCAGCGAAATACTGACGGGAGTTAATGCATGGTGGGGTCAAAAGCAATGGAAAGGCTAAAAGTGATCATCCAGGAGTTTAAGGTTCATGCATACAGCATAGCTGTGTACACAGAGCCTTTATGGTGGCCTACAGAGTCATAGGCACTATGGGAGCAGCCATATGGTGCCTCACTGTTTTATGGAGATTCTCATTAAAGGTGAGGAAACTATTTCTGAAATCCTCAGGCCGCTATGACCAGGCTCTGGACCTGTGTGATTGTGGCCGCCCCTACCTTCGTTATATGTGGACTCCTTGTATTTTGCTATAATTAAAGTGAAGGATTACTCTCAAGCAAGCTGGTGAGTGCCACCTATTTTTCTGGATCTACTTGTGCGCATTTTATGAACTATACAAGAAGGGCAGAGCACCGATCACAGCATATACCTGGGCAGAGTTGATATCTCCTATGAAACTGTTTCAGAAGATTGGTGAGTAGTGCTATCTCGTTGCTTTCTCTATGTTTTGGAAGACTAAACTAGTTTTGCAGATTGCATGTAAAACACATGGAAGAGTCCTACTGAGAAATGAGAGATGTTTATTTCACTGTTTTTATCACCTTCAGACAAAATAGTCTTGTAGATCCTTCTTCTCACATCCGCTAGAATACTCATGATGGGGCAGATTTAGTAATACTGTCTATACCCTCTAAACTTCCCAAAATTTATCATAGTGGCTGATGCTAGAGGCTGAAGAGGTAGAGGTTTGGCCAACACACTAATCTTTGTGGGGAGCTTCCAACTCTCCTTCAACAGATGATGTCAGGAGAGAGAAGGATAGGGCAGAATTATTATTTTCAGATAAGCTGTGGCCAGAACATGTATGTGTATGGGGAAGCCAGGAGACCAGAGAGATAGCTGACTATCTCTGTGAGAAATAAAAAGCAGGCAGGGTAAAATTAAGCATGTGGGTTTTTTTTTTCTTCCCCTGTCACACTGGATAATAAATGTGGTACATGGCTAGACACTTTTATCTAACTCTATACTACCTACAGTATTAGTTGGATTAGTTTTAGACAGAATTTTACTCCAGAATTGTGGTGCAAATTTAGCATATTTGCCATTAAGAATGCCACTTTGTAGGGCTCGGAACATATATGGACCAAAATGTTTCAAATTGTACCACCACCATAAACCAAAAGGTGCACTCATTTGTAAATGTGGGCTAACGATGATGTATAAATTTAGATAAGAAATAATTTGGCAAATGTGAATAATATTGAAAATAATTTATTTAGTATTTATCAAGACTGGTGTTCCAATATACCAGTCTTGATCCCATGTGTGAAGGAATAAGATTCACCTAATATATTAAGAGGCAGGTGCCTCTCAATACATTTGGTGTATCTCAGTGTGCAATGTCTTTGTAGAAGGAGAGGGATATTTAATTGCACCTCTAAATTTAAATGACAGAAAAAACACTTGCAATTTTGCTAGTGCCATTTAATAATCTATGTACCAAACCAATGACTTTTCATTCATAGACCTCATGATAAAATGTCTGGAAAATAGAAGCGTGCAAAATGAAAGACCCAGGCTGAGGCTCAAAATGTGGGTAGTAGTGAAAATAGCAGTAACTGCACCAGCCATCTGGCCATTAGTAGTAGAGGTTTTAGGCCACAATTCTTCTAT
Source organism: Bufotes viridis (assembly GCA_033119425.1). Classification (NCBI taxonomy): domain Eukaryota; kingdom Metazoa; phylum Chordata; class Amphibia; order Anura; family Bufonidae; genus Bufotes; species Bufotes viridis. The sequence goes on from CM065589.1 coordinate 94,371,406, forward strand.
GGTTTTCAAAAGGTGCACATTATTATTTAGCACAAAGAGGATGAGATTGTGGGCTGGATGGTTCACAACTCTCAGTTATAGCAGGATGATATAGATGTCATTTCTGAGTGTGACACTGTGCCTTGGAGCCTGGGGTCACTGATTTTCTCCTGCTCCACCTCCTTCCAACCCTAGAGAAGCCTTTCAGTTGCATCAACTCTTTTTTCACTGCCCCCTGGAATCGACCATCTTCTTTTTTCCTAAGAAGAAGCAACAAAACCTGATGAATTATGTGAGAACAGTCAGCCTTTGGATTGCCATAAGGAAAAGGTTCAGGGGAAGGCTGGCGACCCCATGCATAGCTGTGTTGTTGGTGGTAGTAGTGGCACTTGTAGTTACAGTGGTGGCAGTAGGGACATTAGTAGCAACAGTAGCACTCAGTAGTACAAAGCAGGGAATCGGAAGGTCCACAATAACATATCACAGTCTGATAAAAGTGGCGTGGAGGGTGAGGACCCAGTAGCCAGATCAAGGTGCTGAGGAAGAGGTACACATACAGTACATGCAAATTACTCATACATACAAATACATCTTTACAGACTCCCAACTGTGATCAAGTTACAACAACCAGTAAGACGTTGTGGTTGTTATAACTTCTGCAGTATAGATAGAAGAGGGAGAAGTAGGCATGACTTCCTAGAGTTTCTTCCTCTTCTCCCAATTGGCCAATTGTAACCAGGACAATTGCCCCTAAAGCTCTCATCCCTTGCCCCCTATAATGACCATGGTTATATGGATGAACGTTAAGCATACTCAGAAAGGCAAGTTTTAGAAAGTGGTTTTATATTAGTACCCATTGGGCACTGACGACCTGCTGAAAAAGACACAAAAGTTAAAAAAAGATTTTATGCAAATATTACCTAACGAATACATTAAGTCATAGCAAAACAATGTAATGCATGTGCATAAATATGTGAATAAAAAAAAAAAAAAACTATAAATGATAATACCATGCTATTTCTACCAAAGAATACCCTGGCTAGGTTTTATCTATTTTGATATCTATATCATTATATAATCTTTATACCAGACTTCAATTTTTTAATATGGTAGTCTTTCTGTGTCAGACAACTGGGTGAAATATATTTTTTCATTCACATGCATTCACCATGCTAACAACAATGCCTCTGAATGTCATTGTGACAGAATATCTAATGTTTTTCACTGGAAAGAAAGCAGAATTTATTCTGTATCAGCTTGTGAAATACACATCACTTTGTCTGAATATCTTAATCAGTTATAGAAAAGCGAACCGAAATAAGTACCTTATTCAGGAAGCATTCTTGTCTTTGCCTTAAAATATTTGGCAGAAGAAAAAAGAATCAAAATGGTAAAAGGCTCCAAAAAAGCGGCCCATTCATTTGAAGAAAGTTGCTCTCAGCTCTGTTATCCCCCCATTTAACTAGCTAATAAACAAACCAGTAGGATGTCAGATTTTGTATTGCTGGTATATATCTATTTCAGGTTTTCTGCTTTATGAAGATTGTGTCTCATGCAGAGTTTAACGCTTTTCTGTTTTGACAATTTAAACACTGTCTCAACAATATTTAACTGAATCAAGAGAGGTCCCTGGCAATTAATTTCTGCAGTCAATGGTATTCTCAAACCGGGCGACTCCCCTTGGAACTGGGAGCCACAACAGGGAAAAAAATGTGCTTGTGAAAGAGTGAGACAATTCATTAGACAATTCTGCTGCAGCAAAAGTGGCGGGGGATGTCAGTTCTTGCTCCTGCGTTTCAATACTAATGAGAGTCATTGCATATTCATAACCCCAAATGCAGTCAGCTTCTTGTATGGAGGGAAAAAAAAACTTTTGTCACCGAGACTTCATGGCAAGAGCAAAGGATTGCACTCTTCTTGTCGTGGCACTTCCGCCAAGTTAGTGCGAGAACATGATTGATTGTTTCGCAACGTAGCTTGACAGGGAGCTGAGAGATGCTGCCCCAAGGGCCCTGAAACTAAGCTTAGTTTGATTACAAGACCTGAAGTAATCAAAGAAACAAAAGAGAGGGAGAGAGAGAAAAAACTTCCTTACTTGAAAAGATAAAGGAATACTCCAAAGATATAGTCTTTCCTTAGTGAGTCTTCTGGGTAATTATATGTAAGTCATTTGAAAGAGTTTATATAAATTTTTATTATTGAGGGAGAAGAATAGCATGCCCTGGTGAACTTGTTCTCAGGTTGTAGGAACACTGCAGCATCTCTTAATAGATACAACTCTGAAGCCGTATGAAGTTTTCTAACAGTATCAATGGCAAATCTTGCTGAACTCAACCTGTCACATATTAAAATTAGCCCTGTCAAGTGTTACGCTACCCACAATTCATTCTGCTTTTACATTCAGTTTCATACTTCTAATGTCATTTTCTCTTTCATATTTAGTTTAAGAAGTTCCCACTAAAATAGACTTGCTAAAGCAATCCTCAGGGCACCCTGCACAGCTACCAATTGACCCAACAATACCCTTCTACGAGGGCTCCTATTAGCAACCCCCGGAGTAAAAAAGAAAAAAAAAAAAAGAAAGAAAATGTCTGTTTCAGCACCCACTTTGAAAAAGCCTTGAGCATTTTTTCATAATGATGTCTTCAGCTAGAATGCCAGCACATTTCCACATCTCCTTGACAGGCAAGCAGGGTATAAAATATACATAAAATTAAATAAAACACAACATTAAAACAAAGGTTTATATGTGATGGCATATGGTTTTTAACTATCTCCAAATGCACACAAATATAAAATACGCCTGAACTCATGAATTTTTTTTAAACAAAACTATTAAAAATCTTAGGCTAATCTGCTTGGGCATTAAATAAAAAGTAACAAAAAAAAACCATAGCAGTGGTTATGATTGATTGAGGTAATTTTGATTATCCAGAGATATTTTATGTGTTGAGGCATTAAATTGTCAGCCATATCAGTTTGATTATAGTAAAACATGAAAACATTGACTTTTGTCTAGTTAGAGAAATTTATTTTTCCCACAATGACAATCTTTTAAGAATAAACTAGGCAGCCTGCCAGCCTTGCATGTCATATATTGCAGTCGCAAATGCATCTTATTTTTTTTTTTTCAATAGCTTCCTTTAAGGTTCAGTAAAATGCTTATTTAAAGCTTAAATATTTGGAGAAGTTGATAAGGACTGTTCTTCAGGATGTTAAACATTTGACTGCTCATTTAATAAATGCTAAGTATTTAGCACCGTGCAGAGACGGCTTTCATGTGGTCACATCCACTCACTGGTGTAACTTACGTCTTATAGCAGTAACAAAAAAAAGAATAAGGCAAAATAAACCTCCTTGGACTGCAGGTTTTTGAACAGGATTGATTAATGTGTTTTACAAGGAGAAGTAAATGTTCATCAAAACTGTCAGCAAGTTGACAGCTTTCAAAAAATGCTTTGTTCGTAAAATGAGTAATTTGCCTGATCTCTTTAAAAATACAATGGTTAAACCTTAAATGTATTTTCAGATGCTTGCACAGAAAACTGCTTAGAGTATATGTCTCTGAGCGTAAAATAAAAGCGCTACATTTGATTGTTCTACCCCATGTCCTTACTTTCATACAGAGGAAAAGCTATTCACATGAAGGCCTGATTTATACCAAAAGTTTAATCATAGGTATGCAGGGAGGAAGGGCACAAGGGGTATATGTGCTGGGCCTCCCTCCCCCACACTCTGTCTATATATCTATTAAGTTGAATTAACTTTTAGGTAGGTATTTATGACTTAAAGGGTTTATCCCATGACTAATGTAAAGAATTAAAATCAGACATCATATAGTCCACGACAACCTCTTTCTAACAAAGCTAGAACCAGCCCTGTACCTCACATGGATTCAAAGATGTCCCCATTCATTGCTCTGCTAGATTTATATGAATCTGAGAGCTCAAGGGGAGTGTCTTTTCTGCTGCTCAGGAGGCAGTTGAAGGATGAAACTGAGCATGAACGACCTTCTTAGTGAGTTTTGTTTTCTTCCCTCCACCTAAGAGATTTCAGTTTGTTTTTCAATTGAGTGGTACAGTTTATAGGTCACATTAAAGGTGGAAAAAGTTCTGAAATTATTTATCTTTGTCTCAATTTTTTTACAGCACAGAAACATGACATTTTAACGGGAGTGTGTAGACTTTTTATATCCACTGTATGTCAGCAGTAAGGCAGAGCTGTCTTAGGTGTGTATGTAGCAGTGCTTTGTGTATATATACACTCACCTAAAGAATTATTAGCAACACCATACTAATACGGTGTTGGACCCCCTTTTGCCTTCAGAACTTCCTTAACTCTACGTGGCATTGATTCCACAAGGTGCTGATCGCATTCTTTAGAAATGTTGGCCCATATTGATAGGATAGCATCTTGCAGTTGATGGAGATTTGATGGATGCACGAAGCTCCCATTCCACCACATCCCAAAGATGCTCTATTGGGTTGAGATCTGGTGACTGTGGGGGCCATTTTAGTACAGTGAACTCATTGTCATGTTCAAGAAACCAATTTGAAATGATTCGAGCTTTGTGACATGGTGCATTATCCTGCTGGAAGTAGCCATCAGAGGATGGGTACATGGTGGTCATGAAGGAATGGACATGGTCAGAAACAATGCTCAGGTAGCCTGTGGCATTTAAACGATTGGCACTAAGGGGCCTAAAATGTGCTCAGAAAACATACCCCACACCATTACACCACCACCACCAGCCTGCACAGTGGTAACAAGGCATGATGGATACATGTTCTCATTCCGTTTATGCCAAATTCGGAGTCTACCATTTGGATGTCTCAACAGAAATCGAGACTCATCAGACCAGGCAACATTTTTCCAGTCTTCAACAGTCCAATTTTGGTGAGCTCGTGCAAATTGTAGCCTCTTTTTCCTATTTGTAGTGGAGATGAGTGGTACCCGGTGGGGTCTTCTGCTGTTCTAGCTCATCCGCCTCAAGTTTGTGCGTGTTGTGGCTTCACAAATGCTTTGCTGCATACCTCGGTTGTAACGAGTGGTTATTTCCATGCTCTTCTATCAGCTTGAATCAGTCGGCCCATTCTCCTCTGACCTCTAGCTTCAACAAGGCATTTTCGCCCACAGGACTGCCGCATACGGGATGTTTTTCCCTTTTTACACCATTCTTTGTAAACCCCTAGAAATGGTTGTGCGTGAAAATCCCAGTACCTGAGCAGATTGTGAAATACTCAGACCGGCCCGTCTGGCACCAACAACCATGCCATGCTCAAAATTGCTTAAATCACCTTTCTTTCCCATTCTGACATTCAGTTTGGAGTTCAGGAGATTGTCTTGACCAGGACCACACCCCTAAATGCATTGAAGCAACTGCCATGTGATTGGTTGACTAGATAATTGCATTAATGAGAAATAGAACAGGTGTTCCTAATAATTCTTTAGGTGAGTGTATGTCAGCTGTGTAGCAAAGCTGTGTTTGTCAGGTGTATATGTAGCCAAACTGTGCTTGTAGCAGCGCTCTGTGTGGGTGTATATAATGTTTTTGTTTGTGTGTATGTATAATTTGTGTGCTACAGAGCTCTGTGTGTATAATGTGTGTACTGCAGAGCTGTGTGTGTATTTGTATAATGTCCTGATCATGGAAAGTAAACAAATGCCTAAGAAAATAAATAATCTAGCAGAACAATTTTTCCATTCACAAAGCTATATGAGGGCTTATTTTTGGAGGGACAAGATACATTTTTAATGCCACCATTTAATTTACTATGTCTTGTATTAAAAAACTGGGGGGAAAAATTTGTGTGCCAAAATTGAAAAAAGAACTGAATTCCACCAAGGTTTTTGGGGTTTTGACATCACAGCGTTCACTATGCACTAAAAATGACCTGACGTCCTTATTCTGCGGCGCAATACAAATGTGGTGATACCAAACTTGAACAGTTTTTTTTTTTAATACTGTGGTAAGGTGCAGGGTGCCGTCGTGGATGGCAGGTATGTGTCACCGAGGTTCATAGCCTCGGTGAGGTAAGAGCCGTTTTTGTTGATGTCAGCAGTAGTGTTGAGCGCGAATATTCGAAAAGCGAATTTTTTTAGCGAATATCGGCACTTCGCTAATTCGCGAATATTTCGAATATAGCGCTATAAATTCGCTATTTCGAATATTCGTTTTTTTTTTTTTTTTTAGTTATATTTTTTTCTTTCCCTCTTCCCAACAGTAGTTCTTACCTGTCCTGAGGATTCCTGGCTTCCTGGCTGCTCTAGTCAGTGCCCATTGCCGCTTCTGCCGACTTCCGTGCTCATGGAGCGTCCCCATCCATGGGAGAATCTACATATACTAAAATGTACTGTCGGATTTGAGGAATTACGTTGAAATCGCAATGCGATTAATTCAAGTTATATTAATCGCATTGCGATTTTAACTTAGAGCTGAGTTTATAATGGGTCAGCTTGCTAGAATGAGCGAAGTTAACGAATTTGGAATATAGCAGCACTGCTAAGTTGAATTCGCAATGCGATTAATTTAACTTGAAGTAATCGCATTGCGATTTCAACTTGGCACTGCTAGTGCTATATTCCATATTCGTTAATTCTAGCCTATGTAAGAAAGCAGTGCTAAGTTGAAATCGCAATGCGATTACTTCAAGTTAAATTAATCGCATTGCGAATTCAACTTAGCAGTGCTGCTATATTCCATATTCGTTAACTCGTTCATTCTAGCAAGCTGACCCATTATAAACCCAGCTCTAAGTTGAAATCGCAATGCGATTAATATAACTTGAATTAATCGCATTGCGATTTCAACGTAATTCCTCAAATCCGACAGTACATTTTAGTATATGGAGGCGTTCCCATGGTGATGGGGGCGCTCCATGAGCACAGAAGTTATGGTTGGCTTGGTAGAATTAGCGAATAGCGAATATGGCGAATGTATTCGTCATATTCCTCAAAGCGAAGATAGCAGTATTCTACATCTTCGTTTTAGCAACCTATTCGTCAACCTCGCTAATTCTAGCAATCAAATAGGAAGGTTGACTATAGAGACAGCTGTGTTAAATTCGCTATGCGATTTTTTTTTTTTTAATAGAATAATTATATTACTTGATATAATTATTATAATTATTCTATTTATTAAAAAAAAAAAAAATCGCATAGCGAGTAACTACAGCTGTCTCTATAGTCAACCTTCCTATTTGATTGCTAGAATTAGCGAGGTTGACTGAATAGGTAGCTAAAGCGAAGATGTAGAATACTTCGTTATCTTCGTTTTGAGAATAGACGAATACATTCGTCATATTCGTCATCCTCGCTAATTCTAGATATGAAACCAATAGGAAAGTAGCCTTAAGTACAAATCGCAATATGCGATTATTTAAATCGCATGTTAATCGCGATAACTAGAAAAAATGACGAATATTCGATTTCGACGAATATGAAACGAATATTCATTCGAATATTCGCGAATTTCGTCGAAATCGAATATGGCACCTGCCGCTCATCACTAGTCAGCAGCAGCTAGTGCTACTGACAGAGTTTAAATAGCATGGCTGCAAAGCCGATCCGGGCCGGCTCTTACCGGGAGCAGCTAAAGTGTAGGGTGGGTGGCTGCTCCCCACGACCCAGTCCTGGTTTTGGGCTGGGTTTAAAAGCTCAGCCAGCTCAGCAGCTGGAGGTGGTGATTATCCTGGAGCTGCTAACAGGGCTGAGGAGTTCTCTGTCCTGGAGGAAAGAACTCAGCAAGGAGGTGTTTTGTTCCTGGCTACCTGAAGCTGGATTCTCCTGCGGCTGGGCCGACAGCGTGGTGCGAACCTGCACCTACACCTCCCAGGTGACTGAACCTGTGTTGGCCTGTTTTTGTTTTGCCACGTTATTTCCGTTGTGTGTGAACTGTCACCAAAGAGACTGTTTTTTCATTTATGGTGTGCAAGTGTGAATAAAACACTGTTTGTTGCACAATCTGGACTCCTTGTTTTGCCTCTAAACTGCACCCGCACCGCTGTCTACCAGAGCGACTCCCCACAATACTTAAAAAAAATAACCTTTAGAAAAATCTAAAAAATTTTTGCATCACTATATTCTGACAGACATAACTATTTTATCTTACAGTCTACAGAGCTGTATAAGGGCTTGTTTTTTGCATAACGAACTGTAGTTGTTATTGATACAATTTTTGAAGTATGTACGATGTTTTGATCACTATTATTCAATTTTTTGGAAGGAAAGGATGACAAAAAAGTGGCAAATTGCGTGTTTTTCTTTTTTTTCTGTTATTGCGTTCACAGCACAGGAATTTTTTTTTTATATATATTTTAATAGTTCAGACATTTTCAGATGGGGCAATACCCAATATGTTTATTTTTTTATTGTTTATCTTTTTTTATATGCAAAACTGGGAAAGAGGGGTGATTCAAACTTTTAATATAGCTCAGCAAGGAGAATGTCATGGCAGCCTGGACGCTTCTGAAGCGATTTCTCTGCGAGGGCTCCTATCGGGAGGCAGAGGGAACCGCATCCCTCTGCCTTCACTCACAGGTGCCGCGATCAGCGTTGAGGGGTTAAATGAGGGAGCGACGCAATCGCCGCTCCCCATCAGTGTGGCCGGTTTCCGGCTGTATGAAACAGAGAGCACACACTGCATATGGAGCAGGATCACTGCAGAGGCCCGCTCCATACACCCACGGGTGCATAACACCGTATATATAGGGCATGGTTTAAGGGGTAAAGTAGAGAATTTTTTTTCTAATTTACTGTTGTCCAAACCTGGGGTGTATCTTATAGTCTGAAAATTACGTATTGCATTAACATAATGAGGAATATCTTAGGGCTTGCCTATACACTGTATGTATGTGCCTCTGTCTCAGTACCCATTATCTTTGTACATAAAAAGTATAGGGAAACTGATCTAGTTTTCTACGGGCTTTGCACAAAACAGATACTGAATCTCCTATGTACATCTATCTACATCTTTGGAGGCAATTTTTTTATGATTTCATGTTACTCATTTTGGGCTAAAAATCATCTTTTCAATTGCCCTTTTTTAAAACTATTGAGCTGTTCTGTCACAAAGGGTTCACTGTTTTTCTAGCTGTGTGACTGGTACTTTCACTTTGTGCAGGTCATCTAATTACCCTTATCTCAAACCTTATTATAAACACTTATTTCAGCCACATTCTTATAAGTAAGTTAAGAACTGATCTACGATGAGTGTTTATAATTAGAGATAAAAAATTTGATTCGGTAGGTTCGCCAAATTTTCCGTAAAGATTCGATCCGAATAATTTGTGGCGAATTGTATTAAAAAACAGCTATTTCCTGGCTGCAGAGAGCCTGTATAGTGGTGTAGAACACTGTGCCTTGCAGTAACACGCATAGGGAGTCTGCTGTGGTAGTGAAATTATACTGTGAGTCAGTATGACACACAGATGACAGGCGTCGCTCTTAGAATAACTGCACACTTCACTTCTTTGCGCAGTTACTGACCAAAACTAACCTAATAACTCAAGTGTGAACTCAACCTTACAGGTCGATGTTAGCGTCAGGTGTAAGAACAATGCAGAGGCCCAAGATCCTACTATACTGTGAAAGAGTGCACATCTTTTACACCATTGTCAGCTAATTCCACATAGATGTCTACAGAACCTGTTCTATTAACTCCTTCCCGACCAGCGCCATAATAGTACGGCGCATCGGGACGTGACTTGCCACCCAGCGCCGTAGTATTATGGCCTGCTGATGGGGCGGGTGCAGGAGCTGCGCCCGCCCGATCAGCCGCAGGGAACCGGCTGTTCCGGTTAGCCGGGCCACTGATGTATGCGCCGGCATCGGTGAAAACACTGATGCCATTGTATTAACCCCCTTCTATGCCGCGGTCAGCACTGACCACGACATAGAAGGGGTTTGCGGCGGGTGAGGGATCCGATCGAAAGCCATTTTTGTCACCTTACATCACAAAAATTGCAACACAAAGCGAACAAAAAGGTGTATTCCCCCCCAAATAGTACCAATCAAACCGTCATGTCATCCCACAAAAAATTAGATCCCACCTAAGACAATCGGTCAAAACATAAAAAACTATCACTTTCAGACAATGGAAACACTAAAATATGATTTTTTTTTGCTTCAAAACTTCTATTATTGTGCTAGTCAAATAAATTTAAAAAGTAGACATATTAGGTATTGCTGCGTTCGTAACAACCTGCTCTATAAAAGTATCACATGATCTAACCCCTCAAGTAAACACCTTAAAAAAACTAAAATAAAAACATTGCTAAAAAAGCAATTTTTTTGTCACCTTACACCACAAACATTGCAACACCAAGCAATCAAACAGGCTTATGCCCCCCACATTATTACCAATCAAACCATCACCTCATCCCTCAAAAATTGAGACCCTACCTAAGACAATCGGTCAAAAAGCTATGGCTCTTAGTCTATGGAGACACTAAAACATCATTTTTTTGTTTCAAAAATGCTATTATTGTGTAAAACTTAAATAAATAAGACAAAGTTCACATATTAGGTATTGCCACGTCCCTTAGGATCTGCTTTATAAAAATATCACATGACCTAACCCCCCGGATGAACGCTGTAAAAATAAATAAATAAAAACGGTGCCAAATTTACCAATTTTTTTTTCTCTGATCTACCCTGTCAGATGAATATTTTAAAAAATAAAAAATTAAAACTGTGCCAAAACATAACAAACGTTATATAGAGCAATTAAAAATCATATGTACCCCAAAATAGTACCAATAAAACTTAACCCCTAGTTTCCAAAATGTGGGGTGTTTTTGTAAACCGCAGAATCAGGGTGATAAATATTGAGTTTTGTTTGGCTGTTAACCCTCGATGTGTTAAAGAAAAAAATCGATCAAAATGGAAAATCTGCCAAAAAAGTGAAATTTTGAAATTTCATCTCCCTTTTTCTTTTATTCTTGTGGAACACCTAAAGGGTTAACAAAGTTTGTAAAATCAGTTTTGAGTAGCTTGAGGGGTGTAGTTTCTACAATGGGGTAATTTATGGGGGGTTTCCACTATGTAAGCCCCACACAGTGACTTCAGACCTGAACTGGTCCTTAAAAAGTTTTGGAATTTAAAAAAAAAAATGTTAACAATTGCTTCTAAACTTCTAAGCCTTCTTACGTCCTAAAAAATTATGCCAACATCAAGTAGGCATATTGGCAATGTTAAGTAATAAATATTTTATGAGGTATTACCTTCTGTTTTAAATGCAGAGAAATAGAAATTTAGAAAATTGCAAATTTTTCCAAATTTGGGCAAATTTGGGATTTTTTTATAAATAAAGGTGAAATATATTGAATAAAATTTATGACTATCATGAAGTACAATATATCACAAGAAAACAATCTCAGAATGGCTTGGATAAATAAAAACGTTCCAAAAGATATTACTACATAAAGTGACACATGTCAGATTTGCAAAAAATGGCCTGGGCAGGAAGGGGAAAACTGGCCCTGGGTAAAAGGGGTTAAACGCTTATACAAGTAGATCCCCCTGACAGAGTGGAGAGGGTGTCAGCAGTAAGTTTGTTTTGACGTCACTGATTATTTCTTCCTCTGATCCCTCAGAACAATAACCCCCCAAATAATGGATCCTGTCTGTTGAGCATCCGCCTTCACTCGGTCAGCATTTGGTCAGTAATCCATCAGTAATGCTAATGCCAAAAACACAGGAGTGGATCCAAAACAGAGATGACACGTGAATGGAATATTTGCATGTCTTCTATGTTTTATACCCACTCCTGCTTTTGGCTACCAACTCATAAGTCAATTCTGATGGGACCATGCAGGCCTTACAGCTCATACACAGACAGGAGCCATTGTGTGTCTCATTTTATCTTCCTTCTGACAGATCAGAAGAAGATTCAATTAAATGAATGTGTGAACGAGGCCAAAAAGGCAAAATAGTGGCCCAGTCATGAAGTGGGGAAGATGGGAACAGCATGAGAAGTCCACAGAGTGGCCCAATGACATAGTGTGGCGGTAGCAGCAGCATCAGGAGACCACAGAATGGCACAATGGTGAAGTGTAGAGGTAGCAGCAGCATTAGCAGACTACAGAATGGCAAGGTGACATAGTGTGGCGATAGCAGCAATATGAGGAGGCCACAGAGTGGCAAGGTGACATAGTTTTGAGGTAGCAGCATCTTCAGGAGACCACAGAGTGGCAAGGTGGCATAGTGTGGAGGTAGCAGCAGTATGAGGAGGCCACAAAGTGGCACAATGATACAGTGTGGAGGTGGCAGCAGCATCATGAGGAGGCCACAGAGTGGCTAGGTGACATAGTGATTATGCAGCAGCATTAGGAGACCACAGATTGGCAAGGTGACAAAGTGTGGAGGTAGCCATAGCAAAGGCAGGTGCACTCTGCGGCAATACTAAACCCTCACACTGATGTTAAAATTGAGAGGTTAGTTTGACACATCCTACTAGGAGGACATGTCTTAAGCTCGGACACCACGCCATGGTCTCTCAAATAGCCCGAGACCCTACCACTCAACCGCCCGTATGGGCGATACCAGGGGCTGTTGGGCATTACGGGAGCGTAAGGCCTGACTCACAAACAGCTCACCAGTGACCTCCAGCATGTAACCATGCTTGCAATGGGAGGTGGGAGGTGCCTGTGAGCCCCACCCGAGACCGGCTGATATGGCCCAGAGCCTCCCAGGTGCACCTGAATGTAGCCTGTAGATAAAAAGCAGGCACATTTAAATTGGAGTTTATACACCTCCAAACATATTATACAAACCATTAGAAAACGTAGTGTGGTGTTTAACAAGCAGGATATGCTCAACCCATGTGCAGTTGTGCATGTATATAGGGGAGCACATCCTGATTGTTAAACACCACACCACGTTTTCTAAAGTGTGGAGGTAGCAGCAGTGTCAGGAGACCACAGAGTGGCAAGATGAAATAGTGTGGAGGTTGCAGCAGCAGCACGAGGAGGCCACAGAGTGGCAAGGTGACACAGTGTGGAGGTAGCAAATCAAAGATGACGAATGGGAATTAGATCCGAATTTCAGGAAAAATTTGATTCGCTCAGAATTTCATCACACTTTGGAGCATGGAGCAAGGAACTCAGGGAATGAGGGATCACCCATAATGCCATGCATGCAGAAAATCAGCAGCCAGCCATCCCTGTGATGTCATCGCCCTATAAAAAGCCTCAGCCATCTTGGATTCAGCCATTTTCCAGTGTACTTCGTGCAGGGAAAGGATAGGGAGGAATCATTCCACAGTATTGAAGCAGGACAGGGTTCAGTAGGGAAGTTTATAGCCTGGGTAATAGAAACAATCCTATTACTCCTTGCTGCACTGACTGTGGATCCAAATTGCCATTATACAGCTCAGTAATTCCAGCAAACCATTCTTGTTATTAGGGTGCTGTTTGATACAGCCATTAACAGGGTTTATTACAAGGAAATATTTCTATGTCTTATTTGCCCTTGTGTGGTGCACTTATATGTTGTAAAGCATTTTTTGGCTTAGTGGGGAAAAAAGGGCGTTTTAGCCGTTTTGTGGTGAAGTGAGAAAATGACAGCCCTTTTTGGCGTGTATTTGTGGCAAAAAATATTATTTGTCGTTCAGCGGTGCAGTTATATGTAGGGATGAGCGAACCCTGTGAATTTCGGGTTCGCTGGGTTCGGCTGAACGTCAGGTGAAAGTTCGGGTCCCGAACTTGACCCGAACACCGAACCCGGACCCCATTAAAGTCAACGTGGTAAGCGCGGTGACGTCATTGCAGGTCCTGAAGAAAGAAGAGGAGGATACCGGCTGCAAGATCAAGTGGATGAGGTGAGTTTTTTTTATTATTTTTAACCCCTCAATGGTCATTTTATTTAGCATTCTGTGTTAAGAATGTTATTGTTTTCTGTTATAACCATGTTATAATGGAAAATATCAAAATCACAGTGCAGTTATATGTTCGAAAGCCTTTTTAGCGTCTATTAGTGGCACAAAAAATATTTATTATTTGACATTCAGCGGTGCAGTTATATGTTCTAGAGCCTTTTGTGGCATTTATAAATGGAAATAAATAAGTGCCTATTTGCCGTTCAGCGATGCAGTTATATGTTCTAAAGCCCTTTTTGGTGTGTATTAGTGGCAAAAAAATATATATTATTTGATGTTCAGCGGTGCAGTTATATGTTCTAAAGCCCTTATTGGCATGTATTAGTGGCACAAAAAAGGATTTGCCGTTTAGTGAAGTGAGAAAATGACAGTCCTTTTTTGTGGTGCAGTTATATGTTCTAAAGGTCTTTTTGGCGTGTATTGGTGGAAACAAAAAGGACAGACTTTTTTGGAGTGTTTAAATTTTCCCTTTATTTATTTATTTGATCTAACAGTATGTCAGGCAGAGAAGTGCCAGGCCCTGCACAGTGGAGTGGCAGAGGCCTGAATGTTTCTGGTGCAGGCACAGGTAGCAGGAGAGGAAGGGGGCATGGCAGCAGGAGTCGCAGCGAGAGGCTGAAGCTCCGGGTTTCATCTAGAGGTCTTGTCTTGACCAGCAACCCAGCGGTTCTTGAATTGTCCGTCATCCACTTCGTCCCAAGTGACATCAGACACCCCCAGCTAAGAGTCGGAAGCTTCGTCAGACACAACCCTTAGTTGCATGGCCCAGGAGCAGGCCCTGTGCCATTACCTGTCCTTAACCTGCCTCTGTCCATTACTGTTCCCTCAGCCAGAGAAGTATTATATGCTGTGGGCTCAGCTCCACTATACAGTGAGAAAAAGCTACTAAAAGACCGTCAGCAGCTTCTGGCTAACCAAGATGTGAAGGAGACATCCGCCGCTTCCTCTGCTAGGCGGGCAAGTAGTGATGAGGAGAGTGGGATGGGAGCTGGTGTTGCAAAAGGTCAGGCGCCTAACCCAGAGACCGTTGAGGAGGACATCAGTGACATGCAGACAGTACTCGATGATGATGATGTAGCTGATCACACTTGGGAGGCGGTTGAATTATGGGTTTCATCATCATCAGGAGAAGAGGGTGGCAGCTTGCGCGTGTGGCAGCGGTGGAGCCAGCAAGTCGCTAGCGTGGCTGGGAATCAGCAGGGTGGCAGCAGTGGAAGGTCGAGAGCCAAATGTGCCAGATGTAGACCACCCGCTTCACAGGAGCCTACCTGCCCAGAAAGTAGTGGTGCAGGGGTTCATGGAAGCAGCAGCGATAGCAGTCAGTTAGTGCGGATTGTTGAGGGCAAGATCCTTACTCGGCAGTGTGGCAGTTTTTTGTTAAGCCGCCGGAGGAGGTGAACATGAGCATTTGTAGAATCTGTGGGCAGAAGGTGAAGAGTGGCCAGGTTGGAAATGTTGGCACCACAGCCCTGCGTCAACATATGCAGCGTCACCATAAAGTGGCCTGGGAGAACCGTGGCTCCGATGTGGTGGTCCAGCCTGCCGCAGCAACCACTGCACCACCCAGTGGCACGCACCTGATTTCAGGCAGTCAACGCTCCACCAATTTAGCCGAATGGAGCTGTTTGTCCCTCCCATCATCTGCTGGTCCTGATGATCCTGTTCCTCCTCCTACTCCACATCAGTCATTCTGTCAGCAATTGATAACCGAAGCGATTGCCAAGAGACAACAGTATGCATGCACTCATGCAATGGCGCAGAAGCTAAATGTGCTCCCGGCCAAGTTGCTGGTGCTGGAGTCCCTCCCTTTCCAAGTGGTGGACCCTGCACCTTTCAGAAAACTGATGGCTTGTGCCGAGCCGAAGTGGAGAGTCACAAGCCGTCATTTCTTTGCTAAAAAGGCAGTACCAGCCTGCATGCGTATGACAGAAGGTGAGCCAGTCGTTGAGCTTAAAAATGAATATCAACGGCTAAACCCACCTTTCCGCTATAGATAGAAGGTGCACTCCTCCAATGGCCTTACCCTAAGGCCTATAGAGTAAATGTAGTACAAAAAACAACTTAGAGGGGCACTCTCTCCATATGAAAACATATGTATATGACAAAGCTTTAATAAAATACCATAACAACACAATATAACAGCATAGTAGTATAAAAACTATATAAAAATCCAATTAATACCCAAATGACTGTAGCTGGAAAAATATGAAGACCTGTACTGCGACAATATGCGGATAGCTGTGGCTACAAAATATCTATGTTGATCCTAAAATTGAAGTAGCACCATAATACAAATCCATATGCAAACACTCATGCTCCAGTATAGTCCTTCAACAATGTCCATAAAAACATATATGCTCCTATAGGGTAAAAAATAATATATGCTCCAGTATAGTTCTCAAATATGTCCATACATTCTGTATAGTTAAGTGTACATTCTGCTATAGCAGTCATCCACCATAGAAAGCCGGGCTGTAAGCATAAGTAGCAGCAGAGCCAAAATGTGAGACCTCTCCCTTTGCCAATGATCGAGGGGAGATGGATAAACCAATGCTATATAACAGCCGAAAGAAGAGTTCACCGACCTGGTAGCCGTATTATATGCAGTTCCTTCCTAGACCCCGTATGAAAGACGAAGGAGAGTTATCTTAACAGTCCCATTCTTCTGATGTAGAGCGGCCTCCGCTGCTATACACCTCACCACTCGCACGGTGTCCCACGTGGTGTTGCGGGCCTGTATGCGGCGTCCCACGTGACCTGGAGGAAGAGCTTACGTTCGGGGCACTGGTAGCGCTGATGATATTCCGGGTCCTAGCATCCGGATTTTTACATATAAAAAAGGCCTTTTATCTTCTTTTATTCCATATTGTTTAGGTGCATGTATGAATGGATGGGCTCACTAGTAGGACCAGACGCGTTTCGGGGTCACCCCCTTTTTCAGTGGTTACCAATAGTGAGCATTTGCTGGCCTTTTATAGGCCATCACCTGTCAATCATGCTGAACGATAGTCTCCAAAACCAGAACTGGATTAAGCTCTGGACTTCTATTTGAATCCTGGAACCAATGTGCGCATATAGATATAATAGAATGCATAGAACCCTATATAATAGACCTTCTGGACAAGGAATATTATATTAAAGAAGGAAGTTATATAATAACAGTTATTAAATATTTATTAAAACAGTCATAAAAATTCATTTTTAAAGTGCATAAAAACCTATAATAATCCACTTTAGATGAATGTAGAGCATGAAGAGAGGCTTGATGGTCGGGTGGAATGGTTTCCATTGTGAAGGAAATAAGGGAGGGGAGCCTGCAGGAAGAGAAGATCGGAGTCCGCTCCCAAACCCCCCCGCCTCACAAGAAACCAAAAATCTCCATCTTGGCGTTCAAGCCTCCTGGCAACATAGTTTCAAACTCGAAGATGCGCCTTGACTCCTGTCTCCACATCTGTGCAAAATGATTGCCGAAATAAGCGAGGATATAGCAACATTCAAGAAAAATGTTGAGCGAGACCTAAGACGGGTCAAAAGCCGAAGGATTAATAACAATATCCTCAGGGAAGAAATTAAGGCAATCCAACAATTACAGACAGCTAAAGAAATAAAGAAATCACCATTAGACCAGTTGATAAGGGAGGGGCAGTGGTCATACTTAATACAGGGACCTATTTACAGGATTGTAGGAGACAACTCAATGATGGGGTGACTTATGAAAGATTAAAAGGAGATCCAACAGAGGAGTTTTTTAGACAATTGAAAGACTACTGCAAGAAAGGGGTTGATGCGGGATATTTGCTAGATCGGGAAGCTAAATTCATAACTGAGACAGAAAAGAGGATCCCTATGTTCTATTGTATCCCCAAGATCCATAAGAATCTGGAGTCCCCACCGGGGCGACAAATAGTGGCAGGAATCAACTATATCATCTGCAGTTTATCGCAATATTTTGACAAATGGTTACAACCTTATGTCAAAATGATTCCTTCCTATATTCGTGACACTACTGATACTGTAAAGACACTTGAAGAGGTAGAATGGAAAAATGGATGGATCTTGGGGACATTAGACGTGGGATCGCTGTATACAGTTATTAATCATGATATGGGGATTGATGCCCTATACAAACAACTGTCCATGAATGGAAATATACAGAAAGATCAATTGTCTTATTTGTTAGAGGGAGTTCACTACATCCTCTCCCACAACTATTTTGCATTTGATCGGAAATTTTACCTTCAACGAACAGGTACTGCTATGGGCACCAGCTGCGCCCCTAGCTATGCCAATTTATTTTTGGCACATTGGAAACCATCCGGCCCAAGCTGGGGGCGAGTCTGGTGCTGTGGCGTCATTATATAGACAACATCCTGTTTATTTAGCAAGATACAAAAGAGGAGTAGTGATGCCGTGAACATAAAATTTTCCGTTCACGAACAGCGAACGCGAACTTCCGCAAATGTTCGCGAACGGGCGAACCGGGCAAACTGCCATAGACTTCAATTGGCAGGCGAATTTTAAAACCCACAGGGACTCTTTCTGGCCACAATAGTGATGGGAAAGTTGTTTCAAGGAGTCTAACACCTGGACTGTGGCATGCCGGAGGGGGATCTATGGCAAAACTCCCATGGAAAATTACGTAGTGGACGCAGAGTCGGGTTTTAATCCATAAAGGGCATAAATCAACTAACATTCCTAAATTGTTTGGAATAACATGCTTTAAAACATCCAGTGTGTGTATACGATCAGGTATGATGTTGTATCGATCAGGTAGTGTAAGGGTTACGCCCACTTTACAGACATTGACAGACCAAACTCCCCTTTTAATGCACCGCAAACAACCGCAAACAGTTCATTTGCACAACCGCAAACTCCCCATTTGCACAAGGTTGGATACCAAGCTAGCCACGTCCCGGTGATGTCATTGAAGGTTTCTTCCTCCACCCAGCCACGTACAACACCAAGGGTCCCCGAAAGGTGAATTGAATTGATTTTTCGAACGGGGAGATGGTTAAAAAAACGCTGTCTCCCTCCCCTTTTTTTTTATCCACGGTGACTGCGTCTGCGCCGTTCAATTTACTGTCACACCCGATATGAGTGGTATTTTCTGTAGTACTATTCTCATCAGTTTAATCCCTCTAACATAGAAACATAGAAACATAGAAACATAGAATGTGTCGGCAGATAAGAACCATTTGGCCCATCTAGTCTGCCCAATATGCTGAATACTATGGATAGCCCCAGGCCCTATCTTATATGAAGGATGGCCTTATGCCTATCCCATGCATGCTTAAACTCCTTCACTGTATTTGCAGCTACCACTTCTGCAGGAAGGCTATTCCATGCGTCCACTACTCCACTAACATCCCCAATCTGGGGGCCATTTATTGAATAGATTTTTCGAACGGGGAGATTGTAAAAAAAACGCTGGCTCCCTCCACTCTGTTTTAATCAACGGTCACTGCGTCTGCGCCGTGCAATTTACTGTCACACCCGATATGAGTGGTATTTTCTGTAGTACTATTCTCATCAGTTTAATCCCTGTTACATCCCATATCAGGAATTGCCTTTTGTGAAAAAATTTAGGCCGGGTACCTTCG
This sequence comes from Bufotes viridis, assembly GCA_033119425.1. Taxonomy (NCBI): domain Eukaryota; kingdom Metazoa; phylum Chordata; class Amphibia; order Anura; family Bufonidae; genus Bufotes; species Bufotes viridis. Next base: position 94,390,861 of record CM065589.1, read on the forward strand.
ACTGCCTTCACAGTGACAGACCAAACTCTCATACACCAAACTGAATTGATTTCAGGAACCGGGAGATGGAAAAAGCAGCTTGGTCGGTCCTCATACTCCCAAATTGGGGCATTGTCGAATTAGCGAACCATTACGACATCATGAAATAATTTAGTTCTGAGCTCTGTACTTGCTTTGTATTGGAATTGATGGGGATTTTTTTAATTGTCTGCATCATTTCTAATAAACTATTAGGAGACTTTATTATGATTTTTTATTTTATGTATTAAAAACCCATACAACATATAAAAAAAAGGTAAATTAATGTTTTTTCTATGAAATATTATCCAGCTGTCTGATCGCTTTTGGTCTGACCATAAAGAAGCAACGGCCTTATCATCTGGGGTATGGCAACATTGCCAACACACTCATAGAGGTGATGATTGCTTCATTGTGATACGCAAGCCCCTTCACCACAACAAGGTAACGATCACGAAGGGGAATTGACACTTGCATGTGCCTTTTTTTTTGTTTGTTTGTTTTTGCAACCACAGTGCTGCACCATAGGACAGAAAAATTAGGCATGTACACATGCCTGAAAAATAATGGCATTGTTGCAGCCGCTATAGTAGCAGCGGCCGGAAAAATTGATGTTTTCCAGGCAGAAAAGTGACTAAAACATTGCGGCTTGAACTCTAGTCGGTGGTCAGAATTCACGAAAGTCATCCGGTATGCAGACATTTAATACAGCAGCGTGGGGACCATTTTGAGGCCAAGGCATGTAATCAGGCCTTTTGTTAGTCAAACGTATCCCCCACTGTCAGTCCCTTCGGGATCCATGCCTCATTCATCTTTATGAAGGTGAGGTAAGCAACACTTTTTTGACCGAGGCGACTTCTCTTGTCAGTGACAATGCCTCCTGCTGTACTGAAGGTCCTTTCTGACAGGACACATAAAGCAGGGCAGGCCAGAAGTTCTATCGCGAACTGGGATAGCTCAGGCCACAGGTCAAGCCTACACACCCAGTAGTGAAGGGGTTCATTGCTCCTCAGAGTGTCGATATCTGCTGTTAAGGCGAGGTAGTCTGCTACCTGTCGGTCGAGTCGTTCTCTAAGGCTGGATCCCGAAGGGCTGTGGCGATGAGTAGGACTGAAAAAGCTCCGCATGTCCTCCATCAACAACACATCTGTAAATCGTCCAGTCCTTGCCGCCGTGGTAGGAGGAGGATTACATTCACCTCTTCCCCTGTTAGATTCCAGTTGTGCTGTGACATCCCCCTTATAAGCTGTGTAAAGCATATTTTTTAGTTTGGTTTTGAACTGCTGCATCCTTTCCGACTTTCGGTAATTTGGTAACATTTCTGCCACTTTCTGCTTATACCGGGGGTCTAGTAGCGTGGCCACCCAGTACAGATCGTTCTCCTTCATCCTTTTTATATGTGGCTCCCTCAACAGACATGACAGCATGAAAGACCCCATTTGAACAAGGTTGGATGCAGAGCTACTCATTTCCCGTTCCTCGTCCTCACTGATGTCATTGACGGTCTTTTCTTCCCCCCAGCCACGTACAACACCATGGGTCCCAGATAGGTGACAACAACGAGCACCCTGGGGTGCCTGCTGTGGTTGGTCTTCCTCCTCCTCAAAGCCGCCACATTCCTCCTCTGACTCCTCTTCCTCATACTCCTCTTCCAGCGTTGCCGCAGGTCCGGCAAGCGATGATGACAAGGCTGTTTCTGGTGGTGATGGTGACCACAACTCTTCCTCTTACTCTTCACGCTCATCTACAGCCTGATCCAGCACTCTTCGCAGGGCACGCTCCAGGAAGAAAACAAATGGGATGAGGTCACTGATGGTGCCTTCGGTGCGACTGTCTAGGTTTGTCACCTCCTCAAAAGGACGCATGAGCCTATAGGCATTGCGCATGAGTGTCCAGTAATGTGGGAAAAAAAATTCCCAGCTCCGCAGAGGCTGTCCTAGCACCCCGGTCATACAAATACTCGTTGACGACTTTTTCTTGTTGGAGCAGGCGGTCGAACATTAGGAGTGTTGAATTCCAATGTGTCGGGCTGTCACATATCAAGCGCCTCACTGGCATGTTGTTTCGCCGCTGAATATCGGAAAAGTGCGTTATGGGCGTGTAGGAACGCCTGAAATGGCCACACACCTTCCTGGCCTGCTTGAGGATGTCCTGTAAGCCTGGGTACTTAGACACAAAACGTTGTACGATGAGATTCAACACATGTGCCATGCACGGCACATGTGACAATTTGCCCAAATTCAATGCCGACAACAAATTTGTTCTATTGTCACACACCACTTTGCCGATCTCCAGTTGATGCGGGGTCAGCCACTGATCCACCTGTGCGTTCAGGGCGGACAGGAGTGCTGGTCCTGTGTGGCTCTCTGCTTTCAGGCAAGTCAACCCCAAGACAGCGTGACACTGTCGTATCCGGGATGTGGAATAACCCCTGGGGAGCTGAGGGGATTCAGTTGATGTGCAGCCAGATGCCACAGCAAAAGAGGACTCAGCCGAGGAGGATATCGAAGAGGATGGAGTAGAAGTAGAGGAGGTGGCAGTAGGTCTGCCTGCAAGTCGTGGTGGTGTCACCAACTCCGCTGCAGAGCCACGCATTCCATGCTTGTCAGCCGTCAGCAGGTTGACCCAATGCGCAGTGTACGTGATATACCTGCCCTGACCGTGCTTTGCAGACCAGGTATCAGTGGTCAGATGGACCCTTGCCCCAACACTGTATGCCAGAGATGCCATGACTTCCTTTTCAATGACATGGTAGAGGTTTGGGATTGCCTTTTTTGAAAAAAAATTTCGTCCGGGTACCTTCCACTGTGATGTCCCAATAGCGACAAATTTTTTGAAGGCCTCAGACTCCACCAGCTGGTATGGTAAAAGCTGGCGGGCTAAGAGTTCCGTCAAGCCAGCTTTCAGTCGCCGGGCAAGGGGGTGATTCTGTGACATTGGCTTTTTACGCTCAAACATGTCCTTGACAGACACCTGACTGTGGGCAGATGAGCAGGAACTGCTGAAGGTGAGAGGAGGAGTGGCGGTTGGTTGAGAGGGGGCAGGGAGGACAGCAGTGGTTGACGTGGCTGAGGATGCTGGACCAGGAGGAGCATGGTGGCTTTGAGTTTGTGTGCTGCTTGTACTCATCGGTTGATCCCATAGGCGTTTGTGATGTGAGATCATGTGCCTTCGCAAAGCAGTTGTACCAAGGTGGGTGTTGGACTTCCTCTACATCTACATCATCTGGCAATAATGGTTGCGCATCACTAATTGCATCCAACTGATGTGTAAATAACTCCTCTGACGGATCAAGTGAAGCGGCTGTGGTGGTAACTTGAGAGCAGGTGACCGAAGCTGAGCTGGAGGAGGATGGTGCTTCAAGCTTTTTAGCGGAAGCTGTTGAAGATTTGGTGTCCTGTCTAAGCCAGTCAACTATGTCCTCAGACTTTTTCGGGTTCAGGGTACGTGGCCTCTGAACAAAAGGCATTATTCCAGGGACAGTGGAAATCACAGCACCATGACCACGACGGCCCCTGCGGGGTGGCCTGCCTCTGCCTGTCATTTTTTTTTAGATAAGTGGTACTACGCGTGCTAGGTACTGTGTCACCCGGTATCAGTGGTGGGCACTGGCAGTGGGCACACTACAGTCTGTGAAAGTGGGCCTGACACACACTGGCAGCAGGCAAGCAACTGAATTTAGACTACTGTCTAAAAATTAAATGCCTTATTTATCGGCAAGCTACTGTGCCACCCGGTATCAGTGGTTGGCACTGGCAGTGGGCACACTACAGTCTGTGGAAGTGGGCCTGACACACACTGGCAGCAGGCAAGCAACTGAATTTAGACTACTGTCTAAAAATTAAATGCCTTATTTATCGGCAAGCTACTGTGCCACCCGGTATCAGTGGTTGGCACTGGCAGTGGGCACACTACAGTCAGTGGAACTCGGCCTGACACACACTAGCAGCAGGCAAGCAACTGAAATTACACTAAAGTGTAAAAATGAAATGCCTTTTTTTGATGCAAAGTCCTGTGCCACACGGGATGACAGGGGTGGGTACTGGCAGTGGGAATATATGCGCCATATTCGAAATATTCGCGCATTAGCGATATTCGCTAAAAAAATTTTTGCGCTCAACACTAATCAGGACCAGCAGATAATGGGAGGGACAGAAAGCTTCCTTCGGCTGAGGTAGTAGAGCCTTGATTGCCTTAAATCGGGTGTGTGTCACTGGGTGATGCAGCGGTTGCTGCGGCAGGCTGGACCACCACATTGGAGCCACGGTTCTCCCAGGCCACTTTATGGTGACGCTGCATATGTTGACGCAGGGCCATTGTCACCCTGGCCACGCTTTACCATCTGCCCACAAATTCGACAAATGGCCATTTTCAACAAAAATACTGCCACACCGCCAAGTAGGTGATTTTACCCCAACACTCCGCACTGACTGACTGTTACCTCTACTGCCTCCTTGAACCCCTGCACCTCTACTGCAACACTGCTGATTCCCAGCTACGCAACTGACTTGCTGGCTCCGCCGCTGCCACACGCGCAAGCTGCCATGCTTTTCTCCCAATGATAATGAAGACCCCAATTGCGGTCAGCTACATCATCATCAAGTACTGTCTTCACATCACTGATGTCCTCCTCAACGGTCTCTTGGTCAGGAGCCTGACTGCTCGCAACACCAGCTCCCACGCCACTCTCCTCATCACTACTTGTCCACCTACCAGAGGAAGCGGTGGATGTCTCCTCCACATCTTGGCTGGGCAGTAGCTGCTGAATGTCCTCTAGTAGCTTTTCCTCTCTGTATAGTGGAGCTGATCCCATAGCATATAATAATTCTCTGGCTGAGGGAACAGAAAAGGACAGAGGCAGGTTGAGGACAGGTGAGGGCACAGGGCCTGCTCCCGGGCCATGCCAACTAAGGGCTGTGTCTGACGAACCCACCGACTCTTGGCTGAGGGTGTCTGAAGTTACTTGCGATGAAGTCGAGTCAACCATTCATGAACCGCTGGGTTGCTAGCTGACACGACCACTAGCTGACACTGGGAGCTAAAGGCCTCTAGAAGTGACCCCTGCTTCCACGCCACCTTACTCTGCTGCGACCTGTGCCTGCGCCAAAAACTTTTAGGCCTGTGCCACTCCCCTGTGCAGGGCCTGTCACTTCTCTGTCTGACATACTGTTAGATCAAATAAGTAAATAAAAAGGAAATTAATACATGCCAAAAAGGGCTGTAATTTTCTCGCTTCACCCCACAACGGCTAATAAGCCCTTTTTTTCCCCCCACAGACAAAAAAGTCTTTAACAGTCTACAACATATAACTGTGGCTGTGATAATAAAATAATACTTTTTTTTTCCACTAATACACGCCAAAAAGGGCTGTAATTCTCTCACTTCACCACACAACAGCTAATAAGCCCCTCCCCCCCCACTAATACACGTTAAAAAAAGGCTTTAGAACATATAACGGCGGCCATTAACGGCAAGTAAAGGTTTTTTTGCCACTAATACACGCCAAAAAGGGCTGTAATTTTCCCACTTCACCACTCAACGGCTAATAAGCCCCTTTTTCCCCCACTTATACATGCCAAAAAGGGCTTTAATTTTCTCACTTCTCCACACAACAGCTAATAAGCCCCTTTTTTCCCTACTATTACATGCCAAAAAGGGTTTTAATGTTCTCACTTTACCACACAACGGCTAAGAAGCCCCTGTTCTGCTTCAATACTGTGTAACAATTACTCATTATCCTTTCCCTACACTTCTAATCATCTTTCCCTGAACTTCTATTGAACAAAATATAAGTTTTCAAGTCTTTCCTAGCACTGTCCCTAGCTCCTGCTGACGTCTCTCCCTGCACTAAGTGCACTGAAAAATGGCTGAATCCAAGATGGCTTTTTAAAGGGCTGTGACATCACAGGGCTGGCTGGCTGCTGATTGGCTGCATGCATGGCAATGTGGGTGATCCCTTGTTCCCAGAGTTCCTTGCTCCATGTCCTAACATGTGCAGCAGCCATTTTAGGAAAAAATGGGATTCGTTATCAAGAAACGTGAGGAAATTTGGATTCGGTGCAAATCGAATAATTCCTGAAATTCAGATCGAATTCCACTTTCAGCTTCGATTCAATCATCTCTATTTATAATGTCAGAGAAAAGAGATAAGGAGCCCGTCTGCTCCTGGTCTGACGGAAAAGACAGAAAAGACAGAAAATCCAAAGGGTGCTTCTAGAGCTCCTCAGCTATGTACAGAAAAAAAGATGCCATGTTTTTAATAAAGTCCAATTTAAAAAATATATATTTTGCGTAAAATGAGTACAATGCAATAATTAAAAAAATAAATGCCCCCAAAGGTGTTACATTGCCTTTAGATATGCCAGCCCTGTATGGAGACTTAATACCAATACTCCATGGCCAAATGATATGCAAAAAAATATCTTCCAGAGAAAGAACCGTCTCTCTAGTGTCACCTGCAGGACATTGCTCACTATGAGTCTCTTTCAGACGGCTATATGTTTTTATTTTTTGCGGTCCGTGAAAATGGGAATCAGTTTTTTGCTGTCAGTTCTGCATGTCCGCAAAAAAAGTGGATTGCATTCCGCATTTTTGCGGAACCATAAACTTCAATGGGGCCACTTCCTGATTTTCATTGACAAACATAGGACATGTTTTTTTGTTTTGAGGAGCCCCATAGCAGTGAATGGGTCAACATCTAGTCTGCCCTTAATGGCTGATTCTTTAACAAGCCTTGGAACATGTGAAGGGAAAGTAGCCAAGCTAAATATCCATCCACAGCCTGCCCACAGAGTGGTACTCTTTCTCTAAGAGAAAATTTTTTGCTCAAAGCAATCAACATTTCGTCTTTTTTTCCAACTGATGCATGTAACATCTTAGTCCTGAAGCAGCAAACTAACCCGCAGGTTCACTGTCAAGACTGTGTCTTAACATCGGTTCGTCTTAATTGAAGAAAGTTCAGGGTCTCCTCATAACTGGAGATCCCAGAGGTGGAATACTCCCATTATCTTTAATTAAGAAAGTTCAGGGCCCCCTCATAGCTGTGGTCCCAAAGACGGACTGCTCATCTGTCACATATTTATACCGTAAATATCAGTAGTTAGAACATTCCATTAAACTCTGTACTGGATGTGTGGGTTGAGGAAACAATGAAGCTAGCTGATAGATGAAGAATTCATTTCACATGGTGGAATACACATTTATATATTTTTCCCTGATGAGAAGATCTAGAAACCTGCCTCTATATCTATACAGTTGATGCTATATTAGTCTAGGTATATTACAGATTTACTAATTAAAGGAGTGAGAATTTTAGCTCAATTCGCCATAAACTGGCTTATGTGCTTGCACTACTTTTATGATGTATTTAGACACTTTTTGTGTCTCACCAGACAAAGTGAAAGGGGGTATGGCTTAGTGAGGAGCCAATGTGCCAATCTGTGCCAAAAGTAAGCGAACCAAAAGGTGGTGTAATGGCAGGGACGGATTGGCCATAAACCCTACAGGGAAATTTCCAGGTGGGCTGACCCCCAGGGGGCCACTCAAGCTCTCTAGATGGCTGCAGGCCAGGTAGATAATTATCTGATGCTCAAAAGCCACAGGTTCCCTCTTGAACTCAACTGTGGTACAGTTCAATACTTTGGTTGGGGCAGCAGTATTTTGTGCTGCCCTGTGATATTTTCAAGCCAATTGTCTTGTTCCATTTTCTGTCAATTTGGACCCAGCTACATTATGACATGGGACCACGTTTAGTTTTTTTTTTTTTTTACATTTCCAGGGCTACTTTAAGTTCCCCACCCGTCCCTGTGTAAAGGTAGACAAAGTGTCTAAAATGTCTAGCAGGACACATCAAATTTATCATACAACATAAGACATGGTGATAAAGTTGGTGCATCTTTAGACTGTTTATTTACTCTGTGTAAATATTAGACAGCATTAGTACTTCTGTCCCCAATGACTTTTTTCTACATTGTATTAGTGACCTGTTTATGATTTAGTAAGATGGCAATGGCAACTTTTTTTCAAACAATCCATTCTTTTATGAGTTATTGATGTGTTTCTATGGAACACATTTAAGTGTTATTCTTCATGTCAATCCTATATTTACATCTTTCTAAATAATCCATTAATGTCAAAACAGTATTCTTTTAAACATTATCTTGACCTATATATAAACTAGAAATTAAATGTAAGTGCAAATGAAGATACGGTATGAACGACATATTAATCATGCAGAGGGAATTCCTCTACAAACAACACAAAGAAAATGATTATATGTAACAAGCAATTTATCAAGATTTCCTTGGTATCCCACAGGGACTTTCATTATTATTGGTGTGATTTCTCTTATAACTTTATCCATGGCTTCCTTCTCATTTGGAATTCTGCATTTCATCACTCCATATACATAACATGGTCTGCTGTAGTTGCAAGGTAATTATTTGGTGTGAATTAAACAGAATCAAATCAATGTATTCCATTAAAGCATTTTCATACTGTTTGGGAACTGAATTAGTAACATAAAAGGAGCCAGTGCAAGTGTAGACTTCTTTATTAAGTTATTCTATATTTTATATGAGACAGTGATAAAGAAAAGTGACCAAGGATATATTTAATCAAGATTTTTCTCGTATGTGTACTATGCTTCTAGGGAAAACTAGATGAGATATCCAGGAAAGCAGAGTACCTCTAGCAAATAGTAGTTTTCTAAGGGCTTTGGCAAGTCCTGTTTTGATGGGCAGTTTGCTAGTGGGGCCCATTAATCCCTTCCTGGCCAGTATATGTTTTCCTTGTAACACAGTCCAGCTCATTACTAGGTTACTTAGATGCAATGTGTACACTAGAGCGAGATAGCCATCCGAGGAGCCAGAACCTGTCTGGAAGGACTGTTATTGAGGTTGCTGGCCTCAAGGTGGACATTTACTCCTAGTGTGAGGTAACACACATACATTTTGTTTGAGTGGTGGGCAGTAAACCACTTGTATAGTAGGGAAACGTATGTGTTCAATTAGCGCTCAGCCGAGCAGTGGTTGATTTGTGTTTTAGGCTTGAATATAAAGTTTATACGTTTAATTTGTGAAACAAAAGAAAGAACAGGCAAAGCCCCATTTGAAATGGACTTCTGTATCACTGTGTCTGACTGGTTTTGATCTCATTGTTCCCACCACTACAGAGCTAATTCCTACAATTGTCATAGAAGTAAAATAGCTATTTTTTAAAGAACATGTAAAAGTGTAAGTAAGATGATGGTTTTTATGAGAATTGCAAAAAAATGTTTTTTTGCTAAACCCCCTATGCTTTAATGCATTTAAAAAGAACATTTGGAAATACTTGGAAGCCCAACCTGTACCAATAGGATACTCTTCTGCCCTATGGTTACATTTGATGTATGTGGTGGGGAGCATTTTCCATATAAAGTAGTCAAACATAGTCCTAAAACATCATGTAAGCATAGTTGTATGTTGCTTTTCTGGGGATTTGTTAAAAAAAAGCATATTGCATACATGTTATATGGACAACAATAACAATTACCATGTTTTGTTTAACATGTTACCTATGCAAGTATTTATTTATAAAAAAAAATCTCTTATCAGTCAGACTGTAGGAGGAATTAGGGGCACAATTTTCTTCCTCCTGAAGGACAAAAAAATTTGCATCCTTTTCCTATGGTGCATTTCCTGTAAGATTTCATACATCACCTGGATCTCCTTGATGAGAACCAGAAACCCCCAGAGTGGCTAGTATATCAAAGGTCAGTGTCTAAAGGCATTTTACTTATTATTTGGTGGCCAGATGAGCATTGTAATCCCATTATCTCTACAAACTGCACTAGGGCCAGGAGCTATGCCTCAGGTAATTGCACATAAACATTCAGTCAAGCTTTAACTTTTCACTGGAGTTGTGCTTTCATCACAAATGGATTTGGGGGAAACTATCTCTCCTTACGGAGAGTGCCTTAATCGGTATTAGGAGGCTTATAGGACATACATGCTGGAAGAAGGAAGAAGGGATGCAAATGAGCTCTGAGCAAGCTCTGCCTCTGATTCCACCAAATGTAAGGTAGCTATCCTATAAGTCAATGTTCAACTTTAAATAGGCCTTGAGACATAATAAATAAGCCAGCATTTCATCTTAAGATGGCTATTTCAGGATAATTGCCCCTAATCAGTGCAGAGCAGAGAGTATTGGCTTAACTGGGTGAGGGCCTAGGTCAGAACTATCTCTACTTACTTGAGTGTCTCAATGAGCATGTATAGCCTATAAAGTGATCTGTACAGACCAAAAAGGGGTACCAATTATTAGACTTAGTGGCCAGTATGAAAACCGCAGGATTTTATGGTTTTCGTTTAAATTAAAAATATCATGAAAAAAATTCTTTAAAAAATATGTTAACCATGAAAATGTAATTTAAACAGTAGGTCATTTTCTGATGACACATTCCCTTTAACCCGTTCGATAACAGCGCCGTACATGTATGGCACTGGATTGATGTGTAAACATGGCGCCCACTCGCACGTGCAGCGGGCACCATAGCCGGTAGATCTCTGCTGTTTCAAATAGCAGAGACCTGCGGCTAAATAACATGACCGGCAATAATGCCAATCGCGGTAATTAAATGCTTTAGATGCCGTGACTAAGTGAGGTCATGGCATCTAAATGCACAAAAACCCGGAAGCTAGTGCTCCAGGCTTCCTACCGATGCCCCAATTGGCCACACTTTGATGAAAATGTTCATGCTGCAATTCTTATTTTGGCCACCAGATGGCATTCTAAAAATCCCTGATAGACCAAAAGGAAAAATTAAAAAACATAATTTATAAGCTCATATATGAGCCACAAAAATGTAAAAAATGTTGAAAAAATATAAAAAAATAAAAGTATAAAAGTTTAAATCACCCCCCCTTTCTTTATAATTGAAAAAAAATACCTAAATAACAATAAATATAAACATCATGGATATCACCATGACTGAAAATGCTCATACAAAATTTCCAATACGGCAAATGGCGTAATGGAAAAAAAGGGTCAAGTATAAAGTCAAGTATACTCCAAAATGGTATCAATAAAATCTACAGATTGTTCCGCAAAAAATGAACCCCTAAACAGCTCAGTAGACATAAGTATAAAAAAGTTATGGGGGTCAGAATATGGTGATGTAAAAAATAAAAAAAATTGCCAAAGTTGAAATTTATTTTTACACTGTTTAGACATAAAGAACCTATACATATGGGGCATCGTTGTAATCATACTGACCCAGAGAATGAATGGCATGGGTCAGTTGTGCCATAAATGAAACGCTGTGGTAACAAAACCCGTAAAACGGTGGAGGAACTGCGTTTTTTTCCAATTCCACCCCATTTTATGCCATAATTAATGGTAGCATTAGAAAGTACAACCTGTCCTGCAAAAAACAAGCCCTCATACAGCTATATGACCGGAAATATAAAAAAAGTTATGCTCAAGGAAAATAGGGAAGAAAAATTTAAATGCGAAAACAAAAAAAACTCCAGTATCCTAAGGGTTAATGATATTGACATAATATTGAAAAACAACTCCTGGGTGGCTTTAGAGGAATAGCCTTACCACTGGTTCCACGACCAAAACAAATGTAACGCTGAGTTGTTATTGTACCTTAACTGCAAACTAGAGGGGTCCAGCTATGGTAAATGATAACGCCCCACACCAAGTAGGAGCAGAAATGGTGTGATGTTCCCTTGTGAAGGCCTCTTCCCCACATGGTCTCCAGACCAATCTTCGGCTTTCATTGTATCCCAGACAAAAGAGAGACTTATCCTTGAAAAGGATAGACCTCCATTCCATCTTCCATTGCCTTCTTGCTGTGTGCCATCATGGCTTTTGAGAGCTGTAGCACGAGGTCAATGGAACAGCTCTAGCTGGACATAGCCCAGTGTTATGCAAATATAGTCTTATAGTTTGTGTAAACAGTGTTTTGCCTAGGCCTGGGATGTGAGGTGCAATTTTACTTGCAGTATAGAATTGATCACTACAGGCCATTTTTCTAATCAGATGATCCATCCGTGCAGAGGTTTTCTTCTGGGCACCTCTTGTCATTCCAGTTCATTGTTGTTATCCCAACTACCAGGACACACACTTTTAACAGTGCTGACATCTCAGCCAGAATCTCAGGATTCTGTCCCTATCAGTTTTCGACAAGTGGCGATAACTGGTATGTTGACTGGAGACAGGAGGCATCACACCACCATCCCATATCACGTGATACAATTTTTAGGTTTCATGTGGCCAAAAATGCTTTCAATCTTGTTTTTATGCCCCTCCCATATGCTATAGATTGGAATTAGGTGCATGATAATTTTAAAATTTGCACACCTTAGCGATACCTCCTCGATTTGCTTAACCTTATGGCTTATGCTTGGCATTTTAGTTGTAGACATGAACATGGCTGAGAGCAGAAACATTTCATTTATATGTTGGCCACATGTTGAGACTCAAAAGGAGCATTCAAATTCTATGTACTTCATATTAGCCCAGATCTACTATTGTATTTGCCCCAAAAATCTGCCTAAAGAAAGTTACAAAATGGGCAAAATGGCGCAATATGGCACACTTAGGGTTTCTACACTTCTTTTTGACATGCTCGACAAGGGGTGGGGCTTAGCAGAAAGGGTGCAAGGAAATGGATATGGTCTAAGATGCACCATGTTGTTCAAAAATGTTAGCGCAGTTCTGGTATAAAATCTGTGTCAAAATAAGTCAAGCAATAGTTGGTGTGCAGTCAGAGAAAAGTGTTTATCTCTGCACCATATTCATCATACTGCCTGAGCCCCTGTGATAAATCTGGTGAAGGTATAAACAGCCTCCCTAAGCTTACGCCATCATAATGAGTAGTAAATATTGGCCATTGTGTGTTGTTGTTTTTTTTTGTTCGTTTCAAAACAATAATATAAAAAATAATAATGAATTTGAAAGTAACTAAAAGGAGAAAATTGTAGATGACTGTGAAAACGATGTTATTGTTTAGTTAATCAGGCTCATGATATGATAAGTAAAGCCTGATGAGTATACAGAGAATAAAATATTTTAGCAATTAATCCGCTTTACAATCCTCTTTAAAAGCAAGAGGTCAGTTATTAAGTATCCATTTTGTTAATCTCTGTAATCCTTTATCTAATATAGGTCAACATAACACTTTTTTAGCCATAGAAAATAACTAGTATATGGTTTTTGAACTTCATCTGTGAAATGAAGGGCAGAAAAAAATCATGAGAAATATTCAGACACGTTCTGCGTCCCAAATATCTCACCTCTAACCTGCTAATTTAAAGCAAAGATCTACTGCATATTATCAAATAGAGGTCAATCTAAGAGAGGCGACTTGCTATTTAATTGGCAACTAATTAAAAAAAAAGTTTATTCTAAATAGATCCACTGTTCTGTGCTGATTATTTTATTACATCTTTATAAGGATCAGTTTTTTTCTGTTCTTTTTCTTTCAACATATTTTTAATTGAAATACCATATTAATAGACACAAATGTAATTAATATACATTCTTCAGTAAAAAAAAATGGTATTGTCAATTACAGAATTTTGAATGGGAACAAAACCTAAATAAAAACAATATCCCAGTATCTAAGATGGAACTCCAAACATCTTCTATCAATTCACACATTTATTGAGTCAATTGATAAAATTCTGGATGCTTCTAGGCCTAACTAGGGGAAGCTTTTTGAAGATGGATTTATATAACTTCCAATAACCTCAACAATAAATATGTCTTCAGCAATCTTTCTCAGTAGTGGGGGTTTTAAACAGCCATAATTTTCTTACTTAATGCTGACTATGTGGGAAATTTGGAGCTCTGTAAAAAGAAAATGCTCTAGATCATTCACTAGCACAAAATTTGGGACCTATTTGCAAAAAAAGTGAAATGATAGGTGTGATTTCTTTTGCAATGCATTAACCCCTTCCAGATATCCACCGTACATGTACAGAGGATGTCAAGTCTTTATAGATGTTAGGTGCCTGCTGTTTTACACAGCAGAAACCAAGAAGCAGAGTCTGTGATCAGCGATAATGCTGATGGTGAATATTTTATCCCTCAGATGCTGTGGTCAATTACCACCAGGCATCTGAGTTTTTAAAACCCAGAAGCACTGCATTTTCAGGGACAAATGGGTCCCCTAAGCTGAGATCAAGTGAGCTGTACAGTCACTATGGCAGACTCGGGTCTTCTGCAACAGGGCTTCATAGGAATTCAGTGAATCTCACATAGGCTGCAATATTAAATCATTACAGTCTATTGGAGAAGCAATCAGATGATGGCATGTTAAAGTCCCTTAGGGGACTTTAAAAAAAAGTTAAAGAAACTGAAAAAGTTTTTTAAAATATTTTAAAGAAATTTAAATTCTAATTCCCCCCTTACCTATATTAAAACTAAAAATAAATTGTAAAAAATCATGAACATTGCCACATCTCAAAATGCTCATACTATTAAAATTTTGCAATATTTACCCAATACATTAAGCAGTATAACAAAAAAAAAAAGGGGAAATTTGCCATATCTCATCACGTCACCTCAGATTTTTTTTTTATAAAAAGTGATCAAAATATCAGACACACAAATGGTATCAATAAAAATTGCCGAGAACTTCCCAAAAAATGAGCCCCACACAGCTCCGTAGATGTAACTATAAAAAAAAGTTATGGGGGTCAAAATGTAAATGCAATGCAAAGAAAAATATAACTTTTCCCTACGCCTCCACCACGCCACTAAATGTGAGGTTATCCCGCCTTCCCAGAGACAGGAAACAACTGTGGAATCAGCCAATAAAAGGCCCCATCCTTCTTACCTTCTCCAGTTGTTTCTTGTCCCTCTGAAGAGCAGGATCGTGGAGTCAGCGTCTCGCACAGCCTGGGCGGTTTGTATTCCCGGGATTGCTGGAGGGCTGTTGCAGGGAGAGGGGTTGTGGAGCTGTGCTTCAGGCTCCTCCCTTTCCTTGGTGTAAATCTGACGTGTGTCGGTTACCCCGTGCTCTCTCCGATGTCCAATACCGGGTCTTCCGTGGTGTGGAGGTGTTCTAGGGCCTGAGAACACCTCCAGAGGCTTCCGGGTACAGAGCGGTAACGTCATCACGCTGCAGCTGTGTCGGCACACCGGGGGGCGGGGATTTGATGTCATCCCCGCATACCGGAAAGTAAAGGGAACATCGGCTTCCTTGTGTGTCGCGTGTCCTGCTCCAAGGGCAATCGCTCCACTCCTCCAGTCGCAAGATGTCCCTGCAGGGGGAAAGTAAGAGTGCCAGAAAATCCACAGACACCTCCAGGCCCTCCAGCCCAGTAAGTCTCCTCCTAAGATTATTTAAAAATGGGTAGTGCTCTGTCCTTCCCTTATTCGGAACTCCCTCTTGGGGATGTTTTTTTCTTTAAAGAACCCCTTTTTCACTGGTTCCTATCCTCTGGTTTATGTTTCCTAGGGGAAGGAAGGCAATAATGGAGAACTGTCCCAGAAGAGGAAATGACCCATATGTAAAAGGGCCCTTTTAGCCTTTAAAAAAAAAAAAAAAGTTGAGACAAATGCTGTGATAGGGTGGTATCTGAAGAAACCCCTTCACTAGTAGAAAGCCTGAGAGCAGTAATTAAAGAAGAAGTTGGAGCGGCCGTAGAAGCAAAGTTGTCCGCTTCCAGACCTTCCACTTCTAGTGCCCCTGTAATTGAGCATGTATCAGATGTGGACGAAGAGAAGTCTCATCTAGCTCAGACTCCAGTATCTCAGAAGATGCGTCTGATCGACCACTTTGTTCGATTGAGGAAACAGAGTCCCTCTTAAAGACCATAAGAGCTACTATGAATTTAGAAGAACCTAGGGACCCCTTATCAGTCCAAGACCAGATGTCTGCGAGACTGGCGGACAAGAAAAAGCGGGTGTTCCCTGTCCATAATAATATAAAAACCCTAATACAAAATGAGTGGAAAGACCCTGAAAAAAGACAAGCAGCGTCCGGAGTATTTAAAAGGAAGTACCCCTTTGCAGAAGAGGACTCTGCAACCTGGGACAAAGTGCCGAAAGTTGATGGCCCAGTCGCCAGAATTTCTAAAAAGTCATCTTTACGATTTGAGGACTTAGAGTTACTCAAAGACCCGATGGATAAGAAGTGCGAGTCACTGCTAAAAAAGACCTGGGAATCCTCTATAGCCATGTTGAGACCTGGGATTTCAGCTAACTACACAGCAAGAACCCTGAGCTCGTGGTTACGGCAGCTTGAAGAACATATTCGGGCAGTCACCCCCAGGGAACACATCTTAACCTTAGTGCCGATACTGAAACAAGCCTCAAATTTCTTGGCGGATGCTTTGGCCGATATGGTAAAATTGTCAGCTAAAACGGCCACCCTTTCAAACGCCTCCCGCAGAGCAGTTTGGCTGAGATCCTGGACTGGAGACACAGCATCAAAAAACAGATTGTGCTCCCTCCCTTGCGAAGGTGACTGGGTTTTTGGCTCAGCTCTAGACGATATATACTTGAGAAGGCTTCAGATAGAAAAAAATACCTTTCCCACATAATCCAAATATTATCAACAAAGGCGTTTCTTTCATCCCCAAAGACGTTATAGAGCTGACCAGAAAAAGAAAGAGTCTAACCCTTCATGGCAATCTACAAAAAACAAGAAAGGATTTCTGTTTAATCCAGACAAATCAACCCGGACTTCTTCACAATGATGCCAGAAGTCCTGTAGGGGAGACTAAAAATTTTTCTTTCAGCTAGGAGGGACATTCAGGCCTCCCCTTGGGTGACATCTAGAATAAGAGAAGGATACCGTCTGGAATTTTCTCATCTCCCTCCAAACAGGTTCCTAGAAAATCCCATCCTAAAAGGAGAAAATCTGGACGCCATGGATTAACAGATACATCTTCTCCTACAGAAAGAAGCTATTGTCCCGGTCCCTGTATCAGAACAAGGGAAGGGGTTCTATTCCCCCTTATTCCTTGTGAAGAAGGCAATAATAAATCTGAAAAGATTGAACAATGTATTGTCTACAAAAAATTCAAAATGGAGACGATAAAATCAGTAATTAATCTCCTGTCAAACAATTGCTTCATGATAACATTGGACCTCTGAGATGCTTATTATCATGTCCCGATCCACATTGAAGATCAAAAGTTTTTGAGAACAGCAGTCTGATTTCAGGGCCATCTTCATTAGGTCCTGCCATTCGGCCTCTGCTCAGCCCCCAGGAAGATTATGGAGGAAGTTTAAAAGTTTTTTCACCTAGCAGAGATCCTACTAATCTCATACCTGGACGATTTCCTGATTGCAGCCCCATCAGAGAGCCTTTAGCTTTGTCAACTCCAGAAAGTTACAACCACCCTGGAAAGTATGGACTAGATTCTAAACCTTCAGAAGTCTTGTCTCTTTCCTGCTCAGAGGGCAACCTAGGGGTATTACTGAACTCTCATTTAATGACCTCCTTTCTCCCAGATCAAAAACAAGATCAGTTAATTTCCAAGATCTGAGGCTTCCAGAAGCAAAAATGGTCAACTATCAGGGAGATCAATAGAGTACTGGGTCTGATGACTTCTACCATCCTGTCAGTAAAATGGGCCCAAGCTCACACCAGGAAACTTCAGGCGTTCCTATTGAAGTCGTGGGACAAAAAACAAATCTCCTTGAACAAAAAAGTAAAAGTTCCGACCGAAATAAAATCTTCTCTGTCCTGTTGGACAGATCGCTTGAACTTGACCAGAGGAGTAGAGTGGCGTCATGTCAACCAGGCGATAATCACTACGGACTCAAGCAAACAAGGGTGGGGAGCACACATGGGTATGTCTACGGCACAAGGTCAATGGAATACAAGGTTGCAACAAGCCTCATGTATGGCAAGCCCTAAAAGCTTTCACCCCCGCTATTCTCCAACAAAACGTGAAAATACTTTCGGACAATACTACCACAGTAGCCTATCTGAATAAACAGGGGGAACAAGAAGTCTTTCCCTCTCCCTAGTAACAGAAAAAATCTTGGCATGGGCCAAAGTAAATCTCCTGTCTCTGTCATTAGTACATGTGAAAGGAAAGGAGAACCAAATTGCAGACTTCCTGAACAGAGACCAACTAAAAGAAGGAGAATGGAGTTTCAATCCGGAGATCTTCACTCAGATTTGTGTCAGATGGGGCCCTCCAAAAGTCGATCTGTTTGCCTCCAGGAGGAACAAAAAATGTCTTCTTTCTGTCCATCCAGGACCAGCCCATGAGGGTGGATGTTCTCTCATCCCCTTGGTTTCCCGGTCTCCTTTATGCCTTTCCTCCGTTTTCACTCAACCCAAATGTTCTGATGAAAGTTATGGAAGAAAAGGCTCAGATAATCCAAATTGCACCTTATTGGCCCAGGAGGGCTTGGTGCCCATTGTTGAAAAATCTAGCGGGACAGGACTTTTGGATTCTCCTAACCATTCCAAACCTCCTGATCCAGGGTCCAGTGGTTCACCCCAGAATTCCACAGCTCCGATAAACAGCATGGAGACTGAGAGGAACATTTTAAGGAAGAAAGGCCTCCCGGACACAGTGATATCTACTCTACTACAGAGTAGAAAACCAGTAACTTCAAAAATTTACCTAAGGTCCTGGAAAACCTTCTTGAAATTTTTGGATGGCAGATGGGACCCGTCCAAGATTCCAGAGGTAAACTTGATCCTGGAATTTCTACAGTCTGGCCTTGACAAAGGCCTCCCGTAAGTACGCTAAAGGTTCAAGTAGCAGCCTTAAGCACCTTCTTGGATATAAAACTAGCAGACCTAAATCTTATTAAGAGATTTATGAAAAATGCCAGATGCTTCCCAATCTGAGATCTTCAGTTCCCCCCTGGGATCAGAATATCGTCCTGTTTAAACTAATGTTACCTCACTTTGAACCAATTGAAGAGATACCAGTGAAAGTATTAACAATAAAAACAACTTTCCTATTGGCCATTACAACAGCCAGGAGGGTAGGGGAGATCCAGGCCTTCTCTATATTACCACCATACCTTACGGTCCTGGACAATAGAATTATTTTAAAGTATGCCCCTGAATTTCTTCCCAAAGTGGTATCCAGGTTCCAATGCCAACAAGAAATTGTTCCACAATTTAGTTGTCAGAAGGTGTGTACTTCAATACCTAGATACGACGAAAGACTTCAGGAAATCCAATCAGCTTCTGGTTCAACACCTAAGACTTCATCGTGGAATGGCAGCCACCAAAACTTCCATCGCTAGGTGGATCAAGTCTTGTATTGTCCTTGCCTACGAAGTTGAAGGGGTTCTTCCTCCTCCTATCTTAAAAGCGCATTCCACCAGAGCAGTGGCAACTTCTTGGGCAGAAGGAGCCTCGGCCTCTTTAGAAGACATCTGCCGGGCAGCCATCTGGTCTAGTCCGTGTACTTTCTTTAAACATTATAAATTAGACATTTCAGCCAATAAGGACTTGTCTTTTGGACAAAAAGGGCTGTCTGCAGTTGTCCCGTCCTAATGATTCCTCTGTTAATCCTCACATGTAGTGATGTTGTGGAGGCGTAGGGAAAATAGCAAAATTACTCCTACCGGTAATTGGTTTTTCCTTAGCCTCCACAATGGCACGGGGATTTCCCACCCAAAAAAGAAAAAAAAGAAAGAAAAGTCTATGTTTATGATCATTTTCTATAAGCAATATTATTTATGCTTAGATTTCCCTTATTATTTTGTTCTTTTCTTTGACTAACGAAAGTCATATTGTTCTTTCTTTTGGTGAAAACTTATTAAAAATATCTGAGTCCTTGGTTATTAACTGCAGAAGATAAGAAGGAGGGGGCCTTTTATTGGCTGATTCCACAGTTGTTACCTCTCCCTGGGAAGGCAGGATAACCTCACATGTAGTGCCGTTGTGAAGGCTAAGGAAAAACCAATTACCGGTAAGAGTAATTTTGCTATTTTTCCAAAGTTTAAATTTTTTTAAATATCAAAACACAGAAAAAAACTATAAAAATTTGGTATCATTGTAATCATAGTGACCCAGAGAATGAAGGTAATAGGTCAGTTCTACCAAATAGTGAATGCTGTAAAAACAAAACCTATAAAACTGTGGACAAATTGCATTTATTTTCTAATTCCACCTTATTTAGATTTTTTCCATCTTATAAATCTGTTGTAACTACAAACTGTCTAATCTAAGTTTACGCCACCTAAAGTTGGCTTCGTTTTGCACCAATAATGTGCTTAAATTTTGGTGCATTTGTGGCACATTGATTTGCATTTAAGATATGCCCCCTTCCTTCAATGTCACGGCCCCTTGCTTGATGAGGCCTAACAGTTTCTAAAAATTTTATAATTGCAGTGTAAAGAATGGATGCCAAAATGACGCATTTTCAACAGTAAATCTGACTCACTGTCTGTTTGATACACGGCACACATACAGGTGTGTTCAAAATTATTCAACCACCACTGAAATTGAGTGTTTTGGCCAGTTTGACATTAATTTTGATCATTTCAGTCATCTTGTTTACAATTAAATCAAAGAGGCACTTGTAAGTCAGACAGATATAACATAACATTTATAATGAAATAACCACAAATGTCTTTTCTGTGCTCACATCATTATCAGTTTTATTCAACCCCCAAGTGACATTCAATCTTAGTACTTAGTACAACATCCTTTTCCAGTTATAACAGCTTTTAAACTTGAAGCATAGCTTGACACAAGTGTCTTTCAGTGATCTACGGGTATCTTTGCCATTTCTTCATGGGCAAGAGCCTCCAGTTCAGTCACATTCTTAGGCTTGCGCGCTGCAACTGCTTTCTTTAATTCCCACCAGAGGTTCTCAATTGGATTTAAGTCTGGTGACTGCGATGGCCACTTCAAAATGTTCCAGCCTTTAATCTGCAACCATGCTCTAGTGGACTTGTAGGTATGCTTGGGATCATTGTCCTGTTGAAAGGTCCAACGTCTCCCAAGCCTCAGGTTTATAATCATCTATGGGACCTAGCCTGGGTAAGGTTATTTAACACAAATATTATTTAACAGATGCCCAGACGGGCAGTAAACCTATCTTGACCCAGGTTATTAAAAAACGTCACTTTTATTTGACATACACTAAAAATTAAAGTGTGAGATGAATGCAACTTTAATAAACCAAAAATTTTTTGTTAAAAGTACAGTCGACACTCCACCTATGGATAGAGGTGTTATTCAGAGAGAGAGAGGGTAGGGAGATGTGCACAATCTCCCATCCTATCACTGCTAGATATAGCGTACTATGATGTCACTGTTTGCAGAGCAGGTTGCTAATAAGATATATCCGGCACCTTTGCCGTATTTTGTGGTGAAGACTTGTGTACCTTCACACCACTGTCAGATTAACACAGCCACCATTAGCATGTGTCTAAACTGACATTGAGCCTGAGGGCTGCTAGCCCTGCAAACAGAGGTAGCTACAGTTAAGTACTGCGGCTCACATCAGTACACTAAAGTGCCAAGCATTTGAACAGAGTCCAACCAGACTATTATTAGTTGATTGCAAGTGGAGTGAGAGGCCGCATTTAAAAACTAGCACTGCCCCACGACATGTTTCACCAGACTTCTGGCTTCTTCAGGGGTAAATGGGCAGCAATGAGTGTCCCCATCAAACTGGAGAGATAAATAAGCTGTGTTCTGATTGACAACTTTGTCATCCTATCGCTTTGAAAGGAGCAAAATAGCCAGCCAATAGCACTAGTTCCCAAACATTTACAAGGTAGGGGAGCCACCAATCATGGGCATCCCCACATTTGTAATCAGTGATGTCCTGCGCACTAAGAAGATGCGCATGGAGTTAAAACCGCAAACTATTATTACTTAACCCCTTAAGGACGAAGGGCGTACATGTACGCCCTTCGTCCGCACTTTAAAGATGGCGCCCGCATAAGCTGCGGGTAAACGCTTGATTCATCGAGCTGACACCCGCAGCTCATGTCCGCGACCGGCAGCGATGCCGATCGCAGACATTTAACCCCTCAGATGCCGTGGTCAATCCTGACCACGGCATCTGATCGCGCAAAAACCGAATGTTTCACTTTCGGTTTGCTCCAGCTCCCTGATGGCCACAAGGGGAGCCGGAGCATGCATGTAGTACCCTAGGTTTCTGTGAATGAAACCTAGGTTACTACACAGTATTCCTATGGAGCCTATGACTGTAATAGGCTCCATAGGAAATATGCGATTTTCTCATATATTCCAATGCTATTGCATTGGAATATATGAGAATAGCAATCTGATGATTGCATCTTATAGTTCCCTATGGGAACTATAAGAAAGTGGTAAAAAAAAAAAAAAAAGTTTAAAAAATAAAAATTAAATAAAAAAAATATAAAAATTCTAATCACCCCCCTTTCCCCAAAATGAAAATAAAATAATTAAAAAAATAAAAAAATTACACATAATGGGTGTCGCAATGTGCGAAAACGCCCATACTATAATAATATTAAAAAATATTCACCATACGGTAAACATAAAAATGGAAAGAAAGCGTCCAAATGGCTAATTCGCCATTTTTGGACGCTTCATTTCCTAAAAAAAAATGAATAAAAAGTGATCAAAACATCATACGCACCCCATAATGGTATGAATTAAAAGTTCAGATTGCCCCGCAAAAAATGAGCCCCTACACTGCTCCGTACGCATAATTACAAAAAAGTTATAGGGGTCAAAACATGGCGACAAAAAAATAAAATAAAAAAATTCCCACTTTTAATTTTTTTTTTCACTATCAAAACGCAAGAAAAACTATACATATTAGGTATTGCCGGATTCGTACTGACCTGAAGAATAAAATTAACCAGTCAGTTTTAGTTTCAATAGTTTTTTATTTTATCAGCGTTGTGAAACAGAAGATAAAGAGGCAATAAGGTATGGACGCAGCCACATAATATATACGAGTAGACAACATATCAGTGGACGCAGCCACAAAATAGGTAACACTGTAAATCACTAGTACAGTAGCAAGTTGTAGGAAAAAGGGTCAATAATAATACGGGTAAGGCACTAGGGCATCCGCGTGGATGCTGCCTACCTAGTGCTAATACAAGGTAGTTCGAATAGATGTAATAGAAAAGACTGAACCAGCTAAACAAAGCAGTCACTAAGTTGGTGACCGACAAACGAGACAAATGGTAACCAAAGCTGTGGAGAACCACACAACAGACTAGGGAACAGTGGCTCTTACAGACGAAAGTAAGAAACAGAAGAAGGAAGGAAAAGGGAGAAACAAGGGGGAGAAGGGCGAGGACTTTCCAGTTACCCCTTTATCTTCCCAGCAATCAGTCAGGAGTATATGTATCAGGGAGAGTAGAAAGCGCTTTGAGTCCACCCACTCCAGGCCGCCTGTCGAAATTTGATGGGAATGATTGAGGATGGTAAGGAATTTTCATATCTGCATGTTTGGTTGATCTCTTGTATGACTTCAGAGATATGAGGAGAGACCGGGTCTTTCCAGTGTCTGGTAATGACCAATTTGGCGCTGAGCAGCACATGGCCAGTGATATGTCTATGGGGAGAAGGGATGTCTTGAATACCTAGAAACAGCAAAGCTAACTCTGGGCACGGATCCACCCTACGGCCTATTAGAGCAGAGATAAGTCGGAAGATGTGCTTCCAGTAGTCAGTAAGGGTAGGGCAGGACCAGAGGATATGGAGCAAGGAACCACCGCTGCCACAACCCCTCCAGCAATAAGGGGAAGTGGAAGGGTAGATTATATGAAGTCTCTGGGGGGTAAAGTACCAATGTAGAATAGTTTTTAGACCTGCTTCATAGTGGGTAACACATTTAAAGTTTGCCACGAGAAATCTTATGGCAGCAGTCCAGGATTCAGCAGGAAAGGTTTTCTTCAGCTCTTTTTCCCATCTATGGATGGGGGGGGGACTTAATAAAGGTAGATTTATCCCCCAGTAGGTCATACAGGTGTCTTGTGGTATGTTGTCTGAAGAGGGAGGGGAACTGAAATAGTCGCAAGATGGATGAGTTAACCTGGGGGGGAGATTTTAGAATCTTCGAGAGGAAGTGGCGGAGTCTTAGATATGTATAGAATTCGGAATGAGGTAATGAGAAGACGCTGTGGAGAGAAGCAAAAGGAAGAAGGGAATGGCCCTCTACCAATTGTGAAATAGTGTCAATCCCTCTCTCCCGCCAGAGCGCTAGATTAATGTCGGGTATAGACAATTCGATAGCGAGAGTGGAAGCAAGTTTAAACAGGTGAGTAGATGAGTCTTTCAGTGTGTTATGAGTCTTGGTCCAGAGGGCTCCCGCATGGGATATTGTGAGAAAGGGATGTGTTGGGGGAGTAGAATCCCATAAAAGATGAATCAAGTAATCCTTAATGGGAATCTGCTTCAGTGCATGAGATTCAATCTGCTGCCACGCTTTTACGTTTTTTGAAGCCCACCATTCTCTAGTAAAGGAAAGGCCTATCGCTACATAATAATCTTTAATGTCAGGGAGGCCCGCACCACCGGCGCATTTCTTCCTTGTCAGGAGTTCACGAGCCACTCTAGGTTTAGAATTTCCCCAAATATATTTGCCCAGGAGAGCCTGAGCTTTTTGAAAAAATACAGCAGGGATCGGGATTGGGAGGGCCCGAAAGACATAGATAAGCTTAGGCAGGGTCATCATCTGGAATGATGCTATCCTACCCACCCAAGAGACCATCTGCATAGAGAAGCTCGCGAAGTCCGTAGACATGGTGGTAAGAAGGGGGACGTAGTTCCGCATGTAAAGTAGGGAGCAGGGCGAAGTAATTTTAACTCCTAAGTAGGGAATCTCTGAACACTGCCAGTCAAGATCATAAGAGGCTTTTAAAGTTACTAGGTCAGGGGGCGGAATGTTGATAGGAAGAGCCTGCGATTTCGAACTGTTAATCTTGTAGTATGAAAGGGAGCCATAATGGGAGATTACATCCAGTGAGGCTTTAAGGGATTGCATGGGGTTCGTCAGGGTAAGAATAATGTCATCAGCGTAAAGGGTAATAGTATGAGAACTGTCCCCAACTACAACTCCAGAAATGGTGGGTGAGGCTCTGATATGTTGTGCCAACGGTTCTAACGCGAGGACAAATAGGAGGGGGGATAGGGGACATCCTTGCCTAGAACCATTAGTTATTGTGAATTGATCAGAGAGGATTCCGTTGATCCACACTCTCGCCGAGGGGTGGGAATACAAGCTGTTAATAGCATTGATTATCTGTCCCGAAAAAACCATCCAGTTGAGAGTAGAAAAAGCGTACTCCCAGTGTAAGCGATCAAACGCTTTTTCAGCATCCAGGGTCACTGCAAGCATAGGGAGGGTATGTACGTCTGCAAAATTGATCAGGTCTATGATGCGCCTGGTATTATCAGAAGCCTGTCTACCTGCCACAAAACCAGTCTGGTCTGAGTGGATCAGGGAAGGAAGCAATGGGGAGAGCCTGCTTGCAATGAGCTTGGCAAAAAATTTTATATCCGAATTTAGCAACGAAATAGGCCTAAAATTTTGGGGTATGTCAGGTGACTTACCGGGCTTGGGAATAGTGACTATTAGTGCTTCAAGCATGTCTGGAGGGAAGGGGTTCCCCCCCATGACGCGGTTGAAGAGTTCTAATAGGTGGGGGAGAAGGTCAGGCAGGAAATGACGAAAGTATTCATTTGAGAGGCCGTCTGGGCCAGGGGATTTTCCCAGCTTCAACGACGAGACCACTTTAGTCAGTTCCTGAGAAGAGATAGGGGCATTGAGGGACTGAAGCTGTGAGTCAGTAAGGACGGGCAGGGAGGCCTTAGAGAGAAATTCGCTCACTAGGGCTGGGTAGTCCTGAGGAAGGGGGGTTTGTTCTTTTAAGTTATATAGGGATTGATAGTATAGTTTAAATTGATTAGCAATGTCCCTGGGGTCTATCAATTTCGCTTTAGTAACTGGGTGCAACAGGAACGGAATTCTTGACTTGGATTGCTGCTTTTTAAGTTGCTGGGCCAGAAGACGCCCCGCCTTATTCCCTTGAGAGTAGAATTTGGATTTCATTCTAAGGAGAGACTTGTGGTAGTTCTGGAGGAGTAGAGCACTCAATTTATTACGTGCTAACCGGAGGGAGTCAGAGCAGAGTTGTGTAGGGGAAGATTTATTAATACTCTCCAGAACAGCAATCTCTTTCAATGTCGATGCTATCTCCCTTTCTCTCTGTTTTTTCAGAGCGATGTTTAGCTTAATCAGGGATCCCCTCATAAAAGCCTTGTGGGCTTGCTACAGTACAAAATTATCCGAAACCGAGCCAGTATTGAATTGAAAGAATTCGCGCAGGTGAGCAGATAGTTCCGTAATATGTTTAGGGTTGCTATAGAGAAAGGTGTTGTTTCTCCACACTGGAGCCCTGTGAGATTGGAATTGTTCATCTAATGTAATCGTGATAGGGGCATGATCAGACCACTTTATTAGGCCTATATCTGTGGAGAGGGTATGGAGCAGAGAGGTGTGGTCAACCAGGAATAGGTCTATCCGGGAATACGAGAGGTGTGGGGCAGAAAAGAAGGTGTAATCTCTTTCGAGGCTATGCTGGGCTCTCCACATGTCAATCAGACCCTCTGCATGTAGGAAAGGGGATATTCCTGTATTTGCTCTACGGGAAGAGGAGGTGGAATCAATGTCAGGTTGGAGGACAGAGTTAAAGTCTCCGCAAAGAATTAATTTACCTTGCTTAAGTGAGTTAACCTGTCGCATCACTTTGTGTAAGAATGCAAGTTGGTGTGAGTTAGGGGCGTACAGGTTGACTAAGGTGTACACTACATTATTTATGGAGCAAACCAGTATGACATAACGGCCTGATGGGGCAATTTTGGAGGTAATCGGGTAAACGCTACTGTATTTTTAACTGCAATGAAAGTACCTCGTTTTTTCCTGGAGAAGTGGGAGTGGAAGATGTTCGGAAAGAGGCGGTGGTGAATTCGAGAAGCATCAGCCTGGAGTAGGTGGGACTCCTGCACACATAGCACATCAGCGTGGGAAGTCAAAGCTTCAGACCAGAGATATGCTCGCTTCTGGGGGCAATTGAGGCCCTTGACATTAAGGCTCATGATCTTGAGACCCATCATTTAGAGAGAAGGATAACCTGTAAGCTAGAAGAACAACAGTATAACGTTAGCTTAATGTACCGCAGATATACAAAATCAGGCGGGTAACAGTCACACGGGGGGGGGGGGAGGAAAGGTGGAAGGTAGGGTGAGAAGAGAAAGAAAAAATTAGAACGGAGTGGGGAGTCAAGGAGTGTAAGGCAGCGAAACTCGCCGCCTGGGTAGATTAGGGACGAAAGTCCAACGTCTGGGCTGACGAGATAAAAGGACAAGTGGAAGCAAGCAGGAGGTCACACCGGTCTTGTAGAAGCTACAGGGAGGATGCCCAATAGCAGAGGTTTCACTACTTGACGGTTCTATCCTCAGGTGGAACACAATAATCCTAGAAAGTCCATCCTATGGAAAAACGGTAGAAGCAGGAGACCAGTATGCGGCTCAGGTCGCTGGAGAGGATGGATGGGACAGGTGCAGAGCAGGGGGATCACTGTCAGCGGATTTCAAGGAGAGAGGGATACGCCAGAGTTGGAGAAGTTGCTGTCCTTCATCAAGATTTTTGATTGCATGAATTTGTCCGTTTCTGCGGACAAGCAGCTTCAGGGGATAGCCCCATTTATAAGGGACAGCATTATCCCTGAGAGCAGTAGTAATAGGCGTGAGCTCCCTACGCTGTCGGAGCGTGAATCTTGATAGATCCGTGAAGAGTTTAATCTTCTGGTAAGGAGCAGGAAGAGGTTGCTTTTGCCGTGCAGCTGACATCAGAGCTTCTTTAGTGTGAAAGAAATGGATACGAGCAAGGGTATCACGCGGGACGTTCAGCTCCAGATGAGAAGGCTTTGGGACTCTGTGGGCTCGGTCAATAATCATGTCAGGTGCTGGGATCTGCGGAAGCAGCGTTTTCATGAGGCCTTTCAGGTACGGTTGCAATTCCTCAGGGGCCACTTCTTCAGGGATACCTCTAAACTTTATATTGTTTCGCCTTGAGCGATCCTCCATATCCGCTAGTTTCAATTTGATGGCCTCTAGCTGGTCAGCCATGTCATTGTGGGCATCTATGACCTCGTTTTGGGAGGTCGCAAACTCGCCCATTTTTAATTCAATGTGGTTAATTTTGCCCTCGGCCGACTGTATTCTGGTGAGTATAGGGTTAAGCAGGTTCTCCAGGTCGGTGCGGAGGGAGAATTTCAGGGCCATTAGCATCGCTTTTAGAGAGTCTTCAGTGACTAATTTATCAGAAGTGGGGAGCTTGTGCATAGGATCATCGGGCTGACTAGCAGTGTCCGGTGCACAGGAGGTGTCACTAACCTGCGGCCCAAAGATATCAGAGGCAGCCAGGGACTGTTGATAGGACCCATTGATTTGCGGCCCTGCGAGGAGGCCGCGCTGCAGGAAGGAGAACGGGCGCCATCTTGGATCACATGTGCTGGATCGGAGTCAGCAGGAGTCGGAGGAAGAGACGGCTGGGGCACATGGAGGAGGTAGGCAAGCCCCTGAGGGTCCGGTGGGGACGGAGATCGGGGTGCCGGTGCAGGCGACGGAGCGCTGAGAGGAGAGGCCGGCGGGGTCCCGGTGGTGAGGACGGCGCCATCTTTCACCTTGCCTCTTGTGAAGAAGGAATCCACAGAGCCGTCCTGCAGCCTGGGCAAGATTCTTTTTGATTTCCCCATAGTGGCAGGGGACGGAGAGGGAGACCGGAGGCAAGCAAACTGTCCACCTGGGTGGTCTGAGAGGAGGGCTAGCTGTGGAAACGTCGCTGCGGTGCAGGAGCTCCTCTTTCATGCGGCCATCTCGGTCAGCAGCCAGGCCACGCCCTATCCTAACCAGTCAGTTTTATCGCAAATCGAACATTGTAATTTAAAAACCCGTAAAACTGTGGTGAAATTGCTTTTTTTTTGCAATTTCACCCCATTTGGAATTTTTTTCCCGTTTCCCACTACATCACATGCAAAAATAAATGGTAGCGTTAAAAAGTACAACTTGTCCCGCAAAAAATAAGCCATCATATGGCTATGTGAGCGGAAATATAAAAATGTTATGGCTTTTGGAAGGCAGGGAGCGCAAAACAAAAACGCAAAAATCCCAAAACCCCGGTCCTTAAGGGGTTAAAATGCACATGCGCTGTGCAAGACTAAGATGCGCACAGACTTGCGCATCTTGCAAAAAAAAAAATTATTTAGAAAAATTAAAAAAATAAATAAGTAAATACATTTTTTATGGGCAAAGAGACAAATACATAACATTGTTAGGTATGATGCGATAGAATAGAATTATCGCAGTGTATTAGCCATAGGGACAAATGGACATAGGGCCAGTGCAATAACATAATTGTCAAAATGACAGCAGTAGTTAAATTGGCGGCATATTTTTACCAGTACAGTATATTTGTATCCATTGATAATGATCTAAACAGCAGAAGGGGTACACACTATTCTTTGGTTCATTGCGTATATATACACTCGTATAGGTATATCATTAATACCTTGAAAATGAAAGAAAAGAAAAAATGACAAACAATAAAACCTCTCCATAATTCTCATAAGAAAGCAGTGAACGCAAAGCCCTCCTTGAGTCCCATGGGACTTAGACTGTCAAGGCGGTAGATCCACTTAGTCTCTTCTTGCAATAGAATAGCATGTAGGTCTTCCTTCCTGGCACCCAGTTTTTTTTTGCATATTCCCCAGAATTTGAGCTCCTTATGATTACCATCATGATAGGCCCTGACGTGCCTAGATATTGATGTATCCGCCTTGGTATTAATGCTGCTTATATGCTGGCAGATCCTTCTTCTAAATTCCTGGGACGTTTTACCAACGTAATTCTTAGGGCATGAACATTGAATGGCATACGCAATGCCCCTAGTCTTACAATTAATGTATTGTCTTATTTGGTATTCCTTATTATCCACAGGATTAACAAAGGACCGGCATCTCTTAACAAGGGGGCAGAAAATGCAGTCTTCGCAGGGGTAAGTACCCACTGTATTGGATGTAAGCTAGGTGGTTTTAGGCAATGTAGGTCGGTAGAAACTGTGGACCAACAGGTCCTTTAAGTTTTTACCTCGAAGGTAGGTGACGCTTGGATTTTGTGTGATAACTGCCCTTAGATCATTGTCTGCCCACAGAATATGCCAGTGCTTCTTCAGGATCTGAAAGATCGATTTATTTTGAGCATCAAAGGTACCAATGCATCTAACGGCATGTGTTTTGGTCTCTTTACGTGTGGTGCCAGATATATCTTATTAGCAACCTGCTCTGCAAACAGTGACATCATAGTATGCTATATCTAGTAGTGATAGGATGGGAGATTGTGCTCATCTCCCTACCCTCTCTCTCTCTGAATAACACCTCTATCATAGGTGGAGTGTAGACTACTTTTAACAAATAATTTTTGGTTTATTAAAGTTGCATTCATCTCACACTTTAATTTTTAGTGTATGTCAAATAAAAGTGATGTTTTATAATAACCTGGGTCAAGATAGGTTTACTGCCCGTCTGGGCATCTGTTAAATAATATTTGTGTTCAATAACCTTACCCAGGCTAGGTCCCATAGATGATTATTTCAGTGTTATAGGCTCAACAGCCTTTGTTTGTGGTACGACCCCTTCATATCTAACAATCCTCTCCTCTCCTTTTGGTGTTACCCTGCAGGTGATTTCTGCCTTATGGCAGGCTTCCTTTCTAGCGTACAATCCTCTAACCTCAATACCACTGAGGCTGCACAAGTATTTTCTTCTGGTAGTCTCCCTATTAATACCACTGATATACAAGTGGCATTTAAAGAAATATACAAGACCTATACGCAGTATGTTAGAGCCCAGTGGGAAGTTGCAAGTTTAGATACGTATCAACAAGGCCTGGTGTTTAGGGGCATGAGAATTAATATTGTTCCACATTCACATCAAGATGATGCTGCCTTTATTAAGGGTTGGCAACAATTATTGACAGAGAACTCTCTACGTATGCAACAATACCTGTTGGAATACGAGAAACAAGCGCTAACCAATACAGCTCTGGAGCTGGAGATTGCTCAGATCCAAAATCTTAGATCCCATTCAGACTTTGCTTCGCAGGAATTGAGGTTACAGAAACATATTTAGTCTTTCCAAACGGAAATCATGGAAAGAAAACATAGTAAATACATTAGAGATAAGAGGGATTTTGATACGGGTCAGATTTATTCTCATAAGCCCTATACTAGTAACAGTCAAACCAAAAGATATAACACCAATAGGCCATACGTATCACAGTCTGATCTTTCAGAATCGGATTGGTCAGGATCGGAAAATAGATCTACCAACAACCCTGCTGGGACTAAACGTAAATATAAAGCTCGAGGACCGCCTAACCAAAGGAAGGCACCTGCCCCTCAGACAGTAACACAAACTGGCCAAACATGGAAAGGCGTTCAGATACCTACACCAAATACAGTCTCTACTGTACTGAGCTCTGCTCCAGTAGTTTACTCACAACAACCTGCTTCCAGCTTTGGAGGACAATTGTTATCATCTGTACCATTGTCTGCCCACTCAGTTCCATCTATCATGACCACTGCTGCAGGAGTATCCACAACTCTCCCTTCTTTTTTAGGTCAGGGCCCAGCCCTGAGAGACAAGGACAAATGGGCTTACAATGCAAGGACATAGATGACCCACTGAGAATAATTAATCTTTCCAGCTTTCAGCTGGAAACAAGACACCTCAAAATACTCAGTAAGGGCTTGTCCTTTACTCCCACTCCATTTTTTGATTGCTTTAATTGGGTCAAGGACATCAATCTTTTTGCACGTAAACTGGCCTTGCATAAGTCTTTTAACCATCAATCCAGAGACTTTTTGCGGACACAGGCCAAAGAAAAAGAAACTTTAGCTATTTTGGAATCACTGGACACTTTGGAGGAAGGTGCCCAGGATTTAATTGAGGCACCCCTTTCATCATTAAAACCACAATCAAAGTACACCCCTCCTGTCTCTCAGTATGGTAATATTGATAGCTTTGTCCAATTGGTGACAAGAGACCTGAAAACCTTGAATACCAAGATACCTTCCACATTGCTGAACCTGGAGGTGGATGAAAAACAAGCACTGGATGAGCTGAGTGGGAATGATGACTTGGTAATAAAACCCTCGGACAAGGGTGGTAATGTGGTCCTTATGGATAGGTTGGATTACAAAAAGATGGTCGAGGCCCTTGTCAGGCAAACTAATACCTATCAGAAATTTGACTGTAATCCAACAGAGAGGTTTCTGGGTGAATTAAAAACGATACTGACGGCAGCAAGGGATGATAAACTCATCTCTAAGGATGAATATAAATTCCGTTTTAAGATGCATCCAAAAAAAAAAAAAAAGGAGAACAAGAGAGAGGAAAGAGGGAGGAAAAGGGAAAAAAAAAAAAAAGGGGGGACAATGGCTCTGAAACGGCGGTCAGTGGACTCTTCTGGAGTAAAGACTGGGGCTAAGGCCCCAGAGGGGAAAATTGATAAATATCTAAAATCCCCGCTCCAAATGAAAAAGGACTCCTCAGGGGGAAGCCAAGTGTAAATCTGAAGAAAAACATAACTGCCCCTCAAACAGATGAGCTTCCCAAGGACGGGTCATCAGATGTAGAGCAGGAAAGAGGAGACTGAGTCTGAACACGACCCCCTGACGCTAGAAAAAATCTTGGAGGCCGTAAAAAGCAACGGCATCCTAATGCAGGGGATGACCACCCAATTGGGATCAATGCAAAACGACATATCCTTAATAAGGGAGGATTTGGCCAAAATTCGGGAGCGAGTTTTCAATGTGGAGAAGCTGGCGGACTCTCTGCAATCCGATGTTGATACGTTGAAATTAAAAATGGGAACGCTCGCTTCAGAAAATCACAGCCTACAGGTTAAGCTTGAGGACCTGGAAAATAGATCGAGGCGATATAACATCCGCATTATCGGATATCCAGAAGGAGTGGAAGGCCGGCAGCTGATTGAACAACTTAAAGACGTGATTTTTAAAAATCTTGGAAATGAACATTTCTCCTCCATGTTCCAAATAGAAAGAGCTCATCATATCCCAGGGGGGAAATTTATCCCTGGAAGACCACCTCGAGCAATTCTAATGAAGCTGTTACTATCTATGGACAGAGATACGATATTGAGAAGAGCAAGGGAGTGTTCACCCATCGAACATCAGGGCACGAGATTATTATTCTTCCCAGACTTTGCCCGGGAGACCCAAGAAAAAAGAAGAAGCTTTATGGAGATCAAGAAGCATTTGGCTTCCAAGGACATTGGATACTCGTTGTTGTATCCAGCCAAGCTGCGAGTGATCTATAATGGGTCCACCCATTTTTTTGAAAAATCAGAACAAGCACGAGACTGGATTGATCGAATGGGCATCTGAAATTTGGCGTCCGGACGGGGGGAGAGGGGAGGTCTGGGGCAGAGGGAGGAGAAGGGCTGGAAGGTAGAGGTTCGCTGACAGGATCGGGTGGACCAGTGGAGGGGGGGGGAAATGGGGAGGGGACTCTGTCTTGCAGGGGATTGGGGTATTTTTTTTTTTATTTTTTTTTTTTTTTTTTTGATCAATGTTAACTAGAATCGTTGCGTGGAATGTTAGAGGGCTTGGGGAAAGGGCCAAGAGACAAGCTATCATGGATGCAATAAAAAGATTTCTACCGGCAATTATTTGCCTTGTGGAAACCCACCTTACTAAGGAGACTTTGTCCCGTTTGACAACGGGTTGGCAGGCACAATCATACCACTCGATTTTTAGTAGCCTGTCAAGGGGTGTCTCGGTTTTAGTTCATCATTCCGTGGACTTTGTCTTGGTAGAATCTCTTATAGATGAACAGGGTAGATTTATCTTTTTATATGGTAGACTTTATGGACAGAACTACACTTTAGCTTTTTTTTATATACCTCCGCCTTTCTCGATATATCCACTCAGCCAACTGTTAGTATTTCTGGAGAAAAGGCCAGAAAGTCAGCTTGTTTTGATGGGAGACTTTAACGCTGTGATGGATCCTAAAATAGACAGACTGACCCTGGATGCAGAGGTAGGGAGGAACATCGGTTCTTCTCCGCTACGTCAGTTTTGTCTGGAGGTTGGCTTGGTGGACATATGGGGTCATCTCGGTGGAGGTAAGAGAGTGTACTCCTGTGTAAGTAGGGGCGGTAGAGCAATGTCCAGAATTGATTTAGCACTCACAAACGAGGATAACTTGAAAAATATTAAAAGGATACGATATGGTGTAAGAACTATCTCAGACCATGCACCCGTACTGATTGAGGTTTGCACGGGAGAGAACAAAGATAATAGGAGGCTTGGCTTTAAGCTGAACCCCTATTGGCTTACCATCATGGACAATTACCACTCTACCAAGTTGCTCATATCTTCCTTTTGGGAGGTTAAGCTCCCCTCTGCCAATATCAATTCAGTATGGGATGCTTTGAAGGCCTATTTGAGAGGGGTACTTATTAGCGATATCACCAACAGTAGGAGAACTTTTAGGGAGAAAGAGGAGGAACTGGTTAGGATGATGTCTACCTCAACAGAGCGATTTATTAATTTACCCTCTGATTTTAACAAGGAAGAGATGCAGAAAGCTAGTCGTTCTCTTGAGGAATATCTACTTGACAAAGCGAATCATAGATTATTTTTTAAAGGACAAAAGTACTTCTCAGAGTCTGGGCGCCCCGGCAAGCTTTTAGCTAGAATAGTCTCACAACAAGAGAGGAAAAAGAAGGCTATTGTCTCTATTCGCAATCTGGATGGGACGATCATACGCGATCCAGAGGGAATTAGAGACGCATTCTTGCAGCATTTTATTCAGATATACAAGGCCTCCCCTGCTATCACATCTGACCTGGCGAGGTCGTTCCTGGAGAGAATCTCTCTCCCAGTGTTAACAGAGACTCAAAAAAACTCTTTGGAGAAAGAAGTGACCCTCTTGGAGATTCAGGAGGCCCTAAAGGCTATTTCTGGGAACTCATCGCCAGGTCCTGATGGCCTTCCTTACGAACTCTATCGTAAATATGGTGATTTTATTCTCCCTCATCTACTTGAAGTGTTCTCTCAAGCACTAGATAGTGGAGATCTTCCAAAGTCCATGATGGAAGCGGTAATAGTTTTGATCCCAAAAAAGGATAAAGATCTGATAGAGTTGAGCTCTTACAGACCAATTTCTTTGCTAAACACGGATGTCAAAATATTGTCAAAAGTTCTGGCAAAGAGGCTCTCTAGGGTTTTGCCCTCCCTCATTCATCCAGATCAAAATGGTTTTATGCCAAAAAGGGGCACCCATTACAATTTACACAGGTTCTTTACTAATATTCAGTCTCCTGGGGATGGTGCCCGCTCCGTCCTGTCGCTGGATGCCACTAAGGCGTTCGACAGAGTGGAGTGGGCATTTCTCTGGGAGGTGATGAATAAAATGGGCTTTGGTCCTAAATTTATCGCAATGATTCAGTTGCTATATAAGTCCCCGGCCGCCAGGATCAGGATTAATAATATGCAGACTGAGAGCTTTGAATTAGAGAGAGGTACCCGCCAAGGCTGTCCTCTCTCTCCACTCCTCTTTAACATCTACATTGAACCTCTTGCGGTTAGTATAAGGCAGGATCTGAGGGTGGCGGGCTTTGGGGTCATGGGGAAGCAGGATCGCATATCTTTATATGCGGATGACATCCAACTATTCCTCCATCAAACAGACAGTACACTTCCCCGAGTTATGGAGTTAGTTAATTTATTTTGCCACTCCTCCGGTCTGGAGATTAACTGGGCTAAGACCACTCTTCTTCCAATAGATGAATTGCGAGGACTCCCTGATGATCTGATTAATGGATTATCAACCTCTGAGACAATGAAGTACCTGGGGATAGTAACTTCTGCCAAGGTTCAAGACTATTTACAATTGAACTTGATCCCTTTACTGCAAAAACTGAGATCAAAAATTAAAATATGGCAAAGGATTTTGTCAGCTAGAGCGGACAGAATCTCGATAATAAAAATGGTAATGCTGCCCCAGGTCCTTTATGTTCTTCGCAATTCTCCTATATGGATTGAAGATAAGTACTTTAGACTGATAGAGCGGCTGATTAACGATCTACTATGGGGGAGGAAACGGGTAAGATTAAAGGCAGTTTATTTCTCTATGCCCTATAAACAGGGAGGTCTCAATCTTCCCTACTTTAAAGGTTATTTTTTGGCATCTCAACTTTGCCTTTTTGATGACTGGGAAAATAGCCATCTCTGCAGGAAATTGGTTAAAGATTCAGGCTTTCCGGACCTTTTTACAGTACTGGAGTCTGATTATTTATTTAATTTGCAGAATTATTATAAACCCTTCTGCAGAATGGTTATGAAAGCCTGGACGGTCATTAAGAGCTGGTTTAAGGTTAGGGCATCACTTATCTGTACCCCCCTGTGGCACAACTTGAAGCTTTTGAATCTCGATGATCTGAACTGTCAGCAATATTGGAGGAATAAAGGGATCAACTACCTGAGTCAAGTGGTTGAAAACGGACAAATTCTGACTCTTGTGGAGCTAAAGGAAAGGGTAAATGTAGGTGAGGTGGCTTGGTACGCATATTTTCAATTGCGATCCGCACTTTTTTTATATTTCTGATACTTACTTAATATAGATACTCCGGTATTTTTGCACAATTTGATCCAAAATAAGGACGCTATGAAAGTTAAGATTTCGTTACAGACACTTGATGGAAAAAAAAATTCTGAATACCCTGTCTCCAGGACAAAAATCCTGGTCCACTTCACTCTTAGGTTTGGGTCTCCCGAATTGGGGGGAGGTAGGTAAAAGCTTAAGTCAAGTTTCACATAATTTTAACCACACCGTAGTTCAGTTCAATATAATGCACAAAATATATATAACACCCCTGTGGCTCCACAGGAGAGGACTTGCAGCATCCTCTGGGTGCCCCCGTTGTGGGGTCCCAGGAGCAGATCATTTACATCTGTTCTGGGAATGCCCGACGGTGAGCAAGTACTGGAAGTTAGTTCAAAGAACCTTAACACAAAGACTCACCATCGATATTCCCCTATCTCCCAAATTATGGGTTCTGAGGGACTTATCGGAGATCAACTGTCAGGCTTCGAAGGGTCGATTGCTGACAAAGTTGATCTTTTTAGCTAGGCTTCTCATATCTAGAAAATGGCTCTCCCCCTCCGCCCCAGACTGCACCAACTGGCTAAACTTGGCCAATAAGGTTAGAAGTTATGAGAAGATCTTGTATAGACAGCGAGGATCCATTGAAAAGTGGCATAATATATGGAAGTGCTGGGACGATAGTTAAATGGCTTAAGAATATTTTATTTTATTTTTTTATTTTTTTATTTTTTTATTTTTTTCTCTGCAAGGCAGGGGGGAGGGATGGGTCAGGGGGGGATCTTTATGTTTTCTTTTTCATTTGTAATATGATGCAAATTGATAAAATAAAAAAATATAAAAAAAAAAAAAAAAAAGATGCATCCAACGACTGCCACTATCTATGCCACCCCTAAGTTGCATAAGCAGAGGCGACCGGTGCCAGGCGGACCTATAGTGTCAGGTAACAACAGTCTTACTGAGAATATCAGTCAATATGTGGATGAATTTATTGCACCGTTTGTACCAAGCCTACCATCGTACATCAAGGATACTAAGGATGTGGCAATCAGGCTCCAGGATATACAAGTTACCAGGATAGACATGACTTGGGGATTAAGGCAGTTTCTACTTTCCTTTCTACTAAAAGCACCCAATTTCAGGCACATAATGAGTTTCTTTTGACTCTTCTCAAATTTCTACTCACGCACAATTATTTTCTTTTTGATGGACATTATTATTTAGAGTTGGTTGGCACCGCTATGGGAAGTAAATGTGCACCAAATTATGCTAATTTGTTCTTAGGGTGGTGGGAAGACACTATTGTTTTTACACATAATCTCTCTTTACTTACTCAGCACATTCTTTTTTGGGGACGATACATCGATGATGTATTAATTCTTTGGGATGGCACTACTGATATGTTTCACCAGATTGTTTTGGCACTTAATACCAATTCCATTGGTATGATATTCACGTCTGAGATTCACGAGAGCACTATCACGTTTTTGGATCTTAAACTCACTCTGGACCCTGATGGCCACATCTAGACAGAGATCCATCGAAAACCAACATCGACGAATAATCTATTACAGTGGAATTCTTATCATCCGAGACCACTCAGAAATGGAATACCCGTGGGACAATACATAAGAGCCCGCAGGAACTGTTCAGATGATGTTAGATTTGCTAAAGAGAGCAAAACATTATATGATCGCTTTCGTGCGAGGGGTTACCCTAAAAAAGTTTTGCATCATGCCTATGCCAGGGCAAGGAACACCAATCGGATGGAACTGCTTAACTCCACACGTAAAGAGACCAAGACACATGCCGTTAGATGCATTGGTACCTTTGATGCTCAAAATAAATCGATCTTTCAGATCCTGAAGAAGCACTGGCATATTCTTTAGGCAGACAATGATCTAAGGGCAGTTATCACACAAAATCCAAGCGTCACCTACCGTCGAGGTAAAAACTTAAAGAAACTGTTGGTCCACAGTTTCTACCGACCTACATTGCCTAAAACCACCTGGCTTACATCCAATACAGTGGGTACTTACCCCTGCGGAGACTGCATTTTCTGCCCCCTTGTTAAGAGATACTGGTCCTTTGTTAATCCTGTGGATAATAAGGAATACCAAATAAGACAATACATTAATTGTAAGACTAGGGGCATTGTGTATGCCATTCAATGTTCATGCCCTAAGATTTACGTTGGTAAAACGTCCCAGGAATTTAGAAGAAGAATCTGCCAGCATATAAGCAGCATTAATACCAAGGCGGATACATCAATATCTAGGCACTGCAGGGCCTACCATGGTGGTAATCATAAGGAGCTCAAATTCTGGGGACTATGCAAAAAAAAAACTGGATACCAGCAAGGGAGACCTAGATGCTATTCTATTGCAAAAAGAGACTAAGTGGATCTACCGCCTTGACAGCCTAAGTCCCATGGGACTCAATGAGGGCTTTGTGTTAACTGCTTTCTTATGAGAATTATGTAGAGGTTTTGTTGTTTGTCATTTTTTCTTTTCTTTCATTATTAGGTATTAATGATATACCTATACGAGTGTATATATACGCAATGAACCAAAGAACAGTGTGTACCCATTCTGCTGTTTAGATTATTATCAATGGATACAAATATACTGTACTGGTTAAAAATATGCCGCCAATTTAACTACTACTGTCATTTTGAATTCTTGCCACATCCACATAAATTTCATCTTATGTAGGATGTCCATTGTGGTACTTGTAGTCCGTTGCTGGCATCATCCATTGTATGCATTTTTTGCTGGTGATTGCCATTAGCAACGGACTACAAGTGCAGGATGTGCTCCCCTATAGAAATGCACAACTGCATATGGGTATGAGCGCATCCTGCTTTCTTATCACCACATTTTTTGATGGTTTATATATATATATGTACGGAGGTGTATAAACTCCAATTTAAATGTGCCTGTTTTTCATCTTCAGGTCACATTTGGGTGCACCTGCTAGGCCTTGGGCTATATCAGTCAGTCTTGGGTAGGGCTCATAGACACCTCCCACCTCCCATTGCAAGCATGGCTACATGCTGGAGGTAACAGAGGAGATGTTTGTGAGTCGTCCTAATGCTCCTGTAATTGCCCACTGGCCCCTGATATCGCCCATATGGCGCAGGTAGGTGAGTGTTAGGGCCCTCGGGCTACTTGAGAGACCTTGACGCTGGTGCCCGAGGCTTAAGACATGTCCTCCTAGTAGGATATGTCGAACTAACTCTCAATTTTTAACATCAGTGTGAGGGTTTAGTGTGACGGCAGTGTGCACCTATCTCTGGTTCTGTGTTTGTTCTGAATTCTTGCCACATCCACATAAATTTCATCTTATGTAGGATGTCCATTGTGGTACTTGTAGTCCGTTGCTGGCATCATCCATTGTATGCATTTTTGCTGGTGATTGCCATTAGCAACGGACTACAAGTGCAGGATGTGCTCCCTATAGAAATGCACAACTGCATATGGGTATGAGCGCATCCTGCTTTCTTATCACCACATTTTTGATGGTTTATATATATATATGTACGGAGGTGTATAAACTCCAATTTAAATGTGCCTGTTTTTCATCTTCAGGTCACATTTGGGTGCACCTGCTAGGCCTTGGGCTATATCAGTCAGTCTTGGGTAGGGCTCATAGACACCTCCCACCTCCCATTGCAAGCATGGCTACATGCTGGAGGTAACAGAGGAAATGTTTGTGAGTCGTCCTAATGCTCCTGTAATTGCCCACTGGCCCCTGATATCGCCCATATGGCGCAGGTAGGTGAGTGTTAGGGCCCTCGGGCTACTTGAGAGACCTTGACGCTGGTGCCCGAGGCTTAAGACATGTCCTCCTAGTAGGATATGTCGAACTAACTCTCAATTTTTAACATCAGTGTGAGGGTTTAGTGTGACGGCAGTGTGCACCTATCTCTGGTTCTGTGTTTGTTCTGAATTCTTGCCACATCCACATAAATTTCATCTTATGTAGGATGTCCATTGTAGTACTTGTAGTCCGTTGCTGGCATCATCCATTGTATGCATTTTTGCTGGTGATTGCCATTAGCAACGGACTACAAGTGCAGGATGTGCTCCCTATAGAAATGCACAACTGCATATGGGTATGAGCGCATCCTGCTTTCTTATCACCACATTTTTTGATGGTTTATATATATATATGTACGAAGGTGTATAAACTCCAATTTAAATGTGCCTGTTTTTCATCTTCAGGTCACATTTGGGTGCACCTGCTAGGCCTTGGGCTATATCAGTCAGTCTTGGGTAGGGCTCAAAGACACCTCCCACCTCCCATTGCAAGCATGGCTACATGCTGGAGGTAACAGAGGAGATGTTTGTGAGTCGTCCTAATGCTCCTGTAATTGCCCACTGGCCCTGATATCGCCCATATGGTGCAGGTAGGTGAGTGTTAGGGCCCTCGGGCTACTTGAGAGACCTTGACGCTGGTGCCCGAGGCTTAAGACATGTCCTCCTAGTAGGATATGTCGAACTAACTCTCAATTTTTAACATCAGTGTGAGGGTTTAGTGTGACGGCAGTGTGCACCTATCTCTGGTTCTGTGTTTGTTCTGAATTCTTGCCACATCCACATAAATTTCATCTTATGTAGGATGTCCATTGTGGTACTTGTAGTCCGTTGCTGGCATCATCCA
Source organism: Bufotes viridis (assembly GCA_033119425.1). NCBI lineage: Eukaryota > Metazoa > Chordata > Amphibia > Anura > Bufonidae > Bufotes > Bufotes viridis. The sequence continues at coordinate 94,432,183 of CM065589.1, forward strand.
TTGTATGCATTTTTTGCTGGTGATTGCCATTAGCAACGGACTACAAGTGCAGGATGTGCTCCCTATAGAAATGCACAACTGCATATGGGTATGAGCGCATCCTGCTTTCTTATCACCACATTTTTGATGGTTTATATATATATATGTACGGAGGTGTATAAACTCCAATTTAAATGTGCCTGTTTTTCATCTTCAGGTCACATTTGGGTGCACCTGCTAGGCCTTGGGCTATATCAGTCAGTCTTGGGTAGGGCTCATAGACACCTCCCACCTCCCATTGCAAGCATGGCTACATGCTGGAGGTAACAGAGGAGATGTTTGTGAGTCGTCCTAATGCTCCTGTAATTGCCCACTGGCCCCTGATATCGCCCATATGGCGCAGGTAGGTGAGTGTTAGGGCCCTCAGGCTACTTGAGAGACCTTGACGCTGGTGCCCGAGGCTTAAGACATGTCCTCCTAGTAGGATATGTCGAACTAACTCTCAATTTTTAACATCAGTGTGAGGGTTTAGTGTGACGGCAGTGTGCACCTATCTCTGGTTCTGTGTTTGTACTGTCATTTTGACAATTATGTTATTGCACTGGCCCTATGTCCATTTGTCCCTATGGCTAATACACTGAGATAATTCTATTTTATCGCATCATAACTAACAACGTTATGTATTTGTCTCTTTGCCCATAAAATTTTTATTTATTTTTTTCGAATTTTTCTAAAAAAAAATTTTTTTGTTGCAAGATGCGCAAGTCTGTGCGCATCTTAGTCTTGCGCAGCGCATGTGCATTTTAAGTAATAATAGTTTGCGGTTTGAACTCCATGCGCATCTTCTTAGTGCGCAGGACGTCACTGATTACAAATGTGGGGATGCCCGTGATTGGTGGCTCCCCTACCTTGTAAATATTTGGGAACTAGTGCCATTGGCTGGATATTTTGCTCCTTTCAATGCGATAGGATGACAAAGTTGTCAATCAGAACACAGCTTATTTATCTCTCCAGCTTGATGGGGACACTTATTGCTGCCCATTTACCCCTGAAGAAGCCAGAAGTCTGGTGAAACATGTCGTGGGGCAGTGCTAGTTTTTAAATGCGGCCTCTCACTCCACTAGCAATCAACTAATAATAGTCTGGTTGGACTCTGTTCAAATGCTTGGCACTTTAGTGTACTGATGTGAGCCGCAGTACTTAACTGTAGCTACCTCTGTTTCCAGGGCTAGCAGCCCTCAGGCTCAATGTCAGTTTAGACACATGCTAATGGTGGCTGTGTTAATCTGACAGTGGTGTGAAGGTACACAAGTCTTCACCACAAAATACGGCAAAGGTGCCAGATATATCTTATTAGCAACCTGCTCTGCAAACAGTGACATCATAGTACGCTATATCTAGCAGTGATAGGATGGGAGATTGTGCACATCTCCCTACCCTCTCTCTCTCTCTGAATAACACCTCTATCCATAGGTGGAGTGTCGACTGTACTTTTAACAAATAATTTTTGGTTTATTAAAGTTGCATTCATCTCACACTTTAATTTTTAGTGTATGTCAAATAAAAGGGACGTTTTATAATAACCTGGGTCAAGATAGGTTTACTGCCCGTCTGGGCATCTGTTAAATAATATTTAAGCCTCAGGTTTGTGACGGACTGCATCACATTTTCATCCAATATCTCCTGGTCCTGAAGAGAATTCATGGTACCTTGCACACGCTGAAGCTTCCCTGTACCTGTAGAAGTAAAACAGCCCCAAAGAATGATTGACCCCCGCCATGCTTCACAGTAGGCAAGGTGTTCTTTTCTTCATAGGCCTTGTTCTTCCTCCTCCAAACATAGCGTTGATCTATGGGCCCAAACAGTTCTAATTTTGTTTCATCAGTCCACAGAACACTATCCCAAAACTTTTTTGGTTTGTCCACATGACTTTTGGCATACTGCAGTCGACTCTTCTTATTCTTTGGAGACAGCAAGAGGGTGCGCCTGGGAGTTCTGGCATGGAGGCCTTCATTACGCAGTGTGCGCCTTATTGTCTGAGCTGAAACTTCAGTACCCGCATCTGACAAATCTTTTTTCAGTTCCTTAGCAGTCACATGGGAACTTTTCTCCACTTTGCGCTTCAGGTAGCGCACAGCAGTCGAAGTCAGAATCTTCTTTCTGCCACGACCAGGTAGCATTTCAACAGTGCCCTTTGCCTTGAATTTGCGAATGATGCTTCCTATGGTGTCTCTTGGTATGTTTTTAACATCTTTGCAATCTTCTTATAGCCATTGCCCTTCCTGTGAAGAGAAATCACCTCTTCTCTTGTCTCTTGTCTTCCTGGACCATTCTCTTGACTTCACCATGTTTGTAAACACACCAGTAAATGTCTAGAAGGAGCTGAGTATCACAGTCATTTTAAATCTTCCTAATTGGTGCTTTTTATGCTTAAAAAAAGATTTCATTCTGAACACAATTACAAATGTACATTAAATTCCCTAAAACCCTTTACAGCATTGGGGGTTGAATAATTTTGAACACAACTGTACCTCTTAAATTGGGAAGAGTGAATTTCAAGTTTTGAAGTTTCAGTTCGGGTTCAGGTATATGCTGAATTGTGTTATGAATTCCATTACAACAGACCATATCTCAAATCCATGACGGAATGCATAACGGAAACTGGATGGATCCGTTATGCTGGCCATAGACTTCTGTTATGACAGAATTAATAACAGAATGCCTCTAAAGGCATTCCGTTATGCATTCCGTCATGGAATTGCGTTATGGTCCGTGGTAATGAAATTCATAATGCAATTCAGCATATACCCAAACTCAAAATTCAAAACTTGAATTTTGAAGAGTAGGCTCATGCCTACTCTTGATGAGGTCACACATACCCTTGATTGAATCACTAGCATTTCAACTACAATGGATGACTGTTGATGCATGTATGGTTTGTGTATGCAGCTATAGTATATAAAAATGTGTATCTATCTAACAAATGTTTTCCACTTGTAGACTCTATTCATTCTATTGAACAATACAGCATTTTTTAGGTATTCTACTCGCACACAAGCTTGCCAGCTTTCAGCATGTTCCATCATCCATAATTAATTCTAAAAAAGACACCATCAAACATCCCATCAGCCCATTTTATCAAAACTGACTTTGGCAAAGTTTGATATTTTTTATCATTACGTTTTTATTAGGAAAGCTTTACAGAAATAAACATGGAATGGCAAACAATAACTATTGTGCATCAAAGCAGAGGCTTAGCATAGCATGTAGCAATGGATAAAGCTACTTTCACATCTGAGGATCGCAAAATCGGAATGAAACGGTTCAGTTTTGTCCCCATTCATTGTCAATGGGGACAAAACTGATCAGGATGCATAAGTATGCATCCATTCCATTTTGTTGCGTTTTGGTGCCGTACACAAAACTGCTGCAAGCTGTTGATTGTGTCCGGTTTGCGAAACCGATCAAACCGGATCCGGCATGAAAATTAATGTAAATCAATGGTGCCATATAGTTTTTTTTTGTTAGCAAAAAAATGGATCCAACTCCCATTGGCTTACAATGATTTTTATAGTGGATCTGGTTTTAGTTTTGATTTAATACAACTGGATCTGGCTGAAACAAATGCTGTATTAACTGGCATGGATCCATTTAGTTCTGGTTTTGAGATCCTCTGGCACATGTCAAAATCAGAATTAACAACGCAGATGTGAAAGTAGCCAAATAGATACATAAAACCATGGGAAGTGGGAGAGATGCATTAATAAATTGATATTTTTGACCAATAATTGTAGAATTTAGTAATTAAACATAGGTTATCTATGACAGATATCTAAGTAGTAATTCGCTGTCAATAATAAAGTGTTCAAATATCTGTTCATAACCCAACTTTGTTTTATGCTGATATTGCTGACTTTCATTTCCCTTTATAATGCAAGCTCAATATGCCATTTCTAATGCCGCTGTAAAATGACAGGTATTTATATGTGACAGACACAATGAGAATATTTCAGAAACATCCATATACATGCTCGATGCCTCAGCTTATGTCAGGTTTATTAAGTTGCTGGGATATATACCTATCAAACTGTACACTGCAGTCAAAATCAGTTTTAAGAACTTGCTGTAGAGATGATGTTATAATAAAGCAAGAATTTTCAAAGAATATATTTCACCTTGTCACAGAAATACCTAAAATAGTTTTTGGGTACCAAGCAATTTAAGATAAACAAATTGAGCCATGTTATATTTTCTTAAAGGTGATTTTTCAATTAAGGAGGTTGTCTTACTTAAGAAAATGGCATTTATCATGTAGAGAAAGTTAATACAAGACACTTACTAATGTATTGTGATTGTCCATATTGCCTCCTTTGCTGGCAGGATTCGTTTTTCCATCACATTATACACTGATCATTTCCAGGGGTAACCGCTGGCCACCGCTGCAGGGCAGATACGAGGTGCCAAGGATGGCAGCTGCCGCACATACGCGCCTATGTGAGATCCCATGGTCCTAAACACCAGAGAGACCATAACCTCTTTCCTATAATGGGCAAGCAAGACCACTGCTGCTGGATTGCAGGGTGGTCGTAACGCCTGAAAACGAGCAATGTATAATGTGATGGAAAACAACGTTGCTTACCGGTAACCATTTTTCTCGATACCCATGACGGCACCCTTGCGACTCAGGACCTCCCCTCTGGACAGGAAACCTGAGAAGATAAAAAGGAACACCCCCTACCAAGCACCAGTTAAAGAAATAACAACTACAAGAATAACCTATTTTATAACTAAGGTTCTATCTATATTTCTTCATATAGATAAAAGTACATAAAATATACATTCTCTTCTCTTTTTTTTTTTTTTATTTTTTTTTAGGGAAGGGAATTATGAGGGGTGCCGTCATGGGTATCAAGAAAAGCGGTTACCAGTAAGCAACGTTGTTTTCCCCTCACCTCATGATGGCACCCTTGCGAGATAGACTATAAACAGAAATTTTAGGGTGGGACTACAGCCTGGAGAACCTTCTCATCAAAGGATGCATCCGCATGCAGTTGTAATCTATAATGTTTTAGGAAGGTATGGGGGGAACTCCAAGTGGCCGCCCTGCATATCTGAGACAAGGAGATGTCTGCCCTTTCAGCCCAAGAGGCACATACTGCTCTGGTAGAATGAGCCCCAAACACCGACGGGGGGGGGGGGGGGGAAGTCCCAGGGAAATATTAGCTCTAACTATGGCCTTCTTGACCCATCTGATAATAACGACAGAAGACACCTTTCGCCCTTTGTTTTTCCCCAAAAACTGAACTAGGAGGTTTTCATCCAGTCTCCACAGAGCCGTGGCTTCTAAGTAGGTGATTAGGCACCTCCTGACATCTAGACAGTAAAACTTCTCCTCTGCACTATTTGCAGAATTTGGAGAGAAGGATGGCAATACTATATCCTGACTTCTATGGAAGTTTGACACTACTTTAGGCAGAAAAGATGGCAAGGGGCGAATAATCACCTGATTTTCTTGAATCAAAGTATATGGGGGGTAGGCCGAGAAGGCCTGGATCTCTGAGATTCTTCTAGTCGATGTGATGGCCAAAAGAAAGGCCATTTTTATGGATATTATCTCCATCGAAATTTCCGATAAAGGTTCGAAGGGCTCCACTGAGAGCGCTGTTAGAACCTTGTTGAGATCCTATGGAGGAGATAGAGGTCTAAGGGTAGGATGAAGTCTGGCTGCCGCAGAGAGAAAGCGCTTAATCCAGGGATGACCTGCTAACAGAAAATCAAAGAAGTAGCTCAATGCAGCCACCAGAACCTTTAAGGTGGAGGCCTTAAGCCCCTTATGTAGTCCTGCTTGTAAAAAATCAAGAACCTTTGGGATTTCTGGAGGCTTAAATGGGTCAGGATCAGATCCCAAAAAGGTAGAGAAAATACACCCTACTTTATTGTATCTCCTGGCTGTTGTCACCTTCCTACTGTTTAATAGTATGGAAACTACTTTATCTGACAGACCTCTCTGTAACCAGATATCCCTGTCCAACTCCAAACCGCTAATTTGAGAATCCCTGGGTTGGGGTGCAGAACTGGGCCCTGTGAGAGAAGGTCCCTTCTCGGAAGAATAACCCAAGGAGGATCCTGGGCTACGTTTTTTAAGGTTGCAAACCAGATTCTCTTTGGCCAATTTGGGGCTACCAGAATGATGGAGGCCCTCTCCCTCCGTACCTTTTTCAGGATCTGAGGAATTAGGGAAATAGGAGGGAAGGCGTACCCGAACCCTTGGCTCCAATCCTGTGCTAGACCATTTATTGCTGTAGAGTTTTCCACATAGTTGAGAGAAAAGAATCTCTCCATCTTCCTGTTGTTTCTGGAGGCAAATAGGTCTACTGTTGGAAGCCCAAACCTTGCCACAATCTGAGAAAAAACCTCTGAGTGTAAACTCCATTCCCCTTGCCTGAGTTTTACTCGGCTCAAAAAATCTGCCTTTCAGATGTATTGCGCAAAGAAAAAGGCTCCTTTCCTCCACTATTGAAAAAAAAATTTGGCAAAGAGAACGAAGTGATGCCACTTTTGTTCCCCACTGATGATTTATGTAAGCCACTGTAGTAGAGTTGTCCGAGTAGAGGACCACTTTTTTGTGCGAGATTTTTGGAATCGCCACTGTTAAGGCCATTTCTACTGCCTTCAACTCTTTGAAATTTGACAAGTGTGGGACAACACCAGGGACTGGCATCTATCGTTACTGAAACGGGATCTGGGAAGATCCAGGGAATCCACAGTGAGAGATTTTCCTGGGATGTCCACCAAAGGAGCGATAGTCTTGCTTTGGATGAAAGATGGAGTTTTTCCTCCAAGGACTGTCGCAGCCCATTCCAGGCCTGCAGGATATCTGCCTGTAGTAGCCTTGTGTGTACCTGCCAAACGGTACTGCCGGGATTGCGGCTGTTAAATGTCCCAAAACCACCATCGCCTGCCTGAAGGAACACTGGTAGGAATGGAATAGGGCCCAAATATGTTCCTCTCTCTGGGAGGAAGGTTCTCTGGGATCTGGAGTCTAGCCGCATTCCTAGAAACGTACAATTTTGGGACGGAGTTAGACAGGATTTTTCCCGATTTAGCTTCCACCCGAGGTCGTTTAACACTGAACAGACTCGGGATAGGTCCCTCTGCAATGCCTCTTTTGCGTTGGAAATAAAGAGGAGATCGTCTAGATAGGGTACTAGAGTTATCCCAGACAATCTGAAGAAGGCCACCATTTCTTCCACCACCTTTGTAAATATTCTCGGGGCTTGAGAGACCCCAAAGGGGAGCGCTCTGTTCTGCAGATGTAAAAGACGACACTGTACATAGACCGCAGTCCTTAAAAATTTTTGGGAAGCTGCATGAATTGGGATATGGTAGTAGGCGTCTTCCAGATCTATTCTCGCCATCCAGCAGTCCAGAAATAACAATTCTATGGTTGTCCTTATTGTTTCCATCCGAAACTTTTTGTAACTTAGGAACTTGTTCAATCTTTTTAAGTTCAGAATCATGCGAAAGGACCGTTGGGTTTTTTGACTAAAAAAAATGGGGAGTAAAACCCTCTGCCTTCTTCCTCCTTGGGAACCTGGCAAACTACCCCTTTGTGTAACAACAAACTGACCTCTGATTCTAATGCTCTGGACTTCTGGACATCCTTGGGGCATGGGGTACAAATGAAAAAATCCTGAGGATAAGAAAGAAACTCCAGCCGGAATCCCTTCCCTATCCCCACCAGAACCTACCTGTTCTGAGTAATGTTTGTCCAAGCTGGGAGAGAGATAGCCTTCCCCAACTTGGGCCATGGCGTTATTGCTGTTTGCCTCTGGGTTTGCTGTCCTGGGATTTAAAGAGAAAACCTCCCAACTTTCTTTGAAACTTATCTTTCTCACTTCTATCAAAAGGCCTACCCCTCTGTCTTTTGTTGCGGTTGACGAAAAAAGGAACCTTTCTGCAAGCTAGGAAATACTTTTCTCTTATCCGATGCTTTTTCTAATATGTTGTCTAAACATGACCCAAAAAGCCTATCGCCCTCACATGGCAGAGAACAGAGCTTAGCTTTTGATCCCTGGTCTCCTTTCCATGACTTAAGCCAAATTGCTCTGCTGGCAGCATTAGTCATAGCGGCGGATTTGGCTGCAAATCGAATAACATCTGTGGACGCATCGGTTAAAAAATCCGCAGCCTTAGAGAAAGTAGGAATGGACGCTAAGATTTCTTCTCTTAACTTCTTCTCCTTAAGATGGCTTTCTAGCTGATCTAACCATAGTCTCAGAGATCTAGATACCCAGGTGGATGCAATCGCTGGCCTAAGACATGTAGCCGCCGATTCCCAGGTGCGCTTCAAGTAAATGTCGGATTTTTTGTCTAGTGGATCCGACAAACATCCCAGGTCATCAAAGGGAAGAGCTGCCTTTTTAGCTATCTTAGCCACTGGTGCGTCCACGGTAGGAGCTTTATCCCATGATGCCAACACAGTCTCACTATATGGGTACTTCCTCTTTACTGAGGAGGGAATAAAAAATTTCCTGTCCGGATTCTTCCACTCCTTTTTAATTAGGGCCTGCATATTTTCATGCATCGTAAAGACCCTATGCTTTTTGGGGCCTAAAGCCTGAAAGGCCTGATCCGCCACCGATCTCGGATGTTTGGCGTCCTCCAGCTGCGTAGACGCTCTAACTGCCTTCAATAAGGGCTGAGTATCCTATGGGGGGAAGAAGGATCTTCCTGAATATTCGTCTTCAGAAGAATCAGTATCACTAGAAAACGACTGCCCTGATTCCTTATCTTCATCCTCAGAAGTGTCCAATTGTAAACCTTCAAATTCTGAGGACCTTTCTGGGGATCTAGTACGGCTTTTATTAAATGCTTTAAAGGAAGCTTTAACTTCTAACCTAATCAGGGATTTCATGGACCCTAGGTGGCTTCTAAAAACACACAGGATAATCCCCAATTAGTAAGGAAATGTACTTCTTACCGGAACGAAGAACCTTCCCTTTCCCACTCCTTAGGTTGGTACCAGACTTGCAGGCCTCAAGGGTTCAAGGGGTTCGGCGCATCCTTCACGGCGCGTCCTTCACAACACTGTGTGCTAGCACGCTGGCTGCCTGCACCTGCTGCCGTATTTATAGATTAAAAGACGTGCCTAGGCGCCACTTCCTGGATCCGGGAGGCCGACCCGCCCCCTCTGACGTCATAAAAGGCCATTTTGGAAACTGGCACCGGCCGAATCTTAGTCAGGAGGCTGGACCGCATGAGGAGAGCCGCCTGAACACGGCCGCAGCGGCTCTTCACAGCCCAGGAAGGAGGCAGACTTGAGAGGAAGTTGCTCCCGGCATGGCCACAGGACTACCGATCCCCCGTGTAAGGCCCCATACGGCAAGATTTACTCCCGGACCTACCCCAACGGCACCTGGTGCATTAGAGGACCCATCCCGCTGGACAGGAAACTTGAACTGGTGCTTGGTAGGGGGTGTTCCTTTTTATCTTCTCAGATTTCCTGTCCAGAGGGGCGGCCCTGAGTCGCAAGGGTGCCGTCGTGAGGTGAGGGGAAAAATTAATCCAGCCAGCAAAGGAAGCAATATGGATAATAACAATACATTAGTAAGTGCCTTGTATTAACTTTCTCTACATGATAAATGCTTTTTGCTGAAGTGAAACAAACCCTTTAAGATAATTCTTAAAGAGGAGCTAGCGTCTCTCCTGACGTGTACTTTAGTAAACCCTTCGATTTCCTAAGAAATCACAATTCTGGAGCTTCTATTCTTAGAACCCTGCATTGTGTCATTTTTGTGTCATTTTCTTTTAGGGGGGGTAACATCTCTCCTTAGGGAGAGAGTAGCTTAATCAGCGTGAAGAGACTTATAGGCCATACATGCTCCTCTGGAATTCTGGGAGGAAAGCAATGCAAACGAGCTCTTAACAAGCTCTGCCTCTAATGCAGGGGTGCACAACCTGCGGCCCGGGGGCCACATGCGGCCCCCGATACCATTCTGTGCGGCCCCCAAACATCTGGTAAAAGATGTGTAGGTCTATGTCTTATGGCTTCTTACATGTATCTTTCATGTATTCTCCTATTAGATGGGAGTCCTAGAACTGTAATTAAACATTTATAGTATATACTGCATGTTCAATATGACAAGAATACAGTATTTCAGTTGGTAATACCCCTTTAAGTTGTATTTCCGGCCCTTGGAATTGGTTCAGGCTGACAATGTGGCCCCCAACCAGAAAAGGTTGTGCACCCCTGCTCTAATGCTACCAGACGTAAGGCAGCTATCCTATAAGTCAATGTTCAGCTCTTTAAATAAGCCTTGAGACATGACTTGGATATTAAATAAGTTAGTACCTCATCTGCAGACAGCTGTTAAGGGGTGATTGCCCCTCATCAGTGGAGAGCAGAGAGTACTGGTTTAACTGGGTGAGAGGCCTGTCCAGGTTAGGGGGGTAACATCTCTCCTTAGGGAGAGAGTAGCTTAATCAGCGTGAGGAGACCTATATCCCATTCTTATGTTATTCCTGTTAGAAATTTATGAATTAATTGACAACTGGGCACTTCCAAACCCTTTTCAAAATCATGTGTCCTTACACAGTCTGGAACTCAGCTCTCATTGGACAATATCAGATTGGGCCAGAGGCACACCCCCAACTGGTAACACCTAGTTGTCAATTTATTCATACATTTTTAGGAGGAATAACAGACTGACTACATGCAAAATACCAAAATGACTCAACACAGAGTTCAAAAGAAAAAAGCTATCACAATATTGATACATCAATAAACTATGTTCTTTTATTAAACCAGACATGTCAAGAGAGTTGATGTGTTTTCTTTAAAGGGTTTTTCAGAGATTTTTTTACTGATGACCTATCCTCAGGATAGGTCATCAGTGTCTGATTGTGTGGGTCCGACATCTGGGACCCCCTGCTATACTATGTACTGAGCTATGCTTGACGAGCTGTGAGCACCCCTGCCTTTTCAAAACAGCTGATCAGCAAGGGTCCCGGGTATCAGACTCCCACCAATCAGATACTGATGACCTATCCTGAGGATAGGGTATGAATAAGGACGGTTTTCCATTATAGGTCCCATTTATAATTGAATAAAATGTAATTCTTTAGACGGAATGCAAAACGGAAGCCTTTAAGATGCATTCCCTTTTTGATCCGTCATAATAGAAGTCTATGTGCAAGCATAACATCCATCTCGTTTAAGTTATGCAGGATGGAAAACAAAGTCCTAGTGAATTGCCAACAATGTCTGAGGTGAGAATGCCCCTATAATAGTGGAGTCTTAATTGTATAGCTGTATGCATCTTCACTTCACTTTAAGTTACCATGTGACACTTGTAGCTCAGCTATCCTTCAACTGGAGCAAAGATTCAGATTACTGCCCTAGCCCTGTATTTACTTCCCCAGACCATGGCAAAGGGGCTTACTGGCACCCTCCCTAGCACCTAGTACACATGCTCCGGTTCCCCCAGCAAGTAGGCCCCGGATCTTAAAGACATCTAGGTGGATAGTATACCTCATACCTACCTTTCACCATCTTGTATCCATATAAATATCAGTAAAGTGAAGATTTTCTAATGGTCTTAACAGTAAAAGAAAAGCAAACCCTAATTAAAAGAATTCTGTTTTGAATTAACGAGTTTGACAAGTGCTAATTGACAGTTCCTGTGAAATGACTCTAATTAAAGTCAATATGTCTTTTTCAATTAATAAAATATTAAGACTTTACTTTAATATACATTAGCAACTTAATCTGCACATCACATGCACTTTACAGAAGAACCATCTGACATCCATCTTCTCCGGTTTAGATACAGGTGGCTCATTATTGTCTCATAATGTAGCCCAGGACACCATATACCTCTTGAGTGAGGAGATAATGTCTGTCTTCTATCATCCTTTGTATGTTTAATATAGATGAACGTATTCTTTTTACTAAGTGAAGAATGAAAATGTTTCTTACATGCTGATATCCTTACTAATTGCTGACTCCAACAAGTGTTCTCAATTAGATAGAGCTAAGGCTTTTATTATAGGCTTACAGGTAATTGCACACCGCCGCAGAAAGAATTCTTTGCAGTGTTTTCATCTTTTGGCCTTAGCCCAGGAAAGGGCTTGTATTAAGCCTTGAATTTACACAACAGAGCACATCCTTTTAATCATGTTTTCTTACCCAAGCGAAACCAACAAGGATTGGCAGGTTAAAAAAGTCTTTCACTTTAAATCTGATAAAAAGAAAAAAAATGTTTTACAAGAAAAAAATATATATAGTAAAATGATATTGTAAAAAATGAAAAATGTGAAGGACAGATCATGTTTCTCCGGCTAGCTGTGCAGAGCACTCATAATGGTATCGAGGAGCGTAATAGTTATTTAGATGTTGTTAGGTGAAGGTCATTTAATATTGTATTTGATTAATGCTACAGGTTGAAATCTACAACTTTTTTATTCTCAAAATCTAAAAAGGCAGCCCCAGACATCATACCTGCATGACCTTGTTTGAAGGCCAATATTAGTTAAAGGGGTTCGAGACTGAAAATAAATGTTATTGAGGCTGGGCACCGTGTAAAAAAAAAACATAAAAACAAAGAAAATAAACGCTCATCTGTTCAAAAACTTTCAAGTCTAGCAATAAAAGATGAAGTGTGACATCATCAATAATGAATAACGCTTGTAACAATTTTTGCTTCTAAATTGGAGCGCCGCTGTCTTTCCTGAATTACATGCACGCCACTGTTGTCAATCAATGGCTTTATCAGTTAGGAGGAATGGAACATGAAAGCTGAGACTTAGCAGTCATGTGCCATTCATGCACAGGGCTCTGTTGAGGCCATTCATTGGCTAGAAGTGGTGACATGCATACATTCAGAAAAGAACGTGGCACTCCAATTTAGATGCAGAAATTGTTACGAGCTGTATTCATTATTAAAACGATAAAAATGAGATATTTCATGTGTACTTTTATTATTTATATTTCAGATAATGTAAATCCAGATACAGTATATCAGTGTTGCACAACATTTTAATCCAATTAAGACCTTTGTCAGGTTGTAACAGATGGAAGAACAATCATAGTACACTCAAAATATATAACATCAAATAGAAAAAAAAAAAACACTGTGGATACAAATAGATATGTTATGATCTACAGATGAGCACCATAAAAAATTTCCATTGTGGCTTGTGAAGTATGCCTATGAAGTACATAGAACACAAAAAAAATAAAAAATATACTGCACGAGCAAAATAAGAACACTACCGCCTGTGAAGAAATGTGCAAGGCAAATGGCAAATTATGTGTAAGGTAAGTATTATATTCCTACTACAACAGTGTCTCTCCAAGTACAAAGGTGACTAGTGGCCTGTAATGAATAATTATGTAGTGGGCCTATAAAAAGGTAGCAACTAGTGTTGATCATGAATATTCTAATCACAAAATTTAATTGTGAATATTGACACTTAAAGAATTCGAGAGAATCTAGAATATAGTGCTATATCTTCGTAATCGCCAGTAATCTAAATTTATTTTTAATCGGTACCCTCACTGTTTCTTGCTTGAGGGCAAATGAGAAGGCTGCAATATCTTTGTCAGAGCTTAGCAACATCCCTAAGCAACCAATAGGAAAGTTGCCTTCCCCTTACTATATAAGAACCTCCCCAGCAGCCATTTTCTGCTGTTTTTTGCAGTTCTGAGAGAGAGAACAGTGTTATTGCTGTGCTCTGTAATTTGCTGAGTCATCTGGATCCTTATTCAATTACATTAGATAGTTAGTTAGCTCATATAAATAAGGGTCCATTCACACGTCCGTAGTGTATTTCGGATCCGCAATACACTGGGCCCGGACCACTATAGAAATGCCTATTCTTGTCCCCTATTGTGGACAAGAATAGGGCATGTTCTATTTTTTGGGGGGGGGAGCCATGGACTGGAAAATCGGGGTCGTGCACCGGAAATGCGGATGCAGCCCCATTGAAAATGAATGGGTCCGGATCCGTTCCGCAACATTGCGGAAAGGATCTGGACCCATTCTACAGATGTGTAAATGGACCCTAATACAGATAGTTAGTTGGAGATTGTCATTGTAGGTTAGATCGTGATAAAGTGTAGCTGATAGTTTCCAGTGCATGGTGTTAGGTAGTGTGATAGGAAATACTGTGCTGTGATAGGGATTAGTATCTAGCAGCTTGAAAAATGTAGCAAAAGTTAGCCACGCCTGTATTTCGCACGCAATACACGCATATTGCATTGCCTTGATATTCGCAATCAAGAAAGTAATGACTGGAGATCATGAATTCTGGAATTTGTGAATTTATGGCGAATATTAGGCCAACAATTCGCAAAATATCGCGAAAATGAATATTGCCTATGCTGCTCATTACTAGTAGCAACTGGTAGCATTGGTGCTAAGGCGATATGTCTTATAAGCAGGTATAGATGTCTATAGATGGATAGTAAGCGGAGACAGCCGGCGCTCGCTGTAATCAGCAATGCAGCGGGAAGGAGCAGACGCCCCACGTGACCAAAGCAAAAGGAATCCTGGCAGACGCGTTTCGGCATATAAGAAAGGCTATATGCCGAAACGCGTTATATTTGAATAATATGCAATAAAAGAAGATAAGCTTTAAGCACGATACTACAGCTTCTGCCGGGATTCCTTTTGCTATAGATGGATAGTGACAGAGTAATTTTTCTAAGATGAAGGCTCAAAAAAAATGCATAGAAAGTTACCTGGAGGTAGAAGCAGGGATGCATGCAGCCCACATTGCACTTAACCACTTGCCGCCACGTCAACACCAATGGGCGTCAGCGCGGCGGCTCTCTCAGGTCTCACTGACGCCTATCGGCGTCATCTCGTGAGACCCGAGATTTCGCATGAACGCGCGTGCGCATTCATGCGATCGTAACCGGGACAACTGAAACTACAGCCTGCCAGCGCTGATCATGCGCTGGCAGGCTGTAGATGCGAAAAAAACGCATTTAAAACGCATATCAGATGCTGTTTTGTAAACAGCGTCTGATATGCCTGCTGTCTGCTCCTCTGGTGGTCCATTTGTCTGGGACCACCAGGGCAAACATAAGTAAAGTGCACCAATCACTACACACACACCCCACCCCCCATCACTGATCAACCCCTGATCACCCCTGTCACCCCCCCTGTCACTAATCACCCCCCTGTAAGGCTCATTCAGACGTCTGTATGTGTTTTGCGGATCCATGGATCTGCGGATCCGCAAAATGCGGACACCGGCAATGTGCTTTCCGCATTTTGCGGATCCGCAAATTGCCAGAACTATATAGAAAATGCCTTTTCTTGTCCGTAATTGCGGACAAGAATAGGATATGTTCTGTATTTTTGCGGATCCGGAAGTGCAGATCCGCAATTCCGGATCCGAGCGGGACAAAGTCTGTCCCCATAGAATTGAATGTATCTACAATTCCGTTCCGCAAAATTTTGCGGAACAGAATTGCGGACGTGTGAATGAGGCCTAAGGGTCCCTTAGCGATCGCAGCTTTACAGCTTTCCCCTCTTTTTTTTTGCACACTTTTTAGAGATTTTTTCATCCACATTGATCAATGTGAATGAAGAAATCTGTGCCGTTCATTTTTTTCTTTCAGCCCAGCGGCTGAACGGAAAAAAAAAATCTCATTACCCGTATGGTCAATATAAGAAGAATAGCAAAAACTCCTAATTCTGGCCATACAGGTAATGATTGCCGAGACCCTCAAATGCCAGGGCAGTGGAAAAACCTCACAAGTGACCCCATTTTAGAAAGTAGACACCCCAGGGTATTCGCTAAGGGGCATAGTGAGTTCATGGAAGTTTTTATTTTTTGACACAAGTTAGCGGAAAATTCCATTTCCGCTAACTTGTGACAAAAAAAAAAAAATTCCATGAACTCACTATTCCCCTTAGCGAATACCTTAGGGTGTCTACTTTCCGAAATGGGGTCATTTATGGGCAGTTTCTACTGTCTGGGCATTGTAGTGCGTCAGGAAACAGGACAGGTGCTCAGAAAATCAAAGTGTGGAAACTCACTTTTTTGTACCATAGTTTGTAAACGCTATAACTTTTACTCAAACCAATAAATATACACTTATTGCATTTTTTTTTTATCAAAGACATGTAGAACAATAAATTTAGAGAAAAATTTAAATTGAAATGTAGTGTTATTTGAAAATTTTTACAACAGAAAGCGAAAAATGTCATTTTTTTGCAAAAATTTCGTCAAAAAAAGTAAAATATCTAAAAAAGTTAAAATGTCACCAAGAATGAAATACCACCAAATGAAAGCTCTATTAGTGAGAAGAAAGGGAGGTAAAATTAATTTGGGTGGTAAGTTGTATGATGGAGCAATAAATGGTGAAAGTAGTGTAGTGCGGATTTGTAAAAAAGGGCCTGGTCACTAGGGGTATACACCTGTGGTCTTCAAGTGTAGTAGCTGGTATGTGTCTACTTGACACTGGTGCACATGTCTGGAAGGGGCATGGTTATTTGTGTAAGTCTAATCTGTCAGTGACAAGATGTACCATGCATGTGTGCACTGAAATTCTGGCAATGATGTGTGAAGATGTGGATGACATCTTACTGTGACATGTGCCATCAGGTTTCTGGGGGCCGGGAAACACCAGTGTTGGAGCCAATCAATAGTAAAGAAACCTAGATGAATGGAAACAGAAGTGGGGGGAGAAGACATATGGTACAAAAAGAGGGATGGATCCATTGGTACCTAGAATAAAAGGGGAAAAGGAAAAAAAATTGGAAATAGAGAAGGGAATGCAATGAGACAGAAGGAATATATCATGGTTGGGGCAGAAGGTGCAGGTAAATTGGTTAGGTAGTGGATGGAAGAGTAGCATACTACCTCATGCACCCGTAAAGGGCTTAAAGGGAATTAAGTAGTTTTATTTTCTTAATCCACGGAGAACCCCTTTAACCCTGGGTTCAGACCTGAGCGTTCTTAAAACGCGCGTTTTACGCGCGTATTTCAGCGCGTTTTTGCAAATAGGAAACGCGCGTTCGTACGCGCGTTCTTGTGATTGACTACTGTGGTGTCAATCACAAAACGCGCGACAAAAGCCCCCAAAAAAGCTCAAGTACTTGTTCATGCGTCGGGCGTTTTACAGCGCGTTCAAACGTGCTGTAAAACGCTCAAGTGAGAACCAGGGCCATAGGAAAGCATTGGTTTTCATGTGTTGAGCGTTTTACAGCGCGATTGAACGCGCTGTAAAACGCTCAGGTGTGAACTTAGGGTAAGAAGATTTCAACTTCTCTAGACCCTCATTTTGTCTGAAAATAAAATGAAGCCTATTAGAGAAAATTATTTCACACATTTCAAAAGACCATGAATAGGTCCAATCATATTCCCAGTTAAGTTCCTAAAGCTCCAGGGTTTTTAGGGTACGGATCCAGCATGCCTCAAAAGTTTGCGAGGCTGAAGAAAGACATACTTTCTTCCAGTTCAGCCTGTTATCCTGCAAAGTTAAACCAGAGGAAGGAAATTAACCCTCATGAGGTAGAAGCCAATTTTCCTCATTTTAGTGGAAAATGCCAGTTGAAGGAATTTTTTTACATCTTATGTTAGATTTATGTTGTTTGTTGTGATCTCATATATGCTGACTAGATTATCCCACATACATGGGACCACATGGACTGTTAATGAGATACATCTCAAATAAAGATTCATTTTATATGTAAAATAATTGTTGGTGAGAAATCTTTTATCAGTACAGGGATAACTCCAATGGTCAACTCTTATTATAGATGAGCAGTGGCTGCAATAAAGACATGCCAGCAACCAGGATGCCATTCTCAAGATAGATTTGGGTCCACGACCTGAGACTCGCATCCATCAGATTTTAGTGGCATATCCAGTGGATGAGAATACCCCTTTAAAGATCTAACAAGGGTGGAACATGTCACTTAATAAAGTGCTGAATCTCCTTAAAGAGACCAATCCTAAATGGAGGCTTACTGAAAGTACACCATGTTATGGAGGCTTATTTGCAATGCTCCATGGGAAACAAATATTCAAAGCGGTATGTCCTTTTTGAAGCGGCTCCCTATGAGTCAAGATACAACTTTTCAACAAACCTTTGGATTTGACAAGGGGATATAGCCAGGCCAGATATCCATCCATAGCTGTTTCAGGGAGCTTGCCCCTCATCATTACAGAGTAGAATCCTGGTTGGCTTAGGCAGGGTGCTGAATCTCTTTAAAGAGACTAGCCCTGAGCGGCGACATACTGGAAGGGATGAGCGAACCCGTGAAAGTTTGGCTTCTCCGGGTTCGGCTGAACTTCAGGTCAAAGTTCAGGTTCGGGGCCCGAACCCCAATGAAATCAATGGGGACCCGAACTTCACTTTATTATTTTCCGTTATAGCATGGTTATATCGGAAAGTAATAGCATTCTTAAGACAGAATGCAAAATAATATGGCAATTTAGGGGTTAAAAAAAGACTCAACTCATCCACTTGATCGCACTGCCGCAGTGTCTTCTATCTTATTTCAGCAGGACCCGCAAAAGGACTTGCGATGATGTCACGGCACTCACCACGTGGTGAGTATGGTCATGTCATTGCAGGTACTTCTATCTTCATTCAGCAGGACCTGTGAAAGTACCTGCGATGACGTCACCATGCGGTGACGTCATCGCAGGTCCTTTTGCAGGTCCTGCTGAATAAAGATAGAATACACTGTGGCAGCGCGATCAAGTGGATGAGGTAAGTTTTTTTTTTTTTCCCCAACACTGAACCCGAAGTCCAGATACCCGAACTCTCAAAGTTTGGTACGAACATGAACTTTGCAGTTCGGGTTCGCTCACCCCTACTTACTGGAAGTATTCCATGGAATGGAGACTTATTGGCAATGCTCCATAGACCAGTAGGTCAAAATAGGCAAATGATTTTATAGAGGGTTGCACATTAGATTTTACAACATTTTCAAAATTACAATTACTCAGAATGAATAACACAATCTCTACTACTCTGCATTGCTTTGACATGTTTAGATAATAATCTAAAGTAACATATAAAATATAACATGTATATAAGAACTGCTGGTGGGTAGTAGAGATGCATTCTGTTAAGTTTCATTCATGTTGTCCTATGAATAAAGACCAGTTTTTATGGTAACATTGACACTTTTCACCTGCCATATGTGTAATATTATAAATATCCCTTTTACTTATTGTCATAGTTAAACTGAATGATGCTCCTGGAGGGACCATAATTACATTCATTTTTGTTAATCGATCCTTTTTTCACATTAAAGTTGTCAGCATAATTCCATCAAGGGTGTTTTCCACAAAGTGAACTATAGTAAAGAGATTCCCATTGCTTATTAATGAGTCGTTTTATGCCAAAATATTTCTTCTTAATATTGTTGGCCCACATAATGTGTATATTGGCTGCAGTATTCGAAAAAGGACACATTTTTTTGTTAATATTTTTCTAGCCAAATTTATTTCCTCACCTTTAGGGTGTGTGTGGTAAAGAGGTAAGCATAACAACAACAAAAATACCTCTGTTCAATTATCTCATGAAAAATTATGATCATGAACAGGTAGCTGTGGTTGATACTGCCACTATCATACTGAATAGAGATGAGCGAATTTCTTAGAAGTTCGATTCGGCAGATTCATCAAACTTCACAAAATAATTCGCTTTCTGACAAATTACTTTGTCACAAAGCGCATTTTTTTGTAAGTAGCGGGTGCAATGACAGGGAGCTGCGATAGCACCGCCCCTGTCATTGTACCATTCAGATGCCGCGTTCATACATGATCGCGGCTTCTGAGTGAAAAATTAACAATAAATAAAATTCAATCAAACTTACCGCCTCCATTTGCTCCCGACGGGCTTGAAAATCTCGGGTTACGTCATCTCGGCTGAAATCTTGAAGCAAGATGAAGGCTGGTGGTCCGTCGCGAGCAAATGGAGAGGGTAAGTTTGAATTTTTTTGTTTTTTATACTATTTCAGGTTAAATCGATTCGCTGACATGAAGCACAAGGAAATTTGGTTTCTAGGCGAATCAAATTTATACTGAAATTGGGATCCAATTCCACTTCACTCATCTCTAATACTGAATACAAAGGGCCAGTAAACACAAAGTGACAATTTTCCTACAAGTCCCTTACATAAAACATATCATTATGATCTGATTAATTCTTTGTGGATCAAGCCATAAAAAATAGATGCTGCCAGAAAGTGTTTGGTTCCAAAGTCCATCATATGTTGGATTGTCAGTGTCATAACTTGGGACTTTTGGGTAATTGGGTTGGCCAATCCAACTTTGCCAAACACCTTTCCGTATCAGTATGATCTGATGAATTCTTGGTAGATCAACTATAAAAAATAGACGCTACCATAAAGTGGTTGGTTCCAAAATCTGTCTTCTGTTGGATTGTCAGTGTTATAATTTGGGACCTTTTGGTAATTGGGTTGTCCAATCCAACTTTGCCAAACACCTTTACGTAACATTATTTCAGTGCCATAAGGTGGTAAAGAGCAGGTTTTCATTGTTTGGGTCATTTAAATAAAAGTTAAAAGAATCTTTTCTTCAAGCACATGCTTCTCCATGTTCTCTAAGCAGTCCATACAGTAAGAACATTGCTATACTACATCAGAAGAATTAATCTCACACCTTAATTCAACTAATGTAAAATTATCCAGAACCTGACTCCCAATAAATGTGTACACTAAAAAACAGCATATATAACTAAGAATTACATTATTTCATGTAATTTATATTTTGCATGTATAAAAAATGTCATACACTGCTGCTTATTCATTGTGGCTTTAGAAGATATTTTCTCACGGGGTAGGATCTGCAACATTATTAACCAAAACAGAGAAAATAAACTTCCTATATGTCTCGAAGCCAAAAAGAATGCATGAAAACAGATTTGCGGTAGTAGGAGTCTTGAACTATATAATTACATTTGGTGAGTTAGAAATGGAAATGGATTTTTATATTAAAATTATTCAAGTCCTTTATTGTTAGAAAACAGAGAATGTGAAGCAGAAATATATCTAGGTATACATATCCAATTGTATAAATATACTGAATTGATTTTCCAACCTCTTGCTTCTTTTATAGAATTCCATCTTGCACTGGAGGGCTGTCTATTTTTATACATAAGTGAATTTCTTAAAATTCTATTCTGGTCCAGTTAGTCCAAATCGCCTGTTCATCCAAATTCTCCTGTGTGTAACAAGCCAAATAGGCAGGGTTATGGGCAGTGATAGTTAGGGAAGTTGTACACAATCAGGGACAGAAGAAGCAGGCTGGAAGCCTGTGTATGTTACACACAGGCATCTTCAGTGCTCTGTAGACTCTGAAGACTGAGTTAGAACTTTACAAAGAAGACTCTTTACACCCTATTTTCTAGTAGAAAGAAACATCTCTCCCTAATAAAGTATATTACAAAAATGTTTAACATTACTGTCCTGTCCCTACACAATATTTAGAGGGTATGTACAGCTTTAATTTTTTATTATTGCCTTGTACTCATTTTGAGCTAAAGATAGATTTTTAATTGGTTAAAAATATGGAATACTTTTTTCTGTACAGAGCTGACATTCGCTAATCTTTTCTGTCATTTTTGGAGCTGACGGGCTCCTTATCTCTGCTCTCTGACATTATAAACACTCATTATACTTCAGTTCTTATCTTACTGATAAGAATTTGGCTTAAATATGTATTTATGACCTCTCAGTAGGTTAGAGATAAGGTTTATTAGATGATTCCGTGTTCCGGAATTTTTTGCTACCTGGAATTTTTTGCTACCCACGTCACTTCCGGTGACGTGGGAGGCGTGTCTCTCACCTCGGCTCCGGATTGGCTCTCCGGGGGTTTGTCGGCGCAGGCGCGGAGGATTCACCCGTAACGTGAAAGCGACGAAAGTAGCAGAAAATTCTGGCCCACTGCGCATGCGCGGAAACAGACAGCTCGGAGCCGGCGAAGTAGGAAAATCCGCCGAGTCCAGTTAACAATAAAGGGCTATGGTGCATGCGCACCTAGGGTAGGAAAGAAAATTTTTACAGGTCAGAACAGGCTCTCTTGCTGCACTGAAGGTAGGTTAAAATAATGGGCAATGGCGCATGCAGGCCTAGGGTAGCAAAATATTACAGGCTTGTGCACAGCGAGCCTGTTATACTCGCGCTTGCGCACTGACCTGTAAAAATTTGCTACCCTATCCTAGGCGGAAGTGACGTGGGTAGCAAAAAATTCCGGTACACCGGCACAAAGTGAAAGTGAAAGTACCAGTCACGCAGCTAGAAAAACAGTTAACCCTTTGTGACATAGCTCAATATTTTTATTAAATGTGAATTGAAAAAATTATTTTTTAGCCAAAAATGAGTAAGGCTACTTTTACATTGGCGTTTTGCCTTTCCGTTTGTGAGATCCGTTCAGGGCTCTCACAAGCAGTTCAAAACGGATCAGTTTTGCCCTAATGTATTCTGAATGGAAAAGGATCCGCTCAGAATGCATCAGTTTGCCTCTGTTCAGTCTGAAAATGCGGAACCAAACGGATCCATCATGACATACAATTGAAATCAATGTGGACGGATCCGTCTGTAATGGCTCTGCCTGAGGCGGATCCGTTTCAATTCACTTTGATCAACTGAGCATGTTCTATAAATGTCCCCTCCCCCAGAACCCATATCGGCCATCTTGGATGAACTTTACAAGATACAGATATGTATTCTTTTTCTTTCTTATCATCTATCTATCTTTACTGGCTGACATGGGGGCAGATTATGGCACTGGGGGTGGGGAGGCTTGGGCAGATGGCACAGAGGTGGGGCTGATGACACAGGAGGAAGAGGCACTGGGGGGAGATGGCACTGAATGGGGGCAGGTGGAAGAGAATTGTGGCTGATGGCAGGGGGAGGAAGAGGCACTGTTGGGGTCTTGGAATAGGGGGCAGACTATTGCACTGGAGGGAGATGGAACTGAATGGGGGCAGATGGCAGAGAGGTGTGGCTGATGGCAGGGGGGAAAGAGGCACTCTTGGGGAGGTCATGGAATAGGGGGCATATTATTGCATTAGGGGGAATATGGCACTGAATGGGGATAGATGGCAGAGAGGTGTGGCTGATGGCAGGGGGAAAGAGGCGCTGTTGGGAAGGTCATGGAATAGGGGGCAGATTAGTGCATTGGGGAAAATATGGCTGTGAATGGGGGCAGATGGCAGAGAGGTGTGGCTGATGGCAGGGGGGAAGAGGCACTGTTCGGGGATCATGTACAGTAGTAGGGGGCAGATTATTGCACTGGGGAAGATGGCACTGAATGGGGCAGATGGCAGAGGGGTATGGCTGATGGCAGGGGGTGGAAGAGGCAATGTAGGGGGCTCAAGGCATGTGGGCAGATTATAGCCCCTGCTGGGGCTGGCTCACCGCGGGCCTCGGCGTCACCAAGGGGAGGTGGACAAAGCATGGACCAGGGCCAGCAGGAAGTAAGTTTATTTCAATATATACTGTGTAAAAAAATATAATTATGTTTTAAAAAAATTTTTTATGGTTTTAGATACCTTCACCTAGAACCTCCAGGCAGGATACCCCAGTCTCCTCCAGAGTTGTGGCAGAGCCCTTGGCAGTGGGTGACACGTAAGTATCAAATACTTAGTTTTAATTTGCATTTCTTTTTTGTACTTTCTGTAATTTTTCTTTTCCTGCCAGGGTTCCAGAGTCTCCACCAGGGAAGATAATGAGTTTGCTGTCCCTCACATCGACAACAAACTCACATCCATAAGACGGATGCTGGCGCTAAGAAGGTATTTTGTTATTTGTTTTTTTTCTGAAAATAAATATAAAACGCTTTTTCTTTCCTATCCCTCTGGGTCCAAGGGGCGTTTAACCCCTCTGTTTCTGGCAGCCCCCTACGGTTGGAGGGACAACTGTTCTCTTACTCTGACTGCAAGGGGCTGTCTGAGACAGAGGAGCGTTTGGCCCATCTGTTTCTGCCAGCCCCCTATGGTCGGAGGGACAACTGTTCTCTCCCTCTGACTGCTAGGGTCTGTCTGAGACAGAAGAGCGTTTGGCCCCTCTGTTTCTGGCAGCCCCCTATGATCGAAGAGACAACTATTATCTCCCTATGACTGCAAGGGGCTGTCTGAGACAGAGGAGCGTTTGTCTCAGACAGCCCCCTGGCAGCCTCCTACAGTAAGAGGTAGGCATAGCATAGAACTGTGGATGCAGTAATTCAAGGCCTTTATTTTTTTCTCCACAGAACTGCCAGCAGCACTCAAAGCAGACCTGGAACCGGCCACCGGCCACCGGCCATCGGCCACACCCCCAGCCCTCCTGTCCATGTTCCTGTTCAGGAAAATCCTGGTCCCCTACTGGATCCATCTTTTCAACTTACGCTCTCTAATTGGAGACAAAATGTTAGAGCGATGTTGAATAGTAGGAGATCCAGTAGGAGCCATCATGAGGATTATGGGAACCTTGTAAAGATCGTTTCGGATGCTCTAAAAGGTTTTGCCAATGAATTGAGGCGAAGGTTAGATCACTTGGCATGTCGCCTGGAGGGGGCGGGGGCTGCACGTCAACTCAGCCCTCACCATCATTACGTGCTAACCTTAATCCTCAGGATGGACCAAATGACGCCTGAGCAGGTGCATGATTTAAAAATTTGGTGAACGGATTGTGGGAAATTTTGCACCTACACCCCATCTCACACCTACCTCCATCCCACTCCTTTCACCCATCCACTTTCCGCCAACCATCCCATTCCTGCCATCCATCCCTTTCCCAACCACCATCTCATTCCCACTCTCCTGAGCATGTGTTCAATATTACTTCATTTCCTTCTCCTCCTCACTATGTCGCTCCCACATCTTTCCAAAATCCCTCTTCGACACATGCTCAGGAACATTCCAGTTCCGACCCGTCCTCTCTCCCACCCATCAAATCCAACCTGCATCTTTTCCTGCCGCTCGTCGTTTATATCCCGCCACCAAAGATAGGGGGGCTAGCACTGCCGGCCAAGAGTGTCAACCCCGCAACGGTCCACCTCCCCTCCACGTTTTGAAAATGTATAATTTATTTCTTTATTTTGTTAATATTTATTTTTTATATTCAAAAAATTTTTGATAATTTTTGTAAAATAAATATGTTTACTGTACTTCAGTGGGTGTGTTTTTTATTTCCTGGTACAGGCTATCCTCAACTTTGGCTACTTCAGCTGTTGGGAAACTAGAACTCCCAGTAACACACAACTTTGCGTTTATGATAACGCTCCTAGAATTAAAAATAGATTTCTAGGAGTTTTATTTTCTGAACGCCTGTAGTGCCAAAGGTGGCTGAACCTTTGATGTTGCACAATCAATAACGGGCTTTCTTATAGCTCCTTATTGATCATATTCCTGCTGATTGGCACATGAACAAGCAAATGCTTGTTCATCAGTCAATCTTGTGCAAATTCACATGAGCCCTTGTGGGAGTCACAGTACATGTGAATCAGCCTCATCAACAATTCATTTACTAGAGAGCGCCAAAATTAAATTTCACTCTTTAGTACAAATGAAGCTGTCACATAAACTAGCATCATTATCACAAGGGACAGGAAAGGGACATGATGCTGTTAAGGCTATATGCACACGACAGTTGTTTTTTGCTGTCCGCAAATCGGGATCAGCAAAAAAAACTGATGGTCCATCAGTTTTTTTTGGAGGATTCCTTTGTTTTCACAGATCCCCTGTAATAAATGCCTATCCTCGTCCGCAAATGAGAAAAAAGTAGGACATGCACTACTTTTTTTGCTGAAGGGAAACACGGACAACGGACGCGGAACACACACTGATGAACGGTCAGCATTTTTTTGCTGACCCATTGAAATGAATGGGTTCCTGTCCTATCCGCAAAAAAAACTGAAACGGAAGCCGAGAAAAACAACTGTCGTGTGCATGTAGCCTAAAGGTGTTGTCCGGGTTCAGGGCTGAAGCCGGACCTGCACCCAGCCAACCACACGGATTTTAACCACGGAGCAGTTCAAGCTCCAATGCTCTCCCTTGCCCTACGCAGGATAGGGCAGAAAAAGGGCTGACAATAACACACTGCTAAGCTGAGGATTTCGCCAAACAGTGTGTTTGTTGACATCACCGTCTCTAATAGGCAGGCTTTAGAGATGTCCTAGCTATTTTACAGGCTATGGGAGGGCTACAGGCGGCCCAAATGTGCTGGTGATGTCACTGGACTCACTGATGGGGGCAAGCCTCAGCCTGGCAGCGCTATGGAGACCCCAGTACTTCAACGAATCTCCATAAAATGCCTATGCCCTGTAAGATTCTGTGGCGTAGTTGGGTTCAAAATATGGCTATGTCCGAGTTCAGCTCTGAACCCAGATAACCCCTTTAACAAGCATTATTTCTCATAACAAGGCAAATTGTGTGATGTAGTCAAATAAAATATATCAGCAGTGTAGCAGAAGCATTCTTGGCGTTGAGTAAAAAAAAAAAGAAGACAAAAGGTGTATAAAAAATATTTTTTATTTAATATAAGAGAAAACAGGTAAAACAATTAAACAACATTATCCTGCCAACTCACTCTGCCTGCTTCAGAAACAAAGTAATCAGCAAAACTGTCCCTCATTCAGACGACAGCAAGGGTTGACCGATATGACAAATGTTGCAGCCTGGTGAGTGAGCAATCAACCTCTTGCGGGTCCAGGCGCAGTAGTTCCTCTGATAAAAGATAGTTATGTAGAACTACACAAGCCTTGACTATATCGTCTTTGGTTTCCACTTTAAAGAGGACCTTTCATCTAAAAAATCATAGTCCAATTCTTACACTACCTTATTGTACTTCTGCCAGTGATGTCCGGACACCTTTTCTTTTTTTTCAAAGGATCCCCCGTTCGCCCGCTGCAGCTCCCCGTTAGTTTCGGCGCAAATGAGGCATCTTGGTTATAGTAGGCGTTGAGTTCTTAGTTCTGCTGGGCGGTGTTCACTTCTCCCTTGCTGCGCATGCCCAGCTGCCCCCCAATCATTTTCTATGGAGCCACTGGAAATAGTTGCTGACTTGGCTATTTCCGTCGGGCCCATAGAAAAGAATTAAAATGGAGCGGTGGCCGGTCATGCACGGTATGCTCCCCTTTACTTCTATTGGTAGAGCGCTTGGTGGTGGCCGGACCGGAGTCCTCCAGCCACCACCTTTTGGGGCTCCGTTCCCAATATAGGTGCGGGTCCCAGTGATGGGACAAGCACCGATAAGACAATGGGGGCATATCCTAGCGATATGTCCCCATTGTCTGTGATGAGACAACCCCTTTAAAATAACATATTATATTTTTACTTTCAAATTTTGATACAGATATTTTTGAGGGATTTATTTAGGTAGTAATGGAAAAGTAACAATGAATGCACAACGCACAAAAGCCTGTGAGAGTTAATAGACCATTATTTGCATCAGACATTAGATAAGCAACTTAGAAACACTGTTTTCAAAGCCTCAGTGATGTAAAATGATGCAAGGCTTTGTATGTGTGTTAAGTTCTTTTAAATAATGCAGGGAGCTGAATACAAAAAAAAAGGTTGCTGAAGGAAGTGATTTGGATGGCACTCTTGCAGGGAAGGAATCAGGTTTTGTTTGTTTAGGTTAGTATGTGTAAGGTGAACCTTCCCAGCCCTCTCATCACCAGGGCTGTGATTAAAACTTTGCCTGTCTGAACAAAGTGTTAGGTGTGCATTCTCTTCACCTCACTGTCAATCTTTCAGCGAGCTAGTTTGCAGGTTGTGATAGAAGACGTGTTCCCACTTCGAGAACGCAGGAGATAGAATGCGCCTTAGCAAATTAAACTGGATGCAAGATAGAGCTTTGTCTTTTTACTTTCTGCTCATAAGTGACAACTGTGAGCGCCGGGTCTGCCACAATAGACAATTTTTTTTTTTTCCACAGCTTCTCAAATTCCCAGCTGATCTAAGATTCCTATTCTTATTTGATTTGCAGAATCCTCTTCCCTGTTCACATGCACTTATTTTGTTGCCACTTAAAAATATATTTATGTTTCTCTGCTTTGCAAATGATATGCATTATTCCTGAAAAATAATCACTTCATCCGTAGTAATGCTTAATGCCATACGATCCCAAATAAGATAAACAAATTCTTACGACGTACTGGTTCCTGTTTGATTGCTTAATACACAGTGGAACTGGTGCAATGAGCGCTGTAAATCTACAAGTGTTAGTCTTAAATTATAAATGTTGTCAATGCACTTTTTTCTTATAATACTTTACTTTTTCAGTGTGCTGAATACAGAAGCCCTGAGATTATTACTGTCTACAGTAGAACATGATTATTTAAAGGTGTTGTCCAACCCTCAAGCTACAATGAGTCAAGAGTCAGAATACATTTAACATAAAAAAGAAAGTTACTCACCTGTTCTCCGAAACTCTTTTCAAGCATTGTAGAATATTTGTCATATATTCGCGAATTCGCAGTTATTTGCTTGATTGGGATAATCGGCAATCTAATATGCGCATAATGCGAGTGCAATACAGGCGTGGGTCACTATAGGTACATTTTTCAAGCTGCTAGAAGTTTCCTGAGACTGAAGAAAATAGTTGGCACGGCAGAAAATTACAATAGCTTTATATGCAGATAGAGTGCTCCGATATATTCGTGATTGCGCAATTAATGATGCACATATTTTTGCACAATACGTGCAACTTCACATTTTTGCAGGTCTGACTACATGTTACTGATTGGTGCACTAAGTATTGTTGTAAACTTGTGACATCACGGCACTATGTATGTATGTATGTATGTAGCATACATACAGCACTATGTATGTAGCATGTATGTATGGACCGCATACTACCTAACACCCTGCACTGGAACCTATCAGCTACACTATATCACAATCTAACCTACACTGACTATCTCCCACTAACTATCTGTATTACCGTATATATATATAAGCTATTTAACTATCTAATGTAATGAGTGGAAAGCAGAGAGCACAGCAATGACACTGCTGTTTCTCTCAGAACTGTAATAAACTGTAGAAAATGGCTGTGGGGAGGTTCTTATATAGTAAGGGGGTAGGCAACTTTCCTATTGGTTGCTAGGGATGTTGCTAAGCTCAGACAAAGACATTGCAGCCTTCTCATTGGCCCACAAGCAAAAAGGGAGGTTACTGATGAAAAAAAAGTAGAATATTTGAAAATATGAATATATATCACTATATTCTAAATATTTGCGAATTCTCAAAAATTCGCACTTTCAAATTCGCGATTCGAATTTTCGCGCCCAACACTAGCATTGAGGGTCCCCTGCAGACTGAAAGTATGATGTCTACTCCATTGTCATGTGCAACACTCCAGCCTTTCACTGGCCTCACTGGTTATATGCCACTTGGGGACACATAACTGCCTTGGCCACTGAATGTCTGCATTGCCCACTTGACAGCTCATAGGAATTAACACTTCTGGTCCACCAGGGACCCACAGCCACTGGAACAGAGCAGGTGGGTTCAGGTCACTAGATTTATTTATGAATTTTTTCTGGCCCTGTATTCATTTTCATTTGGGACAAGTGGGTCATGCACACTGCCAGACAGGGCATAGCTAAAGGCTCATGGGGCCTGGTGCAAGAGTTCAGCTTGGGTCCCTTTCCCTCAGTGGCCAGGGGCAGAGGAGCACATAGACTTCCTGCTGCCTGAGGAAAAAACTGAACTGGCAAAGTATTTGCCATTGTGTGGTGAAAATTACAGCCCTTTTAGTGGTAAAAAAAAATTAGTAGTAAAAAAATATATATTTGCGTTCAGCGGTGCAGTTTTTTGTTCTAAAGCTGTTTTTGGCGTATATTAGTGGAAAAAAATATATAGTATTTGCCGCTGTGCAGTTATATGTTCTAAAGCCTTTTGTGGCAAGTGGAAAAAAATAAAGCCCTATTTGCCGTTCAGCGGTGCCATTATATGTTCTAAAGCCCTTTTTGGTGTGCATTAGTAGGAAAAATATATATATTATTTGATGTTCAGCGGTACAGTTATATGTTCTAAAGCCTTTTGTGGCATGTATAAGTGGAAAAAAGTAAGGGCCTATTTGCTGTTCAACGGTGCAGTTATATGTTCTAAAGCCTTTTGTGGCATGTATAAGTGGAAAAAAGTAAGGGCCTATTTGCTGTTCAACGGTGCAGTTATATGTTCTAAAGCCCTTTTTGGGGTGCATTAGTGGGAAAAAATATATATATTATTTGACGTTCAGCGGTGCAGTTATATGTTCTAAAGCTCTTTTTGGAGTGTGAGCCCAGCATGCACGCTGGGATAGACCTTACTTATTAACCCCTTCTGGTGCTGCAACAGCCTCCATTAGATCCAGGGATGCAGGTACCAACATGCATGCCGAGCCCACTGTGCACTCCTCCTGGAGCCAGATGGCTACTAGCAGGCAATGTGAGTACACATTCAGCTTTATACTCACTCTGATTGAAAACCAGCATCTAGGGCAGAAACACTAGTCAGGTGTGCACGACTGAGAAGGAGGTCGCCACACCTCCAACATATACTAAGTAAAAACAAAAAGGGGGGGTTTCAGTCAGCACTCCCTGTATGCAGGTGCACGTAGGTTATGGCAATTATACATACAAACACAAAAATATAACAGCACTCAGCAACTAGAGCTCTGCCCAAGATGGGAGCTCATGTGGCTGTCATGGCCTATAGTAGGTCAGATTTAGCGTTAGTACCCACTCTAGGAGACAACCGTGTCGGGGTGAGTGGGCTTACTACCTTTTGATCAAAATGTAAACCAATGTCTCCACTGTTTGCATGCGATATCACTGATGTCCTCTTACAGCTCCCATCTTGGGCAGAGCTCTAGTTGCTGAGTGCTGTTATATTTTTGTGTTTGTATGTATAATTGCCATAACCTACCTGCACCTGCATACAGGGAGTGCTGACTGAAACCCCCCCTTTTTGTTTTTACTTAGTATATGTTGGAGGTGTGGCGACCTCCTTCTCAGTCGTGCACACCTGACTAGTGTTTCTGCCCTAGATACTGGTTTTCAATCAGAGTGAGTATAAAGCTGAATGTGTACTCACATTGCCTGCTAGTAGCCATCTGGCTCAGGAGGAGTGCACAGTGGGCTCGGCATGCATGTTGGTACCTGCATCCCTGGATCTAATGGAGGCTGTTGCAGCACCAGAAGGGGTTAATAAGTAAGGTCTATCCCAGCGTGCATGCTGGGCTCACACTCCCTGGATTTTATGTGGCTGTCGTGGCCCATAACAGGTAGGACTTAGCGTTAGGAGGATTTTATGTGGCTGTCATGGCCTATAGTAGGTCAGATTTAGCGTTAGTACCCACTCTAGGAGACAACCGTGTCGGGTGAGTGGGCTTACTACCTTTGATCAAAATGTAAACCAATGTCTCCACTGTTTGCATGCGATATCACTGATGTCCTCTTACAGCTCCCATCTTGGGCAGAGCTCTAGTTGCTGAGTGCTGTTATATTTTTGTGTTTGTATGTATAATTGCCATAACCTACGTGCACCTGCATACAGGGAGTGCTGACTGAAACCCCCTTTTTGTTTTTACTTAGTATATGTTGGAGGTGTGGCGACCTCCTTCTCAGTCGTGCACACCTGACTAGTGTTTCTGCCCTAGATACTGGTTTTCAATCAGAGTGAGTATAAAGCTGAATGTGTACTCACATTGCCTGCTAGTAGCCATCTGGCTCCAGGAGGAGTGCACAGTGGGCTCGGCATGCATGTTGGTACCTGCATCCCTGGATCTAATGGAGGCTGTTGCAGCACCAGAAGGGGTTAATAAGTAAGGTCTATCCCAGCGTGCATGCTGGGCTCACACTCCCTGGATTTTATGTGGCTGTCGTGGCCCATAACAGGTAGGACTTAGCGTTAGGAGGATTTTATGTGGCTGTCATGGCCTATAGTAGGTCAGATTTAGCGTTAGTACCCACTCTAGGAGACAACCGTGTCGGGGTGAGTGGGCTTACTACCTTTTGATCAAAATGTAAACCAATGTCTCCACTGTTTGCATGCGATATCACTGATGTCCTCTTACAGCTCCCATCTTGGGCAGAGCTCTAGTTGCTGAGTGCTGTTATATTTTTGTGTTTGTATGTATAATTGCCATAACCTACGTGCACCTGCATACAGGGAGTGCTGACTGAAACCCCCCCTTTTTGTTTTTACTAAAGCTCTTTTTGGCATGCATTAGTGGGAAAAAATATATATATGTTATTTGACGTTCAGCGGTGCAGTTATATGTTCTAAATCCCTTTTTGGCGTGTATTAGTGGGAAAACATATATATATTATTTGACGTTCAGCGGTGCAGTTATATGTTCTAAAGCCCTTTTTGGCGTGTATTAGTGGCACAAAAAAAAGAATTTGCCATTGCGTGGTGAAGTGAGAAAATTACAGCACTTTTTGGAGTGTATTAGTGGCAAAAAATATATATATTTGCCGCTCAGCGGTGCAGTTATATGTTCTAAAGCCTTTTGTGGCAAGTGGAAAAAAATAAGGGTCTATTTGCTGTTCAGCGGTGCAGTTATATGTTCTAAAGTCCTTTTTGGCGTGTATTAGTGGAAAAAATATATATATTATTTGACATTCAGCAGTGCAGTTATATGTTCTAAAGCCTTTTGTGGAGTGTATAAGTGGAAAAAAAAGAGGCCTATTTGCTGTTCAGCTGTGCAGTTTTATGTTCTAAAACCCTTTTTGGTGTGTATTAGTGGCACACAAAAAAAAGTATTTGCCGTTGTGTGGTGAAGTGAGAAAATTACAGCCCTTTTTGGCATATATTAGTGGCAAAAATATATATTTGCCGTTCAGTGGTGCAGTTATATGTTCTAAAGCACTTTTTTGCATGTATTAGTGGCACACAAAAAAGTGTGGGACGCTAAAAAATGAAAAGTCTTTATTCAAATTATTAAATAAAATGGGAAAAACTGGACAAAACACACATAGAAAGAAATACCAAACAACCTGGATCAGTGGTGACGGTAAAAAAAGCCACCGGAGGATATGTCCCCGCAACAAAGTACCAAGTCCCTAGTTTTGGGGTTATGCAGGTATCACCACCGATACAGGTTATAGCACACTGTAGGGTAATATGCACCCTTCAGCATTATATGTGCTTGAATTAGCCCAACCTGGATCTGTGGTGATTATAAAACATGCGGGTGGCCAGAAGGTGTATCTCCACAAAAACACCCGCATCCCAGATTTCAGGATATGCAGGTAACACCACTGATACCGGCTATGGCTCAATGTGGGGTATAGCATGAACCCTTCAGCTCTCATTGGTGGCTATATTAACCCTAATAATTGACTGCATAACCCTCAGCTGATAACATGTCCTCAGGTAGCATACACTGTACTCTTGCCGTGGATTACTACAGCTGGTGTGCAGCCGAAAAAAATTAAACCTGGGGTTAACTTAGCAATCTCTGCCGCTATATTGCTAATATCACATTAGTACTGATCTATGCCTTAAACTTATGCTGTACTGGCTTTACGTGTTTCTTTATATAAATCATCAGGAGCCCTACATAAAAGTATCACTGCCCCTGTGGCTTCTTTGACACAGCCATAGAAATAACATCATAGGAAATAAGAAAAAGGACATCTTCATGTGACCATAGCCCAGCAGGAAGGTAAAAGCAATAAAGGTACATTAAAAAATTGCCTCAACTTTCATAAATGATTATTTTAAAGGATGTTGATGCAAAGTGGAAAACCCCTTTAAAGGCTATATACACCTTTTGAAAGCAGTTTTTTTATGATTGCATTTAACTTAACTTTGGCTAAAAATCATATTTTCAATTGCCCTTTTTCAAAATATTTAAGCCATTCTGTCACCAAAGGGTTAGCTGTTTTTCTAGCTGTGTGATTGGTACTTTCACTTTTACTTTGTGCTGGTCACCTAATAACCCTTATGTCTAAACTACTAAGAGGTCATTATAAACACTTATTTAAGCCACAATCTTATCAGTAATAAAATGATTGAGTTATAATAAGGAGGTCAGAGAGCAGAAATAAGGAGCCCATCTGCTCCCCAGATGACGGAAAAGACAGAATATCCACAGGCAGCTAGTAGAGCATCTCAGCTGTTTACACAAAAATGGATTCCATATTGTCACAAAAAAATGATTTTTACCTCAAAATAAGTACAATGCAATAAAAAAAATTGTCCCCAATTGTGTACATAGCCTTTAACTTAAAATCTAACTAAACAATATACCAATTACATAATTGTGTTACATCTCATCTGCAGACAGTTGTTTCTGGGTGATTTCCCCTCATCAGTGCAGAGCAGAGAGTACTGGCTTAACTGGCTAAGAAGCCTAGATTAGTATTCGGGGGATACTATATCTCCTTATGGAGAGTGCCTTAAATGGTGTGAGGAGTCTTAGAGGCCAGGGAATGCTCCTCTGGAATTCTGGGAAGAGGGTATGCAAATAGGATCTTAACAAGCACCGCCTCTAATACTACCTGATGTAAGATGCTGGCTTAATAATTATCCAAGTCATGTCTCAAGGGCTTTCAAAAGGTCAAACATTGAATTATAGGATAGTTAGTGTTATAGTAATTTTCTGTGTATCTGCTCTTTTTGTGTAAGGAAAGGCCGCACTATTCCAGTAATGAGATAAGATGCTTCATGGTTGAGATCTGTTGAGAGACTGCCCTCTCAGACCCTTTCTTTATTTACATAGACCAAGGGATAACAAATAGGAAGTGGGCGGGCCCAACACCTGACCACTCCCTTCAGGTACAGTACAGTCATACAGGAAGTGATGACACACACACACAGAAAGAATACCACAACATGTCTCTTAGTCACCACTAGGGGGGAATCTTGTTCAGCACCGATCAGTGATCAATGCTCAACAAGGCTCACCAGGATTCTTATGTGGGCCTACTTATAGGAACAGCGTCACCATCTCCATGATCAGGCGCACTGGAAATAACGAATGCACGTTCCTTTCCGTATATTGTTCTCTTAATAAATGCATACACGCCAAGCCAATAAATCCGCCTTTTGGGCGGAGGGCCCCAGCCGGCATCTATCCATTCGGCAAGAAAACACTGCTTGCTGCGTCTCTATATCCGCAGCAAGATATCCACTTCCAGTGGTTTACACACTGAGAGACACGATGACAATATTAGAAAACACATCATAATAATTTCCACAACATTAGTATACATCTGCTAGCATTAGAGGCAAAGCTTGGAAAGAGCTCATTTGCAAACCCTGCATAGGGAGATATTGTATTCCCCACATCCATAGGCTACAAACCCATCCTGATCATGTGCTGTTCACACAGATGCACTAGTGTCAGTTTCAGATAATCAGCACAGGCTTCAGCTCTGGACTCAAATAAGAATGTTACCATTCACCGACAGCACGAAAAGATTTTAAAAATGAAGAGGAGATGAAGACAAAAGCTATATTAAATGTCTAAAAATGTGTTTCATATATACCTAGTAGATTGTAAACCTTGGCGGGCAGGGCCCTCTCTCTGTCTGTACCAGTTTGTAACTCGTCTTGTTCATGCTTAGTGCAATTGTCTGTATTATGTATGTGCACCCCTTATTATATGTACAGCACCATTGAATGAATTGCACTTTAATAATACAGTAAATAATAATAATAACCAAATACAATGAATAAGCTTTATTTCTGTAAAACTGGAAAGGTCCCTTTAAACAGAGATTATGTATATGTTACAGTAAAGGAAAAAGACTCAAGTCATTTAATGCATGTTATTCAGCTCTGTAATAAATAGTCTTTGAAATAAATGAATGTCAAATACTAATTCTACTCTTCCTTTATCTATGACTGGCTTAAGTGTATGATATTTCATGGCTTAAATTCTTAATTTGATATTACATTTTGGTCATTTCCTTTATGATGCTTTATGCATCTTGTACAGTTTATACATTCGCCATAAAATATTAATGTACACACTGTTTGCTTACTGATACGTGGATGCATATTCAGGAATCTAAATATGTCTGAGTGGAAAGCAAATAAACAGTTAATTCTCCTGTGTTCTCATTAAAATGTATCCATAAAACATATAGTATTCGGTAGCAGTTGTACAACTAGATCTTGTCTGCATCTTTATAAATGTAAACTTGCTAAAAAAAAAAAAAAAGGGTATAACATATTTTACTGTAAATCATTACTAGTGAGCGCAAAAAGGTATGTTTGTACCTAGTACTACATCGGTGAATGGGGGACTAAACTGCTATGTTGTCAATACCTTTCATGATACAATTAAAACTGCCTATCAGTAAGGGCTCATTCAGATGGCCGCAATTTTGTGGAACAAGTGCGGACACATTCATTTCAATTGGGCCTCAAAAGATGCGGGCGCACACCGTACAGGCATTTCTATCACAGTGCCGGTCATGTGCGGTCGGCAAATTGTGGAACACACATGTGCTGGTTATCTCTGTTTTGCGGATGTGAAATTTGCAGACCGCAAAACACTCTCTAAGAAGAGAGTATGAAAACAAAACTTTTAATAGGTATCTATTAAAAGTCTAAACACACAAAAGTTGAATTGAAAAAAAGATTAAAAAATGTGATGACAGAGTTAGGCTAAATGCACACAACAGTTTTTTTCTTGGCTTCCGCTTCAGTTTTTTTTGCGGATAGGATAGAAACCCATTCATTTCAATTGGTCAGCAAAAAAATGTTGACAGTTCATCCGTTTGTGTTCCGTGTCCGTTGTCCGTGTTTCCCTTCAGCAAAAAAAGTAGTGCATGTCCTACTTTTTTCTCATTTGCGCATGAGGATAGGCTTTTATTACAAGGGATCTGTGAAAACAAAGGAATCCTCCCAAAAAAACTGATGGACCATCAGTTTTTTTTGCGGATCCTGATTTGCGGACAGCAAAAAACAACTGCTGTGTGCATGAAGCCTTAAACAAAACACTGTGTCTAGATCTGACCACGGTCTTGTGGTCAAATCTAGACACTGTGTTTTTTTTGCGCTGCTCCTCTCTTGATGAAAGGCAGCATATCTGCACCTAGCAATAGTAATATGGAAATATTATCTCATTCCTCATATTATTTTGCATCCCCATATTATAGTGGCACAGAGAATTCCAAAAAAAATTATATCTCATGCCTGCTCACGGCAGTTAGTGGTTGAAGTCACAAAACTCCTACGAATGTGCTTTTATATACTTTTTTATTATCCACTTACATTTAATAAAAAAAATCTGATTAATAAAACATTCAGAATTGGAGGTAAAGTGTGGCTTGAGTACTACAGTACTATTCCCCCATTCTGCTCTCTGCCTTCAGTGCCAATTGTGCTTTATTCTGAGTAATCTGACAGATTGGTGGCTACGTGTGTTCAGTATGACAACAGGCTGTAAATAATTACAATTCAGACAGCCATATTACAGCTTTTATTTTACAGAGCCATAATGGAGTCCCCTACTGTACTTCCATATGATTCGGATCACACATCTACAGAGCTTTTATTTGTTGGATTCTACATCTAAATTGCGTTATCCTTCTTTGGACTCTTTTTGTACAGAGGTGCTCACCTTTAGTCGTATACAGGATATTTTCCCAGAAGCATTGTGGAACACCCAGGTGGTATCAGGCAAGATTGAGATTTTTTTACTGTGGCGGCTTCCTTCATGGTGTTCATCCAAAAACAAAATTCTGATAGAGGACCAATAGACAGAGGTGTTAGTAGAGTTTTCTGTTGGTTGTTTGCTGGTTATTTCTCACCTCCTTCTGGATTGTTCATTGTGCTCTTGGAATGATCTTAACATTATGCCCTTTTCTAGGGAAAGTTGCAACAGTTCTAAATTTTTTGGAGGTAATTTTACCAAAGGCTTTATTACATTGCATGATTTGGGGCCAATTATTGGGAATATGAACACTCGTTCCTGATAGTCGGCTCATAAAATCAATTAGCTGATCAGCCAATGGACGATTATTAGCTGATCAGCATCTTTCATCAGGATGAAAGATGCCCAATTATCAGCAGCACATGTTCCTGTGCAATCAGGGATGTGCTGCCGATAATGAATAGAACAGAACGAGAGAAATGACTACAGTAACAATCATTCCTCCTACATTCAGTAATAACCGTTCCTCCCACATTCATTGTGCATTGGCCTGTGTAATCAAGCCAGTGCAAATGAGCGCCAATGCAAATAAGTGCCGAAGATCTGGCAGTGTAATACCAGTCTAACTGTAAATTGATGTACACGCAAGTTTAGCAATGCTTTTATAGCCCTTGCAAGCTCCATGTGTGTCTATAACTCGTCTTCTGAAGTATTATGAAATTTGTTTGCCTCAAGGCATGATTGAAAGTACCCAATCTATCTAGAGAAGAAAGAATTCTTTTTGTCAGTCATTAACAAAGAGGTTCACTTACTTTTTCTCCCTGCACTGTCGATATTTACTCAATGAATTCAATAAAAGACATGAATGGTACAACTGTTTGCGTGTTATTAGTTTAGCTACATTGTTTGTCTACATTTGCTTCTTAGGCTACTTTCACATTAGCGTCATGGATCAGAAAAACCGCTTCCGTTACCATAATACAACTGCATGCATTCATCATGAACGGATCCGGTTGTATTATGTCTTCTATAGCCATGACGGATCCGTCATGAACACCATTAAAAGTCAATGGGGGACGGATCAGTTTTTTATTGTGTCAGAGAAAACTGATCCGTTCCCGTTGACTTACATTGTGTGTCAGGACGGATCCGTCTTGCCCTGCACCACATCGCTGACAGAAAAACACTGCTTGCAGCATTATTCTGTCCGCGATGGGAGCACAACCAAATGGAACGGAATGCATTTTGGTGCATTCTGTTTCGTTTAGTTCAGTTTTGTCCTAATTTAAAATGAATGGGGACAAAACTGAAGCTTTTTCTTCCGCTATTGAGATCCTATGACGGATCTCAATAGCGGAATTAAAAACGCTAATATGAAAGTAGCCTTACATAACAAACAGACCAATTAATAATTTTTAACAATCAGGTCATTCCAAAGGATTCACTTACTTTTACTCACAACTGCAGATACAAATTGCTTAATATCTTCAAAGAAAATACCTGTAGGATATATTCAAATGCAGCAGACTTGTTGCAAAAACATATAGGACTGTCCGATTCATCTGAATGATCAACACAATACAGAAGATCTCAGGGCTCAGATGAAACGTATAGTATCAGCCCTGACTGTTACTCAGACTGCTGTCAAAAAATTATATATCAAAGGAGCAACACATATTCTAAAACGTAACTTTTACTGGTCACTAAATGCAAAAAAGCCCCACACAAACAAGAAACAAACACAACACACAAGTGATCCGTCTGCACATGGGGCACAAAGGTGTGGTGCGTAAAGAGGGGCAGAAAGACCTGGTGTAGGAGCCCTATAATAGCCCTACTTGGCCTATTGTGCCCTATGTGCAAAAGAAATCACGGGGTCCAAAAAACCCCGCAAGGGGTGGCCACGTGCTGGAACCTGACCCTAGGCTCCTGACCCTAGTTAGGTCTATGAGGAGAGATCGCTCTCACAATATGGATACCAGGGTCCATTCAGCCAGCATACAAACAGGGAGAACAAAGTCTCCCAAGGTGCAAAAAAGAAGCGTCCCAACGCGTTTCATCAAAAAGACTGCACCAGTATACAAGGGGAGCCAAGACTCATCAGGGGACGCAAAACCACCTTGCATACACAAAAAAAGAGAGTCCCTGGCTCAAGCGGTCCAAGAGGGGCCAAAGGACATATAAAGCCATTAACATATAAACATGACCACTGGTCACACATAGTCGTGGCCATAAAAGTAGAGAAGGATACACATAGTCTACATGGTTATCCTGATATCAAGGAGTGGCGTGTAGCGGAAACCTCCTGAAGGGAACACTCAGTGATGCCCAAGGATCGGGGTATATGTCCCCTCAGGGACACCCTCAGGGACACCCGGATACTGTGGCTTTAATGCCTGAACAAGGCACCCGTGACTCTCTGGACCGGAGGCCATATACCCTAACCCTTGGGCATCACTGAGTGTTCCCTCCAGGAGGTTTCCGCTACACGCCACTCCTTGATATAAGGATAACCATGTAGACTATGTGTATCCTTCTCTACTTTTATGGCCACGACTCTATGTGTGACCAGTGGTCATGTTTATATGTTAATGGCTTTATATGTCCTTTGGCCCCTCTTGGACCGCTTGAGCCAGGGACAGGGACTTTTTTGTGTATGCAAGGTGGTTTTGCGTCCCCTGATGAGTCTTAGCTCCCCTTGTATACTGGTGCAGTTTTTTTGATGAAACGCGTTGGGACGCTTCTTTTTTGCACCTTGGGATACTTTGTTCTCCCTGTTTGTATGCTGGCTGAATGGACCCTGGTATCCATATTGTGAGAGCGATCTCTCCTCATAGACCTAACTAGGGTCAGGAGCCTAGGGTCAGGTTCCAGCACGTGGCCACCCCTTGCGGGGTTTTTTGGACCCCGTGATTTCTTTTGCACATAGGGAACAATAGGCCAAGTAGGGCTATTATAGGGCTCCTACACCAGGTCTTTCTGCCCCTCTTTACGCACCACACCTTTGTGCCCCATGTGCAGACGGATCACTTGTGTGTTGTGTTTGTGTCTTGTTTGTGTGGGGCTTTTTTGCATTTAGTGACCAGTAAAAGTTACGTTTTAGAATATGTGTTGCTCCTTTGATATATAATCATCTGAATGATGCTTGCAAAAATTCATGTGCTTGGGGCCAAAGCAACCACATTCAGATGAGTGGAACTGATTTCCAGTTACGACATTGCAACAAATCTGCGACATATGAAAACCGTAAAAGATTCTTTAAACACCCCCAAGAACATCAATGTATGTACAAATACAAAGGTCAAAAAGTCCAGTTTAATCTGCATAGTTGGATTTTGCATGTTTAGCCTAATTGGCTACTTATGAATATTCGGATTGTTATAATAAATATTAGCATCACCAGGCTATGTTTTGGGTTTGTAAACAGCACTTCATTACAAACCACAGCTGATGTAGGTTTTTATACTGCAAATTGTTATATGGTGATTATGGTTATGAAATGCTAGAAGAACATCTATGTGTGTAATGAAATCTCCCAGCTTTAATTAAGCTGCAGTGTGCAGTCAGTGTGGGAGCTTAAACTAGTGACCCCGAGAATCGAAGAAAGAAGCCAAAACTCAGCCTCCAGCAGAGTATGGAATCAAAGTTATGTATTGCTTAATTATGAGCTGAATTTCTTGGCAGTAAACACTGCCATTGTCTGCTCAATGGGATAGTACACTACACAGGCTAAAGCTACAATTAACCACCAATCTGCTATAAATTGGTCATATATTGGCACACGCGTTAAGCTGAGTGCATTCATTCATAATTGATTAATGAACAGTCACTGCTGTTCTTAAAAGGTAACTGTCATGTTTTCATCAAAAAATCAATGTTAGCATATGTTACTGCTGCAGCAGCATTATGCATAAATCAACTTTTAGTTTCTTCACATACCACTGTTTTCCTTGAGTTTGTCCCTTAGTTACGGCTGTTTAAACATTTACAATATAAGGACCTTCTCAAGATGGCTCCTCTGCCAGTTCTCTGAGGCCAAAACTGCTTTCCCTCACTTCCCATACACACTTGCTGTAGCCAGCAGCTCCCTGCCAGCCAATCATATTAGATTACTGAGAGACACGCTTCTCACTCTGAAGCCTAATGCAGACATGCAGTGTGAAGGACCGCCCCTCTGTCTTCTGTTTATACTAAAAGGAAGACAGACAAGCCCTAGCAACAGTCTTTTACAGGAGCAGTGGAAAAGGAACAGAGGACATTAATGAAAGCTGTTATTATAAGGTAATGGCAGATCTTTTGACAATCATTGACAGACTAACTCAGGTATATATGCCTAGCTCTAATGAACTAGCAAATAAATAAAAAAAATATGACAGTTAACTAGTGATGAGCGAGCATCAAAGTGCTTGTGTGTTCGGGTGCTCTGGCAGAACACATTGCGATGCTTGTGTGTTCTACCGAGCACAATGTAAGTCAATGGGAGAACCCCAGGCACCCCCTTCTTGGAAGAGGAGAGGGTGTCTGGTTCCCATGAAAACTGCCAGCTTTTTCAGATCTGATTTCTCACGATCGTGAAAACTCAGATCCGATGGTATATTCTAACACAGAGGCGTTCCCATGGTGATGGGGATGCTTGAAGTTAAAATATACCATCGCATCGGACTTTTCTCCAATCCGACGGTATATTCTAACACCGAAGCATTCCCATGGTAATGGGGACGCTTGAAGTTAGAATATACCAACAGGTGTATACATACTGGCCCCCTGCTGCCCGGTGGCAGCCGACCTCTGACAGGGCACTGTGATCCACACAATTAACCCCTCAGGTGTCGCAAAATTGTATGCCACCTAGTCATCTTTGTCCTAAATGGAATATTGCAGACAGAGCTGCATTCAATGGTGAATTGAGCATGGGGATTAGTGTTGGATGATGGTGTTTGGTTCTGAAGAATGAGGGTCGGAGATACAATGCCTTGCAAAAGTATTCACCCCCCCCCCTTGACTTTTTCATGTTTTGTTACATTACAGCCTTAAGTTCAATGTTCAATGTAATCTGAACATTATGTGATGGATCAGAACACAATAGTCTAAGTTGGTGAATTGAAATGATAAAGATATATAAATAAAATTATTGTTTAGAAATAGAAAACAGAAAAGTGGCATGTGCGTATGTATTCACCCCGTTTGTTAGGAAGCCCATAAAAAGCTCTGGCGCAACCAATTACCTTCAGAAGTCACATATTTAGTGAAATTATGTTCACCTGTTGTCAATCTAAGTGTGACATGATCTGTCATTACATATACACAGCTTTTTTGAAAGGCCCCAGAGGCTGCAACACCTAAGCAAGAGACATCACTAACCAAACACTGCCCTGAAGACCAAGGAACTCTCCAAACAAGTAAGGGACAATGTTGTTGAGAAGTACAAGTCAGGGTTAGGTTATAAAAAAAATATCCAAATCGTTGATGATCCCCAACAAGCACCAACAAATCTATCATAACCAAATGGAAAGAACATGGCACAACAGCCAACCTGCCAAGAGACGTTCGCCCACCAAAACTCATGGACCGGGCAAGGAGGGCATTAATCAGAGAGGAAGCACAGAGATCTAAGGAGGAGCTGCAGAGTTGCACAGCAGATACTGGAGTATCTGTACAGAGGACAACAATAAGCCATACGCTCCATAGAGCTGGGCTTTATGGCAGAGTGGCCAGAAGAAAGCCATTACTTTCAGCAAAAAACAAAAAGGCACGTTGTAATGCAAGGCACCAACAAACAGACCAGTGATGAAAGCAAAAAGGTGTTTATTCACCAGAAACATAAACGTCCAGAAACACTTGCTGGTAACAAGAAATAATAACAAAAACCAGGCAAGGAGATTCCAGGAATAGTCCCAACCAGTGCTGAATGATGCTGTGCACTTGGCAGTCGAGTCACTCCAGATCTTGGGTCCACTGCAAAGGACAAAGTTCCTGGCAGTCTTCAGTCACTAGCAGTTGTGACCTATACCTGGTTGAGGGAAAATAACAGTGGGCACTGATCACCCTGAGAGACCTCCTTTTAAAAGCCTGCTGACCAATCCCAGGGTGCCAGGTGTCCACTTCCATAGGTGAACAAATTGCCCTGCACCTGAGTACATGGCCTAAGGCAATCACAAGTTGATTAACCCATGGCTGGCTCCCTAATCTACTTTGCTCTTGTGAGTCAGTATATTATGCGCCACTGGTCGACGAAGCGCATAAGAAGCGCGTACTCGCGACCGTGTATCCCTTTGCGAACC
Source organism: Bufotes viridis (assembly GCA_033119425.1). Lineage (NCBI taxonomy): Eukaryota > Metazoa > Chordata > Amphibia > Anura > Bufonidae > Bufotes > Bufotes viridis. The sequence goes on from CM065589.1 coordinate 94,476,032, forward strand.
TGCCCTCGTGCATACGCACGGACGCATAATCGACTCAGTGCGAGTATGCGAGCGTGTGGACCCAGATGCGGAAACGGAAGTCGCAGGAGACAACCTGGGCCGCGGCGTCTTGTCACTTGCCTGGCCACTCTGTCCCCGGGACTCCAACGGTCCTCCCCTCCGATGTACACGCGAACGCATCTCCGCACTGGTTCGCAAAGGGGTCAGCGCTGGTGCATCAGAGACACGCATAACCTGTCCCGCAACTCCACGAGGACCCCTCTTGGTTCCCCTGGAGTGCAAAGCAGGTGAGGATCTTACACACGTTGTGAGATTTTGAAAAGGCATGTGGAAGACTCCCACTGTATGGTGGAAGGAGCTCTGGTCTGATAAGACTAAAATTGAACTTTTCGCCCATCAAAGAAAACGCTATGCCTGGAGCAAACCCAACACATCAAATCACCCAAAGAACACCATCCTCACAATGAAACATGGTGGTGGCAGCATCATGCTGTGGGGATGTTTTTCAGTAGCTGGGACTGGGAAACTGGTCAGAGTTGAGGGAAAGATGGATGGTTCTAAATACAGGGATATTTTTGAGCAAAACCTGTACCACTCTGTGTGTGATTTGAAGCTAGGATGGAGGTTTACATTCCAGCAGGATAATGACCCCAAACAGACTGCTAAAGCAACACTTGATTGGTTTAAGGGGAAACATATAACTGTGTTGGAATGGCCTAGTCAAAGTCCAGATCTGAATTCAATAGAAAATCTGTGGTCAGACTTAAAAATTGCTGTTCACCAGTGCAAACCATCCAACTTGAAGGAGCTGGAGCAGTTTTGCAAGGAGGAATGGGGAAGAATCCCAGTGGTGAGATGTAGCAAGCTCATAGAGACTTATCCAAAGCGACTTGGAGCTGTGAGTGCCGCAAAAGGTGGCTCTACAAAGTATTGACTTTAGGGGGGTGAATAGTTATGCACATTAACTGTTTCTGTTATTTTGTCCTATTTGTTGTTTGCTTCACAATAAAAAAAAAAAAATCTTCAAAGTTGTGGGCATGTTCTGTAAATTAAATGATGCAAATCCTCAGTCAATGTTAATTCCAGTGAGGCACCAAAACACAAAAAAGTCAAGGGGGGTGAATACTTTAGCAAGGCACTGTAAATGGGAAAGAGTCAGTTTAGGGAACATGATAGGCCTGCCTAAAAAGATATGCTGTTCTGCACTTTTAAAGCTATGGTAGTACATTCCAGAGAGCTGGTGCAACTCAAGAAAAGTCTTGAAGACGGGAGTGAGAGGTTCAAATTATGGAGGATGTTAATCTTAGATCATCGGCAGAACGGAAAGCATGAGTAGGGTGGCAGACAAATGATAGAGGATATGTAGGGACTATGTGGATAACTTGCGAGTTGGGTGTTTAAACTGTATTCTCTGGTAGATGGTCGACCAGTGAAGTGATTGGCACAGGCTAGATGCATCAGTTTAATGGTTGGACAAAAAGATGAGCCTGGCTGCAGCATTTAGGACAGACTGAAGGGAGAGAGCTTAATGAAGGGAAGACCAATTAGTAATGAGTAATACAGTAGTCACCATACATTGAGTCCAAGAAAAAAAGCAGGACTCATCACAGACCACCATTTAAGTCTTCATTGACTTCTTCCTGGGCACCCTGATAGCCTTAAAGAGTGATGGGGTGAGGTCAATGGAACATCTGTATCTGGATATCTGGCCCATAGCCCAATGTTGGCTTGTAAATCTGGCCCTACCCTTTGTTGGTTTGTATAGACACTTTTTGCCACCCTAGACATTTAATTTTACTTACAGTAATGAATGGATCATTATGCACCATTATTCTAATCAGATGATCCGTCCGTGCAGAGGTTTGCCTCTGTTCGTCTCTTGCTGGCATTACAGTTTGTTGTTGTTCTCCTAACCACCGGGACCTGCAACATTGAACAGTGCTGACATCTCAGCCTAGGCACGTAGTGATAAGCAAGGGTCTTTAAGTTCACGGATTCTATCTCTCTCAGTTTGCGACAAGTGGCATTAACAGGCACATTGACGAACAGGAGGCATCACAAAATTATCCCACACAACTTTTTCAGATTTTTGTAGTTTTATATGGCTAAGCAATTTATTTTCATTTAAGTATTTTTTAAGCATTTTATTTTCATTTTGGGTTTTAGGTTTCTCCCATATGCTTGGTGATAGTAAATTAAGTCTTTATCAATTATATTCAAACTTCATCGGAAGAGAGCGTTCGAGAGATAAAATACAATATAGTGAACAGCGCAACTGTGTGACATCTTTAACAACCTTTTATTATATCTAGAGATGAGCAAACTGAATCAGACGAACTGGAATTCAATCCGAATTCCAGAAAAAATTTGATTTGCAACTAATGCAAATTTTCTCGCGCTTCATGGTAATGAATCGCAATTTTTCCTAAAATGGCAGTCACATGTGTAAGTACTGAGTACATGAGGCAGGGAAGACGGGATCACCAAGATTGACATGCATGCATGCAGCCAATCAGCAGCCAGCCAGTCCTGTGATGTCATAGCCCTATAAATACAGCAGCCATTTTTGATTCTGCCATTTTCCAGTGTTCTGAGTGCAGGGACAGACGTGAGAAGGCGCTAGAGACAGCAATTGGAAAAAGCTAATTGTGAGGGAAAAAAAACTGAAAAATTGATTTATAAGTGCAGGAAAATGACAGGGAGGAATCTTTACACAGCATCTTAGTGCAGGGAGAGACGTCAGAAGGCGCTAGGGACAGTGCTGGAAAAAAGATTTACAAGTGTAGGGAAAGATGATTTGGGGATCCAAATAGCCATTATACAGCTCTGTCATTCCAGCAATTTGTTCTTGGGGGGCAAGTGCTATGTTGAAAATCCATTAGTGGCTTTAGTGGAAAAATAAATAAGTGGTTCACTTCTGCAGCTATATGTGCTGAGAGCATTTAGTGACATATTTCTGTACTACAAGAAAAAATATATACGCAGTTCATTGTTGCCGTTATTTGCGGTAAAAGCGTTTAGTGGCCTATTTCATTACAAAAAGAAAAATATATACGCAGTTCCCTTCTGCAGATATTGGGGTTAAAAGCGTTTACTCACGTATTTTTATACTACATAAAATATATATACGCAGTTCACTATTGCCGTTATTAGTGGCCTATTTCAGTACAAAAGGGGTGTTTTAATTTGCTTTTAATTTTGTTCAGCTAAAAGTAAGTCTGACAGAGAAGTGCCAGGCCATGCTCAGAGAAGTGGAAGAGGCCTAAATGTTTCTGGTGCAGGCAAAGGTCGCATCGGAGAAAGGGGGCATGGCAGTAGGAGTCGCAGCGAGAGGCCTGAGCTCCCGGTGTCATCTAGTAGTCATGTCTTGACCAGCAACACAGCGGTTCATGATTGAATAACTCTGTAATTAAACTTCATCCCAAGTGACATCAGACACTGCCAGCCAACAGTCGGTGGGTCGTTAGACATAACCCTTAGTTAGCATGGCCCAGGAGCAGGCCCTATGCCCTGGTGTTGCGAGTGGTCAAGCTCCTGACCCAGACGCCGTTGAGGAGGACGGTGAAGTGCAAACACTACTCGATGAAGCCTATCGCACTGGGGAGCTGGGTGCAGAAGGGGCTTCATCATCATCAGGAGAAGAGGCAGCAGCAGAGTCAGAAAGGTAGTAGCATGGCTGGGATCCAGCAGGGTGGCAGCAGTAAGAGGTTGGGAGCCAAACGTGCCGAGGGTAGACCACCTGCTTTGCAGCAGCCTATCTGCCCCCGAAGTAGTGGTGCAGGGATTTGCGGAGGCAGCGGCAGTAGCAGTCACTTACTTGGCGGAGTGGCAGTTTTTTTTCAAAGCGCCAGAGGAGGTGAACGTGGCTATATGTCGAATCTGTGGGCAGAAGGTGAAGTGTGGCCAGGGTGCCAATGTTGGCACTACGGCCCTGCTTCAACATATGCAGCGTCACCATACAGTGGCCTGGGAGAACTATGTCTCCGATGTGGTGGTCCAGCCTGCCGCAGCGACCGCTGCATCGCCCAGTGGCACGCACCAGGTTTCAGGCAGTCAAGGCTCCACCACCTCATCCGAAGGGAGCTGTCAGTCATTCCCATCTTCTGCTGGTCCAGATGCTCCTGCTCCCCCTACTCCTCGTCAGTCATTCTGTCAGCAATTGATCACCGAAGCGATAGCCAAGAGACAGCAGTATGAGTGCATGCATCCAACTGCGCAGAAGCTTAATGTGCTCCTGTCAAAGTTGCTTGTGCTGCAGTCCCTCCCTTTCCAAGTGGTGGACTCTGCACCTTTCAGAGAACTGATAGTTGTGCCGAGCCGAGCTGGAGAGTCCCAAGCCTGAAGGGTCCTTAAACCTGTAGGTGTCTGCCAAAGTGCACGGCAGCGCCGACGTGTGGAGCTGTAAAAACGGTCAGGGTCAATACATGTCCTTTACGGCTCACCGGGTTAATGTGTTTCCTGCAGAGACACACCAGCAACTTGGCCAGGTCACACCGCTTCTGCCTCCACATTCTCACGCCGTTGGTCCAGCGACAATGTCCGCCTCTGCCTCCTCATCCCCCACTGCAGGGACAAGTCAGAGTGCCCCTCCAGCATACCACATGTGCAGAGCACGGCGGTGTCACGCTGTTCTGCACCTCGTTTCACTGGGAAAACGGAGTCACACAGAGGAGGAACTTCTCCTGCTTCTCTATGTTTCATCAAGAAATCGAATCCTGGCTTTCCCTGCGACAGCTGAAAATCAGAACCATGGTGTCCGACAACAGGAAAAACATTGTGTCGGTGCTGCATCAAGGAAGGCTGAGCCATGCGTCTTGCATGGCACACGTGTTCAATCTGGTTGTCAAGCGGTTCCTGAAGTCTTCCACCCATCTGCAAGACATCCTAAAAATGGCCAGGAAACTTTGCATGCACTTCACTGCCACTCATACACCGCAAAGCACACCATCCTTGAGTTGCAGCGGCACAATGGCATCCTCCAACATAGGCTGATTTGCGATGTTTTCACCAGTTGGAATTCCACCCTCCATATTTTGGATCGACTATACGAACAGAGAAAGGCCATCAACGATTTCTTGATGATGCAAGTGGATAGGAGTACTCTCCTGTGTAACTTCAATGTCAGCCAGTGGCAACTCATGCATGACACCTACCGTTTGCTCAGGCCCTTTGAGGATGCCGCGTTATTTGTCAGTCGCCATAACTACAGTATGAACAATGTCATTCCACTGCTTCATGTCCTGGAACAGATGGTGGTAACAATGGCTGGTCAGGGGACTGGAGACGTGGCACCTAGATCTCACGGCCACATGAGCCCTGTGGGGGCTGAACTAGAAGAAGAGGAGGAGGAGGAGGGGGAGGAGGACATTGGAGCACAGGCAATGTGTAGCGAAATGGCTGGTTTTTCTACTCAGCTGACAGGAGAGGAGGAGCAGGAGCAGCCAGGAGCTACAGGGCGATGAGGAAGACAAGACAGAGGACCCAGACACACCATGGCAGTGTGCAGTGGAGATGGAGGCAGGCAGTCCCTCCGAGTCACTTGGACAAATGGCCCGCTGCATGCTCACTTGCTTGCGTAGTGACTAGGGTTGAGCGAACCCGAACTGTAAAGTTCGGGTTCGTACCGAACTTTATGGTTTTTGGTACCCAGACCCGAACATTTCTGTAAAAGTTCGGGTTCGGTGTTCAGCGATTTATTGGCGCTTTTTGAAAGGCTGCAGGGCATCCAATCAACAAGCGTTTCACTTGTCTGCCCTTAGAAGCCATCACAGCCATGCCTACTAAAGGCATGGCTGTGATTGGCCCAGTGCAGCATGTGACCCAGCCTCTATATAGGCTGAAGTCACATAGCACCGCACATCACTCTGCTTTTCTCAGTGTAGGGATAGGATACAGCTGCTGCTGTGAGGGAGAGATTAAGGAAGAATTATTGGGAACAAAAGCGATTTTTGTCTAGCATATAAGAGTGAATCTGGATCGCACATCCTCAGTACTATGCTTTTGATATAACGACTGTCTTTCAGCATAATTTCGTGGCATCCCAGCCCAATTTGTAATACATTTTATGCTGTGCATGAATGAGGCATTAGTATACAGTTTTATCAAAGAGCATAGGCCCACTTACCGCGACAAGGTTGCCTCTACAAGTGGGGACCTACTCTAACCTCAATGGCGCAGCAGTGCGCGGCGACCACCGGTGCCCCTGCACCGCACCAGCAGCAGACAGCGGGACCCAGAAGCCACACAGCATCCCCACTGTGCAGCAAAGCCTCCTTGGCTCTGGGCCCCACCACCCCACCAGCACAGCACTAAGGGAACTAAAGCGATTTTTATCTGTCTGTCACAGGCACTGCATATCTGACAGTCCAATAAAACCATTAAATACTGCAATTACCTTGCTGATATAAAAAAAAGTACACTTTTATCGCTAGATAGTAAATCTACGGGCTATGCTGCATTTCTGACAGTCTAATTAAACCGTTACATACTGTAGTTACAGTGCTGCTATAAAAAAGAACATTTGTTTGCGCTAGATAGCAAATTTGCGTGCTACGCTGCATTTCTGACCAATAATGCATTTCTGAGTCCAATAAAACCATTAAATACTGCATTTACATTACTGTTATAAAAAACTGTTGTTTTTTTTTGCTAGATAGCAAATTTGCATCCTACGCTGCATTTCTGATATTCCAATAAAACCATAACATACTGCATTTTTATTGTTGTTTGCAAAAAACACTATTTTTGTGCTAGATAGCATATTTGAATCCTACTCTGCATTTCTGATATTCCAATTAAACCGTTAACTTCGGCTGTTACATTGTTGGTTGGAAAATTCAAATTTTTTTGTGATAGTGAAGTAATTGCAGAAAAAACTATATATAAACCATCCTGCACGATATGGTATTAAATGTGCGGATGTATATGGCTACATTTACAAAATAACAGAAAATAATGCACTATAAAAATAGATGCAAGACATATGGACTAAGCCCTCACTCTTGATAAAAACTAAGACACTTGGTCAATACATTATGATCAAAATACATCTAAGCCCACCTACCGGCGGCGACAAGGTGGTCTCAGGTCAGGCGGGTTCCTATGTTAACCTATTCATTCTGTGGCGCATTTTTCAGGAGCACAGTCCCCGCACATATAGTGTGCTGCCCCTTGTTACCTCCATGTGCATCAGCAACCAGTGGGAGGAGAGACACACACACCTATATGTACCACCTTAATCAAGGTCACCTATTAGATAGGTGTGGCAAAAGTGCACTTGATTATCACTCCCAGTATAGGAGCGTATTCACACATGAAGGTGCCACTCCTACAAGACAAATCAAACAAATCACAGAAAAAACTATATATAAACCATCCTGCACGATATGGTATTAAATGTGCGGATGTATATGGCTACATTTACAAAATAACAGAAAATAATGCATTATAAAAATAGATGCAAGACATATGGACTAAGCCCTCACTCTTGATAAAAACTGAGACACTTGGTCAATAAATTTTCATCAAAATACATCTAAGTGAAGTAATTGTATTGAATTGCTCCGTTACACTGTTGTGTAACATAAAGAAATGTATTTATGACACCGGCAGTGCCTTACTGTTAGTGAACTTAATTGTTGACTATTGGCAGTTAAATTTTCACCTGAGATAAACCATCTGTTATTTTGGTGGGCGAACGCAAATAATGAGGAGAATGTCAATTAAGGGACATGGCTCTGGTCGTGGTGCTGCTAGTGTTGGTGCAGCTCCGGTTGCAGGGAGAGGACATGGTCATGGTGTCATATTTTCCCACCGGTACCTAAATAAATCCAGACATAGACTCCAATAACTGAGCAAATTACTTTTTATTAAATTGTTAATTGGCATATAAATGGCCATGGTGTTTATGTTACCTTAATACCAATCATTAACCAACTTTTATCCAAACATATAACCATATAGATAACTAGTTTTTGTTATTAAGACCTTAAATAACTAGTCTGCTCAATGAGCAACTATTACCCCATACAAACACCATGACATAATAAATATGGGTGGGTGGGAGGGGGTTTCTTCTTGAATCCTGACGGTAATGCGCAGCACCTAACTGCTGTTTCCTTTTACAGGTACCACGAGGCTCCTGTTAAACAGTTCTCCAATCAACAAGTTGTATACAATCTCGAGGAGCACCACAGACTACAGGAACTGCATTTGTATCCCAGAGCCTTCAGTGTTATTTAGTAGTCCCGAATGCCGTTCTACGAATGGTGAGGCCAGAACAAGTACAGTCGCTAGTAGATTCAGTGGCTGACAGTGCCTCCAGTACCTTCACATTGTCTCCCACCCGGTCCACTGCTGAAAGGACAGAGTAGGCACCAGCAGGCCATGGGCAGCTAACCCACTTGCAAATCAGCCAAGCAGTCTGAGCCCCAAGTCATGCATTTAGACTGTTCGGTGATCTATACCCGTTTTTTCTTTCAAAGTACCCCTGCACTGCATACCTGACTGGGAAATATGTTCTGTAAATTCAGCAGCGTTTACATTGTTGGGTGCTGTAGTTATATGCTGTAAAATCTCCATGATGTCTCCATGATAAATCTGCAGTGTGGGGGCCCCGTGAGGCTTCTATACACTTTCAAAAAAATCCTTTAGCGGGGTGAATAGATGCCGGATGACGGGGACGCTCCATGACCCCTTTTTTCTTTCAAAGTACCCCTGTCCTGCATACCTGACTGGGAAATATATTCAGTCAATTCTGCGGCGTTTAGATTGTTGGGTGATCTATACCCCTGTTTTCTTTCAAAGTACCCCTGCACTGCATACCTGACTGGGAAATATATTCTGTAAATTCGGCAGCGTTTAGATTGTTGGCTGATCTATACCCCATTTTTCTTTCAAAGTAGCCCTACACTGCATACCTGACTGGGAAATGTATTCTGTAAATTCGGCGGCGTTTAGATTGTTGGGTGATCTATACCCCTTACAAGCGCACGCTGGTAGATGCGCTGCGGATGGCATTCCCACCTGACACCAGGGCCTCAGTGGAAGCACAAGGCGAAGGCAGAGGAGGAGGAGGAAGAAGTCGCCAATGCAGCTGGGGCACCGCCGGCACCTCAGAAGGCCGTTAGCATGGTTAGCATGGCCAAAATGTGAAAAAGCTTTGTTAGCAAGCCACAAGAACCAGCACCACCAGCTGATATGGAATGTCTTAGCAGGAGGCAGCATTCCAGCAACATGGTGGAACAGTATGTGTGCACACACCTACGCGTACTGACTAAAGGGTCTGCCCCATTCAACTTCTGGGTCTCCAAATTGGGAACATGGCCTGAGCTTGCCCTTTACGCCTTGGAGGGGATTTATCACAGACAAGGGCAGCTGCCTGTCCACAGCCAATGTGGACAAGCTTACGTTGATTAAAATGAACCAGGCATGGATCCCATAGGACTTGTCCGTACCTTGTGCAGAATAGACATGAATACTGGCCTCACACAGCCATTGTTATACGTCAGTGCACTTTCTCTTTGTTTTATTTTATGTATTCCACAATGTTTTGTGGTCTACCCAAATTAAATTAAAAAAAAAATTGTTGGCTACCTCCTCCTCCTCCACCACCGCTTCCACCTACACTGCCACGTCCACCTACACCACCATGTCCACCGCCTCCTCAACCTCCTACTCCATATGGACCTCTTCCTCCTAGTTCAAGATTATTATTTTTAATTTTTATTTATTTCATTTTATTTTAAGTCATATTGCTATGCCCAGTTCAGGGCACTTGTCATGCTTTTACCCACATTTTGCTGCCTTTGCAGCTCTCTAGCCCTTTCCATGACTCCTTTAGAGCCATTTTAGTGCCCCAAAGTTCAGGTCGCCATTGACTTCAATGGGGTTCGGGGTCAAGTTCAGGTCACGTTCGGGTCCCGAACTGGAACTTTGTGACGAAGTTCGTCCGAACCCGGCAAACCCGAACTTCCAGGTGTTCACTCAACTCTAGTAGTGGCAGCTGAATTGTCACCATTCGGCAGAGGGATGACTTCTGGCTCTCCACCTTGTTGGACCCTCGCTACCAGTCCAGAATGGGGGCCTTTTTTTACACCCACTGAGCGGGAGGACAAACTGAACTACTACAGAGACATCCTATGTAGTCAGTTGGCCGCTGCCTATCTGCGCCATCGTCCATCCTCTCGCGGGTCTGACCGGGGGGGCCCTCTGCGCTCATGTTCCACTGCCATGGCTGCTGGGGAGAGGTGGACTGCCAGGAGCAGTACCAGCTCAATCAGCAGCAGCCTGAGTCTGCAGTCGCTGATGAGTAGCTTTCTTCACCCGCATAGTGTAGAAACTACTCACCAGCAGCAGCAGGTAGACCTGGAGCAGGACCTGAACCAACAGGTGGTGGCATACTTGGACTGCACCCTGCCAACACACATTGAATATCCGCTGTGCAGCCAAACTGGATTTGTGGCCACAACTGACCGAGTTTGCCCTGGAAAAGCTGTCCTGCCCAGCCAGTAGTGTAGCATTAGAGCGGGTGTTTAGTGAGGTGGGGGCCATAGTGACCCCAAGGAGAACTCACCTGTCCATCCAAAGTGTGCAGAGACTGACCTTTGTAAAGATGAATCAGGCGTGGATCAGCCAGGATTTCCACCCACCAATTCCTGATGCATCTGATTAGATCATCCATGCTGCCTCACCCAATTCTTGAAAAAAGAGACCGGTTTTTTCCAGCTACCTGACTCAGCTACTACTGTGATGCTGCCACCCACCTGATGCCACACATCTGATGCCAAGTGCTCCTTCTTTCACCAACCTTCGTCACTGGTATTGTCACCCACCAGCCCACTCTGTCAACGGGTCACTTTATGATATCCTGCTGCTGCCATCTCCACACTATGTCACCTTGCCACTCTGTGGTATCCTGATACTGCTGCTGCTGCTGCCTTCTCCACACTATGTCACCTTGCTTCTCTTTGGTATCCTGATGCTGCTGCTGCTGCAATCTCCACACTACGTCACCTTGCCTCTCTGTGGTATCCTGATGCTGCTGCCACCTCAAGACTGTCATTTTGCCATTCTGTGGCTTCCCCATGCTGCTGCCACCTCCACACTCTGTTATTGTGCCACTCGGTGGCCTACTCATGCTGCTGCCACCTCCACACTCTGTGACCTACTCATGCTGCTGCAAACTCCAGACATTGTGCTGCTTTCTGGTCTTCTCATGCTGCTGCCACCTGTCTCCTCATGCTGCTTCCACCTCACCACTATGTCGTCGGACCACTCTGTGAACTTCGCATGCTGTTCCCACCATCCCCACTTCATGACTGGCCCACTATTTTGGCTTTAAGCCTGGCTGACATCATCATTTATTTGACCTTTCTTCTGATCTGTCAGAAGCAAGGAAAAATGAGACGCACAACGGATCCTGACTGTGTAGCAGCTGTAAGGCCTGTATGGTCCCATGAGAATTGGCTTATGATTTGGTAGCCAAAAGCAGGAGTGGGTACAAAACACAGAAGACATGCAAATATTACCTTCACATGTCATCTCTGTTTGGATCCACTGCTGTTTTTTTTTTTTTTTTGCATTGGCAATACTGATAGATTATTAAGCAAATGCTGACCGAGTGAAGGCCTATGCTCCACGGACAGGATTCATTTTTTGTGGGTTATTATTCTGACGGATCAGAGGAAGGGCAAAATAATCAGTGACATCAACTCTATCTTACTGCTGACACCCTATCCACTCTATCAAGGGGGCTCTACTTGTATAAGTGTTTAATAGAACAGGTTCTGTAGACATCTATGTGGAATCAGCTGACACGGGTGTAAAAGGAGTGCTCTTCTACTTGACGCTAACATCTACCTGTAAGGCTGAGTTGATGCATGAGTTATTTGGTCAGTTTTGGCCCCGTGACTGCCCAAATAAGTGAAGTGTGCAGTGATTCTAAGAGCCACACCTGTCACAGGCATGTCATACTAACTCAGTATTATTTCACTAACACAGCAGACTCCGTATGCGTGTTATTCAAGGCACAGTGTTTTACACCCCTATAAAGGCTCTCTGCAGCCCAGGAATAGCCATTTTTGAACGCAATTCGCCACAACTAAAATTCAGATCAAAGTGAATTTTTCCAGAAAAATTCAGCGAACCGGCTGAATCAAATTTGTTTAAAATTTGTTCATCATTAATTACATCATTACACCTTTTTTTACGAAAGTAGGACAATTTAAGTTAAAAGGATTCCAACCCTCAGGAGTCAGGAGAACAAGGGTCCACTGACACCTGATCACTGACACCTGGCTGCTAAATTCTGTACACACTTCAATGGAGAGGTTGTTTCTTTCTGTAACTCCTATATATAACAATAATAATAATAATTTACAATGCAGAGGGTATTATTATTATTATTATTTATCATAATTTGAAACTGACAATAATTCTCTGGCACTGTACAACTAAGAGGGGTTACACATATATAAGATAAAACAATACAAGCATAATGTGTGTGAACTTATTAACAGACTGGTATAGAGGGGAAGAGGACCCTGCCCACGAGAGCTTACAATCTACAACGTGAGAAGGGAAAGACACGGTAGGTGAGTGTATATGTTCAAACCAAAATAGAAATCACAGGATTACAGACTAATATAAACCTGAAACACTAGGAGTGAGGTTCCTGCTTGCAAGAGCTTACAATCTGTGAAGAAATGGGATGACACAACAGGTAACCCTTTTTTTTAATTTGCAGGAGACTTCTTAAGGGTTAATACCTACTTAGTCTCAGTCTGAATTCTGAGACCACATGGAATAGTAGGCTTTTGAGATCTTTTCACATGGGGCAGTGCTTCCTGATGACTGTTGTTGATGTACTGTTGTGCCAGTGGGCTGGTAGGGCCCAGTGCCAGGGGGGCTTAGCCTGATAGCAGTGGTGTTGTTGGTCTCTCCATCTGCAAGTGGTCGCCAAATGGCACAGTGCCAAATTAAAATAGGGATCCACTCACAAGAGACCACCTTGATGTGGTGAGTGGGCCTATGCATTTTGATCAAAACGTATACAATGGCCTCGTGGGCATGTCTAGAAATTATGCTGAGAAGCAGTAGATACATACATGGCATGTGGATGTGCAATCCATATCTTTTTTTTCTTAAGATTGACAAATAAATTAGAGACATGGTATAAAATATTCAAATTGGAATTGCTCTTGTACGTGGAAATATCTTTAGTGGAACATTATATGTCAATTTGTAAAAAGGGGAAAACAGAAACAAGTTTATTAATGACCTTTTCCGTCATTGAAATTTAGGAAAAAAATACACCCTATGTTCCGTCCACTATATTTTTATAAATTTGCTTCTGGATGCCTAATTTTACATCACAGAGGCCATATAGAAATAACATTTCCTAGGTTATAGAGATGTTTTTTCTTGTAGGTGAATGTAACCTGTATTTTGAGATATATGTTGTTTGTACAGCCACTTTAGCATGCTGTGGATGAAAGGTTTGATCTGTAATTTAATTTCTAAATAAAAAAGGTACTACATGAATTTAAATTCACAGTAAACCTATAGCCATGCTTGCCCTTGACGATGATATATCAGGTAACGTTACTGAACAATTGCATAAACAGTGATAGCTAAGTAAGTGTTTAACAGATACACAGCAAACATGGTTTCCATCTGCAGTGTCCTGAAACACATTGCTTAATACTGTGATTGTGTTTTATGTAAACTGTGCTTGTGAATCAGTTCTCATAAAGTTGCATAGCTAAAAGGGAGGTCCTAACAAGCCTCCAAGGGTTGACTCCACCCTACACACAGTACAGAGGAGAAGGAAGAAGAAGGTCAGTGTGTGTGATGTCTGACCTCAGCAGCCATTTTGGAGAGTTATCTAAACTCCATAGTTAGTTCCGTGCACCAGCCTATCGAAGGGAAAGACTACAGAAGAACCAGAGAACTCAGAGAGGGAGTGAGAATATTGACAAAGGAAGGTAACTGTCATTTATCAGACACTAGTCTCCTTTGTATTAGGTGGAGAGATTCTAAGTTACAATCTGCCCACCATAATCAAGGACAGAAAGGCCATCTGTCAGAATATAGTGAACCTAGAGAGAATTCAGAAGTATATGATCAAACAGTACAGCAGAGGTAGTTCATCCCTCCAACCTGGAGAAATAAGAGAAAGAAAGACTAAGAGTGATTGTCATAGGAAACTACTCCTTATGCAACTTCTGGGAACTAATGTGAATCACTGTAAAAGCTGCTTTGATGTAAATGACTTTTGCATACCTTGATGACCTGTGGATCAGCTTCAGTAAAGTACTGGGAGCTTGTTAAAAGCTCTGGTCTCCTTATTCTACATCAACTATCAACTCCATTTTAAATTGCACCCTACGGTACTAGCGTCATGAACTACAACACAGGGGCCCAGCCGCAAAAGGCGCCCTAAACACGACCATCACCATCAAGAGAGTGCAACACCTGCAACAGAGAGTGCCCCGGAGAATTTCGTGCTGTCTTCCTCATCACTGCACACCGACCCAGGGAGCTTCAAAACTGTGACTACAACTACTACCCCCATCAGCCCACCGTGCACTCATATACTGCCCCTACGGTCCAGTTTGCTGCACATCCATATCAGCCGAACATTTTAGGAGCAGGTTTTAGGGTAGATTAACATATTTATGAAACAAAAAAGATGTTATCATATTCATGGCACAAGAAGGGACATTTTTCATGACCATTTACCATGAGGATGTTGCGCTGATGCCCGCCACTGCACCTCTCTTCCCTGAAGGCACCAAGGTCGCACTACTCACTCCACTGGCCTCTCACTAGTCTTCCCCAGCTGGCAGAATTCCTGGCCATTGGTGTCCTTAGTGTATTGCATTGGCTGCAGCCTCTACCTTCCCTGTGTTGGTCCTAGGCTGTGCTACAAGGTGCTCATGTGCTTTCTCTTGGCCTCTTAATTTTGCAGCTTAGCCTCGTGCACCTGAATGGGACTGAGCAGAGATTAGTCCATGTGACGGATGAACATGATATCACTGGCCTAGGAAGAGGCTGCAGCACTTACTGGAGTGCTACGACCTCTCCAAACAGCTGATCAACAAGTCTACCGGATTTGGATCCCCGACGATCTGATCTGATATTGATGACCACTCCAGAGAGAAATCAGAATCAATGGAATGGAAGCTTTAGGGTACAGGCACATGGTATGGCGCAGTTTTGGAAACCAAAATCAGGAGTGGATCATAAAAGGAGAAAAAATATAAAGGACAGATGCTACATCTCCTTTTTTATTTTAGTCCTAGTTTTGGTTTCTACAACTGCATCGGGGAATATGAATGTGTGGCTCTAACTTTAAAGTACCCATTGCAAATAATTTTAGGTGAAAAGTTCTGGTGTGCTTTTAGTGGATTTTATTCCTTCAGCATGTTGGACGGTACACATCTTGAGGCAAGGTTATGATATCCAAAGGCTCCTCTGCACAGCTCTATTCTAATAATAGAAGGTTTGCAGAAGAGACTGACCATTGTACAAGAGACACAAAGAACATGAAATGACAGATACAACAGTTAAGAGAGCAATTAATTGTAACTATAGTATATTTAAAAATGTATAGCAGGTAATGGTAACCTTACTGCAAATAAGAGGATGATGTCAAAGGGTATGTGTCATCGTTGTTTAAATCGTGTTTTTTATGTTTAACTAATTTTTAAAGAATTTTTGATTTTTCGTGTACAGTAAATATCTAGATGCTTATCTGTCATTCTTAATCCACCATTCAGAATAGGTGATTGTCAAATCTTATCTATTCTTTCATTGTACAATGACCTCTGCACAGAGCATCTGTGGAGATAAGCGGAGGGTGGGAGTTCCAAAGGCCAGACTGAGGGGCTCTAATCAGTTACCATGACAGCCTGGGGCCTTGAGAAAGTTCCCAAGCCCGTCATGACTAACTGCCTTAAAAGACATGTGCAAGGCATGGCTTCTCAGGCATTCTGTCAGAATCCTATACACTGCAATAGTGTTCTAATCTTCTAATCAGAAGATCACATGTTCAAGTCCCCTAAGGGGACAAAAAGATTCAGTGTAAAAGGTAAAAATAAATAAAAACTTTAAATCAACTCCCCAATCCTTTTCCCAATTTTACATATAAAATAAACAATAAAAACAATAAATGTAATTAATATTTTTTCCTGTGCAGTCAATGTCATGGCACTTTGTCCCCCTGCAAAAAATTAAACAAAAAAATTTATAAAAATTCGTATCTAGAGTTGAGCGGACACCTGGATGTTCGGGTTCGAGAAGTTCGTCCGAACGTCACGGAAATGTTCGAGTTCGTGATCCGAACTTGACCCCAAACCTGAACCCCATTGAAGTCAATGTGGACCCGAACTTTTGTGCACTAAAATGGCTGTAAAATAGTCCTGAAAAGGGCTAGGGGCTGCAAAAGGCATAATGTGGGTAAGTGCCCTGCAAACAAATGTGGATAGGGAAATAACTTAAAATAAATAAAAAAATAACTAAAAATGAAACAATATTAATTGGCAACTCGGAGGAGGAGGTGGAATAGGAGGTTGGGGAGGCATCAGGTGGGAATGCCATTAGAAGCGCGTCAACCAGCGTGCGTTTTGTAGTCAGTAGTCACGCATCTTTTGATCTGTAACATACGTTTTTACAAAATTTCATTTCCTGCCAGCAATGCACAGCTGTGGCTTATCACTGGCAAAAATGGGTTAATGTCACCCACCAATGGAACAGGTGATATTCAGAAATGTTAGGTGCCTGGCACCCAGACAGAGGAGAAGTCAATGCTCGGCAAAACAGGCTTCATGTCACCCACCAATGCAGCAGGCGATTATCAGAAATGTAGGTCCCTGGCACCCAGACAATGAAGAGGTCATTGGATGGCAAAAAGAGGTTAATGTCACCCACCTAAGCAACAAGCGATTATCTGAAATGTAGGCCCCGGCACCCAGACAGAGGAGAGGGCAATGCACGGCAAAAGAGACTTCATGTCACGCAGCAATGGAACAGGCCATTTTCAGTAATTTGGGCCCCTGGCACCCAGACAGAGGAGAGAGGTCACATAACAGCAAAACAGGCATCATGTCACTCAGCAATGCAGCAGTTGAATATCATAAATGTAGGCTCCTGGCACCCAGACAATGAAGAGGTCATTGGATGGCAAAAAGAGGTTAATGTCACCCACCAAAGCAACAGGCGATTATCATAAATGTAGGCCACAGACACCCAGACAGAGGAGAGAGGTTAATGCATGGCAAAAGTAGCTTTATGTCACCCACCAAAGCAACAGGCCATTTTCAGTCATTTAGGCCGCAGGCACCCAGACAGAGGAGAGGTGCATTCAAATTGGGGTAGCCCCCGAAGTAATGGTACAAATAAAAAAAGGATTCAATGAATAAGTGCACTGGAGTACAAGAATGTATGGTTGAGGCGGTTATAAATGTCTATTCTGCACAAGGTACGGACAAGTCCTGTGGGATCCATGCCTGGTTCATTTTAATGAACGTGAGCTTGTCCACGTTGGCTGTGGACAGATGGCTGCGTTTGTCTGTAATGACGCCCCCTGCCGTGCTAAATACACGTTCAGACAATACACTGGCTGCAGGGCAGGCCAGCACCTCCAAGGCATAAAGGTCAAGCTCAGGCCATGTGGGCAATTTGGAGACCTATCAGTCAGTATGTGGAGGCGTGTGGACACGTACTGTTACACCATGTTGTTCAAATGCTGCCTCCTGCTAAGGTGTTCCATATCAGCTGGTGGTGTAGGTTGCTGTGGCGCGGTAACTTTTCCATATGTCGGCCATGCTAACCCTGCCTTCTGAGGAGCTGGCAGTGACACAGCTGTGTTAGCGACCGCTTGCTCCTCCTCCTCCTCTGCCTTTGCCTTGTGCTTCCACTTGTCTCCCCGTGTCAGTTGGGGAATGCCCTCAGTGGAAGTGGAATGCCCTCAAGAGCGTGTCTAATAGCGTGCGCTTGTACTCGCGCATCTTCCTATGACGTTCCAGTGCAGGAATTAAGGTGGGCCTGTTGTCTTTGTACCGGGGATCCAGCAGGGTGGCAACTCAGTAGTCAGCACAAGATACAATGTGGGCAACTGTGCTGTCATTGTGCAGGCACTGCAGCATGTAGTCACTCATGTGTTCCAGGCTGCCCAGAGGTAGGGATAAGCTGTCCTCTGTAGGTGGTGTATCGTCTGTGTCCTCCGTATCCCCCCAGCCACACTCAAGTGATGGCCCTGAGCTGCGTTGGGTGCCACCCTGCAATGAACCCGGTTCCTTCTCCTCCTCTACCCCATCCTCCTCCTCCTCGTCCGCCAGAACTGTGCCCTGGCTGGCCACATGTGTACCTGGCCTCTGCTGGTGCACCCTCTGAGCCACTTTGGAATGAGCGGCCTGAAACCCTGTGAAACGCCCCCTCTTCCTCCTCCTCCTCCTCTGCCACATCCTTTTTCATCATCGATTTTTCAAGGAGACATAGAAGTGGTATTGTTAAGCTAACAATGGCGTCATCAGCACTGGCCATGTTGGTTGAGTACTCAAAAGACCGCAACAAGGTACACAGGTCTCGCATGCAGGCCCAGTCACTGGTGGTGAAGTGGTGCTGATCCGCAGAGCGACTGACCTGTGTGAGCTGCAGTTGAAGCTCCACTATATCCTGCTGCTGCTCGAACAGTCTCTCCAGCATATGCAAGGTGGAGTTCCATCTGGGGGGCAAGTTGCATATGAGGAGGTGAGCTGGAAGGCCGAAGTTACGCTAAAGCGCAGACAGACGAGTAGCAGCAGGGTGAGAACGCAGAAAGCGAGCACAGATGGACCGCACTTTCAGAAGCAGCTCTGACATGTCTGGGTAGTTTTTAAGAAACTTCTGCACCACCAGATTCCGCACATGCGCCAGGCAAGGGATGTGCGTCAAACCGGCTAGTCCCAGAGCTGCAACGAGATTTTTCCCATTATTGCACACCACCAGGCGGGGTTTGAGGCTCACTGGCAGCAACCAGTCATCGGTCTGTTGTTTTATGCCCCTCCAAAGCTCCTGTGCGGTGTGGGGTTTGTAACCCAAACACATGAGTTTTAAAATCGCCTGCTGACGTTTTCCCCTGGCTGTGCTGAAGTTGGGGGTGAGGTTCTTTCGATGACCGGATGTGGTGGTGGTAGAATAGGAGGAGGAGAATGCGGAGTAGGAGGCAACAGGAGGCAAAGAATAATGCCCTGCGATCTTCGGTGGTGGAAGAACATGCGCCAAACCGCTTTCCGCCTCGGTCCCAGCCGCCACTACGTTTGCCCAGTGTGCAGTTAGGGAGATATAGAGGCCCTGGCCGTGCTTACTGGTCCATGTATCTGTGGTTATGTGGACCTTGCCACAGATGCCATTGCGCAGCACACACTTGATTTTATCCTCCACTTGTTTGTGCAGGGAAGGAACTGCTCGCCTGGAATAGTAGTGGCGCTGGGCACGACGTACTGTGGGACAGCCAACGCCATCAGCTGTTTGAAACAGTCTGTTTCCACCAAACGGAATGACAGCATTTCAAAGGCCAGCAAGTTTGAAACGCGGGCATTCAGGACCAGAGAGTGGGTAGGTTGGTAGGAGGGTATTTTTTCTTTCTCTCCAGTGTTTGGGAGATGAAGAGCTGAACGCTTGCCTGTGACATGGTGGAGATGCTTGGTGATGGTGACGGAGGTGGTGGTGTTGGTGGGACATCCTCTGTTGGCTGGTTGCCTGGTGCCATGTTGACTCCATAGGTGTAGGAAGAGGCCGAGACAGCAGAAGAAGAGGGAGCAGGAGAAGCCAGAGACCTTTCATGGTTTTTAAGGTCTTTACTCCACTGCAGTTCGTGCTTTTCATGTAGATGCCTTGTCATGCAGGTTGTGCTCAGGTTAAGAACGTTTATGCCTCGCTTTAGGCTCTGATGGCACAACGTGCAAACCACTCTAGACTTGTCGTCAGGACATTGTGTGAAGACCTGCCACACCAATGAACTCCTTGGTGCAGGCCTTGGTGTGCTCGGTGCCTGGGTGCAGTGGGCAGTAGCAGGCGTACTGTCTAGGGAACGGCCGCTCCGCTTTTGCACCTCGCTCCCTCTTTTGCTGTGCTGTTGCCTCTGTGTGACCACCGCCTCTTCCTCACAACTGCACACATCACTAGCACAACCTTCAGTCCAGTCTGGGTCTAGGACCTCATCATCCTCCACATCATCTTCCACCCATTCATGACCCCTGCCCTCCTCGTCGGTCGGCACATTGCAGAAAGCCACATCAGTTGGCACCTGTGTTTCGTCATCATCAGAGACGTGCTGCGGCGGTCTTCCCATGTCCTCATCCTGCAACATAAGTGGTTGGGCATCAGTGCATTCAAGGTCTTCCACTTCTGTGGCAGAGCTAGGTGTATGGGCCGGGGAAACCCTGCCGACAGATTCATCAAAAAGCATAAGAGTTTGCTGCATGACTTGGAGCTCTGACTGCTTGGCTGATTTGCAAGGGGGTGAGGCGAAAGACTGATGAGCATGGGCTGCAGGTGCCATCTCTGAGCTTTCTGCAGAGGACTGGGTGGGAGACACTGTGAAGAAACTGGAGGCACTGTTAGCCACCCAATCTACTATCGCCTGTACTTGTTCTGGCCTCACCATCCCTAGAGCGGTATTCGGACCTACCAAATAACGCTGCAGGTTCTGTCGCCTACTCGCACCAGAGGAAGGTGTTTTACTTGGACCAGTAGTTGCTGCTGAATGGCCACGTCCTCTCCCAGCAACAGGAGCTCCACCAACACCACCACGACCATGCACATGTCCCTTATTTGATGTTCTCCTCATAAGCTGAAAGATGGTTTCTCTCCAGTGTCAATTTAACTGCCAATTGTCAACAATTAAGTTCACTAAGGCAGTGCCCGTGTCATAAAAATGCTCTGTGGACCAAGAATAAAGTTTTTTTTGGCCTGAAACACACTGATTCTCAATTTCACTGCAGACATGTAAAATATGTATTTGTACACTGTATTCACAACTGTTTGGTGAACCCAGAACACGTTTTAATAAAACACAGTAAAGCACTATTTTCGTGCTGCAATTTAAAATTGGTATTTGTACGCTGTATGCACAAGTGGTTTGTGGACCAAGAACAAGGATTGTTGTAATAAAACACAGAAAAGCAGTATTTTACTGCTATTAATAAAATGTAGCTATTTCTACAGTTTATGTAAAAGTGGTTTGTGGACCCAGAACACGGATTTTTTCAATAAAACACAGAAAAGCAGTATTTCACTGCTATTAATAAAACTTAACTATTTCTACGGTTTATGCTAAAGTGGTTTGTGGACCCAGAACAAGGATTTTATTAATAAAACACAGAAAAGCAGTATTTCACTGCTATTAATAAAACGTTGGTATTTCTACGCTGTATGCACAAGTGGTTTGTGGACCCAAAACAAGGATTTTTTAATAAAACACAGAGAAATGTTGGTATTACTATGCTGTATGCACAACTGCTTTGTGAAGCAAGAATATTGCTTTTTTCCCACAAAAGAAAAAATGTATTCACTACTTCACTGCAGAAATGTCAAATGTGTATTTGGGCAGTGTATTTGGAACTGCTTTGTAGGCCAGGAATACTTCTATTTTTCCCCAAAATACACTGAGGCTCTACTTCATGGCAGAAATGCCAGGGTATTTTAAACTGTTTTGTGGACCAGGAATAACTTTTTTTTCTCAGGAAACACACTGATGCACTATGTCCACTGGCGTACATAAAGGGGTCGCAGGGGTCGCAGTTGCTACTGGGCCTGGCACTCCAGGGGGCCTGCCCACCTGTGGACTTCCCCCAGGCCGGCATGCCACCCTAAAGCCTGTTAAAATCTTAAAAACTGCCACTGGCAGGGGCCCTGCTGTACTCACATGTAATGGAGCGCTCTGATGGGGCCCCGCATGAAGTAAAGTGGCAATTTCGGGCCCCATCAGAGTGCTCCATTACATGTATAATATAAAGGGGGGAAAGGGGAGGAAGGGGGGGAGCGCGCACTCACTCACACCCGTCCGGCAGTTCCTTTCCATAGTGAAGCAGGGAGACCTCTCTCATCCCTGCTTCTCTGATCTTAACAGCTCAGGAGCTCCCCCTGCTGTCCCCACATCGTGCTGCTGGCTGTCGGAAGGAGATGTGATAACCCGAGAATCTGCCTTCAGCACAGCCAGCAGCGCGATGAGTGTGGGAACCTGTCATCAGGGAAGAAGGTAAGTATGTTTTTTTTTTTTTTTTTTCTAAGGCTGCAGACTGGGGGAAGGGGAAAGGGGGGGCTTTGATGGGCATAAATATTTTGAAGGGGCACATAATCTGGTATAACTACTCTGAGGGGGCACATATTTGGGCACATCTACTTTGAGGGGGCACATAACTGGGCATAAATACTGTGAAGGGGCACATAATCTGGCATAACCACTCTGAGGGGGCACAACCCGGCACATATTTGGGCATATCTACTTTGAGGGGGGCACATAACTGGACATAAATACTGTGAGGGGCACATAATCTGGCATAACTACCGTGAAGGGACACATAATCTAGCATAACTACTGTGAGGGGGGCACGTATCTGGCATAACTACTGTGAGGGGACACATAATCTGGCATTACTACTTTGAGGGGACACATATCTGGGCATAACTACTGTGAGGGGGCACATATCAAGGCATAACTACTGTGACAGGAACAAAGTTGGGCATTAGTACTGTGTGGTAGCACTAGATTACCCTGCTTTACATTGGCATAGCTCAGTCTTACAGGTCAGCACAGCGTCCCCTGCTGGTGATTTCATAGGGGCAGTCACCATCCCTTCCTTATGTGATTATTCTTTTTTTCTCTAACACCACAGGGACCTTGTTCTGGATCCAGCGGACATCACGTCGACGCCAGCGACACCCTGGATGAGGTAGGACCAGATTTTATTAGGACTGGGTGAGTGTAGCCATTAGGCTTAGGGCTCTTTAACAAGAGCGGATCCCGTGCGGCTAATCCCCTGCGTGAAAGAGATCCAAGCTCCGCTCTAGACAGCAGAGACACTGAGCATTAACATGATTGATAATGCTCTTTGCATCTCTGTGACCTTCTTACTACAAAATCACAGTGAGATAAAGTTGTCACCGTGATTTTGTAGTAAAAAGATCACAGTCAATCATGTTTCTGCTCGGAGTCTGTGCTGTCCGGAACAGGGCTTGGCATTCATTCACAAAGAGGATTAGCCGCACGGAAAGAGCCCTTAGTAGCCCAAAGTTTAAAGTGTAACTGCCATATAAATTTTTATATTTTTTTGCTGAAGTGTAGGGCAAGTGATAGGTAACATTTTTATTTAGCCAAAACGTTTTATTTTATTAGTAAACTGGGGCTGAAATGGCCCTCAGTAGTGCTCTCAGAAATGGGGGGGGGCAACGGGTAGGGGGCCCCATGGATCAGTTTTGCAAGGGGGCCCCATATTGTGTGTACGCCACTGACAATTTCCCTGCAGAAATATTATTTGTACGCTGTCTGCACAACTGGTTTGAACACCAGGAATAAGTTTTTTTTTGCCAAAAATACACTGATTCTCTATTTCACTGAAAAATGTAAAATATGTATTTGGGCAGTGTTTTTAACACTGCTTGGTGGACCAGGAATACTTCTATTTTTCCCAAAAATGCACTGAGGCTCTATTTCACAGCAGAAATGTCAAATGTGCGTTTGGGAGGTGTATTTCAAACTGTTTTGTGGACCAAGAATAACGTTTTCTTTCCCTGAAACACACTGATGCACTATTTCC
This sequence comes from Bufotes viridis, assembly GCA_033119425.1. Taxonomy (NCBI): domain Eukaryota; kingdom Metazoa; phylum Chordata; class Amphibia; order Anura; family Bufonidae; genus Bufotes; species Bufotes viridis. The sequence continues at coordinate 94,499,833 of CM065589.1, forward strand.
CTGCAGAAATATTAAATATGTATTTGTAAGCTGTATGCACAACTGCTTTGTGAAGCAAGAATATAGCTTTTTTTCAAACAAAAAAGATGTATTCACTTTTTCACTGCAGAAAAGTCAAATGTGTATTTGGGCGGTGTATTTCAAACTGCTTTGGGGACCAGGATCACAGCTTTTTATGACAAAAATACTACAGAAATTGACTATACGGTTTAGCGCATTGTATACACAAGTGCTCTGTGGCACCACGGTCCCAGACTAGTCAAATGGACTATGTCACCCCTTAATTATACCAAAGGTAATGTAGGAGACTTGAGCAGCCAGAAAAAAAGCATTTTCTCCTTCACTCAGCTACCAAAAAGGATTAAGCCGATGTCCCTGCTAGGCTGGCAGACATGCAGTACACTGCAGTGGCTAAAATGGCCGCCAACCCCCACCTCTCTAACAGATGTATTTTGAAAATAAATTCCTTGGCAGGGGCTGGTTACAGAAATATAGGATTGCTGAAGCTCCGTACCTCTCTATTTGCTGTATCTTGTGGATTAATGTAAAACAGGTTCTGCAAATTTCTTCCCTAATCTGTCCCACACAGAAGAGCAGAGTGACGTGTGGCGCTACGTGACTCCAGCTTAAATAGAAGCTGGGTCACATGCTGCACTCAGCCAATCGCAGCCATGCCATTAGTAGGCATGGCTGTGATGGCTTCTTAGGGCAGAGAAGTAAAACGCTTGCTGATTGGCTGCTGTTCAGCCCTTCTGAAAGTGGGAAGAATCGCTAAACAGCGTACCCGAACCCGAACTTTTATGAAAATGTTCGGGTTCGGGTCCGGGTCCCGAACACCCCAAAATTCGGTACTATACAGTTCGAGTTTGCTAAACCCTAGTCATATCTATTCCAAAACAGTACAAATAAAAATTACAGTTCATCCCACAATAAATAAGCCTTCCCACAGCTCTGTAAATGTAAATATAAAAGAAAGTTATGGGTGTCAGAAAATGGCGATGCAAAGAGAATGTATATTTTTTCAAAGAAGTGGTGAACCTCAATAAAAAACTAAACAAATTTGCCCCCACTACTTACCAAGAAATGAGCTTCATGATGACGTAATTCATCACATAGCAAATTTTTTTTTTTTTATTCGGTAAAGCAGCTGAATCTAATTTTTATAATACTTCGCTTATCTCTACTTTTGGCTTTTGGAAGGTAGAAAGGAGAAAACAAAATGGAAAACCACAAATGGTCTGGTCCTTAAGGGGTTAACTCTCAGGCGGGATTTTATTTAAGATTATTAGGTCTAGTGCTGTAATTCTTCCTAGTTAAACCTTTAACACATTGTATTATTGTCATAAAACGGCCTTTACATCAGGACACCCAATTTCCTTCTTACTTAATTGGCTTTTATGGACTCTTCTTTATTAATATGAAATATTGTATTACTTTCAAGATAATGAAGTGTATATGATCCTCATTTCATATGCACATTTTTTGTCATTAAAGGTACATTTCTGGACCCCATGCCATGACAAATTACGTTTACCCACTTAAAGAGCAATAAATCAACATAAAAAGAATGCTTCTGGGGTAAATTCTGTTGTAGGAGGTCCTTATTTTACCATACTATTCATCAAGTGCTAATAAAGTGCCATGGTATAAGCTGGCTCATTAAAGCTACCGCTTCTTTATACTTACAATGTTCTTAAATTATTACTTGCTTTTATTAGTGTATGTACTTCTGAGATCAAAGGCATCAATAATGTATAAAGTTAAAATATACTAAGACTTTACAAATGTACGCTCCTTTAAAACCAATTTAAACTTGTTGGTCTTATACGCAAGGGTGTAGTTAAGCTTACCAGATGGGAACCAGAAAATGCATCTTACATTTTATGCCTATTTCTAAATTTTTGTGGCTTATACTTTCCTGCATTATTTATTAATACTCATATGTATACGTTGTTTAGACACTGTAGGTGCAGTACATTAGATGAATTTGTTCCTATAATGCCTAATATTGTAAACTATTTGCATGCACTGTAAATATGGTTTCCATTAAACCATTTCCATTGAGTTCTTGAACATCAAAAATAAACAAGTTAGAAGTTGACAGAGCAGGAAGCGGCTTCTTTTATAATTGGTCGAGAGTTTATGACAACTTTAAAGTCAAAATGGTTACTGATCGTCGGGCGGCACTGTGTGAAGGTGTGGGTGCGCGGTTAGCGGACATCACTCCAGATGCTTGAATGAAGGAAAAACCGGCACACCTTTTACTGCAATTATATCAGGTTTATTCGCGACTCATGAGAGACGTGACACGCGTTTCGGCACATGCAGGTGCCTTTATAAAACAATGTGAGCAGCAGGATAGAAGGGTAAGGCATGAGCATACATTTAAATGGTCCGCCCTTGGTCAGGTGACTCGGGCTGCTTGTGTCATGTGACTGTGATGTCACATTGGCACGGTAATCAGAGTAAATACAAACAAGGATTGATTAATAGAATATACACAGATGAAAAGAATAACAATTAGGAAAGCATGTAAATGGATCCTATAACAGTAAGGTTCTCACAGGAAGCATGGTGAGTGAATTCTCAATAGTAATGCAGAGATATTATGAAAAGCCCACCCTTGGTCATGTGACAGGGGCTGCTTGTGTCATGTGACTATGACATCACATTGGCTAAGGCAAATACAAATAAGGATAGATGACACGTATATGCATCCAGGAGGAATAACCCGGCCGCCCGCAGGACGCATCTCTGCGTTAGGCTGTCGGGAGATGGTTGAAGGGGAGGCAATAGGGTTGGCATGCTGCTTAAACTTGAGGCGTACTGAATCCACCGCCTGCAGACCCTGACACCCAAAGGGTTAAATCGAGAATATGCAGTCACCATCTTTCTATAATGCCCCACACCTACACCACCACACATACATCACAGCCTCATGCATATGTGCCTCTCTCACTGACAAGCATTCTTAACTTGTCCACAAAACAGTTTGAAATGCACTGCCCAAACGCACATTTGACTGCCAGCCAATGATCAGCGCTGGCAGGTTGGTGACTTTAAAAAAATCGAACCACCAGCCATATGACAAATTATATTTATGAATATAATGTGTTAAATGGCTTCTGTGCTCTCTGCTGGGTCCTTTTCGTCGGTTGGTCCCAGCAGAGAGCACAGATCACAGTGAGTACACCAAGAACTACAAACTTAGCCCCAGATCACCCCCCCACTCAATCACCCCAATTAACCCCTTGATCACCCCTGTCAATCACTAGTGAATCAATCACTAGTGAAAGCGAAAAAAGTGATCAGTGTAAACTGTCACTTTTTTTTTTCACCAGTATTGACTGTTAGGTTTAGGTTAATTTAGGCCCCTTTGGTAGGTAGTTAGCTTCAGTTAGCGCCCAGCCCACCGCACCGCAGTCACTGATTCGCTGATTAGCGTATCGCTAATCAGCATTGGTACTTTATAGTATCTGGCACACCTTTGTGTGTATCTGTAAGTAATTAGAACTGATCACAGTCAGACCTATAATAGTATTAGTGTCACCTTAGCTCGCCCTCTACCCAAAACGCATTTTTTTTTTTTATCACTACACAAGCTCTGCGGCGATAAAAAAATCAGTTTTGATATTTTTTATCAATCGCAGCGGCTTCCTGTACTTCACTAGCTTCCCATTTGTAAGGCAGGCTTGCTTTTTTTCTTGGGTAGTGTGGGGAGTCGCTCTGGTAGACAGCGGTGCGGGTGCAGTTTAGAGGCAAAACAAGGAGTCCAGATTGTGCATCAAACAGTGTTTTATTCACACTTGCACACCAGAAATGAAAACAGTCTCTTGGTGACAGTTCACACACAACAGAAATCATGTGGCAAAACCAAAAACAGGCCAACACAGGGTCCAGTCACCTTGGGTGGTTTAAGTGCGGGTTCACACCTAGCAGTCGGTTCAGCCGCAGGCGATTCCTCCTTCAGGTTGCAGGGAAACACCACCTTGCTGAGCTCCGTCCTCCAGCACAGAGAACTCCTCAGCCCTGTTAGCAGGCTCCAGGATAATCACAGCCTCAGACACAGCTGATGGCTGTGTTTTATACCCAGCCCAAAACTCGGACTGGACCGTGGGGAGCAGCCACCCACCCTACTCTTTAGCTGCTCCCAGTAAGAGCCGGCCCGGATCGGCTTTGCAGCCATGCTATTTAAAAGAATCAAACAGCACTAGCTGCTGCAGACAAAAACCCGGCTCTCACCTCGGTGACACGTACCTGCCATCGCATATGACACCTTGCACCTTACCACATACCCCCCCCCCTTTGTTCAACCCTGAGGGGGTGAACACACGTGAGGCAGTGGACGCGGGACAGGGCATCTGCGTTGCCCTGCAAGCGGCCTGCCCTGTGTTCCACGGAAAACTTGAAATTTTGAAGAGATAGGAACCACCTGGTGACCCGAGCATTCCTCTCCTTGGCCTGACTCATCCATTTGAGGGGGAATGGTCGGTCACCAGACGGAACCTCCTCCCTAACAGGTAGTAGCGGAGAGATTCGAGTGCCCACTTGATAGCCAGGCACTCCCTCTCCACTATACTATATCTGGACTCGGCGGGACTGAGCTTACGGCTCAGGAAGACAACGGGATGTTCTTCCCCGCTGACCTCCTGCGACAGTACCGCACCGAGGCCTACCTCCGAGGCGTCGGTCTGTACGACAAACTCCTTGTTGAAGTCGGGTGTCACCAAAACCGGGGACCCACACAGGGCCGACTTCAACGCGGAGAAAGCCTCCTCCGCCTTCTCACTCCAGCTAACCCTCCCAGACTTTCGCCCCTTCAACAGGTCTGTCAATGGCGCTGCTATTGTGGCAAAGTGGGGCACAAACCTCATGTAGTAACCTACAATCCCCAGGAACGACTTTACCTGCCTGGTGGTGACCGGTCGGGGCCAGTTACGAATGGCCTCTACCTTAGTTACCTGAGGTTTGATGACTCCCGCCCAATTACATATCCCAGATATTTTGTCTCCTCTAACCCTATGGAGCACTTCTTTGGGTTAGCGGTCAGTCCGGCTTTCCTCAGGGCATCCACTACCGCCTGCACCTTGGGTAAATGGCTTTCCCAGTCGGTGCTGTGGATGACTACATCATCTAAGTAGGCCGAGGCGCACCGACGATGTGGTCGCAGCACTATGTCCATTAACCTTTGGAAAGTGGCGGGGGCGCCATGCAGGCCAAAGGGTAACACCTTGTAGTGATACAGGCCCTGCGGGGTAACAAATGCGGTTTTTCCTTAGCCGACTCCGTTAAGGGTACCTGCCAGTACCCTTTAGTGAGGTCCAGCACAGAAAAATAACGGGCTTGTCCTAAACTTTCAACCAGCTCGTCTACTCGGGGCATGGGATACGCGCCAAACTTGGACACTTCATTTAATTTGCGAAAATCGTTGCAGAACCGCAACGTCCCATCCGGCTTGGGTATCAGGACTATGGGACTGGCCCACTCACTTTTCGACTCCTCAATGACATCGAGTTTCAACATTACTTGCACTTCCTCCGCGATGGCCCGTCGCCGAGCCTCGGGTACCCGGTATGGTTTTAACCGGATCTTGGCCTGAGGCTCAGTGACGATGTCATGTTGGATGAGAGACGTGCGGCCAGGGAGGTCCGAGAACACATCCGTGTTCCGACTGATGAACTCCCTGACTTCCTGAACTTGTTTGGAAGACAGGCTGTCTGCAATTTTTACCGTGGTTACTGCTTCACAGGCCTCGAACTGTGGGGCTGGACCCTTTCACCTAGAAGCCCTGGCCGGGGGCTGTGGTCGTCGGCTGTGTCCCTATCTTTCCACGGCTTAAGTAAATTCACGTGGTACACCTGCTCCGGCTTGCGCCGCCCTGGCTGGTGTACTTTGTAATTTACTTCCCTACCTTCTCGATCACCTCATAGGGGCCCTGCCACCTAGCTAGGAACTTGCTGTCAAGGGTGGGTACCAGAACCAAAACCCGATCTCCCGGATGGAAGCCCCGTACCCGAGCCTGACGATTATACACCCTACTCTGGGCTTGTTGCGCTGCCTCCATATGCTCCCGGACCAGCGGCAACACCCTTTCTATCCGTTCCTGCATCTGGGTGACATACTCAATGACACTTTTGTGGGGGACAGGCTGTTGTTCCCATGCTTCCTTGGCGATATCCAACAGGCCCCGAGGGTGTCTGCCATAAAGCAGTTCGAAGGGCGAGAACCCCGTAGAGGCCTGGGGTACCTCTCGCACTGCGAACATGAGATAGGGCAGAAGCAGGTCCCAGTCCTTCCCATCTCTAGACACCACCCTTTTTAACATATTTTTTAGAGTTTGGTTAAACCTCTCAACAAGACCGTCTGTTTGCGGATGGTAAACGGACGTCCGTAACTGCTTTATACGCAACAATTTACACAGTTCCTTCATTACTTTGGACATAAAAGGGGTCCCTTGGTCTGTCAGAACCTCTTTTGGCAGGCCCACACGGGAAAACATCTCCATTAACTCTTTGGCAATGAGCCTAGCTGAGGTATGTCGCAGAGGCACCGCCTCCGGATACCGAGTGGCATAGTCGAGAACTACCAGAATGTGTTGGTGGACCCTGGCAGACTTTGGTACAGGCCCAATTAAATCCATAGCGATTCGCTCAAACGGTACTTCAATAATTGGCAGAGGTACCAGAGGACTACGGAAATGAGGCTGGGGGCTAGTTATCTGACAGGTTGGACAGGACTTACAATAATTTTCTACCTCCTTGAACACACTGGGCCAATAAAACCGCTGCAGTATGCGGTCCTGGGTTTTCTGCCACCCCAGGTGTCCCCCAAGAACATGTTGGTGGGCAAGCTCCATGACAAGCTTGCGATACGCTGTGGGCACCACCAACTGTTCAACAGGTTCACCTCGGACTTGGTTCACCCGATACAACATATCCTGTAGAACAATAAATCGTGGGAACATTAATTCAGCCCCTGGTTTCTGGGGTTTACCATCAATTTCCAGCACATTCTCCCAGGCCCTGGTTAGGGTTTGGTCCCGGTGTTGTGCGGTCCCAAAATTTTCCCGGAGACATTGAGGTCTGCCAACTCAGGTCCCGGTGGCAAGTCCTCCGTGTCTCCCACCATTACACTCAGTGGGGTTGTCTCCCCTCTACCGCTGGAGCAGTGGTCACCCCTACCGCCGGCCCTTCAGACTCGGGCTCCCAGGGTTCTGGCCTTCCAGCGGTATCAGGCCACTCTACTAGGGTCACCCCTGTCTCGGGTCCCTCAGATACCTTTATTGCCGGCCACAGCGCCGGAAAACCGGGAAGTCCCTCCCAAGTATTAGTTCATGTGGGAGTTTAGTAGCGACAGCCACCTCGTGGGTCCACCTACCAGCCGCTGTGGACAAAGTCACTAGTGCAGTGGGGTAGTCTTTCAGGTCTCCGTGGATGCATAGGACCCCGACTTTACGGCCAGTATACTCCACAGGCCGTACAAGGGCAGCCCTTACCAGGGAGACTAAACTCCCGGAGTCCAGCAGAGCCACCGCCAGCGAATCTCCCACCTCTACCTGACACAGGTGGTTATGGTCTTGCACCTCACGGGTGCCAGTTGCGCACAGCTTCCGTGCATACAAGGAGTGGCGACCCCCGTAGTTCACCTCCATCGGCTCATCCCGATGCGGACAGTCGGCCCTGATGTGGCCTGGCTCCTGACACCTCCAGCATACCACGGGAGGCGGACTCGCAGGGGGTATATTCCGTGCAGGCCGCTCTGTCGCCGGACGTCGGAACTGGGGCAGAGGCCTCCGGGTTTGACTGACCCCTTCCCAGCAAGACTCCCCTGCAGGTTTCTGGTGGCCTCGCACCGCTCCACCAGGTCGACCATCTCCAGGGCATTGGTGGGCGATACCTGGCCGATCCAGTGCTGGAGAGGGTAAGGCAAGGCCCTCCAGAAGACATCGGCTAACAGACGGTCGAGCATAGCAGTGGGAGTCAGTATGTCTGGCTGCAGCCATTTTTGCAACCGTTGTAGCAAGTCATAGTATTGTGGCCTGGCGGGTTCAGCCGGGTTAAACTCCCACTGATGCACCCGCTGGGCCCGGACCAAAACATTCACCCCCAGTCTTGCCAGGATCTCACCTTTCACAGTCGGGTAGTCAGCTGCTTGGTCACCTGGGAGGTCAAAAATACTTGCTGGGGTCCAGACGCCAGGAACGGAGCGACGACCTCTGCCCACTGGTCACGGGTAACTTTTCCCTCACGGCCACCTTTTCAAAGACCGCCAGATAGGTCTCAACGTCGTCCGAGGGGGTCATTTTTGGGATCGCCGCACGGACCGCTTCCGGGCATCATGGACATGGTGGGACGCTCCTGCAGCTTGTAAAGCCATCACCTGCTGAAGTAGTAGCTGGTTGGTCTCCTGCTGCTGCTTGTTGGCCTCCCGCTGCTGCAAGTTAGCCTCCACAAGGGCTTTTACAACCGCCTCCATTTTGTCAGGGATCACAGGCTGTAACTTTGCCGGCCTAATATAGGACATCCACTTTTGCTCAGCAAAAACAAAGTTCGGCGTTCACGCCAGCCTCACTGCGCATGCCCGCATCCGACACCAAATGTGGGAGTCGCTCTGGTAGACAGCGGTGCGGGTGCAGTTTAGAGGCAAAACAAGGAGTCCAGATTGTGCATCAAACAGTGTTTTATTCACACTTGCACACCAGAAATGAAAACAGTCTCTTGGTGACAGTTCACACACAACAGAAATCATGTGGCAAAACCAAAAACAGGCCAACACAGGGTCCAGTCACCTTGGGTGGTTTAAGTGCGGGTTCACACCTAGCAGTCGGTTCAGCCGCAGGCGATTCCTCCTTCAGGTTGCAGGGAAACACCACCTTGCTGAGCTCCGTCCTCCAGCACAGAGAACTCCTCAGCCCTGTTAGCAGGCTCCAGGATAATCACAGCCTCAGACACAGCTGATGGCTGTGTTTTATACCCAGCCCAAAACTCGGACTGGACCGTGGGGAGCAGCCACCCACCCTACTCTTTAGCTGCTCCCAGTAAGAGCCGGCCCGGATCGGCTTTGCAGCCATGCTATTTAAAAGAATCAAACAGCACTAGCTGCTGCAGACAAAAACCCGGCTCTCACCTCACCGAGGCCAGCAACCTCGGTGACACGTACCTGCCATCGCATATGACACCTTGCACCTTACCACAGTAGTCTCAGGAAAAAAAAATCTCATTACCCGTATGCTCAATATAAGGAGAATAGCTGAAACTCCTAATGCTGGCCATACATGTAATGATTGCGGATACCCTCAAATGCCAGGGCAATACAAACACCTCACATGTGACCCCATTTTGGAAAGAAGACACCCCAAGGTATTCGCTGAGGGGCATATTGAGTCCATGAAAGATTGAACTTTTTGTCACAAGTTAGCGGAAAGGGAGACTTTGTGAGGAAACAAAATAAAAGTAAATTTCTGCTAACTTGTGCCCAAAAAAAAATCTTCTATGAACTCGCCATGCCCCTCACGGAATACCTTGGGGTGTCTTCTTTCCAAAATGGGGTCATATGTGGGGTATTTATACTGCCCTGGCATTTTAGGGGCCCTAAAGCGTGAGAAGAAGTCTGGAATCCAAATGCCTAAAAATGCCCTCCTAAAAGGTACTCATTGGAATTTGGGCCCCTTTGCACACCTAGGCTTAAAAAAAGTGTCACATGTGGTATCGCCGTACTCAGGAGAAGTAGGGCAATGTGTTTTGGGGTGTATTTTTACATATACCCATGCTGGGTGAGAGAAATATCTCTGTAAATTGACAACTTTGTATAAAAAAATTGAAAAAGTTGTCATTTACAGAGATATTTTTCACACACAGTATGGGTATATGTAAAAATACACCCCAAAACACATTGCCCTACTTCTCCTGAGTACGGCGATACCACATGAGTGACACTTTTTTGCAGCCAAGATGCGCAAAGGGGCCCTAATTCCAATGAGTACCTTAAGGATTTCAAAGGGCATTTTTATGCATTTGGAATCCAAACTACCTCTCATGCTTTAGGGACCCCTAAAATGCCAGCGCAGTATAAATACCCCACAAGTGACCCCATTTTAGAAAGTAGACACCCCATGGTATTCCGTGAGGGGTATGCTGAGTTCATGTAAAATTTTATTTTTTGTCACAAGTGGAATATGAGACTTTGTAAGAAAAAAGAACATTTCCATTTCCGCTAACTTGTGACAAAAAATAAAAACTTCCATGAACTCACTATGCCCATCAGCGAATACCTTAGGGTGTCTACTTTCCAAAATGGGGTCATTTGTGGGGTGTTTCTACTGTCTGGGCATTGTAGTACCTCAGGAAACATGACAGTTGCTCAGAAAGTCAAAGTGTGTATATTAATTTTTTTGCACCATAGTTTGTAAACGCTATAACTTTTACCCAAACCAATAAATATACACTTATTGCATTTTTTTTTTTATCAAAGACATGTACAGAAATAAATTTAGAGAAATATTTATATAGAAATGTAGTTTTATTTGAAAAATTTTACAACAGAAAGTGAATTTGGTCATTTTTGATTAATCTAAAAAAAAGTTAAAATGTCAGCAGCAATGAAATACCACCAAATGAAATCTCTATTAGTGAGAAGAAAAGGAGGTAAAATTCATTTGGGTGGTAAGTTGTATGACCGAGCAATAAACAGTGAAAGTAGTGTAGTGCACAATTGTAAAAAGCGGTCTGGTCATTAAGGGGTTTTAAGCTAGGGGGGCTGAAGTGGTTAAAGTCAAACTTTAAAGTCAAAGTCATCCCACTGTGCAAAACATTTGCATATAAATATGCAGGTTTTTTTGTATTTTTTTTCTCACATTGTATCATTTTTCATATATATTTTTCATATTTTTTTACTTCTTTGTTGTTTTTCTATTTACATAGATTTTTCTAAAATAGATTTTCACATTGTTACATATAATGCTCACACTACACCCCTTTTTTAGCACTTTGTTAATTGCTAATTATTTACTGACATCTCACTTTGTTTCTTGCCAGGGACCCTGTGGCCCACACAGTATGAGCAGCCCTGGGGCTCGTACTAGTTTTCTGGCCCACCAGGCAAGTCCACCTGAGCCCCCTACCAGTAATCTTGCCTGGAGTACCCCAGAGGATTTTGAGCCCATGATTCCTGACTTTTTTGGCCAACCAAGAATCCAGATTCGCACAGTGGGCTTCACTGAATATGACTTTTAACTTTTTTTTTCAATGACCACTTTGTGAATCTGATGGTGAAGCAAACAAACTTGTTCGCCCAACAGTTTATTGCTCAACACCCGGGATGCGAGATGAGGACGTTTTAGGGCCTCGTGCTGCACATGGGCCTAATAAAAAAAAACTGTGTCAGGCAGTACTGGAGTGGGACGTCCTCTACCAAACCCCACTTTACTGTATTGCCACGACACGTTGCCGTTTTGAGGCCACTCTGAAATGCCTGCATTATGCAGATAATGCAGCATGTCCCCCTTAAGGTGATCCTGCCTATGGAGGGGTGGGGGTGATAATTATATTCAAACTAGCAGCATATATACATGTTTACTACTCTAAGACACAGGGTAACGCACAACATTTTCTGAGGGGCACAAAAATGTCCTAGGAAGGGTTCAAAACCATAAACCCAGAATGTAGTAGAATCAGCACCATCTATCCAGGCAGAAGCAGTGGTAGTAGGCTTCAGTTGTCCCTGCTAGCTTTGGAAAGGCGCAACATTATAAAGGCGCAACATTATGGTTAAGAAGAAACAGGATGAGATAATGAATTGGATGGCTCATTCCTCCTCTCAGTTGACCCAGGATGACATGGAGGTGACTGCAGAGTCCGACACCATGCCATGGAGCCAGGGGTCACAGCGTTGGGGATGCGTCTGGTGACCCCAGGCATACCTGTGTTGATGATAGTAGTGTTAATAGTGGAACCTGTAGCCATGGAATTTGTGGTGGGGGCAGCAACAGTGAGAGCCGTGGAAAATGCAGAGCAGGGGAGGGGGGCCCAGGAGCCCAACATGATATCTCACAGGCTGATAAAAACAGCAGGGAGGGGGAGGACTTCTATGACGATTGTGTGATGGACAAGAACAGGGAGCCGGATCAGAGTGCTGAGGAGGAGGTAACATCAGTGGAAAAGGGCGGTGGTTGCAGCGATAAAGAGCAAAGGCCACTTACCTCCCAAAGAACAGCCATATCTGCTTTGGGATCTGGTGATGCTGCTGATACTATATGTGGGTTAGGCCTAAAATGTGCCAGAGCTAAGACCAGATTGGCTGCCTGTAGCTCTGTGCAAACAAATCCCATATAGCACTTTTTATCCACAAGGTGGGCAAACGAAACCACAGTGGTGTGCAAGATATGCAGGATTAAAATACGCAATCGCTGTTCAAACACAATTATAGGTACAAGAGGTCTATTGCTGCAGATGGGATGACATCACAAGATGCTTTGGGGAAATACAACTAGCCAGCATTCCCAAACAGAACAAGTCTATCCTTATTTTCCTGGTCCTCTTTGTGTCAGCCAAACCACATCCCCAAGAAGTGCAGTATCTTTGTCATCATCATCTTCTTCTTCTCTTGCTAAGATTCCCCCTTGTCCTCAGTTCCATTGTGAGACATCTATAACGAAACATTTGGCCAGGAAAAAGCTTTTCTCCACTAGCAATAAGCTTGTCTACAGTCACTGTAGTACCATTGTAGTAAAGCTTTGTACTCTCATGTGGGAGAGAAGGCGGGCCACTCCTTGCAACTCTTTCTGTGCATCAAGCTGCACTTCTCGTGGACACCTGGAGAAACTGTTACAGGCAGGGACAGTACACGTCTTTCACAAACCACTGGGTCAATGGTTTTTGAGGTAGTGTAGAGGCAGCACCCCAGTAACATGGCCACGTTCTTTTGACCACCTCCCACCATATTATAGGACTGGCTCCCACAGCAGGTACTTATCTGCCTCCTCCACCTCCTCCTACATAGACACTGTCCTATCCCCAACAGCAGCAGTGCCTAGGGTCACTCCCTTCCTTCATATCACATGTGTCAGGTCAAGTGTTGCAACAACATATTGGAGCTAATCGGCCTGGGAGAGAGTAGCCACACAGTGAAGCAGCTGCTCAAGTACATAGAGCAGCAAACATTCCATTGCTTGTCACTCCGCCAACTCCAACTGGGCAAGGTGGTCAGCGACAAATTGCGCAACATTGTGATTGCCCTGAAGCTAGGCAAAATAACACATGCTCCCTGCATGGCGCACGTCATCAACCTAGTTGTACAGCGCTTTCTAAATAAGTACATTGCCTTGCGCAAGGTGCTGGCAAAGTCCAGGAGACTGTCCAAGCACTTCCGACACTCTTATGTGGCAAGGAATGCTCTCCTGGACCTGCAGCAACATAATGGCTTGCCACTAAACTGTTTAATTCGCGACATGCCAACTTGCAGGGGACCATGCAGAAGAAGAGCATCTGACACATCTTTCTGTCTGTGGTATAGCTGTTGGGGACACACAAAGGAAATCTGCTATGGAGGAGGATGATGAAGATGAGGATGAGGAGCTGCCACTGCAAGAGCAGGAGAAGGAGGATTCAGAGGTAGAGGAGGTAGAGGAGCAAGAGGATGATGATGAGGATGCCACCTGCCAAGACACCCAATCTTCTCGGGGAAGGGGGGGGGGGCAAAAGAAGTGGCTCCTCGGGCACGCTGGCCAGAATGGCAACCTTTATTTTGGCTTTCTTATCTGATGACTACTGGATAGGCATGCTTTTAGACCCTTGCTACCAAAGCAAAATGGAGGAATGTTTTGCTCTGGCATGCATTCCCTTTCCAAACAGTTGACATTTTTAAATTCTGTATGTCATTGCTTACAGATAAAAAAAATAATAATTTTGTGGTGGGGGGGTGGTTACATTTCTTTAAGGCACAGCATATATGTACGTGATTACTGCATCAATACCGCCATTTTCTCACAGTCCAGGCAATGATGGGGCCTGCATCATGCCACTAATGCCTGAGGGTCAGTTTCCGTGTACTCACTTTGCACACGGTTGAAATTTTATTTTTTTTGGGGGGGGGATTACATTATATTAAGCCGCATACACATGTGATTACTGCGTTAATACCAACATTTTACCACAGTCAAGGCAATGTTGGGCCTGCATCATGGCACTAATGTCTGAGGGACAGTTTCCGTGTACTCACTTTGCACACGGTTGAAATTTATAATTTTTGACATATTTTCAGACGCAGCTTAAATGTACATGATTACTATGTCAATATCGACATTTTCTCACTCACATTTCAAAGCTGGAGACTGAGGGTCAGTTCTGTGTACTCACTTTCTGCACAGTTGAAATTTTAAAAATGTTTTTGCCCTCCGTTAAATGTTTTGGAAGGTGCACTGGCGACGCATAATTTTTTGGAGCCTGCAATGCATGATGCCACTACCACTAATGCCTGAGGGTCAGTTCTGTGTACTCATTTTCCACATGGTTCCTTCCCGACAGTCGGCTGCTCGCTGACTGGTGGTACCTATACGAACATGATTACCCAATGAACAAGTGAAATGCAATCGGTGATCGGCAGCACATTTAGATGGCCAGATTATTGGTAACAAGCATTTGCAGCAGTGGTCGTTCCCGATAATCTGGACGATTATTGGTTTGTCTAAATCCATCTTAAGGGAAGAATACACTGCTTTTCACTTAATTTTTTAAAGTCTACAATTGTGATATCTGACAAAACGAGAACAAGGTAAATAAATAAGATGTTAGATTTAGTTGGTTGTTCTTTGTTTGAACTCTGTTCCTTTAACTGTTCAACCTGTACTGCAGTCATTTTATTCCCCAGAAAAAATGCCTAAAATGCTTACACAATTCATAGAAAACAGAGAAGAGAGATTAGTACTATGCAGTAAAATGAAACCTAGCATCTGTAACAGCTGCTTAAAATTTCCCTTCTCACACTTGGTAAATAAACAAATCCCACTGATAATGATACTATCACTTTGACATAAAACCTTACAATGGACCAGACTAATTGTTTCATTATAGCAAATGATAAAAGACATGTTCTGTAAGGGTAGTAAATGTTGTCACGTGATAACATACCAGCCAAGCCCAATAAAATGTGGTGACACGTTTAACATCCTGTGATCTTATCAGTGTCTGGAAAGTTTGTAAATTGTTTACTAAGAACAGGCTCTTAAGCTGTAGGTGGTAAATTGGTCTTTTTATCTACTAGGCCAGTTCTGACACAGTATAACCAGGTTTTAGCTCATAATATTCATATATAACTCTCACGATAGTAGATACACATACCCTAAATGACAGGTATGGTAAGCAAAAACACACATTTTTCATTAAACATCTGATCTAACTTTTTGGACTTATTTTCGGTCCTTGTCAGATGCAGTTGTTGGTGACACTTGTAAGGTTGTTTGTGCAAAAAAGCTGATTTACACCTTATCTATAGAGTACCAGATCACAGATCAAGACAGAAGCCCAGGTCCTCAATTTGTCACTTCAGCTTATGATGTTATCATCCAGAATGAAATATAAGTTGTTTAGAAAACTAACATCTCTAGTGTAGGGACAGCTGAAGGCACTATGATAAAGTCAGCCTGTTAGCGATCTACTAGTAGATTGTGATCTACTGGTTGCCTATCTAGGATATAGACCCATAAACAATACTCATTCAAACCTGTTCTCCAAAATGAAAGATTTGTTAAACATCTGAGTTCATCCAAACTTCAAACAAAAAAACAGGTTTATAAAATTAGAAAAGGCAAGTATGAATATTGGAAAATATTGGAGATTTTGGACTGAGCAAGTGCCAGTCTATTGATGTCAAGCATAGAAACTGCTTTGCCTAAGTTAAAAATCAACTGGAGTTTATAATCACTGAACTGTTTGGTTATTTAGGCATTTAACTCTTTCAAACAGAGACAGTTTTTACCTTCCTAACACTGCCTAATTTTGAAAATCTGACATGTGGTAATATCTTTTTTTTAAATAGAAAACAAAGAAAATTTTGAAAACTTAGCAATTTTCTAAATTTGAATTTCTCTGTTTTAAAGACAGATAGTGATACCTCAGAAAATAATTATCAACATTCACCACATATCTACTTTATATTGGCATCATTTTGTAAATGTCATTTAATTTTCTTCTGAATCTTAGAAGGCTTAGAATTTTAAAATCAATTTAGCAAATTTTCAAAAAAAAAGTATATCATTTTAGAAACTGTATTTATCATATTTAGGGATGAGTGAATCGACTTTGTGTCTTTTCAAAATCATTCCAGCAAAATCTGCCTACTAAAAAGACCTTCCCTTCTGAGCCCTGCGGTGTGCCCATAGAGCAGTTTATGACCACATATAGGGTGTTTCTGTAAACTGCAGAAACAGGGAAATCAATATTGATGTTTGTTTTGTTGTTAACCCTTGCTGTGTTATAGGAAAAATGTATTTAAAAGGGAAAATCTGCAAAAAAGGATTTTTTTTAATTACATCTCTATTTTGCTTTAATTCCTGTGAAACACCTACAGGGTTAACACAGTTTTAAAATCAATTTTGAATAATATGATTAGGGATGAGCAAATCGACTTCGGATGAAAACCTGATTGCGCCAAGCCAAGAGATGTCATCTGCAGAATTCACTTCTACATCATCAAGGAACAAATTCAAAACAAATCTCGGCAATCCTCCCCCCTCTCTCATGAAGGGACCCCTATCACGCTACTGCAGGACCTTTCACATCACACTTTGTCACAACAAGCTGCCTTACGCCCACTACTGGACCTCCTCAGGCACCGTGGAATTTCCTATCGTTGGGGCTACCCATTTGCCCTTTTTGCAAGTCCCAAAGGACAGGTTGCTGTTCTCTGTAACCCTTCGGATTTGCCACACTTCTTACAACAACTAGACCTGCCACAAATCTAGCTGGGTCTTTGGCCATCCATCATTCCCCCTGCTCCAAAGATGCGGAGACAACCTCACCTCCACCAGATTGCCAGCACGGAAACACCTGGACAACAACAACGATCAGCTGATCCCGGACATGGTTCACAATCCAACTCTGTCACCTGAGAAACTGCCTGCTGCTCTGTATGTGGACTGATGTCTTGTAGCCGCAGTGGCTTTTCCTTTTTTTTCACCTTACACCTCTCTGGTTCTCTTGCTCTTTCTCAGAAATTGGTGATATACAGTAGGCCTTTTTGTTTATTTAGACAGGGAATGTAGCTGGCTTGCTCTTCTCTGAGTGTTACTATCCCCAATGGATTGAGACACTCCCCCGGGGCTGTTTGGACCCTGGTGACTGTCTTTATAGACCTTTTGGTCACCGTAGTTACCTAATCCCTCTTCTCTCTCCTTCTTTCTCCTTTTTTAGTTATCTGTTTGTCTCTCTCTGTTCCTTGTGTATCTTTCATTTTCATAGACATGACATCACTCAAGATAGCGTCCTCAACACCAAAGGACCTCAACATCACTGAAAAGAGAACCCAAGTACTCCACCATTTCCACCGCCAGAAAGTACATATTCTATGCATTCAAGAAACGCATTTCAAGTAGGGAGGAGCTCCTGACATTCTTCATCGGCACTACACCACCTGGCACCTTACAAATAATCCGGTGAATAAGACGAAAGGAGTCGCCATAGCGATCCATAAATCTCTGCCTCACCAGGTGCTTGGTTTTACTGTCGATTCTGGGGCCAGATACCTGATTCTGTCACTTTTGATTAGTTGACATCAATTTACGTTTCTTAATGTCTACACTCCCAATCAAAATCAGGCCTCCTTTATTTTGAACCTAGTTGATACAGCGCTGTCCCTAATTCGCGGAACGGTCATGCTCTGCGACGACTTTAATTCAACTCTGGACTCTACACTCGTTAACTCAACTGGACACGCTTCCCTCCCTTACTCGACCATTAAAAAAGATAAAAGAGCACCGCTCCAACTACAATTATATGATGCATGGCGCCTCCTACATGCAGCGGATAAATATTACACTTTCTACTCCACCCCTCATTCCTCCTACAGCCACATAGATTATATCTTACTTCAAAAACAGGCTCTCACATGGTTAGACACTACACAAATAGGCAATATCCTGTGGTGCGACCACGCCCTGATATTCTGCACTCTAAACCTCCCTTTCCTCACAAAAAGTGAGTGGACTTGGCGCTTGAATGAATCTCTCTTTCTTGACCATGTGTGTGCTGCTGATCTGACCACTACTGTAACAAACTTTTTCTCTGACCATAGCGCAGACCCCACTGCTCTACCAATACAATGGGAGGCCCTAAAATGTGTCCAGCGCTGGGCTCTCATTAAACATGGCTCCCGTATCAAGAAGGAGAGAGTCCACTCCCTCAAACTAGTGTTACAAAAGGTCACCTGTTTGGAGCTTTTGGACATACTGCGCACTGACACCTCCAAGTCTTGGGTACACATAGCACATGACTCTTCTCCTTGCTCTCTAGCATTACTCCCATGGCTAATAGGCACTTCACACCTCACAAATATCTTTCCTTCACGGTCCGCCACACTTTTGCAATAATAGCGTCCATAAACCGCCATATTTCCTTAATTGATCCTAAAGGTCCCATGGTCCCAATAACTGAACATCTGCGCTTCTCCCAGGGCACTCATCTTACCCTTTTCTCAAGGGTACGAAAGCTTGCCCACTTCGATTTTACCACGTCCTATCGGGATCCTTTCTAAAGCCTTTTTCTCAACTCCCTTTAGCACGAAGCTCCTGTGAATACCTGCAACTCCAGCATTTCTACTCTTCAATGAGTAGGAAACATACATTAAATCGAAATCTCACAACATTTGAACAAATGTGCATTGCCCCCTCGGAGGTGCTTAGAAACATCTCCACGGTATACAAATTACTAAGACATCAATGCTCCTCACACTTCCCTCCATTCTGTCAGGCCTGGGGGCAAGATATAGGATGCTCACTTCACCCTATCTCAGTGGAATAAGAGTTTTCTCCTGTCCTATAAAGCGTTGATCTCTACTAAGGCCCAAGAAACGAGTTTCAAAATACCTGTCCAGATGGTACAGGGTGACCGCGCTTCTCCACAAGTGGTTTCCCACAGTGTCAGACTGCTTCTGGAGATGTCACACAGAGGAAGGTACAATGATTCATATTTGGTGGAACTGTACAGTCCTGCTCCCCTTTTGTGACTTTGTACACAAAACCATCAGAGAAGTGACGGGCATCCCTGTCCAGAACTCCCCTGAAGCTCTCCTACTTTTTGTCCTTGACCTAAACATTCCTGCCTACAAAAATTCACTTCTGAAATACATAATTCAAGCAGCAAAAGCAATCATTCCTCGACACTGGAAATCACCCTCCCCTCCTTCACCAGTAGAATGGTTCGAGGAAATCGCTCTATATTAGAGAATGGAGGACCTAATTAGTGTGACACCACTAGACTCTTCCAGATTCTGGAAGACTTGGGGTCCCTGGGACGACTTCTACGCTTCGGAGACGTTTCGGAATATACAAATGTGAATCCCTTTGCGTACCTCCCTACCCCTCCTTATCCTCCATGCTATTTCGTTTCCCCCTTCCCATATTGTCCTTGTCTGCCTCCCCCCTTTTTTTTCTTATTTTAATCTATTTTATCAGTTGTCGTACTCCATGTTTTCCTGATTGTTCCTATCCACGCTGTCACGTGGGTTATTACTTTCTGAGTATTATATGTTATATATGTTACATAGGCTCTTTTATATTGCACCTTTATCATACGCATGTCTGTTATGCCAAAAACCTTAATAAAACTTGAATGAGAAAAAAAACATTACCCGAACCGAACCCGAGTTCGGGAAATGGTTTTTTATAGTATAAATTCATTTATGAAGTTATTGCGCAAAGTCTTGTAAGGCTTCGCAAAGCAATAACTTCGGTCCATCGGAGCCAATACATTCTAATTCTGTATGGAGCTCCTGCTCCGTACAGTATTAGAACAAAGTTTTATGCGAATCAACTTCAGATGTTTCATCCGAAAACGATTCACTCATCCCTAATCATATTATTCAAAATTGATTTTACAAACTTTGCTAACCCTGTAGGTGTTTCACAGGAATTAAAGCAAAATAGAGATGTAATTGAAAAATTTAATTTTTTGCAGATTTTCCATTTCAATCAATTTTTCTATAACACAGCAAGGGTTAACAGAAAAACAAACTTAAATATTGATTACCCTGATTCTGTAGTTTACAGAAACACCCTAAATGTGGTCATAAACTGCTCTATGAGCACACTACATGGATCAGAAGGGAAGGGCTTTTTAGTAGGCAGATTTTTCTTGAATGGTTTTAAAAAGACCCTGAGGTACTCCTACAGTGACATAGTAAATGGAACCCCTAGAATTAAGGTATTAAGGGGTAGTGTGTGAAAAGAAAAAATTGCAATTTTCCCACTGATATGTCATTTCAGTACCCAATATACTGTGCCTAGGTGGTACCATCTCAGACTCACACCACATTTCTTAAATTGATAGTTGGGTTCTACTGGGTATGGAAATTCCATAAATGTAGAGGTAAACTGCTGTTTGGACAGAGCTCAGAAGGGAATTAGCGCTATTTGGCTTTTGGAAAGCTTATTTTCCTGGAATGGTTTCACATTTGCTAAGACCCTGAGATACCTATACAGTGAAAACCCACAATAAGTGACGGCATTTTGGAAACCACTGGTATTTTGCAGAAATTAATGATCATTGGGCCATGCAAAAGGAAAGACCACCCTTTGGATTTTGCAGTACAGATTTCGATGGATTAGTACATGTAGCTTTAAAACAGTATCTAGGGTACCAGTATAGGTATGTTCTGACAACAAAATATATATATTTTTTTTTTTCTTGACAGAGCTGTTTGAGGGCTCAATTTTTGTAGGTTGATTTGTCATTATCATTAGTAGTATTTATATTATCATTGGTAGTATAAATACAACTTTTTTATGAGTTTTTAATTCCTTTCTGGGAAGCAGGATAAAGAAAAGGCAGCAATTCCGCCATTAGTAATGAGCGGCAGGAGCAATATTCTAATTTGCAATATTTTGCGAATATTTGGGCGAATATTCTCAAATTCGCCATTACTTTCTTTATTGGGAAAATCATCAATGTAATATGCGAGTACTGCATGCACAATACAGACGTGGGTCTCTTTTGCTACATTTTTCAAGCTGCTAGAAGTTTCCTGAGACTGGAGAAAATGGTTGGCACAGCAGAGCATTACAATAGCTTTATATGCAGATAGAGTGCTCCAATATATTCGCGATTGCGCAAATAGGTAATTAATGATGTGCATATTTTAGCAGGTAGGCAACATTCTTATTGGTTGCTAGGGATGTTTCTAAGCTCAGACAAAGACATTGCAGCCTCCTCATTGGCCCACAAGCAAGAAGCAGGGAGGGATCATGGGTTAAGAGGATAGAATATGAATATATAGCACTAAATCCTAAATCTTCGCGAATTATCGAAGTGGCAAAATTCGAAATTAAAATTCGCAATTCGAATATTAGCGCCCAACACTATCCGCCATTGCTTTTTTGGTTTTGTTATTGCGGTGTACACTGTGCGGGAAAAATGAAATGTTACCTTTATTCTGCTAGTTAGTAGGATTACAAAGATACCAATCTTATAATTTTTAATCTAAGTTTAGCAAATTTTACACAATTAGAGAATTTTTGTGAAAAAAATCATTTCTTTTTGTCACCATGTTCTGAAAGTCATATTTTTTAAATTTTTGGCAATTGTCTTGTATGAGGTTTTTTTGTGGGTTGAATGTAGAGTTGGATTGGATACCTAAGACTTTTTGATCGCTTGATATTTTTGGGGGAAGTGAGGTCACCAAAAAGATGGCTGTTCTGGCATTATTTTTTTTTACAGCATTCAACTGACAGGGGTAGATTATGTGATATTCTTACAGAGTAGGCTGCTACGGTAGCAGCAATACCAATTATGTATTTTTTTTTTCAGTTTTACACAATGACGGCATTTTTGGGGGAAAAAAATCATGTTTTTGTTCCACCATTTTCTGAAGCTTTTTTTTTCTTGCAATGGTCTTGTGTGGGGGCTAGTTTTTTGCAGATAAGGTGACATTTTCATTGGTACCATTTGGGGTATATACAAGAATTTGATGGCTTGATACTATGTTTATGGCATAAGTTTTTTTTCACTTGATGGGGTAGACCATGTGATATTTTTAAAGAGCCAATTGTTGATGATTACATATATATATATATATATATATATATATATATATATATATGTATATATATATATATCATCTATCTAAGGAGTTAAACTGCTGGCATCAGTCAATAACAGCCAGAGCCCTGTTCTAATCAAGTGAGCACAGCTCCTATGCCCGCTCGATCAGTGTGGAATATAATCACTTCCCGCTGAGCTGTATATATGACTCATGTTGGGAAGGGGTTAAAATCTCTAAATCGCCTAAAGATTATGTATTATTAAATATACTATCTGTCATGTTCTAGTGAGGGTCTTACCGACCCCTAGAACATATCTCAGGCAAACAAATACAAGGAAAGCAATCAGACAAGGCAAAGACCAGCACAAATTTTTTATTCACATAGATATAGACATGGCAGGAAACTGGACCAGCAGGTAAGGGACCAGTGGCAGGTAATACCACTGGACCAAGTGCACTGGTTTGACTTGGGGCCAAATATAGAGGGCAGAGACTCAGTGAGCCCGTTCTTCACAGAGCCCCTTATGGTGAACTTAGCCGAGAGTTCACTGGTCGCACCTCCAGGATGCTCCCGCTGCACTTGACCACTTACCTGCAGAGACTGACTGTGCAAGGACCAGCAGTCCACATAAAGCCTGGAACCCAGGCACACCAACTGGAACCCAAACATAACCACACAGGACACAGTTCAGACAAGACAAACGGGAACCAGAACACAAGCAGATGCCCGGACCCCATGTGGAACGGATGCATGGCGGTTACAGGCAGAGCTGCACAGACAGGCAGATGGCTGGACCCCATCCGGAATGACACATGATGGTCATGGAAAGAGCTGCACAAACAGGGAGACAAGCAGATGCCACAACCCAATGCGGAAGGAATGTATGGCGGTCACAGGCAAGACAAGCAGATGCCTGGACCCCATGCAGAACGACACATGGTGATCATAGACAGAGCTGCACAAACTAGGCTAGATGTCCTCCCTCTGGAAAACCCAGCTGCACACAAGCCATAGAACTGGACTAGCAGATCCTGTTCCCCATGCAGAGTTGGTCCATGGGCGAACAGACAGAGCTGCACACAAGACATGGAACCAGACTAGAAGATGCCTGTTCCCCATGCGGAGTTAGTCCATGGGCGAACATGTAGCTGCATTACAAGACACAAAACCAGACAAAGTGACCTTGATGTCTCACTAGATGACCACATAGACAGGGCAGATGGAATATCCACAGGTCAGGTGCATCGCTCCTACACCCAGCAAAGCTGGAGAAAGACTGACCCTCAAGCCCACAGCTCATAGGTATATAAAGAGCAGAATAACGAGGTCATCTGACAACTAGCAGACACACCCAGACCAGAAATTAAACCCACCAGAACTGAGACAACAGGGAGGGGAACATGCATACGCATACTTGATGGGGTAGACCATGTGATATTTTTAAAGAGCCAATTGTTGATGATTACATATATATATATATATAATCAGCAGGTAGCAGTTCACACACCAGCTGCCGCCACTACACGCCAGTACCCTTTCTCCCTGAAGTGTGTCTGAGATACGTGGAAAAAAGCATTGGCAACAGCATACTAGAATATTTTAAGGGAATCTTTATTCTTTGCTTGCAAAGCTATATACATGTTTGTATGCACTGTATACATATTCTTATAATATGCTTTTTATTTTAGGCTAAGGTAGAACTCCATATTCTTATGCTATACATGTATCACCTGTAATTAATTTTTTTTTTTTTTTCCTGTTTTCTTAATGTGGATATAGGTTCTATAGAAATATCAATTGCACTATGTCTATGGCTTTGAATTACATATGGAGATGTTTGTTTATTTTTCATTATACATGAATTTCAATAAAATGAGTTTTGAGAAAAATATATTTTGTTTAAAAAAAAATCTTTTTTTCTAACTATCTGACTTGTGAAAAAAATCCTTTCATACATTGAAAGCAAATATACATGATTTGATATTTCAAGGAATGAAGGTGCAAACTAAGCAGGGATTTTTTCTCAATCATGTGGTGAAGAGAGTTTTGTCCTTTTGAATTTGTGGCTATATTTATTATCCTTACAACTTCAATATTTAATGCACTAGGGTTATGCTACTGCTTATAAATGTTAGTGGATGAATAATAGGCAGGGATTATCGAAGATATATATCAAATTCTTAAAAGTGTATATGCAGTGATACAAAAGGTTTGGATTGTGCTGGAAGAACTTGAGAAAGTCAACACTTCTATAGAATGTACATTGATATGGTATAATTGTAATATAGGAGAATTTAAGGAATTAATCGATTTGGTTTTAGCAGACAATAAATATATAAAAAATTATGCATTTCTTTCAGGGTGGTATCATTTCAAGAATTACAGTCTCGTTATAGAGTGCCATTTGAGTGGAGATATAGGTATTTTACACATAAAGAAGCATTCTGTTTTTTTGTATTGTACAGATATAACTCCACCAGTATTCCAGAAGTATAATTTGTTATACCCTAACTCAATTGCATTCATACAGTTGTGTTCAAAATTATTCAACCCCCACTGAAATTGAGTTTTTTGGCCAGTTTGACATTGATTTTGATCATTTCAGTCATCTTGATTACAATTAAATCAAAGAGGCACTTGTAAGTCAGACAAATATAACATAACATTTATAATGAAATAACCACAAATGTCTTTTCTGTGCTCACATCATTATCAGTTTTATTCAACCCCCAAGTAACATTCAATCTTAGTACTTAGTACAACATCCTTTTCCAGTTATAACAGCTTTTAAACGTGAAGCATAGCTTGACACAAGTGTCTTGCAGCGATCTACGGGTATCTTCGCCCATTCTTCATGGGAAAAAGCCTTCAGTTCAGTCACATTCTTAGGTTTGCACTCTGCAACTGCTTTCTTTAAGTCCCACCAGAGGTTCTCAATCGTTTTAAGTCTGGTGACTGTGATGGCCACTTCAAAAAGTTCCAGCCTTTAATCTGCAACCATGCTCTAGTGGACTTGGAGGTATGCTTGGGATCATTGTCCTGTTGAAAGGTCCAACGTCTCCCAAGCCTCAGGTTTGTGAGGGACTGCATCACATTTTCATCCAATATCTCATGGTACTGAAGAGAATTCATGGTACCTTGCACACACTGAAGCTTCCCTGTACCTGTAGAAGCAAAACAGCCCCAAAGCATGATTGACCCCCCGCCATGCTTCACAGTAGGCAAGGTGTTCTTTTCTTCATAGGCCTCCTCCAAACATAGCGTTGATCCATGGGCCCAAATAGTTCTAATTTTGTTTCATCAGTCCACTGAACACTATCCCAAAACTTTTGTGGTTTGTCCACATGACTTTTGGCATACTGCAGTCGACTCTTCTTATTCTTTGGAGACAGCAAGGGGGTGCGCCTGGGAGTTCTGGCATGGAGGCCTTCATTACGCAGTGTGCGCCTTATTGTCTGAGCTGAAACTTCAGTACCAGCATATGACAAATCTTTTTTGAGTTCCTCAGCAGTCACACGGGGACTTTTTTCCACTTTGCGATTCAGGTAGCGCACAGCAGTCCAAGTCAGCATCTTCTTTCTGCCACGACCAGGTAGCGTTTCAACAGTGCCCTTTGCCTTGAATTTGCAAATGATGCTTCCTGTGGTGTCTCTTGGTATGTTTAACATCTTTGCAATCTTCTTATAGCCATTGCCCTTCCTGTGAAGAGAAATCATCTCTTCTCTTGTCTTCCTGGACCATTCTCTTGACTTCACCATGTTTGTAAACACACCAGTAAATGTCTAGAAGGAGCTGAGTATAACAGTCATTTTAAATCTGCCGAATTGGTGCTTATTATGCTTGATTGCTGCTCCTTGACATCCACAGGTGTTTTCAATACCTGATCGAAAACACTTGAATGAACCTCTGTTCTTAAGAGTGGTAGTCTTTAAGGGGTTGAATAATTGTGTCAATGAAGAAATCACAAAAAAAACATTTAATACTGTATTACAAAAACAATTGATGTCATTTTAGTTGCATTTGGTTCTTTAAAAAGTCCTTGTAAGATTTCATTCTGAACACAATTACAAATGTACAGTAAATTCCCTAAAACCCTTTACAGCATTGGGGGTTGAATAATTTTGAACACAACTGTATATTTTGAACCTTTTCATTGTGAGAACCTGTTCAGCAGCCCAGAGCTGGCTCTAATATGTAAACAGGAACTTGGTCTCTCCCTGTGTCTGACTTCCTGTAAACTACAGCATGACATCATCAGAAATCAAATCCCTGCTAGCAGCTCTCAGGCTCCCCCTCCATCTGTATGTCAATATATTCTGTTGAAGGAATAATGTTTACCCTATCTAAGGGACCAGGAGTGCAGATATATGGTAGGTGAGTGTATACAGTGATTATCTGCAGTTATATAAAGTTCCTAACTCACATTAAGTCACATTGAGTCCGCAAAATGTGTCCGGATCTTATCAACGGATCCGGACTCATTCATTTTAAATGGGTCCGCAAAAGATGCAGACAGTACACAGTATGCTGTCCGCATCCGCACTTCCGTTCCACATCCGCACTTTAGTTTCGCAAAAAAATAGAACATGTCCTATTCTTGTCCTCAGACACGAACAAGAAACAATACTATGAATCATAACTCACAGAAAAAAGATGCACCACATGGATAAGCACCTGACAACACTGGCTAATCCCTCACTCTGGTGTTAAAAGCTGAGAGATTCGCCAATATTTCCAATCAGGAATATATCGGAGCCCCTTTAGGCACCACTTCACGGTTTCTCAGCATGACATGGGGTCCTACCACTAGACTACCTATGGTGTGTGAACAAGGTCTGAACAGGTATTAAGCAGCCTACAGCCCCCTCCCACTCACCTGCATTGCAGGACCAACAATGCAATGGGGAACAAATGAGGCCGCAAGCTACACCTACAACAGACCATGTGACACCGGCTTCCAGGTGCAACAGAATGTTTACCAGCCATATGCAATGGCACATTCAATACATATAAAACAAGAATCACAAAAATAAACGTGGCCTAAATGGGTGGGACTGCTCCAAACCCCAAACACTGTGGCGTGTTTCTAACTGGGGGGGCAGTTCCTCCGCATGTGGTTCGCAGCAAACGGCTATCCCCAGCAAAAATTGCATACAATGGAGGATACCGGCGCGAACCACAAGCACCACACAAACATCCTACACAAAATAAAACATGTGCGGATGAAAATATATAAACACATAACTCACAGAAAAAAGATGCACCACATGGATAAGCACCTGACAACACTGGCTAATCCCTCACTCTGGTGTTAAAAACTGAGAGATTCGCCAACTGGGGCGTGTTTCTAACTGGGGGGGCAGTTCCTCCGCATGTGGTTCGCAGCGAACGGCTTATGTGTTTATATATTTTCATCCGCACATGTTTTATTTTGTGTAGGATGTTTGTGTGGTGCTTGTGGTTCGCGCCGGTATCCTCCATTGTATGCAATTTTTGCTGGGGATAGCCGTTGCTGCGAACCACATGGAGGAACTGCTCCCCAGTTAGAAACACGCCACAGTGTTTGGGGTTTGAGCAGTCCCACCCATTTAGGCCACGTTATTTTGTGATTCTTGTTTTATATGTATTGAATGTGCCATTGCATATGGCTGGTAAACATTCTGTTGCACCTGGAAGCCGGTGTCACATGGTCTGTTGTAGGTGTAGCTTGCGCCTCATTTGTCCCCATTGCATTGTTGGTCCTGCAATGCAGGTGAGTGGGAGGGGCTGTAGGCTGCTTAATACCTGTTCAGACCTTGTTCACACACCATAGGTAGTCTAGTGGTAGGACCCCATGTCATGCTGAGAAACCGTGAAGTGGTGCCTAAAGGGACTCCGATATGTTCCTGATTGGAAATATTGGCGAATCTCTCAGCTTTTAACACCAGAGTGAGGGATTAGCCAGTGTTGTCAGGTGCTTATCCATGTGGTGCATCTTTTTTCTGTGAGTTATGTGTTTATATATTTTCATCCGCACATGTTTTATTTTGTGTAGGATGTTTGTGTGGTGCTTGTGGTTCGCGCCGGTATCCTCCATTGTATGCAATTTTTGCTGGGGATAGCCGTTCGCTGCGAACCACATGCGGAGGAACTGCCCCCCCCCCCCCAGTTAGAAACACGCCACAGTGTTTGGGGTTTGGAGCAGTCCCACCCATTTAGGCCACGTTTATTTTTGTGATTCTTCTCCTAATACTATGAATCAGTATAACATGCACATGGCATGCACCGCTCTTAGAATAACTGCACACTTTACTTATTTGGGCAGTTACAGGGCCAAAACTGATCAAATAACTCAAGTGTCAACTCAGCCTTACAGGTTGATGTTAGCACCAGGTAAAAAGGACCATGCAGAGGCCCAAGATCCTACTGTAGCGTGAAAGAGCGCACTTCTTTTGCACCGTCGTCAGCTGATTCCACATAGATGTCTACAGAACCTGTTCCATTAAATGCTTAAACAAGTAGAGCCCCCTGACAGAGTGGAGAGGGTGTCAGCGGAAGTCTGTGTGGACGTCACTGATTATTTTGCTGTCTGTTGAGCATCCGCCTTCACTTGGTCAGCATTTGGTCAGTAATCCATCAGTATTACTAAAGCCAAAAAAAAACAGGAGTGGATCCATAACAGAGATGACACGTGAATGGAATATTTGCAAGTCTCCTGCTTTTGGCTACCAAATCATAAGCCAATTCTGATGGGACCATACAGGCCTTACAGCTGCTACACAGACAGGATCCGTTGTTTTTCCTTCCTTCTGACAGATCAGATCAGAAATAAATGATGATGTCAATCAGGCCAAAAAGGCAAAATAGTGGCCCAGTCATGGAGTGGGGAGGGTGGGAGAACAGCTTGCGGAGACCACAGAGTGATCCATTTACATAGTGTTGAGGTGGCAGCAGCATGAGGAAGCCACAGAGTGGCCCAGTGACATAGTGTTGAGTTAGAAGCAGCATGAGGAGGCCACAGACGGCAAGGTGACATATGTAACACCCCACAGTGGTGTTGCCACTACTGCACCCTGCTACTGTCTTTATTGGGCTAACACCAATGCCATCTATTTATTTTTGTCCAGGTCCTCCACACTGTGCATTCCTAATCTGTTTGCAACTGTTATGTTCATGTAATATGCCTGGTTCCCCAGCAGATGGCAGCAAACAGAGCAGAGCTGTACTTAGAGAGAATGGAACTTACCATTCCATTCTAACCCCCTCTGGAAAGAAGTGGGCTTGTCCTACTTCCTTCAGGAAGGGTGGGGACCAGTTAGAGTTAGTCTAGCTTACCCCCTGATAGGGAAAGGATATGCAGGGGCATGTCTCTTCTGGACGTGCCCACGGCAGCCAGAGCACCTTAAGCTCTGCTGGCCATGGAGGCCAAAGCTTGAAGTCTCAGGAGGCCGGGAGGAAAGTGCTCTGGCGTAACCTAGGGTCAGACTACGGAAAAGTGCAGCATACAGAAGAAGCTGAGTTATAAAGCCAGCCTGTCAGTACAGCAGAGTCAGAAAGAAACATATACAGCAGAGTCGAGTTTGCCTGCCAGTTTCATGCTAAAGCCTGCTGGAACCAAGACAAAGCCTGTAACTGTTGGAAGAAACATTTATTCAAGTCAAGCTGCCAGTAAACTTCATCTCAAGGTCTGGACTCAAGTTATTTATTCAAATCCGTGAAGTATTTCCCCCTATTTATTGCTTCGGATCCTAAGCCTGGGGTCCAGCAGTATCCAGGTAGGAGCACCGTGACACACAATAAGAGGCATTTTTGGCCCCACTATACCACTCATTATTTCCTACACCTGGAATGCGTCCTATATAGAAAGGGCCCTGGAGGGAAGCGTCCGTTGCAATTAGCATCACAAACAGGATTTACTTTTGTGTCTTTATACTACAAGGCCTATAGATTTACAGGCAACCCCATGAAAAATGACTTTACTATGTTTATTGCAGAGCGACAGGCGCAGGAAAGTGCACCCCAGCTACCCATGGGTTAATCCACTATCTTTGCCTGTGATGGCGTATATTCTCCTTGTACCACAAGAGCGGGAAAACATGGATCCGCCCAGCCCAAGCACGGGAAGCTACAGCCCGGCCCACCGGGAACTGCCCAGTGCAATGGCAGGAAGCGAAGACTCCACCCTTAAAACTCCTTCTCCCTTACCAGTTTGCAGTAGCCAAGAGTAAGACAAAATGGCGCGTCCTATGCGGCCTAACTCAGGAGAGATGGTATGGGGCGATGAGCCGGAAGTGCAAGCCGCGCTGGAAGAAGTGAGATTCTCCCAAGTGCCGAACCCAGCAGGAGCACCGGATGTGTCCACTCTGACAGCCAGGAAGAGCAGTTTGTTTTCCCAATTGAACCCCATGGTCCCGCCCGAAATGAAAGCTCACGCCCAGACGATGTGGGATTACAAAAAAAAACATTGAGAACTGGGTAATTTAAGTCCTGGACCACCCACGGCCGGGGGATCCGCATGGATGATCTAATCTGATGCATCATGCATTGGTGGGTGTAAATCCTGGCCGATCCACACCTGATTCATCTTGACAAAGGTCAGTCTCTCCACATTTTGGGTGGACAGGCGAGTTCTCCTCTCCTTGGCGTAACTATGGCCCCAGCCGCATTAAACACCCACTCTGATGCCACACTACTGGTCGGGCAGGACAGCTTTTCCAGGGCAAACTCGGCCATTTGCAGCAACAAATCCAGTTTGGTTGCCCAGTAGTCCAGCGGATCTTCAGTTTGAGGTGGCAGGGTGCTGTCCAAGTATGCTATTACAGGTTCTGCTCCAGGTCTAGCTGCTGCTGCTGGTGAGTAGTTTCTTCACTAGGTGGGTTAAAAAAGCTGCTCATCAAAGACTCTAAACTTAAGATGCTGCTGATGAAGCTGGTACTGTTCCTGACCCCCCACACCCTCCCCAGCAGCCACAGAAGTGGAGAGAGCGCAGAGGGACCCCCGGTTAGACCTGCGAGAGGATGGACGATGGCGCAAATAGGCAGCGGCCAACTGACTACATAGGAGGTCACTATAGTAGTTCAGTTTTCCCTCCCTCTCAGGTGTAAAAAAGGCCCCCATTTTGGACCAGTAGCGAGGGTCCAACAAGATGAAGAGAGCCAGAAGTCATCCCTCTGCCGAATGGTGACAATTTGGCTTTCACTACCCAAGCAAGTCAGCATGCAGGGGACCATTTGAGCAAGTGACTCGGAGGGATTCCCTGTCTCCATCTCCACTACATACTGCCATGGTGTGCCTGGGTCATCTGCCTCGTCTTCCTCATCTTCCTCTTGTTTCTCCAGCTGCTGCTGCTCCTCCTCTCCTGTCACCTGTGTAGAAAAAACACCCATTTCACTACAAATTTCTTCTGCTCCAATGTCCTCCTCCAGTTCAGCCCCCACAGGGCTCAAGTGGCCATGAGATGTAGGCGCCACGTCTTCAGTGCCCTGGCCAGCCAGATGTACCAGCATCTGTTCCAGGACATGAAGCAGTGGAATGGCGTTGTTGATCCCATAGTCCTGGCGATGGACAAATAACGTGGCATCTCAAAGGGCCTGAGCAAATGGCAGGTGTCACGCATGAGCTGCCACTGGATGACATCGAAGTTACACAGGGGAGTACCCCTGTCCGCTTGGATCATCAAGAAATCATGTATGGCCTTTCTCTGTTCGTATAGTTGGCCAAACATATGGAGGGTGGAATTCCAACTGGTCGAAACGTTGCATATCAGCCTATGTTGGGGGACGCCGTTCTGATTCTTCAACTCAAGGAGTGTGTGCTTCGTGGTGTACGAGTGGCTGAAGTGCATGCAAAGTTTCCTGGCCATTTATAGGATGTCTAGCAGATGGGTGGAAGACTTCAGGAACCGTTTGACAACCAGATTTAACACGTGCGCCATGCAGGGCGCATGGCTCAGCCATCCTTGTTCCTCCAGTTCTCGGTCACCATGGTTCCGATTTTGAGTTGTCGTGGAGAAAGCCAGGATTCAATTTCTTGATGAAGGACACCGAGCAGTTCCTCCCCGTGTGATTCTGTTCGCCCAGGCAAACGAGATGTAGAACAGTGTGACACCGCCATGCCCTGCACATGTGGTATGCTGGAGGAGCACTGTGAATTGTCCCTGCAGTGGAGACTGAGGACACAATAGACGATGAGGAGACAGTGGCGGACATTGTCGCAGGACCAACAGCATGAGAACGTGGAGGCGAAAGCAGCGTCACCTGGCCAAGTTGCTGGTTTCGCTGGGCAGGAACCAAATTTACCCAGTGGGCCTTATAGGACATAGATTATCCTTGACCGTAGTTACAGCAACACACTTTGGCGCTGCCGTGCACTTTGGTAGAGACCGACAGGCTCAAGGACTGGCCCACCTTATGTTTTACATATTTTTGCAGGGCTGGTACTGCCTTTTTGGCAAAGAAATGATTCCTTGGGACTTCTCCACCTCGGCTTGGCACAAGCCATCAGTTCTCTGAAAGGTGCAGAGTCCACCACTTGGAAAGCAACTTGGCCAGGAGCACATTCAGCTTTTGAGCCACTGGATGAGTGCACGCATACTGTTGTCTCTTGGAAATCGCTTCGGTGATCCATTGCTGAAGGAATGACTGATGAGGAGTAGGAGGGCGAGGAGCAGGAGCATCAGAACCTGTAGATGATGGGAAGGACAGACAGCTCCTTTCGGCTGTGGTGGTGGAGCCTTGACTGCCTAAAATCGGGTGCGGACAACCACATTGGAGCCACGGTTCTCCCAGGCCACTTTATGGTGATGCTGCATATGTTGATGCAGGGCCCTGGTGCCAACATTGGCACCCTGGCCATGCTTCACCTTCTGCCCATAGATTCGGCAATTGGCCATGTTCACCTCCTCCGGCGGCTTAACAAAAAACTGCCACACCACAGAGTAGGTGATTTTACCCCCAACAATCTGCACTGACTGACTGCTACCACTGCTGCCTCCATGAACCCCTGAACCACTACTTTCCGGGATGGTAGGCTCCTGCGAAGTGGGTGGTCTACCCGGGTACGTTTGGCTTCCAACCTCCCACTGCTTCTACCCTGCTGACTCCTGGCCATGCTACCAACTTGCCAGCTCTGCCGCTGCCTCACACGCAAGCTGCCACCCTCTTCTCCTGATGATGATAAAGCCCGTTTATCACCCAGCTCCCAATTATGATCAGCTACATCATCATCGAGTACTGTCTGCACATCACTGATGTCCTCCTCAACGGTCTCTAAATTAGGAGCCTTACAGCTTGCAACACCAGCTCCCACACCACTTTCCTCATCACTACTTGCCCTCCTAGTGGATGAAGCGGTGGATCGCTCGTCCTCGCTGAATAGTACAGCTGAGCCCACAGCATATAATACTTCTCTGGCTCAGGGAACAGAAAAGAACAGAGGCAGGTTGAGGATAGGTGAGGGCACAGGCCCTGCTCTGGTCCAATGCTAACTAATCGTTGTGTCTGACGAACCCACCGACTTTTGGCTGGGGGTGTCTGATGTCACTTGGAACAAAGCGAATGACCGAGTCAACCATTCAAGAACTGCTGGATTGCTGGTAAAGACACGACTGTTATATGACACTGGGAGCTCAGGCTTCTAGAAGTAACCCCTGCTTCCACTCCACCTTACTCTGCTGTGACCTGTGCCTGCGCCAGAAACATTTAGGCCTCTGCCCCTCCCCTTTGCAGGGCCTGTCACTTCTCTGTCTGACATACTGTTAGATCAAATAAGTAAATAAAAAGGAAATGAATACACCCCTAAAAAGGCTGTAATTTGGTCACTTCACCACACAACAGCAAATAATATATTTTTTTGCTACTAATACACGCCAAAAAAGGCTTTAGAACATATAACTGCAACGCTGAACAGCAAATAATACTTTTTGTTTTGCCACTACTACATGCCAAAAAGGGCTGTAATTCTCACACTTCCCCACACAACGGTTAATAAGCCCCTTTTTTTCCCACTTATACACGCCAAAAAAAGTCTTTAGAACATATAACTGCACCGCTGAGCAACAAATAATAATTTTTTTCCCCACTAATACATGCCAAAAAAGGCTTTAGAACATATAACTGCCCCGCTGAACGGCAAATAATACTTTTTTTGCCACTAATACACGCCAGAAAGGGCTATCATTTTCTCACTTCAACACACAACGCCTAATAAGCCCTTTTTTCCTCACTAATACAAGCCGAAAAAGGCTTTAGAACATACAACTGCACCGCTGAACAGCAAATAATATTTTTTTTATGCCACTAATACACGCCAAAAAAGGCTTTAGAACATATAACTGCACCGCTGAACGGCAAATAATACTTTTTTTTTGCCACTAGTACACACTAATAAGGGCTGTAGTTTTCTCACTTCACCACAAAAGAGCTAATAAGCCCTTTTTTCCCACTAATACACGCCAAAATAGGCTTTAGAACATATAACAGCACCCCTCAATGGCAAATAATACTTTTTTTTACAACTAATGCACGCCAAAAAAGGCTTTAGAACATATAACTGCACAGTTGAGCGGCAAATAATCCTTTTTTTTGCCACTAATATACGACAAAAAGGGCTGTCATTTTCTCACTTCACCACAAAACGGCAAATAATACAGTTTTTTGTAACTATTACACACCAAAAAAGCATTAGAACATATAACTGCACCTCTGAACGGCAAATAATACTTTTTTTCCCACTAATACATGCCAAAAAAGCTTTAGAACATACAACTGCCCCGCTGAATGCCAAATAATAATTTTGTTACTAATACACGACAAAAAGGGCTATAACTTTCTCACTTCAACACACAACGCCTAATAAGCCCTTTTTCCACTAATACATGCCAAAAATGCTTTAGAACATATAACTGCACCGCTGAGCAGCAAATAATACTTTTTTTGGCCACTAATACACACCAAAAAGTGCTGTAATTTTATCACTTTCCAACACAACGACAAATTATACTTTTTCTTGCCACAAATACACTCCAAAAAAGCTTTAGAACATATAACTGCTCCGCTGAACTGCTAAAAAAGCTTTAGGACATATAACTGCACTGCTGAACAGCAAATAATACTTTTTTTTTGCCACTAATACACACCAAAAAGGGCTGTAATTTTATCACTTTCCAACACAATGGCAAATAATACTTTTTCTTTGCCACTAATACACACCAAAAAGGGCTGTAGAACATATAACAGCACCCCTCAATGGCAAATAATGGCACTTTTTCACAACTAATGCATGCCAAAAGGCTTTAGAACATATAACTGCTCCGCTGAACTGCTAAAAAAGCTTTAGGACATATAACTGCACCGCTAAAGAGCAAATAATACTTTTTTTGCCACTAATACACACCAAAAAGGGCTGTAATTTTATCACTTTCCAACACAACGGCAAATAATACTTTTTCTTTGCCACTAATACATGCCAAAAAGGGCTGTAATTTTCACACTTCACCCCACAACAGCTAATAAGCCCCTTTTTTCCCACTTTTTCACACCAAAAAAAGCCTTTAGAACATATAACTGCACCGCTGAACGGCAAATAATACTTTTTTTCCAACTAATACATGCCAAAAAGGCTTTAGAACATATAACTGCCCCGCTGAACGGCAAATAATACTTTTTTTGCCAACTAATAAACGCCAAAAAGGGCTATAATTTTCTCACTTCAACACACAATGCCTAATAAGCCATTTTTTCCCCACTAATACACGCCAAAAAAAGCTTTAGAACATATAACTGCTCCGATGAACTTCAGTGCCAAAAAAAGCTTTAGGACATATAATTGCACCGCTCAACGGCAAAAAATACTTTTTTTTGCCAACTAATAGATGCCAAAAAGGGCCATAATTTTATCATTTCAACACACAATGCCTAATAAGCCATTTTTTCCCCACTAATACACGCCAAAAAAGCTTTAGAACATATAATTGCACCGCTGAACGGAAAAAAATACTTAAGTTTTAAAGTCTTTCCTAGCACTGTCCCTGGCGCCTGCTGACCTCTCCCTGCACTAAGTACACTGGAAAATGGCTGAATCCAAGATGGCTGAGGCTAATTATAGGGCTGTGACATCACAGGGCTGGCTGGCTGCTGATTAACTGCATGCATGGCATTGTGGGTGATCCCTTGTTCCCAGAGTTCTTTGCTCCATGTCCTAATATGTGCAGCATCCATTTTAGGAAGAATGTGATTAGTTACCACAAAGTGTGAGAAAATTTGGATTGTTGTATAGGTACAATGTTGTATAGGTACAATACAGGGCTCAGAAGGAAAGGAATGCCATATGGTTTTTGGGAGGCAAATTTTGGTGGAATGGTTTTCAGATGTAATGTCACCTTTGAAGAGACCCTGGGGTACCCCTAGAAAGGAAACTCCCATAAAAATTACCCCAATTTGGAAACTAAATCCTTTAAGGAATTGAGGGGTGCAATAAGTGTTCTCACCCAACAAGCATTTTATAGAATTTAGAAACAATTTGCTCTGAAAATGAAAAATTACATTTTCTTTCCAATAAAATGTTGCTTTAGCTCTATATTTCTTATATTCACAAGAGGTACCATGAGAAAACAAGGCAACACCCCATATGTGGTCTTCAACTGCTGTATGGGGACATGGCAGCCTTCAGAAGGAAAGGACCGCTCCAACTGGATTTCCTAAAATGGAGTTTGCTGAAATTGTTTTTAGGTGCTAAAGCATTTTTTGTTGTTGACTGAGCTGTGTCAAGGCTTGTTTGTTGCAGGAACAACTGAAGAGTTTTTTTGTACCATTTTGGGGTACAAATGACTTTTTCATCGCTTTTTATATCATTTTTTAGAGGTGGGCAATAATTGCAATTCTGTGTTTTTTATTTTTATTTTTTATGGGGTTCCTCGTGCGGTATTTAAGATGCAGTAATTTTATTCTGTCGATATGGTTATGGCGATACCGAATTTATATCCTTTATTACTTTTGCAGCATAAAATAATTTTTTTATTACAAAAAAGTTATATTTTGCATAGCCATATACTAACATCCATAACATTATTTATTTTTTCACCAATGTATCTGTGTGAGGGCTTGTTTTTTGCAGCATGGTCTGTAGTTTTTACTGATACCATTTTGGTATACATATGACTTTTTTATTTTTTATGATTTTCCTAATGCGGTATATATACTGTGGGTGGATATGGTTATTGCGATACCAAACTTATATAGTTGTATTTTTATATTTTACTAGTTTTTCTGAATAAATTCTGAATGAATACTTTTTTATTCAAAATAAATTATATTTTGCGTCATGATATACTAACATCTATAACATTTTAATTTTTTTCGCCAATGCAACTGTGTGAGGGCTTGTACATCTGACTTTTTGATACCAATTCTTTAGAGGATGATGTAACAGCAATTCTATGATTGTTTTTTTATTTTTTTTACACCGTTCACTATGGGGGATAATTAATGTTATTTTTATAGTTATATAATTTTATAGATCAGGTCTTTTCAGGTCGTTTGTAGTTTATTTTATTTTTTGATTTTTTAACCAATTATAAATGAGTGCATATGGGGAAAAAATTTATTTAATTTATAGTTTTTTATTTACTTTTTCACATTCATATTTATTTATTTATTTCATTTTCTTTTACCAAGTCCCACTTGGATCTGGAAGATCCAGTAGAGCTGATTGCTACACAGTGCACTGCAATAGTCATCTATTGCAATGCACTGTACTGTCAGTATTACACTGACACTAAGTCTGATCAGAACCTGCCTCTGGCAGGTAAAGTCTCCAGTTGCCCGGGTAACCACCTGGCCGCTGTCATTGCAGCGTGATGGCATGATGGAAAAGAGAGGGAGCTCCCTCCCTTCGTTTACCCCACGGATGTTGCGGTATCTACTGGCAGTGGAATCTAAGGTGTTAAACGTCTGGGATCGGTGACAGCACTGATCTCAGTCATTGCAGCAGAGTGTCAGCTGTATGTTACAGCTGACACACGCTGCTAATTGTGGCCATCAATATTCAGTATGTCATAGAGGCTGCGGGAGCACTGTGTGAGCTGCAAGGGGCTACAAGAGGCACAATGGCAACCACCACTTTTAAGCAAAGTGCACTCTGATTGGTTAGTCTGTAAAGACTAACCAATGAGAGAGATTGCTGGCAAGGGGCTGGTCTCATAGATCCCTTGCTGGCTTCTCCTCTGTCTGTGACAGGGGGGAGTTGGGCACTGTCTGCAAATTACTTATTGATCTTTTTAAGTTATCAGGGCAGAGAGTATTAGATATTTAGACTTCACTGGTACTTCTGTCTGTCTCACTGTATGTTCATTTACTTAATTCGGGGAATACTATATCTCCTTATGGAGAGCACCTAAGCTGTGCGAGAGACTTATGGTCTAGGCAAAGGTCATCTGGAATTCTGGGAATCTGTGTTCTAGTTTGGGATTTCTGCAGAAAATGTTAGCACTACATAAAGATTGTTATTGTTATATCTCCCATGATTTTGCTCAAATGTACAGCCATAAGCACAACCAGTCTGATATACTGATATTTTATACATGGCCAAACTTAAAATGGAATAATGAACTAAAGGTTGCGAAGAGTCAAATTAAGTACTTGAATCCCCTTTACAAGGACCAACACTGCCAACAATTAAATACAGTATATGCAGTTAAACATGAATACTCTGGAACATATCTGGTCAGGACCTGACCAAAAGTGCCTGCGGCCAGTGTGAGCACCGAGGAGACGGTAGAATCAGCAGCTCAACAGAGGGGTAAGTACTGGCTGAACTGCCTTCCCACAACGGGAAAGTAGGCACCAGAATTTTTTTTAAAGCCTAGAGAACCCCGTTAACATAAGTTGAAATAAAATATATTACATACTTATATATTGCTGTACGATGTATTATCATTATTTTTTCAGGTTGAATATAATTCAGCATGTAGATATTCAATAGATTTTAGAGTTAGTGTCAAAGGGAATATTAATTATTAATGTTTGGAGTTGATACTAATAATTAATATTAATAAATAGGCATAAAATAACCTATTGTCGACTCCGCCTATTTATTCCTTTATCCTACCTGTTGCTCCCCCTTTATTAAACAATTACAAGTCTACAGTCAATCATTTCTGCTATATCTATATATATTTATATCAATGGTTATATAAAGATATAT
The DNA here is from genome assembly GCA_033119425.1 of Bufotes viridis. Classification (NCBI taxonomy): domain Eukaryota; kingdom Metazoa; phylum Chordata; class Amphibia; order Anura; family Bufonidae; genus Bufotes; species Bufotes viridis. The sequence continues at coordinate 94,539,257 of CM065589.1, forward strand.
ACATATAGACCTACACTAACAGCACTCTAACACAGCTAACTATACTAACACAACACAGTCTACAATTCCATCCCAAAACTCTATCTAAATATACACTCACACACAAATGTACTAGCAGCACCCACCCAAACCTAACTACACACTGTCCCTACAGGGTAGAAAGGGTTAAATAATGGGGTGTGTGGTAGTGGCACTGCAAGGGTAAATACCAATTCAGGGGTACAAGACAATGCAGACCAGGGGTATCAGGGGTTTCAATGCAAGATTGCAATGCAGTGGTTAATCAGGGCAATGCAGGGGTTGATCGCTCTATATTACGCTTTTTGTGAGGCAAGTTAACCAAAAAATGGCTGTTCTGGCACAGTTTTCACTTTTGTTTTTTTACAACGTTAATCTGACAGGTTAGACCATGTGATATTTTTACAGAACAACAAGTCGTTATGGAGGCGACAATATCAAATATGTCTACTTTTTTGTTTCAGTTTTACATAATAAAGCATTTTTGAAAAAAAATATGTTTGTGTGTCTCCATTTTCTGAACGCCATATTTTTTTTATTTTTCTGTCGATCGTCTTGTGCTGGGGCTCATTTTGTTGCAGGAAGAGTTGACGTTTTTATTGTTACCATTTTTGGGTACATATGATTTTTTGATCATTCAATATTAAACTTTATGTGGCAAGGTGACCCAAAAATTGGTTCTTTTGGCACAGTTTTTATTTAATTTGCGTAATAACTTCATAAATTAATTTTGTACTGTAAAAAAACATTTCTCGAACTCGGGTTCAGTTCCAAGTAGAACCAAAGAAATAACTTCAGCTCATCAGAGCCAATACATTCTAATACTGTACGGCGCTCCTGCTCCGTACATTATTAGAATGAAGTTTTATGCAAATCGACTTGGGATGTTTTATCCGAAGTCGATTTGCTCATTCCTAACTACAATGGCTGGAATCAGAGCTAGCTCCCAGTCTGCTGCTTAAAGGGAGTCTGTCACCAAAACTGGACGTTATACACTGCTTACATGTGGCTCTAGCACAACTACCCATGATTACAGTGGTACCTTTGTTCTTTTGGTGTCACTTTCAGCAGCTGAAAAAATGATGTTTATTCCGTATGCAAATAGTGTTCGCAAGTGCCTAGGGGCGGGTTTGTAGTGTAGGTGCCCAGGCCACTCTGCCTTTTTTTCATATTACTTCTCACCAGCCTCTTTCTTGTCCCGCCCTGTAAGTCTGTTGCATAATCCCCAGTACAGGCCGAGATCCCGCACGTGCGCACATGCGCAGTTCACTCCCACCCCAGGCATGAGCTCTGGCCGCTGGTTTTGCATATGCACTGTGATGCCTATTGTGGGCAGCAGCATCAATACATCTAGTGCGCATGCATCTGCGGCCAGAGCTCATGCCTGGGGTGGGAGTGAACTGCGCACGCGCGAGATCTCGAGCCTGTACTGGGATTACGCAACAGACTTACAGGGCAGGACAAAAAAGAGGCTGGGGAGGAGTAATATGAAAAAAAAGGCAGAGCGGCCTGAGCACCTACACCACAATCCCCGCCCCTAGGCACTTGCGAGCCTTATTTGCATATGGATTAAACATTGTTTTTTCAGCTGCTAAAGTGACACCAAAAGAACAAAGGTACCACTGTAATCATGGGTAGTTGTGCTAGAGCTGTATGTAAACAGTGTATAACGTCCAGTTTTGGTGACAGACTCCTTTAATTACTTAGATCCTGCAGTCTATGCTGACCATGGAATCTAAGGGGGCCATTTATCAAACTGGTGTAAAGTAGAACTAGCTTATTTGCCCATAGCAACCAATCAGATTCCTACTTTCATTTTCCAAAGAAGCTGTCCAAATTGAAAAGTGAAATCTGATTGGTTGCTATGGGCATCTAAGCCAGTTCTACCTCACACAAGCCTGATAAATGACCACCTAAGTGCTTAGACATAGGGAGGAGTTATGTGCAGATGGATTGCTATGGCAGCCAGAAGCCTCACAATGGCCTCCAGGCCAGTGATGCACAGACGAATATTAGGCCTTGGCAGAGTTGGAGTCTTATAAGTTGCCTGTCAGTAAAATATGTTGGATGTCACAAACTTACCTGTCCGAGCTCCAGCTGTGAGATCTTCAGATTTGGCTTAACCGTGCTGGGAGATACATGCTCATAAGGCATGTCCTTGGGGATGAGACAGCATCCTTATCAACAGGATTAAATGCTCTTTATCCTATAGCAGGTGTCTGCTGGAGAAGACCAGCAGTGGGATGCCGCTCTATTTCTATGTGCTAGTATTCTGACTAATGGAGTGCCCAGTCATGATCTATCTCATCCTGGGACTCAATGCTATATTTAAACCCCTTCCTAACCATGTACCAGTGCCAGTGATAGTCTTGTTTGGGCTCACTAGCTGGGTTCCTGGTTCTTGGATTCATTTGGATTTGTTCATGCTTTTAATCTCGGATTGTCTTTTGACTACTCTCCGTCTCTTGTTTTTGTACTGCATTGTCCGTATCATTCTGACCCATTTTTGTATGACTATGCCTTTGTGTTGTTTTTGTCTCTTGGTGTTTTTGTCTCCAGTTGCAGACTTGCTACCTTGGGCTTGAACTGCAAGTAAGTAGGGAAAGTGGGCTGGGTTCCAGGTCAGGGCTAATTGTCCATGTCTGTCCCTATGTACAAGAGTTACACTGAAATTACATTATTTTCTAATTTATCCATAAAGAGTAATAAAAGTTAAGACCTCAAAATTGTGCCGTTTAAAAATAAAACTCATCCCGCAAGCCTTCATACGGTTGAGTCCACGGAACAATAAAAGTTATGGATTTTAGAATGCGACTAGAAAGTAAAAAAAGTAATCAGGGTGTCCTTAAGTGCCCAAAGAGGCCCTATTTCGTAAGGGGCTAAATTCTGCCAATAACTTTTCCAATGAAAAAGTAAATCTATGATTTACCTAAAATACCAAGCTGATTTACATTGCATATGCTGGATGTAAAATCTTACATATAATAATTTTTCCTGGTGTTTCATTCATTGACCTCTGTTTTTTACCCTAACTAGCTGTAGAGGGAAGTGCCTGGTAGGTATATATATATATATAATATATATTGTTGATAGGATATATATGTATCTATATATGTGTATATACATATAGATATAGATATAGATATATATATATATATATATATATATATATATATAGGCCCTGAATGGGCAGTAGGGATATATGTATTATATTATATATGTGTATTCTTCCACTCACGGGTGCCCATCCCTGACCTAAAGGGTTTAGAAAGTTTTTAAAATCAGTTTTAAATAACTTGAAGGTGGTTTTTACTATGTAAGCCCCACAAAGTGACTTCATAACTGAACTGGTCCTTAAAATGTGGGTTTTAGAAATTTTCTTCTAAAGCTCTAAGTCTTCTAACGTCCCAAAAAATAAAATGACATTTTGATAAATCATGCAAACAAAAAGACATATGGGGAATGTTAAGTAATAACCAGTTATCAGGTATCACTTTCTGTTTTAAAAGCAGAGAAATAGAAATTTAGAAAATTGATAATTTTTCAAAATTGTTGGTAAATTTTGGACTTTTCATAAATAAAGGTGAAATATATTGACTCAAATTTATGAGTGTCATGAAGTACAATGTGTCATGAGAAAACAGTCTCAGAATGTCAGATTTGCAAAAAAAATGGCCTGGGCAGAGTAGTGAAAACTGTCCCAGGGTAGAAGGGGTTAATAAGAAAAATATTTCGGAACATCTGCCCCTTCATAGCAAAAAATATATTAAGGTTGGAATTTTTGCTGCAGCTTTTTCAGAGCAGTAGTAATACTTCTCATACCTAGTCCCACGTCTGAATGAGCTGTTAAGGGATATATTGGTAGATTAACTGGCTCCTTTGAAAGCTGTGCATAAATTTATGAATGCCTGTGGTATGAATATAGGATTTTAAAACCTATTTAATTGCCTGAATTAAGTTCTCTGCATATTTGACAGGGTATGTTGAAGCTATATAAATCAGTTACCATACAGTTTTCCACCTCAGAAAAGAAGTTCTCTGCACAAGCAGGGGCAGAGCTTATCACCGAACAAACCGCTGGTCAAAAAGATTGTGTGGCTGGTTTCATCGCATACGGGTCCAGGAGGGAAGGTTAAACCTTCCCAGCTGAAGAACAGTAGTAGTAGTAGTATCCAGACAGCACAGTAAACCCCTTAGTGATCGCTCAAACGTGTTTTTACGGCAATTATTAAGAGGCCTTTACAGCGGCCCTGTCTAAGCGCTGCAAGAGTCCCCCGTGCAGCAGGGAGCGAGGGCTAGGCTCTCACATAAGAGACGCGGCGCTGCTTTAACAACCCGGACCGGCAGGAGTGCCGATCCGGGCTGTTTAACACTTTACATGCCACGGGCAATGGCACCCACTGCATGTAAAGTGCTGACAGAGAGAGCAGAGTCCCTCTGTCTCCCATCGGCACCCCGCAAATGCGATCACGGGGGGGCCAATATGTGTGAAGGCTGCCTAGGGTCTGATGTAGGCCCCAGACCAGCCCCAGGCCCCAGCCTTCAGCCTCTCTGGCGCAGCATGTTGGTCAATGTCAGAATAGCATTGTAATTGAAATGCAATGCACTATAGGGATAGTGCATTGCATTTTAAAAGCAATCAAAAAGCTGTCTGGTATAGTCCCCTTGTGGGACTATTAAATGATAAAAAAGTTTAAAAAAAACTCATTTATTCAATAAAAATTATGCTTTTTTTCCATTGAAAATACGCTTTTCTAAAAAAAAAGGCAAAAAAAAAGTCTTCCCCATATGTTTGGAATTGCCGCATCTGTAACGACCCAAACTACATAAATATCATGTAAATTATCCCCTACGGTGAACGCCGTAAAAAAAAAAGAAAAATTGCTCATTTATTCTTAGTTACCACCAAAAAATAATAATAACAAGCGATCAAAAAGCGCCGTTTACTCTAAAATGATACCGACGAAAAATACAAGTCGTCCTACAAAAATCAAGCCCTCACACAACTCCATAAAAATAAAAAAGTTATTGGTCTTGGGAAGCAGCAATGCAAAAGCATTTTTTTCTTTTAAGAAAAAGGTGTTTTATTGCAAAAAAGTAGTAAAATGTAAAAAAAAACTATAAGTATGTGGTATCACTGTAATCGTACTGACCCAGAGAATAAAGATATGTTATTTATCAAAAACATAACCATAGCAAAGGCAGGTGCACTCTACTCTTACTTGTAGTCCGTTGCTGGCATCTTCCATTGTATGCATTTTTTGCTGTTGATTGCCCCTAGTAACGGACTACAAGTGCAGGATGTGCTGCTATATACATGCACAACTGCATATGGGTTGAGCATATCCTGCTTGTTAAACACCACACCCCGTTTTCTAATCCATTATGTCATTTATACCAAAAAATGAACGCCGTAAATTTATTACGTGAAAAAGGCATTAAAAAAAAACAGCCCTCATAAAGCTATATAGAAGGAAAAATAAAAAAGTTATAGCTCTTGGAACACAAGGATGAAAAAAGGAAGAAAAACGCTTGGGCAGTAAGGCCACTACACACTTGGTCACTACAATCAGCATTTTCATTACATACTAACAGCCTATATATTAATAGAACAGGATCCTGTAAAAAAAAAAAAAAAAGGATCCTTTAAAAAATTGGATGCTGTAAAATAAAACGCATCCTATGCATCAGTTATGTACATTTAGCATCCGTTTTAGCAATTTCCATCTAAGATCCCTTTTTTCAGGCGGAAAAAAAAGTATTGCATCCATTCTTTGGGTTGGCAAAAGCTATATACTACTGGAAAAAGGAAAAAAGAACAACTAAAAGGAGTTAAGATAAGAGGTCTTTTTTATATGTAGTGATCAAAGTTCCAGGAGCCTTACGTTACATATAGATGCTCTGCAAGACTTTGGCGTCACTGTTGTTTTTTGTTTAGCATCACAGTTTTTACAACCTCTGTCTTACAGGACTGTTAATTGGGATTAGATAGTGTTGAAGTGTTCACTATGCCTGCTAGTAGAAATGAGCAAAGTTTTCAAAAATTCGATTCTCCCTTTTAGCAGAATTTTCCCCAATTTTTTTATTCTACCCCAATTAATTTGTGATAAAGCGCATTAAAATTTGCTATTTCGTGGCTGCAGAGAGCGTGTATATTGGTGTACAACACTGTGCATTGCAGTATCACAGTAAAACTGTGCACCGTAGTATCAAGCTGCAATTTCACCCCAATTACACAATTAAGGATTAACGGATTGAATTATGTATAAAAGAATGTGAACACTCTAAAATCTGTAGTATCAGGCTGAAATTTCACCCCAGAATCAAGAATGAATGGCTGTACTTATGTATAAAAGAATGTGAACACCCCAAAAATAGTAGTATCAGGCTGCAACTTCACCCCAATAACAGAATCAATGAATAATCGAATTACTTATGTATAACAGAATTTAAACAACCTAAAATCAGTAGTATTAGAACACTTTTTAACCCCAATTAGTGCAGCAAGGTGTAATAGAATGGCTTCTCTATTAGCAAAGCTTTACACTATTCAATCGACCCCTGCTCTCTCTTTCTCTATATAGTGTGGATAAAGTCTCCCAATTATATCACTATATTATCTCTAAGCTGACCCTGAACCGCTCAAAAGTAAAATTAGGTAAATAAAGTGTTTCATAATCACTGTCCCTAGTGCCTGTAACGTCTCTCCCTGCACCAAGTTCACTGGAAAATGGTGGAGACCGGGCAGGATGAGGATTATTATAGAGCTGTGATATCACAGGGGCTGGCTATCTGATGATTGGCTGGCTGCACGGCATTATGGGTGATCCCTTATTCCAGGGCTTCTTACTTCCTCTTTGTAACATGTGCAGCAGCCATTTTAGAACAAAATCTGATTTGTTACCACAAAGTGTGAGGAAATTCGGCTTTGTAACAAATCAGATTTTTCCTGAAATTCAGATCGAATTCCACCTTGTCATCTTCGAGTCACTCAACAGTACCTGCTAGATAAAGGCATGAACTATTTGTGCAGTTAACAGACCTTAAAAAGGGACAAACAGTAGAACTTCAAGAAGTTGAATGATCCATCCGTGAAATCTCGGTAGGAGCTGGAAGAGCAGTTTATGTAGTATATCGGGGTATCAACATTCATCAAAGAAGTGTACTCACACACATAAAGAGGTTTCTGGACAGGCAAGATAGGCAGATTGCCACATAGGACAAGCTACTGTATCTCAAAGCATGGCCACAATATCAAATTGGTTCTGCAGTATCCCTGCAGTGACCATGCAGACCATAAGAAACCATTTACTTCAGGCAGGATTGCAATCTCGCACTCTACTAGCATTTTTGCCATTGACCTCTCATCATCACCAAGAGCACCTGCACAGGTGCCCACTGAAGGCATGAATGGCAAACAATAGTTTTCAGTGATGAAAGAAGGATCTGCCTTGCTACTAATGATGGCCACATCAGAGTTTGCAGGAGGACTGGACAACACCTACAGTCATCATGCATAACGACACAGGACCAACATCAGGACTAATGGTGTGGGTCGCCATTAACCACCATGTCCGTTGCTGTCTGGTATTTGTGGAGGTGACACTGACAAGATTATGATATGTCCAGGATTCAGTTAGGAGATGTGGTGTTCAAACAAGTCAACGTCCGCCCATATACAGCCCATGCTACACAGCATGCATATCAGGGTACCCAGGAGCTCATCTACCCATGATCATCGCTATGATCATTAAAGGGGTTTCTTACATTTTTGTACTGATGATCTATCATCAGGATAGGTCATCACTCAGTATGTGATCGGCAGGTCATCAGGATAAAAAAGTCGGAAACCCTTTAAATAATATGTTGCTTTCCTTAAATTATCCATAATAATTAATAAACATAGAGCTGCTCATCATCTCCCTGACACCTTGATTTCTTCTACCACACTTACAAGCGTTCCTAGGTTATAACGTATTATATGTCTTGGGTTCCGTTCACATGGCTGATCTTTACCTTACCTCTACCCTGAAGTAAAATCATAGGCATGGGCCTTAAATGGAAGAAGTAATTGCTTGATAACTCTTTAAAGTGCAGTGCAGCTGCTGATATGTGTTTGTGCTGGCATTGCAAAGCAGAGCCATGGGAATAGGGAATCTGATTTCAGGGAAACAGGAGACAGCTTCAAAGAACATAGCAACTCCTCCAGCTGATAGAACTTTTACTGAAAGAAAACAAGAACTGTGTAAAGAACACACCAGCAATATCTCCTATTACCCCTCTGCAATCCTTCTCCAAACTTTCCTCACATTTATCTGATTAGCCACTTCCTCCTTTAAAGTCTCTCCTGTGGTGGTTTTATTTTTTTCTGTTGGTTTAGGTGTGTGATTGCAGAATTTAACCTAAGACCATGTCATTTCAGTCTAAGCAGTCGTGTATTAGCTATTTAAGCGTGGCAAATATCTCTAATATTTGACATGTTCTGTCACTAAATGATTAGCCTATGTGCAATATATCAGCAAGATGGTTTCTAAGTGAAACAAGGCAATATCCTTTTGATTAGTAATGCATACAATTATAATCACTCATAATAAACCCTAGATCCAGTCTGCATGTTTCCAAGACTAAAAGTAACGTAAATGAGAAGTTAAATACAGTATATTAGTTACAATGCCAAATCCTTTCAAGTAATACAATCGCTCAAACGGAACCTGTCATCATGAAAATTCAGTGTAATCTGCAGGCAGCATGTTATAGAACAGGAGGAGCTGAGCAGACTGAGATTCCACAAAACTTGTCTTCTCTGAGCTTAGGAGTCATGTGGACCGACTTAGTCAGTGATTGACACCTATGTACGATTACACAAGCAAAGCTGTCAATCACGGATTAGGACTGCCCACTGGACTCCTAGGATCATAATGAGCAGAGCTTGAAATAAGTATAAAAAAGTTTTACTGACTAATTTTCCATAAAACTATACAATCTGCTCAGCTCCTCCTGATCTATAATGTTCTGCCTGTAGATTCCACTGCATTCTCACAGTGACAGGTTCCCATTTAAGGTAACATCAGTGGCGTAACTAGAAATGACTGGGCCCCACAGCAAATTTTTGAATGGGGCCCCCTCCCCCAGTAATTTTTTCACAACCCCTTCCTTTCATGCCGCCCCCTTTCCTGTGGCTACTAAAGATCGCTCTCTCAGACCAGGCCCGGCAGCTGTTCCATCCGTTTTCTACACTGTCCATACTGCCACTGTATATCATTTCATTTTGTAATACTGTTGATGGGCCCTGACAAAGTCTTTTAGTACTTCTCCTCCTCCTGGATGGGCCCCTTCTGGGTCAGGGCCCCAAAGCAGCTGCTTCCCCTGCTTCCCCTATAGTTACGCCCCTGGGTAACATGTTTATGGGTAGTCTATGTCACTCTTGAACTCAATTACATTTCACAGTAACTGGACAAAGAATACATTTATGTAAGAATAAGTATATGTACATAGACCTTTGTGAGTGCTGATTCTGTATTGATAGTGTCATGTGTGCAAGATCTAGATACTGCACAAAAAAAACACAATCTCCAGACCTTTTTGTAGATTTTGTACATCAATCAAATATTTCTATATTGTGCTTGCATCAAATTATAATGAATAAAAATTGCTTATGCACATTAGATCCTAACAATTTGTAAGGAGTGGAGAAGACCTCCCCAGTAAATTAGCGGTCAAGTTTGGTAAATTGAGGACTGTCTCTTTAAGTGGCATTTATTTTACTGACACTTTAAATGATTGTGCCAATGTTTGCTGCTACTACACATACCTTTAATTGTTATTTCAATGGCATATATACAGCACGGTGCGAAAGTTTTGAAAAAATGCAAAGTAAGAATGCTTACAAAAATAGGTTATTGATAATAGGTTATTTTATTTTTATCAATTAACAAAATGCAAACTGAAAGAACAAGAGAAATCTAAATCAGATCAATATTTGTTGTGACCGCCCTTTGCCTTCAAAACAGCATCAAATATTTTAGGTACACTTGAACAGTTTTTGAAGGAACAAGCAGGGAGGTGGTGCCAAACATCTCAGAAAACCACAGATCTTTTCTGGATGTAGGCTTGCTCAAATCCTTCCGTCTCTTCATGTAAACCCAGGCAGGCTCATATTATCGCTTCCAGAACTACTTGTTCTTCTTTAGGTCGTAGATAGTTCTTAGGTTCTTAGTGGCATTGGCTGTATGTTTGGGGTCATTGTCCTGATGCAGAAAAAAATTGGAGCCAATCAGACACCTACCTGATAGTATTGCACAATGGATAAGTACCTGCCTGCATTTCTAAGCATTGAGTATACCATTAATCCTGACCAAATCCCTAACTCCATTTGCTGAAAGGCAGCCTCGAACATGCAAGTAACCTCCACCATGCTTCACTGTTGCCTACAGATACTCATTATTCTACCACTCCCCAGCCTACTGCTACAGCCTTCTGCTACAGCCAAATACTTCAGATTTTAACTCATCAGTCCATTTTACTTTTTGGCCACAATTCTTCCATGAAGACCACTTCTGGCTAGACTTCTCCAAACAGTAGATGGGTATACCTGAGTTCCACTGGTTTCTGCTAGTCCTGAGCTGATGACACTGCTGGACATCTTTTGACTTTGAATGGAAGTAAGCATGATATGTCTTTCATTTGTTTTACTAAGTTTCCATGGCTGACTACTGCGTCTCCAGTCCTCAGTGTGGCCAGGATTCAGAACTGATACCTTTTAAGGCAATTAATGCTGTATTAATTTCCTTTACCACACTTATGGACTGCAAAATTTTGGTCACTATATTTTACAGAGCATTAAGGATGTATCCACAATTTGCTAAAATATCACAGTTTTGGTGCAATTTTTATAAAACTGTGACTGACTTCCCTGGTATGTTCTGGTGTCATAACCATGGGAACCTACAGCAGTGTTCCATTGCACAAGGGTTTTTTATGTGCATTTCTTATGTATAATTGACAAAAAGGGTGATCATGTTTTTTCTTATGCATTAATGAATTTCTCTGTTTAAAGGGCAGTATAGAGTAAACAGGCCATAAAAACTAGTTGCTAGGTGGGGCTGGGTATCTCTCACCATAGGAAGAAGCTAAATAAGACCAGTGGGTGAGTTTTGAGACAGAGAGGAGGAGGAATCTAGCACAAAGCCCTGGAGGGTGAACCAGTCAGAGAAGCAAAATTAAGTTAAAAGTAGAGGAAAGAGCGATAGAGACCTAAGCAGGTGAGAGGAGGTGCAAGCAAATCCTCTGTGGAGAAAAGCTGTCTGAACATGACTTTTGAAGTCTCCATAGCTGAATCTCCAGGAGATTTAAATTTTATGTTACCTGGACATAATTTATAAGCACAATGTGGATGATGCTAAAGAGCCACATCCCACCAAGGACATTGTGGGAAATATTTATCATGAGTACAACAACCTGTAAAAAAAGGTGCAGAATGCAGTCTGATTCTGAGATCTGCCTGCGGTTGCACAGTGAGAAGTGTTGCACTCCTATTGCTGGGTGCTTAGGCTTGAGAGAAAAGTGTAGTGTGAGGAAAATTGCTTCAGAGAAAGACCCGGGCCTGTAAGTTACTACTTGCATCGTGTAAGAACTGCAGTCCATGCATGCTGAGAACTATGACTAATGCACCTGAACTTTATTTAGTAAGAACTATTCTGCTGTAAAACTGCACCAGTACCCTTTTCATATGCCAAAGGACCCTGCGTTGCATCAAAATCAACCCGCTATCAGGCAGGGGACCCTCAGAAGCAGGGTGTGGCAATAAGGGTCTGTTACTATCACTGAATGGCCCAGGGAGCATCCAAAATGTGAGTACATCTACTCCCATCCTTCACACTGCTCCTCCGGATCAATGCAACCATGAAATGTGCTCCAACTGTTATCAGAGACAAATATCATTAGGTCATAAACTTATAGACTAAGTTGTACTTTATCTTTTGCATTTGTGTACAAAGAGCCAAAAAATACTTGAGTTGAGCAGTCATACTGAAACATAGGTCTTCTCTATGGAAATAATTTATTTCACTCATTGACAGAGTACAGAATCAGAATACAATTTGTGGGTTTAAAAACTTTTGAGCCTTGCCTTCAACAGTGATGTGTAGTCTAGTAACTAGTGCATTGATAGTGATAAAAAGTTGCTCAAACTGACAAATAGACATCTTTGCTGTGTGTGTAGGTATTCCTATCTGGGATATTGATGGCATATCAATAACATATGCCATCATTTTCAGATAGACATGGGTCTCACCTCTGGGACCTGTTCTGGAGATAGGTGCAGGTCCCAGAGGTGTTACCTCCATCTATCTGACATTTATGGCATATCCTAGTGATACAGTATATGTCATCAGTAGATTAGCAGTACAACAATGTCCACAGCCGTGGATTCTGCTTATTATATCCTAATGAAATGTCCCTATGTTCAGTCAATAAACATAGTTGCTAACTGGTTAAAGAGGAGTGCTGTATTTTCTTTGGTATATCCTAGCAATATGTCATCAATATCCAAGATTGGAATACTGCTTTAATTTTATATACTAAAATGCAAACAGGTCATTGACCTTGAAAACTCAGTTGAACATCAGTTCTTTGACTGGCTTGAATGACTTGGCAGACTTTTCATTTAAGTAGTTCACACGTTTTCAGGCAGTTACATGATCTGTTATGACTTAAGATTTAATTAAATCATGAAGTAGTCTCTCTTGAGAGGTAATTTAGATGACCCGTAAAATAGCCAGAAAACATGCAGGTCAATCATCACAATGAAATACAACAATAAATACATCTACAAGGAGCCTTTCTACCATACAGTTTCAAGAACCAAACCGTAGGACACAATACAGAGAGACCAAAATGGTGTTGTCAGGTCTCACCTCTGCACCTTTGACTTTTAACCTCTGTGTAGACATATAATACAACTTTGAACTTTTCTGAGAAGCCTCACATTTTTATTAACCACAGAAACAATGATTTGTTTTCTTCACTGAGCATAAAAAGGGATTTTCAAAACAATAGAACAATCACAAAGTAATTCCTGACAACAAAAAAAATGGGAACATTTGACTTTTTAAAATTAAAAATGTTTTTTTTTATCATCCAATGTTACCATGTTTTGCCAGTGTGGATCATAGTTTTGCATTGTATTTGTTTTCATACAATTTTTTAGACATTTACAGAAAACATGGAATAGGACATGTGAGTGTATGGAGCTGTCCATTCTGAGCATTCCATCCAGTTTAGCCAGGGTACTGTCTCTTCTTATGGTGACCAGCAGTGTATAGAGACTTATTGGCAAGGCTCTAAGCGAAAATAATACAGCGTTCACATCAGCGTTCAGCCTTTCAGCTCTCCTGCTCCGTTATAAGAGCAGGAGAATGGAAAGCATGGATTTGGTACAAAACTGAGCCGAACAGAGCCTATAGGCCATATAGAATATAATGGGGTCCGTTAGCCTTCCGCTCAGAGCAAGATTTTTGAAGCGAGACAAAAGTTATTTTGTCTCCACTTCAAACTCACCATTCTCTGCAGGTACAGTCAACAATACACTAATGTGTATGGGGGTCTTAAGGTCACTTTTACACAGTCAGTATTTGATCAGTGTTTTTCATCAGTATTTGGAAGCCAAATCTATAAGTAAATCTTTCCATTATACTTTTACTCTGTGTGTTCTTCTCCAGGTTTTGTTGTACTACTACTGACTTAAAACAATGAACAAATTTTGACAATGTGAGAGTCAGCAAAGACTGAAGTGATGTAGGGGCGCAGAGCTTTATTTCATTCTGTATACTGGTGGTGATCCCCTTTTTATTGTAAGTAAATTTTATTTTAAATTGAGTAAATGATGGTGATATTTTGGTCTCAGCAGAGCATTTTATGGCAATGTTTAGTTACCTGTTTCAATATTTGTCAACATCCTGGATTTTACCTAGACTGTGTGGGTATGATCTTCTACTTGTTTTAACTATTTAAATACTTTTATGAGCTGTGGAATAAATAGAGGTGCATTGGTATTTCAGTATAGGTTGGTCCTGCCTACATACCTTTATTATTGTTCCATGAAAAAAGCCATGCACAAAGGTGCAAAATCTCTTTTGAAGTATATCGAGAGGACAGTGGTGAGCAGACCCTTGCTCACCTGGCAGGCAGGGCTTCCAGAATATATCTTTTTATGGACTACAATGATTCGTATATTGAACTGATTACGTAAACTGTTTTTATTTTACACTTCTACATAACACTTAAATGGGTTGTCTAAGTGTTTAATACTTAAGACCTAACCTCAGGATAGGTCATTAGTATGTGACTGGTGGGGTTCTGAGGCCTAGAACCCCTGGCAATCAACTGTTTGAAGAGAGCATGGGACTCCGTGAGCGCCACGGCTTCTTCCTAAACCAGTGATGTCATATAGCCTAGGTCAGGTGTCGGCAACCCGCGGCTCTTTTGAATCTTTGCCGCGGCTCCAACAGCTGGGCCGACAAACACCCACATACTACAGTCTGTGGCGGGGCACGGGAACATAGGCTTCAGGCCTAGTCGGCACGACGAACACCATGACGTTATCGCACGCCGTGCGTGATGGCGTCACCCCACCGTGCGCCAGAATAGTGGTGTGCGCGCGTCTGCCCAGGCCCCAGTGGACCGACCGTTATCAGTGCACACAGGTTACGGGGGGGGGCAGTGTTTGGATGGCAGTTTGTGGGGGCAAGTAAATGGATGGCAATCATGGCACAGACTTGTGGGGGCAAATTAATGGTTGGCACTGGCACAGTGTGGGGGCAAATTATTTAATAATGGCTGTGCCGCAGCCATCATTAAATAATTTGCTCCTACACTGTGCCAGTGCCATCATAATTTGCCCCCACAAGTCTGTCAGCAGTGCACACAGGTTGGGGGTCTTAATGGATGGCAGTTTGTGGGGGCAAATTAATGGATGGCAATCATGGCACAGACTTGTGGGGGCAAATTAATGGATGGCAGTGGCACTGACACAGTGTGGGGGCAAATTATTTAATGATGGCTGTGCCGCATGGACATCATTAAATAATTTGCCCCCACACTGTGCCAGTGCCATCCATTAATTTGCCCCCACAACATTGTTAAGTGAAATAGTCCTTTTTTTCTTCAGATTGACAGCTAACTGCACGATCCTGTATATAGCATTAAGGTAAGAAACAATATATGCAGTGTTATATTTGTTTTAAATGTCGCAATGGTTTTGCGGCTCCCAGTTTTTTTTTTTCTTCGGAAACGGGTCCAAGTGGCACTTTATATTTTTAAAGGTTGCAGACCCCTGGCCTAGGTGCACCTCAGTCCTATTCAAAGGAAGCAGGCTGAGTTTCAATACCTAACACAGCCACTATCCAACGAACAGCGTTGTGCTTTAGAAGCTTCTGAAGCTAGGTCATTACTATTGATGAGCAAACCGAGCTTAGGATGCTACATGTGAAGTCGCTTCATTCAAAACTTCGGAATAATACTGTACGGAGATCCATCTCCATACAGTATTAACATTGATGGGCTCTGATGAGCCAAACTTAGTTATTTGCGAAGTCCTGAGAGACTTTTTTGAATAACTTCAGTAGTTGATTTTTAAAGTGGAAAACCACTTTAAAACTTGGAACCGAACCTGGCTTTGGTTCCGAGGTACCAGTTGGAACTGAAGCCAAGTTTGGTTCCAAGTTTTAAAGTGGTTTTCCACTTTAAAAATCAACTACCGAAGTTATTTAACAAAGTCTCACGAGACTTTGCGAATAACTGACTTCGATTCTTCTACAAAAACTTCTACAAAAACAATTTACTGTAGATGACATGGTGATGATGCCATTCTTACGTCACTCTCTTGTTAAAGCTGTTCTGCAAATAGGACACTTGCTGTAATTGTTCTTTTAGGGTCCCATTTTGTCTCATAATCCAGTTAAAACTGAGACATATATACAGAAATTTTTTCTCTGTGTCCCAGGAATTCCTAAATGCCTCCCTCCCTCTCTTCATAGTTCTGTGACAAGCTATAACACTAGTGGTTGGAGCATGAGCCTCCCTGCTGTGTCCTATCCCTAGTGGGACAAAAAGATACTCAAGCTCTGCACCTTGTTTAAGCCCATCCTTCAGGCTGTCTCTAACTATAGATGGAACAGATCAGTAGGAGATTAACCCCTTTATTCTCTGCAGGATTTGCACCAGGATGCTGCAGAAAGTGATATAAACTGCTAAACAGCATGGGCAACTATATTTCCTCTTTAGCACTCATTTCTAGGCTTAGTGTACCTTTAACATAGAATTAAGCAATGAAGATATTAACAAAATTCTTTACTACTTGGATAATGCCTGT
Organism: Bufotes viridis; assembly: GCA_033119425.1. Lineage (NCBI taxonomy): Eukaryota > Metazoa > Chordata > Amphibia > Anura > Bufonidae > Bufotes > Bufotes viridis. The sequence goes on from CM065589.1 coordinate 94,555,644, forward strand.
TTATCTGTAATTGTTCGGTGCCATGAAACATATTCACACTTTATACATTAGTAATAATATTTCCCCGTATAACTTATTACTAAATAGAGACATTTATAAATATGCAATATATAACAGCACTCTCCAGAAGTATAGCTTGGCTTGCTACACCACTTAGCTATTAAGTACAAATATATAATCAAGGGCCAGCTTCTTGTAAAATCCAATACAATACTTTAATAAAAACAAAAACAAGATACAAATCTGGCTCAGAGGAAGAAACCGTGTAGGTTTCAAAACTTGTCTAGTGAATTGAAGAATATGCTGCCATAGCGCTATTTATACAGCTGAATATAAGGTTGTTTGAAGCGCTTACCATCTGCATTGGAGATTATCGCACACAGCCACGATACTGGCTTGGCATCCCTTGATTCCCAACCCGCATGCGCAAAAAATCTAAGTGGCGGCACTAGTGCAGGGATTGAATACCGATACCAGCAGCCGTAAAAGGTTTATGGAACATCACGTATGTATAAACTGCCTTGTCACCAACTAATAATCCGGGCTCAACTGAGACTCTGGTAAGCAGTAGATATACATACTATGTGATCTGTTGCGCTTGTGTCTGATACAGACAGACATGTCTGAATGGGACTGCATGATTACAGAATAGTAGTGCGATACAGTTAATCATCAAAAGCTTGATTTAACTTGATGTAAACACCTCTGTCCAACCTGTATTCAGCATACATATGAGCGCTACGGAACTTTGTTATCACTCTTATAACAGTGCAAGAGCTCCGCACTATAACGAGTTGAGGGATTTTGACTATGTGCTAATTGTTAACAGTGATTAGAATCTAGGTAATACTGTTTTATATGACACATCAGCCAGATTTGTATGTTGTTTTTGTTTTTATTTAAGTATTGTATTGGATTTTACAAGAAGCTGGCCCTTTATTTTACATTTATAAATATGGCACAGTTACAGCTTATTCACTCAGCAAACTGTTCAAGATTCATAAATCACTCCTCAAACATCTAGTTAGTCAATCAAAGGGTTTGTAATCGTAAAGCCTGTCAAGGATTGAATGAATAATAGACCATAGAAAAACCATTGGATTTCCTAGATTTCTTGTTTCATGACCTGACGTTTATCCGACTTTAGGACGTATGTCTGCTGGCACTGCATTGTACTTTTCTTATTTATTCATCACTGACTTACATAAGGCATTTATGTACAGTTCAAAGGAATGCAATTTCTAAAGTGTTAGTATGACATATTTGAAGGCACTTGAATTCTCAAGAACACAATATTTTTTCACAGAAGAGTGTACACAATAAAAAGAGAATTACTAAACAGCATTGTGTTCTCATGTTTGACATTATCCTTCATTGGGAAAATACTCTATTATAATACATAAATAGTCATTTCATTCTGCAATCTAATTTAAAGCATTATTTGCATTTGAAAAAGTAATGGCACATCGCTAGGAAGTGTGATTTTGAATTAACCCCGTTAATCCTGAGAATTAAGGGGCTGCAGCCTTGATTTGGTATGCTGTCCCTTGAAAGTTTTGCTTGCACTATGGTGCTCACATCACGACCACCCAGTTGAGAACAGACCTGCCCGGGCAATAAATCAATGGACACACCTGAATTTGGCAAATGATCTCTCCCAAGGAATTTTAGTCAAAATGCGTTTTTATAAAATAAAGAAACAAAACTACTTTTTTAAAAGACCTTAATTTCCTCCACTTTCTCAAATTACTAATGACATTAGTAATGTGAACAGTGTGGGAAAACCCAAATGAGCAGCGTTTGCTAGAGTTCCAGCAGTCAGCCCATGCCCAGCACAGAGACAGCACAGAAGCTAATAGTTATGTTCTGACACATGCAGAGTCCTTCCATCGAACTGCGCATGCATCAGGAAAGTACAGGCTTCACACAGAAACCTGTAGCTGAACCTTGACACCAGCAATGACGTCCGTTGAATTGGTCCTGGTGCATGCGCAGTAGTACTATCCTACTGCATAGGGAAGGAAGGCTGTACCTACACAAGTCTGGCTGGAGTTCACGGCGATATCAGAGATGATGCACTGTCTACTGGTGATGCCAGGCAGAAAGAAGAGTGCTTCTGAGATCTCTAACCCCTGTACAGGGATGTGGACTTGACTGCAGGTTAGAGACCAGACTGCTACCTCCTGGGATGGTCCCAGTGTACTGCTGAGGTCAGAGATACTGGTGAAAACACCAGAGTCAAAGAAATGTCACAAAACACAGAACATGGTCAGACTAACCTATTTACATTCGTTAGGTGCTGCAGAAGCTCAATCACAATTGACAAGAGCTGCAGGAACCCATACACACTCGGTAGGTGCTGCATGATCCCGATCACACTAAAAGCTTCAGGAACCCACTCACACAGGGTAAGAGCTGCATATTGATGAGCAGAAACAAAAAGCACAAGAGTCAGACATACAGACTTCAGGAATATTGATACACAGACTTCAGGAACAGACTTCTGGATCCCAGACAGTCGTAGCTCATAATGGGAGGCAGTCGTCAAGACATCTCAGCACAAGACGCTCACAATACAGTAAAGACAAAGTGGTACTTAATGTGGACTAATCATACAATCCAAGAGAAGATCAAGCAAAGAAAGATATAATTGCATGGGGCAGGTCATAGCACTCAAAAGACACCCACCAAACTGACACAGACCACAGGACTATAAAGCAGACTTAACAAACCAATTAGTCAAACAGAATAAGATATACACACAGTAAGTAAAAGTTTAACCCTCGCAATACAAGGCTGAGAATGAGTATAGGCACATAGGCACAACTAACATCACAAGTAAACGGGACCAGGGTACACACAACAGAGGCAAGATGAACTGCCATTGAACACAACTACACAGATCCAAACCCCCACAAGCAACCACCACTGGCATGGATGGTACAAGGGTACAAGTAAAAGTCTATTATAATACGGTGTGCAGTATGTTTGTAGAAAGAGACATTTAATTTTATTCTTTGTCTGTAAAATTACCGAAATAACACTTGCACTGTTGCTACCATTTTGGATTATGCTGTTTAACACATTTTATTGCATCAATATACATGCTTAATTCAGCACATTTTACTGTGTCAATATACTAGTTTAATTCAGCACATATTACTGTGTTAGTATGCTAGTTTCATTGAGTGCATTTCAGCTTAACCCTTCCACATCCACGCTGTACTGCTGCTGCTCCTCCTCCTGGATGCTTGTTCAGAGCAAACCATTGTTCTTCTGACATTAATATGTGTGTATAAACAGGAACATACATCTTCCCCAGTCAAGGCATATTTTTTTAATGCTTGTTTAGAATAAGCCACCTAGTGTAATGCCAACAATGAAGGTATTGGAATTCCTGCAGTGATAATCTCCTTAGCAGAGGGTGTCTGTGCAAGGAGTACCAAGGAGAGGTTCCTCTCAGGTAAGAGAATAACCGGGATGCTGTGCTCAAACACGTCCAGAGGAGGCCATAAATAGATGCAAAGAAAGCGAGGGTCATCCAGCGGAAGACAAAATAAATAGTATGCTGCACCAGGAGCTTTTTGTTAAAACATTTTTATTAAAACAAGTAAAACAATAAACAGTTATGCTACACATTTCAATGGCAAACCATCATTTTCTTCAGGTGTCTTCATGTAGAGGAAGTGACATGACTACCTTGTGTGTGTATAATCACAGGCAGGAATCTGCCCCTGTTAAGGCATCATTTTTGGACCGCTTGTTCAGAACAAGCCACTGTTTTTGTTCTGAATAAACACCATCTACCACCAATTTTTAGAACATTTTTAATTTTAAAAAGCCTGAGTGCAATGTGTTTTTTTAGATAGGCTGTTTGTTAACCAGGTCAACCATATGTTTAGTGTCACTCTGACATTATTTACAATAGCTGTCATTGCGTTAAAGAGCTTAAAAGGGGGGGAAAAGGTAGAGAGACAAAAAGAATCAATATCCATGATGAAGGCAGTTTCTATATAGTACACAGTGTACACAAAAAATAAAACAGAGCTGCTCTCACTTGACATCCAAAGAAGCATCTTATCTGGCACAGACTGAGGGCAGTACAGTGCCATGAGGTGAGATGAGCATTTTGCATCAGGCAACAGCCAGTCTACCTCTGAGGCAATTTACAGCGGGGCATAGAAGCTTCTGGCTCCTATCCCCATCATTCAGCCTCATAGGCCTCAGTCCTACAAGAGGGACATTATACTACAGGGGGCACTATGGGGGTGGATTTCAAGACAGACCATACCACTACAGGGGTCATTATAATACAAGAGGAGTTATAATACAGGACACAATATGAGGGGGCATTTTAATATAGGCACTACAAGGGGCATTATACATAGGGTCTTTAAAGGGGGCGCATTATACGTACTGGCACTACAGGGATATTATAATACAGTGTGCACTATATGGGAATTATAGCTACTGAGGATACTATAGGGGCTTTATTACTACTATGGGCTCTTTTTACTGCTGGATTCACTATAGGGGCCCTATGGGGTCATTATTACTGTGGGGGCATTATTATTCTTATTGTTAGGTACAATATGGAGGGCTTTAATACTAATGAGGTTGCTACTGAGGGTATTGTAGGGGGAACTATTACTATTAAGGGCAATCTGGGAGTATTATTATTATGGGGGACTATCTGTATGGCACTATTATTTTGGCAGCATAGTGTTTGTAGGCTTTGAGGAGCAGAGTGGGTACACTATTTGATGTATCAGCAGGGTGACAATATTGGGGCACAAAGACAGATAGAAAATTGGGGAACCTAAGATGTCCTTGTGCCAAACTCTTTACAGGCGAGATACAGTTGAAAGATGTCATCATGGTGGTCTGCTTCCAATGGAGAAGATGGGAAAAGAGAACATCTACATCAGAGCAGACGTCATCACTGCATGTAATAGGTATTTGTGCTGTATTCCTCTGTATGTGTAATAGCACTGTATGTAATGTTTATTCACATATATCTGTAACAGTGGGGCTGAGGGATAAGGGTTGGATTGAGAATTTAGCATGGGAGAGCGCCATTTACATTTTTTCTTCAGGCAGCAGAAAGGCTAGAATTGACACTGAGTACAGGACATCTAATGTAGAGGCACAACTAGATTGCCAATAGAGGTGTTTTAACTGAGAAAAGGCACTGTTGATTGGTTGGATCTAAGTTTAAGGAATTTTATGTTGAGTCTAGTGTCAACTTACAATGCCACAGTAAAGATCATTGCAAGTTGAACATATTGTATGCTGAGGCCATTGTATTTTTAAGGACCACTGTCTTTCACACTTATTGGGCATAGCTAAACCTAAAGAGCAAGTACCTAATGTAAATCTATACAAACAAGAACTATGTTTGGTATCCTACACATTTGTTACCAGCACAACATACCAAGGGCTGGTGTTCAACATACCCAGGCATCTTGGAGGCCGCTGGCGGAATTCATATATACAATATCAGTTCCAAATGACAGGATGATTAATAAGAGCTGGAGACGCATAACACAGTGAGTTGCTATCAATCCAAATACCATATAGGCAGGACCAGTGCTATTTTCCAGTACGTCATTAGTGAAACGTATGTAGTACATCATTATTTCTGCCGAGGCTTACCAGTCATTGAGCAGGAAAATCTGGTTCCTAACAATCCTGAGTTAATTTTGTAGGTCCAAGCCTAAGAAAAAGTTGAGTCTGTTTAGTGTTAGTCTCCTTGTAGTGGCAAGTGGGCTCACATAGTTTAATCAAAAGGTGCACTGAAAACCTCACTTTTATAAGTGTTAGGCAATGTACATTTCCGTATTTGTGCGAGGGGGAGGCGGGGTTAACCATTTAGAAGATAGCAGCACATACCTGCAACCACGGTCGACGTCATTCCTATACCCCCTACACCAGTTCCAGCATAACTCTACTGCTTCAGTTAAGTATATAGATTAAGCAGATCCTCACGGTGAGCCGATCCAAGCACAAATATAGTAAATATAGCAGTAAAGTAATTTTAAAAAATCCATATACTCAATGTATGTGTGCTGCTGCATCTCCTGCACTTGTTCGCTTCTGCCTTGCAGTCACAGTGGATTTGCACTTGCACATTTATTTCACTGTTTAGGAGGTGCTGACCGAGGCCCTATTAAAGGGATTGTGCCAAGTTTTCAAGTTATCCCCCATCCACAGGATCCCCACCGATCCCGAGAACAGGATTCACATTTCCCTATCCTGATGCAGTAGCAGGTTGAGCATGCGCCCAGATGTTCATTCATTCTCTGTAGGACCACCGCTATATTTGGCTATCTCCAGCTGTCCTATAGAAAATAAAGATGGAGCTGCCCAGCTGCTCCATCAGGACAGGGAAACAGGACCCCCTTTCTTAGGATCAGAGGGAGTCCACGGATCAGTTATCCCGCATACTGTGGATGAGAGATAATTTGAAAACTTGGCACAACCCCTTGAAGTCCTAGTAGACAATACATTACAATCTTCATACATTAGTGCACATTATTTTATATGCACTAGGACCTTCTTTGCCCTCATGGTATAGTCACAGATGCACTAATCAATTGATTTTGCATTTTATATGTTTTTATTTGTTTGGTATACATAGAAAATCTAGTAATCCAACACAATGTTGTTCTAGGGCATTCCGGATTACCAGGAGTATGCCGCATGCATATTCCTGCTAGCGCATATCATTATTTTTATCTTCATTATAACACCAAATATAAATTCTGCGTTGGTGTCTGAGCATAATAGAAACAATGAGCCATTTTTGCAGCTTTCGTAGAATCTGTGCTCCTACTTACACAAGAAAAGGCAGATTTGTCTTAGACTATTACTGTCTATTACTGCTGGAAGTCTGGGAGAAAGGTGGGAAGCAAAGAATCCTGGCAATCTGCCTAAAGAGGAATCAATGAAACAAATTAATCCTTTGCAGGCTGCAATGACACAGTAATCCATCATCCCGAGCTGCCTTTATACACCAAATCAGAGAGCAGAGGAAAGAGCCCTAGGGGACATCACAGACAACAAGCTACACTAACACTGGGAAAATACTCGAGAATCAGTTTATTTAAAGAGGATAGATTTCAGTTGATTGCTTATCTTGTCAAATAAAGATTTTACTTCCATCATGAGCTGACCCTTGGAGGTATACATTTCAATGGTCCTTTCTGGAGTTTGAAAAAGTTTTACATTTGTATATCTTTAATAGTTTAATAAATGACACTAGAAATCGTGAGAAAGTATGAAAAATATTGTAAAACAAATGGGTATATGTACAGTACTTCAGATCAGTGTCATGTCATGTTCATTGCAGAGGAATAAAAGCTGCTGAGAAGTCAAAATGCTCTGTTCTATCTAGACGGACCTGGCTTCGCACGGGTATATTTTATCTATTTAATTTAATGTTTGGGTGTGTGTCGTTAAAAGATAGACAGTATCCCGCCATAACAGTGTCCTCTACAGCACCCCGCCCCTTTAACAGTGACCTCCACAGTGCCCTGCCCCTTTAATGCTAGGGCTACACGACGACATGTGTTGTGCGACATTTTGTCTCAACATTTTTATAATGATACAGTTATCACATAGGCTGGCCTTAAAATTTACATAGCTATCCCCCAATACACATGCCCATCTGGCTCTGGTGAGCATGTATATGCTATAAATGAGGAGAGGGGAGAAAGCCTCTTCTCCTGAAAACAAAAGCATCAGGCATGAAATCCAACAGTCCAACAACCAACATGTCTTTCCCAAAACACAAGCTATTGGGGTAAAGTCAAAACATCTGCCAAGTGTAAAATCGGCAGGATTGACCAACATTAATCTAATTTGTATGGTCAGCATTAAGATAGTCATACATATTATATAAATTTCAGCCAAAACTGTTAACTTCAGTGGAATCAGCCAATTAGCTAAAGTGTATGGAGGTTTCCTGTCTCTCCTTCATTGGAAGATGATTGGGTTCGCTGAATTTCAACATTCTCAATCCATTGTTTCCTAAGGAGATAAGCCACTTCCAGGGGAGTTTGGTAATATTTTATTCCCCTATTCCCAAGACTGCATGTATATGGGGAAGTCAGTAGGAACAGCTGTCACAGTAAAAACAACTTTTCTTTGGCTGTCGACTGTCTGAAGTGTATAGGCAGCTTTACAACTCATTCCTAAAAACGGGGAAAAATTACATGAAAAACCTTCAATGGCAAATGCTTCTTTTTTCGTCCTGCTGTGTTCATTTGTTTTAAATGCAGTTTATAATTTGCTGATATGGAAAAGTCTTCTATCTTACTGCTACTTCCTGTGAGAACAAGCCTACTTTTACATGTACGGCGCTGTGGGACATGACTTAAGCCCCAGTGCCGTACAGGTACAGTGTGGTAATCGAGTGCATGGAGCAGCTGCGCCTGCCCGATCAGCGGCAGGGTCCTGGCAGTCACTGACAGCCAAGCCTCCACTGTGTACAGCGGCATTGGTGAAAACACAGATGCCGATGCATTAACCCTTTGTGGTAATACACTAACAGGCAATGCAGAGAGGATCAGACCCCCGAAAGTTTAAGTCCCACAGTGGGACAAAAAAAAGTTTGAAAAGTTTAACAAAAATAGAAGAAAATGGACACTGTAAAAAAATAAAAAAATTAAAACGGTGCCAAACAGCAATTTTTTTTATCACATTGCCTCACAAAAAGTGTAATACCAAATGATCAAAAAGTCGTATGTACCAAACTGTCATCTCATCCCGCAAAAAATGAGCCCCTACATAAAACAGTTGCTCCAAAAAAAAATTATGGGTCTCCGAAAATGGCAACATAAAAACAAGATATTTTTCTTTTAAAAATACGGTACTTTTACTGTGTAAATAGACATATTATGTATTGCCACATCCATAACAACCATAATATACCCTGTCAGGTGAACGCTGTTAAAATAAATAAGTAAAAACAGTGCCAGAACAGTGAATTTTTTCGTCACTTTACCTTACAAAATAGGTACTATTGAGTGTTCAAAAAGTCATGTGTACCCCAAAATGCTAAAAATGAAAACATCACCTCATACCACAAAAAATGAGCCCCCACATAAGACAATTGTCCAAAAATAAAAAACAAATGGCGTCTGTAAATCAATCCATCAAGCCATATGGCGCTCTGTCCCCACATATGGGGTGTTGCCATATTCAGGAAAAAATTGCAAATTATGGGAAGTTTTTTGTGAAAATGAAACACTTGGGGCTAAAGTAACATTGTATTGGAAGAAATTTTCACAGCCATAAATTAATTGATGGGTCTAGTTTTGAAAATGGGGTCACTTTTTGAGGGGTTCCACTCTAGGGGTATGTCAGGGTCTCTTCAAATACAAAATGGTGTCCGAAAACTATTCTGGCAAAATCTGCCTCCAAAAACCATATGGCAGTCCTTTTCTTCTGACCACTGCCATGTGCCCCTACAGTAGTTTACCACCACATATGGGGTATTTCTGTAAACTGCTGAATTGGAATATGCATATTAGGGTTTATTTTGCTGTTAACCCTTGCTGTGTTGTAAAAAAAAGTTAATGAACATAAAAAGAAATTGGAGGAAAAATGAAATTTTGAAATTTCACCTCCATATTTCTTTAACTCCTTTGGAACACCTCAAGAGTTAATAAAGTTTGTAACATCACTTTTGAATAATTTCAGGGACTGAAATGATGCTTTAAAAAATGGTTTTGGAAATTTTCTTGGAAACATCCTAAAAAAATAAAATGACATTTACAAAATGATGCCAACATAAAGTAGACATATGGGGAATGATGACTGACTGGACATTTAGGACAATTTCTGCAGTGATCTGCCTATGGCTAGGTGGATACCTGGGTTGACTTGACCTTAATGATAAAAGAAAAAATGATCATGACGGATCCTGTAAATACCGATTATGACAGAACAGATAAAAGCTTGATGTAAAATGAAGTACCTTGGCACCAGTTTGACCTTGGCACCCATGGAACTGATTAGGATCTGTCGTGTGTTGATGAATGCAGTACAGAATACAACCCAGTTGCATACTACCATTCATCCACTAATATTAATAAATATGCACCAATAGCCTAATTCATATGTGGACTATACATTTTAGACTCCCGCAAAAGAATGTATTCTCTAACCTGTTAGAGAGGTACATGATGTAATCTTTAGTGAATGTAATCTTCTTACCAATGTCTGTATTTGTGAGTTATCCCCTCTCTTCTGATTCTCAGCTCTGTCATGTGACCAGCAATCATACTTTCCAAATAACTCAGCATTTTATCTGTGGACAGTCAATTTCTCTATGTATTCCTATGGCAGCCTAAATGACAGTCTCCTAGGAATGAATAGAGAAGTAACTGACTTCCTGTCCTGTGTCAGTTGGAGATTAGAGAGTTGGTCACATGACATAGCTAAAAATTAGAAGAAAGGGGATAACTCACAAATACAGTCACTGATTAGAAGATTAAATTCACTACAGATTACATCATGTATTTTTCTAACAGGTAACATAGTATATAAGACCGAAAAAAGACATTTGTCCATCCAGTTCGGCCTGTGTCCATCCAGTTCGGCCTGTAAGGTCGGAGAATAAAAAAAAATTGTGGGGGTTCTTCAGTCAATTTACACTTTGCAGTAGGTTTTTTAATATAAACAAAAAAATATTTTTGATAAATTGGTAAATTCAATGTCTACATTTTTCCTTTCCATTTTTCTCAATATTAACTAATCTTTGTGCATTTCAGAAGTTGGACTGTTTTGCCACTGGCCACTAAGCCAAATAATAGGCGCCACTTCTTGGTCTGAACATCACTTTACTGCAGTTACCTGCTTGTCTATACACAGAGGTGATATAATTAGAGACAGGATTAGAATAATAGATAAGACAGGATCCACCATTCATAATAGGTGATTGTCAGAGCTTAAATATATAGCTCAGGCAAGATGGCCGCCCCCATAATGATGTTTAGGAAATTGAATAAATATATCTATTAATCAGATTATTAAATTAATCAGTACAATAAAAGCAGATTAGAAAAAAGGATATGTGTTACTATCTGGTTTCAACTGGCAGAAAACACATTTGGTGAGACAGTGGCACAGTGGCAGTGGTCGGTCACTTACATACTAGAGGAGAAACGGCCCTCCTCTGATGCAGCAAAAGACAGACATCCCTCTCTCACTGACCACTTACTGTCATCCTGATGTCCAGGTGAGCCCAGAATCTGCTTGGCCCAGCGGGTTTATAGCTGAAAGATAGAACTGTTCTGATTTTTCCTCCTTTGGTCTGGAAAGCTGAAGCCTCAGGTTGAGATTGATTTACAACAATACGATGTTGAAGGATATGCAGAATACATCTATACTAAAAAGTAGGGAGATGGGTGTAACTCTGCCCCTAGTTATAAGAGGTAAATTACATTTTCTGCAGAAGCTAAGCATAAGTCCCTATGCCAGTAATATTAGATATGTTTGTGAAGATAACATTTACATCGTTATTACACATAGTCATAGCCTAAAGATGACCATACAAATTAGAGAAAAGTGAAGCAGGACCCATCATTATCATCAGGAGCACCCGATAATCTCATATGTATGGGAGCCTGACGGTGAAAAGAATTATTGGGTATGTTATATTTGTCCGCATAGAAGATAAGCCGCAAAGAAAATGTGTACATGGCTCACCCATGCATGATTATGGTATAAATGTGTGACATACTTTAACTATCAGTCAGAAATTGGCCAACAACTGCTAAATGTCTATGGATAGCTTAAGACTTTACAAGGTGAGTAACTATGGAAGGTTTTTGTAGCCCCCAGGTCCTGGAGCCTCAAGGAGTTTGAGGGACCTTAAACGGTTCCTCTGCCCTAAATAAGGAGAACCAGTCCCAAAAATAACTGTGATCATTGAGGGATCATGTAGGTTTTACAAATTTGCATGAGGCTTAAGAGACTCAAGTTATGCCTCTGGGCTTCACTTTCATTGAAGTATGAACATAAGTGTACCTCAAACAAAAGATTTTTTGCAAATCCCATATATGTACCTGAAATAACTGGTCTCTGAAGTTTCTACACTGCAAACCACATGGGTTGGCTTTACATTCCCTCATAAATGTCTCTTTCTAGTCCAAAATACATTAAATGGGTTTTCCAGGTATTCAATATTGATGACCTATCCTCAGGATAGGTCAATGATATCAGATTGGCAGGGGTCCGATAACTGGCACCCCTGTGATTGGCTACTTGAAGAGGCTGCGATGCTCCGGTGAGGACAGTGGCCTTCTTGCACTTACTAAGCACAGCACCATCTATTGAATAAAGGTTGTGCTTGGTATTGCAGCTCAGCCCCTTTCCTTTGAATAGGACTGCTGTGCATAGGTCATGTGACCCATGAACATGATGTCACAGGTCTAGGAAGAGACTCCCTCTAATCAGATATTGATGACCTCCCTGATGATGAAACACAAATTGCAGAGCAGCACCCACGGACCTTACCGATCACACCGGAATGCAACAGCCAAACCACGACCGCAGATCCTCAGCAGTCCACAGATCAGCAATCAACAGAAAATAACGGCAGCATCTCCAGTTGTTTCTTTATTGATCGTACTTCAAAGAATGTGCCCACAAAAAGCCAGACAGCAACGTTTCGGCTACATAGTAGCCTTTATAAACGCTACTGTATAGCCAAAACGTTGCTGTCTGGCTTTTTGTGGGCACATTCTGTGAAGTACGATCAATAAAGAAACAACTGGAGATGCTGCCGTTACCTTCTGTTGATTGCCTCCCTGAGGATGAGTCATTAAACTAATGGGTAACAGAGTTTCAGTTAAATATTTTCTCTAAAAACACTTCATGTGCACTTACCTGAGATTCCTGACTCTTTCTTCTGTCATTCAAACCATACCAAGAAAACACTGCACAGAGATCAGACAAGACACGGCAGAGATCCAGATGTACCTTAAGAGATATCAAAATTATAGAGAGAGAAGGTGAAGTTTCATTTGAATTCTCAAGTTCACTCATGTGAAAATTTTCTGTGTAATCAGCAGAATTAAACCAATACTTTTTATAGTCAGAGCTCCTTCAAACTGATGCACATGGAGGGCTACGAAAGTAAGTAAATTTAATAAAAAATGTGCCTACATGAAAGACTTAATCAGGCCATACACATTAGATAAATGTGGGTACCAGCGGAACACCTATGGGTGCCTTCACACGCAGCAGACTTTGTTGCAGAAATTTCAAAGACTGAAAATCTGTGCCATTTGTTTGTAGAACTTGTAGAAATCCATGTGCTTTCCACTAAAATAACCCCATTCACATGAATGAAACTGAGTTTCATTCGCAGAATTTTCTGCAACAAAATCTGCAGCATGTGAAGCCATCTTAATGAGTATGGGGGCATCCTGAATCTCCACAAGTGGCAAGTGGTGTGGGAGGTAACGATAATGCAGGTGAATTTCAACTGCAGGATCCTTTTGTTCTCAGACAGATTGCAGTTGCCAAGAAGGTTTGTCAGCAGCTTCCTCCCTCATCCTGTTCGGGACACATATGGTTATGCATGTGGAGGGTAGAGAGACAGTAATTTGCCCCAGTCAAGGCCTGTAAAGTGGTTTAAATAAGCACTTCCAAAAAACAGAAGTGCTTATCTCCTGTAAAAACATAGAACATGTCCTATTTTGACAATGTGGTCTGCAAAAATTGCGAGATTCACACGACCGGATCCACGGTCCTGTCCATATTCATACAATACAAGGCCTTTTCATACAATAGTACAGTAATTAATATAGGCATTGGATAAAAAAATAGTTCAGCTATAAAATTAATTGAAACTATATGCAGTATCAAATATAAAAGCTATAATTTTCATGGAAGCCAATAGGTACTCCATCATAAACATGCATATTGTGACAACGACAATATTACAGTTTGCAAATTCATGCAAATTCATCCTCTCTGTAACACTGTAGGCTAGGCCAGGTAAAGGGTTTTACCGGGAGTTTAACACTAATGAACTATGCAGCAATGCTGCTGTCTAAAAGTGGAGCCACTGAAAAAGAGGACACGCCTGCACTGGACGGAGGACAGGGTGCCAGGAAACCAGACTTTTAAGCCTAACACCGGCTTTCTGGTCACCCTAGGTCTGACACCCGGGACTCCTGTCGATCAGCTGTTTGAGAAGGCACCAGCGCTCGCAGTAGTGCCGTGGCCTTCTCTCAGCTCACCAAGCACAGTTTCGTACATTTTATAGCAGCTATGCTTTGCATCGCAGCTCACCCTCTCTCCTGTAAAGTTTGAGTTCGTACCGAACTTTAGGTTTTTGGTACCCGGGTTCGGGTTCGGTGTCTGGCAATTTAATGGCGCTTGTTGAAAACCTGCAGGGCAGCCAATCAACAAGCGTTTAGCTAGTGTGCTCTTAGAAGCCATCACAGCCATGCCTACTAATGGCATGGCTGTGATTGGCCAAGTGCAGCATGTGACCCAGCCTCTATATAAGCTGGAGTCCCATAGAGCCGCACGTCACCCTGCTCTTACTAGTGTAGAGATAGGATGCTGCTACTGTGAGGGAGAGATTAGGAAACAATTCTGGTCTGGTGTACTTGGTGTTAAATCTGCAGCGATTATTTTTGTGGGTGCTATGCTACATTTTTTTACCCATGAGCCCAGTGACACAGAAAAATATGATTTATCCGTCTGCCAGCTAGGTGCCATTTTGTGCAAGTGTAGTGCACTTGCACCTGCATATGTGCCATGGGCAATAATTTAATCCTGTTCTTTTAGTTCAGTGGGCAACATATACCCATTTTTTAAGTGCACCTGAACTGCATATTTGCCAGGGGAAGGGAAAATAATATAGGTAATCCGTCTGTGACTTCAGGGTCCCGGGGAGGGGGCATATTCCCACTTTTTTCTGCGAACTACCCCTGTGGTGAATATCTGACAGGGAAAATCTATTCATTAAATCCATCTGCTATGCTAGAGGGACAAATTCCCTTTTTGTGGCGGTTAAGTACCCCCGCGGCCTGCAGTGCATTCCTGGCAGTGAAAATAATTCAAATACATCAGTCTGCGACATATTTGTGTGACCTAAAGCAGTTTTTTCTCTTTCTGACAGCGGCACTGCATATCTGACAGTCAAAACCAGTAAATACTGCTGTTACATTGTCGGTTGACAAATTCCCCTTTTTTGTGCTAGAAAGTAAATTTTTGGGCCTGCGCTGCATTTCTGACAGTCCAATAAAACCGTTAAATACTGCATTTACATTTTTAGTACAAAAAAACACACTTTGTGTGCTAGATAGTACATTTGCGGCCTGCGCTGCATTTCAGAAAGTCCAATTAAACCGTTAAATACTGCAGTTATATTGTTTGAAAAAAACACACTTTTTGTGCTAGATAGTACATTTGCGGCCTGCGATGCATTTCTGACAGTGAAAGAAATACACTTTTTTGGCGATAAAGTACCTTTGCCCATTTTTTGCTGTTTTATGCCCCTGCTCTATATAGCAGACAGGGCAATAATTTAAAAAAAATCATCTGTTACATTGTTAGGTGACATTAACCCATTTTTGCTGTAAAAAAAAACCTGCTCTGCATAGGTGACAGGGAAATAAATATCTACAATTGGTCTATTAAATTGGTGCTTGACATTAAACCATTTTTGCAGAATACAAACCCCTACTCTGCATACGTGACAGGGACGTAAATTTCTAAAAGTCATCTGTTCCATTGGTGGGTGACATTTTACCATTTTTGCCGTATACAAACCCCTACTCTGCATAGGTGACAGGGACGTAAATTTCTAAAAATCGTCTGTTCCATTGGTGGGTGACATTAACCCAGTTTTGCCGTATACAAACCCCTGCTCTGCATAGGTGACAGAGACCTAAATTTCTAAATATCATCTGTTACATTCTTGGGTGACATTTTACCATTTTTGCTGTATAAAAACCCCTGCTCTGCATAGGTGACAGGGACCTGCATTTCTAAAAATCGTCTGTTTCATTGGTGGGTGACATTAACCCAGTTTTGTCGCATACAAACTTCTGCTCTGCATAGGTGACAGAGACCTAAATTTCTAAAAATCGTCTGTTACATTGTTGGGTGAAATTTTACAATTTTTGCGGTATACAAACCCCTGCTCTGCATAGATGACAGAGACCTAAATTTCTAAAAATCGTCTGTTACATTGTTGGGTGACATTAAACCATTTTTGCCGTATACAAACCCCTGTTCTGCATAGGTGACAGAGACCTAAATTTCTAAAAATCCTCTGTTACATTCTTGGGGGACATTTGACCACTTTTGCCGAATACAAACCCCTGCTCTGCATAGGTGACAGGGACATAAATTTCTAAAAATCATCTGTTCCATTTGTGGGTGACATTTTACCATTTTTGCCGTATACAAACCCCTGCTCTGCATAGGTGACAGGGACGTAAATTTCTAAAAATCATCTGTTCCATTGCTGGTTGACATTAACCCAGTTTTGCCGTATACAAACCCCTGCTCTGCATAGGTGACAGAGACCTAAATTTCTAAAAATTGTCTGTTACATTGTTGGGTGACATTTTACAATTTTTGCCGTATAAAAACCCCTGCTCTGCATAGGTGACAGAGACCTAAATTTCTAAAAATCGTCAGTTACATTGGTGGGGGACATTTTACCATTTTTGCTATATACAAAACCCTGCTCTGCATAGGTGACAGTGACCTAATTTCTAAAAATCGTATGTTACATTCTTGGGTGACATTTTATCATTTTTGCCGTATAAAAACCCCTGCTCTGCATAGGGGACAGGGACATAAATTTCTAAAAATCGTCTGTTCCATTGGTGGGTGACATTAACCCAGTTTTGCCTGTGAAAAACCCCTGCTCTGCATTGCTGACAGGGAAATACATTTTGTAAAAACATCTGTTAAAGTACATTTGCGGTCTGCACTGCATTTCTGAGGGTGAAATTTAATCAGTAAATCCAGCTCTTAGATTTTGGGTGGACATTTCCACGGTTATCAGACCAGTCATTCACAAGTGGCTTGGAGGTTCTGTTTCTGCTGCACTGCATACCTGACAGGGAAATATATTCTATAAATTTGGCGGCGTTTAGATTGTTGGGTGATCTATACCCCTTTTTTCTTTCAAACTACCCCTGCACTGCATACCTGACTGGGAAATATATTCTGTGAATTTGGTGGCGTTTAGATTGTTGGGTGCTGTAGTTATATGCTGTAAAATCTCCATGATGTCTCCATGATAAATCTGCAGCGTGGGGGTCCCGTGTGGCTTCTATACACTTTCAAAATAATCCTTTAGCGGGGTGAATAGATGCCAGGTGACAGGGATGCTCCATGACTCCTTTTTTCTTTTAAGCTACCGCTTCCCTGCATACCTGACTGGGAAATAATTTTCTGTAAATTCGGCGGCGTTTAGATTGTTGGGCGATTTATACCCTTTTTCTTTCAAAGTACCCATGCACTGCACACTTGACTGTGAAATATATTCTGTAAATTCGGCGGTGTTTAGATTGTTGGGTGATTTGTACCCTTTTTTCTTTTAAAGTACCCCTGCACTGCATACCTGACTGGGAAATATATTCTATAAATTCAGCGGCGTTTAGATTGTTGGGTGCTGTAGTTATATTATATGCTGTAAAATCTCCATGATGTCTCCATGATAAATCTTCAGCGTGGGGCCCCGTGTGGCTTCTATACACTTTCAAAATAATCCTTTAGCGGGGTGAATAGATGCCTGATGACGGGGACACTCCATGACCCCTTTTTTCTTTCAAACTACCCCTGCCCTGCATACCTGACTGGGAAATATATTCAGTAAATCCAGCGGCGTTTAAATTGTTGAGTGATCTATATCCCTTTTTTCTTTCAAACTACCCCTGCACTGCATACCTAACTGGGAAATATATTCTGTAAATTCAGCAGCGTTTAGATTGCTGGGTGATCTGTACCCCTTTTTTTTTCAAACTACCCCTGCACTGCATACCTGACTGGGAAATATATTCAGTAAATTTGGCGGCATTTAGATTGTTGGGTGATCTATACCCCTTTTTTCTTTCAAAGTACCCCTGCACTGCATACCTGACTGGGAAATATATTCTGTAAATTCGGCGGTGATTAGATTGTTGGGTGATCTTTACCCCTTACAAGCGCACTGTTAGATGCGCTACTGATGGCATTCCCACCTGACACTGGGGCCTCAGTGAAAGCAAAAGGTGAAGGCAGAGGATGAGGAAGAAGTCGCCAATGCAGCTGGGGCACCGCCGGCACCTCAGAAGGCCAGGTTAGCATGGCCGAAATGTACAAGAACTAGCACCACCAGCTGATATGGAACGTCTTAGCAGGAGGCAGCATTCCAGCAACATGGTGGAACAGTATGTGTGCACATGCCTACACGTACTGACTGATGGGTCTGCTCTATTAAACTTCTGGGTCTCCAAATTGCGCACATGGCCTGAGCTTGCCCTTTACGCCTTGGAGGTGCTGGTAGCCAGTGTATTGTCTGAATGTGTGTTTAGCACTGCAGGGGAGTTATCATAGACAAGCGCCGTCGCCTGTCCACAGCCAATGTGGATAAGCTCACCTTCACTAAAATGAACCAGGCATGGATCGCACAGGACTTGTCCGTACCTTGTGCAGAATAGACATGTACACCGGCCTCATACAGCCATTGTTATACTCCAGCGCACTTTCTCTTTGTTTTATTTTATATATTCCACAATGTTTTGTGGTCTACCCAAATTAAATAAAAAAAAAAGTGTTGGCTACCTCCTCCTCCTCCTCCACCACTGCTTCCACCTACACCACCGCTTCCACCTGCACAACCTCCTACTCCATATGGACCTCTTACTCCTAGTTCAAGATTATTATTTTTATTTATTTTATTTTAAGTCATTTCCCTATCCACATTTGTTTGCAGGGAGCTTGTCATGCTCTTATTCACATTTTGCTGCCTTTTGCAGCCCTTTAGCCCCTTTTCATGATTCTTTTAGAGCCATTTTAGTGCCCCAAAGTTCAGGTCCCCATTGACTTCAATAGGGTTTGGGTTCGGGGTCAAGTTCAGGTCCCGAACTCGAACTTTGCGACGAAGTTCGACCGAACTCGGCGAACCCAGGTGTTCGTTCAACTCTAATCACTGGCCTAGATAAAGCTGGAGAAAACTTCTTTAATTCAGTGAAGTTTGGTGATGTTTATGATGAAGTGTTGGTTTGTTTGTGTGTTTATTGGATTTTTTCCAAGGGTGCTCCAGGAGGCCAATCCGTGCCCTGGTTTTATTTTCTTATGGCGAAATTGCTAATAGCCCTATATACCCTGGCAGTTACACACTCCTTTTTACCTTCAAACTAAATAAATAATCATTTTCCCTTTTATTCCCCTTCTTCCCTCTTTGCACCAAAACCTTTTTATACCTAGAGATTATAAAGTTCTCCCAGGCCTTCCATAATACCTTGTGTTTCTGGATTTTATTTTATCTATTATACCTCCACTTCTCCATAGAGCTATTCATAACAGATATCCATTCCTTAATTGTTGGAATCTCAGGGCACATCCATCTTCTTGCCATAAGCAAGTGGGCATAGAAAAAACATTTATATATTATTTATGCTTTTATTCCTTCAACCGTTTGTTGTATATCTCCTAATATGCATGACATGATACATTTTTCTAATTTACATTGATATATATCTCCAATAATCTTGGTTTAAATTATCCCAGAATGGTGAGATCTTTGAGCAACTCCACCACATATGGGTAACTTCTGCTTCTAAAATTCCACATCTGGGACAGACCATAGGTGTAGTAGTATTCAATAGTGTTGGGAACGAATATTCGCATCGTGAATTTTAATCGCGAATATGGCCACTTCGAGAATTCGCAAAGATTTAGAATATGGTGCTATATATTTGTATTCGCAAAAAAATCTAGATTTCTTTTTCCTCTGAACCCATGATCCCTCACTGATTCTTGATTGTGGGCCAATGAGAAGGCTGCAATGTCTTTGTCTGAGCTTAGAAACATCCCTAGCAACCAATAGGAAAGTTGCCTACCCCTTTACTATACAAGGACCTCCCCAGCAGCCATTTTCTGCAGTTTTTGTTTCAGTTCTGAGAGAGACAGCAGTGTCATTGCTGTGCTCTGTGCTTTGCTGTGTCATTACATTAGATAGTTAGTTAGTTAGTTAGTTAGTTAGTTAGTTAGTTAGTTAGTTAGCTTATATATATAATACAGATAGTTAGTGGGAGATAGTCAGTGTAGGTTAGATTGGGCTATAATGTAGCTGATAGGCTCCAGTGCAGGGTTTTAGGTAGTGTGATAGGTTCTGCTGTCCATACATACATGCTACAGGCAAGCTCACAACAATACTTAGTGCACCAATCACTAATATGTAGTCAGACCTGCTAAAATGTGAAGTTGCACGTATTGCGCAAAAATATGTGCATCATTAATTGCCAATTTGCGCAATCGCAAATATATTGGAGCACTCTATCTGTATATAAAGCTATTGTAATGTTCTGTCGTGCCAACCATTTTCTCCAGTCTCAGCAAACTTCTAGCAGCTTGAAAAATGTAGCTATAGTGACCAACACCTGTATTGCGCACGCAATACACGCATATTATATTGCCGATTTTCGCAATCAAGAAAATAATCGTGAATTCTCGAATTCGCAAATTTATGATGAATATTCGCCCAAATGTTTGTGAAATATCGCGAATTCGAATATTGCCCCTGCTGCTCATCACTAGTATTCAATTTATGCAACTATCTAGGTGTGAGATATAATCAATGGAGCACCATAAACTGGGTTACTCTATATGATAGATTCCGAGTAAATTTTGCATTATTACAAAGTCTGTACCATTGCTGTAGGTCATTGGGCCTATATCCCTTTCCCACTTAATCTTACTAGTGTGTGCTAAACCTTTATTCAGGGCCGGACTGGCCTACCGGGATACCGGGAAAATTCCCGGTAGGCCGGTAGCCCTGACTGCCGCACGGCCGGCCGGCGGCCGCAGGCACACTGGGCTCCAGTGGCGACGGAGATGAGCGCTTGCATTGCGCTCATCTCCGTGCGGAGCAGCAGCAGAGGAGGGAGAGGCGTGACCTCTCCCTGTTCCTCTGATAGGCTGCCAGCACTAGGCTGGCAGCCTATCAGAGGCTGGCCCGCGGCGCGATGACATCATCGCGCCGCGAGCCGTACAGCTCGAGACACAGGCCGGAAGAGGCCTGCATCGCATCGCTGGAGGTAAGTATAAGTGTTCTTTTTTTTTTTTTTTCTTGGGGCTACTGGCAGCACTAAAGGGGGCTACTGGCAGCACTAAAGGGGGCTACTGGCAGCACTAAAGGGGGCTACTGGCAGCACTAAAGGGGGCTACTGGCAGATAAAGGGGCTACTGGCAGCACTAAAGGGGGCTACTGGCAGCACTAAAGGGGGCTACTGGCAGCACTAAAGGGGGCTACTGGCAGCACTAAAGGGGGCCACTGGCAGCACTAAAGGGGGCTACTGGCAGATAAAGGGGCTACTGGCAGATAAAGGGGCTACTGGCAGCACTAAAGGGGCTACTGGCAGCACTAAAGGGGCTACTGGCAGCACTAAAGGGGCCACTGGCAGCACTAAAGGGGGCCACTGGCAGCACTAAAGGGGGCTACTGGCAGCACTAAAGGGGGCTACTGGCAGATAAAGGGGCTACTGGCAGATAAAAGGGGCTACTGGCAGATAAAGGGGGCTACTGCCACTTAAAGCGGGCTACTGCCACTTAAAGGGGGCTACTGCCACTTAAAGGGGGCTACTGCCACTTAAAGGGGGCTACTGGCACCAAACGGGGGCTACTGGCACATAAAGGGGCTA
The DNA here is from genome assembly GCA_033119425.1 of Bufotes viridis. Taxonomy (NCBI): domain Eukaryota; kingdom Metazoa; phylum Chordata; class Amphibia; order Anura; family Bufonidae; genus Bufotes; species Bufotes viridis. The sequence continues at coordinate 94,577,537 of CM065589.1, forward strand.
CTGGCACTAAAGGGGGCTACTGGCACTAAAGGGGGCTACTGGCACATAAAGGGGGCTACTGGCACATAAAGGGATGGCTACTGGCACATAAAGGGGCTACTGGCACTAAAGGGGCTACTGGCACTAAAGGAGGCTACTGGCACTAAAGGGACGGCTACTGGCACATAAAGGGGACGGCTACTGGCACATAAAGGGGGCTACTGGCACTAAAGGGACGGCTACTGGTACTAAAGGGGCTACTGGCACATAAAGGGGCTACTGGCACTAAAGGGACGGCTACTGGCACACTGTTATGGGGGCACTGTGGATGTCACTGTTATGGGGGATCTGTGGATGACACTGTTATGGCAGAATCTATGGATGACACTGTTATGGGGGAATCTGTGGATGACACTGTTATGGGGGAATCTGTGGATGTCACTGTTATGGGGGCGCTGTGGATGTCACTGTTATGGGGGCGCTGTGGATGTCACTGTTATGGGGATCTGTGGATGACATACTGTTATGGGGGTACTTTCACACCTGCGGCATGGCTATCCGACCTATCCGGGCTGTTCACCCTCCTGATCCGCCATGCCGCAGTACCTGAGCACTGCCGTGCTGCAGCTCTGTCCCATTGACTATAATAGGGGCAGGTGACGGAGCTATGGCGCAGCACGGTAGAGATCGCCGGACTAAAAGTACTGCATGTCCGACTTTTTAGTCCGGCGATCTCTGCCATGCTGCACCATAGCTCCGCCCCCTGCCCCTATTATAGTCAATGGGGACAGAGCAGCAGCACGGCAGTGCACGGGTACTTGCGGCATGGCGGATCAGGAGGGTGAACAGCCCGGATAAGTTTTTTTGAGCAACTCCACCACATATGGGTAACTTCTGCTTCTAAAATTCCACATCTGGGACAGACCATAGGTGTAGTAGTATTCAATAGTGTTGGGAACGAATATTCGCATCGTGAATTTTAATTGCGAATATGGCCACTTCGAGAATTCGCGAAGATTTAGAATATGGTGCTATATATTCGTATTCGCAAAAAATTCTAGATTTCTTTTTCCTCTGAACCCATGATCCTTCACTGATTCTTGCTTGTGGGCCAATGAGAAGGCTGCAATGTCTTTGTCTGAGCTTAGAAACATCCCTAGCAACCAATAGGAAAGTTGCCTACCCCTTTACTATACAGAGACCTCCCCAGCAGCCATTTTCTGCAGTTTTTGTTTCAGTTCTGAGAGAGACAGCAGTGTCATTGCTGTGCTCTGTGCTTTGCTGTGTCATTACATTAGATAGTTAGTTAGTTAGTTAGTTAGCTTATATATATAATACAGATAGTTAGTGGGAGATAGTCAGTGTAGGTTAGATTGGGCTATAATGTAGCTGATTGGGTCCTGTGCAGGGTGTTAGGTAGTGTAATAGGTTCTGCTGTCCATACATACATGCTACAGACAAGCTCACAACAATACTTAGTGCACCAATCACTAATATGTAGTCAGACCTGCTAAAATGTGAAGTTGCACGTATTGCGCAAAAAATATGCGCATCATTAATTGCCGATTTGCGCAATCGCAAATATATTGGAGCACTCTATCTGTATATAAAGCTATTGTAATGTTCTGTCGTGCCAACCATTTTCTCCAGTCTCAGCAAACTTCTAGCAGCTTGAAAAATGTAGCTATAGTGACCAACACCTGTATTGCGCACGCAATACACGCATATTATATTGCCGATTTTCGCAATCAAGAAAATAATCGTGAATTCTCGAATTCGCAAATTTATGATGAATATTCGCCCAAATGTTTGTGAAATATCGCGAATTCGAATATTGCCCCTGCTGCTCATCACTAGTATTCAATTTATGCAACTATCTAGGTGTGAGATATAATCAATGGAGCACCATAAACTGGGTTACTCTATATGATAGATTCCGAGTAAATTTTGCATTATTACAAAGTCTGTACCATTGCTGTAGGTCATTGGGCCTATATCCCTTTCCCACTTAATCTTACTAGTGTGTGCTAAACCTTTATTCAGGGCCGGACTGGCCTACCGGATACCGGAAAATTCCCGGTAGGCCGGTAGCCCTGACTGCCGCACGGCCGGTCGGGCGGTCGCAGGCACACTGGGCTCCAGTGGCGACGGAGATGAGCGCTTGCATTGCGCTCATCTCCGTGCGGAGCAGCAGCAGAGGAGGGAGAGGCGTGACCTCTCCTGTTCCTTCTGATAGGCTGCCAGCACTAGGCTGGCAGCCTATCAGAGGCTGGCCCGGCGGCGCGATGACATCATCGCGCCGCGAGCCGTACAGCTCGAGACACAGGCCGGAAGAGGCCTGCATCGCATCGCTGGAGGTAAGTATAAGTGTTCTTTTTTTTTTTTTCTTGGGGCTACTGGCAGCACTAAAGGGGCTACTGGCAGCACTAAAGGGGGCTACTGGCAGCACTAAAGGGGCTACTGGCAGCACTAAAGGGGGCTACTGGCAGATAAAGGGGCTACTGGCAGCACTAAAGGGGCTACTGGCAGCACTAAAGGGGCTACTGGCAGCACTAAAGGGGGCTACTGGCAGCACTAAAGGGGGCCACTGGCAGCACTAAAGGGGGCTACTGGCAGATAAAGGGGCTACTGGCAGATAAAGGGGCTACTGGCAGCACTAAAGGGGCTACTGGCAGCACTAAAGGGGGCCACTGGCAGCACTAAAGGGGGCTACTGGCAGCACTAAAGGGGCTACTGGCAGCACTAAAGGGGCCACTGGCAGCACTAAAGGGGGCTACTGGCAGATAAAGGGGGCTACTGGCAGATAAAAGGGCTACTGGCAGATAAAGGGGCTACTGCCACTTAAAGCGGGCTACTGCCACTTAAAGGGGCTACTGCCACTTAAAGGGGGCTACTGGCACCAAACGGGGGCTACTGGCACATAAAGGGCTACTGGCACTAAAGGGGGCTACTGGCACTAAAGGGGCTACTGGCACATAAAGGGGCTACTGGCACATAAAGGGATGGCTACTGGCACATAAAGGGGGCTACTGGCACTAAAGGGGGCTACTGGCACTAAAGGGGGCTACTGGCACTAAAGGGACGGCTACTGGCACATAAAGGGACGGCTACTGGCACATAAAGGGGGCTACTGGCACTAAAGGGGACGGCTACTGGTACTAAAGGGGGCTACTGGCACATAAAGGGGCTACTGGCACTAAAGGGGACGGCTACTGGCACACTGTTATGGGGGCACTGTGGATGTCACTGTTATGGGGGATCTGTGGATGACACTGTTATGGCAGAATCTATGGATGACACTGTTATGGGGGAATCTGTGGATGACACTGTTATGGGGAATCTGTGGATGTCACTGTTATGGGGCGCTGTGGATGTCACTGTTATGGGGCGCTGTGGATGTCACTGTTATGGGGATCTGTGGATGACATACAGTTATGGGGTATTGACACTGCGGCATGGCTATCCGATCTATCCAGGCTAGCTCACTCCTGATCCGCCATGCCGCAGTACCTGCAGACTGCCGTAGCTAGCTGCTGTCCCATTGACTATAATAGGCAGGTGACGGAGCATGGCGCAGCACGGCAGAGATCGCCGGACTAAAAAGTACTGCATGTCCGACTTTTAGTCCGGCGATCTCTGCCATGCTGCACCATAGCTCCGCCCCTGCCCCTATTATAGTCAATGGGGACAGAGCAGCAGCACGGCAGTGCACGGGTACTTGCGGCATGGCGGATCAGGAGGGTGAACAGCCCGGATAGGTCGGATAGCCATGCCGCAGGTGTAAAAGTACCCCATAACAGTATGTCATCCACAGATTCCCCATAACAGTGTCATCCATAGATTCCGCCATAACAGTGTCATCCACAGATCCCCATAAGTGTGTCATCCACAGATCCCCATAAGTGTGTCATCCACAGATCCCCATAAGTGTGTCATCCACAGATCCCCATAACAGTGTGTCATCCACAGATCCCCATAACAGTGTCATCCACAGATCCCCATAACAGTGTGTCATCCACAGATCCCCATAAAAGTGTGTCATCCACAGATCCCCACAACAGTGTGTCATCCACAGATCCCCCATAAAAGTGTGTCATCCACAGATCCCCATAGCAGTGTATCATCCACAGATCCCCATAACAGTGTGTCATCCACAGATCCCCCATAACAGTGTGTCATCCACAGATCCCCATAGCAGTGTGCCTGCCCTGCGCACTGAGGACAGATTGAAAAGAGGGGAAGATCCGTGGAAGCAAGCAGAGGACAGCACAGCAGAAGATGGAATAGGTTCTTTTGTAAGTAAATTATTTTATTATAAATGTATCCCTGCATACCGCAATACTCTCGTATTTTGAATTTATATATACTTATTTCGTTCTTTTTCAGTTGTATGAATTTAAGTGCTCTCCGCATCAGCATTTGCAAAGCAAAAGATAGAGCATGTCCTATTCTTGTCTGCAATTGCGGACAAGAAAAGGCATTTTCTATATGGTTCTGGCAATGTGGGAATTCGCAAAATGCGAAAAGCACATTGCCGGTGTCCGTGTTTTGCGGATCCGCAAAACACATACGGACGTCTGAATGAGCCTTACAGGGGGGTGACATGGGGTGATCAAGGGGTTAATCACTGACGGGGGTGGGGGTGTTGGTGTGTGGTGATTGGTGCACTTACATAGCTGCCTGTGTCCTCTAGTGGTCCCAAGCAAAAGGGACCACCAGAGGAGCAGGCAGCAGGCATATCAGGCGCTGTTTACAAAACAGCATCTGATATGCGATTCAGATGCCGTTTTTTAACATCTACAGCCTGCCAGCGCATGATCAGCGCTGGCAAGCTGTAGTTAAACTTCCTACCGACGCGAACGCGCGAAATCTCGCCTCTCGCGAGATGACGTGCCGACGTGTCAACGAGGAATGACCGGGCCGCCGAGATCACGCGATTCTGCGTGAGGTGGTCCAGAGCTGGTTAAATACCGCAATATCCAAATACACAGGAGAGTTGGAAATACGGTAATATACATTACTTGTGGAAGAATTACCATCTTTATCAAGCCTATTTTATCCACTTTATTTAATTGTAATTTATTCCATATACTGACCTTAACTTTAATCCTTCTCAATAATGGCTGTAGATTGAGATCAACAAACCTCTATAATCTGAAGAGACAACTATCCCCAAATTCCCAAAACTCGCTTGAGGATCCAATACTTGCAGTTTTGAGTTGGCTATCTCCACACTTGAGTCTAATGGTAACAATATAGATTTATTCCAATTACCTCCATAAAAAAATATAAACCGACCTTCTATATCTATTTTTACAGTAATAATTGTACAGGGTATTTTGTTATGGATAGGCAAACTAACACCCCTTGAACAACTACTATACATTGAAACACACCAATTTAAGCACCGGGCATCCACTTTAAGTCAAAAAGGGTTGGCTATAATTACCTATAAATAACACCAAACAATTGAACGTCCAACACCATAAATTACGAAAAATACAATTTTATTAAGTATACCTAATTGTTTTGCACCACTCTTTAGTTTTTTCTGCCATTTATAGGGACTACTAGTCAAGGCTTGGTTAATTTAATAATAGCTTTGGAGTACCATACAGTATATACTTGTTACTATGCACTTTATGTGTTTGCCCTTCGTGTGTTGACCCTGCGGTCCCCTCCTATTTTTTTACCTTAGTTGTGTTACATTGATTTGCTGCTAGTTTTATGGTACATTTGTGTTTCATTATATACTTAATAAAAGTGTATTTTTTGTAATTTATGGTGTTGGACATTCAATTGTTTGGTGTTATTACTATACATTGAATGATATTGATGTGATATCCATCTTCTATTAAATATCCCTAGTCTTTCTTTCATAAGGTGTGTCTCTAAAGGACATATAACAGCTGGGAAATATCTGCTAATTGTTTTAAAGACGGCACATTTTTTTCAAAACCTCTGATATTACAACTTAATATATTCATATATTATATTATAAAATATCCCTTTTTTCCTTCCAAAAAGAAAAGAAGAGGAACAAGGGGAAAAAAATATTTTTACTGTAAACCGCATCAGCCCCTAAAACTGCCAGAGAGAACCCCCACTTGGTTTGAAGGGCCCTCTGTAGAGGAATCTTTTCCACCCTAACACCTTGCGTGGACTTCGCCATCGGGGATCAAGATAAAATCAACATATTTCGAACTAAAATTATTTACGTGGCTATGAATATTAGATTAGCCCTCTATGTAACCAGTTGTTTACATTAATTGCTGCATTCAGTCTTGACATAGCAGCCTTATGTACCCAGAGATTCCAACCAACTATTAGCTTCCTGTGGAGAGGAGAAGAATAATGTCTTATCTTGATTATATGACTCTCATCCTTGCTGGGTATTGTAAAGAGTAATTAATCTCTGCTTGGTGAAGTCTCTTCTTTATTTCCATAAACTTCTCTCTCCTTCTGAGTTATCCTCGAATAGTCTGGAAAAATAACCACTTTTGAGCCGCCAAACTCCAAAGTTTTCAATGTTCTGATTTTGCTGATAATTAACATCCCTATCTCTAAATGTCTTTTTTTTTTGCAATTGTAGTGCAGGGATTATTGCCTGGGATATAATTTCTGCAAGGAACTCTGTGGGCTCTTTCCACCATAAAAAGCTTAGTCAGATTTTCTTGACCCACTATTTTTATCACCCAGTCCTGTACAAACAGACCTTCCAGTTTCTCGGTATCCCGATTATTCTAATATTTGAGCGTCTATACCTATCTTCCATGTGTGCTACTTTCTTAATTTGGAATTTATTTTATTTTTAACCTACTAAATTACTGCCAACTATAAAGGTCGGATATGGAGTCGTATGACAGAGCCTGCTGATAAACAACATTGGACAAAAAGATTTCTACATGATCCAACTCTGGAGCAGGGAACATATAATTGTCCATGCAAGAAACCCGTAGAGTCTAGGTTTATGCTGGCCACCTGCAATGATTGGCCTTGGGCGTATTTTCTCATCATTGCAAATGATAGCTTCACTGGAAACAAGTCAGGAAGATCAACAAGCAGATGTCTTCCCTTTTCAAGAATTATGGCTGAAAACTTTAATATGTGCCCAAAAAGCATAAGATGCAATGAGGATGATTTATTTAAACTGGCATAAAAGAAAAATGAGCAGTTTCCCATAGAAACCAATCAGATTACTACTTTTCATTTTTTTCTAGTAATGTGCACTACCTGCTACTCCAAGATAAAAACATAATCAAAACTGTCCAATAGAAAGCTTTAGTTAATGGAGACTGCACCAGACAAAGGCCGAATGTCTGGTCAAATTGTCATGGTGGCTGATAACAGAGAAAGTGAGCGAGTGCTGTAAAAGTCCAGCAAGGTCAGAACCTTTATGAAAACCTTCCTTCAGGAAAACCTTCCCAGACACTAAGGCCTTTTTCACACGAGAGTGGGGGATTAGGTCCGCATGAGTTCAGGGTGCGTTCAGTGAAACTCGCACCATTTTACCAGCAAGTTTATTCAGTTTTGTCTGCAATTGCGTTGAGTTGTTCAGTTTTTCCACATGAGTAGAAATGCATTTTGATGTGTTTTTCACGCGCGTGATAAAAAACTGAAGGTTTACAAACAACATTTCCTAGCAACCATCAATGAAAAATTGCTTTCAGATGCAATGCGTTTTTCACTGAAGCCCCAGTATCTTATATTGGGCCAGGGCTGCGCGAAAACGCAGAATACAGAACATGCTGTGTTTTTCACGCAACATAGAACTGATGTGTGAAAAATCAGATGTGTGAAAAAAACGCTCATGTCCACAGACCCATTGAAATGAATGGTTCACGATTCAGTGCGGGTGCCATGCATTCACGTCACGCATTGCACCCGCGGAAAACTTGCTCGTGTGAAAGGGGCCTAAATGTACCAGGCGTTTAGATAGTGGCTGTTAACAGAGAGCAACTGTGAAAGAGTGCATCAGGAAAACCTTCCCAGATACCCGATGTACCTATGTGCCAAATTTGGACTCAAATGATTAAAGCATTTGGATGCCTTTAGAGGACACACAAACAGACATGGTGGCTGATAACAGTGAGCAAGTGGGTCAGGACCCTTACAAAAACTTTCCCAGACACCTGATGTACCTTTGTGCCAAACTTGGTGTCCAACAGTTCAGGCGTTTCAATGCCTGTAGAGGACAGATAAATGGACAGACAGACAGACAGACATAGATTATATATATATATATATATATATATATATATATATAATTTATATATATCTATATATATATTTATATTTAATATATCTCTTATATATATAAAAATGAATTTCTGTATAGACGTCTGTCTGGACGTCCTTTATGCGCGACCAAACGACTGGACCGATCTTCACCAAATTTGGCACACGGGTACATCAGGTGTCTGGGAAGGTTTTAGACCAGGTCTCAGCTCTCTAGGACTTACCATTCCTGATATATTCCCAAAAAATGGCCTGCATTATAGCCAAAACAAGCCAGCAAGCCTTTCACTTAAATCCAAACTGTCATTTACTGCTCCCTGCCAGTTCGGTAACCATAACAACCCCCAGCCATGTTCACTGCTGTACATGAGATGAGGAAATCTGTCACCAGGATAATCACTATAGAAGTAAAGCCATGGCCTAATAGCACTTAGTACCTTATTTCCTGAGGTTTCCATAACATTCAGCCATTTCTCTTCACTGCTGCAGGTCAGCTTTAAGGGGCAGGGCGCTGTGGATGACACTGTTAAGGGAGCGGAATGCTATGGAGGTCACAGTTCAGGAGGAAAGTAGGGTGGCCATTCAAGTCACCCTTAAAACCCCGCCCCCAGGTCCAGAGAAGCCACACCTCTGATTCAGTTAGGCCATGCCCCCTCCCCTTCTAAGGTGGGAGGGATGGTGATTTTCTCCCTGCAGCTCACATTCAGACAGAACAGTGTTGCTGTCTTAGAGAGAGCTGTTTAAAAGGACACACACCCCAATCCTGTTAGGCCACGCCCCCTCCCACTAAGCGAACAGGGATTGAAAAAATAAAGTTAAAAATAAACTTTTAGGTTCGCTAAGCCACACCCCAGATAGCTTTAGGACACATCCCTGCCCCTCTGCAGCCAATTGTATTGACAAAGTATTGACAAAATTAAGTTAAAAATCAACTTCTGTCAGCTGCAGAGGTGGGAGGGACGGTGACTTTCTCTTTTAGCTCACACTCAGAGAGGACAGTGCTGCTGTCTTAGATTGAGATGTTCAAAAGGACATGCCCCAATCCAGGTAGGCCACACCCCCTCCCACTCAGCCAACAGGGATTGAAAAAATAAAGTAAAAAATCAACTACTAGGTACACAGCTCAGCAGACAGTATAGGATTAGATACACAGCTCAGCAGATAGTATCACACAGGATAGAATATTAGATACACTCTCAGCAGACAGTATCACACGGGATAGGATTAGATACACAGTTTAGCAGACAGTAGCACACAACATAAGATTAGATACACAGCTCAGCAGACAGTATCACACAACATAAGATTAGATGCACAGCTCAGCAGATGGTATCACCCAGGATAGGATTAGATACACAGCTCAGCAGACAGTGGAGTGGGGTGCTGTAGAGGTCACTGTTATGAGGGATACTGTTGATATCTATTTAAGACACGGAAACGAAACATGAACTGAAATAGATGAACTATACCCGTGCGAAGCCAGGTCCTTCTGCTAGTCTCCTATATATATAAAAATGAGTTTCTGTCTGTCTGGACGTCTGTCTGTTTTTTATGCGCGACCAAACGACTGGATCGATCTTCACCAAATTTGGCACACAGGTACATCAGGTGTCCGGGAAGGTTAAAGACTCTCTAGGACGTACTGTTCCTGAGATATTCCCAAAAAATTACCTGCATTAGCCAATACAAGCCTGCAAGGCTTTCTCTTCAAATCCCAACTGCCATACACACTGTCACATGTCCCTTATCAGCCAATAGAAGCTCGCAGGTCCTTAGTCTCCACATACACACAGCTTTACTCCAGGTTTCCATAACAACCCAATCATTTTTCTTCACTGCTGTAGATCAGCTTTAGGCTAGTGCTACACGACAACATGTGTCGCCCGACAACTTTTATAATGAAAGTCTATGGTGTTGCACTGCGACATGTGATATGCTGCGACTGCTACACAGCTCAGCAGACAGTATCACACAATAGACTTAGATACACAGCAGACAGTATCACACAGGATAGGATTGGATACACAGTTCAGCAGATAGTATCACACAGGATATGATTAGATACACAGCTCAGCAGACAGTATCACACAGGATAGGATTAGATACACAGCTCAGCAGACAGTATCACACAGGATAGAATATAAGATACACAGCTTAGCAGGCAGTATCACACAGGATAGGATTAGATACACAGCTCAGCAGACAGTATCACACAGGATAGGATTAGATACACAGCTCAGCAGTGAGTATCACACAGGATAGCCGTAGATACACCGCTCAGCAGAGGGTATCACACAGGATAGGATTAGATACACAGCTCAGCAGACAGAATCATGCAGGATAGGATTAGATACACAACTCAGCAGACAGTATCACACATTGCACAGTGCGACACTATAGCCAATCATTATAAAAATTGTTGAGACAAAATGTCGCATGACACATGTCATCATGTAGCCCTATCATTAAAAGGGCAGGGCACTGTGGAGTTCACTGTTAAAAGGGTGGGCACTGTGGAGGTCACTGTTCAAGAGGCGTTCACTGTGGATGTTACTGTTAAGGGGGCAGGCCGCTGTGGAGGTCACTGTTAAAGGGACGTACACTGTGGAGGTCACTGTTAAGGGGGCAGGGGCCACAATTAAAGGGGCAACTGCTGTGGAGTTCACTGTTAGGGAAGCAAAGTACTGTGAGGTCACTGTTAAGGCAGCAGGGTACTGTGGAGATCACTATTAAGGGGGCACGCCCCTGAGGAGGTCACTGTCAAGGGAGTGGGGTGCTGTAAAATTAAATGTTAAAGTGGAGGGCTACTGTAAAGGTCAAAGTTAAGGGGATGGGCTGCTGCGGAGGTCCAATTTTAAAGTGGCGGGGCACTGTGGGGGGGGGGGTAAGTGTCAAGGGGTGGGGGACTGTGGAGTTCACTGTTAAAGGGGCGGAAGCTGTAGAGGTCACTGTTATGGGTGGATACTGCCAATATCTTTTATTGACACACAGAAACATTGAATGAAATAGAAGAAATATACCCGTGCAAAGCCGGGTTCTTCTGCTAGTAATAAATATTTATTTTATATATATAAAAAAAAAATATATATATATATATATATATATATATAGAAGAAAAGCAGAGTCCACGGCACAACCTATAGTAATCTGTGTCTTTATTTCACCAAGGGCAACGTTTCGTTGCCCTTGGTGAAATAAAGACACAGATTACTATAGGTGGTACCGTGGACTCTGCTTTTCTTCTATGTGTTCAGAGAGTTGAAGTCCCTCTCTGTACCACAGGCACACCAAGCGACTTACAGGCGGTGCGGTTCACAAGTTTTTTCGTTTCTATATATATATATATATACATATATATATTTTATGTATATATATACAGTACCCCAGGAGGACTACTGCAAAGTGGTAATTACCATTGACAAATCTAATGCAATGTTTGTTGAGTTAAATTGTGGTTAACAACTTGGCAGATTGTGATAGGTTATCATGAGATGGACTAGGTCCACCTCCTGACTAGTTAGTATTAAGAGAGTTCAGTTTAAGCAGTGCAAGGGAGAAAACGTGTGTGTTACAACTCCTGTACAGCTAGGCCCAAGTTCAGACAACCCGACACCCTTGCTAAAAAGCAGTTTGGAGAGAAGGCAGCACTCTATGTGAGCTCTACTTCCTCTTCATTACATTGTACAGGAGACAATGCATAGTGTAATTACCAGGAAGCAGTGCTCAAATGGAGCGCTGCCTACTCTTTAAACAGCTGATCGGTGGGGGTCCGACACCTGGCACCCCTGCCAATCAGCTGTCTGAAGTTTAGGTGGCGCTTCATGCGAGCAGCGGTTCCTGGTCATTACACTACACATAGTCTTCTGTGCAGTCTCGACAATAGGTCATCAATATACATAGCAGGACAACCCCTTTAAGTCCTTCTGCAGTTTCCAGACTAAGGGATGCAGAAAATTTAGAAGTGAGTGGCCAATCCATTTAAGTGTTGTAGGGTAAATAATATTCCCCTCCTGAGCAGCAAAGCAGAGCAGCAGGACTACCCCTTTAATAAGAACCTTGTTGCATGCCTGTGATTCTGCTGAGAGACTGCAAAGTGAGACAGAAAGAGTACTATAAGTTCCATAATTACTGCTGTCCATACTCTAGCATTAAGAGAATATTGCACCGTGACATACTGTGGATCTGTGCCTTGCTGCTATCTGTACTACTACCTCCATGTTGCATGTAACAAAAAGAGACTTTTTTTATCAGAACTAACGGGCCTGATTATTGTCTCCACTATCCATTAGTCCTGCCTTACACCCAGAAAACCATCCAAGATCAAGGTCTCCCAACTAACACCATGCAGGAGCCCTAATATTAGGGTGTGCCCAAAGGAAATGAAGGTTGCACCCTACAGTCACTCTTGTGCCTTAGGATGCACAAGGGTGGAAATTGCCAACCTGATCTGTGACTTCTACCATAACCAACAGAGCCAGAACTACCACCCACATCCTCCAGTTACTTCCTCTAGGCGGCTGCACATATGTAATACGATTAATACCCTGTTTCATAAAGTGATAGTTTACATGGTAAACTTAACCAGGGCCATTTACCGTCCTGATCAGACACATTTCAGTTATGTAAATAATTCTTTTTTTCTTTTTGGTGAGACATGGGACTTTATTCTTATGTCACTTTTATTTTGGTATCTTTTTGTTTTTATTATTTACACCCCTGGAAAATGCAAAAAAAAAATTAAAAAAAAAAAATATATATATATATATATAGAGAGAGAGAGAGAGAGAGAGAGAGAGAGAGAGAAAAGGAAAATACTGTTTTTCACATTTTTTTTATTTTAGGGCAAATAAAATACTTTTTTAAATTATGTCTCCCGGGAAAAGTCATCTCAGATGCAGTCATCACTTCAGCGATATATGTACGGCAGAGGTTGAGAAGGGGGCCATTAATAACAGGTAGACAGAAAATGCATGCACGAATGAAAAATGGCATAAAAAACTGACCATTTTTAACAGATTTTTACTTTTTAGTATTGTGTGAATGTCCCCTTAGCTGATGATGCAGATAAACATTTTTTTGTCAGAAAATAATTTTATTGTTTTGTCTTCACGATTCTCATTAATCAAATGCTAAATGCATCATACATTAGTTGTTTTATTCATGAGTGGATTAATATTTGATGTAAGGCCGCAAACGTGTTACTTGGTTAAAAAAAAATCTTACATTTTATTGCATTTTAAATTATTTTTTTCTGTGTCACAAATAAAACAATAATTAAATGAAGGCAGGGATCGGAGTGCTCTGTGTTGTTTGCTGGAGACTCCGGGTGTAATGTGATGTCATTCTGGCACAAGTCTTCCCTGGCATGCTGTTTAAGTAAAATTTATCAATTCTATTGGCTCCCGCTGGTAAGTGTGCTTGACTGCGCTCTCCTGCTGAGTGACAAAGCAAATGTTTCAGCATTAGATCAGCCTGTGATCAGCACTGCTGATAGGGAAGTGATAAGGAGGGGAGCTGATTATTCCTGCACTGAGGATCACAACAGTCATCTGAAAACTACAACTTTCACCTTCACTTCTACAGCTGCAGTGCTTCTCTTAACTAACCCTGAAATGGGGCTTTGGAGCCCAGGGCTCTGATAGATGAGATTATGCTCTCAACATTAAAAACAAGGATTAAAAAACAAGAAGGATTAAAAAGATTTTTATGACATTCTTGAAAGCTAAAGCCTTGCTACCCGAAAAAGCACAAATGCAGGCCTGTATTACATCAACAGAGTATCTGACCAATATCTATCCAATCAGACCAATAGTTGGTGTGTATAAGAAAAGATCTGTGTCTGTAATTGGCCTTCTGACCAATGATTGGTCAGAAAATGTGTCCGCTGCTGGTGTAATACAGGCCTTAAAAAGGCATCTGTCAGCAGATCTGTACCTATGACACATGTGCTCTTGGCAGCTGAAGGAATCTGTGTTGGTCCCATGTTCATATGTGCCCGCATTGCTGAGAAAAATTATGTTTTAATATATGCAAATGAGACTCTAGGAGCAACAGGGGTGTTACCATTACACCTAGAGATTCTGCTCTCTCTGCAACTGCCACACCCTCTGCACTTTGACAGGGCCAGGCATTTTGATGTTTCCACTGTCTGGCCCTGTCAATCAAAGTGCAGAGGGTGTGGCAGTTGCAGAGAGAGAGAGGAGCCTCTAGGAGTAATGGCAACGCCTCCGCTGTCCCTAGAGGCTCATTTGCATATATTAAAACATAATCTTTCTCAGCAATGTGAACACATATGAACATGGGACCAACACAGATGCCTTCAGCTGCCAAGTGCACATGTAACAGGTCAGCCAGTTTCATAGGTACAAATCTGCTGGCAGATGCCCTTTAAAGAACATTTGTCACCATGATCAACCCTATTAAACTAGGCATACTGCCTGGTAGGGTTGCTCTTGGTGAATTAAATGGGCCCCCTATTGCTGTAATCGGATGTACCCTTGGTCAATGTTTGATCAGTGATTTCAATCAGTAATTGGAAGCCAAAACCAGCAATAGAGAGTACAAAGAGATAAGGTAGAGTGGAGAGATTTGCACTTGTTCTGTGTTTTTGACCTGGTTTTGACCCAAAATCATTATAGAAATCACTGATCAAACACTGACCAAAACACTTATGTGTGAAAGAGTCCTTATGCAATTAAGGTGCTCGGAGCAACAATAGGTTGAACTAGTCATTTGGGGCACCGTTTTAGCTCCTCCTCCTCATCACCAATCTTGCATGCCCTAATTAACATGGCCAACCCTCCTCACGGTTGTGAAACCTGACCCTGAGATCTCTCAAATGCACTGGTGCAGTGCAGATGTCAGAGTGGGGAGAGCATCATAAGATCAACTGTGCATGTGCCAACTGAATTCTCATCAGCACATGAGCAGAATTTCAGGGCCAGGCCTTTGAAACAGTGAGGATGCTTGGCCCTGTCAATGACCAAATCACATAATCACCTAATTTGCATAAGAATAAAAGTCAGAATTCCGCTGCAAGGTAGCAGCTGCATATCTGATTGCAGCAATAAAGGCTCATTTAATTTGCCATGATCAACCCTTTCAGGTAGTATGCTTGGTTTAATGATGATCATGGTAACAGATGCTCTTTAATTGGTCTTTGCCTGACTTATTTAATGTTTTTATACCGATAAAAAAAAAGTTTTAATAGGAATAACATGGGATAAAATATTATTGTGGATTCTTACTATCATTTATATTCTTAACCCCTTCACAACCTAGCAATTTTTCACCTTTGTGACCAAATCTAATTTTGCAAATCTGAGATATGTCACTTTATGTGGTAATAACTTTGGAACACTTTACTTATCCAAGTGATTCTGAGAATGCTTTTTTTGGTGACACATAGTACTTGATGTTAGGGTTAGAGTTAAGTCAATATGTTTTACCTTTATTTTATAAAAAAAAAAGTTAGATTTACAGAAAAGTTAGCAAAAATAGCAATTTTCTAAATTTTTATTTCTACGCATTAAAGACAGATAATGATACCTCATAAAATGGTCATTAATATTCACCATATGTCTACCTTATGTTGGCATCATTTTGTAAATGTCATTTTATTTTTTAGGATGTTAGAAAGCTTACAATTTTAGAAGCAATTTTTTCTACAAAATTTTCAAAACTGACAGTTTTGAAGTCACTTTGAGGGCCTTACATAATAGAAACCACCCATAAACGACTCCAATTTTAGAAATTATACTGCTCAGATTATTTAAAACTGGTTTTACAAAACCAACTTCAATATTTATAACCCTGTTTCTGCAGTTTACCTAAACACCCCATATGTGATCATGAATCTCTACATGGGCACACAGCATATGGTTTTTGGAGGACTGATTTTGCTGGAATGGCTTTAGGAGTCATGTCACATGTCACATGCCCCATTTTGAAAACTACACCCGTAAAGAAATTTAGCAGTGAGCACTTTGACCCAACATGGCTTTCATAGAATTTAGAAACACTTAGCTGTGAAAACAAAAAGTTACATTTTTACAGGAAAATGTTGCTTTAGACCCAAATTTTTAACTTTCACAAGGGGTGACAGGAGAAATGCAACCCCCAATTTGTTACCCATTTTCTCCTGAATACAGCAACACCCCATATGTGGTCGTAAACTGCTGTATGGGAAGATTGCAGAGTTCATTTTATATCATGGAATTTGCTGAAATTGTTTATAAGGGCCATAACATTTGTATTTTTTTGTTGACCGACCTGTGTGAAGGCTCATTTTTTGTGGGACTGGCTGTAGTAAAATAATATTGGTATTACTTCTGGGTACACCTGACTTTTTGATAATTTTTTTTTTTATCAATTGCAATCAGTCCGTGTTTTTTATTTTTTATGTGGTTCTCCATGCAGTATAAATGTCATAATAACTTTGTTCTGTGGGTTTATACGGTTATGTCGATACCAAATTTGTATTGTTTTTTTTTTTCATTTTACCACTTTTGTATCATAAAATCACTTTTTCTTAAAAATCATTTTTTATGCATCACTATATCTAAGACCTACAACTTTTTAAATTTTGCATCAATGTAGCTGTTTGAGAGCTTGTATTTTGCAGTACATTACTTTTTGATAGCTTTTTATTAAATTTTTTCAGGAGGTGAGGTGACAAAAACAGCAATTCCATCATTATTTTATTTTATTTTTTTACTGCATTTACCACGTAGGATAAGCAATGTGATCTCTTTATAGATCAGATCGTTACGGATGTGGCGATACCAATTATGTGTAGTTTATTTTTTCATTTTTTAATCAATTATAAGTGGGCGGATATGGGAAAAGGAAAATTATTTATTTTTTATTGTTTTTATTTAAATTTTTTATGCTTTTTTTTTATCAAGTCCCTCTTGAATCCAGTGGGGCAGATGGCTATACAGTGCACTGCAATAGTCATCTACTGCAGTGCACTGTACTGTCAGTTTTATACTGACATTAAGCCTGATCAGACCCTGCAGGGTCTATCAGGCTTAGATACATGACAAGCCTGGAAGCCTTTATGAGGCATCCTGTTGCCATGGTAACCATCAGGATGCTGGCATCGCAGCATGGCAGCCTTATGGGGGAGAGACGGAGCTCCCTCGTTCTGTTAACCTCATGGATTCCGTGGTTGGCTACTGACTGCGACATCTAAGGTGTTAAATTGCCACGATCAGTGCTGTCACTAATTGCGGCCGTTGCAACAGAGGGTCACTGTATGTTGCAGCTTACACCCACTGCTGATGGTGGCGGCTTGGGAACTGAGCCACTGCTATCAAAAATCCCTGGCGCATGGGAGGGGAGTGAGGGGGGAAGTTGAGGCATGGGGGCACATATGGCAGAGTGCGGACACAGTGAAGGGGTCAGGGTCATACCTCCTTGCAGTCTCTAATCTCCCTGGAGAGGATCTGTGGAGCCTGCAAACATATTTATGCTCTGATTGGTTAGTCTGTACAGCTATGAGGTCTCCTATGTCAGGGAGAACAGAGACCCTGGGGCTGTGACACTTCCTTAGGTCACAGCCTCCGGTAAGAGTTCGGGCGTAACTGTAGACCCAGGTGCACAAACTTAGTGCTCACCTGGACGTTCAATTATGCCTAGGTGCAGGAAGGGGTAAATAATAATGCTATATCCAGAAGTCCAGCACTATGTAGTCCACACAGTATCTGGTGGTTTGGAATATCTGATAAGGGTGTTAGACTATGGGATATTTATGATTACATAACCTACAATATATGCCCATACACAAGTAAACTAACAAACTTCTCATAAACTAGGATTTACATTGCACCGATGAGCAGACGATTGTCTGGAAGGAAGCATTTGTCCTTCATAATCGCCTGCTCGTTAGTGTGAGGATGAGTGATGGCTACTAGTGATGAGCGAAGCGAGCTTCGGATCCAAATTTTAAAATGATTTTCCGGTTTAAAAATCAAATACTGAAGTTATTCTCCTCATAAATCTACATTGTTTCTGGGTAGCAGAATGCTGCCCAGAAACGATAATTTAGCTGCATGCATGAACTATTGCTTGACCAGATGAACGAGCATCTCTCTCATTCATCGAGTGATCTGCGGCACTTTTAGAAGGGCAGATTATCGGGAAGGAAGCCACTGCCAGGCCCCTCTTGCAGAAGTCCTTATCTCCATTATCACCCCTTATATCTGCTGTCAGGGAGAGTTGGGAGGTCCCCATACATATTAGCTGATCAGCCAGTCCTGCCAAATTCAGCCAAATATTTAAGGGCTCATGCACATGACCATATGTATTTTGGGGTCCGCAAAACACAGATCTGCAAAAAATATGTGCATTCCGTATTTTGCAGGACAGAGCAGCTGTCCCCTAATAGAACAGTCCTATCCTTGTCCGTAATGCGGACAATGAAAAGACATGTTCTATTTTTTGGGGAATGGACATACGAAAACGGAATGCACACAGAGTAACTTCAGTTTGTTTTGCGGACCCATTCAAATAAATGGTTCTGCATACAGTAAGCAAAAAAGACCGAATGGAGAGTATGGAGAAACATGATGGGAAGATGAAGCATTTGATCTTGAGACAAAACTAAAATACATAAAAACATAAGTGTATTAACTAAAGATCCTGCTGTAGTGTAATTTTCAGCAATATAGATAATAGACATAATGCAAATTTAAAAATCCACATCATGTTCTGATATTTGTGCTCGTATTTTCTGCTGCATGTAAATGAAGTCTTAAAAACCCCATCCCATGTATTGCATGTACATCACTCTGCCATGTAGAAAAGTGACTTTAGGGGGAGAGCATTGGAAGTATCTGGAGCATAGACAGTAGAGGGCCCCTGTACAAAAATAGTGTGTGACCCCTAGCTGTTTAACAGTACATTTTTCAAGAGTGCTTCATGTTCTTTACTATGATTTGTCTATCCTTCATCTAATGGATCAGAATCTATCAGTAATTTTGAGCCAAGGGAACCATAGTGTCCTATTTATAGTGGACTGCGCTCCCTTACCTATCGAACCCCTGTGCAGCTCCTCCAATGGTATGTCTGCCCCTATTGAACATATTCTTTCCTGAAAATGCAGTGTTCATTTTGATGAATAGACTATAAGAAATAGTGTAGATGGGTAAACCCTCAGCTTATCGAAAGCTAAATGTATTTTAATAGACAATATTATGTTACTGAGCATACCTGGCAGAATAGGTTACATAACTGACATCCAATTCCAGATCAGTCAGATACATCATCCAGCTACCCCGAGACGTGACAGTAAGTGTGGTCTGTGGCCTTTAAAGAACAAGAAGTTGTATGTATCATTTGAATTGAATTTAACATCTTGTGGTTGCCGGTATTAAAGATATTAAATGTAACAGCTTTCCAATTAACTCACGTTATCGCCAGTGGCTGGTTTCTCAGATTTCAATGAGGGTCACATGACCTGTGATGTCAGCTTCTCTCCCTGCTCTGATAATGTTCGTGCACAAGCCTGTACACAAGCCGCACACCCCTTCACTGTCGGCTGCTGCTTATTGCTTTCTCCCAGGATTCTTAACCCCTTCAGATGCACATACTCAGGGCTGAAGTGTTAATTGTGTGGCTGCAGGCAGTGAGGAGACAAATGCTGGGCACAGAAGCTGAAAGAGAAGTTCTGCAGAGCATTGCAGGTAGGGGGAAGATCCTGTGTGTATTAGCAGTGTCATTCTACAGATAGGACTTGTAGTTCTACACATACAACATGCTGCTGAGTCTCCCAGCAGGCAGACATGTCACTCAGGGCAGCACTTGTATTTACTCCCTTAGCAGTGCAGGGGGAGGGGCAGAGATTGTTGTTACTGCAAGTAAACAAAGGGCCAGAAGAGAACCAGAGAAATAAGAAAATAGATTTTTTTTTGCCTAAAACTTGCTTAGCTTAGTTATATATTGCTGACCATCAGAGTTACAGTGCTGTATTTTTTTTCCATAACTCGGACAACCCCTTTAAAGAAAACCGGTCACCCGAATTTTACTGACTAAACTGATGGCAAAGTGCTGCACCACCAACAGCTTTACCAATGTGTCCTTGTTAAAAACAATAGTTTCACAATCTGAAGGAAAAATAAGTGTCGCATCAGTGCTCGCTGTATGTAAATTGCCTACCTGGAGTCAGGGGGTTGGGGGTGATAGCTCAGAACTGTAGAAACTTATTGCTCTGCCCCTTACTTACAAGTCCTTCAGTTCCAGGCACTAAAAGCTATTAAACAGGTTGTTAATTCAGGATAACTTTTAAAATGGCTGAAGGGGGTGTTCCTCTTCTGAAAAACCTCCTTGATTTTGGAAGAGGAACACCGTTATCTCACCTTATTCCTAACCAGACTTGTAAGGTGGCCTGAACAATGCTAATCAATTCTGATATTCAGCAGCGCCTATTAGTAATTTCCCCTACTTCCATAGCCCTTATTCTGAGCCAATACACACAGTTCCGTTATGTAAAGTACTAAACCTGTTCTATCCCAATACCATCTTCACATTCAGCATCTCAATGGTTTATGAATTGCTTTTCTAAATCTGTAACAAAGTAAAAAAAAAAAGTATCATTTTGTGAAATGTAACAAATGTAACACATACAAAGTAAATTGCAATAAATATGTATGGGTCCAGTAAAGGTCAGATAGATGTATAGATATAGAGCAGCATTCTACTGAAATCCAATCAATATGGTTTATTCACTGATGTACAGACGGCAGCATTTCAGTCATATCACAGTCCTACTATACTGCTTGAGTGGACTGCTGTGATTTTCTTTACCCTTTTAGATAGATAGATAGATAGATAGAT
Organism: Bufotes viridis; assembly: GCA_033119425.1. Taxonomy (NCBI): domain Eukaryota; kingdom Metazoa; phylum Chordata; class Amphibia; order Anura; family Bufonidae; genus Bufotes; species Bufotes viridis. Next base: position 94,598,591 of record CM065589.1, read on the forward strand.
AGATAGATAGATAGATAGATAGATAACCTGTCATATTGCTGATGCAATATAGCTGCAATGTGTGACCTAACTAATGATCCCTGGTCCCTCTAGGTATGAGTGTGGCCACATCTCTGGAAAAAAAAAAGTTTCAAAGTGATGGGAGAAGTGACAGCTGAAGAAGAAGCTTTCCATAAGTGACTATTGTTTCATACAGCAACTTAACTGCCTGGTCTTCTGGCTTTAACTTCCTCTTTTGAGGGGAGACATGGCTGCCCTTGTAGCTGGATCTATCCTATAAAGAAACTTTCCCCGCTGGACATGAAACTTTTTCTACCACATATAACATTATATCAAGTGATGATATTATTATTATTTTTATTATTATTAGTATTACTTACTAAAAATGCAGATATCAATGGAATTAAAACATTACATTTAAGTGAATGGGCTTACATACACCACCACATACAACATGTGGACAGGTGTGGCGCTATTCTTACAAAACAGCAGGAAAATTAAGAACTGATTTGTAGTTTATTATCTATTTAACTTAAATAATAAATTCAACCTAAATTATGATCTGACATGCAAGTTCTTAATTAATAAACTTTTTATATTTCATCAAAATCAGTAATGTGACCCATACCAAATAAACTGTAGAGGAAATGGGAAACAGAGGCCATGCATACAGATTGCTTGTAATGTGTAGCCAGTGGCTCTTTTAGCTTTAGAGTAACTAAAGCAAACTAGAATCATTTTTCAAACTGGTGGGAATGTGTCTGACAGTAAATCATTTGTGTACCCGGGAAATATTTAACAGGCCTGTTTCTTACAAGCACCTCCTAAGCACTGATACGATGCTATCGAATACAGTCCCGCAGCCCATCAATATTGCAAAAAATGGTGCGAAGGGGGAAAAAAAGAAATAAAAAACAAATGCACTACGCAGGCCAGCGGGAATGTGTTTATTTTAACACGCAGATGCACAATGAGTCATTTCCTTTCTGAAAATGCTTTAATCATTTTACTGACATTCGCAAAATGAAACCTATAAAGCAGTAAGTGCTGTATTATACACAAGTGATTTCTGTCAGCGGGTCTTATGAGCAAGCGGAAGACTAAATGCAGCATTTTGTGTGGTAAACACATTGTTTATTTCTCTAACAGGTGTCCTAAAGCACAAGTGACACCCAATCACATTTATCTGTATGGGGGTTAGGCTGTGATGAATGATTTTAGTACATAGCTTTTAATGGAAAAGAGCAATGACCATCTATTCTTCCTGACAAACGGCTGTATGATTTTTATTTTACATATATACTTAAAAAGAGTAAAGGTGTCCTCTATGAGTTTTACATGTGATAAAAGAGTTATGACATGTCATAAGAAGAACAATTGTGCATTTTAGCTAAAAATGCCATAGTCCTGTGTTTGGCCAGGGTAGCACGGTGACTCAGTGGTTAGCACTGGTGCCTTGTAGCACTGGGGTCTCGGGTTTGAATCTGACGGAGGACAAGATCTGCATGGAGATTGCAGGGGCCGACTGGCCATAAACCTGACAAAGAAGCTTCCAGCTGAAGACATAACCTGACACTCTTTGCATTAATTACCGCTGGCAAAGACCAGTATTAATGTCACCGGTCGGCAGCCGCAGATGTCCTCAGATCGCTTTATGCCCAACCACAAAAGATAAGCTTTTAGTGGGATATTTTTAGGGCCGTCTTTAACACGGGGCAAAAGGGGCAGCTGCGGGGGGCCCAAGACAGCTGCCTCTTGATCTCCATTGACCACTGCAGACAATTTCAATTACATTGAGTGGCCGTCCCCCCAGATATCAGGCTGTCAACACAGGGAAGGTGCTGCCATGCCTTCCTGCATGCCGCCACTTCAGAGCAAACTATGAGAGTAAGAGCTGTAGGAGAAAGGACCTTCCATGACATCATCACCATGTGACCAGTAACATAGCAATATTACTGGTCACATGGCTATGAGGTAATCAAAGGTCCTTTTCTTCTTCCAGGACTCTGTGTTGCTCCAGCCTGCAGGAGAAGGGTAGGTCACGTGGGCTGTATGGGATTATATACTGGGGGGCTGCTCTGTGATATTATATACTGGGGGGCTGCTTTGTGAGCTTATATACGGGGGGGTTGCTGTCTGAGATTATATACTGGGGGGCTGCTGTATGGGATTACGTACTGGGGGGGCTGCTGTGTGAGATTATATACTGGGGGGGCTGCTGTATGAGATTATATACTGGGGGGCTGCTGTGTGTGATTACATACTGGGGGGCAGCTGTATGAAATTATATACTGAGGGGCTGCTGTGTAAGCTTATATACGGGGGGGCTGCTGTGTGAGATTATATACTGGAGGGTGCTATATACTATAGGGTGCTATACTGTGGGGTGCACTGTAATGCTAGGGTGAGCCAAGCTCCGGTCTCCTTCCTGAACTGCAGAGCGGTGCCCACCTCCAGCCCTGAGCCCAGCTGCCCAGAGCACTGATCCTGAGCCTCCTGGAGTCTTCAGAACTGTAAGTATTTACATTAATTCATTGTAAGCTATATTATATATGGTGGTGGAGGGCGTGATTGCATGCTAGGGCGTGGGAAGGAGGGACTCAGGGGGCCCAAGTAAATTCTCGCTCAGGGTCCAATCAATATTAAAGACGGCCCAGGATATTTTGTGCTGCACTGTGGTATATGGTTCTGCTGGGGCGGTATTTTGTACTGCACTGTGGTATTTGGTTCTGCTGGGGCGGTATTTTGTACTGCACTGTGGTATTTGGTTCTGCTGGGGCGGTATTTTGTGCTGCACTGTGGTGTTTGGTTCTGCTGGGGCTATATTATGTGCTGCACTGTGATATCTGGCTCTGCTGGGGTGGCATATTGTGCTGCACTGTGGTATTTGGTTCTGTTGTGGTGGTGTTGTGTGCTGCACTGTGGTGTTTTGTTCTGCTGTGGTGGTATTTTGTGCTGCACTGTGGTATTTGGTTCTGCTGGGGTGGTATTTTGTACTGCACTGTGGTATTTGGTTCTGCTGGGGTAGTATTTTGTACTGCACTGTTGTATTTGGTTCTGCTAAGGTGGTGTTGTGTGCTGCCCTATGGTGTTTGGTTCTGCTGGGGTAGTAATTTGTGCTGCACTGTGGTATTCGGTTCTGTTGGGGTGGTGTTGTGTGCTGCACTGTGGTATTTGGTTCTGTTGGGGTGGTGTTGTGTGCTGCACTTTGGTGTTTGGTTCTGCTAGGGTGGTATTTTGTACTGCACTGTGGTATTTGGTTCTGCTGGGGTAGTATTTTGTACTGCACTGTTGTATTTGGTTTTGCTGGGGTGGTGTTGTGTGCTGCCCTATGGTGTTTGGTTCTGCTGGGGTAATATTTTGTGCTGCACTGTGGTATTTGGTTCTGTTGGGGTGGTGTTGTGTGCTGCACTGTGGTATTTGGTCCTGTTGGGGTGGTGTTGTGTGCTGCACTGTGGTATTTGGTTCTGGTGGGGTGGTGTTGTGTGCTGCAATTTGGTGTTTGGTTCTGCTGGGGTGGTATTTTGTGCTGCACTATTGTATTTGTTTCTGCTGCGGTGGTATAGTCTGCATTATGGTATTGTTGACCCCACCTACTTGAGTTGTCCCTGCTTACCTGTGTTGGCCCTGTCTCCTGTCAGTTTGGAACCTCCTACAACATGGAGTCATCTTTTATTTTAGGTGTTTGTGTGCTTGCCCGGTGTTTGTGTGGGGGTACTCCGGTTTCCTCCCACACTCCAAAGACATACTGATAGGGAACCTAGATTGTGAGCCCCATTGGGGACAGCAAGTCATATATGTAATGTATGTAAATTGCTGCGGAATATGTCAGCATTATTTACGTATAATAAGCCGTCATATTCACAGGTAAGCACGAAGCTGCAAAAACAGTAGAAGAAGACTTGTCCCTCATTTTAAAAAATTGAACCTCTAGTATTCTTCATTCTCGCTTCTCCTGTATAGTGTCCGATGTTTCTTTTATGACTATGGACCCCCATTCCCAAGCCTTTGTTAGATTTTTAGATCCTAAGATAGGACAGTACAGGACTGTGGTTTGCCAAGGGAACATCTATGTGGTGTTTTTTCCAGAGTCAAAGTCTTATGCACTACTCTGACCATGTCCAATATGCCAGGCAAGACTCTGTTTTAGGAGAAAACTGCATGGCAAACCTCTACCTTATTTACATAAAGGGTGCCAAAACTAAAGGGGGCATTTGTTGACAAAGAGAGGACCTACAGACATAAAATAAAGACCAAAATATTCAAATGAGTGGTAAGAATTATAGTGGACCTTTCAGCGGGATCAACACTAATAAACCATGTATACGGCCTGTTAAGGTTGATCCTGCTGATTAAAATGATACCTATATAGTGGAAATCCACTGCAACATTCCAGAGAAAACAAAAGCTTAATTCCATATACAAATAAGCACATGGAGCATGGCAAATGTAGGTAAGCAGAGGAGCTGAGGGGCACTTTGGGACTAGAGCCTGTCCTTTAATGCACTGAAGCTCTAATTAGCAACTGGAATTAAACATTATTGTCTCTGGAAAGGTGTAACAGATTTAGTATACCAGTGCTGCGAGGGAGATAAGTCCAATGGGGCTCTCTATTTCTGCCCACCCTCTCCTCTTTCCTGGGAAAAAAAACTGTCACTTATGGTCCGAAGAGGGGTGACAGGGAGCCTCATTGGACTCATCTCCCACCCAGAGTTGGCCTGTGCTGCAGGGTTCAGCATGTCAGTACTATACTAACCTCCAACAGATAATCCCAGCAGACGTTCTTGTCTTTACTATTTGTATCCTTTTATTCCATCTTCAAAAAATTACAGAGTTACAGGACGCGTTTCGGTCCGTCCAGCCTTTCTTAACTGCGGTCTGTCACTAAACTATGCTATGCTGCCCTCAGTAAGTGTTTAAATCAAGTTTTTATATTAAACATATTTTTATGGTTTTTGTTGTGATGTCTTTTTTTAATGTCTTCAGGTATTACTCTATATTTTAAAATATTCCTTTAATTGTGCATTTTTCACTGTGGCCACTAACCCTAATAATAGGCAAACACTTCTCGTTCTGTAGAGATCACTTTTCGGGAGTCTTCTCGTTATAATCACAGGCAAAATTACAATGACAGGTATCATCTATACTATGTATATTCACCATTCACAAAAATTAATGGCCAAAGCTTATTTACTCATCCTCCCTATAAATGACTTCTAAAGAGGTCACAGAACATGTCTAGAACACTCTCCCACAGAAGTCCAGTCTTTCCTATGATCCATTTGCTGCTGTAGAAGCCTATCTCAAAATGCTGCTAAATGGCTTTTCATGTACAGAAAATAATTTTTTTAAAACTATAGATTAGAAAAAAGAACATGTTTTGGTGTCTGGGTTTAATTACTAAATACATTCTCTTTAAGCAATGGTAATAGCATTCATATATCCATAGGCAAATGTTAGCAGCAGTACATTTTTACTGAGAGATTTTCAACATGTTCTTTACATGGGATGCCAACCTTCAGACAAGTCAGTGGCAAGTCCTAGATTCCACGTAATTATAACTTAGACTATTCTGAAGCCACAGGAAGTGGGCCACCTTAACAGGGTCAAACAGGCCCACCAAAGTATTAGACTCCAGTGGGCCAGGATCTGATGCAATAGTGGGCCTCAAATGGAGAAAGAAAAAATAGTTGGAGTTGCCTTTGGAAATAATCTTGTGCTCAGGGGTCTATTTCATTCCAAACCTATTAGGTATTATTGATGATACAAGTGTATAATTTCCTCTGGTGGGCCCAAGGAGCCCCAGCCCAACACTGCACATAAATCTACAAAGTGGGACAAGCACATAGCCTATAAAAAGGACTGCATTTCAAGGTGGATGCCAAACGTCATCTAAAGTTGTGTTTCGTGCTCTACCATCAAATCAATGAAAGTATCAAATAATAACAGGAAGTCTCTACATATTTTTAGGCTTCGTGGCCAATGCGTAAACTGCATAATTTTTAATTGTTTTTGAACTATAGATAGTGACATGGAAAAGGAAATATGTTTAACATAAAAACTCAATTTAAACAATAGGTCATTTTCTGATGACACATTCTCTTCATGTCATGCCATTCCCCATCAGTATGCATTATTAATCCAATTTTTTGAGAGGTTTGGGGTTAGATGGAAATCTTCTTTTAGGGTGCAAAATGTGTAACCCACTCTGGCTCATTAAAACACTAAATCTATTTATAAGGGTCATTCTCATTCAGGGCATAAAAAGAAGCTAGCTTGTGTGTAGCTAAAGCAATTTGTGTAATCAGTAATGACCTTGCTACAAGTGAACTAAAAACTGAATAACCCCAGAAATGGACATCAGAATAATGATCCTGTACAGTCACTGATATAGTAAATTCAAAGCTACAATTTCTACTGTGTCGGGGAAGTAAACCTTTATACACTTTCTGTTATAAACAGATAGACTGCCTTATATCTGAGAGCAGTTTTGATCATTGCTCTCCACGCTGGATTTATGAGCCTGTGTAATGTATTTAATTTACATAGTGGCATGCTTGCAGCGGTGAAAGAGGCCGTGCTTGTAAATTATAGGTACCTTGGAAATCTTTAACTTGGAATATGTGTTTTGCATAATTAAAACTAAGTTCATAAGGTCAGTGGACAAAGACTCCTAAGGGTACAGCAACACATTCAGGCTTCTTGATGCAGTTTTGGAAGACAAAATCAGGAGTGGACCATAAAACGAGAAAAAGTATAAAGGACAGATACAGCTTCCTGCCTTTTTCTTCAAAAACTGCATCAGAAAACCTGAATGTGTGGCTGTACCCTGAATGGTTGAAACATTATCTATCTATCTATAGTTAGCTATCTATACTAATATTATTATTCATATTCATATCCTTATTCATATTAGGTACTAGAAACAAAGAAAAAACTATAAACAAAATTCTATATTTATTACATTCCTACCAAGTTGGTGAATTCTTAAGTTTTTTTTTTTTAATGGTACTGGAAGAGAGCTAAAGTTTATTACATTGTAAATTCCCAAAGAACGTGTCAATGTCTCAGTGCACAGTCATAACAAAAAGTTTTGAGGCTGACAAAAATTTAGTTTTTTTACAAAGTTTGCTGCTTCAGTGTTTTTGAATCTTTTCATCAGCTGTTTATATGGTATACTGTGGTACAATCATTTCAAAAGTTTTCTTAATTTTTATTGACAAATACACCAAGTTTATGCAAAGACTCGATATCTACAGTGTTGACCCTTTTTTTTCAAATCTTACAATTTGCCCCTCCTTGGCCTCTGGGTCGCATCCTGACTGATGGCAACTCATTCTTGCCTAATCAGTGCTTGGAGGTTTCACAATTTATGTGTTTTTGTTTGTCCACATGTTCTCTATGGGATTGAGATCTAGGGAGTTTCCTAGCCATGGACACAAACTTTCAATGTTCTGTTCACCGAGCCACTTAGATATGACTTTTTCCTTGTGACATGCTGCTTCATTATACTGGAAAAGTATTGTTTATCATCAAATTGTTCCTGGATGGAAGGGAGAAGTTGCTCTTGAAGGGAGGGTGTTTTGATACCATTCTTTACTCACGGCAGTTTTTTTAGGCAAAATTGGACTCAGGATGCTTTTCTGTTGGCATGACACAGGAATCATGGTGACGCTCACCTTTTCATCTCCAGACAATCATTTTTCCAGATGTCCCAAATAGTCTGAAGGGGGATTTGTCAGAGAAAATAACTAATAGAAGCACTCCTGGATTTTGTTTTCTTTGCCTATATAGTGCAGGATAGGTATTTATTTGAAAAAAAAAAAAAAGACTCTTGTATATAACTTGTGTATACCTATTATGATTCCTGTCTTTACAAAGACAAAGGGGGCAGAGTCTCATCACATTACACTGCTCTGTGCAATAGCAGGGTCTCCATTTTCTCCTATGTGATGCCTCTTGAGCCTGTCGCCCTCTCCGCTATAACCTCTTATATGCAAGAGGCAGGAGACCAGTGGGAAGCTATATCCCATAGTACCACACTGGAGAGTCAGCACACAGAGATAATACAGACAGGCAGTGTGAGTCAAGCTAATCACTGTATACACTCACCTACGATATATCTTTACTTCTGGTTCTTTAGATCTTTAGTGATCAGTTAGTAATATACAGTTAGGTCCATATATATCTGGACACTGACACAAATATTGTTTTTATTACCTGGTTACTAAAACATATTCAAGTTATAGTTATATAATGGACATGGACATAAAGTCCATACTTTTAACTTTTATTTGAGGGTATCCACATTAAAATTGGATGAAGGGTTTAGGAATTTCAGCTCCTTTACATGTGGCACCCTGTTTTTAAAGGGACCAAAAGTAATCGGACAACTGACTTAAAGGCTGTTTCATAGCCAAGTGTGGGCAATTCCTTTATTATTTCATTCTTAATTAAGCTTAGATGGTGCTTAGATTTTTGAAGATTGAGAATTAAACATGCGGCCAAGGAGCTCTCCATGCAGGTGAAACAATCCATCCTTCATCTGCGAAAACAGAAAAAACCCATCCGAGAAATTGCTACACTATTAGGAGTGGAAAAATCTACAGTTTGGTACATCCTGAGAAAGAAAGAAAGCACTGGTGACCTCAACAATGCAAAAAGACCTGGACGCCCACAGAAGACAACAGTGGTGGATGATTGTACAATAATTAACATGGTGAAGAGAAACCCCTTCCCAACAGCCAACCAAGTGAACAACACTCTCCAGGACATAGGCGTATCAAAATCAAAATCTACCATAAAGAGAAGACTGCATGAAAGTAAATACAGAGGGTTCACCCTCACTGTGCAAGACACTCATAAGCCTCAAGAATAAGAAGGCTAGATTGGACTTTGGTAAAAAAAATCTTAAAAAACCAGCACACTTCTGGAAGAACATTCTTTGGACAGATGAAACCAAGATCAACCTCTACCTGAATGATGGAAAGAAAAAAAGTATGGTGAAGGCATGGTACAGCTCATGATCCAAAGCATACCACATCATCTGTAAGACACGGCGGAGGCAGTGTGATGGCTTGGGCATGCATGGCTGCTAGTGGCTCTGGGTCCCTAGTGTTTATTGATGATGTGACACAGAATAGAAGCAGCCGGATGAATTCTGGGGTTTTCAGAGACATACTGTGTGCTCAAATCCAGCCAAATGCAGCCAAACTGATTGGTCGGCGTATCATAATACAGATGGGCAATGACCCAAAACATAAAGCCAAAGCAACCCAGGAGTTAATTAAAGCAAAGAAGTGGAATATTCTTGAATGGCCAAGTCAGTCACCGGATCTGAACCCAATAGAGCATTTCACTTGTTAAAGACTAAACTTCAGACAGAAAGGCCCAAAACAAACAGCAACTGAAAACTGCTGCAGTAAAGACCTGGAGAGCATTAAAAAGGAGGAAACACAGCATCGGGTGATGTCCATGAGTTCAAGACTTCAGGCAGTCATTAGCAACAAAGGGTTTTCAACCAAGTATTAGAAATGAACATTTCTTTTACAATTATTTAATTTGTCCAATTATTTTTGAGCCCCTGAAATGAAGGGATTAAGTCTAAAAAATGCTTTAGTTCCTCTTTATTTTATGCCATCATTTTGTTCAACCCACTGAATTAAAGATGAAAGTCTGAACTTCAACTGCATCTGAATTGTTTGTTCAAAATCCATTGTGGTAATGTACAGAACAAAAATTAGAAAAATGTTGTCTCTGTCCAAATATATATGGACCTAACTGTATGTAAAATAAAAAAATAAAAACTAGCGTGCTTCTTTAACTCTAGTTTTCTACAGTCCAATCCCTTTACTTCCTGCAGAATATCAGTCTGTCCTTGATGTTTTTCTTGGAGAGAAGTGACTTTTTTGTTGCCCTTCTTAACACCAGGTCATCCTACTAAAGCCTTTATCTCACTGCGCATGCGGATGCACCCCCATCTGTCTACTGACATTCCCAAGCAAGCTCTGCACTGGTGGTCCCATAGCTGAATCCTCTTTGGGAGCTGGTTCGGGCATTTGCTGCACTTTCTTGGGCTTGCCTTTTTCAGAGCAATTGAAGCTCTCGCCTTGACGTTATTGATGATCTGATAAATCGTTGATTTATGTGCAATCTTACAAGCAGCAATGCCTCTGCCCGTGAAGCCCTTTTGATGCAAAGCAAGGATGCATGTGTTTTTTTTTTTAGGTAACCATGGTTAACAGAAGAAGACAATGATTTCAAGCACCACCCTTTTAAATCAACTGGTCTGCTCCACTAATTCAATCAGCATGACAGAATGATATCAGCTGCCTTGTCCTCGCTAACACTTTCTCCTGAGCTAACGAAAAGATCATTAAAATGATGTTAGCAGGTAATTTTTTGGCAGGGCTGAAATGCGGTGGAAATGGGTTTTTGTGATTAAATCAAATTTCATGGCAAGGAATGGCATTTCAATGCATCTGAATACACTTCATAACAATCAAGCATTAATGTAAATTTCCACTATAAAAGCTGAAGCAGCAAATTTTGTGAAAACCAAAATTTGTGTTAGTCTGAAATCTCCTGTAGTCCTTGCACGACTGTACAAGATATTTCGTATTAAGCTGCTGAACGTATTAACATGTTGCACTCACCAATGCTTCAGTATTAGCACTTTAAACTTTTTTATCAGACCCCATTTCAGAATCGGACTTGCAGTGGGGTTCATACTTACCTGGTCCCTGCTCTTAGGTTCCTGTTCCACCTCCGCAGGTCCTGGGTCTCTGGGAGTCAACATCCTGTTGATGGACATCACGTGACTGCTGCAGCCAATCATTGGCCACAGCGATGACCTGTCACCCATGCGACATTTAACCCAGTGACGTACCACACGAGTGACACATCACAGCCCCGTCAACAGGATGTTGATTCCCAGAGACCTCGGACATGCAGAGGCGGCCATGGAGCAATACAGCTGGAATCAGCGGGGATCAGGTAAGTATGAACACCAAACTGGGTCCAACCACTCTGAAGGGGTCTGTTAGAGTAGTTTAAAACTAAAAAGTCCCTTTAAAGTTCACATTGCACATAAAATCCATGATAGGATATGATGTCTTAATATACCAGAATTGTATTCTTACAGGCTGCAGATTTCCTATTTATATCTAGTCCAAAGCCAGAAAAATAGTGATACCTGCAGCCAGTAAGAACAGGTCCCCATATCAGACAAGCTTCTGTGTCACAACTACATGCCATATAGCAAGGCTCCAGACATTAATCTTTTTTTAGTGAAGGAAGAAACTGGTCATTGGCAAATATGTTTCGAACACAATGGAATATTTTCTTTTGCAATACTAAGCATTTCAAAAGCCCAATCAGTTGAAGTAGTTGCTGTAGTTAGTTTGTCTCATCATGTAAAGACTCACAGGCAACTATTTCAGATAGTCACAAGACTTACAATCGCAAACTTCAGTAGTGCTTTACATTTTGATTGTGGGATATATGTGCAATGGCTTGATGGTATTCAAAATGATGTTGCCATGCAATACTATATGGTAGAGGGCACAGTTTTGACTCTCCTCCACACCGCTTTACTATTTGACTACTACTATATCTCTATGTGTAAAGGTTGCATGCTTCATTCAGGATTTAGAGTTATAGGCAACCAAGCATTCAAGCAAATTAATCATACATATTGTAAAAGCTTGTAAAGACACCCTTAGCCCAATCACCAAATCACAATAAATATTGCACCCTCTATAGTTATTTTTATTATTCTTAGAGCTTAACCAAAACGCTACTGTATACTTATATATATGCTGCATAATCTCCTACATGATCAATTTGTGTTTTTCATGTTTGTAAAAAGAGATGATAGATTAGATTATAAATAGATGATAGATAGATAGATAGATAGATAGATAGATAGATAGATAGAAAAATTATAAACATTAGCTTGGTTAATAAACCTTTTTAACAGTTACCATATGGTAGGATCCAGGTATTACCAAACGCCAACATTCATCAGCTGGTAGTAAATTCCTGCAGAAAACGACACAGTTAAATGGGTAACTTGGGAGTAACATAGGGAACAATCAAATATTTTGCAGTCAAGAAAAAAAACTTAATTTATCTATTATAGAGATTATATTATTATTGAAGAGATGAGCAAATGAGACAACATTTATCTTGTTTGAAATGTGTGTTTCTCAACAATATATATGTGTCGTCTAAGGGGTACTCTTTTTCATTATAGCGAGTCCATGGTACGCTAAGTTCGCGCACACAGTATAGTAGACCAGGCGATGCTCTTACTATGCTATGTAGCCGAGTATGTGTGCATAGTATTGTAGTCTAGGTGATGCGCCTGGTATGCAGAGTACGTGTGTTCCGTATTGTATGCCAGGCGAGGCCTCCCTAGGTTTCTGGAAAAGATATTCAAATGAGCTTTCCTAAACCTATCTGATGCCAGCAGACTTGAGACATGATAATTTGCAAATATTTTACCCAGAAATCCAGAAGAGCATTATCTAGCCTACAATAGTTGTCACGTGTATGAATTGGTCTCCACAATAGAAATAGTAAACACATCTTGTCTGCTTTTTTTTCTGATTAAGGGGTTTTGTCTTGCAAGAGCTACTTGTAGATATTAGTCTGTTTTAGCTATTTTTTTTTTCCCTTTGCTATATAAGTCTGTTTAAAAGTTAGAGAACCATCTTTGCCAATATGTTGTGCGAAAATAATGCTATGTTTATCTTACTGTTTACATACTTGCTATTCAGCAGAAAGTAGGTATAATTATTGCTCTCTACTGTTTACCTGAGCATATGTCACCTGCATGGCAAAAACCGACAACACCTTTAGCAATTTCATTTCATCGTGTTTATTCCATATCATATGAACCAGAGATATCTCCAAAGTAATATTTAACTGAAAGCGAGAGAAGAGAATTACAACACCTCACAAAACTTATACATCCCTCAATGAAACATGCAAGCTAGTTCTCTTTCTAGAAGAACAAGAGAACCAGAAGGCCCCAAGAAAAACTTGTCTTACTTGGTTGACCTGCCTTGTGGGGTTCTCTTTGGGGTGCTCTTTATCATTAGGAAAACCCCAAAATATGCATGAACATTGTATGCTTGGTGACACTACTCTTGGTTTCTAGGAAGAGTATATCGCAAATCACATATCTTAAAGGGGTAATCCACTTTTTCACCCAGGAAACCCCTCTGATATCAGCTGTATGGTGCAGCGCAATGGCTGTTTTTTATATGTTTTATACTGCTAGGCAGAGGCCTCCACCTAGCAGTGTTGCTGATGATGTCACCGGCACTGATGGTCATGCTTTAGCGCATCTCTAGTATGTTTTACAGTTAAGGGCAGCGCTAAAGCCCCCCATCAGTGCTGGTGACATCACCAGGCTCACTGCTAAGTGGAAGGCTCTGAATCCGGATAACCCATTTAATTCTTCTGGCATTAGATAGGATATCCCTTTTTTCTTTTTTGTCAAGAAAGCTAATTTACATACCGTTGGCTTTCTGGGAAAGATATACAAAATTGGAATTTCTTCCAAAACAGAAAAGAATGCTAATCTTTTCTCATGCCAGCAGAATTAAGATATAATCTTCCTAGAAACCAAGAGTAGTGTTGCCTGGCATATAATACTCATGCTTATTTTTTAATCTCCCTAATGATAAAGAGCACCCCACAAGGAATGTTAACTGAGTAAGACAAGTATCACTTTAGATGTTCTGGTTCTCTTGTCTTTCTACAAAGTGATTTAGTTTGCTTTGAGAGGGGTGTAAGCATTGTACAATGCTATAATTATCTTATCTCAGTTGAAAGTTACTTTAGAAGTGTTTTTGTCTGTAGATGATCCAAATTTATGAATTAAATTTGCTGAAGGTGTTGTCTGTCCTTGTTATACTGATGGCAAATAGGAAGGGGCTATAATTATACTTGCTGCTATACATAAACAGTAAGGAGAACACAACAGATTAAACTAACCTATGTAATAAAGCTAGAAAAATAGCTAAGCTACCCCACATATGTAAGCAGATCTTTCAGGACAAAAGACCTTAATCAGTGAAAAGCCTTTTTGTCTGCACAGCCTTATGGGGAACCTCTGGGTCGGTACTATTTCTATTATGGACACCATAATGACTATTCTAGGCTAAACAACGCTCCGCTGGTTTTCTATGTAAAATATATGCAAATTATCATGTCTAACATCTGCCGGTGTCAGATTTTGGAAAGCTAATTTAAATATATTTCCCAGAAACCCAGAGAGCATCATTTGATCTACAATACTGTGCACATGTACTCAGCGTACCAGGGTCATTGCCGGGCCTACAATATTGTGCACATGTATTTGGCATAGTCAAGACATATTCTTGCCTACAATACTGTGTATGCGGTGTACCATGGACTCTCTGTAATGAGAAAGAGTACCACTTAGACAACGCATAAATATTAGTGAGAAATGCACATTTGCATACTACTAGGTTCTCCCTCTGTACGTTTTGAGAAGTTCAGACCGAATCCTGAAACAGTTTGCTCATTCTTAAAGGGGTTTTCTGGGATTTTAATATTATTGACCTATCCCCAGGATCCGTTTTCAAGTGTACAGGGAGGAACCATCCCATTGAAGTGAATGGGACAGCTTGTAATTACATCTGCTCACTGCTGCAGTGTTGACAGAAAGCAGGAAAACAATGAAGGGAAGGCTTCAGTTGCACGAAGCATGGCCTTCACTTCAAGCGGCCGATTGGCGTGGGTGTCGGGTGTCAGACCCCTGCCGATTTGATATTGATGAACTAACCTGAGGATAGGTCATCAATATTAAAATCCTGGAAAAATCCTTTAATCTGTTATTTATTTATTTAATTGGATCAAGATTTCCCTGCATTATTATTATGTAGTCATCAGTGAATTATTAATATTTCCACAAAATATACCCCAGCAATAAAAACATTACCACAGCCCAGAGCTAGACGGTACTGAATGTGGACATTCTCTATGGGGAAAGAAAATTCCCAAGACTTTCCCTCCTGGCACCTTCAGCAAAAAACATGGGCTGTGTAAAGCCTCTGTCAATAGCAGTAGAAAAAGAAATTCAAATCCCCTATGGTCATCCTTCCTGTTCACAGAATCCAAGGGGAACAATTCAAATAATAGTTATGAGGGAAATGCTGGTAATGCAAACCCCTAGGCTTCACTTTCCATGAGTTGCAGTGCTACATGTGATTTAGGAAGTGTTTACACACAGCTATTTTTCAAATAGTAACCATTTTAGTACCATACTGAACACCAACAGATCGCTAGAACAGGGGTCCCAACTCCATATTCCTTCTCACCACAAAGTGAGGAAGAGTTATGATTTCAGTGCGGGTTCAAATGCTCATTGCTCCTCTTTTCAGTCTATTAGACTGAGATAAACAGCCAAGACATTATGACAACAGGTCTGGAGGTGAGGCCACTAGGATTGCCATTCACTAAGCTAGGGTTCCTTTAGTCCACCTGAGAAAATGGTGACTGTGGTTAGTACTGGTGCCTTGCAGTGCTGGAGTCCTCAGGTTGAATCCGACCAAGGACAGCTGCATTGAGTTTGTATGTTCTCCCCGTGTTTGCATGGGTTTCCTCCGAGTACTCTGGCTTCCTCTCACACTCCAAAGACATACTGATAGGGACCTTAGACTGTAAGCTCCGCTGGGGACAGCGAGTGATGATAATGTCTGTAAAGCGCTGTGGAATATATCAGCTCTATATAAGTGAGTAAAATAAATACTTGGGGCCCACCCTTCATTTATACAGTATATGATCATATCCATTGTTAACATTATATCATTATATACATGGGACACTTCACCAATAATGTCTAATGATTTCTTTTTGAAGAAACCTATAAGAAATACCCTAGTGACAAGAGATTGTCTCCAATTAGAAATGCATTCTTCAAAATGTTATATGTAGGTTCCAAAACCTGTTCCACTCGTCATCTGAAAATAAAAATAAAAAAATCAGTGCATAAAACAACATACAAACGAATAAATTAATTAATGTGACTAAAGTGCGCATGTTAAAGATAGCATTCATTTTATGCATATAATGTATGGCAATGCTTCCAGAGATGCACACTTGCCTATGTTACCATATACATATACAGTAGATAGACAATACCCAGATCCACATGCGCAAAAAAAGATTCCATCTTTTTTTAAAGCAGGGTTGAAAGTATCTGATTGGTTGTAAGGAGGTGGATGCACAGGTGGATGCTTTATTTGGATCCGAATTAGGAGGTGGTGGTGATCCGGGACGGGGCTCTCTGGTTGAATTAAAGGGCACATTAAAACAATTATTGCATAAAAGAACTAAGACGTGGTGGAATCGGACTACGTTGGAACGATATCTGAGCATGGACATGATACCACGAGGGTTGAGAGTTCAGACTTTCCCTTCATACGGTCGGGAAGATGAAGTCTTTTGTCGTAAATGGGAGGAGACCTGTAATATCTGTTCTCGGGGCTTGATTCAGGCGATAGTGGAACTTAACTCCAGAATGCTGGACTCACTGGAAAGTGAGATTGGCATTTTGGATGAACAATTGATTGCACGACTAACTGCGGATGAGTTGGAGTCTTTTAAAAAGAAATGGACACCCAATTTGCTACATGGGAAAAACAAATTCAGGTAACTAAGAGCAAAAAGTTACAGAGAGATAAGTTGGATGTGGCACAGAACCGAGTGTATAAATGGAAGATACAAACTGATCTGCCTAGATCGAGATCGACATCCTTCTCCTCGGTGGTCTCGACAGGGGGTGAATCTACGGGTTCATTAGATCACAGACCCGTGTCGACCAAACGTTACATGAAGAGAAAATTTGATGGCACATCAAGACAAACCCGGAAAAAACAACAGGGAAGTCAGGATGGGCTCCAGGTAATTAATCTGTCTGAACATGTATTAACTGAAGCTCAGCTGAGTATTCTTGGCTGTGGCTTAAATTTCTGTCCCACCTCTCATTTTGATACCTTTACAGCAATAAAGGACTTACATCTGTTTGCAAGAAAACTTGTTTTTAAACGACTATATGAGAAAAAAGTGGATCCGAATTTTCCCACACTGGCTGAGAACGAGGCTCTTACAACACTGGTGTCACTACTGGAGGAACAGGAAGATAAAAAGGGTGAGTTTCCCACTACTCTGATTCCTAAATCGAAGAAGTTTCCTCCGTTCTCTCTCTTTTCCGACATTGACCTCTTTGTGCAATTAGTTGAGAAGGAATTGGAGAAAATTGACACAAGGAAACATGGGGGCAACTGTAGTTGGAAAGAGAGACAGGCCTTAAAGGAATTAGGGGGCTGGAAAGATGTGGTGTTTAAACCCGCCGATAAAGGCGGAACATAGTTATTTGGCCCGTTACAATGTATGAGAAGGAGGCCTTTAGGCAACTCCGTAGTTCAGGATGTTATAAAAACTTACATACAATCCCCTGTCTAAATTTGTGGCAGAGTTGAAGGTTATCTTAGAAGCAGGCTGTGAGGAGGGGTGGATCACAAATAAACAGATGCAATATTTACTAAAGGAGGAACCAACAATTCCAACCTTTTATTTGCTACCAAAGGTTCACAAAAATTCAACTTGCCCCCCGGGACGACCGATTGTCTCGGGTATTAATGGCATTTGTGATCCTATCTGTAAATTTATAGATAATTTTTTAAATCCTGTAGTGGAAACCCTCCCGTCATATTTAAAGGATACAAGTGATGTGTTACGGAAAATGGAATCTATGCAACTGGAACCGGATATGTTGCTAGCAACTTGTGATGTTGAGTCGCTGTATACCTGCATTCGACATTCAGATGGATTGACAGCCGTGGAGTTTTTTCTGAGATCCTCGGGCATACAGGATGGGAAATGTAAGTTTCTGCTGCAACTCTTGGAATTTGTATTGACGCATAATTTTTTCCTTTTCAGGGGTGCGTTTTTCCTACAGCTCCAGGGAACGGCGATGGGGCGTCTTGTGCGCCCTCATACGCTAATTTATTCCTGGGGCTGTGGGAGAGACGCATCTTTCTCACAGACCCCCAGCCAATGATTGAGCGTATCCTCTTTTGGGGTCGCTATATTGATGACATCCTTATCATTTGGCGGGGGTCTGTGGGAGCCTTCGACAAATTTGTTGAGGGACTGAACGAGAATGATTTGAATATTAAACTGACTTCCAGGATAAACAGCAGAGAAATTGACTTCCTAGATATCCGGTTGTCGGTGGATCGAAATGGTTGGATTATGACCGACCTTTTTCGGAAAGAGACAGCTGTTAACGCTTTACTACACTCGAGATCGGCACATCCGAGAAACTTGATCAAGAATATTCCAGTTGGACAATTCCTTCGTCTGAGACGCATCTGTTCAACGGAACAAGCATTTGAACATCAGGCCGACCTGTTAAGACAACGTTTCTGCCAACGGGGTACAGACAACAGGATATCGAAAGAGCGTACCAGCGAGCCAAATCCTCAAATCGGAATAACCTCCTCTTTTCTATGACACGAAATCAACGTAGAAAGCAACAGCCTGAAGATAAGATCCGGTTTATTACGGACTGCACGGATGGAGCAGATGAGGTAAGAAACACCCTGTGCAAGTATTGGGAGGTGTTGAGGTTGAATACTACACAATCTGAAATAATAGGTAGCCAACCATCTTTGACTTTTAGGCGTACAAAAATCTGAAGGATATGTTGGTGAAGAGCCACTACCAAGGACCAGTGTTGGGCCGGATTTTTGGCTCAAGAGGAGAGAAGTGGGGATCTAAACCATGCGGTGGTTGTGTCGCCTGTTGTAATATGGATAGAACTACACAATTTTGGAACGCAGATAGGTCGAGAGAGTATAACATCCTACACACGATTTCTTGCAATACGATGGGAGTCGTGTATTGGGCAATGTGTCCTTGCAACAAAATTTATGTAGGGCTGACCTCTCGTCCTTTTAAAAGGAGAATCAGAGAACATGTTCTCGCGATTGAAGCGTCTAGAGAAGCCCTTGACGTAAATACACTCCAACCAGTCCCTAGACATTTTCGTGAATCACACAATTCTGATGGGTCCGGTTTTAGATTTAGAGGTATCGACAGGGTGCTGATCTCCCCAAGAGGCGGCGATTGGAGACGCATCCTTGCCCAGCGGGAAACCAAATGGATATATCGTCTAAATACAATGAGTCCTAATGGCCTCAACGAAGTGAATAGTTTTGTGCCTTTTCTCTAGAGAGCTTTTTCCTGTATGGTTGTGTGTCCTCGGTGTCAATTTATATATTTTTTAATTTTGTATTTATTTTTACTTGGATCTATGTACTACTCCGATTATACCTTCCGGGTTGAATATGCTGCTTATCTTACCGCATTTATACTTACATTTTTTGTTCTCTTTGTTCTTTTTGTCAGGTTCATAGGTAATCTGATGGAAGGAGATGGAGAATTATGACTGATGTTATCCATGTTATCTGTGGGCATATCACCAAAGGGAAATGATGTGGACAACTTCCAACGACTTAATGGATATAATATAATTAACAACTTGTAATTTGTGTCTGACATCAATTTCCCGCAAAAAACCCCCAACCCCCCTCCCCTATTTTTCTTCCTCGGTTCTATTACAGCCAAAATTAGAGGACACGATTTTATAATGCATTAACAACTTTGGTTTGATTATAAGCACTTTTTGCACTTTCACGGCATGCTGCACTTCACTTTGCACTTTTGCACTTCTTTTAGCACTTTAGTATTTACTAATTACATGATGCGTATACTGTATTTCAAGGGTATTAATGTGGTAATATTATGAAATGTCCTATGAATTCGGGTCTTTTTAGGTATTTATATTGTATTTATTATTTTTTGATATACATTTATGTCACTTGTATTGATTTGTCACTATTATGTGTGAGGATAGACAATTTGTTATAAAAAGGTATTTATATTGTATTTATTATTTTTTGATATACATTTATGTCACTTGTATTGATTTGTCACTATTATGTGTGAGGATAGACAATTTGTTATACTATCCTCCTGTATCATGGGGATACAGATGAGGAGAAATTGGACTGTGGGAGGTATATGGATCGATTGGTCTTTAATGCCCTGACATCGTCCGACATGATGTGGGATTTTTGCATTCAATTGGACTGATAACTGGAAAATGTTGGCTGAGATATAATGTCTATACATGTACCCTAATTTCCCTTGGATGCCCATAATGAATATGGCAATCGGATGACTTTTAGTTCCGGTGACGTGTATTCCGCTGGATAAAGCCTCTACATAAGATGAATGTACTTATATATACATCTTTGTACTTCATATGGTGTGGGACTGTTCTCAGGTTAATAGATGATTAATATGTTATGTATAGACTGAAACGCTTATATGGTATTATCTTTCACATACCTGCCCTTCACAAATATGGCGGTCGGATTACTTCCGGTTCCGGTGACGCACTTTTGCAATCCAGCCCTGTTGTGAGGGTATCGCGATGTGTGGTGATTGCGGACCGCTGTGGAGGGAGTGGCTACAGCATATATATACCCGGCAATCGTGAGTTTAATGTACGCCCCCGGAAGAAGCGGGAAGCGAAACGTACGTTGGGGTTGAGGAAGCACTACCTCCACATCGGTCTGTATCTTTACCCTTTGTATACTTTCTGTAACCGACCTTTTGAACATTGGGACATGTGTTTCTACCCTATGCTTATATACTGTGGATGGATTGTATCCACTTGTTCCATTCATCTATTGTGATATGCACTGGTCAGTTATATGGTTGTAGTCATATCACACTGGCTACTAGCACATTGTGAATAGGGTTTATGGGTACAGACCTTTGTGGAGTGTGATTACCGTCCACCAATTCTATGAGGATCCTTTTTAAAATTTTGGCTTGCTATTTGTGTATTTTTAACATTATGAAATAAAATTTGATTTTTTATTATTTATATAATGTGGTGATTTATTGGGGTTGTGTTGCTAATTGTATATTCCGCATTAACTTTGGTAATTCTGCGATGGAAGGTGTTTAATTTTGGTTGTAAGGAGGCCTGGCAATTTTTTTGAGACATTTTTATGCATACCCACAGTCTAAACCTTTGATGTACAGCCCTCAGTAAGGCATACATGTCCTTTACAGCAGCCTGTATCCTGTGAAAGTCATCAACACATTGCAACAGCCTCTTTGCTCCCTCCAATCACTGACTACAGGTTACCGTAACCTACAGCTATATTCTACCAAAGGAGTCTGGAAGGCAGATATGAGGATATGACTAGTCATTTAGCCAATGCTTACCTGATCTGTTAAACGCAGTTGTAGCAATCCCAGTTAGATACACTTTTTAAGGAACCTCTGTAGTCCAAGTCAGAACTTCACGTCTCTAAAATTCCGCAGTTCACTAGAGTTTTTGGCCCCTTCATTTTACAACTTCTGAGTGGTATTAAATTCTGCAAAATAAATGTTTTGATAGCACTTGACTAAGACTCGTATTACAAGGAATTCTGAATGTGTTACCACCACAAATGACCAAGCAAAGTCATAATGGCCAAATAATTGTATCCATTCAGAAATTCTAAAGTGATTTGACCTGCCATAAACCTCCTCACCTAAACAAAGCCACTGTGTGTGCATGGAAGCCCATCCAGCCCTTCAGTGCAGAGCCACACAGGCTTCATGTTCTGCCATAGAAGCTCTGCTGGGTGCCATATGTGTAGAGGTATTTTGCTCTAAAGAAGAATACCCATGAATGTGTAAAGCCTGATGGAACGTAGCAAAAATAATTGAGAAACAAAAAACTGGTATACATTTGTGTGAAGTCAGGAGGAGGTAAAATAGACATCACATGCAAACATAGAAGATTCATCTGCATTGCAGAGGGCACATGGAAGTGCTGTGAACCAAGCATATGTGAGAAATGCAGAAAGAAGCTCCAGCATCCAATAGAATATAAAAACTCGACCCTTTATTTAACTTCCATAAAATCCATATTACAACAGGTAAAGCACAGCTAATGTGTTTCGATCCTACAATGGTCCTTTCTCATTACAAGCTATGGTGAGGTACCTGTTGTAAGATGGATTTTATGGATGTTGAATATGAGACCTAATACATCTCTATAGAAGCCGGATTATGGCAGCATTTTGTATGGCCATGTGCACAAGGTCTAAATGTGATTGTAGCATGCAAATCCTGATCATTATATGATGATATTTTATGTTGATATGGGGAACAACAATATATATAATTTTGTGGTGAAACCATCTTTATGTACATATAACCTAAGCCCTTTGCTCCAGCTTTACTGTTAAAGGCATACTTGGAAAACATTACATATAGTGCTGAAAAACATGCCGGTTAATTTAGCGATACAGTTGACTATGTAGAGATGAACACTTGCACAATGAAAGTGCTCATTGCCCAATGCCTTTCCGCTGCCCCCCTCTTGCCTCTACCTGGTGTTGCCTGAGGCAATCGCCTCACCTTATTGGTGGTGCAACCCTGTATATAAGAAATAATTAATTATTATTAGGATACAGATGGATTGAGCTCCAAATCCAAGCCTGATGGAGGCAATTCATCTAATAAACCTAATCCTGACTTCTTATAATCTTGATATTTTGTTTATTTGAACACTGTTGACAAGTATCCCACTGCAAAGGTAAGTTTATACAAAGTGAATGTGATTTAGGTAATAATAATGTTGGCCATTAGTGATGCGCTGGAGGTGCCAAATTCGATTTCGACGAAATTCGCTAATATTCGCTAGAATATTTGTCTCATATTTGTCGAAATCGAATATTCGTCATTATTCTAGTTATAGTGATTAATATGCAATTTAACTAATCGCGTATTGCGATTTTAACTTAAGACAACTTTCCTATGGGTTTGATATCTAGAATTAGCGAAGATGACGAATATGACGAATGTATTTGTCATATTCCTCAAAACGAAGATAAAATATTCTCCATCTTCGTTTTAGCTCCATATTTGTCAGCTCCTCTAATTCT
This sequence comes from Bufotes viridis, assembly GCA_033119425.1. Lineage (NCBI taxonomy): Eukaryota > Metazoa > Chordata > Amphibia > Anura > Bufonidae > Bufotes > Bufotes viridis. Next base: position 94,621,651 of record CM065589.1, read on the forward strand.
AGCAATCAAATAGGAAAGTTGACTAGAGTTTTTAATTCGCTATGCGATAATATTACTTTGCTTTTTTTTACAACGAATAGAATAATTATAATACTTGATAATAATTATAATTATTCTATATATTTAAAAAAAAAGCAAAGTAATATAATCACATAGCGAATAAACACAGCTTTCTCTATAGTCAACTTTCCTATTTGATTGCTAGAATTAGCGAAGTTGACGAATATGGAGCTAAAACGAAGATGGAGAATATTTCGTTATCTTCGTTGTGAGGAATATGACGAATACATTCGTCATCTTTGCTAATTCTACCAAGCCAACCATAGTAAACCAGGTCTAAGTTGAAATCGCAATGCGATTACTTCAAGTTATATTAATCGCATTGCGATTTCAACTTAATTCTCACATCCAACAGTACATTCTAGTATGGAGGCGTTCCCATGGTGATGAAGATGCTCCATGAGCACGGAAGTCGGCAGAAGCGGCAACGGGCACTGACTGGAGCAGCTAGGAAGCCAGGAATCCTCAGGACAGGTAAGAACTACCTTTGGGAAGTGGGAAAGAAAAAATATAACAATAAAAAAAAAAAAACAACGAATATTCGAAATAGCGAATTTATAGCACTATATTGCGCTCAACACTATTGGCCATATAAATGAGGCATGGGATATCTCTACAAGCATTAGTATTCTGGTCTGTGGCCTTTTTCTGGCATTTTTGTGATCAGAGACGTTAACTTGTTTTTTTAATATGTCTTAATTCCTTTACACTCCCCGCATTGTAAATGGGAACCGGGAATAGCAGTACATTTACGAAGCAGTGATGAAGCCGGCTCCGTCACTTGTGAGTGCCAGATGTATCATACAGAAGTCGGCCCAGAGATAACTCAAATTCTGGCTAATTAACCCCGCAGATCCCTCCGTCAAAAGTGGCCACAGCATCTAAGTGGTTAGCCAGAAGGATTGAATGGTCTAGTCCCCAGGGGATTAACAATAATCTAAAAAAAATGTATAATAGTTTTTCCACCCATTGCATGTACCCCTAAATTAAAAAGTATAACTAGTCCCTCCAGAGACAAGGCATCATATTACTACATTGATGGAAGGATTTAAAAAAATAAAAAGTTATGGTTGCTGGAAGGCAGGAAAATACCTGATAACAGTGGAATGAAAACAGAAAACACTGGTTTAATCTTAGGTATAGTGTATACAGCAGACGGGGAATAGTCTGTCACCACTGCATGGCACAGAACATTCTGTCGTCACCTAGTGCCCGGCGCCAAATCAACCAAGGATGAGTAGGTGTCTTCACTACACAGGCACAACCATCTCCCTGACTGCCAGTGCTTTACAATTACTGCATGTCCATCCCTCTCTCAACTGGTATATGATATGTTGCATCTCAAACATATTTTTGAGCAACAGACCATCCTGTGCAGTGTGTGTGACTGAAATCCAGCCTGGCACACCACTGATATCCCTGCTCCTATCTGGCAACCCAGTGATATTATTGCTCCAGACTGCTGATATTCCTACACCATCCTGGAACTCCACTGATATCCCTGCTCCAGCCTGGAACGCCACTGATATTCCTATGGTTAACATTCTTAAAAAAAGGCATTTTAGTTTTTTATCTAAGAAGGTAGTGTAGGAGTTTCCTGTATACATTAAGCTTCATTATAAAACTGGACGTAGTAAGGGCCTCATATCAATGGCTTTAGGCTGTTCTGTAGGGGATAGAAACATGGAGGGAGCTGTATAAACATGCCTTTTTATGACATTTTTATTATGACTAGTGAGAATATGAAGTTTTTATCTGCTGCATTCTGCGCCTTAAGTGCACTGGAGGTGGAGCTTCACTGTTCAGTGCTCTCTGCCTTCGGCTGCTTCACAGACCCTCCTGTCTGCCCTGAGTGACAGATGTAGTGGACTACTACAGCTTGGATGCTACAAGAGAAGAGAGGAAGGGCTGCTAAGCAGTTTAATGCAGAGAGCATTTCACAAAAAAGTTCCACCCTGGGCATTAGTAGGAGCAGATCTCCTGATGATAAAAGATCCACAAGAGGTATGTTTTTAGCATGGTCAAAACTGCTGACAGATTCCCTTTAACTGTATGACAATACCAAGAATTTGGAGTCTAGTAGCGGAAAATTAGAGCTCTGACCACTGTAAAGATATAATATGAAACTCATCAGCACATGTACATACATCACGGTGGTGAAAAGTAGATATTCACCATAAAAGAGGATTGTCCAAATATAAGACTTGGTTTAATGGCATGGATAGAGTATGTATAGAGTTCCTTACATTGAGAACAGTGTAAGGAGCTTAGACCATCTTGAGAGACAGAGACCGGCTTCACGAAGAGAAAGTACAGACAAGAGTATGTTATAAATCTGAGGGCTGCATGTACTCACCCTGTTAAACCCAATTATTGTAACACCTTTTTAAAGGCTATGTACACCTTTGGAGGCAATTTTTGTTTACGATTGCATTTAACTCATTGTTGGCTAAAAGTCATATTTTCAATTGGCCGTTATTAAAAAATGGGGGGCACTCTAAATATATAGGACAACTGGATCTTGTTGCCAAACTAGTAAATTTATTATACACAAGATAAAAGTCATACACTTCATATAGATGTTCATAAAATGGTATAATGTAATAAAAATCATACGATGCAATTCATGAAAGTCCTCATGTAGTAGTATGGTATAAACTATTGAAATGCATAAGCAATATAAGCTGGATAAATATAGCTGGATAAATGTAAAACGAGATCCACTCTATAATAGCTGTTTCGAGTGTTCCTTATCCCAGAACTTCCACACTGGTAAGTGGTAGTGTAATTGCGTCCATTAGCAAAGTAAGTAGCAGGCAATAAAAGTCGGCACTTGAATTATACTTTACCGCTCCTGTGTTTGTAAAGTGCAGTCTTAATCCGACCAAGCGCGGCGTCCCGTGCTGGATCGCAATGGAGATTAGCGTGTCACGTGATCAGCTGTATTCACGTGACTATGACGTAGCAGGAGTGGGTGTGCCTTATGCCTTTGGTTCACAGGTCCTGTAGCTGAAGGAGTTATAGCCGGAGAATCGCTCGGCAGAACGGCCAATGCCAGGAGTATAACTTTCAGGTCTCCTTTGCTGCAGATAAAACCAATGTGGGGAAGGGGCGTATACCCCGAAACGCGTATGGAGTGACCGGCAATTTGGAGGAGCCATAAAGACACAGAGAAACACTATAAGTCCGCGGCTTGTGTCTTACATTGGTTTTATCTGCAGCAAAGGAGACCTGAAAGTTATACTCCTGGCATTGGCCGTTCTGCCGAGCGATTCTCCGGCTATAACTCCTTCAGCTACAGGACCTGTGAACCAAAGGCATAAGGCACACCCACTCCTGCTACGTCATAGTCACGTGAATACAGCTGATCACGTGACACGCTAATCTCCATTGCGATCCAGCACGGGACGCCGCGCTTGGTCGGATTAAGACTGCACTTTACAAACACAGGAGCAGTAAAGTATAATTCAAGTGCCGACTTTTATTGCCTGCTACTTACTTTGCTAATGGACGCAATTACACTACCACTTACCAGTGTGGAAGTTCTGGGATAAGGAACACTCGAAACAGCTATTATAGAGTGGATCTCGTTTTACATTTATCCAGCTATATGTATCCAGCTTATATTGCTTATGCATTTCAATAGTTTATACCATACTACTACATGAGGACTTTCATGAATTGCATCGTATGATTTTTATTACATTATACCATTTTATGAACATCTATATGAAGTGTATGACTTTTATCTTGTGTATAATAAATTTACTAGTTTGGCAACAAGATCCAGTTGTCCTATATATTTAGAGTGCCCCCCATTCTAAATCTACTGTTTTTCTTCTCTGGGCTTGGGTACCGCCAGGGGTGAGCACCTTTTCATAATTTGATATATCCAGTGAGCCGCCAGACTACCAATTTTTTCTCCGTTATTAAAAAATATTGAGCCATTCTGTCACAAAGGCTTAACTGTTTGTCTAGCTTTGTGACTGGTACTTTTACTTTCCCTTTGCACCATCTAATAAACCTTATCTCTAAATTACTCAGAGATCATAAAGACTTATTTAAGTCACATTCTTATCAGTAAGATAAGGATTGAGCTTTAATGAGTGTTTATGATGTGAGAGAGCAGAGCATCTCAGCTGTGTACAGAAAAAGGGATTCCATATTGTTAATAAACTGAATAAATTATTTTTAACTCAAAATAAGAACAATGCAGTAATAAAAAAAAATTGCCCCCAAAGATGTACATAGCCTTTAAGCACACTGCCAACAAAGTAAGAGGGAGATGTCCAAACGTTTGTAAGTATAACTAAATTCTAGTTACGCTCATAGATGCTGAGATTAAGTCCTACTTGTATACTCTTGTATATACGGCTTGAGGTGAAATCGCAACATCTACTGATTTATAAAGACAGGACCATAAAAATGCAACCATCTCAACCTGATTTTATAAGACAGCATACATCTCAATGAGGTGTGGTGCCAAGCAGGTCACTACATCTTTGCTAATTGGGGAGCACATTTGCTTCAAGCGCTTCTCTGTCCCACTTTGATGGAGACCATATTTGCCTAATGAAATGAAGAAATACTAAATTCAATTTTCTGGGAAGATCTATAGAAATATGCTGCACATCACCCAAAGATCTCTGTGACATATTAGGAACAGCCAGTACATGCATATATTTTACTTAGCTTAAGGCAAGTTTCTATAAATTAGCCATTTTTATACAGCTTGAAAGTCGGCTGTATGCTATTAGCTGACCATTCACCCAGCCGAATGTCACAACTTTATAATATTGGCAGGTCTAAGCTTAGGGCAGACCAATTAAATGAGCAGAACATAGGTGGTTTAATATTCTTTGGTGGTTGTCAGCTTTGGAGTAACCCTTTTTGCTGGAAAAGTCCCAGACAATTAGCTATGCACAGGCTGCCCGCTGCTATGGCCCACATGAACCAGCAGTAATATTTGGGGAAATCCAGCAAATTTTCAGTTCTCTGCATTATTTATGCACATTGCACAATTCCCATTGAAATCAGTGAGCAGCCTGTGTGATGAGTGGCCATGCAGGGTCCTCTACAGTATGTTCCTTGTCGAAACATTCTGCTATGGCTAATAAATTAGGGTCTAGAATTGGGTATTTGCCACAATTATAGTCCTTTTTTTTTTTCCAGAAGCGCCATTCTTCTCCATGGTTTCTCTCTGGTATTGCAGATAGAATAGAGCTGAGCTGCATTACCAGACACAACTCATGGATATGAGTACCACTTTATCTGGAAAAAAAGAGAAACAACTTTTTTCTAATTTTATGTAGCCACTTTTTCAGTTATTTTATCGTTTTCTCTTAAATTCTTAGAGCAACAAAAATGAACATACAATAAGATTTTGTTTGTTGTTTATATAACATTTATATAACAATATAGTACAGAAAGATTTTATTTTCATTATAGCCAGGGCTTTTTAAAATTTGTTTCACGCTGAATTCTCCAAAATATTTTATTCTTGTCCAATTCGATTCTACATGAAATAAACATGCTACAATTGGCCTGAAAATTGGTTTATTATATAAAGGGTTAGGTTGCACTTTAGCATGGTGGATAACAGGAGATCCGCCCCAGGCCAAACACAATAATAAAAATGACTCCTGTATTCCACTGGATTGCTTTATTAATTTATTAGGTGAGTATCCAGTCAATAAGTGAACATTTTTGGCCCTAAGGCCTTCTACAGAGTACTACAATACATACATAAAGAGCAATCAATATGACGGGTATGTCGTCAAAGTTGTGATGTATCAAAGTTAACAAAACAAAAAGTAAGATCAAAGTAAGTGGAAGTAACAGATCCTATTGGATATATACATGCACATGGACATCCTACCCTGTGGGGATATACTTTGCGGGCTCCGTTCTAGAGATGCTTTATCAGATATTGGTGGCTTATCCTAACGATATGCAACCAATGTGTGAGATGGACTAACCCATTTAATAACACAAGTATAAAAATTGTGGTAATGCTTTTGCTGTAACTACCCGTTATCTTACAGTAATATGCAACGTGTCTAAAAACACGGGTATAATAATGGCATTATTGCCATAAAATGTTTTTGCTGTAACAACCCATTATCTTGCAGTAATATACAGCATATAATACACTGAAATGTTTTTTAGAAGAAAAAAAATGCACGCTTGCTCAGCTTTTGGGATGCCGGTAATAAGCCTATGATTTGTAGAAACTTGAGGTTAACAAAAAAAAATTTAAAAAGCTGGTTGTCTGGTCATATACAGAAAGAAATAATAATTTATTTTGTTTTCAGACTTTTTTAATGGGCAGAACTAACTGGCAGAAGCTGTATCAAACACACAATTCTGAGTGACCAGTCCCTCTCTCTGTCTGACTGCTTTCTCTAATTAAAGTCCCTAAAGTATGCCAAATTATATCTCCTTATTCTATCCCTATACTATCATTATAGTGTCCCTATCACTCTACATTAGTGGCTTGTGTCTGCAATTATTTTTTGGCAGAAAGTGCCACAACACATCCTGTCACATCCACAGAAGAGAGCAGAATGGAGTCTGGCTTCTTCACTGCATAAGTACTTGCCTGCATATTGCTCCCTGATTGGATGGACAGGCTGTCTGTCAGCCTCTGAGCCAATCAGGGAAAGCCCTTCCCCCCAGTTCATACCAGTGTCATGTGATCCTCCATCTTCTTCCTCCCTCATGGTTTTCCTTACCAATACTCACAGTAACATAGCGCTAGGAGCCATTTATACTAATATAAGTTTGGATTCATTTGGAAACTAATTTAGAACCAATTCACTCATCTCTAAAATAGAGTCAAATCCCTATACTGTTACTATTATTATTAATATTTGGCTTTATTTAAATTGACTCAAATCCACTAATACAAAAATGTAAATAAAATTACTTGCCTAAGCCACACACACTCCAGTGCTAGAGGTTGGAACACCGCATAGGAGTCTGTGGATCTGGCTGTTCTACAGTCAATAATGTTCCAGTACAACAATTAGATATTAGAAAGTCTAAAACCAGCCATACACATTAGATAGGGGCAGATATTTTGCCTTTGGCAGCAGCCACATACTCACATGGATATATAAAAACAATTGGGGTCATTTATCAAAATAGTGTAAAGTAGAACTGGCTTAGTTGCCCATAGCAACCAACCAGATTCAACCTCTCATTTTCCAAAGGAGAAGTCAAAAATGAAAGATGGTCTCTGATTGGTTGCTATGTCCAACTAAGCCAGTTCTTATTTACACCAGTTTGATAAATGACCCCAAATATTGTGTAACTTGACTTCTGTTATGAGTTATCATGACACTTTAACGGACGGATAATAATTTATTAGATAAAGGATGCTGTAGAGGGGGGGGCAATTAAAGTCTGCAGACAAAAGGTCGACTGTATTGTTTGCCATTTATCACAGAGGTGCTAATGGAATTTTCTTTTAAAGTATAACTGTCAACTGACAACTGTCAACATTGTAAGGGAATGTATAAAAAGCCAGGTTCTTCCTGACAGGAGATAACAGTGCTGGGCTGTGTGTGTGAACTTCTCCACATGCCTGTGCTTGGCAGACACTCCCTTAGCAGTTCTGGAGAATTTATATATGCTGGCTGTTCAGTGTATAAATGACAGCCTTATCTGATAAGAGGAGAGCTTGTAGAAGGACTATAGGCTTCAGCCAGACCTGGGAACTTCACTGCAAGACCCTCCTATACAGAGCTGGTCTTCACTAACTTCACTGCAGGCGTCCTATGGATTAGCCTCAGGGCTGAGGGCGGCCATCTTAACAGAATAGTGAAATTTCAGTTTTATGCAGACTGGTTGCTAAGGGCTGAATCTTATTAAATAAGGGGTAAGTAAGTCTAATAGTTATTGATTCAGGTATATTATCATATTAGTAACTACATATATGAAAACTGAAATTAGGGTCTAAATGTGACAGTTATCCTTTAAATTCCAAAATGTACTGCTTTTCCAGATAATGTAGAGAGGCTAATGGAATTAATGCATGCCACCCGATGCTGCTGAATATATCCATAGACCAGAAGATACACTTCAAAAACAGCCTTGTCATAATTCATGCTTTGTAAGAAATTACTTAAGCTTTTACGATCAGGGAACTTGGGTGTTTCTTTGGTCACAAGAGCTGAGAGTTTATGTCTTAGGAAACCTACTAATTACATATTGGTTGAAAGGATTAATATTTCATATTTGTGTTTGGTATGCCTGGGTCGGTAAAAATATTCTGGAAAACTTGCTGGTCATATTATCTTTCCAAACATACCTACAGGAAGATTTGGCTCAAATTAGAATTATGCCATACAACTTTCCACTTTTTGCATGAAATTAACCAGCCTCCTGTCACATGACTAAGAGGATGGAGAAAGGGGGGCAGGCTGAGACCATTTAAAATTGCATACTGTAAGCCACACAGGGTTAATATCCCTGGAGATACACCTAGTTGCGTGGATCTCTCACCGATCCAATTGGTATTCTATTATTTTATCCCTTTCATTTCTGTACTGTTTGCTTGTCTGTATGTTCTTCTTTTGTCATCTTTTTGTAACCTTTTAGCACTGTACCTTTTTGTATATTATTTATACATTGCTGCTCTAAACGTACCCACACTACTAAGTAACGCTTTGCTGTGTTACCATTAAAGGCAAATGTGCTAGAGGTTTGCCTGTTATATGGTAAAATGCAGTGTGTTTCTGTGATAGTTGTGCATCTGCCACATCCAAGGTCACAGATGCCGTGAAATCCAAAGTACCCCCTGTGGCCTGTCATGTTGCATGTGTGCGAGATAGTGACAATTTCTATGGTCTATATGACAGCACTGTGGGCATACTGGGTGATTGGTGCAGGGAGGAGGAGTAGATAAGCTCTGCCCATCACCTATAAATGGTATGTGTGTGAGTATATACAGTGGTCCCTCAAGTTACAATATTAATTGGTTCCAAAACGACCATTGTATGTTGAAACCATTGTAACTTAAGTAATCGGTTCCAACATCCAAAATGTCATCCAAGATAAAAGAAAAAGAAGATATAAGAAAAATAAGCAGATAACTAAGACAGATAGAACAAGTCCTTACATATTACAGTCAGGAAAAGCTACTAACTAGCAACTAATACATCTATTTTACCAGAGAAGTGCCCTTGATTGGTTGGATATGAGTCTGAGGCATTGTATATTCAATCTAGTTTTAACTTACAATGCGTCAGAAAAGACCATTATATGCTGAAAATATTATATCCTGAGGTCATTGAATCTTGACGGACCACTGTATATATATATATATATATATATATATATATATATAGTTACCTTTAATTGTAATCCTGCCTGTGATGATAATCAGATGACATCTAAGAGGTGAGCTCTACAGAACAAGAAATGTCCGCCTATTGCACAGCTCAATGTAGCATTGGAATGCAGTTGCTCGAGCCCATGGGGAACAGAGGGCCCAACAGAACATTTCCTTATTCACTTTTATTTTCATTATATAAGAAATAGACCCTAGTGGTAAATTATTGGCTGTCAAGTCAGATCCAAGTTGAATAGATTTCTGTTGGACCTTAGTGACCTTGCTTTAATAGAGAACATTGTTATTTCAGCCGGAGGATCCTCTGATACTCTGATGGGCCAGTACAAAAAATGTCTCAATAGACAGTTCAAAGGCTGCACCATTTCTGGATTAGTTGAAATAATGCATAAAATGTATTTAACATACATAGCTAATATGAACATTATGTAATTTCTGATGATACATTCCCTTTACATGTTTCCAGCTTTAATTGGGTTATTAATTTTTTTAACTAATGTATCCCCTTTCATGTGGCTTACGACTATCACATTGAAAATTCTGACAATGTACACACAGCGCCCAAGGCTGTCTGACTGCGCAGGTGCAATCCACGTACATGGTGGGTTGTAGCGTGGCCTGGATCACGTGTAGAATGTATGGCACTTGATCCAGGAAGTGCCGGGAGCCTAATTAGATTGAGGAGCGCAGGGCTGGCCTGGTAGGGACATTGTTATCATTATTAATGTGACACTTGTAAGCCACATGAAGGTGGACACATTAGTTAAAAGTAAATGACGGATAACCCCTTTAAAAAACCCACAAGTATTGAAAGAGGCATAGATACCGACAGCTGTTCACTCTTCCACTTGTGCTATGTGCCTGGGGCACATGGAAGGTGAGATCAGAGGTCGTTTGGAGAGCTTGAAGTTCTCCGTCTGCAATCTGAGAGCTGGTTATCATCACCTCAAGCATGTGTGAAGTTATCATTTATAATGCAGATCAGTAGCCAGTGCTGATGATATCAATAGCATTGATTAGAAACCTGACTGTCTCTGAATTTCTTCACACTTTTATATTTATGACCAAAAATACACCAGCTAGTGCTGGTCAATTACGGGACCACCAATTGTGACTCGACCTCTTCAGTTGAGAGTATTCTGGCTTCTACCCTCAACAGGCATTATACTTTCTAAATGGCCTATGTATGGGTTTACTTACTCTCCTGATCTGAGGACTAAGGGGGCCATTTATTAAGACTGGCGTTTTAGACCTGCTTTTGGTGGATCTGGCGCCAGCCTCTACATAACTTCACCACATCCACCTCTGGTCTAAATGTAAGCCAGCCTAGAAACAGGCATAGAAAATAAATGCCGGCCCGTCCTCTTCCTAGCGCATGCCACGTCCCCTTTTTTAGACCTGGCGTGAGGCGCGAATAACCTTTGTGCTGCAAATCTGTGACAGATATACCTCAGAAATCTGCATATATCCATGATTAAAGAATATTTAGTTTTTTCCAGAATAAGCTTAACTTGTATTCAAAGAAAAATTCTTGGAAAGTGGCACACCCGATGCAAGATTGGAAATAAGGTGCTCTGTTGTTAATAGGTTCGCCCAAACCAGAAAACTGAAAATATCATATAAGAGAATAGCAACCGGCACACTTACATCTCATATAAAGTGGAGATTAAACTCAATATGTTCCAATGTATTTTAATATATAAAAAACAATTTTTTTTTTTTTTTTTAAAACACAAAGATAAAAATTGAAAACCGTAATGGTAATCCTGAATTCATATACCTAGGAGGATAACAAGTTCATAGTTAAGTCCATCATTCTAATTTACAACCTGTATCAGCATCCATTAAAGCAGCAGGAATTGCGGCGCGAAGGCTTTGACAAAAACAGGCGTAGTAAAGAAGATTCCGATATATGGTTCCACTTATATAGTGAATGATTCAGTTATTGAATAATTTGCAGGTATCCTTTTGGATGGATTCAGTATATCGTAATGTCCATATCATCAATTGTTGGCAATGGTTAATAGAGGGGTTACCAATCACAGCCTGGATATAACAATGTATATGTTCTGTATGAAGGTGGAGTTTAATGTGGTGTCCCACATTTGTTAACTTTCAATTCCACCGCTGTCTGTCCTCTAAGATAGTGTGTCGGCACTGTCAGAGCCAAAGGTTCCCCGCGCGCGTGCTGTATACAATCGCTTCGGCGTCCCACGTGGTGGTGACGTCACTTGCTTCTTCCTCTGAGTACAGCGGGCGCGTCCGGGATGACTGGTATAATCGCACTGCGGCGCTTTAACGTAGTTTGGAGCGTCTTTTTTCTGGCCGGCCAGTATTGGTATCCTTAACTTAGTAAAGGGTGACAGCCTGGGGTCCCATACGCGTTTCGGGGAGTATCCTCTCCCCTTCCTCAGTGGTATCCTCAGATACCACTGCAAATTATTCAATAACTGAATCATTCACTATATAAGTGGAACCATATATCGGAATCTTCTTTTACTACGTCTGTTTTTGTCAAAGCCTTCGCCGCCGCAATTCCTGCTGCTTTAATGGATGCTGATACAGGTTGTAAATTAGAATGATGGACTTAACTATGAACTTGTTATCCTCCTAGGTATATGAATTCAGGATTACCATTACGGTTTTCAATTTTTATCTTTGTGTTTTTTTTAAAAAAAATAGTTTTTTATATATTAAAATACATTGGAACATATTGAGTTTAATCTCCACTTTATATGAGATGTAAGTGTGCCGGTTGCTATTCTCTTATATGATAAGCTTAACTTGTGTCCATAGCCTCAACTAAAATTGGTCTGCGCTGCTTTACCAGATACACACCGGTGAATGAGTTTCAGTACCAGAGACAACCTATGGAGAGGAGTCGGGTTGTCTGTGGGAAAAATTAGTAGATCTTTTTTTTCTAATCCTAGACAATTCCTTCAATGGCAAGCTTTGGTCTACTAGAAAAGCAAACCTGTCACATTGGACATGCACCATCTGTAGGCAGCATTTTTGTTTTATGCTCCCTGCCTTCCCAGAGCCATAACTTTTTTATTTGTCTATTCCCATATCCATATAAGGGCTTGTTTTTTGCGGGACAGGTTGTACTTTCCAACGCCACCATTTAATATTGCATATGATAGTGGGAAGCATGGAAAATATTCCAAATCAGGTGAAATTGCAAAAAAAAAAACAATTCCACCACAGTTTACAGGTTTTTTATTTACGATGTTCGGTGTGCAGATAAAACTGACTTTTATTCTACGGGTCAGTACAAATCCGGCGATACCTTATATGTATAGTTTCTCCCGTTTTGATAGTGATAAAAAAATTAATGGGGGCTCATTTTTTGTGGGGCGATCTGAACTTTTATTGATACCATTTTGGGGTGTACATGAATTTTTTATCACTTTGGACATTTTTTTCCATTTTACTGTTTGCTGTATGGGGAATATATTTTTATATTTTTATACTATGGGCATTTTCGCACATCGCGACACCCATGATGTGTATTTTTTTAGTTCTTTTATTTTTATTTTGGGAAAAGGGGGGTGATTTGAATGTTTATATTTTTTTATTTAAAAAAAATAATTTTTTTTACACTTTTTTATAGTTCCTATAGGGAACTATAACATGCAATCATTAGATTGCTATTCTCATATACTCCAATGCGCTAGCATTGGAGTCTATGAGAAAATTGCTTGTTTTTTATGGAGCCCTATTACAGGCAAGGGCTCCATAGGAAATACTATGCAGCAGCCTTGTGTCATTCACAAAGACAGGGACTGCTGCACACAAACTCTGGCTTCTCCGCACGGGGGAGCCGGAGCACCACCGGAAGCGTGCGCTTTTGTTTTTCAGAGAGCTCAGATGCAGTGGTCAGGATTATGGCGCTGGGGTTGAAGGGGTTAATAACTGGCCTCACTATGTGATTGACACCGATTTGCGTACACCTACTCATACAAGGAAGCCTGTCAATTATTGCATTAGACTGACCTCTGGACTGTCAATCCCCTCCTGTTGTATGATATGCTGCCAGATACGGTAACATTTCCAAAGTTGACCTTAATGTCTAAAGCTATATAGGCAAATATAACAGTGTGACCATTCTACTAAAATCACCAGCAATCAATTGCAATTGCTTTACTGAAAGAACTGTGTGCTTGTACGCCTCGGTGTATTAGCCAATGACAAGTTTTGACTTTTCTTTTTATTGTCCTTACTTGCTCCACTTCTGAAATTGACTGCTTGGTAGCAGACCTTATCAAAACCTGACAACAGGGAAAGCGATTCATCATGTAAAGGTGTACATAGGAAAATTTTTAACTTTTATACTTTTAAAGCAACACTTATAAGGAGGTGATAATAAAAAAAACATATAACAACCACATAATGATTACTCAAAAAAAAAACACTCAATGGCATTAAAGTGTTGTTCCATTTCCCACCTATCCAGCTATGCCATACATGTGTTAGGTGTGAATAACCCTTTAAACCTGTATTTTATGTGGTCTATACACTTACATTATTTAAGGGTTTTTCATTTTTGCATTTTCATTTTTCACTCCCTGCCTTTCTGGGGCTATAACTTTTTTTAATCTTCCATTCACATAGCCGTATGAGGGCTTGTTTTTTGCGGGACAAGTTGCACTTTCTAATTCAACCATTTTATATTGCATGTGATGTAGTGGATAGCTGGAAAAAAATTCCAAATGGGGTGAATTTTTTATTTATTTTTTAAACATTGTTTTATATCCTTTTTAGTTCCCATAGGGAACTATAACAAGTAATCATTAGACAGAGTCTCTTATACACTCCAATACCCTATGTTCCTATGGAGCTTTGCCACACGCAAGGACTCCTTAGGAACTAATGTGCGGAAGCGTCTGTTCATTCTGTTTATTCAAGAAATGCTGCTGCACACTGCATCTGACTCCTCGCGGGAGGGAGCACACCAGGAAACACACACTTCCGGTTTTCGCTACCTCAGATGCCGTGGTCGCGCTTGACCATGGCATCTGTAGGATTAAACGTCCACGATCGGTGTCACAGCTAGTTGCGGACATTAGTCCCGGATTCCTGCAGTTTAAAACAGAAGGCACCCAGCGGCTATGGTGCTTGCTCCACTCATATTTAAACATCGGGAAGGGGTTAAAGGAAATGTGTCATCAAAAATTATATCTGTCTGTTAAAACCAGATAACACATCTCCTCTTTTTCAATCTGTTTTTATTTTCTGCTTTCAGATTTTTGCCTGAGCTGGACTTAACAGCATTTAGAAAACATTAAGAAATTTGCTTTATGGCAGCCACATGATCCATAGACATAATGGTCAGGAGGGGACATCACTGACTTCTATCGGACAGTTTTCTAGGCATGCTCTGTGCCCTGTGCAGAGGTCATTGTACAAGGAAAGAATAGAGAAGATCTGACAATCACCTACTGTGAATGGTGGATCCTGCCTTATCTATACACAGAGATAATATTATTACAGGCAGGATTAGAATGACAGATAAGCAGATAACTGAAGTAAAGTGATCTGTACAGACCAAGAACTGGCACCAATTATTAAGCTTAGTGGCCAGTGCGGAAACTGCAGGAATTAATGCGGAGGGGGGTGTAAATATAAATATTGTCATGGAAAATTAAAAATAACATCATCAAAAATTCTTTAAAGAGGACCTTTCACTGGTCCACAGTTTATGAGTTAAATCTATGTACATGGAGAGCGGCACCCAGGGATGTCCCTGCACTTACTTGTATCCCTGGGTGCCGCTCCGTTCGTCCTCTGTAGCCCCCGGTACCGGCGCTCCTGCTGCTCTAATTTTGCCTGGGGCGGAGACTTCTTCTTCTGCCCTGGGCGTCTCCTTCTCCCAGGGCCGCAGCGCGCAGCGCTTAAGCTGCTCCAGAACTGCTCCAGTGGGTCATCTTATTAGTTATTGAGTTCCCTATATAGCTGTCAATCACTGAGTAGGACCGCCCACTGGACTCCTAAGCACAGAATAAGCAGGAATTTAAATGAATATATTACAAATTCTATTGAACCTTTTCACAAAAAAAATTTCAATCAATCTGCCCAGCACCTCCGGCTCTATAACATGATGCTGGCAGACTATATGTTCAACTGGACAGGTTGCCTTTGATCCCTACTTTTGTTTAATTAAGATCAAAGGAAAAATGGTTGAAGAACTAACTGCATTTATCTACCTTATAGATTTGTCTTCTTACAGAACTCATTCATTTACACTGGTGAATTGACTACATGATAGATAGATAGATAGATAGATAGATAGATAGATAGATAGATAGATATATTCATGCAATTACTTGCCTTAAAGGGGTTGTCTCACTTCAGCAAATGTCATGTATCATGTGGAGAAAGTTAATACATGCCACTTACTAAAGAATTGTGATTGTCCATATTGCTTCCTTTGCTGGCGAGATTCATTTTTCTATCACATTATACACTGCTTGTCTCTATGGGTGCGACCACCTGTAATCCAGCAATTGTGGTCGTGCTTGCACACTGTAGAAATAAGTGCTGAACTATCTATGCTCACTTCTGTAGTCCAGGCCACTAGAGAGGCTGGTGCTTTCTCCTATAATAAGACCACCGCTGCTGGATTGAAGGGTGGTCATAACCATGGAAACGAGAAATGTATAATGCAATGGAAAATGAATCAAGCCAGCAAAGGAACACAATGGACAATCACAATACATTAGTAAGTGCCTTGTATTACCTTTCTCTACATGATACATCCAATTGCTGAAGGGAGACCACCCCTTCAGGAAGCTGGAAATAACAAGTAATGCTTTCTAAAATGATTGTACCAGCCGCTGAAACAAGTGTAATTCATTATACTCAAATAAAGCTTACTTGAATTAAGATGATTGTACAGAGTGTTCAGTATTATAACTATTAACAGCCACTAAATATGTGAGGGAAAAGGCATGTATATTCAAAGTAGCTGTTGTGTATGAATGACAGTAATGTGTGTCGTTCTCCTGCTATTGTGGATGTTTTTGGCTGCTGCGTCCCACAGTTACATCTGTATGCAGTATGTGCGCACCAGCATGGTGACCTCTCTGTGATTGTAAGCAAGCCTTGAAGTTTATAAGGGCCAATTGGTTCTTATTCGTCATCATATCCTTTGATTCCAAATTATGTTCCCATTTACAATTTGTGTGAGCATTTCCATGTTCTCATATTTTATTCATTTCCTTCTCTGGACTCCCATTAGCCCTTTCCCTTTCTTTCGTTCTTTCTTTCTTTTTCTTTTCTTTTTTTATTTTGTAGTGAAAAACATCCAGTCAAATTGAAATGTATTCTTCTTCTTCTTGCACTCAGACAACAAAATTAATAGAAGCACCAGCGATTTATCCTTCAACAATGTATGCACATTAATGTAAAATTATTTCTTTCTGCAGAATCCACCATCGCATAAAGGCTTGTCATTCTGTATTAGTGCACTTAAATAATTCTAATTATCTTCCAAAGAACAATATATGTAATTGTTCCTGTTCTCTTCCATCATCAGTAAATAGGTAGATGGCACATTTACGTTTTTATATGAGAAATTAAGGAACGTAAATTATTATTATTATTATTATTATTATTATTATTCGTATAATTGTTATTATTGTTATTTCTTAAGAAATATTCATGATAATTTGAGGTATGTGTTTTACTGCTAAAATGCTTAACTACATCCTTCTTCGTCATAATATACAGTGAATTGACATCTAAATATAACTATTACTGGTTTTACTTGCCAGCGGACATCAATAATTACATTTTGAAGACATGTTAAATGACCATACAAGGGTTGAAGATTAGCACGTACTATGCCAACTAAAGTGTATCTTTTAGTACAGTTCTGTGTATTTTGCACATTAAGGCTGGATTCACACACTGGCAATAGTTGAACGTGACATCATTATGCCAAAAATAAAAAATGAGACAAAAACATTTGTACATGCTAAGTTTAGCTTGTGTTTGTAGAACTGCTTCCTATTGTAATAGTAGTTTCCACATTGCATTATTTCTGAATTTAAAACAGCAAAGAAAAGGTCCAGGACAGAGAATTCAATATAGATTTGTGAATACTTTTATATTATATTCCCAGTTGTATATATCAGAAAACACAAACTGGCCGTCTGGGAACTGGTTCTAGTTAAAAAAAATAATAATAATAAACATTCCCCAGTTGATTTCTCTTTATTCCTCCTTTCTCCACATTTTATGAAAGCACTGAGAAGTTGCTTGTATTCTCTTTATCCTATTATTAAAATTACTATATTGTTCTATATTTTACTAATAGTCGTTTTTTTTTGTCTGGTTAGTTAAATTTAAGGTAAACCGTGGTTAAGAAAAAGTAAAAAATAAAGCATTCCTTTGTACAGTTTTAATTAATTAGTTAAAGGGGTTATAACATGAATCATCTTCATAACAGAAGCCCTGAAGGCATTCTAGCAACTGCTTTTAAGCAACAGTGTTTCTAGCATAAAAACATTTTTGGGGTTTTATCTTCCATGTGTCCCTCTTGGTACTGCTGCTAATGTTTTACTGCTAGTCCATGGAGTAAGAATCTGTCTCCTTCCCCCTCTGGCAGCTCACAATGTAGTTGTACATTTTGTGTTATTTTTTCGTACTGCCATGATACTGCAGAGGCTATTTCTAGTGTCTTCTATGCAGTTAGCATAGGATCACTATGGAGGAACCTGGCTGTGCGGAGAGTGACTGAGCATGTGTGACCACCAGCAGTAAGCTCAGTAGGTGGAGATGTACATTGTTTTATACTTTTAATAGGTGGCATAACACTTCACTGGGTCAGCAACAACAAAAAAATATCATACATATATTTAATGGTGGGGAAGCCTCTTTAGTGACTTAGCTTTGGACTTCATGGAAACTTTTTTAAAGTGTGACTTTCAGTTTTTAACTATTGAGTGACAACTGCAGTCTACAGAAGTTGCATTCAATCCAAAGTATGTCTCTGAACCAGAGCTGCAGCTTAACTGGGAATGTGACTGACAGTGAGGTTCCCCCTAACCTTCTCTAACGTAAAACATTAACAATCATTATGGCTCTGCCAGAGTTTTTAAAGCGTATCACTACCAAGATGATTTTCTTTAGATTGTCAGCTCTTAAGAGCAGGGGCTTCTTTCCTTGTATCTCACCAAATGTTTGTTTGCTCTTATCAATTGCATTTTAACTACTTCAAGGGTATGACCACACATTATAATTTGCTGATATTCTGTAGTTGCAAAATTCACACCAAATGGTGCAGATTTAGTTGCAGAAATGATTGCAGAAATGCTGTGGTTTTGCTGCATTGCAAAATCGGTAACATTAATTGACATGCTTAAAATCCACACCAAATGTTAAGCCGTGTGTGCTTTTTCTTGCAAAAAGTCCAAAGCATGTGGATAAGTTATGAAAATCTCATCCACTTTGTTGCTTCCGTAAACAATACAGATTTTCCTCATGGAATTCCACTGCAGAGAATGGGCAGCATTTATCCTACACCTTTCGTTTGCAGCTTACGTTCCCATTTTTTTAACTTTTTTAGGCGGTGCTAACTTTCTCCTTTGTCTTTTGCATTGTGTAATATGTTGGGGCTGTGAAAATAAAGATTACTATTTTCCTAAAACAGGTCATAATGGTGACTTAAACAGTATATAATACACAGTACGTCATGTGCATGGGTTCACCTACTCAAAAAATTGGTCCTAAAAATCTTGTTTAAAATGAGCACAATTATGAACTTTTAAAAATTCTAGGTGAAGGAAGAACTGATGAAATAACTACAGGTAAAGTTTATAAAAAAACACTCATCTGGTTATGGTGTTCTGTTATGTAGGGCAGTACTTCTGTATTAAAGCGTAAAGATACATCTGATACATCTATTCTTAGAAATAAAGAATGCACTAAACTACGTTGTGTGATCTGGTCAAAAGCCACATCCACACACTGTAGTTTTGGTGCAGTTAAAGTAGTAACATACATCTTCCCATTAGGTGGAGGTTACATAAGAACTTTCTGCTGCATTACACTTGGTGGAGTGATGGCTGTAGTCCATGCATTCTAGCGCATGCTCTGGACTACGACTGTCCTTCATCAGTTAAAAATGTGTCATGCTACACAACCAGTTATTATGCATACCCAGCCTTTTACTTTTCCTGTGTGGATCTATCCCTGTTTTGAAAAAAAAACTTCACTTTAGGAATCTGTAGCCGGTCAGTCCCTAGCAGTATACTGGTGAGGATACTTACAGGGACACTTCCATCAGAAAAGGGTATTTTTTAAATCAATATTCATAGAAAACATTTTCTTTGAATATTTGGCTGTCTTTCGTTTTCTTTTCAGCAATACTATACTATTAAAAAAATTAAATACTAAGTTATAAAAAGAATAAAAAAATATAAAACAAAAAAATGAAATGCAAAATATTGTCTAGCTGTAGCAGTCAGCACAAATGACAAGACCTACTATATAGATAAGTAATCTATTGTGAGTTGCTGTTGTGAGGGGGGGGTAATCATCATAATAGTAGGTGCAGAATTAGGATAACAGTATGGCAGTTCTATTATTCTCTTGATAGGTCTAGATAAAGATGTCCAGAGAAGAGCATTGCACATATCAGTGTAATGTGTGATGCTCTAATGGAGTCCCTTGCTCTCTTCCATCTCTGGTTGGATTCAATGACCTGACTGAGAGAAGAAAGCAAGACTGACTGCCGTTCTACCCAGGAGAGGAAGTAGAATACATGGAGTAGAATACATGAAGTGATCGCAAAAAACTATATACAGAAAACCATAAAAACATATCGACAGTACATAGAAAATTCACATATAGTTGTAAATATGTGATATTTATAGATGTGTCGCTTTAAAGTTTCAAAGTAACACCAAAGGATAGCCAAATATTTTTAAGGGCTTTAGTGTTTAGTTATTTTTACCTTGTAGAAAGCTTTTTATCATTAGACAACATGGGAAGGCTTTTCCTTTTACATAACACAAGTTCATCCATCATGACTTCATCAGTATTATTCTCATCCTCATTTATTTATATAGCGCCAACGTACAACATAATGCTGTACAACACATGACAGAGAGCAGCAAATAGTTCATTTGAAAACACCATACATGAGGAGAATAGTGCACATGCTCTCATACATACAACATGATTCGTTTTGATGTCTAGTTTTACAATGCGCAATGATTGTTGTTGTCATGCTTTAATTTATGTTATATATGTCAGACAGACCCCATTGTGGGGGTACTCTAGCACAGTAATCACCAACCTATATCACTGTTATACACAAATTGTTAACATCCCATCAAAAGCTTTCTTATATAAATACTCACTGTACAATCTTTCACAATCTGTATGGATACAACATAAAAACTACAGTATGATAACTGAACTAAGCCTTAATTCGGCCACAACAGTCACTCCTCATTAGGTGATGCAGATGAATATGGCTGGAAAACATCACACAGCAGAGGCCGTCTTTACACTGGTTTTTACATATGTTTTGTCAAAAAAATGTAAAGCGAATGATTGACAGATGCCATTGACTTCTCAAGAACCTAGTGTATAAATACATACAATTGCTTAAGTTATCAATTTACTCAATGTCTGTATTTTAACATAGACAAAAAATATATTTTTGGCATCTGTTATGGAAATAAAGTAAATAAAAAAACACCACGGGACATTAGCATGGATGCAGCAAAGTAGTGGGGAAACCTGTAACCCTGTAATAACCGGACACAGTTGTACAGAAGGAATGGTTGCATTCTCTTATGCACTTCCATTTGACGTACAATATAATGGAGAGATTCTCTTACCATATCTAGATGTTTCCAGTTCATTCACCAGGATAGAACAGATCTGCCGCTGATCGGATAGATCTAGAAAGGAAAAAAATACACAGATAATGTCACATTTTAGGTCTCAGTAGTCCCTGGTCTCAGAAACTTTTTCTGCTTCACTGATACATAAGCTGGTATTACACTGCCGGATGTATGGGCAGTGCGAGCGCCAATGGAGGATAAAACATCCATCGGCACTCGTTTGCCCCGACCTCATTACACAGGCCGATGAAAACAGAATGCAGGAGGAACGATTCTTCCTTCGCTCATTTTGTTCATTATCGGCAGCACATCCTTGATCACACAAGGAGATTTACTGCTGATTAATCAGGCGTCTTTCATCCTAGTGAAAGATTCCCAGCAGCCGATGAACAAGCATTCCTATGACTGATTGTTCCCAAAAATTTGTTGATAATCAAGCAGTCTACCAGACTTTAAAAATTATCTTTGAAGTAAACGATATTTCAATAAAAAGAGATTCACATAATTATATCAAATAGTGGTTGTTGTTTGAGTGAAACTATAAGTTTCATAACTGACTTAAAATAAAAGTAATTAAGAAATTAATAAAGGAGTGTGCAGACTGTACTTGAGGTCTGGTTGGAGTCACTGAATCTGTTCTTGGGTTCTTGCATGGGTTTCCTCCGGGTACTCCTGTTTCCTCCCACACTCCAAAGGCATACTGATAGGGGCCTTAGATTGTGATCATGTCACCACTATATAAGTAAGTAAAATAAATCAATAATCCTCTGATTATCAGATGCAATGATCCAAGCCATTTGTTTGGGTCCTAGAAACGAATGCACATTGACAATTGGGGTCACATTTATTTGAGTCTCTATGCTAGTCATACACTGACATTAGGGGTCCTACACTAATGTCTCACTGACAGTAGAGGTCTTTCAGCTATGGCATAACCAGCGTTCTGTAGGCATCCTGCATCAATGGTTAATGGTAGAGGTCCCACATTAATAACTAATATTAGGAAAGGTATAGGTCATACATTAATGACTACTATTAGGAAAGGTAGGGGTCCTACTTTAATGACTACTATTAGGGAAGGTAGGGATCTTACATCAATGACTAATATTAGAAAAAGTATAGGTCCTACTTTAATGACATATTAGGGAAGGTATAAGTCCGACATTAATAACTAATATTAGGGAAGGTAGAGGTCCTACATTAATGACTAATATTAGGGAAGGTATAGGTCCTACATTAATAACTAATATTAGGGAAGGTAGAGGTCCTACATTAATGACTAATATTAGGGAAGGTATAGGTCCTACATTAATAACTAATATTAGGAAAGGTAGGGGTCCTACATTAATAACTAATATTAGGGAAGGTAGGGGTCCTACTTTAATGACTACTATTAGGGAAGGTAGGGATCTTACATTAATGACTAATATTAGGGAAGGTAGAGGTCCTACATTAATGACTAATATTAGGGAAGTTAGAGGTCCTACGTTAATGACTAATATTAGGAAAGGTAGGGGTCCTACATTAATAACTAATATTAGGGAAGGTAGGGGTCCTACATTAATTTCTTATATTAGGGAAGGTATAAGTTCTACATCAATGACTAAAATTAGGAAAAGGTAAGGGTCCTACATTAATGACTAATATTAGGGAAGGTAGAGGTCCTACATTAATGACTAATATTAGGGAAGGCAGAGGTCCTACATTAATGACTAATATTAGGGAAGGTAGAAGTCCTACATTAATGACTAATATTTGGGAAGGCAGAGGTCCTACATTAATGACTAATATTAGGGAAGGTAGAGGTCCTACATTAATGACTAATATTAGGGAAGGTAGAGGTCCTACATTAATGACTAATATTAGGGAAGGTAGAGGTCCTACATTAATGACTAATATTAGGGAAGGTAGAAGTCCTACATTAATGACTAATATTAGGGAAGGTAGAGGTCCTACATTAATGACTAATATTAGGGAAGGTAGAGGTCCTACATTATTGACTAATATTAGGGAAGGTAGAAGTCCTACATTAATAACTAATATTAGGGAAGGTAGAGGTCCTACATTAATGACTAATATTAGGGAAGGTAGAGCTCCTACATTAATGACTAATATTAGGGAAGGTAGAGGTCCTACATTAATGACTAATATTAGGGAAGGTAGGAGTCCTACATTATTGACTAATATTAGGGAAGGCAGAGGTCCTACATTAATGACTAATATTAGGGAAGGTAGAGCTCCTACATTAATGACTAATATTAGGGAAGGTAGAGGTCCTACATTAATGACTAATATTAGGGAAGGCAGAGGTCCTACATTAATGACTAATATTAGGGAAGGTAGAGGTCCTACATTAATGACTAATATTAGGGAAGGTATAGGTCCTACATTAATGACTAATATTAGGGAAGTTATAGGTCCTACATTAATGACTAATATTAGGGAAGGCAGAGGTCCTATATTAATGACTAATATTAGGGAAGGCAGAGGTCCTATATTAATGACTAATATTAGGGAAGGCATAGGTCCTACATTAATGACTAATATTAGGGAAGGTAGGGATCCTACATTAATGACTAATATTAGGGAAGGTAGAGCTCCTACATTAATGACTAATATTAGGGAAGGTAGAGGTCCTACATTAATGACTAATATTAGGGAAGGTAGAGGTCCTACATTAATGACTAATATTAGGGAAGGTATAGTTCTACATTAATGACTAATATTAGGGAAGGTAGAGGTCCTACATTAATGACTAATATTAGGGAAGGTATAGGTCCTACATTAATGACTAATATTAGGGAAGGCATAGGTCCTACATTAATGACTAATATTAGGGAAGGCAGAGGTCCTACATTAATGACTAATATTAGGGAAGGTAGAGCTCCTACATTAATGACTAATATTAGGGAAGGTAGAGGTCCTACATTAATGACTAATATTAGGGAAGGTAGAGGTCCTACATTAATGACTAATATTAGGGAAGGCATAGGTCCTACATTAATGACTAATATTAGGGAAGGCAGAGGTCCTACATTAATGACTAATATTAGGGAAGGTAGAGGTCCTACATTAATGACTAATATTAGGGAAGTTATAGGTCCTACATTAATGACTAATATTAGGGAAGGCAGAGGTCCTATATTAATGACTAATATTAGGGAAGGCAGGAGTGATTGTACAGATCTGTGACTAACATTAGGGACTGTGCATAAATGTCTAAAACTATTGGGGCTCATACATCAATGACTTTAGTGGTCTTTCTGCAATGACACCATTAAATTAAAGCCCCAGTTGCCCTCTGATATTTAGGGTAAAACTCAAAATCACATTTAGGACTAAAACTGTAGAAAAGAGTTGGGCATGAATACATCTGCAGTAAAAATGCAGCATCTAGCCTGTAATAAAGAATAACCTGATCCCACTAATTGACAATATGCTTTCCTTTCTCTGGAAAGACTCCTGAGGTATCTGCCTCTGTGGCTGCAGGCACCTGTCTGTCTGCAAATCATATGGGCATGAATGAGGTGCATCTGTAGAGCCATGTGGCAGGCAGGGGACTCCTTCCACCACATTAAGGTGATGAGGGGACTTCAGAGGCAGGCTGTGCACACACTGCTATTACATCAGCAGAACCCTCTGCAAAATGTCACCTTCTCTTGGAATGTGTTTATTTAAAGAGAGGAGACACTTGTGAGTGACTGGAGACAGCCACCACCACAGCACCTCCGTCTTAACCCTTGGCTTGCCTCTGCACTGAGGACACTGTGGCTTTCCAGCCCATGGTTAATAATTAACTTTTATTAAATAAATGCATTATCTATGGGCTGAAGATTTATTTCTGCCTTCACTTAATAATGGGCATATCAGATATTGGTGTGAAAGCCTTTGCTGGGCAATGCCTGCCCCCAGTCTTTTGTCCTAGGGGTAAGTCATTTTAGCTGGCATTTTTCCTCCCAGCCCTGTGATGGATCCTCTGCCTCACACCACCATATACATTATAGGGGCTAATAGACCTGTAGTGTCTATGTCTGAGGGCGGCCAGAATAATTAGCACATATGTTCTAAGTGGGTGATAGTTTAGTGAGCAATAAAGCAATTACCCATCGCCAGGGTTGACAGTCCTTCTAACTAAACTCCAACCAGCAGTTAATTGGAAAAGTCATTTTATCTCCATTGTCTCCAATTATTCTTGCTAAACTACTACACCCAACTAGTTGCTTTGAGGCTAATTTGTGCCTTTCCATAAATAAAATGAATATAAAGTAGAAGA